>JAJHPC010000014.1:1945000-3330000 GCA_024447665.1 Juncus inflexus | reverse complement strand
TATATATATATATATATATATATATATATATATATATATATATATATATATATATATATATATATATATATGTATGTATATATTTATATGTATGTATATATATATATGTATGTATGTATATATATGTATGTATGTATATGTATGTATGTATATATATATATATATATATATATATATATATATATATATATATATATATATATATATATATATATATATAGCTATATATATATATTTATATACCGTTTAGTACTATGTATAATTATATAGTGTTATATCACCATCTATATACTTGGTTTAGTCTCGAATTATATGTACTATTTTATTAGAACGGATACCGATATATATACCATTTGTTCGAATTATATATCTCGCTATATATTTATATACCATTTGTCCGAACTATATACTATTTTGATCTCGAAGTATATATATTGTTTTATCAAAATAGTATACCAGCTATATACTTGTTTGGATCTAAATTATGCATATTGTTTTGCTTGTCCGAACTATATCTTGTTTGTTTGAATTATACACCATCTATATATCGTTTGTATTGCTGGGTATATATACTATTTTATCAAAATGGTATACCAACTATATACAGTTTCAATCTGAATTATACATATTGTTTTGCTTGTCTGAACTATATATTGTTTGTTTTGAATTATACACCATCTATATACCGTTTGTGTCGCTGGATATATATACCGTTTTATCAAAATGATATACCAACTATATATTGTTTTGATCTGAATTATACATATTGTTTTGTTTGTCTGAACTATATACTGTTTGTTTGAATTATACACCATCTATATACCGTTTGTGTCGCTGGGCTCTGTTTTCATATTTGAGCTTGCAACAGACATGGTGTGGTGCTCCAAGCACTGCAACTCAGATGGGAGGCGCCAGGGGATGAGTTTGTCGTTCTCCCATCGTCCTCTGGATGACGTGGCGTCTGCCACGTCAGCAGGCACGCGCGGGGCTTCCCCAAACGGGGTGCGCAATAGGACCCATAAATTAATTAACATATAAAAAGTCTATTTTTGGCCTCCTAAAAGCGGCTCTTGAAGATTCGCTTGATATTTCGGTGTAACAGCATCACCTTCACGTGATTTTCTAGCGCTAGCTGTATGTTGCCCATGTTTATTTTGAGCTCCATGTTCAAAAGATTAAGTTAGATAATATTTGCAAAAGAGCACCTATATTATTGATAATTGCAAATATGCCCCTCAATTTATAAGGATATTAAATCTAACGGTGTTAGTCTTGAACTAACAGTTTTTTTTTGTTTTGCAATTTTCATAAAGACTGATGGACTTTTTTGCAATTTTCAATAATATAGGGGCTTTTTTGCAATTTAGACACAACGTAGGTTGTTTTTTAGCGAATTTGCCCAATTTATATAACTAAAAAACAATATATTGGTCCAATTAAAGATTTAAATTAAAAACTTACAGCAGCTCTTTGAGCAGTGAGTCTTCTCACAGAAGGAGCCCTAGCAACTGACGATGCAGCAGCAGCCGCCGCCACTCTTATCCTGAATAAATTTATTATAAAATATTAAAAATAATTATTAATTAATCATATTTTTATTAAAAGCTCAAAAATCATAAAAAATAAAGATGATAAATAAAATGATTCATGTCTTGGTAAAAACATACCATTCATGAACATCGACAAATTCATCCGTCTCATCTACAATCTCCTCCTACAAAAAGATAATAAATTTTAATTACTCTTTTTTATCTATTTCCAAAAAATTTCAAAAGGGGGTCCAAATATAGTAAATAAAAAACGAAAAAAAATAAAAATAAAATAGGGGCATTTGCAGAACAATCCTATTGCTAGTTTCCTACTCTAATTGTTTGATAACAATATTCCTAGTTTAATTGATCTCTCTCTCTCTCACTTTCTCTCTCTTAGATTTAATTAGCATCTCTCCCTCTCTGTTTTTGTTTTGCAATTTCGGCAATAATATAGGTTTTTTTTGCAATTTCAAATAATACAGGGTCTTTCATGCAATTTCAAAAAACACAGGGTCTCTTTTGCAAAATTCCCCCAAAATAAAAAAACAAAACAAAACACTCATACTTGCAAAAGTTCCAAAGTGATTAATAATCCCAATCACTTCCCTGTCCTCAATATCCTCCGCCGACGCTGACATCACCACCCCATACTCGCCGACATCACATCCGTTAACCTTCCTGCTCTGCTGCAGCTTCTCGATGTGGAGAGTCGTCCCCTCCAGTACTCGGAATGGTGTGCTGTTTAGGGCTGGACTTTTCGAGAGCTTGCGGTGAGACGCATTCTAATTTGAGGGTTATGTCTCGGTGGCAAAATTCAGTTTAATCCTTTTGGTAATTATGTTGTTTCATCCTTTTAGTTATTTTGGGTGGTTTATTAGTGGTGTATTATTAGGTTGTTTTGTAGTTAAATAGATTTTTTTAGGGCTTTGGGTACATTACTGGATTAGGTAATCTTGTTGTTTATCATCCGCCTTATGTTATGTTAAGTAATTATGTCATAACGCTGCCCTTCATTGCAGAAAAATTTGTTTGTCATCTGAAAATATAGGGTAAATTTTTTGCAAATTAAAGTTCTAATAAGGTATTTATTATAATTTGTCAATAATGAAGGGGTCTTCTGGAAATAAGATACCCAATAATCAGATCAAAATTTTATAAAGCCCAAAGTTTGGTCCATTGGTCAGTAACCAGTATACTAACCAGGCTGAAAATTGCCCTAATAGAATATTCAAATTCGCCCACAAAGTTAAACTCTTTAGACATTTTAAACTTCTGTTAGAAACCCTACTGATTGGGCTTTTGACAAAAAATAAGAAAGAAATCATGTTATCATATAGATCACTCTCTTAATGTATGAGCTTTCCAAAAAATCACACAATAATAGAGTTAAACCCTCTTTTTTTTTTTTGGAAGCTTCAGGAGGCCAAACCATCTTCTTTTTCATCTACCACTTTGTCATTGTTAAATCATTCTTATTACATGAACTTTCTGAAGAATCACACAATAAGTTCTAAACCACCTTCTTTTTCATATATTAATCTATTTATTCTGGATAAACGGGAAAGAAAGCAGAAAAGAAAGCAAATAATTGTTCCAAAAAAAATTATACAGTTAGTATGTTTTAACTAGATGATTGTATTATACAATTCATTAGTAACTACAATGAAATTGTATGAATTATTGGAGGAAATTGAAATATTAAATGGTAGCGGCAACCCTCATGGTCTCATAATTAGCAGTAACACTTAACAGAAAGTGTTTATTGTAATGAAGGCTATTAAAAGATAAATACAAATCGCTTGCCTAGAAAGCATGGTTGAATATAAATACAAATCGCTTGTCTAGAAAGCATGGCTCAAAGAACAGTGTGCCTCACAAACAGTAGAGGTGCCATATACCGTATCATATTGTTAGAGTAGTGTATACAGGAGTAGCTTATTGTCACAATTGTAGGGATTGTATTGTAGAGATGTATCGATTAATTGTAGGGTAGATTAGGTAGATAGTTAATTCTATAAATAGAGTATCATTGTAAAGCCTAATCAATTCAATCAATACTAATCCTTCATAATTAACGAACACTTCTCTTTTCTCTCTCTACTTCCATATCTAACATGGTATCAAGAGCAAATTATTGTTTCCGCTTTTCAAACTCTCTCAATTTCCCTCTCTCTTTGTTCTAATTCTCTTCATCAAGAGTGCAACAATTTGTGTCTCTCAATTCATAAATAGTTCAAAAACTGTCTTCTTGAAGAAATCTGATCAAATCTTGATAAGGTGTTGTGAGGCGTGTATTGACTGAATTCTTCACAATCAGTCAAGTTTCGATCAAGACTCGATCAAATATCGATCAAGACTCGATCAAGAATCGGTCAAGAACTTCAAAAAATCAACGAGTGTCAGGTCATTCCTTCTCTTTACCTCTTTCCTCCATCCTTTTTTTTCCAACATAAATGGCTTCCGATTTCGAATGTTTTCACTTTGGGTAATTGGTCAATCATGCCAATCCTCAACTGGACTCGGTTTTATGTAATTGGTCAATCATGCCAATCCTCAACTGGACTCGGTTTTATGTAATTGGTCAATCATGCCAATCCTCAACTGGACTCGGTTTTACGCTCCGGTCCTGATCTAGATAATTTTTTGAAGTCATTTTTTGAGGCTTTTGCGGCACAATTTGAAAAGATGAATACTTTTTACGGGCACCGAAAAAGAGAAAAAGATGGTCAAGAAATTAATACCAAAAATACAAATTATGGAGGTGTCAAGTGCCAAATCTGCAAGAACCGTAACCATATTACGCTCCATTGCCGGAAACGGTTCGACCAAAATCCGTCAACCGCTCTTCTTGCGGAACCGCCTAGTGGTTCATCGGACGAGTGGTTTCTTGATTCAGGCGCATCTAACCATATGACCGCCAACCTAACCGACCTCTCCACTCATGTATCGTATTCGGGAAAAGACCTCATTTTAGTCGGTAACGGAGCAGGCATACCGATACAAAACATTGGTGAGATGGTTATCAAATTGCCAAACGGTTCGTTGGTGCTAAAAAACGTTCTTCACGTATCCCAAATCACGAAAAATCTTATCTCGCAACTAACACGAGACAATAATGTTGTTCTCGAATTCTAATCCTTTACATGCTTAATCAAAGATCGTGCTTGTAACAAGATTTTACTTTGTGCAGTTCTTGAGAACGGTCTTTATCGTCTCTTCAAAAGACCGACACCAACAATTCAACCCTCCGCATTTCTTGGCGAGCGGGTCTCAGCGGATATATGGCATAGGAGGTTGTGTCATGCTTCTTTTCCCATCGTACAAAATCTAATGAAGGCAAATAACTTATTGTATTCAAATAAAAAGTTGGTATTTTGTGATGCGTGTTGTGTTGTCAAGGCGCATAAGTTACCATTTAATCAAGCTATGGCGCGCTCCTCAAAACCTCTTGAAGTGATCCACTCGAATGTGTGGGGACCGGCTTCAGTTCTCTCCCATTCAGGAATTCGCTACTTCGTGCATTTCACGGACGACTACTCGCACTACACATGGATCTACTTTCTTAACTCAAAAGACGAAGTGTCTCAAGCATTTAGTCTTTTTTAAATCTCAAGTCGAAAACTTTCTCTCGTGCTCCATAAAAACATTTCAAACCGATGGCGGCACCGAGTTTAAGCCTATTGCGTGTCTTTATCCCTCTATCTCTCACATCACCACGTGCGCCTATATACCCAAACAAAACGGGCTAGCCGAAAGGAAACATCGGCACATTGTTGAACTGGCCCTATCTACTATGTCTCAAGAATCTATTCCACTTCGGTTTTAGGATGACATGTTTTATAATGTTGTCTATCTCATCAACCGATTGCCGAACTCTGTAAGTCCACAAAAATCTCCCTTTGAAATTCTTTTTCACAAAGAACCAGATTATAACTTCTTGCGAGTTCTTGGTTGCTTGTGCTTTCTATACACACGATTATATAATTCGCATAAGTTAGAAAATCGGTCCTTACCTTGTATGTTTCTTGGATATACGCCAAACCAAAAGGGGTAGAAATGTCTTCACATACCAACAAATAAAATTTATGTAAGACGTCATGTCATCTTCAATGAAACATACTTTTCTTTTATGCATGAACAAACTCCCACATCCTCTCAAACCTCTTCTCCTCCAACTCAAACAACTCTCACCCTTCTTCCCTCAATTCCTTCCAATAAGAGTTCTTCCTCTCCTAATGAGTCCTCCATCTCTTAATTCATGCAACAACCTCCTGATTTTGTGGATGATTCAAGACCCACCCATGTGTGTCTCCTCAAAAAGGTTCTTTACGGGCTCAAACAAGCCCCACGTGCCTGGTTCACAAAGCTCAAAGGTGCTCTCTTGAGTCTTGGTTTTGTTGGCTCTCGCACCGATACTTCTCTCTTCATTCAGTTTCGAGACAACGAACTTCTAGTACTCTTAGTATATGTGGATGATATCCTCATAACCGGAAGTAATCCAATCTCAGTCGAGCAACTCATCCAGGATCTAAACGCTCAATTCTCGTTGAAAGATCTTGGCCCCCTTCACTACTTTCTTGGCATTGAGGCACAAAGAGTGCAAGATGGGGTTCTACTCTCCCAACCTCAATACATCTTGAATCTTCTTAAGAAGGCCAAGATGGAAGGTGCAAAACCGTGCTCTTCTCCCATGGTTGCTGGAGAACAACTCTCAAAATTAAAAGGAAACCCAATGGAGGATCCAAAACTCCACCGAAACACGGTTGGCGCACTTCAATACATGATAATCACAAGACCAGAAATTGCCTTTGCGGTGAACAAAGTCTCCCAATTCATGCACTCATCGACCGATATCCATTGGGGCGCGCTTAAGCGTATCTTGCGATATCTCAAAGGCACAATAACCCATGGTCTTCTTCTTCATCTTCTCCATCTCTATGACTCCATGCCTTCTCCAATGCGGATTGGACTGGTTGTCCAGACGATAGACGGTCCACGACCGGATATTGTATTTTTTCTTGGTCCCAACCTAGTTTCGTGGAGTGCAAAGAAGCAGGCAACGGTAGCTCGATCTAGTACCGAAGCAGAAT
Source organism: Juncus inflexus (assembly GCA_024447665.1). Lineage (NCBI taxonomy): Eukaryota > Viridiplantae > Streptophyta > Magnoliopsida > Poales > Juncaceae > Juncus > Juncus inflexus. The sequence goes on along the minus strand of JAJHPC010000014.1, from coordinate 3,323,378 downwards.
ATCGCAGCCTTGCAATGGCTGCCGCGGAACTTGTTTGGATACAATTCCTACTACGCGAACTCCATATCCTTCAAAAGGAAGTTCCTATCCTATGGTCTAGCTATAAACCCAGTATTTTATTCACGTGTTGGGGAATCCATACCCATGTACGTTACATGCACAGCGTAACCTATGGATTCAACCCGCCCTAGGATTATCGTTAAGGGAATAAAAGTACGAGATTGACTCTTAAAATTTGTACCTCGAATCTTCCTGATCCGCGAGACGAAGAACGGATGTAGATCTGAACTTTTCTGACGCGCAATCTTCTTCCTCCTGAAGCTCGACTCGAACGAACTCCTTGCTTCTCATAGGGTAAAGAAACTGATCGATCGCTAGTCTTCAAAGTAGAAGACCTCTACTCGTATCCACATCGAACTTCAAATGCACGGAATAACCGGACTCAGCTAGACGAGTCCGAAAATATTTTCCGAAAATAACTCAAAACTCTCCCTCTCTATTTCTGTGTATTAGACGGCCTCTAAGGCTTCTCAATTGTGTGTTGAATAGAGAGACTCTGCCCTTCTATTTATACTAGAGAGAGAGGCGAACAATTGCTCAGTTACCATAACTAAAAACCCTAATCTGCGCTTATTCCGTTGCCAACGGAATATGTATTTCCATAACGGAATACCTGGCAGCTAAGGTTTTTACAATTTTCATATCTATTCCGTTGGGAACGAAACTATTCATTTGCCAACGGAATGGTACTGTTTTGTGTTGGGTTTCTATCATTCATAATGCAGCGGAAAAACAAAAACAAAAAAAAAATCGAATTCGAAACCCAAAAGAAGGATCCGTGAATTACAATTAAATCAAAGAAAAGTTCACCTTCGGATTACGCTTAATCCGTGATGATCAAAAACGAATTTGGTTGACGGTTTTCTTTGCCCGATCCAAACCGGTTTCCAAACCGATCCTTTGAATGATTCGCCTAATCTGTCACACAAACCGATTCTCCAAATAAACCGAATCTCCAAACAAAAAATCACTGTTTCAACCCAAATCACAAAGACGCCGCACTTCGCTTCGTCCTCTACCGGTATCCACACGAACAACCCCTTTGAACGGATAAAGAACGATATATGCTAGTATTCGTTCTTCATTTCTCTCACAGAAAATAACAAAAGAATAATTTTCGGAATTTTCTCTCCTCTTTTTCTCACAAAAAGATGGACGAAAATATTATACCCTTAATCTAATTTTGGGGTTTCTCTTGTGCCTATATAATCCATAAGTTTAATATCCTATGTGCATGGTAACTATGTAACCATATATGCAACACATCTTATCATATAAGATGTAAGATTGGATGTGTCACTTGACTATGTAGCTCTCCATACAACTTATCACATAAGTTATGATTTTTCTGTGTACGTCTCATTAGTTGTTCTTTGTGTGTGACCCTGTAGGTTTACTTAATGTTGGCAATAATCACAATGGATTATAAATCATGAGCGGCCTCTAGCAAGACATCATGATTACCCAAATTAAGCAAGTATAGATGATTCGATCAAACCTAATTTATGTCATGCATTGTATCCTTTTGTTACACGATATCTATATCGTCCATAAGGCATGGTATGTGTCAACCTTATGTTGGTCGATAAATATTTCTTGACACCGAATTTGATTGAACATGAAATGACATTAATAACTCCTTATTAATTCACTTGAGCACGGCTGTGCGTTTCTTCAATCAAATCATCAAGAGGGCTAAAGATATCTCTCTCAATTTATGAGAGGAACAAATCCTATCTTAATTAAACTCTTTCCTCCGCACAATTCATTATATAACTAATTATAATCTTTATGATCGCCCGGTTAAAGACGATGTTAGACTATATTAAAGTATAAAATTTATCATGTAGGAAACTGAGATAATCTCAAGTCTAAGGATTACATATACATTCTTTACTGAGAATAACTAATGACACGAACCATGTAGTATTCTCAAGGTGGGTCAATCCAGTATATGGTCTCTAACATATACTTCCGTTAATGACTTAATAACTCTTATTCATGATCAGTAAAACGTGACCATCAGTCAACTAACATACTGATGTCCATTTATAGCTTATTATAAAGTATGTTTGTCTCACAAACATCCTATGAATGATCAGGGACGGTTTAGAATATCATTCATAATACTTTATAGTTTTACTATCAAAGTCACATACTTTGATGATATAAAGCTGAATATCATATTCAAGGTTCATTTTAGTAATAAAAATAAAATAACCAATACGCATTTATTATATAAAATATCTCTAAATAAACACAATGTTTGTTTAATATAATTCATACATCTAGGTCTCAAATATATTGGCCTAGGGCATACTACTAACATTTTGTTCAATCAATTATCCAATAATTGATTATTTCGTTCACCAATTTATACATCATATGTATAACTATTTTGAGGCATATTCATCCCGTACAAATGGAGTTCATTGGTGACCGTGTAGGTTCCATTTAACGCTGGCAACGATCTTCTAAAGATCGTAAGTCATGAGTAACCTCTAGACTAATGTCATGACTAACCATGTTAAATGAAATGATCAGCGATCATAAACCTATCTGAATAGACATTTGCTTATTCCTTCTATTCTACGATATATGTCTTGATCACAAGGCATGGAAGTATGTCATCCTTGAGTTTGATCAAAGTCTCTTTCCTGGTCGAGAATTAGACTGAGTAAATACAAAATGATATTAACAATACATGTTAATCCATTTTGAGCATGACCATGCATTTCCTTCAGTCCTAGTTCATCAGAGGGCCCAGAGATATCTCCCTCATGACGAGAGGAACAAATCCCATCTTGGTCACTCACATTCCTCGTCATGATTCAGTGCATACCTAATGATGACCCTAATGATCATCCCATTACGGATGACGTAGGATCATATTAAAGTATGTAGTTTCACATACAGGAATTCATGGTGACCTCAGGTCGTAGGAACAAGCACACTATTCATATGAGAATCACTAATGACATATACCATGCATATTCTCATAGTGTGGTCAGTCCAGTATGTGTTCTCTAACACGTACCTACATTCCAGACTTGACACCTCTATGTCCATGATCAGCAGAGCATGATCATCCCGCCTGCGAATATACTAGTGTGGATATGTACCTTCTTACCTGAAGTATGTCTATATCTATAAACATCCTACATATCACTAGGGACAGTTTAGAATCTCATTCGTTGGTTCACAGTTCTACTATCAGAATCACGAATTCTGATGACGTGAACCCGAAGTGTCATTCTTGGTTGATTTAAGATTTATATTCACAACCCATACACACAGATATATAAGAAACAATCTTTATTGAATAAATAATAATGTCTTAATACATAATCTATTTCCTAGCACAAATATATTTGACCTAGGGCACTAATCGTACAGTCTCCCACTTGAACTAGGACAACCCTAAGCATCTTATGCCTAACATGACCCTCATGCTTCGCTTGCGGGAGTGGTTTAGTTAATGGTTCGGCGGCATTGTCGTCCAATGCCACTCTACACATTTTAACATCACCCCTTTGTATGATCTCTCTGATTAGATGGAAGCGTCGCAGTATGTGCTTGGACTTTTCGTGAGATCTCGGTTCCTTTGCTTGTGCGATCGCTCCATTGTTGTCACAATATAGAGCCACTGGTTCCAAGATTCTCGGAACTAGTCTTAGCTCCTCCAAAAATTCTTTAACCAAACAGTTTCTTTAGCCACTTCTGCAGCGACTATGTACTCTACTTCCGTTGAAGAATCTGCTACAGTACATTGCTTGGAACTCTTCCATGTCACTGGGCCTCCATTTAGGCAAAATAAATAACCTAATTGCGATCTAAAGTCGTCTGAGTCTGTCTGGAAGCTTGCGTCGGTGTAACCCTTTACAATGAGCTCGTCTTCCATACCTCCATAGACTATGAACAGGTCCTTAGTTCTTCGTAAATACTTAAGAATTCTTTTAACATCTATCTAGTGACTTTCACCTAGATTAGACTGAAACCTGCTTGTTGCACTCAATAAGTATGACACATCTGGTCTAGTACATGATAGATCCTATAGCCGAAGCATATGGGATCTTATTCATGCGTCTTCGTTCCTGTTCACTTATAGGAAACTGTGTCTTATTTAGAGAAAAGTCATGTGACAAGGGCAAAAATTAGTTCTTGGATTCTTGCATTCTGAACCATTACATGACCTTGTCTATCTATGTACTTTGACTCAGACCTATAAGCCTTCTAGATCTATCTCTATAGATCCTGATTCCTAGCACGTAGGAGGCTTCTCCTAGGTCTTTCATCGAGAAATTATCTCCCAACCATTTCTTGACGTTCAATAATGTTGGGACGTCATTTCCCATGAATAATATGTCATCTACGTAAAGCACCAGGAAGACTATCATGCTCCCACTAAACTTCATGTAAACACAAGGCTCACCTTCACTTTTGGTAAAACCAAAACTTTTGATGACTTCATCAAAATGAAGGTTCCAGCTTCGAGACACTTGCTTCAATCCATAGATGGATTTCTGAAGCTTGCAAACTTTACCAGAATTCTTAGGGTTGACAAAACCCTCGGGTTGCATCATATGCACGTCCTCGGTCAAATTCCCGTTTAGAAAAGTTGTTTTGACATCCATTTCCCATATTTCATAGTCATAATATGATGCTATGGCTAATAGAATTTTGATGGATTTAAGCATAACTACAGATGAGAAAGTTTCGTCATAGTCAACACCATGAACTTGTTTGAAATCTTTTACCACAAGCCTTACTTTGTAGGTTCGTACCTTTCCATCCACGTCGGTCTTTTTCTTGAAGACCCACTTACATCCAATGGTCTTCAAGCCTTCAGATGGATCAATCAAATTCCAAACTTGATTGTCTTGCATGGATTGCATCTCGGTTCTCATGGCCTCTAACCATTTCTGAGAGTCGGGACTCTTCATAGAATCTTGGTAGGACGTGGGTTCATCATCTATGAATGTCACATCATCATCATTAGACACGAGAAATCTGTATCTCTTGGGCTCATGACGAATCCTACTAGATCTATGTTGAGTCTGTTGTGTTTCAAGCTCACCAACTCCTTGAGAGCTTGTTTGTTCCTTCATCATAGATTCTATGACTATCGGTGGGTCTCGAATTTCTTCGAGTTATACTTTGCTCCCGTTGCTTCTCATAGAGATAAATTCTCTTTCCAAGAAGGCTCCTTTGCGAGTAACAAACACTTTGTTCTTCGATGGGTGGTAAAAGTAATATCATTTAGTTTCCTTAGGATATCCCACAAATAGGCACATATCAGATTTGGGTCCGAGTTTATCGGAAAACTGATGTTTGACATAAGTCTCACATCCCCAAATTTTAAGAAAAGAAAACTTGGGGCTTTTTCCCGTCCACATCTCATATGGCGTCTTTTGAACCGCTTTGGATGGAATCATGTTCAGTATGAATGCATCAGTCTCAATAGGATAACCCCAGAAAGACATTGAAAGACTCGTTTGACAAATCTCTTTTGTAAACATAACTAAAATTAAAGGAAACTGAAAAGTCAGCGTTATTCCGTTCCGAACGGAATAGTTCCGTCTAGAACGGAATATGCTGAAATTTTCGCCAGAATTATTCAACGTTATTCCATTGATAACGGAATAGTTCCGTTCCCAGCGGAATAATGCTGATTTTACGAGAAACCTTAATTTTTGTTATTCAAGGAATTAAAATATACAAATATGGTATGAACTTTTATGGTTTTTTGAAAACAACAAAAGATTGTTTTTTCCACGTAAGATAACTTCAATTCGATTTGTGTGATTTTCTAAAGAACTATAACAACGGAGGTTTTCCAAGCATGAGACTTTATTTTTTTTTTTATTTTGTGAAAATAAAAACGAATAATGTTATTTCCATATGTGGGACTTCATTTTTTGTGGTTTTGTCAAAACAACAAAATATTGCTCTTTTTCCTCGTTTTACATCGAAAAATGATTTTTTTAATTTTTTGAATATAAGTAACAAGGCGTTCTTTCCAAGTATTAATATCTATGTAATTATGAAAAACCATGAGTTGTCCAAAATTGTAAATTACTTTTTCTAGCAATAGGATAGTTGTTAGGGTAGATATTATATCAAGACTACAAGGGAAGGATCTTGACGCAATTTTCGGAAGATGTCATTGGATCTTCGCACACACACAACGAAGGGTTCATTGAAGATTACTCATGCAATCTAAAAGATAGATCTAGGATTAGGAACCTCATGATCGCTCGTGAGGAATAGGCTCATACCATATTTAACATATTTTCTGTGATGTTTATATTTATAATTCTAAAACAAAATCCTTCAGAATGTTAAGTAAGGAAGTGTCCCCCATGTCACTGAAGCCCTTGGTACTCAGACAGTCTTCCATGTGGGTCATGCCAAAGCTGAGCATATGGGGAATTGACTTTGTAAAGGAGGGTATGCAGGAAATGGCATCTAGCATGAGTCATGCCAAAGCTGAGTGTGCTTGACTCTATTTCGTCGATAATCATACATGGTTAAATTTCACCGAGCAAGCAAGTCGGACTTGGGCTCAGGGCATAAGATGAAATAATACACCGGGCATATGATGCTCATTCCATAAAAGGAAAGAGTTGTATATGATACAATTGGAAGTATTCCTACCTAAATAGTTGTGTATTGAGGATTGCGCCAAAGCGCACTTAATACTCAATGAAATACGGATCTTGACTCACTATGAAACCTCATTTAATTGAAGTTTCTGAATCAATACTACTGAAGGTGGTTGATTTGAAGAAAAATAGTGGGAGTACAATATAAGAAACACCAAAACAAAACAACCCCAATGAATAAATAATAATGACACTTTACATTTTAACTTGTAGAATAATGGCAAATAATAATAATTCAACTGGGTTGAATTTGCGATATATCCTTGAGAAGGATAAGCTCAATGGGTCTAACTTCCTTGACTGATTTAGAAACCTGAGAATTGCTCTCAAGGCTGACAATAAACTGTATGTCATAGAAGAGGCTTACCCAGAGGAACCAGAACAGGGAGCCACAAGGGCTGTCCGAGATGCGTATGCTAAATACGTCAAAGACGACACGGAGATAGCTTGTCTCATGCTATTGACCATGACCTCCGAGCTTCAGAAGCAACTGGAGGAGATGGGTGCTTACGATATTATCATAACTCTCAAGGAAATGTTCTAAGAGTAGGATAGAGTTGAGTGCTTCAAAGCAACCGTCTCTCTGACTGACACAAAGATGGTTGAAGGTTCATCTGTGAGTACTCATGTACTCAAGATGAAGAGCTATCTTGATTAATTGGAGAGGCTTGGTTCAGCTATGCCAAGAGAATTGGTTGTTGACATAATTTTCGGGTCATTGCCTCCTAGTTTAAGCAATTCATCATGAATTATAATATGCATCAGATGGAGAAATCCATCACCGAGTTGCATGGAATGTTTAAGAACGCACAAGACGACATGAAGATAAATATTGTCAAAGATGTCCTAATGGTTCACAAGAAGAAGTGTAAGAAGACCGGAAACAAGAGCAAGGGTAAAGGCAAGGTGTTGCCTAAACCTAAGATCAAGAAAGACAAGGAGGGAGTTTGCTTCCATTGCAACAAGGTTGGCCATTGAAAGAGAAACTGCAAACTTTATCAGGACGAAATCAAGAAGGGTAGTGTGACTACCGCTTCAGGTATTTTTGTTATTGAAACTAATTCACTTACTCCTAAATCTTGGATATTGGATACCGGATGTGGTACTCACATTTGTAATGATGTGCAGGGACCACAAAGGAGTAGAAGATTAGCTAAGGGCGAAATCGACCTGTGTGTGGGAAATGGAGCAAGAGTTGCTGCATTAGCCATAGGAACTTATTTATTGACTTTGCCTAGTGGACTTGTATTAGTACTTAATAATTGTTATTTTGTACCTGCTATGAGCAGAAATATTATTTCTATTTCTAGTCTAGTTTTGGATGGTTATAAATTTGTTATTGAGAATAATAATTGTTCTATCTTAAAGGATAATATTTTCTATAGAAATGTTCTATTAGAAAGAGGTGACGTGCTAGATATTAAGAAAGAGAATTATAAGTCCATATATAACATTAACACTAAACGATTTAAACCGAATGACTCAAATACGACATACCTCTGGCACTGTCGCTTAGGCCATATAAATGAGAAACTCATTTCTAAACTCCACTCTCATGGACTTTTAGACTCATTTGATTTGTAATTATTTGAGACGTGCGAGTCTTGTTTACTTGGCAAGATGACTAAAAAACCCTTCACAAAAGTTGGTGAAAGGGTCAATGACTTATTAGAATTCATACATACTGATGTATGTAGACCAATGAGTACGCCGGCAAGAGGTGGGTATCGGTACTTTATAACTTTCACGGACGACTTCAGTAGATATGGTTATGTCTACCTAATTAAGCACAAGTCTGAATCCTTTGAAGTGTTCAAACAATTTAAGAATGAAGTACAAAATCAACTTGGCAAGAAGATTAAAGCACTTCGATCTAATCGAGGAGGCGAATATCTGAGTAAGGAATTTGAGGATAATCTCAGAGAATGTAGAATAGTTTCACAACTGACTCCTCCAGGAACTCCTCAGTGGAATGGAGTGTCCGAAAGGAGGAATTGAACCTTATTAGATATGGTTCGATCGATGGAGGTTACTCATGACTTACGATCTTTAGAAGATCGTTGCCATTGTTAAATGGAAACTACACGGTCACACAATGAACTCCATTTGTACATGATGAATATGCCTCAAAATAGTTATACATATGATGTATAAATTGGTGAACGAAATAATCTATTATTGGATAATTGATTGAACAAAACAGTACCAATCCGTTGGCAATGGAATAGTTCCGTTCCCAACGGAATAGATATGGAAACTGTAATAACCTTAGCTGCCAAGTATTCCGTTATGGAAATACCTATTTCGTTGGCGACGGAATAGGCGCAGATTATGGCTTTTAGTTATGGTAACTAAGCAATCGTTCGCCTCTCTCTCTAGTATAAATAGAAGGACAGAGTCTCTCTATTCAACACACAATTGAGAAGCCTTAGAGGCCGTCTAATAAACAGAAATGGAGAGAGAGAGTTTTGAGTTTTTTTCGAAAAGTATTTCCGGACTCGTCTAGCCGAGTCCGGTTATTCCGTGCGTCTGAAGTTCGATGTGGATACGAGTAGAGGTCTTCTGCTTTGAAGACCAGCGAGCGATCGGTTTCTTTATCCTAGGAGAAGCAAGGAGTTCGTTCGAGTCGAGCTTCAGGAGGAAGAAGGTTGCGCGTCAGAAAAGTTCAGACCTATATCTGTTCTTCGTCTCGCGGATCAGGAAGATCCGAGGTATAAATTTTAATAGTTAATCTCATACTTTTATTCCCTTAACTATAATCCTAGGACGGGTTGAATCCATAGATTCTGCTTCGCATGTAACGTACATGGCTATGGATTTCCCAACAGTGGCATCAGAGCGTTCGTTAAGGAAATAATCATCAATTATATATTTAAAATTTAGTAAATTTTAGTATAATAAATTTTAGGTTTTGAAAATATTATTTCAAAACATCACGGAAATAGTTTTAAGGAATATAATATTGGATATTATGATTTTCTAGAGTTTCGAAAAGTTGACAGTTGACTACACTAATTACCCGTTAACTGTTGACCATTAAATTGGTCAAAAGTTGATCATGACCTGGTCAAAATATTGACCGTTGACTGTTGACCTTGTCAAATGTTGATCGTTGACCGAGTCAAACGTTGACCAAATCAAACATTGAGTTTTGACCTGCCAAATGTTGACAATGATGACCACGCCCCGAATTCGCATTCGTAAGCCTTATATATATATATATTTTATAAATGGGTAAATAATCGAAATATAATATGATTATGTTTATATTTTATATATTTGTTGTTATGTGTTGATATAATGAGAGAGTTCATTAGGCATAATGAGATGAAGGAGTTCATCGTCCATCATGAATGCATCATTAAGATGAAAAGTTTATTTTAAATCACACATCATGGCAATGAAAGAGTTCATCGATTTCTATACATGGAGATAAGATTTCCAAATACAATCTAAGAAAAATTTCATGGAGATGAAACATATATTAGGAAATCTTTATGTTAGTTCATAAAGATCAAGGCCATGATATATCATTGTTATTATCTTTATTCTATTAGTACATGTGATGTTCTTTGAATATTGCATAATAACATATAATGTTAAATAAAATCCCTCAAAACAATGTTAAGTCATGAAGTGTCTTCCATAAGTCTAAATCTCTCGATGCTCTGATCGACCCTGCATAGGTCATGCCAAAGCTGGGTATGTAGGGACAATCTTAGGAGGAGAGAATACGGGAAATGGGAGCCAACATAGGTCATGCCAAAGCTGAGTGTGTTGGGTACTATTTTGCCGATGATTAGACATGGTTTGACTTAACTGGGCTATCAAGTCAGACTTGGGCTCGGGGCATACGATAGGATATATACGCCGGGTATATGATGCTTATCCTATGTTGTTCAAGAGTTGTATGAGATACAATTGGAATTATTCCTACCTAAATAAGTTAACTTCTGGGCGATGAGCCAAAGCTCACTTAGGACTTAATTGAAATATGGATCTTGTCTCACTATGAAACTTGATGGATTGAAAGTTTCCGAATCAATGCGATTGAGGGTTATTGATTTGATTAAAAAATAGTGAGAGCCATTATATAAAATATTTAAAGAATAATAGTCTTTGCATATTATTCAAATCGAATAGTATATCTATTTATGTCTCACAATAGGTCATTGAGAGGGACAGATAACATAAGATGTTAATAATCGTTAACATGAACATGGACAAGTATTGTCAATAATGTTCTCGTGCTTAAAAGGAACGTAAAAGGTACTCCCAAAGATAAGGGCAAGATGTTGCGAGGCTTCGGCCTTAGGTAAGAAATTAGTATCTTTTGCAGTGAATCGGTTCATTGAAAGAAACCATAATTTCTCAAGAAGATGTGAAAAAGGGTATGAAAGGATAGTGTGACTACCGCTTCAAGTATTTTTGTTATAGAAATTAACTTGTCTATTTCACATCATGTGTATTAGATACACGATGTGAATCACACATTTGTGAAAATGTGCTGACAAAGTTGTAGACTATTGAGTAAATATGATGTTAACATATGAGTGACAAATGTAGCAAAAGTTGTTGCATTTTCTCAAGTAACTCATTTATTTACATTGTCTTTTTGGACTTATCGCCGACATAAATAATTGTTATTTAATGTCGACAATAAATTTTGCATTATCTATAGTTCGAGTTTATCTATGAATGGTTATTAATTTACTATTGAGAATAATAATTTCACAATTTACAAATGTCAATTTTCTTTGTAAATGTTCCAATAGAAAAATTACCTTATGTGTTATATCGAACAAGATAATTATAAGTCTATCTATAACATTAATATTAAGAATTTCAATCTAGCATTGCCGCTTGGTCTACTTAAATAAGATGAACATTTATTAAATCCATTAAGATGGATTTTCAAATTCATTTGATTTTGAATCATTTGAAACATGTGTAACTACTCATTTATTAGACAAGATGACATATACGTCTTTCACAAAGTAAGGTGAAAGCAAGTTATTTATTGGCTCTCATACATAGTGATGTATGTTCATCAATGAGTGAAGCTGCTAGAGAAAACTACTTCGTCGCTTTATTGAAACAATAAATTTGAATATTTTGAAAAGTTCAAAAGTTACAAATAATGAAGTAGAGAATAAAACTTGGCTTCGAAAAATCAAATTTTTTTGATGAGATCGAGGAGTCGAGAACCAACTACCCATGTTAAATGAAATGATCAGCGATCATAAACCTATCTGAATAGACGTTTGCTTATTCCTTCTATTCTACGATATATGTCTTGATCACAAGGCATGGAAGCATGTCATCCTTGAGTTTGATCAAAGTCTCTTTCCTGATCGAGAATTAGACTGAGTAAATACAAAATGATATTAACAACACATGTTAATCCATTTTGAGCATGACCATGCATTTCCTTCAGTCCTAGTTCACCAGGGGTCCGAGAGATATCTCCCTCATGACGAGAGGAACAAATCCCATCTTTGTCACTCACATTCCTCGTCATGATTCAGTGCATACCTAATGATGACCCTAATGAGCATCCCATTACGGATGACGTAGGATCATATTAAAGTATGTAGTTCCACATACAGGAATCCATAGTGACCTCAGGTCGTAGGAAAAAACACACTATTCATATGAGAATCACTAATGACATATATTATGCATATTCTCATAGTGTGGTCAGTCCAGTACGTGTTCTGTCACGACCCAAAATCATCATGCACAACACATATAGATATACATATAGAGCAATAGCAGAGTCAAAACAATATAAGCCACATCTCACCACGTAAAAGTAAAAACAATATCTACAAACTAAAAATACAACTAAAAACTACTAGATAAAAATATACACTAGTGCTGGCGATCTCTGCTACGCTCTCAAAAGAATCTACGTATGCCACCACCTCCTGCCTCAAGCGCTACCTGGGAATATTGGCTGAGCGTCAGAAAAGTCAGATAATAAAATACTATCTGCTACTACTACAGCTACTGCCCTACTGGAATGATAAATACTACACTTCTACGAAACACTGCCACCACTTATAAGAACTACCACTTGTTACAAAAATTACTACTTTTAATATTATAAGTGGTATTACTGAAAATATACATATAAGTATATTTAAAAACTACGATAAGGTTGGCAACCACACGGGACCCACTCATAGACCGCAATCTCGGATCTACTTGAGATAAGTCGGTCCGTCGCACTCTCAACCACACGAGAGTGGTGTCTCCAACTTTGCCACGGTGGAAACACGCCCCCTCTAACCACCCGGGGAGACCGTACTGTCACGTCTAACAGTTTGTAAGTTTAGGTAGTTAGCCGAAAATCACTCTCTGGTACCAGGCCCACTAAAAATGTCCGTACATGTGTCTTCCTCATCCACTTGTATAAAAATAATATTTTTCTACCACTAACATTTATACCACAAGATTTACCACTGATACATATTCTACTGAAATAACTACATTTATATAATATTGAAAAATAAATAAATAAATAAGTAAATAAATAAATAAATACATAATAATAATATCTTTTAATTACTACCATTAAAACCGCCTCGGAATAAATATTCCAACGACTACAAGAACACTGAAAACGGATACTGAATGGAGAAGTTATGAATATTTTACTAATCCAATTCTACTGATCAGACATGTCAGTCTAAAACTGACCTAATTCTACTGATAGCTACTACAACTGCCTACTGAATAAAATAAAATAACTAAATACTCAAACACTCAGCCATGTATTTTATCTTGGCTTAAAAGCTTATTAATCCAACTATTAATTAATTGGATCATTATAAGTAGAAGGCCTAATCCATTTTAATTAATTACTACATGGCCCAACTTCAAATAAATACCCAATTGAAATTTAAATTATTATTCTCAGCCCAAACTCGAAATATAATTCAGCCCATTATTAATTAAAATCCAGCCTATTATACTCGGCCCAATCCAGATTTTATTAAAAAGGCTTAATGGATATTTATTTGGTGGATATTAAACCCGAACTAATAACCCGACCCGGTAAGAATAAAACCCGACCCGATAAGACAAGCACCTTAATTCTCTTTCTTCCTTTCTTCCTCTTTCCTTCCGCCTCCTTCTCCCTCTCTTGTTTTTCTTCCTTCTCAAAACCGAGCTTCACTCAACCTCCTCTCTTCCCATGAAAATGAGCCAATAGATGGTCGGAACACCACCATTCAAGCGACCGTACCACTCTCGACTCATCTCTTTACTCAAAAATCACATTCCCCATCTCTCTAATTAATTTCATTCATCCCCAAAAGCTAGGGTTTATACTATTCCGAGTAATACTCGATTTTTAATGGCAATACACGAGTTTCTAACTCATATTGAGAATAAATCTGAGCTATTACCTCAAAAAGCTCAAGCTTTACGACTAAGGTGGCTCGTTCTTCTCCGATATGTGAACTCCGGAGATGCCGCCCCTCGACCCGAGCTCCGATCAAGTCGTCTCGCTCGACTCGACCCCTCTCTTCGGACACAACTCTTCCCTCTCTCTCGACCTTCTCTCTTCCTATAGAGAGTAAAAGGGAAGTTTGGTATTTTGAGTTTTATTTTGTGCTTTATTTTTGAGTGAGATTTATATCCAAATAATATAAAGAATATAACATTGTTTATATTTCACTGGCCAACGAAAAATGAAATGAATATTTGGATGAATATCTCATAGTGTGAAAAGGGCTCAAACCTCTTTGACTTTTCTTTTCTTATTTTCATTTCATTTTATTTCATTCATCCATTCATTCACATTTTATTTTATTTCTTTTAATTATGTTATAACATGTTCTCTAACACGCACTTACATTCCAGACTTAACACCTCTCTCGTCCATGATCAGCAGAACATAATCATCCAGTCTGCGAATATACTAGTGTGGATATGTAGCTTCTTACCTGAAGTATGTTTATCTCTATAAACATCCTACATATCACTATGGACAGTTTAAAATGTCATTCATTGGTTTACAGTTCTACTCTCAGAATCACGTATTCTGATGACGTGAACCCGAAGTATCATTCTTGGTTGATTTAAGATTTACATTCACAACCCATACACACAGATATATAAGAAACAAACTTTATTGAATAAATAATAATATCTTAATATATAATCCATTTCCTAGCACAAATACATTTGGCCTAAGGCACTAATCCTACAGCACGCACGAAGCACATCGAGATTGATTATCACTTTGTACGCGAGCTAATCGAGCTTTGAACTCTTCAAGTTCGGTTCATAAGCACCAAGGATCAGATTGCGGACATCCTTACGAAGGGACTCATAGCACCTCGTTTTACTCGACTACGTGACAAGCTCACCGTGTTCAGACCCGGCTAGTCTTTAGGGGGGGGGGGAGGGGTTTGTTAGAGTAGTATATATATATAGGAGTAGCTTATTGTAGCAATTATAGAGATTATATTGTAGAGATGTATCGATTAATTGGTTGGTAGATTAGATAGATAGCTAACTCTATAAATAAAATATCCTATAAAGCCTAATCAATTCAATCAATACTAATCCTTCATAATTAACAAACACAATAGTTAGTTAAATTGGTTCGATGGTAATTGTTATCCATCAATGTGCTCATAACTGAGGTATGCGCAATGATTTGATTGATTCTATACTATAATTGAGATGCGAGAATTAAATATATTAACTTGACTATTGAATTTTATAGTGTTATTAATTCATCAAAAGTTTGAAATAGTTTTCAAAAAGTGGGTGAAGTTTTATAGTTCTATAATTCAGCGACTAATTTTCACAGTGATTTAACATTCACAAATCTACAATTCAATAACACATGCGAGCATTGTCTAACTTTCAATAACTTGAGTGAAATTTACTCCTAAATTATATATCACAATCTGTCAAAATATTTGTTTTTTTCTTGACACTTCAATACTATTTTTCAATAATTTAACACCTCCAATTTCCCCGAGTAAGCAACACTTTAAACACTCAAGTTCTCAAAGCTCAAACTAGGCTTCACTTATTCCAACCCTCTTTACAAAACTGATAATAATCTTAGCTAATTGCAAAACCAAAACAAAACAAAAAAGAATATCGAAGTCCTCATACTTACATACCAATATACCATACTATCACATCACTATCATCAATAGCAACATGTAAAAATTCGCCTCATGCAAAAAAAATATAAAAAAGTCTTAATTAACATATGTAAAGTCTATTTTTGGCCTCCTAAAAGCGGCTCTTGAAGATTCGCTTCATGTTTTGGAGTAACAGCATCACCTTCACCTGATTTTCTAGCGCCAGCTGCATGCTGCCCATGTTTATTTTGAGCTCCCTGTTCAAAAGATTAAGTTAGATAATATTTATATGATAAAAATGCAAAAAACCCCTACAATACAAAAAAGCCCCTCCATTTTTAAGGATGTGAAATCTAACAGTGTGAGTTTCAAACTAACAGTTGTTTAAATTTTTGCAATTTTCTTAAAAACTGATGACTTTTGCAATTTTCAATAATGTAGGGGCTTTTTGCAATTTATACATAATGTATTATATTGAAAATCGCAAAAAAGCCCCTCAAGTTTTAAGAATATGAAATTTAACGGCGTTAGTCATAAACTAACAGTTGTTTAACTCTTGCAAAATTCTTAAAAACAGAGGGGCTTTTTTGCAATTTTCAATAAAAATGTAGGGGCTTTTTCTTAAAAGAAAAGGGTTTTTTGTGCAATTTTCAATAATGTAGGGGCTTTTTTGCAACACAAATTTTCCAATTTATAAAATAAAAAATAGTATATTGGTCTAACTAAAGATTTATATTAAAATCTTACAGCAGCTCTTTGAGCAGTGAGTCTTCTCACAGAAGGAGCCCTAGCAACTGACGATGCAGCAGCAGCAGCCGCCACTCTTATCCTGAATAAATTAATCATAAAATATTAAAATTAATAATTAATTAATCACATTTTTTAAAAAGGTCATAAATCATAAGAACAAAGTTGATACATGAAATGATTTGAGTCACAAACTCCTAGTAAAAACATACCTTTTATGAACATCGACAAATTCATCCGTCTCGTCTACAATCTCCTCCTACAAAATGAAAATTATACTTTTAATAAATAAAGTGAAAAAAATAAAAATAAAATAGTGACATTTGCAAAAATGTTCCTGTGTTATTAAAATTGTAAAAACTCCCTGCATTACTCCACCATTAGTTTCCTGCTCTAATTATCTGAAACCAATATTCCTAGTTTAACTTTAATTAGCCCCTCTCTCTCACACACACTTCCTCTCTCTCAAAATTAATTAGCCTCTCTCTTAAAACAAAGTAATCGTACTTGCAAAAGTTCTTCAAACGTCTTCCAAAATAATTATACCAATCACCTCCCCGTCCTCAATATCCTCCACTGACGCCGTCCCATACCCGCTGCCGACGTCACCCCCGTTAACCACCTTCCTGCTCTGCTTTAATTTCAAATAGTCCAGGGGCTTTCACAAATTTCCCCATTTAAAAAAATTCTTACCTGTAAAAGCTCCTCAAACACGTCTTCCAAAGTAATTATCCCAATCACCTCCCCCTCCTCAATATCCTCCGCTGATGTCATTGCTGCATACCCGCTTACATCACCTCCATTAACCACCTTCCTGCTCTGCTGCAGCTTCTCTATATCCACCAATACAGAATCCTCCCCGCCGGTCCGCGCCAGCAACAGAGACGTGTTTGAGGAACTTCAAAAAAAAATCCTATCGTTGTTTTCCTAGTCTATTTGAAAACAATATTCCTACTTAAATTATTCCCTGTCTCTCTCTCTCTCTCTGGGCCTTTCTTGAAATTTCGACAATAATGTATGGACTCTTTTGCAATTTCAAATAATCCCAAGGCCCTTTTTGTAATTTCCCCAACAAAACAAAACACTCATACCTGCAACAGCTCCTCAAACACGTCTTCCAAAGTAATAATTCCAATCACCTCCCCGTCCTCAATATCCTCCGCTGACGTCATCCCATATCCGCCGCCAACATCACCCCCGTTCTGTTTCTTACTCTGCTGCAGCTTCTCTATGTCGATCAGCACCGAGTCGTCCCCGCCGGTTCTCGCCAGCAACGGAGACGTCCACTCGGAATGTTGCGCTTTCTCCGTCGGAGTGGGTCGGGATTTGGAACGGACCACGGCCGCCATGTGGCTGCTCCCCTTTTGGAACTCGTTTAGGATGTCGTATAACGGCATGTCGGCCGGAACCCTGAGCAAAATAATAGTATTTTAATTAGTTATTTTGATTTATGTTTTTTGTATGGTTATGTTATATAGGTGAGAGAGAAATGAACCTTGGAATTCTCCTGATTGAGACAGCGCTGACTGGAGTCTCGGTTTCGGCACGGACAGTGAGAAGACTCTTTACCTGGTTTAGAAATAAATATCCAAATTAAGGAAAATCTAAATTTAATAAAATAGTAAGAGAAAAAGAATTACAAGTAGGAATACTGCAAGTCAGCAATATATAGCCAGCCCAACTTTAAAATTAATAAATAATAAATTAAAAGAAATAAGGTTATTGTTTATTAACTTGCCATTATTAGGAGTGGTCACTTACAGAAAAAAAATATGAAGTTTTCTTCAATTACATTTGTAATATTTTATAAATATTTATATTTACCAGTAAGAGTCCAATTATGTTTTTTGGATTGCCTGAATAAACAGGGACTCGACTGTGGCCCCTAGCTAGAATCTTTCCTATTGCTTCCCTGAAAAAACAAAAATATACAAAAAAATCTCTTCAGAATTTAAATGGTTAATTTTTTTTTTAAATTACAGGGGTAAATTTTATACTTTAAATCAGTAATGAAGAAGAGATTGAATTTTACCAATCTAATTTAGAGTCAACATCAAGTGAAAATGTTGACTCAATAGGCGTCATAGCTGCTTCTGCAGTCTGAATAATAAAAAGAAAAAAAAATATATAATAACATTTCAATTCACATATCAATATCATATTTTTAATTATGCTGATAATAATCATATTAAATTTTTTAAAGCATATGAACTTTCACGTACCTTTTCTGTTAAATCCAATGCCCCACTTATAATTGTGGTTTCATCATGCGTGAGTTCACCACCTTTACCTTCCTGAAATAAAATAAAATACAATAAGCAAAATTAATAAGATTAAAAAATTTATACAATATCATCTAGGTCACAAAGATATATAATAATGATTTATTTATTAAATACCTCTTTGCTATGAATAT
This sequence comes from Juncus inflexus, assembly GCA_024447665.1. Taxonomy (NCBI): domain Eukaryota; kingdom Viridiplantae; phylum Streptophyta; class Magnoliopsida; order Poales; family Juncaceae; genus Juncus; species Juncus inflexus. Next base: position 3,304,374 of record JAJHPC010000014.1, on the reverse strand, counting down.
TTACAAGAGCCTTTAACTGAGCGCGTCTGAACAGAGCAGATTCGTTATGACCAAGTGCCCAATCAAGAATCTGTATCGGCATTACATGCAAATATATAATCAAATATAATACAAACATCAATTAAGAAAATACTATAGTAATAATGATATTAAAAACAAGGAAATTGCAAAAAAGCCCCTTGCATTATGACAAAATTGCAGAAAATCCCCTGCATTATTGCTGAAATTACAATTTCCAAAAATGCAGGGTTTTTTTCGCAATTTCCAATAAAATATGGAGGGGCTATTTTACAATTTCCAACACAGGGGCTTTTTTGCAATTTGAGAACAATGCAGGGTCTTTTTTTGCAAATTTCACTAAAAAAATAAATACCTTGCCAATTGGCCATGCAACAGGGTAGCAAAGAATCATCAAAATCCGTACAAGCCACACCAAATTGGCTCCTACAGCTAATCCGTATCTTGAACAAATCGCTTGTGGTATAACCTAAAAAAATATTATTATTTCTTATTAAGCTGTTATTATTACTAATTCAGATATTTAAGGGGGAATTTCACATTTACCCTGTCAAAAGTTCAAAATATCATATTTATACCTCTAAGACTCCAAATAAATATCATATTACACTTCTAAAAATGTAAATATAAAATTTACCCTTCTTACTAGTTTGGAATTTGGAAGGATAAATTTGATATATTTTGGGATTTGAAAGGATAATTTTAATACTTTACATTTCTTGAGGGATAAATATGATAAGAGGTTTGGAAGGGTAAATCTGATATTTACAATTTTGGAAGGGTAATATAATAATTTTGAAGTTTTGGAATGGTAAATATGAAATTCTCCCTTTTTGAATGATATTATTAATTATAATTTTTTGGTACCTCTCCAAAAGCTAGAACAAAAGTCACTGAGAGAATCACAGCCACAACAGGATGAAATATCTTATCCAAAAATATAGGAAGCGCCTAAAGAAACAAATAAGAAAGAGAATTACATTTTCAAGTTCCTAATTATGTTAAAAACAATAAACTATTTTTATAAATTTGAGAAAGAAAATAGGGTTAGAAATTTACCTCCATCGCACCAGCATTACATAAAAGTAATGTGACTAAAAGTTGGTGCTGCTTTTGAACAACAGGGAAAATTGCAGCTGCAAAAAAAATAAAAAAAGACTATTATATATAAAAATACTAATAAATTAAGTTATAATGGTTTTATGTAAGACAGTAAGATAAAAGACAAATAAATGGTTAGAACTCAACCAAATGGCGAGGTAATAAAAATGTTTACCACTTTACACATGGTATAATAATAGCATCATGTGCAAAAGTATATAGTTAATCCCAACTTACAATATAACTGACCTTAAGCATGTTCTATATTCCCTGCAAAAGTCTATTCAATTTCACTCAGCTCTTTACCTCACTCAAAGCAGTCAAAGAACTTTGCATCACTGCATGCTTAATATGTACACATAATTGACCATATATAAACAAAAAGATTGGATCTTGTATATCTAGAAAAATAGAATAAAATTGTTGATGGTACAACTGCCTTATTATTCAAACCAACACATATAATCCTAACATCTCTCTTTTGGTATACAAATGAGTATATTAAGTAATGCAATGCATAAAGTAACATAAAGTCAACATGCAACCAAACTTTATATCAATGTTAAATTTGTTGAATATACCATTTTATTTTATATAAGAAATACAATTGGTACAGAATGGTACTCTTGAGGCAATATGATGATTATGTGGAATGTAATTATGTTAATAAAAAATCATATATCTTAGTGGAATTGTGCAGAAATAATGCAATTAAAGCCCTGCATGTAAACCAAACAAACACGGATGAACAATTTAGTAGACTAATATAAAGATAGAAGATTTTGAGTAAATACAATTTATCATACAAATTTTCATTTTCAAATAGATATAGCATTTATCAGAAATCATACATAGGCCAAATAATTCAGTTAGGCAAGCCTACATCTACAATAGAGGAAAGAAAGATCTGAATTGATTATTTAATCAAAATCCAAATCAAACACCAAATTCAACTTAGATTGCTTAACAAAAGAAGAATAAAAACATTGATATTCTAACAAAAATCCTACAATTAACCAACAGCCGTTCAGAAGATCAAAACCCCCAAAATCATTCACGCCAAAAAAAATTCAAACATCAAACTCAAAACACCACAAAACTCACAAACTCCAAACCCAAATCCAAACACCACACATACCAGCCTGAGCCTTCTCCGCATTCGACCCGCTCCGCTGCAGAATCTCCAGCTCGACAACGCCGAGCGACATCAACCCCAGAGTCAGCCCCGACATTATCCCCGCGAAGAGCACCAGGAAGCACGAAATCCCCGCGTACGCGAACCACATGCCGGATGCGAACGGAATATCCTCCGCCGTCGTCAGCACCCCTCCTCCTCCTCCTCCTCCTCCGCCTGCGCCGCTCATCACCATCCTCGCCACCGCCAACACGTTGATCGCATGCATCGTATGATAAAATCGTGCTGTGGAGTGTGTTTGATGTTTGTTTGTTTGTTTTGTTTTAGGCTTTTTTTGAGATCGGATGGACCCGAGCTTCCGTACCAAGCACTTTTTTTTGTTATCCGGTCTTTTCTTCTTCTATTGTTTTTATTGTGTTGGTGAGATTTTTGTGTAGATGGAATTTGAAAGGATGAAGAGAGGAAGAGGACAGAGGACTGGTACGCATACCCCCGAGTCTATGTATGCACGTATAGCTATCTCTACAGTCTTTGATGAGCTGGATACGCCCAGTACTCGCTAAAGAAGAATTATGCAGTGCGTCTGGTGTGTAAATACAAATATGATTTGTAATTTATATCTAGGTATTTCTATTTTTTTAATGGGTTCAGATATAGAGTACCGGTATTTTGGAGCGTCCAGCAGCGCCCGATTATAAAAGTTACGATGAATTACAAAAAAATATTTTTGTAAACATAAAAGATATAAAAGTTACGATGAATTACAAACAGATATTTTTGTAAACATAAAAAATATAGTAAAATTACAAAAATGTATATTTTTAAAAAAGTATATTTATAAACACAAATGTGTATATCCAAGTGCAAATATATATGTGTACAGTTAAAATTATATGGCCGTTTCTGGACATTCCAAAAACTGAGCATTCCGAATAATTTCTTTTTTTTAATACTGGTAGTTCTAAATGTTGGAGGAAATTATATAAAACTCAAAATTAAATATATGAAACTAATATATATATATATATATATATCTTGACCACGAGAAAAATTACCATATTAAATCAACAATATTTAACGGGTGCCAATTAATCAAATTAATATCATAGAATCAAGAATCGTCCAATTTATGTCACATGCATGATACCATTTGTGTAGCCTATACCAATTTTTTTTGACGGGGTTATCATAATTGAATACCAAAACAATGTAAAAATGTTCAGGTCAATCTCTTATAAATGGTCACCATATTATAAGATGAGAGATTGAACCAAAGAATAATAATAGGGAAATTTTTCAAAAAACCCCTAACTTTACTGAATATTATCAAAAACCCCCTATCTTTTTAGATTCCTTCAAAAACCCTCTATTTTTTTAGCCTTCTTCAAAACCCCCCCAACTTTTTTGAAAATTATCAATAACCCCCTCTCATTTAGTTATATTTTTTAAAATGACAATTTTACCCCTCATTTTAGTATAGTTTATTTTTATTTTTTAAGTGATATTATTATTTTCAATATTCCAACTTATATTGAAAAAATTATATATTTTAAAAAAATGTAAAAAAAAAAATTAATTGGAAAATTGGGAGTCATTTGAAATCTTTCGAAACTCCCGATTATATGCACTTCCGAACTCCTATATTTTGCTAACAAGATTAGGAGCTTCAAAACGACTTCCACGAATTTTAACTTTTAATTGTTTTGTTTAGTAATTCCTTATGCCTCTTTCTCATATAAGCTATATTATTGGTAATATAAAAGTATAATATTTAGAATATGAGATATATTATTGTGATATAAAGGTATATTGTCTATTTTTGACGGAGAGATATTTTGTTAGTCTCATCCTCTAGTTCAATATGATGAGACTTGTACATTCAACTATTTTAGTATTCTTTTTTTGTTGTTGAGAATATAAGATATATTGCGGTTAATATAATAAAGGTATAAGTTTAGAAAATAAAGTATATTGATGGGAATATAAAAATATAATATTTAGAATCTAAGGTATATTATTATAAATACAAAAGTATAAATAAAAATCAAAATAAAATTATGAAACTTTTAGCTAAAAGATACAGGAGGAGTCTGGAAGCCAACAATATTGGCCGATTGAAACTTTGAGCTGAAATATATTGAAGTCACTAGGAATTAATAAAAAATATTCAAGTGTACGGTCCGACTCCCAATTTGAATTCTCATCTTATTGGGAAGCAATATGAGCTAAATAAGATGGAAAGTCCAAATTTTTTTCCTAATTATAAACTAATGGGACATTAAGCTGCACTACGAGCTTTCTAATCGTGCAACACAATGCCGAAAAAAATAATATATAAAAATAATAAATAATATATAAAATTAAATAAACAATATATAAAATTCTTTTGTAGATCGGATGGACTCGGACTTTCGTACCAAACATTGTATTATTATCCGATTGTCTTTTTTTCTTCTATTTTTTTTTTTTTGGTGGAAACAAAACAAATTTTTATGAAAGAACCGTTACAGAAGTTACTATTTTCTGTAACGGTTTATAATAAATCGTTATAGATTTTGGACTATTTAAGCAGTTCTGTAACGGTTCTTTCATAAAAACCGTTACTAATTTAGTTTTTTTTTTTTTTTGGGTTCCGCCATCATTGATGGCGGAACCAATGCCAGTGATTTTTCCGAAACCAATGTCAGTAACTTCTCGCGCAGGAAAATTGTTCGAAAAATCTCTGGCACTGATTCCGCCATCGGTGATGGCGAAACCAGTTAATTAGGGGTTTTAGGGCGCCAAACAGGGGTATAATGGGTTCCGAACCAACTTTGGTTCCGCCAACAGTGATGGCGGAAGTGCTGGTTTCCAAATTTTTTCCAAACGAGTGCTAACTGTTTAATTATTTCCATCAACGGTGTCATTTTGAAAAAAAAATCGATTTTTGTTCAGATGAGATAGAAAAGAGGAAGAGGACAGAGGAGCGGTACCCATACCCGCGAGTCTATGTATGCACGTATATGTCTACAGTATTTTCTATACTGGCGGGCTCCAGTACCCAGCAAAAGAAGTATTGTGTAGTAATGAATTTATATTTTGGTATTTACATTTTGAATTCTAGTACCATTAAATCATGCCAAAATTAGATCATATTAATTTGTTTTGTTTTTTAAATATCATTTTACATTTTAAAAAGTGTTTATAATATGCAGGTAAACATAGTAAAATATAATTTGTGAAAAAAGCCCCTGAATTTTTTAAAGCAATGTGTTATAATAAATGGGAAATTTGTAATATAGCCCCTGAATTATGCCTAAATTGCAAGCACGCTCCTACATTATTGGAATTTTTAAAATATTAATTAACATATTAGAATATTTCACAGTCTTGACAAATGATTAAGCGTGTGCTAAGTAATATTTATTAAAAAAATTCAAAAATATAGGTTTTATTTTTAATTCTAATACCATTAAATTATGCCAAAATCATATCATAATTATTTATTCATAATTTGTTGAAGTGTTCATCATATCCCGGCAAACATAGTAAAATATAATTATGGAAAAAAAAAGCATAAAATACTATACAATACAATGACATCTCCAGTTGTAAAGTAAACCGAGAGGTCAAAACCTCTTGAATTTATAGCATCCAGCCCAGCAAGTTGGGCAGGGAACCTCGAATGAACGGCTGAGATCTCTTAGGTTGTTAATTTGGACGGATGAGATGATCTTGAGATCCGATATTAAAAAATTGGAACATTCCTGGATAAATGGAAAAGAAAATAAATGAATAGCCGGAGTAACATGGCATCGGCTGTGGCATCGGCTGTATGGCCTGTGTGACACAGTACGATTCGAACAGATTTCTTAGTGCGTTTGAACTGTCAATTCATGCAGATTTATACTGTACGACGGGTTCCACAGTTGTATATTTCTTATTTTTAGTTGAATTATATCTTGTTCTCATTTTATTCATCTTGAGTGAGATAAGAAATGTCAGCAATATTTGCTAGAAAATAAAATGTGTCAGTAATTTTGATAGTTGTGTGGCATGTGTGACACAGTATGATTCGAATAGATTTTTTAGTGCGTTTGAACTGTCAATCCATGCAAATTTATACTGTACGATTGGTCCCACAGTTGTATATTTCTTATTTTTAGTTGAATTATATCTCGTTCTCATTTTATTCATCTTGAGGAAGATAAGAAATGTCAGCAATATTTGCTAGAAAATAAAATGTGTCAGTAATATTTATAAGGAAAAATTATAAAGATCTTTGTAGCTAATCTTATATAAAGTTTATTTATAGGTAATAAATATATTTACATGTATGGAATAAAAATATATATAATTAATAAACTATATTAAAACAAGTGAACTTTTGCATTAAGGTTCAAATAATAATTCGCCATCTTATGTAGTCATCTTATTTGATTAAGTAATCAATTATTTATTAACTTATTATCATTCACTTTTCTATCGTTACACAATATAATAATAATAATAATAATAATAATAATAATAATAATAATAATAATAATAATAATAATAATAATAATAATAATAATAATAATAATAATAATAATAATAATAAATGTCCTCGTCAAGTAGAAGATAATATCAAATTATTATTTTTTATCTTTTTTGTTTTCTTTTTCATAATTAATGAATATTGTATCATTTATACAAAAAATGAAGAAATATATTATATCTGAAACGGAGTTAAGGGAGCTACGATAATCTCTAGTTAATAGGTAGGACCAACTATTTGGTGCATGGGTTGTACAAGTGTAGAGATCACAGAAAATAGTGCCCTGGGTGTTACTGCCAAGTGTGCCGCACTAAATAAGGTTGGACTGTAATCAGTTTCCACAAGAGGGTGCATAGATTAACTCTGCCTTTATATTGAGATCAAATATGTGGTGGGTCACAACTTTATACTTAGAAGACCCTGCATTATTAGAAATCGTTTAAGGACTACTTTGTTCTTGAAAATTTTAAGGCTATCTTGAGTCGGCAGTTTTACTTCGCCCATCTGCCAGGCGAAGAATTTGACTGCTAGGAGGTGCTTTCATTTTTCAAGTCTCATTGAGTGAGCTATCTTTAAAGGTATCTATTTGCAAAGAAAGAATATTCTGATGCCACAGCATATTTAATGTTCTTGCTTGAACTTTCTTTATCCAAAGTGGAATTGAACTACAAATATGCATGAAAATATATAGAATTATTTTGAATAGTAGCACTATTTTGAAGAATAATTAATCAGATAGCATGATTTTCAAAATATTTGGGTAGGTAGCACTTCCGCCAGACCCTCTGGCGGAACTAAGTAGTTCCGCCAGAGGGTCTGGCGGAACTAGGGAATTTTTTTTTTTTGCTAATCTCGGCCATTTGGCACCCTTAAATAGCCTTAATTAATGAAAAAGCTAGTTCCGCCACCACATCTGGCGGAACTAGGTAAAATTTAGCTTTGGCCCAATTTAGACGGTGAAATTGGCCCAAAAATGTCGAAAATATAGGTTCCGCCAGACCCTGTGGCGGAACTAGTTAGTTCCGCCAGTGGCTCTGGCGGAACTAGACAATTTTCCCAACTTACAATCTGACCCAAAAAGTCCAAAAAAATGGTCTAGTTCCGCCAGACCTACTGGCGGAACTAGCTATTTTCTAGCTAGTTTCGCCAGATGGTCTGGCGGAACTAGACCATTATTTTGGACTTGCAATCTGCCCCAAAAAGTCCAAAAAATGGTCTAGTTCCGCCAGATACACTGGCGGAACTAACTAGTTCCGCCAGTGGGTCTGGCGGAACTAGACCATTTTCCCAACTTACAATCTGAACCAAAAAGTCCAAAAAAATGGTCTAGTTCCGCCAGACACACTAGCGGAACTAACTAGTTCCGCCAGTTGGTCTGGCGGAACTAGACCATTTTCCCAACTTACAATCTGAACCAAAAAGTCCAAAAAAATGGTCTAGTTCCGCCAGATACTCTGGCGGAACTATCTATTTTCTAACTAGTTCCGCCAGTGGGTCTGGCGGAACTAGACCATTTTCCCAGCTTACGATCTGACCCAAAAAAATTTAAAAATTTAGCGTTTAGTAACGGTTTTTTAAAAAAAATCGATACTAAATATTAGATCTGTATCGGTTTTTATCAAACAACCGTTACTAAATCGGGAAATTTTTTTTCATTTAGTAACGGTTTTTGTATGATAACCGTTACTAAATCTGACTTTTAGTAACCGTTCTTCCCAAAAAACCGTTACTAAATGCAGTTAGTAACGGTTCTTCCAACAAAAAATTTCAAAATTTTGCGTTTAGTAACGGTTTTTAATAAAAAACCGATACTAAATATTAGTACTGTATCGGTTTTTATCAAAGAACCGTTACTAAATCCCCAAAATATGCATAATTGTTTGTTTCGCCCTGGTTCCGCCAGACCCACTGGCGGAACAAGCTATTTTGTAGCTAGTTCCGCCAGGCTCTCTGGCGGAACAAGCTATTTTCTAGCTAGTTCCGTCAGATATACTGGCGGAACTAGCTAGAAATAAGTAGTTCCGCCGACAATACGGCGGAACCCGTACCACCCCAAAAAATTGAGAAATAGCCTAGTTCCGCCCGGGGCCTTTGGCGGAACTTGTTCAATCATTGGAACCTGTTATAAAAGGAAAATCTTTTCTCTCTCCCCCAATCTAACCTATAATCCGCCCCCAAAAAATAAAACTACTATTCAGGGCGATTTTGAAGTGTATTTGAGGTGATTTTGACCCAAATAAATAGAGAAAATAGAAGAAAAGAAAGACGGAAATTAGGTATTGTATTATAGATTGTTTTTTCATTAAATAATTAATTGATTTTATTATATATTTGATGTTAATTTGTTGAAATATTATTGCAATTAGTAAGAAGAAAATGGCACAAAACTCTCAAATTCTTGTATATTATGATGGTCTTATTGTAAATCTACCTAACGGATGCAATTACGACCCGGAGGAACCGGCTTATATTCCAGAAAGTACAACCACAAATAGGGATTATGACCAACTGTGTAACGAAATTTATGAGAATCTCGGTTGGTCGTATAATGATATTTTTTTAATCCGAGGTCGGCTTCCTTCCCTTAAGAAAGGAATTTGGCATTATAGGTTAGTGAAAATTATGAATAATACACAATTGATTAATTTTGCGGAGCGCGTCATAAGGGTTGGGATGGAGGAATTAGAAATATATGTTGATCGCGTCCAAAATAAAGAATATCAGATAGGCACTAGTAGTAGATCAAATGTAATTCCAAATGCAGATGAAAATGAGATATTAGAACCCGTTGAAAATTAAATAAATATTAAAAATGCGAATGAGGACCCGTTTGCGACCTTTGATATGGCACGTGTGAGCAATAATGTACTTCCCGAAATAGATGATGATGATGATGAAAATGAATTAGATGAGGAACCCGAAATGGAGTCAGAGGACGAGGAAGAAATTTATGGAGATGGCGATGAAGAAATGGAGAGAGTGAACCATCAGACGGGATTTATATATACGGAAGAGGGTGAGATGGTTAGTGTAGGTACTTTCGGTGATGCGCCGGCTGCTGAATTCGAAGATAGTTTAATGTGGGAATATGCGAGAAATGATGTCTTATCTGGCATGAATGTGAATGAAAATGATGATGAAATATTGTATAAGGGACGTACATTTGAAACGAAATCAGAACTACAATCAGCTGTAAGAGCATACAGTGTGAAGCATCACCGAGAAATAGAAGTAGACCACTCGAATAAAACGAGATATATTGTGATATGCAAGCTTAAAGATGAAGGTACTAGAGGATGTAGTTGGAGGATACACGCTTCGATTAATAAAAAAAATAATTTATGGGAGATTAAAACATTTAGACAACCACACGTATGTATTAACCAAACACCTAGAAGAGACCACAAACAGTTAACGAGTGCGCTTGTTGGGGGGATAATTCTAGATATCGTAAGAGCGGATTTAGATGTTAAACCTGTAACCATAATAGAAGCCGTTAAATTGAAGGTTGAATATACCATATCGTATTGGAAGGCTTGGCATGCAAAACAACACGCGTTTCGATTCTTATTTGGGGGTTGGAGGGAGGCTTATAATTTGCTCCCTGAGTTGATGGCGGCAATAACCTCAACAAATCCTGGTACTTTGTATACATTTAAAAGCTGGTGCCCCAAATAGAGATGGTGAGTTGGAGTTCGAAGGTCTATTTTGGGCATTTGGCCCATCACTACATGGTTTTCAATTTTGCAAGCCCGTCATAACAAGTAGATGGAACATTTCTAACCGGAAAATACCAAGGAACTTTACTGACGGCAATTGGTACCGACGCAAATGGTCAGTTATTTCCTTTAGCTTTTGCTTTAGTTGATAGGGAGAAGAATGAGACATGGGGGTGGTTTTTTAATTGTTTGCGTGATATTCTCGGAGAAGAAAATATGTATTGCATTATTTCGGATAGGCATGCTGGCATAATTAGCGCAATGAGAGTGAGAAGGTGGCTGCCACCTTATGGTTATCATCGTTATTGTATGCGGCATCTTCAAGCAAATTTCAGTAATGCTGTAACAGACAAAACAGTGGTTCCAATGATTCAAGGATTAGTACGTGCACACAACAAATATAAATTTAATAAGATATGGGAAAAAATGGAAAAAAAAGATAGTTCAGCGAACGATTGGTTACAAAAGATAAATAAATCAAATTGGGCGATTTCGTACGATACTGACGGTCGTCGGTGGGGCATACCAACTAGCAATAACGCCGAAGTGATGAATTTTGTTTTCAAAGGTATAAGAAAACTACCCATTACGGCAATTGTGGAAGCAACATTTTATAAGCTAAATTGTTATCACGTGAGATATCGGGCGGTCACGATATGAGGGAAAAGAATTGGTCGGATATAGTGATGTTAAAAATGGAACGTAGACGCATTAAGGCTGCTAGGCATGAAGTCACTTGCTACAACTCGAGCAAGGTATTTATCGAGTGCTTACGCAAGCCCGGCGTTCGACGAGTGGTATCGGAATTCCGAGAAAGAAATGCCGAGTGGATATCAACGAAGGAAAATGCGAGTGTCAGAAACCTATGATATACCACTACCCGTGTTCGCACGTCATAGCAGTTTGTATACGCAAAGTTATATCTAGCGAAGTTTTCATTCATCCGTGTTATTCCTTGGATAATTTGAAACGTACGTATGAAAAAAGTTGCTATCCTGTAAAGGAAAAATCACAATGGACGCCACGCATAGAAATTTGTAATTACAATTTATTTCCTGGTGATAAACTTATAAGGACAAATGCTAACGGAATGATGAAACGTGGAAGAAGGCAGGAGTTCCGAATCCAAAACAGTATGGACACCATGAACAAAGAAAAGCGTGTAATGAATTGCAGCGTCTGCAAATTACCAGGACACACTAAACGAAAGTGCACACAAATGGGTGGAGACCGTTACAATGGACCGTAGTTTCGTTTATTTAGTTTGTTTTCAGTTTGTTTATTTTATTTAGTTTGTTTTATTTATTGTTGAGTAGTTGTAATGCTTAAATTAAAACAATCTCAATAAACCATAAACCCTAAAAAATCAAACAAACAATCCGCAACATAATGCAAATCCCCAAACATAACCCCTAAACCCCAAACACATAAACTATAACGTAGTCCAAATCTCAAAACATAAACCCTACAACACTAACATAAACCCTAAACATCTCCGCCGCGTGCACCACGGTCGCGTGCACCACGGCCGCGTCCTCTTCCTCTTCCTCTCCCTCTCGCCTGGTTCCGAGTCTGCATCTGAGTGAGCTGACTGACGTCTTCTCCTCCCGCATCTGCTCTCGGTTCGTTGAGCTCATCCCACTCAGTATCGCCGGGATACTCATTAAGCTGAGTACAAATTAGTTTTTGGCATCCCAACCATTTTCTGACGCCGTCCCTTACTTCCGCCCTCATATTTGCACCAAATTCTCGGAGCATTCTGAAACCTATGCGAGCTCCCTCCATGGCAGTTTGTGCCTTAAAATATTAAAAAAAAATAAAAAATTTATAATTCTAAATTTAACTTTAGAAATATTAAAAAAATTTACCGCTAATCTTTTTTCGGGGACCATGGGGCGGTATGTGCTTGAACCGTGCGAAATGGTGCTCTGCACCAACGGATCAGAATTCTGCCAATACCAGCTCATGTAACCATCATAATCCAGAGGGGTATACGGCTCCAGGGGTTCCATTTGCGAATACCAATACCATTTATCGTTCCAACGTGTAATCCAATTCTTGTGAATCGTACCCCAATCGTTTCCCTTAAAATTCGTCAGGTCGCGTAATTCTTTGTCGGCAATTTTGTCGGCTTTAGGTATTTCCGGGGGTATTTTTTGCCGATACCCGAACTGTCGCATCACTCTCTCAGGACGATAACGCTCGACGATCCAGAAATAAATCAACGGCACACTGAGTAGTGCCGTAGTTCTTTCTTCCTGACAAATGGGCGGTAGCCGATCGCGGTATGGTTCGTAAGGTGCCCAAAAGATATCACTTTGAGGGATGTTGTCTAACATGTCGCGGTTCGCCCACAAATGAGTAGTCGACGGTTCCTCTTTAACTCTTGCATCTCTCCAGAGCATGCCAACCATATCATTGTAATCCGGATCGTCGTAGATATTCAATCTTGCCGGGTTCAATGAAACTCTTGGTCTTCCGGTCGCAAAATGTTGCCAAGCCCATAATTGTAATAATAAGATGCAACCTCCCATATTTTTCCGATCGGGACCTCGTACTTTTGCACAACTCTCGTACGGGTATGCAAGTACCCCACTCCCAAATGCCCACTCATGCAAATTATTCATTTCTTGTAAAAGTACCAGGGGCATGAGCGAATAACTGTCCCCATTCGGATCCGTAAATAAAATGTCGGAAAAAAATCCGATCATGTAAGCTCTACAATATTGCTCGACTCGTAATATGGGGGCATCACACTCCAAATCGGCAAAATTCTCCATGAACCATTTTTTTTTACCAACACGTTGCTTTTCTTATTTCCTAATCCTCTGAACATCTCTTGGGGGGGTGTTTTTCCGAGTAGTTCCCCGGCTTTATTTGCCCAATTAATACCGTTGTTCTTCACACAAACTGGCTTGCCATCCACCCGCAACCCCAACAAGCATGAAACATCCTCTAACGTTATGGTCATTTCTCCGTGCGGCATGTGGAACGTATGTGTCTCTTTTCTCCACCGTTCCTGCAGAGCGGTTATCAGTATGCCATCGATTGGTATATAACCGATTCTCTTGCGTTTGTAACAAACACGCACTCGCAAAATATGGCTCGAACTGAACATTCCATGGCACCTGCGGAAACGAAACGTATAAGTACATTATTTTTACATAATTAAATAAATAGATATATAGAAATAATTTTATATACAATACATTAATATGATGTTGCCTGTATCGGAAACCCCTTTTGCTTTAGCCTTGGTGTTGTCCGGTTGGGTGAAACATACGGTTCGTGATCATCCCGGAATTCGTTCAGCGGACGATATACCGGACCTTCTGGCTCAACTATAGGAGCCTTCCCCCAATCCGCACGACTAGATCCGCCCTGACTAGATCCGCCTCTAGATGACATCCCTATATAAATTTTTTTTTTAAATATAAATAATAATTAAACAATATATTTTTACATTAGTAAGTAAACATACTATTTAACACAAAAATAAACAAATTGCTTCATTCTATTTTTTTTAATACAAAAAATTGTATATTTAAAAAAAAACCATACACAATTACTATAAATAAATATATTACTAAATAAATTTATATTATATTTTTCTTTAAAATAACTAAGTAATAAAAAATAATTACAAATTTTTTTCATACCGAATAAATTTGACGAAATATGTACTCCTTCTTCTTCTTCTTCTTCTTCTTCTCTAAAGAAATCAACAAAAATTCAAACAAATTTCAATACTATCAAACTATTTAAACCAATTTCAAACTAATCTCACTAAATCCATACCTATTTCGCACTAATTTCACTCAATCAAAACTTATTTCAATTCAACCAAATCAACAAAAATAACTAATCAAAACTCAAAATCAAACAAAATAACTTACATATTTCTTCTTCTTTTTAACTTCTCCTTCTCTTCCTTTAATTTCTCCCCTCTTTCTTCTTTAATTTCCTCTCAAATCGCATGAAATTTCGCCCCCAAATTTTTCTCTTCTTTTTTCGAACGGACGGGTAGGGTTAAAATGAGGGTTTAAATTCGGGTTTAAAAAAACGCAGTGGGTAGATCCGCCAGACCCACTGGCGGAACTAGCTATTTCTAGCTAGTTCCGCCAGACTGTCTGGCGGAACTAGCTAAAAAATAGCTAAATTATTTTTCCACTTAGTAACGTTTTTTATGGAAGAACCGTTACTAAATACATTTAGTAACGGTTTTTTTGGAAAAAACCGTTACTAAGAGTCATATTTAGTAACGGTTCTTTGATAAAAACCGATACAGTACTAATATTTAGTATCGGTTTTTATTAAAAACCGTTACTAAACGCAAAATTTTGAAATTTTTTGTTGGAAGAACCGTTACTAACTGCATTTAGTAACGGTTTTTTGGGAAGAACGGTTACTAAAAGTCAGATTTAGTAACGGTTATCATACAAAAACCGTTACTAAATGAAAAAAAATTTCCCGATTTAGTAACGGTTGTTTGATAAAAACCGATACAGATCTAATATTTAGTATCGGTTTTTTTTTAAAAACCGTTACTAAACACTAAATTTTTAAATTTTTTTGGGTCAGATCGTAAGCTGGGAAAATGGTATAGTTCCGCCAGACCCACTGGCGGAACTAGCTAGAAAATAGATAGTTCCACCAGAGTATCTGGCGGAACTAGACCATTTTTTTGGACTTTTTGGTTCAGATTGTAAGTTGGGAAAATGGTCTAGTTCCGCCAGACCCACTGGCGGAACTAGCTAGTTCCGCGAGACTAACTGGCGGAACTAGTTAGTTTCGCCAGTGTATCTGGCGGAACTAGACCATTTTTTGGACTTTTTGGGACAGATTGCAAGTCCAAAATAATGGTCTAGTTCCGCCAGACCATCTGGCGGAACTAGCTAGAAAATAGCTAGTTCCGCCAGTAGGTCTGGCGGAACTAGATCATTTTTTTGGACTTTTTGGGTCAGATTGTAAGTTGGGAAAATTGTCTAGTTCCGCCAGAGCCACAGGGTCTGGCGGAACCTATATTTTCGTCATTTTTGGGCCAATTTCACCGTCTAAATTGGGCCAAAACTAAATTTTACTAGTTCCGCCAGATGTGGTGGCGGAACTAGCTTTTTCATTAATTAAGGCTGTTTAAGAGTGCCAAATGGCCGAGATTAGCAAAAAAAAAAATTCCCTAGTTCCGCCAGACACTCTGGCGGAACTACTTAGTTCCGCCAGAAGGTCTGGCGGAAGTGCTACCTACCCAAATATTTTGAAAATCATGCTATCTGATTAATTATTCTTCAAAATAGTGCTACTATTCAAAATAATTCAAATATATAGGCCGTGTAGTTCACAGCTTGTCCTCCATATAAGCTCGTCGGGGTTATTGTTATATGGATTGCTTGAATTTTGAGCTTTTAGTCGAAGAAGCTCATCATACTGGTGCGTCCTCAAAGTCATGTCTCGTTGTAGCATATAGGTTAGTTGCTACTGCGTTCACTATAATATTTTAATCTTTTGCTCAACGGTATAAGTTAGAAAATTCTTTACAACATGAGTGTTTTGATGCAAATTATCTTTCGAAAATCGAGCATCTGACCCATACCATATATTATTTTCTTCTGATCTTTTTTCATATCCATTTCATTAGAAGCACTTCATTTGCAGTTTAAGGTCCTTTATTCCGAGTCCAGATAAGTTTCTATTTTCCAATTCCTTCATTTGCGCTTCCTTGGCGGTGATAGTAGTTTACAAATTTGCTATGTGCTTTCCTTTTTGTATTCATTTGCTCATCTTCATAGGAAATTTCGTCTTAGTTTGTCGATTTCCTTGATTAGCATTTTGGGTAAATCTTAAAAGGAATGATTGGATGTAGTATAGTGGGGTTTCTGAAATAACAGAGTTAATTAGCATAATTCTTCCTCCGATTGATAGATATTTGATAGACCAGCTTGCCATTTTTTTATTATATTTCATCTATTATTTCATCTATCTTTGACACAAAAATGATTTTTTTGTTTATTTATGAATAAATGAAGGCCTAGATATTTTATTGGGAAGCTTTTGCTTGCTGCATGGCAATATGTGTTTGATAGTTCTTTGGTTGCTATTTGGTAACTGAATGGTTATGAAAGAGGTTTTGTTATTGTTGATTTGTAAGTCCGTGACTTTGGCAAACATTTTAGAGCAAAGTTTATGAATATTATCATGTCATCCGCATTGGATAGCTTGCATTGCGGTCTTCTGTGGCAGTGGTGCTAAAATGTTGAGATGCGCAATCATTTGTAACGATGATTCTGCAATGTGAATAAAAATGAAAGAGGGGATAGGGGGTCTCCATGCCGTAAACTTCTTATGTGAAAGAAGAAAGGTTGCAATTGTTCATTTATCTTGATTGTGAGCTTGACGAGATTAGTAAGTTGTGGAGCCACATGATCTAATTTTGCGAAAATCCTCTTCTTGTATCATCACTTCTTTGAGAAATTGTCAATGTCAAAAGTCTTAGTGAAGTCAACTTTGCATAGAATCTCCGGGGTTTTGGTTTTATGTAAGTAACTAATATATTTTCTTGTTGCTAAAAATGATTCAATGATTTGTCTGCCTTTAATAAAATTGTTTGTAGACATAAGCTCATGCATCTTTCCATGTAGTCTTTTGCTAAATTTTTTGAGATTAATACGCCGTGGGTCTAACATGTTTGTTCGAACTAATTGCAAAGACAAAAATGTCAGTTTTGATTGTTTCTCACTGTTGCTAGTAGAAATCACTGGCGAAGCCATCTGGACCTAATATTTTTCCTTTGGCCAGTTCAAAAATTGTTTCTTTGATTTCTTCCTGAGTAATTTCATTATCAATGCTGTGAAGGCTTTTCACTTCTTGCATGCTTTGTAGGAATTTAATTGGTGCCTCTCTAGATTGCAGTGTTTCTCCCAGAGTTGTCTTGAAAAATGAGTTGACGAAGTCATTTGCTATTTGTTGTTGGTTACTGATTAAGTTGTCGTTTACCTTAATTGAGTTTATCGTCTTGCATGGCAGTTTGCTAACGCCGCCAATATGTGTGAATATTTCGTGTTTTGATCGCACTCCTGCAGCTATTACATCAGTGATTCATAGTCGCTAAACTGATCAGTTTTATTGCAAATTTTTTTGCTGCATTCAAACTCTACAGTTACAACTAATAATGTTATTCGGCTGCTAAACTCTACAATCATATTCCTATATGTTATGAACCCTATTCATTTCAATAATGTTCTTCAATATATTGTTCTATATTATCTACGATGCTCACTGTTAGCTCTAACTTTTAAGTTTCAATATTTTGTACAGGGGTTCAAACTTCAGAAGTTTGACCTTTGCACAAATTACTATCTCAAAAAATGACTAATAATATGGATAAAATAATAAAATGCTGAGACCATATGAGTAATTCATATAACAACATATTTAGACATTTTTTGCGTAACAAACTATAGAAGTGGGGTTTTTAGCACGAAATCGGCTTACTCATTACTTACTTATGGCGGCGTGACCGACAAACTTATTGGCTCTATATGATCACTCAAAATATCCCCCAAGCTAAAAATGTTTACTTGGAAACACTGAGAAACATTCTACCGACAATCGACAATCTTCAAAAAAAGGGTGTGGTGACGGCAAATTGCTGCGTTCTGTGCAAGAGGGAAGAAGAAACAGGGCAACATCTCCTGCAGTCATGTCGATATACCGAGCAAATATGGGAAAGGATTGCCCAAAGAGGGGGCGCCACATGGAGGGATACGGAGGTATTTTTTTTTAAATGATACGGAGAGCTTAGTTGTCTCTCGCGTATTTGTTCCATTAAGCAATATTTAATCCGTTACAGATCCATTGACGAGGGAAACGGAGGCATTAATCGCTGAGACGCCTCAAGGGATAATCACCACATTCCACCTATTTGTAAATTTTGTAATATGGCGGGAACGGTGCAACCAGATTTTTTGAGACGAGTCAAGAACGACGGCGGAGGTTCTCAACAGGGCCAACTACGAATTTCAAGAATGGCTGGAATCCATAAGATGTGAGACGTAGCATAACATGAAAAAGTAAAATAAAACGGCAAGGCAAGAACACACCAGGACATGCTAATTATGTGGGCACGTCTTGTGCTTCTCTGATGAACTATTTCTTCTCTGCATTGTTCTTTGATTTGTGTTTTCGTGAGTATTTTGTAACGTAACGCATTGCACATAGCATTGCCTTTGTATCTTGTTTTTGTAATTTATATTTCTTTTTCATTTCTTTTGATAAAACTTCTATTGTCAAAAATAATTGCATTATATAACTGGACATTATTAAATAGAATCAACGCGAGACACATATGAGCTCTCCGTTTTCATTAAAAAAAAAACAAACTATAGAAGTTAACAACTAACAAGCTAACATGCAGGTAACTAATCTTTTGCAATTTAGGCAACGAGGCTCTTGTTTGCTAATTATATATATATATATATATATATATATATGATTCTTATATATTTTATAATCTTATACAACCATTATGTCAGTATCATTAATTTCTCGTATCTTCTCTATTTTTTTTTCATTTTTCTCTTATTATGTTGTAAAGTAATGATAATATAAGATAACTTGAGAGAATAAGTAAAGTAACCTGTATACTGCGCTATACTACAAATATTTTTAATTTTTAATTTATTTCCATATATAATAAATACAATTATAAAAATTTCATAAGCTCTTCGTAAATTTTCAAAAAAATTATAAAAACATATTTAAATTGATTCATAACACGTAAAAAATATAGAAAGCTTACGTAAAGTAAGTTGAGTTGTTTTAAGTTATAATTTTGTATCACATTATAAGATATTTTACCATATGTAATTTTGTAATGACGGATAACTTTATATAATAAATTATGATATTATAAATTAATAATATAAATGACAACTTAATGAAAAAAAAATGGTTTTAATAAGGCACAATGAATTAATCTTTATAATATCAATTTAAGTCTAGTTTCCGTTGTTCTCTGAAGTTATGTTGTTGTCTTTTAATATATTAAATTTATACAAATATATAAGTTATAATCATCCTTAGATAGAACTCGAAAAAAGAAAAAATAAGACTATTTGTCTTGAAAATTCTAGTAGAAGCATCAAAACTTCTAGTCAAAGACGTTTCATTTTTTTGACAAAAAGAGAAAAACAAATAATTAGATTTAACATTATGTTTGAAGAAAAAAAATTATATATAGAGAAAAAATGATGTGCAAAAATATAAGAAAATATAGCATGAATCATTTTTTTTAAATGACATCACCACTAATTGTCTCATTGTTGATCTTATTCAACTACCAAAACGATATGCAATAGGTATATACTTTATGAATTAATGAATCACATAGCTATTATTGAAACATGTAATATATTAATTAATGTAATGTATTTTTAATATAATATTTTCTTACAATTAGAACCTAACAACTTGATGGTTCCCACCAAATCGGAAATGTAATACAAAAAATAACAATCTATCAAATTATATGATTATATTAATAATGACATAGCCATAAAATATCAAGAAACTTGAGAAATTAAATAATAAAATTTGAGAAAAATTTATCGGACGGCCCAGAGAAAATTGATGGTATTCTTCAATGCGAAGGCTCAAAAGGAGGTGAAAAATGATGGGATGAGGTTATAATTATTTGAATTTATAATTTATTCATAATACAAAAAAAAAATTATTGCATTATATTTTAAATGTGTAATTGTTTAAATCTTATTATGTAAAGATATATTTTACACATGAGCATATTCTCTTATATAGTCTATTTTTACATACTTCGCTGATTTTGTTTTTATAATTGAAACCATAGCAATATGAAATTCAAAATAAAGAGAAAATTCAAGCAAATTTAGTTTTGAAGATTTTAGTTTGAGAGATACAATGTTTTATTATGAATTCCTATTTTTATAAAGAAGAAAAGTAAAAATTAAATATGTTTAATAAATGAACTCTTTATATTTGCTTTGCATTAATTAATATTTGAATATATGTATGTACCATGATTCGTTAAAACAATTTGATTCAAATCTTACGATCAAAAATAATTTTGATTTTTCTCACCTAACCGGGATATGGAATAGGAAACACTAAAAACATCAATCATTGTTATATATGTTAACATTATACGTAAAAAATCCACAAAAAATCGGAATGAGTGAAAAAAATTAATTGTTTAGATGTAACCATACCATTTAATCTATTGGTTGTAATAATATGGGTGATATGGCCTCATGAGAAGTCTCAAAAGACTTTGAAAAATAAAGGGGTGGAGAAATTATTTCTTTTTTAATTAAAAAATATATGGTGTGTGTATATATTATATTTTATTTTAAAAAAATTGTTAATTAGATTTAATGTATTGCATATGTACAATACTCATTTTTGATGCACAAGACATACTTAAACACACATATATCTGGTTCATTTCTTTTATCAAACATTCAAAATCAATGTTTATCTGCATTCCCTCCAATTGTGCTATCCACAATTGAACAATTCTGTGTTGATTTTCACAAATCTACCATTGTTGAAGAACATCATTTTCTCTTATTTTATAAAATTCATTCAATCTACCTAGTATAATAAAAGAACGGAAAAAAAAGTATATCAGGAAAATGAATATTATAAAATTTCTCCACTTGTGATTTTATTGTGGACTTCTTGTTCTTTCATGTTAAAGGCAAAGAGACTGAGAGAGTCAGACCAATTTTTTTTAACATTAGATGAATAGACATAACTGTTCAATTTGAGGGCTGATGATGATTGCACTTGTCAATGAATTTATTTATAGATACAAATTATTGTACTCATTAGATAATCTGATGAGACATAATTAGACTAATTAGTTTATCACCTCTTGTAATTTGGATCTATATACCGTTGTAGCAAATAACTTTCCACATGAATATACTCAGTAGGCAGCACAGGCTGAATGAAGGTCCCAAATACTCTTCAAAATAGAAATACTCCCATCTCATTTTTCTTTTATTTTTCCCTAACCATCTCATTTTTCTTTTATTTACAAAGTCAAGGTATTGAGAATAGAATCCACCATATAAAAAAAGATAATTCTTTCTAGCACTTTATTTACCCCTTATGTATTGATATATTGGAACTTAATAATAATTTCGAATACTTGAAAGATGTGTCACACATTTTAAAACTTAAATATATTTTCCATATGGTAAATCTACTTTAATTACATATTTATAAATTATTTGTGTAGTTATTTTTTTTTAATGTTTTGTAGTTTTCAGTTTTTTTATTATCAAATTTTGAATTATTTTTCCGAATCTTTTGATTTTTTAAATATTCTTTGTTTATTATAGTTTTTTGTTTTGTTGAATTTCTATTATTTATTTTCTAAATTTCAGATCTTTTTTATTTTACCTTGCTTTTATTTTATTTTATTTTTCTAGTGTTAATTAGGATGAAGTATTAAATTTAAATGAAGTGTTAAATTTTGATGTAGTTAAATATGCTATAGAAGAAGTATATTCTTAGTTACAAAATCAATGTACCTAAATTTAGTATATTTTAAATTGTCACACAAAACTCAAAATATTGCTAATTCATCATAATTGAGGGATGAATAAGATTTTTTTTTTAAAATAACATCTGTACCAAAAAAAAATTAACTAACTAGCACCCATATAAAAATAATTAAGTATCTAGCACTACCGCCAGTCTTTCTGGCGGTAGTGAGTCATTACCGCCAAGCCCTCTGGCGGTAGTGTCTATTTGTTGGGTTTCAGACGTGCATAACGCAGCGGAAAAATAAAAATTTCGTCCAAAACCAATCCGAGGATCCGTGCGTATCGGTTAAATCAAAGAAATAAATCTTAATAATACCTTTCGGATTACGCTTAATCCGTGACGCTCAAACCATGTGTGTTGTCCATGCGTCTCTAAACCGGTTACCGTCCTAACCGATTTTACGTCCGTCTAGGCCGTCTAGGTCGAATCGTGCGGACGTCATCTACCGCACACACAATCGGTTTCCACCAACACTCTCAACAAACCGTTCTCATCTTCTTAGGCCGAATAGATCACAAGCGCTGAAAGTACGAACGCCTCTACCGGTGTCCACACGAACAAACTTCTTAAAACGGGAAGAAGAACAATATATATGCTAGTAGCTTGTTCTTCTCTTGCACAAGAAAACTCTTTTTCTTCTTCTTATTTTGTCTCACAAAAGATGTATAATTCTCTCATATAATTGCACCCTTTCATTTTGTCATATAAAAGAAAAGCACCCTTTAGTAATTTTGTCACACAAAATGAGAAAGGATATTTTCTCTCTTTTTGTCTCACAAAAGAGAATGAGAAATAATGAGAGAGAGAATCATTTGGTACAATGAATTTGGGGCCCTCTATGTCCTTATATAGAGGTGAAGAGTCATGTCTATTCACACTAAAAGATGTCTATGACATCACTCATCATTATCCATATGCCATCATCTAGACTCTTCTAGATTACATGATCTTCTGTGCTCATAGTCTTTATATACATATATATCACATCTTATCACATAAGATGACAATATATTTTGTGACATTCTTATGCAACTCATCATATAAGTCGCTAGGATTTTCTGCGCCCGTTTCAGTTTGTTCTTTGTGTCTGACCCTGTAGGTTCACTTAATGTTGGCAATAGACTTGACAGTCTATAAATCATGAGCGGACTCTAGCAAGCCATCATGACTACCCAATTTAAGTGAATATCGGTGATCCGATTTACCTAATCAACAATCACGTATTTAGTCCCTTTGTCGTGCGATATCTATATCGATCATAAGGCATGTAATACGCCATCCTTATATTAATCGATTAATATTTCTTGATCCCAAATTAAACTGAACAAGAACAAATGACATTAATAACTCTTATTAATTCATTTGAGTATGGCCATACATTTCTTCAGTTCAATTCATCAAGAGGCCTAAAGATATCTCTCTCATTTATGAGAGGAACAAATCCCGTCTTGATTGCACTCATCCCTCTACATGATTCATTGTATACCTAATCATAACCGTTATGACCACCCGGTTAAAGGCAGTGTTAGATTATATTAAAGTATAAAATTACTCATGTTGGGAACCGAGACAATCTCAGGTCAAAGGACTATAAATACTTTATGTTACAAGAATCGTTAATGACGTAAAACATGTAGCATTCTTATGGCGGGTCAGTCCAGTATATGGTCTCTAACATATACCTATGTTAATGACTTGATAGCTATTTATCCATGATCAATAAAACATAATCATCAGTCAACTAACATACTGGTGTACATTTATAGCTTGTATATAAATATATATTTATATGTATCTGCAAGTATATTTGTCTCCACAAATATCCTATAAATGACCAGGGACGATTTAGAATAGCATTCATAATACTTTATAGTTTTACTATCAAAGTCACGCACTTTGATGACATAAAGCTGAATTGCATATTCATGGTCTATTTTAATTATATTAAAATAACCTATACGCACATATTATATGAAATATCTTAGAATAAATATTATGTTTGTTATTACAATCCATCATCTAGGTCACAAACACTTTGGCCTAGAGCATAACACCATCAATCTCCCACTTGCACTAGGCCAAATCAACCAAGTATCTCATACTCATTGATCTATGTGGTATCGCATACCAGTTGACCTAACATGATCACCATCATTTAAGGGATTGGGTTCTTAAATGGATTATCAAACATTGTCATATGCAAATACTTTGCATATTTTTATGTCCACCATAATCTAAGAAGAATACTTTATCCTTCTCAAGTATATAATCATACTCTTGATTATTATTTAGTAACTTTCACTAAGATTAAACTTTTGTGTGCTTGTTACACTTAATTCACATCATATGTAATTATGCTCCCACTGAATTTC
Source organism: Juncus inflexus (assembly GCA_024447665.1). NCBI lineage: Eukaryota > Viridiplantae > Streptophyta > Magnoliopsida > Poales > Juncaceae > Juncus > Juncus inflexus. The sequence goes on along the minus strand of JAJHPC010000014.1, from coordinate 3,279,927 downwards.
TTGTCAACATAAGATTTATCTTTAATTTTTGATAAAACCAAACTGTTTGATTATTTCATCAAATAATAAATATTCACCTAGAGATGTTTGCTTTAATTCATAAATGAATTTATGCAACTTACAAACTCTTTTCAAATTTTTTTTTAGGATAGACAAAACTCTCAAGTTGTATCATATACATACTTTCATATGTTTCTATTAAGAAACAACGACTTGACATCCACTTGGCATCTTTTATAGTCATACTATGAACATATGCCCAAGAAAAATTTGAAATACATAAGCATGATGACTTGGAAAAATATTATCATAGTCAATACTATGAGTTTAACTTAACCACAAATCATGCATTATATGTTTGCACATTATCCATGTCGGTCTTTCTTTTAAAATCGTATTTTCATCTGATCGATCAATCAAATTCAAACTTGATTGTCTGACATGGATTACATCTCAACTTTCAAAGTCTCTAACCATTAAAGCCTTGACTCATCATAGTCTATTAGTAGAATGTGGACTCATCATCTATGAGTACGAAATTTTTATCATTAGACACGAAAAATCTATATTTTTTCGGGCCTGCGATAAATTCTAATAGATCTACATGAATACACTTATGTTATATACTCATACTCTTCAATATCTTGACAGTCCAGTTTATTAATTACAGACTCAACAATTAGTTGAAATCTGAATTAATTTCCATCCGAGCATTACGGTCAGTATGTGGAATTTGAACTTTTCAAATTTACTCCCACTAATTATTTTGGAAACACTTCTTCCAAAGAGATATAATTTTCGAGTAACAAACACTTTGTTCTCATATTAGTTATAGAAGTAATATCCTTTACTTTTCTTAGGATATTCCACAATAAGCACTAATCCGATTAGGTGCATGATGCTTCAATTAAGTATCATATCCTCAAATCTTGATAAAAGATAATATGATACACCTACCAGTCCATATCGCATATGGAGTCTTTTACAACTGTTTTAGATGGAATTATATTCAGTATGAATGCAATAAGAGCGTAACCCCGAAAGAAATAGAAGATATATTTGACTCATCATAATCGAACTATATCTAATAAAGTTCGATATCATTATCATGATCATCAAACACTTGGTTCTCGACTCCTCGATCTCATCAAAGAAATTTGATTTTTCAAAGCCAAGTTTATTGTCTACTTCATTATTTGAAAGTTTTGAACTTTTCAAAATATTCAAATTTATTGGTTCAATAAAGTGATGAAGTAGTTTTCTCTAGCACCTTCACTCATTGATGAACATACATCACTATGTATGAGAGCCAATAAGTAACTTGCTTTCACCTTACTTTGTGAAAGACGTTTATGTCATCTTGTCTAATAAATAAGTTATACATGTCTCAAATGATTCAAAATCAAATGAATTTGAAAATCCATCTTAATGGATTTAATAAATGTTCATCTTATTTAAGTAGACCAAGTGACAACGCTAGATTTAAATTCTTAATATTAATGTTATAGATAGACTTATAATTATCTTGTTCGATATAACACAAAAGTTAATTTTTTCTATTGGAACATTTCCAAAGAAAATTGACATTTGTGAATGGTGAAATTATTATTCTCAATAATAAATTAATAACCATTCATAGATAAACTCGAACTATAGATAATACAAAATTAAATAACAATTATTTATGTCAGCGATAAGGCCAAAAAGACAATGTAAATAAATGAGTTACTTGAGAAAATGCAACAACATTTGCTACATTTGTCACTCATATGTTAACTTCATATTTACTCAATAGTCTATAACTTTGTCAGCACATTTTCACAAATGTGTGATTCACATCGTGTATCTAATACACATGATGTGAAATAGACAAGTTAATTTCTATAACAAAAATACTTGAAGCGGTAGTCACACTATCCTTTCATTCACTTTTTCATATCTTCTTGAGAAATTATGGTTTCTTTCAATGAACCGATTCACTACAAAAGATACTAATTTCTTACCTAAGGCCGAAGCCTCGGCAACATCTTGCTCTTATCTTTGGGAGTACTTTTTACGTTCCTTTTAAGCACAAGAACATTATTGACAATACTTGTCCATGTTCATTTTAAAGATTATAAGCATCTTATGCTATCTGTCCTTCTCAAGGATCTATTGTGAGACATAAATAGATATACTATTCGAATTAAATAATATGTAAAGACTATTATTCTTTAAATATTTCATATAATGGCTCCCACTATTTTTAATCAAATCAATAACCCTCAATCCCATTGATTCGGAAACTTTCAATCCATGAAGTTTCATAGTGAGACAAGATCCATATTTCAATTAAGTCCTAAGTGAGCTTTGGCTCATCGCCCAAAACTTAACTTATTTAGGTAGGAATAATTCCAATTGTATCTCATACAACTCTTGAACAACATAGGATAAGTATCATATGCCCGACGTATATATCCTATCGTATGCCCCGAGCCCAAGTCCGACTTGATAGCTCAGTTAAATCAAACCATGTCTAATCATCGGCAAAATAGTACCCAACACACTCAGCTTTGGCATGACCTATGTTGGCTCCCATTTCCCGCATTCTCTCCTCCTAAGATTGTCCCTACATACCCAGCTTTGGCATGACCTATGCAGGGTCAATCAGAGTATCGAGAGATTTAGACTTTTGGAAGGCATTTCATGACTTAATATTATTTAGAGGGATTTTGAATTTAATATTATATGTTATTATGCAATATTCAAAGAACATCACATGTACCAATAGAATAAAAATAATAACGATGATATATCATAGCCTTGATCTTTATGAACTAACATAAAGATTTCCTAATATACATTTCATCTCCATGAAATTTTTCTTAGATTGTATATGAAAATCTTATCTCCATGTATAGAAATCGATGAACTCTTTCATCGTCATGATGTATGGTTAAAAATGAACTTGTCATCTTAATGATGTGTTCATGATAGATGATGAACTCCTTCATCTCCATGATGGATGTGTTATGCCTAATGAACTATTTCATTATATCAACACGTATCAACAAATATATCAAATATAAACATAATCATATTATGTTTCGATTATTTAACCATTTATAAAATATATATATATATATATAAGGCTTATGAATGCGAATTTGGGACACGGTCGTCATAATTCATGATATGCACCCTTTCATGAAGACACAAATATTCAAGAGGTCGCAACTCTTGCGATTGCACCTTTTCGGTCATACCTCTTAGTTGCGCATGTCGATTACACCCGTTGGTCGCACCTCTTGGTCGCAACAGTTAGTCACAACCTATTGGACGTGATATTTGGATCATATCCATTGGTCGCACCCATTCGTCGCAACCTTATGGACGTGACATTTGGATCGCATCCGTTGGTCACACCCTTTAGTCGCACCTTTTGGTCGCACCCATTCGTCGCAACCTTATGAACGTGACATTTGGATCGCATCCGTTGGTCACACCCTTTAGCTGCACCCTTTGGTCGCAACCTTTAGTCGTGTCTTTTGGATGTGACATTTGAATCACATCCCTTGGTCACACCCGTTAGTCGCACCTTTTGGTCGCACCCATTCGTCGCAACCTTATGGACGTGACATTTGGATCGTATCCGTTGGTCACACCCTTTGGTCGCACCCACCCCTTGGTCGCAACCTTTCGTCGCGTCTTTTGGATGTGACATTTGAATCACATCCCTTGGTCACACCCGTTAGTCGCACCTTTTGGTCGCACCCTTTGGTCGCATCCGTTGGTCGCAACCTTTCGTCGCGTCTTTTGGATGTGACATTTGAATCGCATCCCTTGGTCACACCCGTTAGTCGCACCTTTTGGTCGCACCCTTTGGTCGCATCCGTTGGTCACAACCTTTCGTCGCGTCTTTTGGATGTGACATTTGAATCGCATCCCTTGGTCACACCCGTTAGTCACACCTTTTGGTCGCACCATTTGGTCGCATCCGTTGGTCGCAACCTTTCGTCGCGTCTTTTGGATGTGACATTTGAATCGCATCCCTTGGTCACACCCGTTAGTCGCATCTTTTGGTCGCACCCTTTGGTCGCATCCATTGGTCATAACTTTTCGTTGCGTCTTTTGGATGTAACATTTGAATCGCATTCCTTGGTCACACCCGTTAGTCGCACCTTTTGGTCGCACCCATTCGTCGCAACCTTATGGATGTGACATTTGGATCGTATCCGTTTGTCACACCCTTTAGTCACACCCTTTGGTCGCAACTCTTGGACTCAACTTTTGGATCGCATTCCTTGGTCGCACCTTTTAGACGCAATCCATGGTCGTGACCTTTGGATCATATTTCTTGGTCGCAACTATTGGATGCAACACTTGGACGCAATCTTTGGATCGTAACCCTTGGCGGCAACTTTTGGACACAACTTCTGGATCACATCTATTCATCGCATCTTTTGATCGCATCTCTTGAACATAACTTTTGGATCACATCCTTTGGTCATATCCATTGGTCGCATTCTTTGGATGCAACTCTTGGATCATATCCATTAATCGCATCTTTTCTATTAAGAATATTCAACACTTGAATACTTTATATGCAAGCCTTATAATTATAAATAGTATCTAAATAGTATATATCACATATATACCGACTCAATTTAACCGAAACACGCACGTCGCTCTGATACCACTGTTGGGTTTCAGACGTGCATAACGCAACGGAAAAATAAAAATTTCGTCCAAAACCAATCCGAGGATCCGTGCGTATCGGTTAAATCAAAGAAATAAATCTTAATAATACCTTTCGGATTACGCTTAATCCATGACGCTCAAACCATGTGTGTTGTCCATGCGTCTCTAAACCGGTTACCGTCCTAACCGATTTTAAGTCCGTCTAGGTCGAATCGTGCGGACGTCATCTGCCGCACACACAATCGGTTTCCACCAACACTCTCAACAAACCGTTCTCATCTTCTTAGGCCGAATAGATCACAAGCGCCGAAAGTACGAACGCCTCTACCGGTGTCCACACGAACAAACTTCTTAAAACGGGAAGAAGAACAATATATATGCTAGTAGCTTGTTCTTCTCTTGCACAAGAAAACTCTTTTTCTTCTTCTTATTTTGTCTCACAAAAGATGTATAATTCTCTCATATAATTGCACCCTTTCATTTTGTCATATAAAAGAAAAGCACCCTTTAGTAATTTTGTCACACAAAATGAGAAAGGATATTTTCTCTCTTTTTGTCTCACAAAAGAGAATGAGAAATAATGAGAGAGAGAATCATTTGGTACAATGAATTTGGAGCCCTCTATGTCCTTATATAGAGGTGAAGAGTCATGTCTATTCACACTAAAAGATGTGTATGACATCACTCATCATTATCCATATGCCATCATCTAGACTCTTCTAGATTACATGATCTTCTGTGCTCATAGTCTTTATATACATATATATCACATCTTATCACATAAGATGACAATATATTTTGTGACATTCTTATGCAACTCATCATATAAGTCGCTAGGATTTTTCGCGCCCGTTTCGGTTTTGTTCTTTGTGTTCGACCCGTAGGTTCACTTAATGTTGGCAATAGACTTGACGAGTCTATAAATCATGAGCGGACTCTAGCAAGCCATCATGACTACCCAATTTAAGTGAATATCGGTGATCCGATTTACCTAATCAACAATCACGTATTTAGTCCCTTTGTCGTGCGATATCTATATCGATCATAAGGCATGTAATACGCCATCCTTATATTAATCGATTAATATTTCTTGATCCCAAATTAAACTGAACAAGAACAAATGACATTAATAACTCTTATTAATTCATTTGAGTATGGTCATACATTTCTTCAGTTCAATTCCTCAAGAGGCCTAAAGATATCTCTCTCATTTATGAGAGGAAAAAATCCCGTCTTGATTGCACTCATCCCTCTACATGATTCATTGTATACCTAATCATAACCGTTATGACCACCCGGTTAAAGGCAGTGTTAGATTATATTAAAGTATAAAATTACTCATGTTGGGAACCGAGACAATCTCAGGTCAAAGGACTATAAATACTTTATGTTACAAGAATCGTTAATGACGTAAAACATGTAGCATTCTTATGGCGGGTCAGTCCAGTATATGGTCTCTAACATATACCTATGTTAATGACTTGATAGCTATTTATCCATGATCAATAAAACATAATCATCAGTCAACTAACATACTGGTGTACATTTATAACTTGTATATAAATATATATTTATATGTATCTGCAAGTATATTTGTCTCCACAAATATCCTATAAATGACCAGGGACGATTTAGAATAGCATTCATAATACTTTATAGTTTTACTATCAAAGTCACGCACTTTGATGACATAAAGCTGAATTGCATATTCATGGTCTATTTTAATTATATTAAAATAACCTATATGCACATATTATATGAAATATCTTAGAATAAATATTATGTTTGTTATTACAATCCATCATCTAGGTCACAAATACTTTGGCCTAGAGCATAACACCATCACTATTTTCCTTGATTTTATCAGCGAAATTTTAACTCATCCTTAAACGGACTAAATTACTGTTAAATTAGTGAATTAACGACTACAGCCAGAGGGAGTGGCGGTAGTGGTTAAATTTTTTATTTATTCTCAGTTAACGAATAATTAATTATTTACACGACGTTACTGTCAAAATAATGTTAAATTTAATGAAATCACAACTACCGCCAGAGTGAGTGGCAGTAGTGTATATTTTCTTCCCGTTTGCAACCCGTTTACAAAAATAAATGAAAAAAAATAAAAAATACACTACCGCTAGAACCCCTGGCGGTAGTGTGTTTTTTCTTTTTTTTCATTTATTTTTGTAAATGGGTTGCAAACGGGGGAGAAAATAAGAAAATACACACTACCGCTACTCCCTCTAGTGATAGCTGTGATTTCGTTAAATTTAACATTATTTTGACAGTAATGTCGTGCAAATAATTAATTATTCGTTAACTGAGAATAAATAAAAAAATTAGCCACTACCGCCACTCTCTCTGGCGGTTAATTCACTAATTTAACAGTAATTTAGTCCGTTTAAGGGCGAGTTAAAATTTCGCTGATAAAATCAAGGAAAATAGACACTACCGCTAGAGGGCTTGGCGGTAATGAACCACTACCGCCATCAGGCCTGGCGGTAGTACTAGATACTTAATTACTTTTATATGAATGCTAATTAGTTAATTTTTTTGGTACATATACTATTTAAAAAAAAGTCGATGAATAAGGAGTCACTTATCAGTGTTCTTATTTTGTTTTTAGAAGATAAGAGAAATAGTAAAAAAGTAAGTGTTGACCCTCCTCCACTTTGTTGATTGAGATGTTTCTCACCGAATCCCGACAAACATTCTCCACCTATCATATTACTCCATTTATGCAATCTCATATAAGTTGACATAGAAAATCAAGTATTTATTATAATTTAATGGCTCATATGATGCTACGTCATCCAATCTAAAGGCCCAAACAAATAGGGCGACGTGGCTTTTTTTTCTAGAAAAATCTAAATTTGCAATCTCAACTATTTAATAAGTTTATTTTTGGTTCCTCAACTTTTTATTGGTCCAATTTTAGTCCCTCAACTATTCAATAAGTCTATTTTTTGTCCTTCCGTCCGTTAAGTGCTTACGTGCCAGTTAAATTTGACACGTAAGTAATGACATGACATATAATCTTGACACATAAACAATAATATATTTTTTAAATAAACATACACCACAAATATGTACAATAAAATAATATTTTAAGAAAAGAGGAAAATTAAGAAAATTTTATTTTTTTAAAATATTTGCCATGTCACAATTGCTACGTTGGAATATGTATTAAGAATATATGTCATGTATTACTTACGTGTCAAATTTATCTGACACATAAGTACTTAATGAATGAAAAGACTAAAAATAGAATTATTGAATAGTTGAGTGACTAAAATTGGACTAATAAAAAATTGAGCGACTAAAAATGAACTATCGAAATAGTTTAGGGGGAGGGGGCGGCAAAATGGACTTTTCTCCCCTCTTTTTTTTTTCAGGGGAAATTTGTTAGTTACTCGCTGCCCACGAGTTGGATGAGAAACTAGCAACGGACAGAGAAATTGCCGGTTGACTGACACGAGTCATAAATCAATCGTGGGCTTTTCGGCAGATAACTAGGCTCTCTCTCTCTCTCTCTCTCGGAAAGGCCTTTTAAACTGAATAAATAGAAAGGCCTTTGGCCTGTTAAAAAAAGCTTCCTTATATAAATGATATTTTTTTGTGAGAACTTGTTCGAGTAACTTGAGCAGATCAAATCTACAGAGGATTTTATTAATAAATGAAAGGATGCGGCCACGGATTATAAACAATGTATATCTTTTTCTCTGGAACTAAAAATATACAATGTATATCTAGGATATATTTGGGATTTTTCTAAAGATTTTGATTTACAATGTTTTTTAAATTATTCTAACATATTTAATGAACTGTTCAAAAAATAAACATATTTAATCATACTTGTGAAAGGATGTTCATAACAGAAGGTTGAACCTGCGTTTCTCTTTGTTTCTTCTTCCTTTCTTAAAGAAATTTAAGAAAATTAACGCTCGACTGTTTTATTCATAAAATAATAATGTAGCCATGTTCTTTTAAAAAAAACTACTCGGCGCTGTTTTGATATATGATTGCAGTATATTTTTTAGAAGATGCGCAACTGTTTTATTCATAAAATATTAATGTATTCATGTTCTCTTAAAAAAAACTACTCGGCGCTGTTTTGTTATATGATTGCAGTATATTTTCTGAAGATTTAGCTCAATATTAATTAATAGTTGGGATTTCAGTCAAGTCTGATTTTTATTACCAGAATCACAATACAAACTGATTAAATCAAACTATTTATTTAAGTTCCGTTGCACAATATTTCGAGTATCCTTGCATATTGTATAACAAGATTTACTCTCCCTCTTTTTTGGTTAAGTATTAATCCTTTGAATTCAGTGGCTTTATATATAAAGAGTACATACATATATCTCTATTCAGACAACCTCGATTTTTTTTTTCATTCTTTTACGCTAAATTTCATTGTTAAAAAATGAAATTTAGCAAATTTTCTTTCTCTTCATCTTTCTTCTTCTTTTTCTTCTTGTCAGCATGTACTTTTCAACATCATGTTTTAGCCGATGCAACTGTGGCAAAAACAATAACAGTTGGTCAATCAGGAGGCACAGACTTCAATACCGTTCAAGGTGCGATTAACTCAGTTCCTGACGGAAATAATCAGTGGATCCGTATCAACGTGACTCAAGGAACTTACAAGTAAGTTTCTCTTTGAACTCATCTAGTTGAATGCAAATCACAAAAAAGTATAGATCATGACTTCAAATCTTATTGACATCAAATAATGAAAATGATTCTACAAATTACATCAATTTCACATCAATTTCTTTTTAAAAAATGGTAAGACATAATGAATGACTTGTAAACAGGGAGAAGGTCACAATTCCGAAAGAAAAACGATTCATTTTACTCGAAGGGCAGAGCACCGATACGACAATAATTCAGTGGGATAGCCATTCAAATGGTTCATTGGCATCCTTGGACGCTCAAGATATCCTCACGATAGACACTGCAACGTTCACTGTAAACGCAGATAATTTCGTTGCTCGGCAGATAACATTTCAGGTCAAAATAATATTTTATTATTACCAAGTGTAACTTTTAGTCCAAAAGCGTCTATTAAGCTAGTTGGCATGTAATTAATGTATGTGGTTATATGGCAGAATTCGTACGATTACAAAACTCAGGTAGATATTGCAGTAGCTGCAGTCGTAGGTGGCGACAATTCATCCTTCTACAACTGTAAATTCCTTAGTTTTCAAGACACCTTGTGCGACTTTCAAGGCCGACATTACTTTAGCCAATGTTGGATTGAAGGTGCAGTTGACTTCATCTTTGGCCAGGCAGCTTCAGTTTACGATGTACATTTTATGCATTTGTTTCTTTATATTTATCTACATCGATACTATAAATATAGTTCCACAGACATCGAATCCAGTCATAGACCAGATAATATGCTAAAGACAGCGAATAACATATTAAATGAGATTATAGGGATAATTTTTCAAAAACTGCGTGGAAATTTTGAATATTTTTAAAAAGTCTTATATTTAAATATCTTTAGATTACTCAGTTCGTCTCGATTAAATGATATGATTTTTTTTCCTTTATAAAACAGAGTTGCACAATAAATTCTATAATGGGACCATCAGGTAATGGGTGGGTGACAGCCCACGCAAAGATCACTTCTAATACTGCAGGATTCGTGTTCAAGGGTTGCAGAGTGACCGGAACAGGTTCAATGTATCTTGGAAGAGCTTGGAACACATACTCAACCGTTGTGTTCTACAACACAGCCATGGACGGTATTGTTGTACCAGCAGGATGGGACTCTTGGGGGAAAAATGTGTAAGATTATTTTCATTTTTATTAATTTACAAAAAAAAATTGACCTTTTCAGGTCAATAATTTCTAATATACTGATTTTAGCAAGAAAAATCATTTTCCACAATATGATCAGGTTATGCCCCTAAAAAGTTGATTTTATCAAAAAGAAAAGAAAATAAAACTAATCTATCTAGTATAAAGTAAAACATGAATAAATGTATTTGTGAATTTCACATCTTTACAATAATACATAGTATGATTACATATTCTTATCAAATATTATATGATATCCAATTAATATGAAAATTTGAAGTATCAATGTAACAAAAATTAAAATCTTTATTTTTATTTTCTTATTGAAATAGTGTTGTTGTGTGAATTTTTAGGACTAATGTCACGTACGCAGAAAGTGGTTGTACAGGGGCAGGATCGGACACTACGAACAGAGTGAAATGGGAGAAAACACTGCAAGGTCAAGACTTGAATCAGTTCATCACTGATTCTTTCAACAATGCAGACGGCTGGATTTCACAACAACCGTCTTGAAGCGAAATTCAATTGTTGATTTTAAATATCCCTAAGTTCCAATTTGAGAACTTTTTGTTTCAATTATTTCTTTTGTTGTTACTTGTTTGTTGTTGCTTACCACTTGATTAAAGTTTATTATTAAGTAACTCAGACGATGAAATATTGAACTATTTACAAATTGCTTTGTTAAAAGGAAACTATTTACAATTTTTTTTTTTGAAGTAGCCTCGGTTAGATTTCATTAAATAAAATAAAAATTGTTTAAAGTTACAAATTGGATAATATATACAGTCCAACTAGAGAAGAAAAAGATAAAGAGCTCCCTATTTAGAAAACTACAAATGGTAGGGAACTAAACTCTAACAGTATGTCTTCTAGTCTTCGTCCGTTGAACAATCTCCGTCATAATGTTTTGTCGGGTTGGCCTTCTGTGTCTAAAGATTTGTTGGATGCATGACTTCCAAATGCTCCGGTACGTACTTAGTCATTTCATCCTCCAAGTGCTATGTCCCTCCTGATCCTTCCGTATCCTTTGCTCCCTCCAGAAGTCGGTAATATTGGTTGCCGTATCCGCGTCGATTCCTTTTGTCTCCAAATTCGGGATACAAAATTGCGATGAACAAATAAGTGGGTTGCCGTTTCTTCGGCATGCTGAGTGCATACTGAACACTCTCCTTGGTTTGGTCAATCCCTTTTGACGAGATTATTTTAGGTCGTAAGACGACTTAAAATCATTTGCCATTCAAAGAATCGTATCTTCTCTAGGCATTTTATTTTCCACAACTTAGGATTTTCCTTTGAAGTTGTGTTTGTCAAGTGTAAGAATTTGTATGCCGATTTAGTGATAAATTCCTTCAAGATTTTTCATCTCCACGTCAGCTTGTCATCTTGAGAAGTTGGTGTGATTAGGGCCATCGCGAGAAATATTTCTTGCGCCTCATTTTTGATTCTCGCATCTGAGAATGCTCTGAGAATGCGAGAAGTTGTTGGAAGTTAATTGCGCCATTGAGAACTTGAGCAATTGCTATTTACAGATTTGATGATTTGGACAATTGGAAGAAAAAACATGGAACTGCCAAAGAGTTGGCGGTATGCACTTTCAAAAAATCATTAAATGTTTTTACTTTTGTTTTAAATGAGTTTTGCCAAAAGAAAGAACATTTAAAACACCTCACCAACTCTCTCTCTCTCTCTGGTTTCAGTTCTCACCATTTTCGAACTCTAACAAAACAAGATCTAAGCCCCTTTCCACCTTCCATTTTTGAAGAAAAAATTACAAAAGTAAAAGCCAAGCAAGGTTCAAGTGGTAGTTTCTAGGAGTGAGAAGTACATTAACGGTATTATCTTAATACTAAGTGTTAAGATAAACTAGCTGTTAGGATTAACCACACCAGATCCTGTGTGAAACAAAGGGCCAATGCCCATTTGTGTAGTCTCTTAGGAGAGGCACTCATTCCTAATGAGTGAACTCATCCTAGCCACTTATTTTAGATGGATAGGTTATTTAGATAGATCCACTAAGCTAGCAGAATCCAATAACATATGTATAAATACTTGTAATCTCTATATTGTAAATCAAGCGAAATTCAATCAATGAAATACAAAGCTAATCCATTCTCTTTTTGTCTCAATTACGCTTTAATCATTCTATTACTAAGTAGGCACGATTCAAGGTAAGTATCGTTTTGTTTATCTTGTTTTGCAAAAATAAAAATCTCCAGACTCCAAACGCATGCAGCAGAGTTCGAGATCAGTTTTTCTCAACTCCTCTCCTTTTCTTTCCTACACAAATCACAGCACACAAGTCCGTTCTTTCACCACTCCTGTTCTGAGACACACTACACTAGTGAGGAGATTTTGATCAAGAAACATCGAAAGTGGACGAAGAGATAAACCAATCAAATTAGGCTCGTCTTATTTATTCCTTCCCTGTCAATTATGAGATTTAATTTGTGATATCTGTGGATTTTTTTGTACTATTTTCATCAAAATAAACCAACAAATACCATCCCTTTCAAAATAATGTGATACTACCATTTCCGCCTCTACCATGACGGAACACATTTGTTTTGCCACTACTAGTGGCGGAACATGTAAATTTTCAGTTTTTTCAAAAATTTCTCATTTGACTGACTAAATATGATTAATTAGTATAAGTAAATAGTGTTCCGCCACTGGTAGTGGCGGAACAGAAAATTTTTACCCTGTTCCGCTAGTGGCAGTAGCGGAACATGTTTTTTCACTAATTAATGCTGTTTTTGAAAAATTATAAAATCCACATGTTCCGTCACTACTAGTGGCAGAACATGCCACTAGTAATGGCGAAAATAGTAGACACCTCATTATTTTGAAAACAGTGGTATTTGCTGGTTTATTTCGGAAAAAAATGGTATATAAAAAAAAAGTCATATCTTTGAATCTGTTGGGCCGAAAGAAGGCTTACACACTACAAGTGATTGGTTCAACATTTTTTCAGCCCAGGAAAAATTCATGGGTTTGTGCGTGAAGTGAAGTCCAACTAATAAAATCACCCGACAAACTCGCCATTTCTTGAAAACTTCTCCAATCAGATTGGACAACTCGTCTTCCCGGCGCCAAAACCAGGCAGAATTCGAAATCCGTTTTTCTTACTCTACTTCATGCCTCTCGTTTTCTGTTCTTCACAGCACACAAGTCCGTTCTTTCACCACCTCCTGTACGAGATCTGAGCCTGAGGCACACTTGTGAGGAGATTTCTATCAAGAAATATCAAAAAGGGGAGAAGAGAGAAATCAATAAAATTAGGGTTATCTTCTTTCTTGCTTCGCTGCGTATTGAGTTAAATCAACTTGTTTAGAGAAGTTAAGAAAGAGATCAGGGAGGGTTAATATATACAAGGGGATTCTCTGCTTCTCTGCCTCTTAGCAGGTCTTGTTCTCTCCCTCTTTCTTTTTAAGGAAAAAAATGAAGAATAAGAAATGACGATTGAGTTTGTTGTTCATCTGATTATTCTTCCGAATTGTGGGAACTACTATTCAAAGCTAATATATACCACTTATTTTTTCCAATTTTGTGTATGAAACTACCAAATTTAGAGCTAATTTGCTATCAAAACCTTTCGATTTTGTGGCAATTGTAAATTTATGGGGGAAATTAGCTTTTCAAACAGAAAATCTAAAGTTCTGGACAGATTTTATTTTTATTTTAATTAAGTTTTTTTATTAATTTATTTTTATTCACGACTTGGATCTCATATTTGTGAAGGGTGTGTTAATTACTTTGGTGGAAGATTGAGGAGATGGATCCCATTTTTTGTACTCAACATCTGAATTGGAAACAAAGACGATTAAAAGAAAAATATTGTTTGTCATAAACTAGGAATGCATGACATTGGGAAAATAAAACTAAAAAAAGATATGCAATAATAGCATCTAGGGTGAGGTATATATTGCAAGATACAAGTACAAAAAAAGTAAAGACATGCAATTTATCTCAGCTCTTATCTACTGCCCTTATGGAATCCCGAATCTTATATACTAAGAAATACATTATAATAAAAACAGCCATGCTAGTTATAAAGAATTATTTTTAAATTTCAAATGAACCGAGCTTCTCTCTCAAATTACTCTCCATAATTTTCTTTTCTTTTACTCATAATAATGTTTTTTTTCCTTGTTTAAACCTTGCATATAGACAATACCAATGGAGAACTAACTCATTTGAATAGAAAATTATGGGAAACAATCTTCTTGAAAGGACAAATTATTGTAAACTTACACAAGATTAAAGTCGAGTGTGATGAACTTTCAATTACGCTGAAAGAAGAATGGAAATATTTTGCAGAAGATAATACTCACAAAGAAACGATATTTTGGGTACAAAGAGTTGAAAATATTTAATATAATATTTTTTGATAAAATAGGTAAAAAAATTATATAGAAAAGAGGACAATGAGGACTTGATCGAAAAAATGGAAAGAGAAAGTGTTTATTTGGTACATAATCACGTTCGAAAGTGCTTGTTTGCGATCCTGGCTGATTCAGACAAATCATTATTAATCTTGTTGGAAACTCTATAAAAGTTTATTTACTATCTAACATATTACAATATTTTGATGACATTCATTATGTTTTTATTTTCTCTCATAATAAATTATATTTTTCTCTTCATACAGATTACAAAACAAGGCCATATTTTTCGTATTGGTCCATCTTCTAGACGAAATAAAAAAATTGTCCTATCCTACCAACCAACCCTCTCTCAAAAAATCTAAATTAGGGCTTACCAACAACGCATTGAGCGGGTGGGCCTACAATAGATCGTTAAGAATTCATAAACAAATTCAGAACCCACGAATTACCAAAACACCCTAACAAACCTGTAAATTTACTCATAACGGCCGAAGATACAGGAGTTGGAATCCAGAAGAAGCGTAGAATCGTGTTTTCACCCCTTTTTATGCAGGACCACAACTCTACATCAAGAAATTACGGCGGAACCGGAATTGGATTAGTATTAGCAAATGCTTGCTGGAATTAATGGAGGAGATTGAGTTCATTAACAAGTCGCAAATCGGGAGCACTTTCTCATTTAATGCGGCTTTTAAGAAAAACGGGGTGCAAATATTGGGGGATGTGAAGCGATATTGCTCATAAAATGGAAGAAATAATAAAAATATGTACAAACAATGATGGGTCGATTACCACTATTACATGTTTCCTAATGATCAGAGATGTGGCTAATTACTTCTGCTCGGAGGAATTTCTCATTTGCACAATCTAGAGGAAATGATTGTTATGTTTTTAAGTTGGCCAAGAAAAAGATTAAGAATGACAAAGTGAGGATTGAGTTCACTATTCAAATATTTCGGGTTGTTAAGGAGACAACCGGAAATATATGAACGGTCAACTGAATCGTCTCTTTGCCATTCTTTATCTTTTTCTTGGTCAGCTCGAATACGCAACAATCATTTTCTTCTAAATTGTTCCCAAAAGAAAAATTCTTTCAGCTCAAAGTAATTATATGTATGTTTGGTTAGTTGTTAATTAAGGGATTAATTTAGGGTTTGTCTTATCTTGAAATGAGTTAGGACATTAGTTAGGGGTTTTAAAGGGTTATTATTTTAGTATTATGGAATGACTTGTGTTACTCTAGTGTTTTCTGTTTTTAAAGCAGGGGCTTTAAGGGGTTATTATCTTAGTATTTTGGAATGAATTGTGTTTAGTGTTTTCTGTTTTTAGAACTGATGTGTTATGTTTTTTAAAAACTGATGCTCTTCTATATCATTTTCCAAGAAAAACAGTGATGGTGTGAACATTTTTGCTCTTCAGATTCTTTGTGAGGTTATAAGGTTGTGAGATATATATATATATATATATATATATATATATATATATATATATATATATATATATATATATATATATATATATATATATATATATTTTGTTTTTTGGCAATTAAGAATTGTTTTTTTTTTTTATGATTTCATGAGCACATGATGAGGTGATTTTGTAAGATTTGAGTTTTTTCAATGATGCATCCAAATTTTAGCTTTTTAAAACTGATGCTCAATTTACAGTTCTTTCTTTTCTTTTTTAATAAATTGAAAGCACCGAGTTCCATTTCGAGCATCACCCCTTCCACATTCTTTTCAGCACAAAAGAAAATTCAACAAGCATAATTCAGTAACGGTATCTTACCAGAAGTGCATTACAAACCACCCTCTATTGTGTGGCATTGCTTAACTATCAACACGGCTTGTAAAGAAGATGATGAATTCAATCCACCACCACCGGTATGCGACGGTGAAGCTTCAGTGTGTGAGAATAGGCTGATGGTATCATACCACTGTCATGTGGAGGATTCTGATAATCTCCATATAGATCTGAAACGAATTCAATGGATTCTGTATTGTGATAACTTGCTTATTTGAGTACTTTGAATGCCAGAGGATCTTATTAATAAAAAAAAAGGATCACAGAGCTACGGATGATATACGATGTATATCTTTTTATTTGAAGTTAAAATATACAATGTATATGTATATATAGGATATATTTGGGATTTCCTAATGATTATTATTTACAACATTTTTTCAATTATTCTAACATATTTAATCGTACTTTTGAAGGGAGGTTCATAATAGAAAGCTGAACTTGAATTTCTATATTTTTTCCTCTTTTCTTAAAGAAACCGAAGTATGAAAATTTACGGGCAACTGCTTTTATTCATAAGATATTAAGGTAGTCGTGTTCTGTTAAAAAAAAATTACATTTTGATATATGATTGTTGTTTGAAGTATTTGTAAATGCAGCATCTTTTCTGAAGATTTAGCTCAATATTAATTAATACATTCGATTGCAATCAAGTCGATTTTTAATACCAGGTACAATGTAAGCTGATGAAATCAAACTATTTATTGAGTTCGTCGCACAACATTTTAATTGTACAAATTTTCAATGTTCTGGCACATTAGATAACGAGCTATAATCTTTTTTTTTTTGTAAAGTATTAACCCTCTGATTTCAATGGCTGTATATATAAGCAATACATGTGTTTGCTCCCAACCTCTGTCCAAACAAAACTCGATTTTTTTCTTCTTTTTAGTCTAGATTTCATTGTTAACAAATGAAATTTAGCCTATTTTCTTTCTCTTCCTTTTTCTTTTTCTTCTTCTTCTCAATATGTATATTACAAAATCGTGTGTTAGCCGATGCAATTGTGGCAAGAACAATCACTGTTGGTCAATCAGGAAGCACAGACTTCAAAAACGTTCAAGACGCAATCAACTCAATTCCAGATGGAAATAACCAATGGATCCGAATAATTGTCACTCAAGGCATTTACAGGTACATTTTTTTTCTTTGGACCCGTCTCGATTTTTGCACCTTTTTCAAATCAAGATGTAATAAAAATTTATATCATTTTTGGATGGGGGCTAACGGAAGCCCTCTCCAAAATTCATCAAAAAAAAAAAAATGTAATAACTTGTAAAAACAGGGAGAAGGTTAATATTCCAAAAGCAAACAGTTCATTTTGCTCGAAGGGCAGGGCGCCGATACAACAATA
Source organism: Juncus inflexus (assembly GCA_024447665.1). Classification (NCBI taxonomy): domain Eukaryota; kingdom Viridiplantae; phylum Streptophyta; class Magnoliopsida; order Poales; family Juncaceae; genus Juncus; species Juncus inflexus. Next base: position 3,261,885 of record JAJHPC010000014.1, on the reverse strand, counting down.
ATTCAGTGGCCTAGCCATACGAACGGTTCCTTGGCATCCATTGAGCCTCTAAACATGAGCACGTTAGACACTGCCACGTTCACTGTAATGGCAGATAATTTCCTTGCTAGAAACATAACATTTAAGGTTAATATAATATTCTTTTTAGTACCTGAAATAAAATAAATTTCTTTTTATTAATTACCAAATTAGTGTAGTTTAAGTCCAAAAAGGCTAATTGTGTTAAATCACATGTAATTTATGCATATAATTACATGGCAGAATTCATACAATGACAAAATTGAAGATAGAGCAGTAGCAGCGGCCATAGGTGGCGATAACTCTTCCTTCTACAACTGTAAATTCCTTGGTTTTCAAGATACATTGTGTGACTTTCAAGGCCGGCACTACTTTAGCCAGTGCTTGATTGAAGGTGCGGTCGATTTCATCTTCGGCCAGGCAGCTTCAGTTTACGATGTACATTTTATATACTTATTTCTTTATATTTATATAGATCTCTATAATGGTACAGACATCAAATCCAGACATAGATAAGATGATAATGCTATAGACAACTAATCCAATCATAGCAGATTACAAGACAGAAACCCCTAACGTTTTTGAAAATTTTGTAACTTTTCTTATTTAGTCTCTATGATGTGAAACAATTTTTTTTCATTTTAAATAGGGTTGCACATTAAAATCTGTAATGGGCCCGTCAGGAAATGGGTGGGTGACAGCGCATGCAAAGATCGGTTCTAATCCTGCAGGATTTGTGTTTAAGGGTTGCAGTGTGACTGGAACAGGCTCAGTATACCTTGGAAGAGCTTGGAACCCGTACTCCACCGTCGTGTTCTACAACACAGCCATGGATGGTATCATTGTACCGGCCGGCTGGGACTCTTGGGGGAAAGATGTGTAAGATTGTTAACCTTTTATTAATTTGCATTTCTTGCCCTTTTTTGGGTTAATAATTTCTAATTTATTGATTTCATCAAGAAATACCAAAAGCCATTGTATCTGATATGATCAAGTTATGAGTCATGATACATGCCAGTGCATGATTCAATTTACTTTGTCATATTTTTTATAAATAGACAGGAATAAATAGTAAGATTTTGGTTCATGTCTTATCTTTTATGATATCCAATTAATATGATACAATGCAACAAGATTTGCAATCTTCGTTTTTATTTTAATAATGAAATCCATTTGTCATGTGAATTTTTCAGGACAAATGTCGTGTATGCAGAAAGCGGTTGTACAGGGCCGGGATCGAACACCACAAATAGAGTGAAATGGGAGAAAACTCTCCAAGGTCAGGACTTGGATCGATTCATCGGCAATTCTTTCAACAATGCCGACGGATGGATTTTGCAACAACGGTCTTGAAGCGCAATTCAATTGTTGATATGTTGAATATTTATCAATTTGGGGATTTATTTTGGTTCAATTATTTCTTATGTTGTTGCTTGTTTCTGGTTGCATAGACATGGAAGTATAGGTATATTAAGCTATTTACAAATTGTTTAGTTTAATGGACAGAGAAACAATTTACTGATTGTTTAAAGATAAGTTTTCATATTGAACTCCCCTCAATTTTCTAAACATAAAATAACTGGATTTTCATTTTTTCTCTCACTAATCGAGTTTAAATTTCAAATTCCCCTTCATGGTTAACTGGTAATTTATTAGACAAAGAAATAAACTGAAATCATGTTGCTTTGTGTATTAATGAAAATTGAGAATTTGAGAGGGTTTGCTGTACAAGTTTGCTTTACTTCAATTTAAATACTCCAAATTACAACAACCACCCTGTTAACTGTCAGAAAAAAATAAAATTTTGACAAAACCAAATTAAATAAGACTTCAATTAATGACTTCCAGACTAATTACTTAGGTCCATCCAAGGAGACTCAGCTTCTTTCTTTTCTTGAATTTCCTCGCCATCTCCATGGTTCTTCTCTTAACAGAATCTCCCTTCTTGTTTAAATTAGAAGAACTGACAATTGAATATTCAGCAAGAATTTTACCGCACGAGTTACAGCAAATAAATCCTCCTTCAACTCTGAAACCGGGAATTCCTACACAATGGCTGCACCAAATTTTCATGGTTGATTTGAATTTCTTTTTCTTTTCGGATGACTGAAACTTGATCTGTTTGAGGTTTCCAGTCATGGTGGTAAGAAGAGGAGAGATAAGAGGGATTTAGGCTTTCTCATATGGCAATTAGGGGCTAAATTAATAGAGATGAATTATTGGAAACTTGGTTCTCAAGTAGTTTTTGTGCAAGATTTTAATTAAGGGAAGTCGGAATCCTATTGGAAATGTCAGAATAGGTTACTTGGCGGTCAAGTTGAATTGGAAAGGGTCTTGTGGTTCTATCGCTCTAGATGTAAATTGTTTTTTTCATTTTATTCTTGCTTACTGTTTTTTCTGAAATTAGTTGCTCTGCTTGCATATTAACATTTTATATTGATAGGATTCTATATATTATCCAAACTAGTGTCTAAACCTTTGAAACCAACTGAGATTTGAGCTCACTAACTAACTCCGCATTTTCATTTTGTTACTCTTGACCACAACTGAAATATGGCAAGCTGATACATATTTTTAGTAATATTACATAATTACATCCTTTTATTATAAAAGGAGTTGATACTACACGACGGGTACCGTAGCGACCCTATATAAAAACTGAAAAAAACACATAAACTGAAAACAAGTAGTGTATAAAAAAAATCATTCGGTAAACAATATATATTTTAAAAAATGGAACAACGTATAAAAACATATAAATTGAAAATAAACAGTATACAAAAATTTATTCGGTAAACAGTATATATTTAAAAAAAATGAGAACAATATATAGCGAATATAGAAACACGAGAAAATAATATATAATTACAATATGTCGTTACAGAGTCGCTACACTACCCTGTCGTGATTTCGCATTTCCCTATTATAAATTGAGATACTAAAATATGTTTAAATCAGATATTAAAAAAATTAGTTTGCATTCACAAAACAATAAGCAAATACTCCCACTAACTAATTTTTAAGACATTATTTTGGAAACTAAACAATGGAAAACACTTTAAGTTATATATGAAAACACTTTAAGAATATATATTAATTAACTCGAGAATCACTTTATTTATTTATTTATTTTGAGATTAAACTCACAATTTGCACATTGATCAACTTTGCTAAATATATGCTACATAATATTGCGTTTGACGAGACTCGAACTTAAAATCTCATTCAAAATTCTTAGGTGTCCTAACTCCTAACCGCTTAAACTAGCAAGTTCTAAAATAATGGAGTTTTTTTGGTTGAAAAACAGAGAGGCCATAGATATAATAGCCGACATGTGGGAACAAACGCCAACAAACTCAAACCCAGCCATCAATTTCATGACTAAAATCAAGAATGTTTCAAAAGCACTCACAGAATGGGCAGCCATAAAATTCAAAAATACCAATCAGCAACTTGACCTGGCAACTAAAATTGTCGAAAAACTAGACAATGCCAAGGAACATAGGCCACTGTCCACAATAGAATTAAAGTTGAGATGTGTACTAAAAGAAAGAATATTTGAATTAGCCAATATTTAAGAGATCAAATGAAAACAACGTGCCCGTTGTCGATTGATCAAGGAGAGAGGTCAAAATACAAAATATTTCCATTCGTTGGCCTCCGGTAGAAGACAGACAAATATGATTGACAGTATTCTTATCAACGGACAAACAGGTCCAGAATCTACTAGCATCCTCCTTGTCAGCCCTAAAAATCAACGGTCAAACAGAAAGATTATGTTGGATTTCGGAAGTGCATAATGCAGTGGAAAAATAAAAATTTTGTCCGAAACCAATCCGAGGATCCGTGCGTATCGGTTAAATTAAAGAAATAAAACTTAAAGATACCTTTTGGATTATGCTTAATCCGTGACGCTCAAACCATGCGTGTTGTCTAAGCGCCTTTAAACCGGTTACCGTCCAAACCGATTTTTCGCCCGTCAAGCCCGTCTAGGTCAGATCATGCGGAAGCCATCTACCGCACACACAATCGGTCTCCACCGAAACTTTCAACACCCTGTTCTCGTCTTTTTAAGCCGAATAGAACACAAGCGCCGAAAGTACGAACACCTCTACTGTATCCACACGAACATTCTTAAAACGGGAAGAAAAATAATATATATGCTAGTAGCTTATTTTCCTCTTGCATAAGAAAACTTCTTTTCATGTTCTTATTTTATCTCACAAAAGATATATAATTCCTCTCATATAATCGCACTCTTTCTTTTTTGTCAAACAAAAAGAAAGCATCATTTCATAATTTTGTTATACAAATTAGAAAAGATAATATTTTCTCTCTTTTGTCTCACAAAAGAGAATGTGAAATAATGAGAAAGAGAGAATGATGTGGTGTGATGAATTTTGGAGCCCTTTATGTCCTTATATAGAGGTGAATAGTCATGTCTCTTTATACTAAAAGATGTATTTAACATCACTCATCATTATCCATATGTCATCATATAGACTCTTCTAGATTACATGATCTTTTGTGCTCATAGTCTTTATATATATATATATATATATATATATATATATATATCACATCTTATCACATAAGATGACAATATCTTTTGTGACATTCTTATGCAACTCATCATATAAGTCACTAGGATTTTCTGCGCCCGTTTCAGTTTGTTCTTTGTGTGTGATCCTGTAGGTTCACTTCATGTTTGCAATAGACTTGACAGTGTATAAATCATGAGCGGACTCTAGCAAGCCATCATGACAACCCAATTTAAGTGAATATCGGTGATCTGATTTACCTAATCAACAATCACGTATTTAGTCCCTTTGTCACGCGATATCTATATCGATCATAAGGCATGTAATACATCATCCTTATATTAATCGAATTAATATTTCTTGATCCCAAATTAAACTGAACAAGAACAAATGACATTAATAACTCTTATTAATTCATTTGAGTATCGCCATACATTTCTTCAGTTCAATTCATCAAGAGGCCTAAAGATATCTCTCTCATTTATGAGAGTAACAAATCTCGTCTTGATTGCACTCATCCCTCTACATGATTTATTATATACATAATCATAACCGTTATGACTACCCGGTTAAAGACAGTGTTAGATTATGTTAAAGTATAAAATTACTTATGTTGGGAACTGAGACAATCTTAGGTCAAAGGACTATAAATATTTTATGTTACAAGAATCGCTAATGACGTCAAAAATGTAGCATTTTGATGGTAGGTTAGTCCAGTATATGGTCTCTAATATATGCCTATGTTAATGACTTGATAATTATTTATCTATGATCAGTAAAACATGATCATCAGTCAACTAATATACTAGTGTATTTTTATAGCTTGTATATAAATATATATTTATTTGTATCCGCAAGAATGTTTGTCTCCACAAATATCCTATAAATGACTAGGGACGATTTATAATAGCATTCATCACACTTTATAGTTTTACTATCAAAGTCACTCAATTTGATGACATAAAGTTGAATTGCAGATTCATGGTCTATTTTAGTTATATTAAAATAGCCTATACACACATATTATATGAAGTATCTTAGAATAATTATAATGTTTGTTAATTCAATCCGTCAACCTAGGTTACAAACACTTTGGCCTAGGGAATAACTGATGGTGTTCTGCCCTAGGCCAAAGTGTTTGTGACCTAGATGATAGATTGTAATAACACACATAATATTTATTCTAAGATATTTCATATAATATGTGCGTATAGGTTATTTTAATATAATTAAAATAGACCATGAATATGCAATTCAGTTTTATGTCATCAAAGTGCGTGACTTTGATAGAAAAACTATAAAGTGTTATGAATGTTATTCTAAATCGTCCCTGATCATTTATAGGATATTTGTGGAGACAAATATACTTGCGGATACATATAAATATATATTTATATACAAGCTATAAATGTACACCAGTATATTAGTTGATTGATGATCATGTTTTACTGATCATGGATAAATAATTATCAAGTCATTAACATAGGTATATGTTAGAGACCATATACTCGACTGACCCGCCATAAGAATGCTGCATGTTTTATGTCATTAGCGATCCTTGTAACATAAAGTATTTATAGTCCTTTGACCTGAGATTGTCTCGGTTCCCAACATGAGTAATTTTATAATTTAACATAATCTAACACTGCCTTTAACCGGATAGTCATAACGGTTATGATTACGTATTTAATGAATCATGTAGAGGGATGAGTGCAATCAAGACGGGATTTGTTCCTCTCATAAATGAGAGAGATATCTTTAGGTCTCTTGATGAGTTGAACTGAAGAAATGTATGGCCATACTCAAATGAATTAATAAGAGTTATTAATGTCATTTGTTCTTGTTCAATTTAATTTGGGATTAAGAAATATTATTCGATTAATATAAGGATAACGTATTACATGCCTTATGATCGATATAAATATTGTGTGAAAAAGAGACTAAATACGTGATTGTTGATTAGGTAAATCGGATCACCGATATTCACTTAAATTGGGTTGTCATGATGGCTTGCTAGAGTCCGCTCATAATTTATAGACTGTTAAGTATTTTGCCAACATTAAGTGAACCTACAGGGTCACATACAAAGAACAAACTGAAACGGGCGTAGAAAATCCTAGCGACTTATCTGATGAGTTGCATAAGAATGTCACAAAATATATTGTCATCTTATGTGATAAGATGTGATATATATGTATATAAAGACTATGAGCACAAAAGATCATGTAATGTAGAAGAGTCTAGATGATGGTATATGTATAATGATGTGTGATGTCATACACATCTTTTAGTGTGAAGAGACATGATTCTTCACCTCTATATAAGGACATAAAGGGCTCCAAATTCACAACACAATACATCATTCTCTCTCTCATTATTTCACATTCTCTTTTGTGAGACAAAAAAGAGAAAATATACTTTCTAATTTGTATGACAAAATTATGAAAGGGTGCTTTCTTTTTATATGACAAAATGAATATATCTTTTGTGAGATAAAATAAGAAAAGTTTTCTTATGCAAAAGGAGAACAAGCTACTAGCATATATATTATTCTTCTTCCCGTTTTAAGAAGTTTGTTCGTGTGTACACCGGTAGAGGTGTTCGTACTTTCGGCGCTTGTGATCTATTCGGCCTAAGAAGATGAGAACGGCTTGTTGAGAGTTTTGGTGGAGACCGATTGTGTGTGCGGTAGATGACTTCCGCACTATCCGACCTAGACGGACTAGACGGACGTAAAATCGGTTAGGACGGTAACCGGTTTAGAGACGCGTGGACAACACGCATGGTTTGAGCGTCACAGATTAAGCGTAATCCGAAAGGTATCTTTAAGATTTATTTCTTTGATTTAACCGATACGCACGGATGCTCGGATTGGTTTTGGACGATATTTTTGTTTTCCGCTGTGTTATGCACGTCTAAAACCCAACAGTGGTATCAGAGCGACGTGCGTGTTTCGGTTAAATTGAGTCGGTATATATGTGATATATACTATTTAGATATCATTTATAATTTTGATTTATAATTATAAGGCTTGCATATAGAGTATTCAAGTGTTGAATATTCTTAATAGAAAAGATGCGATTAATGGATATGATCCAGGAGTTGCATCCAAAGAATGCGACCAAAGGATATGACTGAAGGATGTGATCCAAAAGTTATGTCCAAGAGATGCGATCAAAAGATGCGATAAATAGATGTGATCCAGAAGTTGTGTCCAAAAGATGCCGCCAAGGGATACGATCCAAAGGTTGCGTCCAAATGTTGCATCCAAGAGTTGCGACCAACGGATGCGACCAAAGGGTGTGACCAAAAGGTGCGACTAGCGGGTGTGACCATGGGATGCGATTCAAATGTCACATCCAAAAGACGCGACGAAAGGTTGCGACCAACGGATGCGACCAAAGGGTGCAACCAAAAGGTGCGACTAACGGGTGTGACCAAGGGATGCGATTCACATGTCACATCCAAAAGACGCGATGAAAGATTGCGACCAACGGATGCGACCAAAAGGTGCGACCAAAATGTGCGACCAACGGGTGTGACCAAGGGATGCGATTCAAATGTCACATCCAAAAGACACAACGAAAGGTTGCAACCAACGGATGCGACCAAAGGGTGCGACTAAAGGGTGCGACCAAAATGTGCGACTAACGGGTGTGACCAAGGGATGTGATTCAATTGTCACATCCAAAAGACGCAACGAAAGGTTGAGACCAATGGATGCGACCAAAAGGTGCGACAAACGGGTGTGACTAAGGGATGCAATTCAAATGTCACATCCAAAAGATGCGACCAAAGGTTGCGACCAAAGGGTGCGACTAAAGGGTGTGACCAACGGATGCGATCCAAATGTCATGTCCATAAGGTTGCGACGAATGGGTGTGACCAAAAGGTGCGACTAACGGGTGTGACCAAGGGATGCGATTCAAATGTCACATCCAAAAGATGTGTCGAAAGGTTGCAACCAAAGGATGTGACTAAAGGGTGTGACCAATGGATGCGATCCAAATGTTACGTCCATAAGGTTGTGACGAATGGGTGCGACCAAAGGGTGTGACCAATGGATATGATCCAAATATCACGTCCAATAGATTGCGACTAACGGTTACAACCAAGAGGCGCGACCAACGGGTGTAATCGACATGCGCAACTAAGAGGTACGACCGAAAAGGTGCAATCGCAAGAGTTGTGACCTCTTGAATAGTTGTGTCTTCATGAAAGGGTGCATACCATGAATTGCCTTTTTGAAATGGTGCATGTGATGCATTATTTCATGAAAAGTTGCATGTGATGCATTGAATTCATGAAAAGATGCCTATGATGTATTCATGTGTAGAAAAATGTGTTTTGACAAAGTTGACCAGGTGTTGACCATGTTGATCATGTTGACAGTTGACTGTTGACCCACTGTGTTGACTATGAACTATATTGACTGTTGATTGTATTGACTGTTAATTTTTGACAGTTGACTACACTAATTTACCCCTTGACTGTTGACCATTAAATTGGTCAAAAGTTGATCATGACCTGGTTAAAATATTGACCATTGACTGTTGACCTTGTCAAATGTTGATCGTTGACCGAGTCAAATCTTGACCAAATCAAACATTGAGTTTTGACCTGCCAAACGTTGACAATGATGACCGTGCCCCGACTTTGCATTTGTAAGCCTTATATATATATTTTATAAATGGGTAAATAATCGAAACATAATATGATTATGTTTATATGTGATATAGTTGTTCATATGTGTTGATATAATGAGAGAGTTCATTAGGCATAACACATACATCATTGAGATGAAGGAGTTCATCGTCCATCATGAATACATCATTAAGATGACAAGTTTATTTTAAACCACACATCATGGCAATGAAAGAGTTCATCGATTTCTATACATGGAGATAAGATTTCCAAATACAATCTAAGAAAAATTTCATGGAGATGAAACATATATTAGGAAATCTTTATGTTAGTTCATAAAGATCAAGGCCATGATATATCATTATTATTATCTTTATTCTATTAGTACATGTGATGTTCTTTGAATATTGCATAATAACATATAATATTAAATAAAATCTCTCAAAATAATGTTAAGTCATGAAGTGCCTTCCATAAGTCTAAATCTCTCGATACTCTGATCGACACTGCATAGGTCATGCCAAAGCTAGGTATGTAGGGACAATCTTAGGAGGAGAGAATGATGGAAATATGAGCCAACATAGGTCATGCCAAAGCTGAGTGTGTTGGGTACTATTTTGCCGATGATTAGACATGGTTTGACTTAACTGGGCTATCAAGTCGGATTTGGGCTCGGGGCACATGATAGGATATATATATACATCGGGCATATGATGCTTATCCTATGTTGTTCAAGAGTTGTATGAGATACAATTGGAATTATTCCTACCTAAATAAGTTAACTTCTAGGCGATGAGCCAAAGCTCACTTAGGACTTAATTGAAATATGGATCGTGTCTCACTATGAAACTTCATGTATTGAAAGTTTTCGAATCAATGCGATTGAGGGTTATTGATTTGATTAAAAATAGTGAGAGCCAATATATGAAATATTTAAAGAATAATAGTCTTTGCATATTATTCAAATCGAATAGTATCTATTTATGTCTCACAATAGGTCCTTGAGAAGGACAGATAACAAAAGATGCTAATAATCGTTAACATGAACATGGACAAGTGTTGTCAATAATGTTCTCGTTCTTAAAAGGAACGTAAAAAATACTCCCAAAGATAAAGGCAAGATGTTGCCGAGGCTTCGGCCTTAGGTAAGAAATTAGTATTTTTTGTAGTGAATCGGTTCATTGAAAGAAACCATAATTTCTCAAGAAGATATGAAAAAGAGAATGAAAGGATAGTGTGACTACCGCTTCAAGTATTTTTGTTATAGAAATTAACTTGTCTATTTCACATCATGTGTATTAGATACATGATGTGAATCACACATTTGTGAAAATGTGCTGACAAAGTTGTAGACTATTGACTAAATATAATGTTAACATATGAGTGACAAATGTAGTAAAAGTTGTTGCATTTTCTCAAGTAACTCATTTATTTACATTGTCTTTTGGACTTATCGCCGACATAAACAATTGTTATTTAATGTCGACAATAAATTTTGTATTATCTATAGTTCGAGTTTATCTATGAATGGTTATTAATTTATTATTGAGAATGATAATTTCACCATTCACAAATGTAAATTTTCTTTGGAAATGTTCCAATAGAAGAATTACCTTATGTGTTATATCGAACAAGATAATTATAAGTCTATCTATAACATTAATATTAAGAATTTAAATCTAGCATTGTCGCTTGGTGTACTTAAATAAGATGAACATTTATTAAATACATTAAGATGGATTTTCAAATTCATTTGATTTTGAATCATTTGAAACATGTGTAACTTATTTATTAGACAAGGTTACATATACGTCTTTCACAAAGTAAGGTGAAAGCAAGTTACTTATTGGCTCTCATACATAGTGATGTATGTTCATCAATGAGTGAAGGTGCTAGAGAAAATCACTTCATCGCTTTATTGAAATAATAAATTTGAATAATTTGAAAAGTTCAAAATTTACAAATAATGAAGTAGAGAATAAAACTTGGCTTCGAAAAATCAAATTTCTTTGATGAGATCGAGGAGTCGAGAACCAAGTGTTTGATCATCATGATAACTATATCAAACTCTATTAGATATAGTTCGATTATGATGAGTCAAATATATCTTCTACTTCTTTCGAGGTTACATTCTTATTGTGTTCATACTTAATATAATTCCATCTAAATCGGTTGTAAAAGACTCCATATGCGATATGGACTAGTAGGTGTATCAGATTATCTTTTATCAAGATTTGTGGATATGATACTTAATTGAAGCATCATGCATCTAATCGGATTAATGCTTGTTTGTGTATATCCTAAGAAAAGTAAAGGATATTACTTCTATAACTAATATGAGAACAAAGTGTTTGTTACTCGAAAATTATATCTCTTTGGAAGAAGTGTTTCCAAAAGAATTAGTGGGAGTAAATTTGAAAAGTTCAAATTTCACATACTGACCGTAATGCTCAGATGGAAATTAATTCAGATTTCAACTAGTGGTTTAGTCTGTAATTAATAAACTAGACTGTCAAGATGTTGAAGAGTCTGAGTATATAACATAAGTGTATTCATGTATATATATTAGAATTTATCGCATGCCCGAAAATATATAGATTTTTCATGTCTAATGATAAAAATTCGTACTCATAGATGATGAGTCCACATTCTACTAATAGACTATGATAAGTCAAAGCTCTAATGGTTAGAGACTTTGAAAGTTGAGATGTAATCCATGCCAGATAATCAAGTTTTGAATTTGATTGATCCATCAGATGGAAATACGGTTTTAAAAGAAAGACCGACATGGATAATGTGCAAACATATAATGCAGGATTTGTGGTTAAATTAAACTCATAGTACATACTATGATAATATTTTTCCATGTCATCATGCTTATGTATTTCAGAATTTTCTTGGGCATATGTTCATAGTATGACTATAAGAGATGCCAAGTGGATGTCAAGACGTTGTTTCTTAATAGAAACATATGAAAGTATGTATATGATACAACTTGAGAGTTTTGTCTATCCTAAATTTTTTTGAAAAGAGTTTGGAAGTTGCATAAATTCATTTATGAATTAAAAAAAATATCTCTAGGTGAATATTTATTATTTGATGAAATAACCAAACAGTTTGGTTTTATTAAAAATTAAAGATAAATCTTATGTTGACAAGAAATTCAGTGGGAGCATAATTACATATGATGTGAATTAAGTGTAACAAGCACACATAAGTTTAATCTTAGTGAAAATCACTAAATAATAATCAAGAGTATGATTATATACTTGAGAAGGATAAAGTATTCTTCTTAGATTATGTAAGACATAAAAATATTCAAAGTATTTGCATATGACAATATTTGATAATCCATTTAAGAACCCAATCCCGCAAATGATGGTGATCATGTTAGGTCAACTGATATGTGATATCATATAGATCAATGAGTATGAGATACTTGGTTGATTTGGCCTAGTGCAAGTGGGAGATTGATGGTGTTGTGCCCTACGCCAAAGTGTTTGTGACCTAGCTGATGGATTGTAATAACAATCATAATATTTATTCTAAGATATTTCATATAATATGTGCGTATAGGTTATTTTAATATATTTAAAATAGACCATGAATATGCAATTCAGCTTTATGTCATCAAAGTGCGTAACTTTGATAGTAAAACTATAAAGTGTTATGAATGCTATTCTAAATCGTCCCTGATCATTTATAGGATATTTGTGGAGACAAATATACTTGCGGATACATATAAATATATATTTATATACAAGCTATAAATGTACACCAGTATATTAGTTGATTGATGATCATGTTTTACTGATCATGGATAAATAGTTATCAAGTCATTAACATAGGTATATGTTAGAGACCATATACTGGACTGACCCGCCATAAGAATGCTGCATGTTTTATGTCATTAGCGATCCTTGTAACATAAAGGTTTTATAGTCCTTTGACCTGAGATTGTCTCGGTTCCCAACATGAGTAATTTTATACTTTAACATAATCTAACACTGCCTTTAACCGGGTAGTCATAACGGTTATGATTACGTATTTAATGAATCATGTAGAGGGATGAGTGCAATCAAGACGGGATTTGTTCCTCTCATAAATGAGAGAGATATCTTTAGGCCTCTTGATGAATTGAACTGAAGAAATGTATGGCCATACTCAAATAAATTAATAAGAGTTATTAATGTCATATGTTCTTGTTCAGTTTAATTTGGGATCAAAAAATATTATTCGATTAATATAAGGATGACGTATTACATGCCTTATGATCGATATAAATATCGTGTGACAAAGGGACTAAGTACGTGATTGTTGATTAGGTAAATCGGATCACCGATATTCACTTAAATTGGGTAGTCATGATGGCTTGCTAGAGTCTGCTAATGATTTATAGACTGTTAAGTCTATTGCCAACATTAAGTGAACCTACAAGGTCACACACAAAGAACAAACTGAAACGGGCGCAGAAAATCCTAGAGACTTATCTGATGAGTTGCATAAGAATGTTACAAAATATATTGTCATCTTATGTGATAAGATGTGATATATATGTATATAAAGACTATGAGTACAAAAGATCATATAATCTTGAAGAGTCTAGATGATGACATATGGATAATGATGAGTGGTGTCATACCATCTTTTAGTGTGAAAAGACATGATTCTTCACCTATATATAAGGACATAGAGGACTCCAAATTCCCAACACAACACATCATTCTCTCTCTTACTATTTCACATTATCTTTTGTGAGACAAAAGAGATAAAATATACTTTCTAATTTGTATGATAAAATTATGAAAGGGTGTTTTTTTTGTATGACAAAAATGAAAGAGTGCGATTATATGAGAGTAATTATATACATCTTTTGTGAGATAAAATAAGAAGAGTTTTCTTATGCAAGAGGAGAACAAGCTACTAGCATATATATTATTCTTCTTCCCGTTTTAAGAATTTTGTTCATGTGGACACCGGTAGAGGCGTTCGTACTTTCGGCGCTTGTGATCTATTTGGCCTAAGAAGATGAGAACGGTTTGTTGAGAGTTTTGGTGGAGACCGATTGTGTGTGCGGTAGATGACTTCCGAACGATCCGACCTAGACGGCCTAGACGGACGGAAAATCAGTTAGGACGGTAACCGGTTTAGAGTACAACTCTTGAACAACATAGGATAAGTATTATATGCTCGACGTATAATTCCAATATCATTACCACAACCAAATTTGTAGAAATTTTTTCTGAACTCACGGGGCTACAAATCAATCACCAAAAAAGCACTTTCTCCATGATCAACATACCCCACACTCATGACTAGGGGTGAAAACGGATAAGATAATATCCGACCGACCTGTATTCGTATTCGCAAAATATTCGTATTAAAAAAAAAATATCCATATTCGAATGGATACAAATACGGATATGGTAATGAGTTTGGCATATAAAATCTGAACGGATATGAATAATATCCGTATCTGGATAATTATAATCTGAATAATATCCGTTTTCGGATATTTCACTATATATTGAATATGAATATACATATATAATGATATTTTTTAAAATATTTTAGCAATTTTACCATTTTTTTAATATGAATAAGGATATTTATTCAAATCCATCAATTTAGTTATTACTATTTTGAAACTTGTTATGATTTTATTATGATTTTATCATTTTTTTGTTTTTAATAGTGAAATATATATTTGAAAAAAGACACAGTCCATCAAAATATGGATATTCGATAAATATCTGTATTCATATTCGGATCCGAGAAAATAATATGGATACGGATATGATAAGACCCCGATCCGAACCGTATCCGAACCATTTTCATCCCTATTCATGACCCAATAATAGCCAATATCCTACAATGTGATAAAGAAAACTTTTCGTTCAAATATTTAAGGTTGCCGTTGTAACTCAAACAATTAAACAAAGAAGAGTTCGGACCAATAATCTCTAAATGCCAACAAAGAGTGGCAGGGTGGGCGACAAAATTCCTATCCCTAGGAGGCAGAATGGCACTGCTGAACACCTCATTATCGGCTCTACCAACCTACTTCATGTAATGCTTCCTACTTCTAAAATGGGTCATACAGGAAATTGATAAAACAAGAAGAAACTTTCTATGGCATGGAAAAAACTCATACAAACCAGGGATTAGTCTGCACAATGAAGACCAATTGTGGTTTAGGGGTTGAAAAACTCCATCTACACAATAGGTCGCTCCTTCTAGAATGGAATTGGAAACTTTTAGACTCAAACGAGTCATTATGGGCAACTACATTCCATAAG
Organism: Juncus inflexus; assembly: GCA_024447665.1. NCBI lineage: Eukaryota > Viridiplantae > Streptophyta > Magnoliopsida > Poales > Juncaceae > Juncus > Juncus inflexus. Next base: position 3,246,383 of record JAJHPC010000014.1, on the reverse strand, counting down.
TCTTATAATTCCGACAGGCTGGACCACAATAAGTCAAGTCACTCATTCTTTTGACAACAGTTAATGTCCCTCCAGCCATGGTTGAACAACGGATTACATATCAGCATTGGCAACGGGACTAACATAAGATTCTGGCATGACCCATGGCTGGCAAAAAGTACGATAGCCAATCGTTACCCATAACTCTATGTCCGATCAAGGGACAAAAACGTATTGCTACAACAGATATTTATAAATCAACTAGAGATGTGGGATAGACCACTAAACTCAATATTGGAAAGATAGTGGGCCAACCTACTAGCCGATATTGCGACTATTAACCTAGTCGACCAAAGGGACAACTTCCTCTGGGACACAAGATCCAATAAAGGGCCCTATACGGCTAATAGAGGATTCAAATTCTTCGCAGATACCGGCTTCAAAAACCCCGTCGTCTCACGAATATGGAAGGTAAAGGCGCCAACACGGGTGAAAATTTTGGATGGCTGGCTCTACAAAACAAGATCCTTACAAAAAATAGGATTGCCAAATGGACGCCAACGATTGACACAACATGTTCACTTTGTTATACAGAACCTTTAGAAACGCCACAACATCTATTTCATGAGTGTCCGTTCACTGACTTCCTCATCCAACACGCAGACACTCGATCAAACACAGCCATACAACTATCGCCAAAACTCACCATTCCAAGAGACAAAAGGCACTCGGTTACTCAACGGAAGTTCTAGGAAACGACATGAATTTCAACGCATCTACCAAGCCCATCTATGATATTCTAAACCAGGCTATGGCAGATGCAAAGGAGTGGAGCGAAGCCTAGTTTGGTAGCGGTATATTAGAATTGATAGCTCAGTTTGTACCTTTTCATCCAATAGTTCAATTGTAACAAAACATTGTAAGCCTTTAATGAATGAGTGAAGTGAAAACCCAGTACGCTATCGTCTACTGTTAAAAAAAATGACTCATAAACTAGTTGGTATAGTATATTGTATATGGACCAAGAGATAATAAGTTCAAATTGTCGCAAACACAATCTTATTTAACACATATTTAGCAAAGTCTCTCAACTCATTAAATATGAGTTAAATCTCAAAAAAAAAAAAAAAAAATTCTACTGGTTGGATAAACAACCAAGGACTGCTTTGTAATTATTAAATTATACGAAGAGCCACAAAATTGATTTTGTTTATAATTTTAATTAAATTGAATTATAGTACATATGTTTTGTGTTTTTATTTATTTCTAATATAAATGATAGAGAATTAAATATTAGGAAGAATAAATGTGGAATAGAAAATTAGGAAGAATAAATATGAAATAGAAAAAAATGAATGGTGGCTATAACAAAGGATGATAAAAATTTGCATACAACTGCTTTTGGAAATTCTGTGTTATATAATGTGTATTAGCTTGTTGATACCAAACGCAAATGAAGTGTAACTTTAAATTAATCAAACCTTAAAAGCTTTTCTCTGTGCTATATATTAATGCAGAATGCCTTAACCAGGAATGAATAACGACAATGACAACGACCATTATTCATCCTCATCACCAGAAATCATTACGTGGAACGGGTTCACTGTAGACCAAACCAGTGATAACCTGCCACGCTAACATAACATTTGGGTCTATGATGAACCATGATCTTACTCTTCACGTCTAATCCGTTTCTAGTTTAGCAGTTGTTCCCTGATCAATCGAGTTGTTTGTTTTGTTTCAGTTAATCAAATCCAATTATATGCAGGTGACCGAAACTCACCGAATTTAGGAACTAGCACCCTGGAGCAGTGAAGCCAGTGGCCCAAAAGTTGTCCACTCCTCTACAATCTTCTTTTCTAGAATCTCCAATTTTTTTTTGACAATAGTCCGTAGGCAATATTGAAGTATCAAAATATAACGGGAATCAAATTCATGACATCTTGAATGTTCTATGAATATGATAGAATATGGGATCCCATATTCGATCACAATAAAATCCAAGAAAATTTAAATTTGACTTTCGAATTGGCACGTCAATGTTATGAAATATTGCTTTTGTAAAACACACTCCCTCTAGGTCTCCGAGTAAAACTCTTCGTAATGGTAGTCATCATTTGATGGTCACCTTTGGTAACTGGCGAAAGTATAAAAGGTCCATCAATTTTAGGAGGATTCTCCATATACCTAATACACCTATTTCTTTTCCTTAGCACTCGGCGCCCCAATCAAAGCCTATTCCAGATAGTTTACACCCACTTTTCTATCATAGAAATAACACAAGCATTATATTCAGTAAATAATTTGTTAGCTTATGTGGTAGGACGTAGTTGTACGTACCTCCCAAATGTTGACTAATTACGGCCTATAGGGGGATAAATAGGTCTAAATTGTGCGGAAGTATGATTTTAAAATTCTTTTGTAATGTTACAATTTTTGGTTTGTTCTACTTTTAATTGATGGTTGTATTAATACAAATTGATAATAATAATTAAAAGCAAATAAATAGAAACGAGAAATGGATCAATACCAAACACGTAAATTTGTTGACGAAGTTCGGCTAGGTGGTTACGTGAGATATAACCACCCTTTTCTTGCTAGCGAACCTTTCTACTTTCACAAGTGCCTAATCTCCGGGCCTTACCTTTCGGCTCCGTTTACACTAATCCAAATAACGTTTCTTTACAAGACTCGAATCACCGCTCGCTTTACAACACGTAGCGAATCGATGAAACAAAACTTGAACCGGATTTCTTTCAATCCAAAATAACAAATTGGATTTCTTTCAATCCAAACTAATAAACCGGATTTCTTTCAATCAAAACTAACAAACAAGCTCTAATAAACTTGCTCACACAAATTTCTCTCTTGGCTCACAAGATTTTTGAGTAAATTTATCAAGCACAAAAAGAGGGAGAAACAATATCACTTTTTCTCTTTTTGGAAAATTGGTTTTGAGTGAATAATTGAAAAATGGAAGAAATCCATTCAAATAGCCGTTATGGCAGAAATTCCGTTTTAAACGGAATATTGCGTTTAAAACGCAATCATTCAGTTTTAAACTGAGTATTCCGTTTTAAACTGAATAGACAGGGGAATTTAGGCTTTTAAACGGAATAAGTAGGTTTATTCCGTTTAAAACTGAATCACTATTCACAGCCCAAGTTTTTGAGTTATTTTGCAATATTGTTTCTCTCAATTTTAACCTAATTAAAACTAAAGACTTAAGAAGTGCTCCAATGCTTGATAACTTGATAGATGTGAGTCGCCTTCTTGCCTTTCGGAGAATTGAGAAGTTGCGTTCTTTTATGTCTGATTCTTCATATCCGATTTCTTGACGTGAATTCTTCTAGCTTTGAAAATCATTCTCAATGTTATATTAGTAGCTTGGAATAGATTTAAATATCATCAAGTTGAGAACAACACCAACCAATAGATAAAGACAAATAGGAATAACCAAACGACGTCTACAAAATGCCAGTACCATGCAGCAGCTTCAAAGCCAAGGTGATGGTCCTTGGTCAGATGACTAAGATATTGGCGAATACACGAGTTCCGAGTTCCGATACCTAGTGTTCGATCATCCTATGCCTTGCTTTCTGGCTCTGGTAAAGCATTTAAATTGGGTCACACATTAACTTCGTTGATTGACAGCTTTAGGACATATTATTAACTAGAGACAACAGAGTTTTGTGCGGGTAGATTATCTCGAATCTAGAACTGATTCTCCTAAATCATAATTACTAGGATAATGCTCGCGCTTCGCGGCGAGTATCTTAATTTTAATAGTTATTTCAATATAATAATGTATAACTTGTAATTATGAAAATTCAAAAGTAAAGTTTGTAAATCTATAGTATATAAATAATACAAGAGAATTCAAAATTATTGTCTTTGATTTTCTTATGTTATTATGTCTTAACATATTATATTAGAAAAATAAATTAAATATTAATCAGGCTTAGATGAATGAAATAAAAATAAAATAAAATGTAAGATAATTTATTTCGAATATTTTAGTTGAAACTACATGGGATTAAATAATAGATGATTAACTTTAAAAAATATAAAATATAAAAAATAATAATAATATTTAATATTATATATATGGGAAAAATATGTATACTACATAGAAAAACGTAGCATTACTCATTTTCTTCAAAAATTTATCGCCGCTATTTTTCTTATTCTTTTAGATGTTAAAATGGTATGGATTACATATATATTATTATGAAACCCGTAATACATTAAGTAATATAATATAGTTTGCAATGTTCTGAAATTTTGTTTGAGATGATAGTTCTCACCTATGTTGCACGGACACGGACACGGATGTCGTGTCCGACACGATACGGACACGGCGAATCTCAAAATTCATCAGGACACGACACGTTAAATATATATATTATTATATTATTTTTATGAATAAAATATATAATTTAATTATTGTATATATTATTTATGTCAATTTTATTTTATTTTAAAGAATTATACATAATGTTTTTATCATATAATTAGAAAGTTATACGTAATATTTTATAATTGTTACAATATATATAACATTTGAAGTTGCATTTTTATACGTGCATACAAGATATTTGACATTTTACATATTTATGTATGGAAACTTGAAACTAAATAATCAAAATTCACTTCAAATGTGTAGTCCCACAATTACTGGAATAAAAATGTGAGATGAACTAGTCTTTAAAATACGAGTATGATGAAATAGTGCAATAATTGCGCTAACAAACCCAATGTATTTGTCTGAAAAGTGTCCCGAGAAGTGTCTGAGAAGTGTCCTGACGATTTTTAATAATAAAATATTTGACACGCCGCGTGGTGTGTCCGACACGTGTCCGAAGAGTGTCCGAGGAGCGTCGTATCCGACACGGTGTCCGATACGGACACGGCCGGATTTTAGAAGTGTCCGCGCAACAGAGGTTCTCACATAACTGAGATATATCACTGAATATTACTCTAACTAATCATAAATTAAAAGCTAAGATTTAATAAATTGTTTGATTCGACGGCGGAGAGAAAATTGATAATAGTTCTCTTGAGAATTTTCTAAGAGGGATAATAGAATATAATAAGAGTAAATGAGCTTATTATTTTATTACATATTCTTTTATATAGTTTATATTTACATATTTTATCAAGAAAAAATAAAATTAGAATTATAACAATATGTATTTATGTGATATTGTGGTAATGATTTAAATAAAAAGCTAAGACTTCAAAAAAAATTGATCTAACGACCGAGATAAAATTGATAATAGGTGTTTTGAGAATGCTCAAAGAGAGATAAAAAAATAAGGTATAAGGTATAAGTTAATGAGTATATTATTTTTGTACATATTCATTCATATAATTTATATTCACATATTTTAGCACAGAAAAAAAATTGGAACCATAACAATATGAAACTCAAAATAAAGAGAAAATTCCAACAAATTTATATTTGATGATTTTAACATGAGAAATAAAATATTTCATTAAGAATTATACTTTTTTTAAAGAAGAAAAGAAAAATTATTTATATTTTAATAAGAAAACTTTTCATTAACTATTGATACATGTGATATTGTGAGAATAGTTTAAATGAAAATCTAAGATTTAAAAAAAAAATTGATTCAACTGCCGAGATAAAATTGACAATATGTCTCTTGAGAATGCTCAAAGAGAGATGAAAATAAGATATAAGGTATAAGTTAATAAGTATATCATTTTTATGCATCTTCTTTTATATAGTCTATATTCTCGTATTTTAGCAAGAAAAAAAATTTGAAACCATAACAATATGGAACTCAAAATAAAGTGAAAATTCCAACAAATTTATATTTAACGATTTTAACATTAGAAATAAAATATTTCGTTAGGAATTATAATTTTTTAAAGAAGAAAAGAAAAATTATTTATATTTTAATGAGTGCTCTCCATTAACTATTGATATTAATAATTGAACATAATTTTGTATCATGATTCATTGAAACCATTTGATCAAGATCTGACGGTCACAAACAAACTCAGAACGATTCTCACTAAATCGGGTATGAAACACAAAACACCAATCCAACCAATCATATGCTTATGTTTTAATAACCACATAAATGTTGCCATAAAATATCAATAAATTTTGAGAAAACGAATGGTTAAGATTCGACAAAAAAATTGATTTAACGATCGAGATAAAAGTGATGATGTGGTCTTTTGAGGAGTCTCAAAAGCATATGCTTATGTTTTAATAGCCACATACATGTTGCCATAAAATATCAATAAATTTGAGAAAATAAATGGTTAAGATTCGACAAAAAAATTGATTTAACGGTCGAGATAAAAGTGATGATGTGGTCTTTTGAGAAGTCTCAAAAGTAGGTGAAAAATAAGGGCTTGAGGTAAATTTCACCAAAGACAATATTGAATGATAGAAATTATCAAATTATATCAGAGATAACCGCATGATTTACATTTCATTTATTAAATATTGACAAATTAGAGAATCAACATACTTTAATTTTAGTAACTCTTGATTTACACATAAATATTGAAATGTGTTACAATTTTGATGCAATCATGACGTCTTAGACATAATTCAAGTAACATATTAAAATAATCGTGGTTGTCCCCGAAAAATCTTGATATGTAGACACAGTATGGTATTAAATGAGACTGACTATTTTTGGACTTCTATAGAAGATTGTATTGTGGATTTAATGTTTAATGTTTCATTTATGAGCCTCAATTTTCTTTACAGTATATAGTTATTATATTTATTAGCTAATGCTAGCACATCAAGGATTTTAGGAGATTTCGGGGGACAAATAACTTTTGATAACATATATACATTACATTCAGTTTCTTTATTACCAATGTATATGTTTCAATGAGATGGTGGTTATTTTTGTTAAATGTTAATAAATCTAAATATTTTTGCTTCTGTAAAATTGTTATTTTAACTAGACTTAATAATTTCATAATATGAACTTACATAATCATTTTATGTAGCCAAAATTTACATAATTATATTATCAGACCAAAACATCATTAGTATCAATCAATTCTAAAAGATGAAATTATAGAGGAAAGAAAATTAGGAACCAAGAAAAGGCAAAGGTTGGATCTCCACGTCAGCCTCTGACTGACCATGGAGACGTGGAGTCAGGCGAGCCACGTCCACTCCCACTGGCTCCATTTGATATTTTCTCTCTTCTTTATTTTCTCCATTTGAGGTTCATTCGTTTTGGATAGGAATGATTAGCTCACACACAAACACCAATTACAAATAGAAAATATAATAATAAAAGAGAGGGCCCAATTAAAGGAGAGAGTTGGTCCAGCGTGGATGCCACGTGGACAGGTGTGTGTGGTCAGGCCATACCCAGATTTCTCTGTCCGTGTTGGCCAACTGATTCACCGGAAGCTCCTCATCTCATCTGCTTTCCAACTGGAATGGATAGACACACACATCTTCAATAGATAAACAAATAAAAAAAACTATTATATAATTGTTATTAAAATGTAGAATTTATATTGAGTTTTAAAATAAATTGAATGATGAGTTTTCGAATATTATAATGAGTTTAAAAATGTATCTGATATATTAACATTTATCCTAAAATATAGGGAATTTTAATAATGATAATAATTCAAGCTCAATTAACTTCCAAAAGAATAAAAATTGTAATGGGTATACTAATTCAGTTATATAAGTAGTTTGAATATCTGTTGAAATGATCTTTGAGCATATTTCACAATGTAAGCACATAAAATTATATAACAAGATTGAATTTTCTAACAATTCAAATTATCAAAATCATCTCTATTATTATTTAGGGACAAATGCATCGGCAGTTCGTGTATTTCAATTGAATTGGCAGTTAATTTTGTATTATGCATTTAAACTTTTTTATTTCATGTATTTAATAAAATCGTGCATGTCCAGTCCTTGACTTAAGGAAATAGATTACACCGTTATTTTTATAATGACTATTTTACCTTCTATATTGTAACGGAAAATGTTTTCTATTTTTTTTTCACGGTTGGCGACATATCGTTCATCAAGATTTATAGTTGATTTTACTCTAAAAAATTAACTGATTATATGAGAAAATATTAAATGCATAGTGCACATGACTAACCGTACGTTTATCCCTATAATTTTAAAAAATATATATATACATAAATTATTTTTATAATAGAAAATGCTTCACTGTGCATCAGTGCATGTTCCTCTGTTCTCTCTGATACAAGTGAATTTTCTGGGGCCGAAAAGTTGGATTGGCCAACTGCCATGGCTCCACATGGCCCACAAGTTTTTCCAGCCTATCCTCTCTCTGTGTGTCTCTCTTTCACTATAAAACCACCATGCTACACAAACAACCAGGAAAAGAAAGGGAAGATTCAGAAGAAGAAACAGATCTAATCTAACCTTTTTTTAGTTCACTCATAAGTCCATCTTTTGGAAGAAGAATAAAGGAAAGGAAATCTTTTCTTCATGGAGCTAGATGATGATTTATTCTTTGCGGAATTGAGCGAGCAGATCGCGCTGCTTATAATGGATGAAGAGGAAGAATTGAAATTCCCATTACAGTGCCCGCCAGTTCCTGTTCAGGTCTGTCAACTATGAATTATATAAAATGGTATTTTATACAGTATAATTAGATTATTATAAGTGGAAAAATAGTTACAATTGAATTTTGTTTTTATTGAAACAGGGGTTTCAATTTCAATTTCAGCAAGTGCCTCAAGTCATTGTTCCACAGCCTCAAATGTATTATGAATTTGGGAATAAAAGTGAAAGCAAAGGCACAGGTGTATTTATTCCTCGATTTACCGCGCCGCGAAAAAAGAATAAGCCGAGCCGTAATTCCAATTCTCAGAAGAAACAAGAGAAAAACAGAGCAGCAATCTCAAACAACGCCAATATTGCAGGCCAGAGAGAGAAGGCTGCTCTTAGCTCACACTAACCATTATTCATCCCTGTAATTCAATAAAATTGCAAAATTTGTGATTATGTAATACTATGGTTGCTCTTTCTGGAGCAGAATGAATAATAGCCTTGAAGGAGGAACTGAAATTGTAAGGTGGTACGGGTTCGTGGTGAACCAGCCAATGAGAGCTTGCCACGTCATATAATTAGTTGATTTGGCGGGCATTTCTGGGTTTATTATAGACCCATGCCATTTTATGATTTTGGAATGTATAGTTAGTTTTCTTTTATGCTAATGATGAAGTATGTAATAATATTATTTTGGCTGCAAAGTATTTAATATTTATTATTTGAATAAAAATCAGAGGATATTTGTGATAGTTTGTCTGGATGTACTTTAACATAAATCCAATAAAATTTAGATAAAGATTCATTTGGATAAGCTTATTACATTATTTATCATACATTGTGACTGCAGAGAATTGAGACTCCTTGTATTCCACATTTCAACTTTCGAGATATATATTTTTAAAATAGTATACATGTTTTTTTCATAATATTTCTCAAAATTGAAAAATTAAAAAGACTATCATATAAAGAAAATACATTTTCAAGCTAAAAAAAACAAAGAAAATACATTTTAAGAGAAATATTTCGTGCAAGCACACAAATAGCATGATGATTTAATCAGAAATACCAGCTTCAGCCAGCAATAAACCAATGAAAGTGACTCGTGCGGCAGCAAGGCCTACTTTGAACTGGCAACTGCTGTCCTCCCAATCATCTCGACCCATATAAATTCTATGACCTGCTTCAAAGAACTTAGTATCTAATTTATATTCAAAGAACTTGATAGAACATATAATTTTATTATGAAAATGAACCTCTTACTGACTCGAAACACAGACCAGATGTACTGACGGACTAAAAGTACATGGGGGCAAAATGGGCGTTGCATGAGAGAATCATGTTAGTTTTGAGTCCGTACATCACGCTAGCATAGCATGCACTAGTGGAGTGACTACACTACAACCGGGTTGGAAACGTGGTGTGGTGCAATTGCATCTGGCCTGTCTGGCTGGCTGGGCCTTCTTGATTCGAATCACACCACATGGCCTACAAGAATCTTGGTAATGGTCTACTCATTTACCCTTTTCTTTGTCGGTGATTATAGTTATTTTAAAAAAAAATTATGTTTGGAGTTTCATCAGATTCAGATTTCGGCTTTTATCACGTTATAAACATATAATTATGGGTATTAGCCCAAGCTCCTCTCGAGTGTGGAGTGGTTAAATATTCAAACCCATCAATCCAAAAATTCTGAGTTCAAAACTTGATAAATATTAATTTCTTTAAAAATATATGTGGGACTTATGAGATCTCTCTATAAAATAAAACAAAAAATTATGGGTATTATTTCAGTATAAATTTCAATCCAGATCATTCAACATTATGGTTTATTTCGTATATAAATTTCAATCTAGATCATTCAACATTAAGGTTTATTTCGGTATATAAATTTCAATCTAGATCATTCAACATGTTTATTTCGGTATAAATTTCAATCTGACTTTTTGTTGTTTTGGTTAACTTTTACGGTCACTAGACATTCGAAATATCTAAAGTAGGCCATCTTATTAATTTATATTAGAACATGTGAGTTGTACTAAGGTCGGAGCTTAATCAGATATACTAGAATGGGGGCTAAATTTTTTTGGTCACCGTTGATTAATCTTGCACAAAAAATTTGGGAGGAGAGACAAATATATAGAAATACAAATATTAAAAAAAATCTCTACAACCAATTTATTATTATTATTATTATTATCTTAACAGGGTTACGACCCCTTTTCAGTTCTTATATACCTCTATCCCTAACTATACTATGATGAATAACCGATAACATAAACATTGCCCATTAAAAACTTGATGGAAATTAATATAATTATTTGATTTTGACAAACTAAAAATTAAGTGACTTTGATATGACAATTGTAACAACCCACTGGTCGAAGTCTAATGTTTGTTAACCTACATGAAATTCACCCTAAAGAAAAAGACAAAATTTAGAACCTATTCATATGTATTAATTGGCTTGCTTTTGCACGTGGGTGGGTTAATAAGATTATAAGAGTGCATATCATATATTTAAACATATGGCATTTACTTGTCATCAGTTAATAAAATGCTAGTAATTTGTTTGGATGGCTTGCTTACTCAAATAGTATAGTTAATAAAATGCTAGTAAAATGTAAACAAGGACCACCAATCATTTATCTTCTTTTATTGCCGGCAGAATTAGATGTGACAAAAGAGAGAGAGGACTACGTTTTTCATCTTTCAAGTGTGATATAATGCTAAAACATCATGATATGAATATTTACTTTGTCCAAACGCTTGCCCCTTTTTCTTTCCTTTCCTCAGTACAACCAATATTCAATTAGCCGCCTTATTTTTTGTCGCATTTGATAAACACAATGTACCACAAAATAATTTCACAACTTTTATTTTGTCACCATTAAATTTTTAAACAACACTATATATTAATACACACATTTAACAACATACCCAACATCAAAATCTACAAGACAACTATACAAAATCAACATTTAAACCAAAAAGGATTCATCATTACAAAAGATACCTAAAAAGATCTCATTTTTCAGCATTATGAACTTTAATCTCAATAAGTTGTTCAATCGGCTGCCTACATATTGGACATTTGCTTGATTGAAGCCTCAACGCCTTCGCACATTCACTGCACAAACACTAAATAAAAAGAAAACAAACAAAACAAAATCACTCCAAATAAACAAAATAAATCAATATAAAAAAGGGAAATTTGCAAAAAACAGAAGGCACCAAAATTAAAAAAAGGCCCCTAATTTTTTGGAAATCGCAAAAAAACTCCTGCATAATTGCCCAAATTGCAAAAATAAAACTAACGACAGTTATTTTTTCCCAATTTCGGCAATAATAAAGCCTTTGTTTGCGATTTCCAAAAATGCAAGGTTTTTTTACAAATTTCCCTAGAAAAATAAATTAAAAAACTCACCATGTGTCTGCAGGGAAGGACAGCTGTATTTCTCGGTTCCGACAAACAAACAACACACTCCTTCCCCAAATCCTCTTCTTCAAAATCCTTCACCTCATTTTCCTCTTGACTCTCACCCACAAGGCCGAAAATCTCTTGCAGTTCATATCGCTCTCCTTCGATCCAAAGTATCTGCTTCACCACTTTCACCAAAAACCCCCCTTCATTATTTTTATTTCGCTCAATTACTGCTAGAGTGACTTGTGCGTGGATCGAGTCTTTTGAGGGTTTGTTTTGAGGACTGGCATCAGCGTAAATTACGAGAGGGAATGTGCCGTCGTTTGAGGGATTTGAGAGCTCTTCATGAGAGAAGAAGTTTAAGTCGATGCCTGATTTGTTTGGCTGGATGAATTTTTGAGCGGTTCCTTTTTGGAAGGGAATTGTGGTTGGAGTGTGGATTTCAGGGTTTGTGGGTACGAATGTAAAATCGGGGCCTTCCTTTGCGAAATAGTATATTGTCATGCTGTGAAAAAAGAAAAAGAAAGGAAATTTATGTTGAAAGATGAGAAAATGTATCGAAACTGGAAGTAAGGGATTGTTAGTAGTTATTACCAGTTTGAAATTGGGTTTTGGGTACTTTAAATAACTTAAATTGAAATAAAATTGAGAAGTAATTTGAACCAACATACCTTCCATCAACAGAAGCATCAAAAACAAACGAGACAAGATGCTGATCGGGATTCTGCTCATCCGGAACCAGCTGGATCGTCTGCTTATGCAAATTCACATCGTTCTTAACCGTCTTGGTACTCTGACTCTCCACGAACGGCGGCGGCACCGCCGTCGCCGGAACCGGCGGCACCGGCGCCCAGTTGTAGTGATACGGCTGGTAATACGGGTTAGGATTATACGGCGCGAAATAACGAGGCGGGTTTTGGGTGGGAGGTTGGTAGTAAGAGGTTGCTGGGTAGTAAGAGGAGGAAGGGGTTTGAGGCGGAGGTGGTGGAGGAGGATGACGAGGAGGAGGGGTTTGAGTGTGTGTGTAGTAGTCGTTTCTTCTCCGGCCGGGGTTGGTGGAGGTTGAGGAGGATTGCGATTGCCCCATTGAGTTTTTTCCGGTGAGGCAGCAAAGGAAGGAGAAGGAAAAGAGAAGAAAATCGGGTTGAGTTGAGTCTTGAGTTTGACTTGGATCAGCCGCTTTGCACATTCGGGACTTTGATTGACTTTTCTTAGGTCTTTGGGAAATGTGAAAGAACGCAAAGTGGGAACTGCATATCATGTGCTTGGAGTTTTTTAAGAATAGATACACAGAGACAAGATTTAGTTGTGAAAAATAATATAGTTTTGTGTTTGATTGAAGCCAGTGGGGTAATCGCCTACTATGCCTTTGTATATTTCAAATAATAAATAAATCGTTTTATAGTAGAATAATTACAATTCAGAGTAAAAAGAGAAGACTAATTATATGGAACTTAAAACTGAATAGAATTAAAGTAACTAAACCAGCTAACAAGCTAAGGTATGATTAATTAAGAGGTAGTAATCTTTCAAAGTCCTCTATCATCCCCAATTTATAGATTTTTAAATATTATAGATTTTTTTAATATATAGTTTTTAAAAACAGGATATGCAAATTTGTGCAATAAACCCAAATATATACTTTTTAATTAAGAGGTAGTATCAGCTCTCAATTTCATCCAAAATTTTTACTAGTTTTCTTCAGTAGCCCTTTTAATCAAACCCATTTTTACGAGAAGCAATTACTTCGACATGAAAATCAAGGGCGAAATCAGAAATTAACATTAGGGGGGGAGGGGGGAGGCAGGCAGACCGGACTAGCATCTAAATAAAACAACCAACACAATTTTCTTTACTAAACACATCATAAATTTTATTTGTTTATTACTTATATATAATCTACCTAATATTTTTGCATAATTAGTTATTACAAAAATCATTTTAAATTCAGTCAAATCTTAATATTTTAATTATGTAATAAATTTAAAGAAAAGTTTAATAATTAATCTTTAACATATTTTAAATATATACTAACAATTTAGTTAGATCATAAAAATATGGCAATTTAAACAAAAAAAATTGTTACAATATAGGATTGACACTTTTAAAATAATATAGCAATAATGATAAAGTATTAAATTATACTGAAGCACAAAATTACATTTAATTTAAAACATGCAAATACTACTAACATCTCTGCATCCTTTTAATAATTTAGTTAATCCTTTTCAAAAAAAAAAAAAAATTTAGTTTATATACAACATATGTTTTTATACAAAACTATCAATCATCTCACCGCCTGCTCCGTTTCAAACAAGACATCACACTTAAAACCGCTTTTCCTCTTCCTCCGAGGCTCCAACTATAACACTCCCCCCAAATCCGGTATTTGGTTTTCAGGATTTACGTCCCCATTTCCTTCGTCAGTGCAGAATCCTCGACCAGTACTGTAGAGGTCTGTAGAGATAATCTCTCGACCAGGCTGTCTCTCCTTCATTATTATTATTATTACTAGGAGAATTTTCGCGCTCCGCTGCGATTTTTATTATTTTTATTGTTTAATAATTAATACATTAAATTTATCTTATGAATTAATAATCATAAAAAATCTATATAAATTATCTCAAGAATTAATTTATAACAGAATAAACAATGAATAATTCATATTTTTGTTAGAAATTATCTATGAATCAAATAAGATTTATACAAGTCATAATAAAAAATATGTAATCAGATTTATATATAATTATGCGTTCGAAAGTATAATCATTGAGATCTTAAATGAAATATCTCATCATCCTTGTTCTATTTTTCATTTTTCACAAAAAATTAAGCTACTGAAAAATCATATTTTGAAAGAAAACATTGGGAAAAAATTACCTGAGCTAGACACATGGAACCCACATTCTTTTTTTTGAAAAATGATTTATTTATTTATTTATTTTCTTTTTTTTAATTATTTAGGGAGAGAGAAAGAGAGGGCCCACATTTTTTTTTGAAAATTATTAATCTATTTTTTTTGTTTACTTGAGGGAGAGAGAAAATGAGTGACACATGATACCCGCATTTTTTAGGATAAATTATTTATTTTTATTTTTATTTAGGAATGAGTCATAATGCCATCTGATATTGTGATATTCAATCCAGTCGATTGAAGACACGGGATATTGAAAGTCATTATGAGAAAACATAATAGTGCGTTCGAAAGTATAACAATTGAGATCTTGAATGAAAAATCTCATCATCCTTGTTCTATTTTTCATTTTTTTAACAAAAAATTGAGCTACTAAAAAATCATATTTTGAAATAAAACGTTGGGAAAAAATTACCTCAGAGAGAAAGACACATGGAACCCACATTTTTTTTTGGAAAATGAATTATTTATTTTCTTTTTTTTTTAATTATTTGAGAGAGAGAGAAAGAGAGGGCCCCACCTTTTTTATTTATTTTGGAAATCAATAATCTTTTTTTTGGGAGAGAGAAAGAGAGTGACATGTGGGCCCATTTTTTTTTTTTTTTGAAAATCATTATTTTTAATTTTTTTATTATTATTTAGGAGTGAATTATGTGTAGCGAGTATTCAGTGGTTATTGATATTATAACTCACAACACATAAGTTGCACAGTTTAATTTTCAAAATAATTAATTATATTCGATTTGACATTTCGCACTAAATCAGAATATAACACAGAACACCGAATTTAGACCAATCATATTCTGACACCACATAACTACACAGAAGCTACACAAAAACAGCCATAAAATATCAGAAACTCTAAACGATCGAACGGTCCATATCAAACTATATCACCCCATCCAACGAGCACGAAAAGGGGGTGACGTGGCCTCCTAAGGTTCCTTATTTGGATGCTAGAATTTGGGGGGTGAATTATTATTATTAAATTCGTTTCGTTTTCCTCTATTTCTTGGTCAATTTCATCATTTGAGTCACCAGTCAGGCTGAAAATGTGAGAGATTATTAAAACATCAGCTTAAGCTTCCTCGAATGACAAGAGAAATCTAATCTCATATTTAAAAGTATCTGAACAAAAAATTAATCTATCACGAGAGCAAATCAAAGCCGTTGATCAACATATTAAGTCATACGGAACACATATCAGTACCAGAACAGCATATTAACACTGAGCAACTCAATTCAATTTAACAAAAGATCTATCTATTCACGGCTAAACCAAACTTCAATTACAAAAGAGATCTAAACATACATAGATTAATACAATCTGAATCTAAATCTAAAACAAACAAAGGAAAATTCTAAGCACCGGTGAATTTTGTGATGGCCTTGGTTCCTTCTGAAACATCATGCTTGGCGAGCTCACCCGGCAGCACGAGTCTCACAGAGGTTTGTTGTATCTCGCAAGACGTGACGCCTCTCCGGCCAACTTCTCAAAAACATCATTTACGAAGGAGCTCATTAACGACATGGCCTTGCTGGAGATGCCAATGTCAGGATGAACCTGATAGTATATATGAAATTCAAATATGGATTCAAATATCACTTAATAAATAACTCTTTCTCTCTACTTAATATTTTATTACAAGCTCATTCTTAGATAATTGGAAGGATACAAATTTGAGTGGTGATATGATTGACACACAACTCTTATATTTATAGGCTCATCTCCTAACTCAAATACATGCACGGTAATAACTCCTAAAACATGTAACTACAATTAATATAACATTAATAAACAAAATATATCCAACTTGGTGCATTCACCAATTAAATATTACTTAGATGCCATAATACATTGCATTCTACAACTTAATGTATTCATATTATTTTTCTTTTAGCTTGGACTTATCAACAAATTCTCCCTTAAGCTCAAGCCTATTCTTCATCCCAATCATCGCCTTATAATTCTCAAACATCACCGTCGGAAGTGGTTTCGTGAATATATCGGCCACTTGGTCATGACTCGTTACATGACTTAGTCGTACGTCACCTTTCTTCACTTGCTCTCGGATAAAATGAAAACGCACATCAATGTGCTTACTCCTCTCATGATGCACTGGGAGAAAGGTGAATTTGCAAACTCAATCGCGGATTTATTGTCGACTCGTATTTTAGTTGCCTTGTGTTGTGTTAGTTTCAACTCACGCAACAAATTCCTTAACCAAGTTGCGTGGCATATACACCATGATGCAGCTACGTACTCGGTCTCGCACGTTGATAATGTCACTATTGGTTATTTCTTTGACATCCATGTGAATGCTGTAGCTCCCATGAAAAACACACATATCCTGATATGCTTTTACAATCATCAACATTTCCGCACCAATCGTTATCCGAGTAGCCTACAAACTTATATTTGTTCGTCTCCGAGCAGTATAATCCGAGGGACTTTGTTCCTCAGATGTATCGAAGGATCCTTTTTAACGCCTTTCAATGTGAGTATCGTGGCTTCTCCATGAACCGACTCACAACTCCAACATTATACGCGATGTCCGGCCTCGTACAAGTGAGATACCGTAAGCTCCCAACCAAACTCCGGTATTTGCTCGCATCAACTATTTCTCCTCCCTCAAACTTGGAGAGTTTCGCACCGAGTTCAATCGGTGTCGTTACCGGGTTGCTATCTTCAATTTTGTATCTTTTCAAAATATCTTTCACATATGCTTCCTGTGATATAAAAATTCCGGACTCGCCTTGTCTAACCTTAAGACCAAGGAAATAATTCATCAAACCCAAATCGGTCATCTCGAATTCACGCATCATTGTTTCTTTGAATTCCTTTACCATCTTCTCATTATTTCCCATGAATATGAGATCATTGACATAAAGAGCGACAATTAACAAATCATTTCCTTTCTTCTTCACATATATAGGACATGCTCGTAAGGACATTGTAGGAACCCGGTGTCCTTGAAATATATATCAATTTGGGCATTCCATGCCCGAGGCGCTTTCTTGAGCCCATACAGTGCCTTTCTCAGTTTCAACACTTTTCTCTCTTTTCCAAATTTCACATAACCGGGCGGTTGCTCAACATACACCTCTTCTTCGAATACTCCATTTAAAAATGCTGACTTTATGTTCATCTGATAGATTGGCCATTTGAATTACGCTGCTTGGGATATGAGAAGCCGGATCATCTCCATTCTCGCAATAGGGGCAAAAACCTCATCATAATCAATACCGGCCTTTTGCCGATATCGCTTTGCCATCAGACGTGTCTTGTACCTTTCAATCTCGCCTTCATCATTCATCTTTTTCTTATACTCCCATTTTACTCCAATGGGCCCATATCCTTCCGGCAATTCTACCAAATCCCAAGTCCTATTTTTCTCAATAGTTCCAATCTCCTCATCCATCGCGGCTTGCCATCACTTGTTTCTTACAGCCTCCTCAAAGGAAATATTTTCTGCATCTGCCAAAAGACAAACAAGATGTACCTCATTAGTTGCATCATATAATTCTTGTAAACTTCTCGTGGGTGGTTGCCTCGGCTCATCTTCATCATCAGATGGTATGGGGCTAGTCGGGACAATGGTTGATACTGATAATTCTCCTTTTTCGGGCTCACCTAACTCGGCCTCCCCGTGTATTATCTCATTTTTATTCCAATCCCACGTGCTATCTTCATTCACGTGTACATCACGACTCATAATAACTTTCCTCTCAATCGGGTCGATGAGCTTGTATGCCTTTGTTTTTTCGTCATACCCGATGAACATGAACATCTTACTTTTATCATCGAGCTTAGTCCTCCTTTGATCTGGTATATGTGCATACACCACACTACCAAATACTTTAAAATGTGATACGGTTGGCTTTTGTCCGCTCCAAACCTCTTGAGGTGTTTTCTCACCCAGCATGGCATGTGGACATCGGTTTTGTACATACATGGCACATTGTACCGCCTCAGCCCAAAATTCTTTTGGCACATCCTTACTCTTCAACATCGACCGAACCATGTCTAGAATGGTCTGATTCTTCCTCTCGGCCACTCCATTTTGTTGAGGGGAGTACGATGCAGTTAAGAATCGCTTAATCCCCTGCTCCTCGCAATAGCTCGTAAAAGCCATTGACATGTACTTTCTGCCTCTATCTGACCACAAGGCCTTGATATACCTCCCACTCATTTTCTCGACTAAAACCTTGAACCTTTTGAACACTTCGAGAGTCTCGAATTTTTTCTTCAAAAAATAAACTTATGTCCTCCTTGAATGATTATCAATGAATATTATGAAGTATCTCTTCTCACTAAACGACTTGGGTATAATCGGACCACAAATGTCGGTATGCACCAACTCTAGAAAATCTTTTGCTCGGTATTTTGTCTTCTTTTGAAACGGGATTCTTGCATGTTTACCAAGTACACAACCTTCGCAAAAACTCCCCGTATAATCCATATTCGGTAGATCGTGCATCATGTTCTTCTTTGCCAATTCTCTGAGGCCACTGTAGTGCAAATGTCCGAATCGCAAGTGCCATAACTATGCCTTGTCCTCGATGTTAACTCGCAAGCACATTCTTTGCACACTTCTCAGGTTGAGTTTGTACATTCGGTTCTTGGCCATCTCAACTCTCGCAATTATTCGGCCTCTCTTGTCCTTTAATAACAACATTCGATTTTTCATGAAAACCGAGTATCCCTTCTCTGACAATTGTCCCAAGCTAATTATGTTGCTCTTCATCTCAGGCACATAGTACACGTTCTCAATATATCTTTCTTTACCATCTTTTTGATAGAATCGAATTTTACCTAGGCCCTTTACATGGACTTTTGATGCATCTCCGAATGATACATTTCCATCGTGTATTTCCTTCATCTCTATAAACAAGTGCATGTGTCCACACATGTGATTGCTTGCGTCGGTGTTGAGATGCCACATTGTGTCACTATCATATGTGGTGTCTTTGTGTGCAAGCATGAGAACGCCATCATCTCCCTCCTTCTCGGCTAGCTGGCGTTTTCCTTCACCTTTTTCTCGTCCCAGCATTCCTTTGTATAGTGCCCGTACTTGCCGAAGTTGTAACACTCGACATTTACACGACTCGAACGGCCTCCTCGGCCGCGACCTCGTCCTCGACCGCGCCAATTTTGCTGACTCGGTTGATATTTTTCTTCGGAATTGTACCCTCGACCTTTGTTTCGACCACTATCTTGGCCGAACCCGCAACCTCTTCGCTCGCGTCCTCTTCCTCGATTGTTCTCGACAAACATCATCTTGTCCTCTTTTATGGCTGCCTTGGCTTGTAGAGCCTCTTGGAGTGATTCGAACTTCTTCCTTTCTTCTGTTGCTCGTGTGCCTCGAGTGAACCAGCAAGTTCATCAACAGTCATTTTATCTAAGTCTTTCTACTCTTCAATAGCACATACCACATTTTCAAAATTCTCGATCAGCGATTGCAGAATCTTCTCAACAATCCTCTCGTCGGTTAGGGTCGCTCCGTTACCCTTAAACTTGTTAGCCACTGATTGCACGCGTGAGATGTATTCGGACACTCCCTCCGATTCCTTCATCTTCATGGCCTCCAACTCGCCTCGTAAGGTTGGAGCACTTATTTCACTCGGTCGGAACCTTGAACACTTTCTCCAAGATGTCGCACGCCTCTTTGAAAGATTTTGCACCGACAATTTTTACGAACGCGGATTCATCGACCGCTTGGTAGAGGTAGTAGAGCACCTTCTTATCTTTCTTGCGACTGTCCTTCAACGAGTTCAACGCGACACCCTTTGTTGGAGTTGGATCCGGTTCGTCATAACCGGCCTCCAGTGTGTCCCATAGATCCTCTGATTCGAGAAGCACCTTCAATTGGATACTCCAATTATCATAGTTCGTCTTCATCAATCGTGACAGTGATGTCTGTCCAAAGGACATACTTTGGCTCATATTTACACCTCCAGAATTCGTCATTCGCTCTGATACCAATTTGATAGTATATATGAAATTCAAATATGGATTCAAATATCACTCAATAAACAACTCTTTCTCTCTACTTAATATTTTATTACAAGCTCATTCTTATTTAGATAATTGGAAGGATATAAATTTGAGTGGTGATATGATTGACACACAACTATTATATTTATAGGCTCATCTCCTAACTCAAATACATACATGGTAATAACTCCTAAAACATGCATCTACAATCAATATAGCATTGATAAACAAAATACATCCAACTTGGTGCATTCACCAATTAAATATTACTTGGATGCCCAATACATTGCATTCCACAATTTAATACATTCATATTATTTTTCTTTTGGCTTAGGCTTATCAACAGAACCTGCTTGAGAACCTTGAAGATGTAGATCTTGTAAGTCTCCACGCTCTTCTTGGCCTTCTTCTTTTTCTTCTCCCCGCCTTCCTTGGAAGGGACGCGCCTTAGTTTCTCTCCGGCGGGTTTCTTCTCAGCGGGCTTCTTCTCTGCCTTGGGCTCCATTAGAGAGAGATAACTTGGTTAAAATTTGAAGCAGGAATTGAGAGAATTTGTCGAGTTTGGAGTGAGAGGGGATAAATGGGGTTGAGGCCGAATGAGGCTAGAATAAACCAGTTTGAATAAGAAGGGCCTACATCTTGAATAGTTTTCAATAAGGTTTAGTCCGAGCTTATATAAAACTGGTCGTTTAGTTAAGGCTCTAGAAGCAGAAGTCATTTTCAAGATTTTTTTTTGGATTACTAGAAGATATCCTCGCTTTTCACTTCGGTATTACAAAACAAAAATGTTTACAAACTATAATATCAAATTTTATCTTTTGCATTTTGGAGGGCAAATTTGATATCTCAAGTTTTGAGAATGTAAAAGTTATATAAGAATTATAAGAGTAAGTTTCATATTTATATTTTTCGAATAGTCAATTTGATATTTTGAATTTTGTAGGACTGAAGCATGAAATTTGTCTTATAAATTTGAAAAGGTTAAAGTTGATGTTTGCAATTTTGAAAACATAGTAAGTTTTTTCAAAACTACATCTGCAAATGTCAGTTTTATAATTTTTTTCTAATTTGATTGAAGTAATTTGTTTATATTTAAATGGAGTGGGCTTAAAGGTTTCACTTCCATGTCGTTAAATGAATATTTAAAAAATTTATAGGAACTATTTACATTTAGAAAAATATATATAAAACTAAAAAATTAATAGAAAAGAAAAAAATAAGATAAAATAAAATAAAATAAAATAAAGAAAAGGTAAATGTATATTTTCTTATGTGCAATCTTATATGATTAATATTATATAGTGAGTCATAATATTGTAGTATTTTGAGTCGGCTCATACTGCTCAAGAAAAAATAATCCAGGAAAAAGAAAATAATAATGCCAGATTTATTTCTTATAAATATCATATTAATAATATGTGTCATAATATTATAATGATATTAGCATATTCTACAAAAATTATCATACGGCACCCACAAAAGGCCGGTCTTGTATTTTGGGAGATTTTTGACGATAATTCTAACGGGGCCTTAAAATTTTAAAATACGATATAATATGATTAACAATTTTATCAAAAAAAAAAAAAAAAAAACAGAAAAACATATAAATAAAGAATCTTGCAATGAAAAATAACGTAAGCAAAATTCCCCATGTCTTGGTTGCTAAAAATGATAGTTCACATCAATCCTCATAATATCAAAATGCAATTTTCCTTATTTAACCTCAAAATGAATATATATATATATATCAAATGTATTTAATATTAGAGAAAGAATTAAGATTTTACTTAATCAGAAGGGTTGTTCCAAGCGGAAAGAAGATTGGTCTCTTGCTCTTGTTCCTCATTAAACAGCCTTTTGTGGCTGCGAATATGCTGCTACTTTCCCAATTAAGAAGCCCAAATTTAGGAATAAATAAATATAATGAAGAAAATACTTGACTAAAATATAATCATTAGATGTAATGTTTATAACCCTTCTCCATAGTTCTTGGTTCTTCTTCCCTTTTCTATTTCAAAACAAACAAAATTTTGCTTAACAATCAACGGAGATGAAGAGTTGTTGGAGAGACATTCAGTTTTTGACATTTTTTTTTCGAGATAAGTAAGAGAATGCGCAGTTCTGCGTTGGATTGAGGGAAAAAGAGGTGCTTCTCTGTGTCTGTGTGTGTGTGAGAGAGAGAGAGGGTTGGGCTATACGTTGGAATCTGGAGGGAGGGGAGAGTCGATCTCGAGATCCGTTTTTCTTTTTTGCGCTTTTTCTTTCTATTCTTTCTTTCTGGTTTTGGTCCTACCATGTGATGATGACTCACCTTCATTTTTGTCATTTCGTGATCTTCTAATTTCAAAATGAAAAACATTTCCACTTGGAGAAATCTGAAAATAAGATTGGCTTTGATGACATTCAAAATATTGATGGTATACTATTTTTTTTTATGAAAAATCCTGTCGTACATGATCAAGTTCTTGCTTTACTTATACTTTGTATGTGGAATTAAATTCAAGTAAGTTTTCCCTTGTTGTTCAATTCATTTGAATATAGAAACTTTGTTAAATATAAGTTATAATATGTTTGTCGAAAATTAAATCAATAATTTTTTACTATACATACAGATGCAACTTCCTTAGAAATGGAAATACATTTTCTCGAAAATTAAATCAATGATCTTTTGCTTATACATACAGATACAACTTCCTTAGAGATGGAGATACATTTTCTCTCGACCCTTTTTATATACCCTTCTTATATTATGAGAGGACATTCTCTCGCCAGCATCGAAAGAACCAATCTTGAGAAAAGCTCTCTTTGTCAAGAAATTCTCCTTTGTTGTGGGGTCCTTTATTTATGTAGCATCAATAAATCTTGACATTTTCAGACTACCACTGGGATTATTTAAATACACAATAATGAAGAATAATACCAAGTCAAGTCAAGCAAGCTGAAAATTATAAGATCTATCACCACGTAAGGATAATATAAATCTACCATTTTGTTCGGGGTAGAATAATATAAAGCTAGTCCCTAACTTACAAGCCAATATCTCTCGCTCAAAATGGAGAACAAAAAACACAAACAACTTGTATCCTCATCTCCCTTGCACTTTTTATTTTTTCTTGTTTTCCACCAAATTATAATTGTCGGAGCTCAGAATGCCACGCCAGCATTGGTTCCTGTGGGAGTGGTGCTTGATTTGAATTCGGTGGCTGGAAAAATGAGCAAAACGAGCATTGCAATGGCGATTGAGGATTTCTACGCAATAAATGAGAATTTCAACACTAGGGTTGTTCTGGAGTATAGGGATTCCATGAGCGATGCAGTAACAGCTGCTTCAGCAGGTTAGTTACAAATTCTTGAATATGAGTTCGTGCTTAGAATTTTATTTGATTCTTTACATATATTGCACCGTTTTAAATTTTTTAATAATTTTCTGTCCTAGTTTTTTTTTTAGAAATTTAATATTCTTTACAACTAATGTAAAAATGGATCGTCATACTTCTTAATATTTGTGAAGTTTTGCTGGTCAATGAAAATAATGATCCTCGTCATTATTTAGAAGCAAAATCATGTAAATTTTTTTATTTTATTTTAAAAATCATGTAAAATTTAGAGAAGAATCTGCAATTTATGCTTCATAATCACAGCATGAAACTTGAACGAGATAATGGGACGTCCATTTTTGCAAAGAATGGGAATGTAGGAAACTATTGTTTTCCACGTATTTCCGAATTGTTAAGCCTCTACTTAGAAAAATGAATTATACTCATCAACTTATTTATGGCTCCTATTTTTCAAAAATAAATAAACTTATTATGGCTCCTGAAGAAATATCTATTGGTTCTTTTTGCCCCCATGAGATCATCATTTAATACCAATCTCTAACTTTAAACATCATTTTCTCTTTGCTTCTAAGTGTAAACTGAGCACGCGGTCAAGTTTTTTTTTTTTTTGGTATTTCTCGCATTCAATAATAAAAATAATAATTATTAGTAGTAGTAGTATATGTCAGCACTCAGCACAAAAGAAATTTTGGAAGTTTTGACTTGGCAACAATGAGCCATGAATTAGGAAAGAAAAATAAATTTCTTTCAATACAGGTCATAAACACTCGAGAAAAATTGGCATTGCATATTCCAGTCTAGTTAAACTTCTTTAGTGGTTATGCTACATGACGGTCAATACACCGTTACAGGGTACAATAACAGCCATATAAAAATTCCACAAGGTTCAATTAATTCTGCTCTTCCACAAATATACACATCCATTTGCCATTAATCTTTTACATAACGAGTTCTGACTTTTGAAAGGACTAGCCCTAAACAGAGATGGGTTTGGAATTATAGTACCTCGTTTGAAGAAATGTAGGGACCATTTGGTTTGATTAGATGGAAGAATTTTAGTGATCTGTTTTTTTTGTCAAAATTTCTTATTTTATTTAAATTCCCGAGGGATAAGATTTCTAAATAATATTGTTATCTGTTTATAAGATAGCATACTCTAAGTAATGCTAATTACTTAATTATTTGCATTATGCTGAAATATAAAATGACTAAGACGTCATTAAAACTAGCATAACGAATCAATCATATATAATTTATTTGTTCAAGTCATCAGAACTTTCAAACAGAATGGGGATAAACTCTACAAAACAAAAATGACGGCTGTTGCATTTCAAATTTGGAAGGAGAGATGTCCACGTATCTTTCAGGATGAGTCTCATTCAACAATCTCAATTGTTGCACAAATTTATGCTGACTTGAGACTTTGGAGAATAAGCTGATAATGAGACAATGCCTCTACTTTTCTTTTCTTTCCTTTATTTATTTCTTTTGTTATACTATTTACTTAAGACTTTTGTAATCGCCATCAACCCTCTTGATGGTATAACCTTCTCCTGCTTTAATATTTAATTATACAGACCTCCAGGCATGACCTGGAGTCTGTTTGATCTCAAAAAAAAATATATATTTATTTTAATTATAAAATTTTACCAACTTTATTATTGAATAATTTCTAAATAATCTAAAAAATTATATATTATTATTGTTTTATGTAAATTATAATTTTTATTTTAATTAAATCATAATAAGCTTGATAAATTAAGAAAAATAATTACAACTATCATTTTTAAATCATTTCAATAAATATAATTTGAATTTTTAAAAATATTATTATTATTATTATTATTATTATTATTATATTTTATTTTATAATTACATTATAAGTAATAACAAATTAAATAATAATCATATCATACAAGTTAAAAATATTAATATTAAACTAAATAATAATTAACATAATAAATAAAAACACTATGGTAATAAGTATGAAAATGTGACATTATTTAGGTTTTTGGTGGGAATCATATTCTCATCTTGGTAAGTAACATTCACAGAGAATGTTTTATTACCGTCACCGTCATGTATGATTTCAATGTGAAAGTGAACATCAGAATAAGTTTCCCACTCCGTAGCATTTCTGAAAACTCCCACGAAGTAAACACAATCCAAGTTCTCTCATAACATGAGTCTAGAATTACGTTTAATTTGATTTTAATCATCCAACAATGGTTATCTTCCATATTGAAAATACTGACTTTTAAGTTCACTTATTTCTAATACTTGAAATCAAACACTCTTAAGTTCATGCATTTCTATTTCAGCTCTAGATCTTCTGAAGAACTCGGAGGTTCAAGCTATAATAGGTCCACGAACTTCAACCGAGACCGCGTTCATAGCCAACATGTGCAACCGAACACAAGTCCCCTTAATCTCTTTCTCCGCCACTAGTATCTTAATTTCTCCTACACAACTCCCATTTTTTGTTCGTGCAACCATCAATGATTCTTCTCAATCAATGCCCATTGCCTCTTTTATCCAGTATTTCGGCTGGCGGGCTGTGGTAGTAATTTATGAAGATTCAGAATACGGCTTAGGCATTATCCCCTCTCTAGTTGATAATTTGCAGTCAGTTGGCACAAATATAGCTGATCGTGTGGTCATATCGACTGAGGCAGCCGACGACGGTATCGACATTGAGTTGCACCGATTGAAGTCATTACAAACACGAGTGTTTATTATACACATGTTACCAGCACTGGCTTCTCGGTTATTTCTTCGAGCAAAAATACTTGACATTATGTCTGCTGGATATGTTTGGATTGTGACGGATAGTGTAGGGGACGTGCTTGAGACACTGGACCCGAGTGTGATTCGTTCTATGGAGGGGGTGATTGGATTTAGACCCTATGTTTTTTATTCAGATAAAGTAAATTATTTTTCAAGACGGTTTAAGACAAGATTTGTACAAGATAATCCGGGGATGGAGGTAGTAAACCCTAATTTGTATCAGCTTTGGGCACATGATGCTGTTTGGGCGGTGGCAATAGCCGTAGAAATGACAACTATAAAAAACCAAAGTTTCATGGTACAACAAAGTGGTTCTACAGATTTGACTCGGATTGGATTTTCACAATCCGGAAAAAAACTTCTCCAAGCAATAGTAGATAGTAAGTTTGATGGTCTGGCCGGGAAATTTAGGCTTGTCGATAATCAACTTCAACTATTGGCATTTGAGATTGTTAACGTGGTTGGCAAGAGTACACGGGGTATTGGATTTTGGACTCAAGATAATGGAATTATACGTGAAATTAGTTCATCGTTAATGAATATCAATATTAATAATAGTTTGAAATCTATAGTATGGCCCGGTGACCCAACCGAGGTACCAAAAGGTTGGGTCATACCGATGAGTGGGAATGTGTTAAGAATACTTGTACCAATTAAGCAAGGGTTTAAAGTTTTCGTAAATATATCAGAGCCGATTAAAGAAAATTCAACAGTCACAGGTTATTGCATTGATGTATTTAATGCAACCTTAAGCAAGTTGCCTTATGATATGCGATATGAGTTTTACCCCAGCTCTGATACGTATGACAATCTCGTACACCAAGTGTTTCTAAAGGTAAGCTAATTTTATGAGTAAACTTTGTTTTTCATTTTTGACCATCTCAGTAACTCTTTTACTGAATTTTAATTCAATTAATTGATAACAGAACTATGATGCTGTTGTGGGAGATACAACAATCAGGCTTAACCGCACGACCTATGTAGACTTCACAATGCCATATACTAAGTCTGGTGTTTCGATGGTTGCCCCAATCAAGCCCGACCCGAGCACTAGCATGTGGATTTTCTTAAAACCACTCACAACCACACTTTGGCTTACGAGCCTTGCCTTCTTCTTCTTCACTGGATTTGTTGTTTGGTTGATTGAGCACCGTATTAATCCAGAATTTAGGGGGACACCTTGGCAGCAGTTCGGTCTCGTCTTCTACTTCGCATTTTCCACTCTTTTCTTTGCTCATAGTATGTGTTATATCCTAAAATAAAATACGAAGATTATCTCATTTTATAAAATTATCAAACCATAGTAATTATACAGTTAAAATAATTTATTATCATTCCAACTAAACATTAAAAAATTTAGGTCAATATTCCACAACTATAATTGAATTGCAGAAGTAAATAATAGTCTAAATTTGTAACTATTACAGTTAAGTTCTATTTTACCAGCAATAATTTCAAGACATGTTCCTCATTTCTACTTATTGGTCTTTTTTTCCAGAGGAGAAGTTGGAAAGCAACTTATCACGATTCGCAATGATAATATGGGTCTTCGTGGTACTCATCCTCACGTCAAGCTACACAGCAAGTCTGACATCTATCCTGACTGTACAACAACTCACTCCAACAGTTACTGATGTTAATCAGCTCATAAAACAAGGAGATAATGTTGGCTACCAAGATGGTACATTTGTGGGAGGACTGCTGTTAAAGCTAGGTTTTGAGGAGAGCAAATTAAGGCCATACAACTCCACGGAACAATATGTTGCTGCATTATCCAAAGGGTCCGCTAATGAAGGAGTAGCAGTTATTTTCGATGAAATTCCTTATCTCAAAGTCTTTCTTTCTCATCATTGTGATAAATACACCATGACTGGCCCCATCTACAAAACTGATGGCTTCGCTTTTGTAATTATCTTCTTCTTTAGTTAATCACATGATAATTTGTTGTACTTGCTAGCTTTTACTAATAGATTTTTAATTAAGAATTTTTGTTTTATTTATTTAGGCTTTCCCTAAAGGCTCTCCATTACTGCCAGACATGTCCAGAGCGGTTTTGAATGTTACAGAAGGACG
Source organism: Juncus inflexus (assembly GCA_024447665.1). Taxonomy (NCBI): domain Eukaryota; kingdom Viridiplantae; phylum Streptophyta; class Magnoliopsida; order Poales; family Juncaceae; genus Juncus; species Juncus inflexus. Next base: position 3,217,310 of record JAJHPC010000014.1, on the reverse strand, counting down.
CGAAATGATTGAGATAGAGAAAAAATGGCTTGGGGATTATGCCACATGCCCTAATAAGAGTTTGAATACGGGTTCATCTAGTCTAAGTTTTCGAAGCTTTGCCGGGCTTTTCATAATCACAGGAAGTGTATCTGGGTTCATCTTTTTGGTTTATCTAGCCATGTTTATCTACAAAGAAAAAGATGAGTTAATATCATTGGCAACACCCGATCGGTCGTTTATGGAGATAGTAAAGCTCTGGTTTGGTCATTATGATGGTATAGACCGTAACTCACCAACTTTGAGAGAGTATATTACGTCATCGATGAGTCGGAGAAGAAAGAATCAAGAGGAGAGCGTGAGACAGATACATTTAACCGGATCAATGGGTTCACAAAGCCCCATTAGCATTTCAAACCCAACATCAGATACGAATTTTGCGTTTGGACAGGAAGGAACATTGACCCCGCCTAAAACTGAAATTCGGAGTCCAAGTCCGAGCAATAGAGGCCCGTCTGAAGAAATGTCAGCAGAATTGACAGTAGAAAGATGAATGGATGAGTTAGTTTATTTATGGTGTATATTGTGATACTAGAAGCGACAAAAATTGTACTACAATTAAAAGATGTTATTAGTCTATTACTATTTAGTCATTTCAAAGCCTCCAAATCAAAAAAGACAGTAACATCTCTGTATTCTTTTAATAATTTGGTTTATATACAACATATATTCTCGCGCAAAAAAACATCATATATTCTTGCGCAAAAAAACATCAATCAATCATTTCAACGCCTCCCTCTTCTCCGTTTCAAAGAAGGTATCGCACTTAAAACCGACGCTTTCCATCAACTAATAAACCATCATTTCCATCAAAACCGACGCTTTCCTCCGTTCTTCCTGAGCCAATCCCATTCACATCCTCTACATAATCCGGTATTTCATTTCCCAAAGTAGAACCCGGGATTTCATTTCACACATCATAATCGCATAGAACTTCAAGCCAGCAACGCTGCCGTAAATTTAGCTCTCTTTGATCAAAAATGTACTTCAAACTCTTATGATCCGTGTACATTTTGCACTTTTCTCCATAAAGATAATGACGCCAAATTTTGAGGGCAAACACCACAGCTGCTAGCTCCAAATCATGTGTCGGATAATTCTTCTCATATGGCTTTAGCTGACGCGAAGCATACGCAATTACCCTACGCTCTTGCATTAACACACAGCCTAAACCTTGCCCCAACGCATCATAATAAACCTCAAACTCTATACCTTTTATAGGTACAATAAGAACAGGGTGCTGAAACTAAGCGATTTTTCAACTCTTGAAAGCTAAGCTCTCGCCTCAGTCCACTCAAACTTGACCCCTTTTTGCGTCAACTGGTTCAAAGGAAGTGCAAGTTTCGAGAAACCGTCAACAAAACGTCGATAATAACCTGCCAACCCTAAGAAACTTCTAACTTCACTCACATTCCGTGGTTGCTTCCACTCGACAATAGCCTTTACTTTCTCATGGTCAACACTCATTCCATCTCCAGAAATTACATGACCTAAAAATCTCACTTCTTCTAACCAAAACTCACACTTTTTGAACTTTGCATATAATTGATGGTCCAAGAGAGTGTGTAGTACGATTCGAAGATGTTCAGCGTGCTCTTCCCTAGACCGGGAATAAATCAGTATATCATCAATGAATACAACCACAAATGAGTCTAGATAAGCGCGAAGCACACTGTTCATCAAAGCCATAAATGAAGCGGGAGCATTTGTCAGGCCAAACGGCATAACTAGAAACTCATAATGCCCATAACGAGTTCGAAAAGCGGTCTTGTCAATATCGTCAGGTTTAATTCGTAGTTGATAATAGCCCGTGCGAAGATCGATTTTTGAGAAAACCGTTGCACCCTTCAACTGACCAAACAAATCATCGATACGAGGAAGAGGATACCGATTCTTTACCGTGAGTTTATTCAGTTCACGATAATCAACACACAACCGCAATGTACCATCCTTCTTTTTCACAAAGAGAATAACTACGCCCATGGAGATACACTAGGCCGTATAAACCCCTTATCTAGTAACTCCTGCAACTGAATTTTTAACTCTTTTAACTTAGCAGGTGCCATGCGGTATGGAATTTTTGAGACGGGTTCGGTACCAGCTACTACAGTAATCCCAAAATCAATTTCTCTCTTTGGCGGTAAACCTGGAAGTTCATCGGGAAAAACTGCTGCAAACTCTCTAACTACTGGTATCTCCTCTAACTGCAATTCACCTGATTTTCCCTATACGCTAACAAGAAAAGCCATGCAATTCGCGGACATTAGCCTATGCGCTGCAATTGCCGAAATGATGGGAACATTTTGACCAAGCCTTCGACCCTTCACGCTGATGCATGACCCATCTGCTAAATCGAAATAAACCCTCTGCTCACGACATATAATCGTCGCTCCGTGCATCGACAACCAGTCCATACCCAAAATGGCATCGAACTCAAACATATCCAAAACGGTTAAATCAACAGGGAAACTCTCGATCATTAATGACAACGGACTTTCTCTCACAACGCTCACTAACACTCACCGACCTACCTAGGGGTGTACAAACCGTAAGCGGTGCATTATTGGTGGAATATTCCCATTTATGCGTAGCACCCGAAATGAATGCGTAGCACCCGAATCGAATAAAATAAATGCGGGTGCACCAGAGATCATAAATATACCTGTAACGGGTTCTGCTACTGGTTTGCTCGTCCCCGCTTCATTCCCTCCTAATGCATTAACTGCAAACATCCTTCCACTACCACGCCCCTCTCCTCGAGGTAGCTGGCCTCCACGGTGTGACGGTCCTACTACTGGCTTAATGGGTTTTCCCTGCCTAGGTGGATGAAGACACCTACTAATAAAATGACCGGCCTCACCGCAATTGAAACATCGCCCCTGAACTCTCCAGCACTGACTCTCATGATGAGCTCTGCCGCACCTCCTGCAGTAGGGCGGTTGTTGATGTTGCTGTGGCGGTCATTGTCCCAGATTATTATTCGCCTCGGGCCTCCTAAAATGATCATGTGAACGTTTTGTTAGCCGATTTTGGTTGTGCACTAGATTGGGTTGCGCACCTCCAATCTCAACATCCACATGCGGCCCCGCACTCGCTCTCCGTTCTAGCCAATTCCGTTCATAATGACGAGCCGCATCGCACACCTCAGCAAAAGTATAATCCATTGCGAACTGATCTACATCCCTCTTTATCTCCAGATGTAAGCGACATACAAACTCGCTTACTAACCGCTTCTCATTTGGTACCCACGCTGATGCATACCTAGCTAGTCGGTTATAATCCGTAATAAATGCATCGACTGATCGTGCACCCTGATTTAATTCTCGAAACTGGTCCTCAAAATCGCGTATCGCAGCCTCAGGGATGTAAAACTCCTCAAAAGCTGCTTCAAACCATTGTCACGGCATTCTTCCACGTTCAGTGTATGAGTGACGCTGAAGATCCCACCATTGCAAAGCCTCGCCTTGCAAACGCGTAACCGCAACATCCACCCAATCTCGTCTAGGAACTTAGCCTCTCTTAAGATTCTAGGTTGTCTCCAACAACCAGTTATCAGCTGCGACCGGATCACGCGCACCAGAAAATGTCCTCGGTTCCAACTTCATAACATCCTGTATCCGGGAAACTAGAGTCGGTTCGGCATCTCGTCTTGGTTCATGCACTTGATCTGCCACATGCTGAACTAGGTTCTGGACAAACCTTAGCGCATCAAATGGTTGTGGTGGTGCTGGATCACCACGATCCTCGGGATTAGCTTGTTCTTCACCTTCCCTTTGATCGCCTACAGTAGGAGGAGGATGTGGAGGTAAGGGAACCTCAATTCTTGCGGACGCTTGACGTGGCGCACATGAAGTCGCACATGAGTCAGTCTCGGATCCAACTGGAGAAGGAGGGGGTGAGTCATAACGTCGCCTCTTGTATCGGCCGCTCAGCCAACACCTCATATTTCGCAAGCCTTCCTCTAGGTCGACCGCTAACAAGTCCCTTCTTATGTGGCATTCTATCATGCAGAACAAAGTATGACCATACGGCTTCATTTCAAGATATAGAATACTTACACAAGACGGGCATGCCTATCAAGACTCTAAACCCCACTCTCACGATGATTTCTAATATTGTTTTCGATATTTTGCTCTGATACCATAAAAGCTGTCACACTGCAAAAATAAAGATGCGACAACCCGCCGACACACAATATGTGTGCTAGAGGATCATATGATAACAAAAAAAATAAAATCAAAAACAACATCACTCATATATATATATATATATATATATATATATATATATATATAGGTGTGCATAAAAGCCAAAATATAATATGAAACATCACATACATATATATATGAAATAACTACATCACGGAGACAACAAAACTCTGAACAGATGCGGAAGCCCATATATACATCGACAAAACCCTAATATACAAACCATACAAGAATATACATAACCTAGAAACAACAACATCTTTTACTCCGTGATGATAACAACCGTCGTACTCACCGTTCACACACGAGCTCCACTAGTTCCTTCTGCACCGTCCTGAAACCCTAGACCCAAAACATATAGAAAAGAGTGGTTAGTCACATAAGCGACTAAGTGAGTAAATGGATCTAGCTTATTAAGACAAACCACAAGTGCAGTTCTAACCCTAATTCTTGCCGAATTAATATTACTAATTTTAAATATTAAAATAATATCACATGTAGTAATAATTGTAGAATTAAAAATATTCAAAGAATTTCTAAGGAAAAAGAAATGCACAAAACTATTCCTCATATGTACCATTACTATTATCCAACTTTAGAAGTCTATTCCTTTCACACATTCCTTGTTTACATATATATATATAACCCATATAATATTCCCAAGTGAGGGTACGCGTAGAAGTCAACTGAAATGCCAGATAGAGCGGAGAGCAAATCCAACTCTTCTGGAGAATCGCATAGCTCGGGAATCGCGTATTCCCACACAAGAGCCTTGACGACCATGGATATATCCTCGCATCTTGAACCAAACTAAATTTGGAATTTTCACTACGTCTAGTAGCTCGTTTCCCCTCAAATCAGATGTCACGAATTACTAATCACAAAACACACAATTCACAAACGAGTCTCGCCGAAACAACCCGTCAAATTAAAAGTGACATCTCAAAGTTCCCCAAAATATTACAATAATAAAATAATTTAATTAATAATAAATTAATCATATATACCAAGATTACTTTTTATGGTTTTATAATGAATCTATAATTCCCACTTAGCACAAAACCCTAATCCCAAGTCACGATTATTGAAACCCTAACTTTGAAACCCTAATTAAGAAACCCTAATAATTTCTCACATGCACAACATAAGGTTATGAGGATACCCATAATTATTAAATTGAAAATAGCAAATAAAAAGAAGTAAATATGAAGATACAAAATGAAAATACACAATGACCTTATATACACAAAACCGCAAGTCTTAATAAGAGAAAAGGGGAAAGAATTCACTCACTAACGCACAAGACACGACGGTTGACGAGACGGAGTCTCGCACACGCGTTCTTAGTCGAAATAGGCCTTCGCTTTGAAAAGCGCGCTTACAGTGACGGAGCGGAATTGCGCAAATGAGGATATCAACTTGCTCGTCTCGACGTTTAGAATATCGTTGTACCCTCCGTTTTTCGAATCGGTGAAATTTTGTAGATCCTTATTAAATTTTACTATTTCTCTCTTTTCTTCTTACTTGAGAAAAATGAATGGACATGGAAGAGATAAGGGGCCACTCATCCTAATTAATCATGCGCATGAAGAGGAAGAGGAATGAAGCTGGCAAATGGAATTTGGCTTCCTCATTTACAAATATAACCCTCAAAGTTTCATATTTGGAAAATCCTAATAATAATAATGCTTATGATTATATGTGTAATATATTTTACCTTTGCAAATAGGACCTTATATTTTAACTACTTAACAACCCACTATATAAAATAAATTATGCCTTTGCCCACATGAATATTACCATGTGTGCTTAAGTTTTCGATTTAATTTAATATGAAAAACAAAATCAAATTTCGGTAATTACGCTTATTAAGAAAAATATAGAAAAATATCAAAATCAAATTTTGATATCTTACACACATGTTGCCATAAAATATCAATAAATTTGAAAAAATGAAAGATTAAGATTTAACCAAAAAAAATAATCGAATGGTCAAAATTATTATTATTATTATTATTATTATTATTATTATTATTATTATTATTATTATTATTGTTGTTGCTGTTGTTGTTGTTGTTGTTGTTGTTCCTGTTGTTGTTGTTCTTGTTGTTGTTGTTATTGTCTTCATTAGTTAAATTAGTTTCTTTTTCCTCTTATTTCTTGGTCAATTTCATCATTTGATTAAGGCTGATAATGTGAGAGATTATTAAATCACAAGCTTCAGTTTCATCTTCAGTATAGTTCACCTCCTTCCGTTGCCTCTTTGACTATAAAAAAAATGAAAAAAATTAATAAGAAAAGCAAGAAACAATTAATTAATAGCATATATAAATTTATTTATTTTTACTAACTTACCTTGCATAATTCCGCCATATTCATATCATTCCACGACTCATTTTCATCTAACATTTTCTTGTTTGGCCCCTAAATTTTTCCTTTTTGGTCATTTTTCTTTTTGACAGCATTTTTTTTTATCTTTCTTTTTGGTCCTACTATGTGATGATGACTCACCATTATTAATAATATGCTGCAGGCTTATAATCCTGCACGTAAATAAGCAGTCTCATTACAATACAATTAACAAAATAAAGTAAAAGAAAATAGAAAACGAGTAGAAATAAGGGGAAAAAGTAGATAAAGTAATAAAGTCTCAGGACTGCCGTCATAAGAGATGTTATCCAACCCGCTAGCAGCATCACGTCGTAGGACTAGTATTTTGCATTGTAGATCTGCCAGTCATTGTGCTAAGGGGCTAGTAACGTTTCCTCTGATAGCTCACATTCCCAGTACCTTCCAATGTAAGTGCCAATTTTTACTCACATTTCTCTGTTATACCACAAAAAAGATAATGAGCATAAATAAAACCACTACACACTACAAGAATTTTACCCTAAAATATAATTGATTTGCCTCTACAAAATCTCCTTTAAAATAAGTTGGCTGGCCCCTCCAAAAAGTCTAGCCTCCACAACAAGCAAAGCACAATCCCCATCCACATCCATATAATTCACATCCTTACAACGAATTTTTTTGAATAGTAGCACTATTGTGAAGAATAATTAATCAAATAGCATGATTTTCAAAATATTTGGGTAGGTAGCACTTCCGCCAGACCCTCTGGCGGAACTGAAGTAGTTCCGCCAGAGGGTCTGGCGGAACTAGAGAATTTTTTTTTTTTTGCTAATCTCGGCCATTTGGCATTCTTAAACAGGCTTAATTAATGAAAAATGCTAGTTCCGCCACTGGGTCTGGCGGAACTAGGTAAAATTTATTTTTGGCCCAATTTAGACGGTGAAATTGGCCCAAAAATGACGAAAATATAGGTTCCGCCAGACCCTCTGGCGGTTCCGCCAGTGGGCCTGGCGGAACTAGACCATTTTTCCAACTTACAATCTGACCCAAAAAAATTTCAAAATTTAGGGTTTAGTAACGGTTTTTAATAAAAAACCGATACTAAATATTAGTACTGTATCGGTTTTTATCAAAGAACCGATACTAAATCGGGGAAAAAAAAATTTCCATTTATTAACGGTTTTTATACAATAACCGTTACTAAATCTACACTTAGTAACGGTTCTTCCGTAAAAACCGTTACTAAATAACGGTTATTTAGTAACAGTTTTTACGGAAGAACCGTTACTAAGTGTCAGATTTAGTAACGGTTATTTTATAAAAACCATTACTAAATGGAAAAAAAAAATTCCCGATTTAGTATCGGTTCTTTGATAAAAACCGATACCGTACTAATATTTAGTATCGGTTTTTTATTAAAAACCGTTACTAAACCCTAAATTTTGAAATTTTTTTGGGTCAGATTGTAAGTTGGAAAAATGGTCTAGTTCCGCCAGGCCCACTGGCGGAACCGCCAGAGGGTCTGGCGGAACCTATATTTTCGTCATTTTTGGGCCAATTTCACCGTCTAGGTTGTTTAAGGGTGCCAAATGGCCGAGATTAGCAAAAAAAATATTCCCTAGTTCCGCCAGACCCTCTGGCGGAACTACTTCCGTTCCGGCAGAAGATCTTGCGGGAAGTGCTACCTACCCAAATATTTTGAAAATCATGCTATCTGATTAATTATTCTTCAAAATAGTGCTACTATTCAAAAAAATTCCCTTACAACCCCACTCAAATATCACCCCACCTACTTCGACATACACACTCTTCGTTCACCTCTTCTTTTCCTCTCAAACCCTATACTATCTTCCACATATAACTCAAAACCCTAACTATTGCGCTCTAATTCAAATATCTTATCTGAAAATAAGGCTTGTTGTTGATTCTCTTTCAGCGTGAATTTCAATTTTGACCCATGTGCTTCTTAGTCTCACCACTCTTAATTTTCTTTGACCACTGGACCACCAAAGTGCTGCCTCTTTCTTGTCTTTTTCTCATTAGAAGGGCACTGGAGAAGGAAAAAAAACATATTATTGGAGGAGTGAAGTTCTTTTGGCCTGTACTCATGTCTCATGTAATTGAAGTTTAAGCAAAAAAGTAAAAAGGAGAAAGAAAAAGGAGAGAAATAAAAGATCATACTTTTGCTCAAATTAATAGAATGCAGAAGTTAGAAGTTCAACAATTAGCCAATTATCTCAAGAATTCATGGTTTTTCTTACTTTAATCGGAGATTTCAATCTATGGCTTTAATCTTATTTTCTATCTTCTCTAAACCAAATGGTTTCGTAGTGTAATTTGAGCTTTACTTCTTTTTTTTAATCTTTGTGTGTACTTTTTCCCTTTATAATATTTTATAAGACTTTATTTCAATTAATAAAGCAACCAAGGGTTTTTGAAAAAAAGTACAAAATTTTCACAATTTTCTTTCTCCAGTAGGTCTTTATAATTTCCCACTCTTGTTCAATTATTTTTCTATTTTTTTATACAATATGTGCGAAAATTTATGAGAAATTTTCTATTTTTTTTAGTTCTAATATTATATATTTCTTGTTTTACTCTACTGTTTCCGTCTTAATTATTTGACTTGAAGGAAAATATTATGAATTTCAAGAGAGAAAACAGTTGCTCATAAGATGTTTGATAATTTTTGCTTTGTTTTTTCTTAAAATTTTTTTTTTAAGGCGACATCTCGAGGCAATATCTCGGAGATAGTTATAATTCGTGCTAGGGCAACAAAAATGTCGGGGCCGGCCCTGTATCCAAGTCTCGGGGCTATGCACAAGTGACCCTTCTTCATGTCGCAATCACCATGCTCTCTATCACAGACTGGTCTACTACGTGCCGAGTGTTTAAAATCTCACTTTCATAACCGCAAAAAAAAAAAAAAATCTCACTCTCATCCCCTTCAATTCAAAGCTCTAGAGCTTTGTTTCAATGTATCCCTAAATTGGCTACCTGCCTCTGCCTCTGCCTCACCTATGATATCACCAAATAGTGATATACATGGCCATCACCATTCCAATCTTCTATTAACCCTTTCAAATGCCCTAGTTGCCACTTTCAAAAGGGCTCAAGGAAATCAACATCACGGAGGGTCGACTGATCATACCCAACAACAACAGCATGTGCTTTACGATAATAATTGAGCTCGAGCAACTGATAATTTCCATACTTGATGATCCTAGTGTTGGTAGAGTCATGAGAGAGGCTAGTTTCTCACGCACCCCAAGTGAAAAACCATGTAGAGGAGACATTCACAAAAAAGCACAACAACTTCTCCAAACTCTAGTCCTAATAATCCTAATCCTAGCAACCACAATACCTCTAGTGTTATGTCACCTACTCAAGAGAGCGAATCCATCCCTTGATTTGTTGGGAATTTATTTCGTGCCGTGTTCTGGCCGTTCGTTGTTTGTATGAGAGGTTTAGAGAGACTAGTTTTGTCGAACCGTGTTGGAATTGAATGAATAATTATTATTGCTTTCTGTTTGATTTGTTATCTAAATGTTTGAAAGTTGCATTTTCATAATAAGATTATGTGAAATGAAAAATAAAAAGTGCTTCGGCCTTTATATACGTGGAGTGAATTAAGAATTTGAACTTGACTGGTCTAATTTAATTCGATGTTTCTATTGCAGGCTGAAAAATAATTAGGCCGTAAATAATAGAGCCCAATTTTCTTGGAATTAAAAAATAATTGATTCGGTCTATTCGGATTTCTAAACGAATCCGATTAAACCGAATAATTCAAATTTTCAAACCGAACCGAACTGAATAAACCAGACAACCGAATCGATTAAAATGAATTTGATCGGTTCGGTTTGCTTCCAAATCGACAGAACCGTTTGCCCACACCTATTCAAATACACCAAAATCAAACAAGCCATAATATATTTAGAGAAAAGTCCAAATTTGCCCTCTCAACTATTCAATAAGTCTATTTTTTTTCCCTCAACTTTTTGTTGATCCAATTTTAGCCTCTCAACTATTCAATAAGTTTATTTTTTATCCTTTCATCCGTTAAGTACTTGCGTGTCAATTAAAATCGACATGTAAGTAATGACATGACATATATTCTTGGCATATAAGCAATAACATATTTTTTAAATGGAAAATTTACAAAAAAGCCCCTGCATTATGCCTTAATTGCAAAAAAGCCCCTGCCTTAATGGAAATTGCAAAAAAGCCCCTGCATTATTGCTTAAATTTCAAAACAAACCCCTACCGTTAGATTGAAGTTGACACCATTAGTTTCAGTTGTTTAATCACTTCAAAATTATTTTTTTTAAATATTAATTAACATTTTATCTAAAAATTATATTTCTTAAAAAATATTTTTAAATCTATTTTTAAGAAAAAATTCGAAAAAAAATTTGTTATTGAAAAAATTTTGTTTCAGAAAAACTTTTGTTCCGGGAACAGATATTTTTAATAAAACAATTTACTAAAAAATAATATTCATTTTTTTAAATATTAAAAAATACTTTTTCATAATTATTTTTAAAATACTTTTAACTACAAGAATGTTAATTATCATTTAAAAAATAATTTTGAAGTAATTAAACTACTGAAACTAACGGCGTTAGCTTCAATATAAAGGTAGGGGCTTTCTTGTAATTTTAGCAATAATGTAGGGGCTTTTTTGCAATTTCCAATAAGGCAGGAGCTTTTTTGCAATTAAGGCATAATGCAGGGGCTTTTTTTGCAAATTTTCCTTTTTTAAATAAACATTCAGCTCAAATATGTACAATAAAATAATATTTTAAGAAAAGACGAAAATTAAGAAAATTTTATTTTTTTTCAAATATTTGTCATGTCACAATTGCCACATTGGAATATGTATCAAGAATATATACCACGTACTGTTTATGTGTCAAATTTAACTGACACGTAAGCACTTAACGGATGGAAGGACTAAAAAAAGACTTAATGAATAATTGAAGGACTAGAATTAGACTACTAAAAAATTTAGAGACTAAAAATGAGCTATTTGAATAGTTGAGGAGACAAAATTGAACTTTTCTAATATACTTGTGAAAAATAGCATGTAAAATAAATAAACAATATATACAGATTTGTGCAATTACATAAACCCAACTGATTCGTCCTTTTAATCATTCTAATCACACATTTCTATCAGAAGCATTTTCTTCAAAACGTAAAAAGATACTAGAAGCAAAAAAAAATGTACTACAATTGAAACATGCTACTACTATTTAGTAACATCTCCGAATCCTTTTAATAATTTAGTTTATATACAACATATATTCTTACGCAAAAAACATCAAGCAATCATCTCACCGCCGCCTCCGTTTCAAAGAAGGCATCGCATTTAAAACCGGTTTCTCTTTTGCTCCTACAGACAAATCATCATTCACATCCTCTACAAAATCCAGGATTTCATTTCCCAGTTCTGCTGATTCCTCTCCACCCAAATCCGGTATTTCATTTCCAGGATTTTCTTCCCCGTTTCCTTCATCAGTGCAGAATCCCCCGCCACTGAAGAGGTAATCTCTTGAGCAATTAGCCTCTCCTTCAGAATTGATAGTATTATTATTACAATCTTCATAAGTTAAATTAGTTTCTTCTTCCTCTATATCTCGGTCCATTTTATCATTTTCATTAGTTAAATTAGTTTCGTTTTCCCCTGTTTTTTGACCAATTTTATCATTTTCATTAGTTAAATTAGTTTCTTGTTCCTCTATTTCTTGGTCAATTTCATCATTTGAGTCACGCTCAAAATGTGAAAGATTTTCAAAATCTCCAGTTTCAGTTTCCTGTTCAGTATATTTCACTTCTTTCCTTTGCCTCTTTGACTATATCAAAAAATGGAAAAAAAAATAATAAGAATAATAATAAACAATTAATTACTAGTCATATATGAATTTACTTCTTTATTTAACAACTTACCCTGCGTAATTCCGCCATGTTTATACCATTTTGTGACTCATTTTTGTCTGAATCTTCACTAGAAGAATTACTGCAGTCTAACTCTTGGACATTTTCTTGTTTGGCCCCTGAATTTTTTCTTTTTCGCACTTTTCCTTTTTGACTCACATTTTTTTGTACTTTCTTTTTAGTTTTGGTCCTACCATGTGATGATGATTCGCCTTCATTTTTGTCCTTTTGTGGGTCTTCTAAATCTGGAATAATATTTCCAGTTATACCCTTAATAGCTTTCTTAATTCTTTGACTGCGTATTTTAGCAAATCTCTCATTGAACGTGTAAAACGCTTCAAGCCTCAGTTGTGTCTGAATATAAGAACAAAAAACATAATTAGAAAATCATATTGAACATTATTGTAATTCAGTTTATTAAATAAATATACCAACCTCATGTTTATTGTATTCCTTTAAAACCGGCTGGAGAAGATCGTCAGCTTTTTGGATATTCCAACCAAATTTATCCCAACAAAGCCTATATTTTATTAAAACACATGAAATAAAATTTTAAAATTAAAAAATATTATCTCCTTATGATAAAAAAATATTATAAATTGAATATTTAAATTCTGAAGCAATTTACTTTCGCAATAAATTTAAGTCGGGTTTCCCCCATGAAAAAGTCTCTTTTGAATCATCAACTTGTGGTGAAATATATGCATTAAATACCAACTCGCTTGGAAAAGTTGATGGTAAGTGCCAATTTTTACTCACATTTCTCTATTAATACAACAAAAAATAATTAAAAATAATAATTAGCATGAAATAAACCACAACATATCAATATTAAACTAAAATGCAACTGAATAATTTATTACTTACATGCTTAGCCATGAAAGTCTCTTTGATATCTTGGTTTTCATTTGACGTAGATTCAGAATTATTATTATTATTATTTTGTTTTGATGATTTTTTATTTAAGTTATTATCAAAACTTCCTAAAATGGACGGATCTGGAGATTCAATCCATTCTCTAAACTTTTTTAATCCGTCTTCTTCAGGAAATGCGCGCATTACTTCAATTGCATTCACAATTCCAATTCCACTACAAAACAAAAATATAATAGTTATTAAATAATTGAAAATACAAAATAGATGTTTAATTAAGATTAATCTTAAAATAAAATAATTTACCTAACTCCCTCTGTATAATCACTTCCAAGAAGCATTGCCATGCGGATTAACATCCCTCTATTCAATCCAAGCTCCCTCTCAATATCCTAAAAAAAGATTTAAAAATTAAAAATAAATACACTCAAAACCATTCAAAACAATCTAACAAACAAACCTTCATGAAATAAGTTTCGACGTATTTTCTATCATCAATAATATTTTTATATACACTTCAAGCTCCAAATAAGAAAAATTTGATTTAAAAAATTCAAATAGCTCAAGACAAAACCAAAACTCAACTAAATAAAACCCATAAAAAACTAACTAAACAAACCTTCATGAAATATGTCTCGACATACTTTCTATCGTCAAAAATGTTCTTATACACATTTTTAGATCCAAATAAAAACACGTCAGAATCATCAGTCACAACTCCGTCCACTAAACCATTCATTTCCATAAATGCACATTGCGCTTCGGCTTCTGTTGGCGCGATTATATACGGCAACCCAAACATTTGAAGCAATTCCTATAAAATAAAATATAATTATTAATGGGAACTTGTGAAAAGGACCTTGCTTTACTGATAAATTGCAGAAAAAGCCCTGTGTTGTTGATAATTGCAGGAAAGGTGATGCAAAAGAGTTCCTAGGATTAAATCTCAACTATGTATAAGGACTATTTATACAATTTCTCAAGAATGGAGGGGCTTTTATTTCTAGAGAGAGAAACTATAAAATAAATAAAAAAAAGCCGCTCCTACAAGTTTGTTTCACCACGTATATTTTGGTTAGAAAAAATAAAGTTATAAAGGAAATTTGCAAAAAATCCCTCGTATTATTGATAATTGCAAAAAAGTACCTGCATTATTTATAATTGCAAAAAAAGGTGCTTCATTCTTGAGATATTTAAGAAGTAGTCCCTACAGTTAAATCTCAACTAATGAGAATTTTTTAAATTTCACAAGAATGGAGGGACCTTTTTGCGAATTAGGCATAATGAAGGGGCTTTAAAAATGAAGGGGCTTTTTTGCAAATTTGCAATCATTAGTGATTGAGCTTATTTAATTTATTTAATGATGACCTGGCATTCAGCGAACATTTCGCTGCTGACTGACTCAGCATGGCTTTCCAATTTCCTCCTTTGATCGCCCAAATTTATCTGCTCTTGTTTTAAAATTGAAATTTCCTCTTCTAAATTGGCCTCATTAAAATCATTAGGTAATAAATAATTATCTTGTCGTGCCACGTCAGCACTAGTTAATTCAGATAAACTCGCCACATCAGCACTAGTATCCTTTCCAGGATTTGGTTTATCAGAAATTGGATGCTCTGCAACTTCTTGCAATTGGTCTGATGACTGCTCGTTTGTATTTTGTTCTTTATGAGTTTCTTCAGTATTTATATTTTCAGTTGTTTTAATTGCATTTTTTTTTGTCTCAAAATCCTTCAAACTTCTCTTTATTGCTTCTTGTATTAATTCATCTTCTTCTAAAACCCTTTTTGATTTTCCTTCATTTTTAATTTCCATAATTAATTTTTCATTTTTCTCTTCAAAATTTTCATCCAAACACCTCTTAATTGCTTCTTGTATTAAATCATCTTCTTCTAAAACCGCTTTTGATTTTCGTTCATTACTATTTTCCACAATTAATATTTCATTTTCTTCTTCATTTTTCTCTTCAAAACTTTCATCCAAACTCCTCTTAATCGCTTCTTGTATTAAATCATCTTCTAAAACCCCTATCGGTTTTCCTTCATTTTTACTCAGTGAAACAATTTCACAATTTCGATCCTCCCAATCTATTTCATCTCCTTCATCATTATCATTTTCTCTCACTAAGATTTCATTTTCTCTCTCATTCTCCTCTTCAAAACCTCCATCCAAACTCCTTTTTATAGCTTCTTGTACAAAAGCCTCCTCTTCTAAAACCCCTTTGGATATTTTCCTACTCGATGAAACAATTTCACAATTTTCATTATCATTTTCCCTCACAAACGTTTCACTCCCTTTCTCATTTCTCTCTTCAAACCCTTCTTTCAATATATCATTTTCTTCCATCAATACATCATTTTCCATTTTATCAGAAATTTCATTTCCTTCTTTTGCTTCTACCCAACCTTCTTCCCAATCTATTTCATCTCCTTCATTATTATTTCCTTCCATTGACATTTCATTCCCTTTCTCATTTCCCTCTTCAACACCTCCTCCCAATATACCATTTCCTTCCATCAATACATCATTTTCCATTTTATCAGAAATTTCATTTCCTTCTTTTTCTACCAAACCTTCTTCCCATATACTTTCAGACTCATCAGACTCAACAATTTCATTCTCACCAACCAAGTTCAAAAACACCTCATCAATTTCCTCATTTTCACCTTCCAAAAACGAAATCTCCAAACTTTTCTCATTCGACACCTCACCAACATTTCCTTGATTAGGGTTTCTGTCTCTCTCCTGTTCTTCAAACTCTCTCATGAAGTCCAAATTCCTCTGAATGTCGCGAGTCATTCTGATCCCCAACGCTCTCACTCTGCTAACTTTAACTCGCCCTCTTTCGTCCGTATATGTCTCGACATCCGCTCCGAAATCCTTTTCCGCGGGATTTGAATTCCCGGGTTTTGATTTCCCGGGTTTTGAATTCCCGGATTTCGATGGTATATTAGGATACGAGGGTTTGGGGTTTGGGGCTGATTTGTCGGATGGTTCATGATTATCTCTGTTGGATCCTATTTGGTTAGCTAGAGCCCTGTTAATTAAAAATAACAGAATTATTCATTAATTGGTATAGATTATAGAATAATTCAATATTATGTAGATTTAATGGGAAAGTGTATTAAACCCCAATATTTCCCCCACTTTTCCCCTCTCCCATTGAGTGGCAAGCAAAACTTGCTGTAGAAGTAAGCCATTTTTATTATTTTATTTTGGCTTACCACCACAACACACTTCACTTATCACCGTGACGTATCTCGCTTACCACATCTCAGTGAGAAAGGCGGAAAGTAGGGGAAACAGAGGCCGCTAGGTATCTAAACCCTAATTCTATCAAAACATTAAAATTTAAACCAACAGACACAAAATGTGATTAACATTTAACACACTACTAAAACTAACTAATAAAAAAACAGTCCAAACCTCAAAAACTCAAGAGAGAGAGAATTAAATTAATCTTACTGTTTATCGCCAGTAAAATTAGACGAAAAAATGAACTCTCTGTTTGATTCTGATGCGATTTTGGAAGTCTGAACGCCACCCACATCTTTCCCAGCCGCAATTCTTTGCACCTGATCTATTTCTCTTCTAAATGCTACAGTTTTTAAATACGACTGGATTTGCAGCTCTGAAAATTTCTCAGGGACCTAAATGCATAATTACAAATCATAATAAATCAGATGATTAGATGTATAGGTGTACCTGATAGTGAATTCTTTCAATAAAACCCTATTTTTACTGAATATTTAAAGAAATATTCCGTATTTTTAGATTCCTTCAAATCCCATATAAGTGGATAGGATTTTTTTTTTTAAGAGAGAGAATCTAAAAAGTGAGGTTTCTCTTTAAAAGATTCAGAAAATTTAGGGATTTTCTGAAAAAATTACCTGTTTGATTTTCTGATATTTCTGACGGTTTTCAGCCATCACTCGCTCCCTCATCTAAATAAACAAGAGAACAAACAAATAAGTATTTTTTATGTTAAGTAAAAGAAGATTTAAGTAAAAATTAATTAATAATAAAAAACATGTTTAAGTGATTATAAATTTAGTTTATAAACCTGAACAAGAAGATCCAACTGCATAGAAGGAGGGAGAGAAGCTAATACTACAGGATCGATATTATTTTCCGTCACATTCTACAATTGTACAAAAATAAATTAATTAAATTATCATAAAAATAAATAAGTGTATTTTTGTAAATGAAATCTTACTAGAATCATTTCTTCATCTTCTTCTTCATCTTCATTTTCTCTCTCTTCTTCAAGACGAGAACTACTTGAAGCTCCATTAACAACTTGCGTTTCTTCTTCAGCAGCAAGTGATTTAGCCAACCTAATCAAATCAATCACAAATCAATTTTTGAAAGAAGTAAAGTAAATACACTATTTTCTATTACACTCACAGCTCATCAAGCTTTTCTTGCTCAACAAGACTCGTACTTTCAACTTCAACTTGCTTCCCCTTCTCATTCTCCTTCTTATTACCACCACTCTTCTTCAATTCCGCCGCCAATTCCTCAAGTTTCCTCGCCTTAAGCTAAAATCAAACCAAAAACAACAAAAATCATCAAATTAATCATAAAAAAAAAAAAAAAAAAAATTCTATCACCTACATGACT
Organism: Juncus inflexus; assembly: GCA_024447665.1. Taxonomy (NCBI): domain Eukaryota; kingdom Viridiplantae; phylum Streptophyta; class Magnoliopsida; order Poales; family Juncaceae; genus Juncus; species Juncus inflexus. The sequence goes on along the minus strand of JAJHPC010000014.1, from coordinate 3,199,275 downwards.
AATGAGCAATTTCTCAGCGGTTTTGCGAATCTTCGCCTGAGCTTGGTCCCTGTGGCGTCTTCTCGAGGCTAGAGTTCGTCGTTTCAGGGCCGGAGTCGCTCCGTCAAAAACGAACACAGGCTTAGCGCGTAAAAAAAGGAGCTTGCAGATCCGGCGGAAGAATCCGAGCAGGTGCGCGTTCCGCGTCATCTCGCCTTTTTCATCTCGCATCGCCTTCATGAACTGCACCATCCATATGCTCGCATCTGGTTGGAAATGTTTGAATTAGTCGAATCTAATTCTCTCTTTTTAATCCACAAAAACTATCGAATTGAATCACGATCGTCACGAAAAGGGTCGGAATGAAGATGATTGGTTTCGAATCGTCGCCGTTTCGGCTCTGATTCACCCCCAAATCCATCGAATTGACAGACAAAACAAGCTAATAACTGAACTGCAATATCCATACCTATGGCGAGTTTTTTGCCGGCGAGGGTCTCGACGGAGACGCGGCGGCCGACGGGGGCGAGGAGCTCCCACAGACCGTGAACTCCCATGACCAGAAATGGCTTGTTCTTCTATAAGGATTCTCTGATGGCAGTGATGAGCTGAGCTATGGGGAATTTGGCGCGCGGCTTCTGTCGGAGTGTCGGGAGGAGGAGGGGAGAGGGAGAATTAGTGGTGGGTTTGGTTTAGAATGGACCGATGAGACGTGAAATAGAAGGATTGAGAGAATCGGGGGGTTTAGGTGTGTCGGATTGTGTGGTGGACCGCGTGTATACAAGTTTCTTGGAAGAGAGGTGGGTAAATAACTAGGCTTTATTGGGCTTTAATGGGCTTTGTATTGATTGTTGAAATAACTGGGCTTGATTAATTAAGGGTGGTATGCGTGATCAGACTTTTTTTTCTAGTACCATTGTTTTTCAAAAATAATTCAACAAATGTGGTGGTTTCAAAAAAATGAGGTATGTATCATTTCCTCCATACATACTGGCGGAATACATGTTGATCTATCAACATGGATGGCGGAAAAGATGAATTTTATAATTTTTCAAAAACTGGCAATTTGGCGGACTAAAACATGGTTAATTAGCCAAAAAAAATGTGTTCCGCCATTGCCACTGACGGAACACGGAAAAAATTAATTTTTTGTCAGAAAAAACGTAAAAAAAATATTTTTTCCTATTCCACCACTATCTCTGGCGGAACACTTTTTTTTACATTAATTAATCATATTTAGCTAGCCAAATTGAGCATTTTTGAAAAAACTAAAAATCCACATATTCCGTCACTACCATTTGCGGAAATGGTAGTTCCTTTTTTATTTTCAGAACAGTGGCAAATAGTGAATTATTTTTGAAAAAAATGGTCCATAAAAAAAAGTCGTGTGATCAAAGGAGGACTAAAAGTTGAATTTATGAAGGATATGAATTCTTTTTGGCAATTTCTATTGAGATGGGTTTTTTTTTTGCAATTTAGGAATAACGCAGGAATTATTTGGAAAAGTTTCTTGATAATAATAATAATAATAATAATAATAATAATAATAATAATAATAATAATAATAATAATAATAATAATAATAATAATATGTTTTTTAAAGATTTAGAATAATAAGAATAATAATAATGATAATGATGATGATGATGATGATTTCAGAAAAGTCAAATTATATTTATAATATGTTAATTTAATTATATAAACTATTCAAATTTTCAGTATATTAAAATACAGCTAATTCTCATTTTCAAGCTTGCATTAAAAAAAACTAGTTCTCATTTTTAATCAAAATTTATTAAAAAAAGTAAAGGCTTTCTCAAAACAAACAAATACATTCACAATTTTATCCTAAATCACAAAAGCAATTGAACGGCAAATCATTATTCCTATAATACCCAATCAATTGAAAATAATAACTAAAGCAAATGTACATCATTACAAACAAAGCTACTCACTCGTCTATCATTACAAAAAACATAAAATCCTCACCCAAAAAACCCTGAATATTACAAAAAAAAATTCATTTCCTTTTTTACTTGAGCAATTCTGCATATATTTCGGGTTTGTGTATGCTACACAGCTTCATGAGGTCTCAATGGAGTAGTCGGTACAGAACAACCAGGTGTTTTAACAACTAAAGGAATTAAAGATTGTACAACGTCGGTCATCAGAGGCCGATAGTCCGCTTCAGGCTGCACACAGACTGCAGCAATTGCAGCGACCTATTATTAAACGATATATTAATGAAAGATACAAAAATTTATAAAAAGTTCGAAAAAAAACTATAGAGAATTTAGGTTATAAACCTGAATTAAATCTTTCTTTGAAAATTGACCCTTTAGCACCGGATCGACCATTTGCATGACCTTCTCACGGTTCGTTAAGCGGGGAAGAGCCTGCAATGAAATGATAAATAAGTATGTCAAAAAAAATACAGATAATGGATCCATCAAATGTTCAGCAATCAAGCTGAGTTTAAGATAAAAATAAGAGCTTTATTTTCAACCTAACAATTTTGGGCAGACAGCAATTCTTTCTATTTAAGATCGAATAATCCAAATGAGCGAACTTTATGAATGTGTCGGAAAGCATGCATGGTCCAGGTTAACCCTTTTATGATGTTTTTTGGGACCATGTAGCCAGGCAGGCCTCACAATTTGGACCAGGCCTCAACAAGATACGTTACTTTCAACATTAAAACCAACAAAAAAGCAAAGCATTCGTTGTAACCAAAAAATCTTTGTTTTCCTTTTTTTTCTTTCTTCCCTTTTTTCTTGTTTTAGAAAAAAAACTAGGTTAAAACAAATATGAAGGAACACACCCATGATACAAGGACATGTTCTCCCGAAGGCCGCTTGGTATTGACGGGCACTCTGCCTGTCAAAAGCTCCAGCAACACCACTCCGTAACTATAAACATCTGATTTTGTCGTCAGCCTGCCAGTTGATGCATATCTGTAATGTAACAATACATCAAAAACATAACATTAGTGATTAAATACAAAAACACCACAAATTATAAATTATGAGCTCCAATCTTATTGATACAAAAAAAGGTGAGACAAAAGAGTTTTCTTCATTGTATTATACTAGATTATTCAAGATATATAAACTCTTTAATTAAGTCTTCAGCTCATAATCATAATTAGGATGAAACTAATTTTGTTATAACTAAAACCAAATAAATGCAAGTTGATCAAGAAAAATAAACTTGTCAAACTTACTCTGGTGCAAGATATCCTGTAGTGCCAAGAACGCGAGTCAACACATGGCCGTTGACCTTGTCAGAACCGACCCTGGCCATGCCGAAATCTGAGACCTTGGCGCGAAAATTACGGTCTAACAACACGTTGCTACACTTGAAATCACGATGAATCACAGCCGGTGAAGAGTGCTCGTGCAGGAACTCGAGTGCTTTAGCGCAGTCTAGAGCTATCCTAAGCCTAGTCAACCAATCCAGCGACTATTAAAGAAAAACAATGTATGTTACGCTCAAATATATTATTATAGTTTCATGTTGCTTCACTTAAATATATTATTAGTTGAACTAATATATAGTTTACATCATCTTTTGATGTAGAAATTAGATTTATATATTTGGTGAACCTGGCCGTTTTGAGGGATTTGATGAAGATGTTGTTGTAGGTTTCCATTCGGCATGAACTCAAACACGAGGAGGCGATGATGCTGGTCCGCGCAATAGCCTAACAGTCCGACTAATTGTGGGAAGTTCAGTCGGCTCAAAAGATCGACCTGTTTGTTAATCACAGTCCCATGTTTTATTTAATTAATTAGAGAGTATATGAAATTGATTTTGTAATTAAACAAGTGGACATAGAATCAAATCTACTGACATTTTAGACTCTGAGGCAGGAAGTATATAACAGAGCACATGTTTGTGGTTCGGAGTGTATTTTTCAAAAGAAATGGAATAAATTAAAGACAAGTTGGACATAAGAAAATGTTGACCCAAAATTATGTTTTTATATGGTCAAAGTGCAGATTTCTCTTTTTAGAGTGAATTGCAATTCTTAATCATTTTTATACCACTGTAAATTCCTTCATAAACTTTAATTTCATAACTAACATTTTGAATTTTACTATTGGACCGACTAAGAAGCAAAAAATCAATCATTTATCCGGACTAATTTCACAATCCGAAATAATTATCAAAGCTCAAAAATACCCAATGTAGATAAACAAATTCACAAACTAAATATGACTTTTTAACTAAACCAATTTGACGTTGAATTACCTCAATTCTGAACTCTCTCTCGCCTTGTCTTCCATCCATATGGAGCTTCTTAATGGCCGCTATAGTTCCATCGCTCAACCTCCCTCTAAAAACCTGTCCAAATCCGCCATTTCCAACCACATTGCTCTCGCTGAATCCATCTGTCGCAAACTCAAGCTCTTTATACGTAAAAACTTGAGCTCCTCTGTTTTTCTCTTGCAATGCGAATCCCAATTGCCCTCCATACATACAACTACTGACATCTATTCCATAAACAAATAAGTAAATGTATTAATAACTTCCATATAACTGCTAAACCCAGGCATGACCTGGATCTATTTATCAAAAAAAAAACTTCCATTTAATACCGAGTTAAAGACTATTATAATCTCATTACAGACATATATAATATCATTAAATTACCAGGGCTAAAGATAGCATTGGCAGTGATATCACTCGAGCACTTGGAAAGCGGTTTTTCTGTGAAGCTGCCATGTCTGAAGCTTCCATGAAGAATGCTTCGGCTTTCCACGTCATTTCTCGGTTTCTCTCTACAGTAGAGAAGAAGTACAACAATGACAATGAGTAGAACAAGGACAGTAATGGCAGGGACTAAAATGAGAGTAGGATTGGAGGTGAGAAAGCTTCCATTAAGAGGGGGAGGTGGAGCGGATAGGAAATTAACTGCCATTTGGTACTTAGTCTGATACTGAGAAGTAGGGAGTGTCCTGATGATTTTGTAGGGGAGGTGCAAGAGCACGGGATATTGCAGGGGAAATTGTAAATAAGCCCATGCAATAATACGTAATTAAAATTTTAAAATTGAATCTAAAAAAATAAAATTGTAAGATTAATTTTGGATCTTACTAGGTCATTAAGTTTAGGGATAAATTTCACCGTAAGTCACTTAACTTTCACAAAATGACCAAATAGGTCACTCAACTTTTATTTGTCCTCAATAAATCACTCAATTTTTGATTTGTCTAAATTTGGTCACTCGATTAATTTTCCATCTATTTATAGACGGAATTGACACGGATACGACACATCATCGCTGATTTAAGCAGTCCATGTCATCACCGACTTATAACTCAAGTAATCATCTCAAAATTACCAAAATCACGGGAGGTCATCCAACTTTACAATTATTTCACCGCATGTCACTCAACTTTGAAAATTTATCACCAAATATCACTTAACTTTTACAATATATCATATGAAGTCACTCATCTTTAAAAATATATCACGGGAGGTCACTCAACTTTAAAAATATATCATAGAAGATCACTCAACTTTACAAATATATCACAGTGGGTCATATTTTTGGAAAAATGTTGTTCATATTTTATAAAGATTATATTTTGTAATTATCTCATTTTTTCTAAAAATCATATAACTAATATTAAAAAAAAATAAGTCTCACATGAACTAATCGTTTCAACAAATTAAAACCAACATATAATTGAAGTTAGTAACTTCTTGTGACATATTCTTAAAGTTGAGTGACCCATGTGATTTATTTGTAAAGTTGAGTGACCTCCTATGATATATTTTTAAAGTTAAGTGATCTCCTGTGATATATTTTTAAAGATGAGTGGCCTCATATGATACATTGTAAAAGTTGAGTAATCTTTGATGATAAATTTTCCAAGTTGAATGACCTGCAGTGAAATAATTGTAAAGTTGGATGACCTCCCGTGATTTTGGTAATTCTAAGATGATTATTTGAGTTATAAGTCGGTGATGACGTGGACTGCTTAAATCAGTGATGACGTGTCGTACGCGTGTAAATTCCGTCAATAAATGGATGAAAAATTAACCGAGTGATTTAATTTGGACAAATCAAAAGTTGAGTGACCTATTGGGGATAATTGAAAGTTGGGTGATCTATTTGATTATTTTATGAAAGTTGAGTGACCTACCGTGAAATTTACCCTTAAGTTTAGTTTATTAATTTGTCAAATGTTGTTACAGTGTAATGGAGGCTGGTAGGCTTCAACTAAATATCTCAAAATTAACCTCCAGCTTTTTAGTCTTTCACCATCTATGGGGTGGGTTCTTATTATGTTATGTTGTCATTAATTATTTCAGCCATTAGATGATTTCGTGTAAATAAATCTTGATCATCGATTGAACATCAATTTTTGTCTGTATAATTTTGTGTTTCTGTTCCAAAACAAGTTATGTGCATTTTTATAGATTATATCACACAAATTGTCCATGCATTATGAATTCTGGTTATTTTTTAGGAACATGATAGAACACGCCGGCTTAGAGCATGTCAGCTCTCATTATCACTCCTTAATCATCTTCATTCGTCGTGCAACACTCTCATTACGTTCATAATAGTATATATATCATTACTCAAATAATACTATAATATAATAAAAACAATATCTAGATATGATATAAAAATACATAATTCAAACAAAAACAGATATATATATATATATATATATATATATATATATATATATATATATATATATATATATATATATATATATATAAATCAATAATAGTATATAGATGTCATGATGTAGAAGAAAAGGGTGACGGAAGAAAAGATAGCTAGGAGGCGCTGGGGGGAGTGTTGCATGACGGGCGTGATTTTCCCATCGTGTTAACATATTTCTCTATTTTTTATGTAAGATTCTTGATGTATGAACAAAGACAAAACTTTGCATACAAGACGAGTTTTTATTAGTTTGCATCAGTGACTCAATAAATAATATGAGAAATTATTTGGAGTGGTCAGCTTTTGGAGTGTCTAGAATCGCTCATTATATAGTTTTAGATGTACACATATATATTTGCACTTGAATATACCTTTGTGTTTATAAATATACATTTTTGATAATATACATTTTTGTAATTTTACTGTACCTTTTGTGTTTACAAAAATATATTTTTATTTTATCATATCTTTTGTAATCGGGCGCTAATGGACGCTCCAAAAGCTTCATGTTCCTCTTCATATTTCATCTCTTAGTTTTTTTTACTCTTCATATTTCATCTCTTAGTTTTTTTTTATTCTCTCTCTTCATATTTCATCTCTTAGTTTTTTTTACTCTTCATATTTCATCTCTTAGTTTTTTTTTATTCTCTTCAAATTAATGATGTTTTTTTAAATGGGAAATTAATGATGAAATTGATGAAAATTTAATCAATTATTGTCTTTTCTGCTAAACCCTTCATATATAAATCTGTTTTAATTTTCTATTTATTCACTTCATGCTAACATGATTACAACTTAAATATTTCTCTTATTTGAGTATGTGAAGGGAGACTATGAAGATAGCTTGCGAAGAAAGTTAAAGTAAAATAGGACTATATGAAAAATTATACCTTTGCATAAATAGATATTTATCTTTAATTAGCAAACAAATTTCAAAAAATTGCGACATACCTTAAGTTTGCCTCAAAAAAAAAAAAATTGCGACATAACACAATTCTTTTTCTTCCTTATAAAACACAAAATTCTTTTTCTAATTTTAAGTCAAGTGACAATGATAGTAAGCCTTAACAATTCTACTTAGTACTCACAGTGGAGAGGATCTCTGTATCTTTCATTCAAAGAGGAGCTAGTAATATAATGAAAAGAACAAAATCTCACACAATAATAAGGATTGAAAGAAATTATTATTTCTTGACTTAAATATTAGATCTTGAATTTCTGTACATTTCCCCAATCATTTTTGGACTCCTTATAAAGCATGTTCTTCAATATCCACCACTGCTCTTGACTAAAACATAAGAATACAAATTTTAAGGACTACGTTATAAGCATATAATATAAACCTAGCTACTGCAGCTTGCTGAAATCCAAGTATAGACTACAGACATCAATCAATCACTGCAGTCTATTTCCACGTAGTTACCTTAAAAACGGGTAAGCATGAAGTATAGAATAATAAATAACATGAAAGATAATAATAAGAGTGGCGCTTGTAAGGAAGGTCAAGAAGTGGTCCCTTGATCAGAAAGGGAGACCCTCACATGAATCCAAGTTCATTCACATGCATAGTGCCCTCTCGTGATTCAATTCCTCTTCTTTTTTCCCCATTTCCACAGCTGGACAGGAAAGAAGCCGCGAGTGTAATTATCCTGTCATTTCATTCGTTTATGAAGCCTTTTTCCAACTGTCCAACCGTTTTCATTAATAATATCATGAAATTGATATATTTGAGGTCCTTTATTGCTTTTTTTATGATGTTTCTAGTAAAACATATGAAACATCTTTTGTTTATTTCTACGGATTTTCAGGAGATACCAGGAATGGTGTGTTGTTATAGACTCAAAGTGATATTTATTTGAAACTTTTTTAACCGGCATGACTACAATAAAAATTCCTTTCAATTAATCATATTATAAAATTATTTTATTATTTTTTAAAGAACAAAAAATTTTACAAAATAAATATGAAATAAAAAGTCAAGTACCTTGAGAAGAAAATAGAAGAGACAAGCAGTTTGCAAGGAAGAATGGACGCGGTTAGATTTGTGCTCCTGCTCTTTTATGGTTTTGATTCAATTGAATATGTATGCAATCTATTAATAATATTTTTTAGGAAATAAAATAGAATTGCAACTATGGTTAAATTTTCAAGCTAGACAAAATAAATTCAGCAATTCTATAATTTCCTTGTTTGACTGCTGAAATTTCCTTGTTGATTGTCTTTAGCTATTTTTTAATATTATGGGCCAATTAAAAAATATATATATATATATATATATATATATATATATATATAATTGAAAACAAAATAAATATCATCATTTTATTTAACACATAGAAATAAAAAAAAATGCTACATAACATGACTAAAAGATGTATGACAAAGTGACAAGGTACATAATGCAAAATTTACAACATAATATAACTAATAAAGAAAGCATTACTACTGAGTCCCTATCATACTGTCATCATATTTTTGGTCATATTATGTAGCATTTTTCAATAGAAAGAGGGGATAATATAATCACATCTTGCGCAAATCAGGAAAAAAAATAATGTAGATCATGATATTTTGTAACTTTTATGGGTGTCCATGCATTTGTCACTTTCGTCTTTTTCAAGATATTTCCTATGCAGTATTTTATTTTGCAGAGGTACACTTGAAATTATGCTTTGTGTTTATCATGAAAGAGATGCAACGGAAGGCTTGTCGTATATTGATACAGCAAGAATAATTCATGATTATGATTACAAGTAGAAGCTACAATAATACGACTAGAGGGCTTGTTTGGATGTGTGAAATTTTTTAGGATAATATTAAAATATTTCTAGGGATAGGATTTGCCAGTAATGCAAAAAAAATTGATTTGGATCGGTTAATTCTCAATTAGTATCAAATCCTTCCAGAAATGATTTAATTTGGCTAAATCTTTTCTAAAAATCCTTTTTTCGGCTTGGGCTAGAATTGGGCCAATTTTTGAGGATTTTTTTTGAGATTTGAGATTTAAAAAAATAATATATTTCCCTGCCTCTTTCCAGAGAGATGGAGACTCCATTTCATCAATGGGGTTCAGTTCTTTCTTCTCATCGTGTGACTCGCGATTTGCATGACGAGTGTTCATTTTTTAGAAATTGATAGTGTTATTGTAATGTGTTATTTACTGGATGAATTTATATTAAGCATGGGAAGGCGTTAAACATTCCATTCGGGCCACGAATGTAGCTGTTCATGGAGCGAATGTTATGAACTGACACACCAATTCCTCTGGCTGATTTGCTAATGACCGCACATTCCTTCAGAGTGCCTTTTTAGAGAAATTATAGTACTATTTTAGAATTTTGTAGTTATAATATGATAATTGTATATTAAAATAACCATTCGACTAATTACCGACTAGTCCCGATTAATTCGATTAATCTTAAATCCTCACCTTGCCGACCGAGGAACAATTTGTGACTTCTACAACATTGGGATTTGCAAAAGCCGAATACTAGAAGATTGCAAACTCTAGGGAGTATGCAAAAGTGATGTATTTGAATGAAAATTAGTAAAGTTGTAGGAATTCATTTATATGAATTTTCTTTTCTTTACAAGTATCAACCAAAATAATTTTCTTCCTTACAAATATTTAATCAAAACACTGTAATTTATCTTTTGAAGAATTCTCAAAAAAATTAATACTTAAAAGAATATCAATTATTATTATTATTATTATTATTATTATTATTATTATTATTATTATTATTATTATTATTATTATTATTATTATTATTATTATTATTATTACTTAAATATTATTACTTAAATATTATTAATATTTTCAATACTAATATTATTTTTCAAATAATTTTAATATTAATAATATTAAAAACACTATCTATTATTATTGTTAATAATATTTCATTATTTAATTATTTAATAGTTAATATTAATTAAATAATATAATAATTTATAATAGTTAGTCATTATTAATATTAAATATTTTTAATATTTTTAATACTAATATTATTATTCAAATAATTTTTAATATTAATAATGTTTAAAACAATATCTATTATTATTGTTATTAATATTTAATTATTACATTATTTAATAATTAATAGTACTTAAATAATATAATAATTTATAATAGTTAGTTATTATTAATATAATATAATATAATATAATATAATATAATATAATATAATATAATATAATATAATATAATATAATATAATATAGTATAATATAATATAATATAATATAATATAATATAATATAATATAATATAATATAATATAATATAATATAATATAATATAATATAATATAATATAATATAATATAGTTTAGTTTAATATAATATAATATAATATAATTAAAAAAATATAATAATCAACATATTCCTTTAATAATACATCCCTAAAAATTACTATAAAAAACTTACCAAAAGCTAAGTTTTCATTCTCTCTCTTTTTTTTTATACAAAATTTCCTAAAAATTTACTAGATTAAACTTTACTAAAAATTCCTAAACCTCATTCACTTGCAACTGTATTTAAAACTCCAGCAAATTTTCCCTATACTAAGACAAAAGCAACAAATTAGTAGCTATCCAAACATGCCTTTTGTCTCGCATGAACCCTCAGGCCAACTTGTCAATTTGCTACTCACATGTCTAGCATGCCATTTATGATTTACCAACCAGCCTAATAAGTAAACTATTCACAGCACTCTATTTTCCTAATCCACCAAAAATTTGGGTTTATGAAAAAAAAAAGTAGGTTTTGTACTTGCCTTATTCCACTTTGTTACTAGTCCTAAGCACGTTGTAGAATGTAAAAGACGACAATGACAACAAAAGATAACGGAAATTTTAAATGAACATAAGTAGGATGATATTATTTAGCAAAAGAATGAGAACAAACCGATATGTGTAAGTGAAGTTTAAATTAGCAAAAAGTAAATCATTAATATTATAATCAAATAGTTATTCCTAAAAAAATGAATCAAGTAGATCAGACAGTCATGGGATTCGGTCTTGAACGATATAATTTAACACATATCTGATACAGAAGACATATTCATTATTTAGAAAACAACCTATGTGTTTTATAAATCGATTTTTCTCACTTGGTTCATCTTTCTTTATGTTATTGAAATTTTAAATGGAATTATCTTTCCGTAATGAGTACGAAGGGTACTATATTATACCAAATTAAAGATACAGTCGGTTCCACATTATACCACAAAGCCTGACTTTGTATAGGTGGCTCTATTACTTGGCCACTAAGTTGAAGACATGAATTCAAATCACAACATAACCATTTTATTTCTTTATTATTTTTATTTTTTTTGAAGGTTCAGTAGGCGAAATGTCTTACTGAGATTTTCATTGTTTAATTAAAGTAAAGTAGAAAATATGAAAAAGAATATTTATAACCCGGGAGAGAGGGGCAGAATTGAAGAAAAGAAAACTAGAAATGAAAGAAGGAAAAAAGTACAAGCAAGCTTTGAACTACTAGGATTGCTCGCGTATGTAAACCTAACAAAACTCCAAACAATTCGAAGTTAGTTGATCAATTTCTATGTTGATGTGCATAAGAAGAGGCCTTCTTTGTCGGAAGATTCTGTGATTGCGCGCTTTCCAGATGCTTCAACAAGTGCTGAGCCATTCTGTGTCCCATCTTCTCCGCGCCTCTTTGTCTTTGCCTCGTCTCAGTTTCCTCCATAGGGATGCACTATCATCTTCGTCTTGCAGATGAATTCCCCTTTGCCACCATATTCATTTTGCGAAGTCACAATGAAGGAAAAGGTGAGCACACGTTTCCAGTACGTGTTGGCTACACATTGTGCATTCTCCTTGATTTGGCCACCCTCTCTTTTGGAGATTTGCTTGAGTTAGGAGGGGGTCAAGTACCATTAGCCAACTGAAAAAACGTACTTTTTCCGAGCATTTAATTTTCCAAAGTCTTGGATTCTCTTCGGATAAAGAATGCTCTAGGTGCAGAATCTTGTAGGCCGACTTTGTTGTAAATTCTCCTGATATATTCCAACACCACCTCACTTTGTCCCTTTGAGGGCTTGAGTTGATAAGAGCTAGCGTGAGGAAGATCTCTTATGCCTCCGCCCTTATCGTTTGTCAAGAGATGAGAGAAGTTATTGGAAATTGATCGCACCTCCTAGCACTTGTGCTACTGTTACGTTGTCGTCACGACATATACCATAGATAGTCGGAAAGAATGACTTCAGGGAGTCTTCAAATGCCCATAGATCATTCCAGAAGTTTATGTCCCAACCGTTCCCCAATTCATAGTAAATGGAGGACTTAAACAATGGTAATAGGGTCAGTAATTGAGCAAGGAAAAAAAGAGAGTGATTGGGGATTATTTACGAGATCACTCGGTTCATCAAACCCATAAAGAAGTTTTGGGGACTTTGCCCGTTGGCTATGAGGGTCAAATTTCCATATCCAAAGCCACCTAAGTAGGAGTGCGATGTTTTGGTCCTTGATATTTAGAATTCCAACCCCGTCATTTTCCTTTGGCAAGCAAAGACACTTCCAAGCTACTAGGCAATACCCCCGGAGCATTTTTTGTCGTCTTTCCAAAGGAAGGCTCGAATGAGTCTATTAATTTGTTCTATGAGCCAATTTAAAAAAAAGGAAACTTGCATTTCATAGGTTAGGAGAGAGATAAGTACAGACTTAATAAGCGTTAACCTCCCTCCTAAAGAAAGTATTTTCCATTTCCAATCCGCTAGCCTCTTTTATATTTTCTCAAGATTATTTTGAAAGATAGACTTGGTGGGTTTTTTTTGTTGTTAAAAGAAGACCTAAGAGTTTTTGAGGGAAGCATTCAATTTAGCAATTGAAGATTTATGGGAGGACATTCGCAAGAGAATCCAAGATCGCTATGGTAGTGCAAGAGCTCTTTTGCCAATTAATGTGTAACCCCGAGATCATTGAGAAGTTATCTAGGGCCTCTTTAATAACTTTTAGATTTCATGGGTCCGCTTCGGAGAGGATGGTCGTATCATCGACGAATTGCACCAACATTGGAGGAATATAGTGATGAGGATTAAGAAGAGATATAATTTGTTGGAAGTATGTTTGTAAAATGTCGACAGCTAGATTGAAAAGTATGGGGGAAAGGGGTCCCTTGTCTTAACCCTCCATTGTGAAAGAATGGTATTCCTTTTATTTCTTTGTTTTGTTAGGCAACTTATATTTTAATTAACATTATTGTTTTATTTGACCATTTTTACTTGCATCAGCCAACAGCTTAGATCTAAATATATTTATAATATTAATAATCTTGGATAATACTATATCCCACCTAAAACATATTTGATACATATATGTATGTATTATCAAGAAAATAGCGTAACAAAATACAATCAATCATCCCTTAACACTAAACCTAAAACAACATTTACATCATCAATAAAAGCCAACATCAAAGCTTCAAGCACAAACAACCCTATCCACATCATCTTATCTCTTGAACCAAGTGTGTCAATCCATCCTTTCAAAATCATCATTTTTTTTAGTGGAGCACACAACTCCTGCATATATCAATTAACAATTTCAGTGAGTCAAATAAGGCCTAATTTACACCCAATTCAGCCAATTTCAATCAACACACAAACTGAAATTGTGCACATAATTTAAATATAGATATTTCAATTTAAATCAAAATAAGAAATTGAAAACCTTGAAAATAACTGGAATATCTGCACAGAAACTGAAAACTTTATACTAATTCATCCAGCTTAGACGTAAATCCATCAAAACTAGCCTTAATTAAGACCTAACAAATCCAAATTCAACCCAATTTATCCAATAAGAATCAGTTCACACCAAAATTAACCTTTCAACATAATCTTCACTAAAATGAAGCTTAATTTCAATTCAAATGAGCTATTGTGGTCCAGAAATTCAATTTCTCAAAAATTGAGAATTTTTTGAGAACTCGAAGGAGCTTTCCAGTTCATGTTAATTTGCAAAACAATTAGAAATGTTCATAATAGATTGTAAAAAAAAAATGTTTAATCAAATTGCATATTTTCATTGCAAGAAATTCAATTGCATTTTTTCAGTCCAAAAAATTCATTTCGAAATTTCAAAAGAAGATTAAACAGAAAACCTGATTTTCCTTGAATCGGACTCGGTTTTGAATACAGCGGGCAGAGCTCCAACAGTAGTGGCTGCCGGAGCTTCAAGTCACGGCGGTGAATAGCGGAGCTTCAAACCGGCGATTAGCTGGGGTGTTATCACCTTCCGATTTAGGACTGATTTTTGGAAACATCCTTTCTTCTGCTCCAAAGCGTCCTGTTGGCGGAGTCCAATGTAGAGCTAAGCGTCACGCTTACGGGAGCCGACGAAGATCACCGGCTTGCCCCTTGTTAATTTGAGGCGAGTGAAATTGCTTTTGGGATTCATTAGAGGTGCAAGCAGCTGCATGGTTTAGAGGGAGGACTCGGAATCGATTCAGAAAGAGAGGGATCATGAAGCAAATCCATCTGTAGGTCTACAGTGCACCAAGTTCGAGCAAATTGCATTTTAATGAGTATACGTGTTTGACTGTGATTGGCTCCTAACAGAAGAACCAGGCAGCCACACACACCAAAACTCCCTCTTTTTATATACATAGTAGATATGATTCTTTGCTATAATTCATGCTACTGAATCAATACAACTATTGCACTACTTTGATTTGTTATAATCCAATTTCTGAACTAGACCAAATACAAGCATCTGCTTGTATTGTTTCAACTTGTTATAACCCAAATGATATACCAACTCAAACACAACTACGCAATCTTAATCATAAATCAAAACACAAATTATTCAATTATTTCTCTCACAAATTGACAATCAAAAGTAAACTAATCATGAATAGAGTTTCCTAAGCAATCAATGAACACACCATGAATATAACAGGAACACGTACTATACCAAAATCCAATATTATAATTTCTTTTCACGACTTTATTAAGTTTATTGTGCATCATCCAATGTAAATAATATCCAATATCTATGAATAAGAAAATGAAACAACAAAGAAGACCACCAATCGAATGAACCCTCACCAAGCCTTCTCTAACTTTGACACATAACAAGTGCACGGTGATATTATTATTATTCAAATTATAAAAATGAAAAGTAAAATGGAGATACAACAACATATGAGAATATGAGACCCATGCAATTCACCGCACTCCCCCCTCCAGTGCCAAGTATTGCATTCCCCTGCAATTCAATCACATACAATTCTTATAAGAGACTAAACATTCTATGAAATTGCAGAGACAAATGGCAGTTTGGAGAATTTTTGTTTAATTTTATTGGCTTGAATTGTGTGTAGTGCGAAATGAGAGTAAATTGAGTGCAAATTTAATGAAAGATTGGTCTTAGTTGAGGTTAATACATGCAAAATTGGAGAAATTTAGGGCTAGTTCGAGCTTGATTGAACTATTTAGGCTTGATTGGAGTAATTAGGATAAAAATACTTAATTGCCTTTCATAATTTTCAACTACTCAATATAAACCAACATCTCAAAACAAATAAGCCAAATTATAATGATATTAAAATACATCTAGATAACTGACTAATTTATATTTCTCCTATTAACTCAAGTGGTATATCTCTCTCTCTCTTTTCCTCTCAATTTTGCAATTTTTTCCCGTAATGTAATAATTATAATTTTATTGAACAATTCGTGCATAATTGCACAATTCTCTCCCTAATTCTCAGCAATCAAATCTAAGTTAAATTTTTTGAAAGAAAAGGAATCGACACAAATACAAAAATCCAACTGAATTATTTTTGGCAGCAATCTAAACTCCCAATCCATGTCAGATCAATATAATCAGATCAGATCTGAACTAAATCAATCCTAATTCTTAACTATCTTGTGCCCCATTCAATTAGCCAAATAATTGAAGGCCTTTAATTGCATTGCAAATTTGTTTCAATTAATCTAAGAATTTAACAGTCTCTCAAGTCTAAGTTCAGGGCAAAATTTTCAGGTTTCAGACTGAAAAACAATGATTTTAATGCAATTACTATCAGATTAATTCAAACCCCATTTGATCTGTAAAAAAATTATGTCCAAAATCATCCAGATCCAGACCTATAAATCATCCAGATCCAGACCAAAATCAGCTCAAAATAAAACCAAATCAAGAAAACCAAGAAAAAGCTCACTCACTTCTTGTTACGCCGTCCATGCTTGGGGCCAAAAGCTTCGAGCTTTGCGAGAGGGCAGCCACACCTGGATCTAAACAGAAGCACTGCCCGGCCATTAACCGGCGCCATCTTCCTCAGCTCCGCCCGGAGACACTCATAATCGGGATTATTCCCGCCCATTCCGCCCTTCCACGGCAATCCCTCAATCTCCTTCCACATCCCTCCATCCTGCGCACTACTCCCACCTTTCAAGGATTCCTCACTCTGCAGCTGCACGTCGAATTCCAAGGCTTTTTTCAGCCCGCGGCATCTTGGGTTCTTGCATTTCCTCCTCGGCAAGTGCCGGCAGATCAAACACAGACTAAAGGACAACGGAAACGATATCAGTACCGGCGTAACAAAGTACTGAACAGGGACATCATACAAAGCAGATACGAAAGGCGAAATATAAGGACTGAGGGCGTGGAGGACGTGAGAGAAGGAGGAGAAGAGGAGGAAAGTGATGGAAAATAACACCAGTATCAGAATCAACAGATCGAGCGTGGCGGAGGGCGGGTGCTTGCAGGAGGAGGAGGAGAAGGAGATCGAAGGCGGGCAGAAGGAGATGGACTTGGTGCGGCGGGAGGATGAGGAAGAGGAGAGAGGCATGATGAGGGCGGAGAAGCGGCGGAGCATGACCGTCGGTGGGAGGAGGAGAGGAGCAGTGAAAGACTTAAGACTAAGGAAAAAAGAGAAGAAGGTTTCTTATTGTTCTGTTTAGTGATGTGGAGGATGGTGATTGGGTGGGAGACTGTTAATTAGGTATTAATTTCGGTAATTGGGGATTTGGAATTAGTGTTATCATGTGAAATTTATTTCTTGATTTTGTGGGTTTGTTTATGACCAGTCCGGTCCATGAAATGAAGGCTGGATTGGGATGTTGTTGTTAAAGGGTACTTTGGGCCTATTCCAGTACTGAAATAATATATTTGTTTATTAAAAAGTATTTTATTATAAAATGGTTTCTTATCTTTTATATCTTTTTCCCTTTTTTTTTTGCAATTGATATAATTTGATTGTTTTAACACTAGGTTAGGAAACAAGAAGATTTCTTCCTCTTCTTGATAATTGGTTTTAGTGACGTGTCTGATGCTTATTGGGTGAGAGACTATTTTTGAGAATAACTGGTACCCAAATGGGGCAGGTAAAATCCGATAAGATAACCCGCAAGATGGATGGTATGAGGAAAAAAATTATACCCAGTTGTGAATTCGGGTTTCGGGTATAGGAATAGGAATATGTGTATCCTACTTTGTGGGTAACCCGCCCGTTAGGTATATATATATATATATGATGGTGTTATTCTAAGATATTTGGACCTAGATGATGGATTGTAATAACAAACATAATATTTATTCTAAGATATTTCATATAATATGTGCGTATATGTTATTTTAATATAATTAAAATAGACCATGAATATGCAATTCGGATTTTGTCATCAAAGTGCGTGACTTTAATAGTAAAACTATAAAGTGTTATGAATGCTATTCTAAATCGTCCCTGGTCATTAATAAGATATTTGTGGAGACAAATTGTAAGATATCAAAATTTGATTTTGATATTTTTCTATATTTTTCTTAATAAGCGTAATTACCGAAACTTGATTTTGTTTTTCATATTAAATTAAATCGAAAACTTAAGCACACATGGTGATATTCACGTGGGCAAAGGCATAATTTATTTTATATAGTGGGTTGTTAAGTAGTTAAAATATAAGGTCCTATTTGCAAAGGTAAAAATATATTACACATATAATCATAGGCATTATTATTATTAGGATTTTGCAAATATGAAACTTTGAGGGTTATATTTGTAAATGAGGAAGCCAAATTCCATTTGCCAGCTTCATTCCTCTTCCTCTTCATGCGCATGATTAATTTGGATGAGTGGCCCCTTATCTCTTCCATGTCCATTCATTTTTCTCAAATAAGAAGAAAAGAGAGAAAGAGTAAAATTTAATAAGGATCTACAAAATTTCACCGATTCGAAAAACGGAGGGTACAGCGATATTCTAAACGTTGAGACGAGCAAGTTGATATCCTCATTTGCGCGATTCAGCTCCGTCACCGTAAGCGCGCTTTTCAAAGCGAAGGCCTATTTCGACTAAGAACACGTGTGCGAGACTCCGTCTCGTCAACCATCGTGTCTTGTGCGTTAGTGAGTGAATTCTTTCCCCTTTTCTCTTATTAAGACTTGCAGTTTTGCGCATATAAGGTCATTGTGTATTTTCATTTTGTATCTTCATATTTACTTCTTTTTATTTGCTATTTTCAATTTAATAATTATGGGTATCCTCATGACCTTATGTTGTGCATGTCATAAATTATTAGGGTTTCTTAATTAGGGTTTCAAAGTTAGGGTTTCAATAATCGGGACTTGGGATTAGGGTTTTGTGCTAAGTGGGAATTATAGATTCATTATAAAACCGTAAAAAATAATCTTAGTAATTATAAAAATATATTTCCATCATATATGATTAATTTATTATTAATTAAATTATTTTATTATTGTAATATTTTGGGGAACTTTGAGATGTCACTTTTAATTTGACGGGTTGTTTCGACGAGACTCGTTTGTCAATTGTGTGTTTTGTGATTAGTAATTCGTGACATCTGATTTGAGGGGAAACGAGCTACTAGACGTAGTGAAAATTCCAAATTTAGTTCGGTTCAAGACGTGAGGATATATCCATGGTCGTCAAGGCTCTTGTGTGGGAATACGCTATTCCCAGGAGCTATGTGATTCTCCAGAAGAGTTGGATTTGCTCTCCGCTCTATCTGGCACTTCAGTTGACCGCTACGCGTACCCTCACTTGGGAATATTATATGGGTTATATATATATATATATATATATATATATATGTAAACAAGGAATGTGTGAAAGGAATAGACTTCTAAAGTTGGATAGTAGTAATGGTACATATGAGGAATAGTTTTGTGCATTTCTTTTACCTTAGAAATTCTTTTAATATCTTTAATTCTACAATTATTACTACATGTGATATTATTTTAATATTTAAAATTAGTAATATTAATTCGGCAAGAATTAGGGTTACACTCAAATGAATTAATAAAAGTTACTAATGTCATTTGTTCTTATTCAATTTAATTTGGGATCAACAAATATTAATCGATTAATATAAGGATTGCATATTACATGTCTTTTGATTATAGATATCGCGTGACAAAGGGACTAAATACGTGATTGTTGATTAGGTAAATCGGATCACCGATATTCACTTAAGTTGGGTAGTCATGATGACTTGCTAGAGTCCGCTCATGATTTATAGACTGTTGAGTCTATTGCCAACATTAAGTGAACCTACAGGGTCACACACAAAGAACAAACTGAAGCGGGCGCAGAAAATCCTAGCGACTTATATGATGAGTTGCATAAGAATTTCACAAAATATATTGTCATCTTATGTGATAAGATGTGATATATATGTATATAAAGACTATGAGCACAAAAGATCATGTAATCTAGAAGAGTCTAGATGATGGCATATGGATAATGATGAGTGATGTCATACACATCTTTTTGTGCGAAGAGACATGATTCTTCACCTCTATATAAGGACATAGAGAGCTCCCAATTCAGAACACAACACATCATTCTCTCTCTCATTATTTCACATTCTCTTTTGTGAGACAAAAGAGAGAAAATATACTTTCTAATTTGTATGACAAAATTATGAAAGGGTGCTTTCTTTTTGTATGACAAAAACGAAAGAATGCGATTATATGAGAGGAATTATATACATCTTTCGTGAGATAAAATAAGAAGAAGAAAAAGAGTTTTCTTGTGCAAGAGGAAAATAAGTTACTAGCATATATATTGTTCTTCTTCACGTTTTAAGAAGTTTGTTCGTGTGGATACCGGTAGAGGTGTTCGTACTTTCGGCATTTGTGATCTATTCGGCCTAAGAAGATGAGAACAGGTTGTTGACAGTTTCGGTGGAGACCAATTGTGTGTGCGGTAGATGACTTCCGCACGATCCGACCTAGACGGCCTAGACAGACGAAAAATCGGTTTGGACGGTAACCGGTTTAGAGGCTCATGGACAATACGCATGGTTTGAGCGTCACCGATTAAGCATAATATGAAAGGTATCTTTAAGATTTATTTCTTTGATTTAACCGATACACACGGATCCTCGGATTTGTTTTGGACGAAATTTTGTTTTTCGGATGCGTTATGCACGTCCGAAACCCAACAGTGGTATCAGAGCCACGTATGTGTTTCGGTTAAATTGAGATGGTATATATGAGATATATACTATTTAGATACTATTTATAATTTTGATTTATAATTATAAGGCTTGCATATAGAGTTTTCAAGTGTTGAATATTCCTAATCGAAAGGATGCGAAGGTTTAGGGATTCATGAAAAGGTACATAAGATATATCATCTATATGAAAGAGTTCATATAATGATTAATTCATGAAAGGTCATTAGACTCTTTTGAAGAGATTATACGATGGTTAAGTTTGTTTCATATGGTTGTGTCTCATTTGAAGAGTTGCGTCAAAGAGGTGCGACCAAAGGGTAAGATCCAAAGGTTGCGAGTAAGAGTTGTGCCCAATAAGTGCGACTAACGAGTACGACCAACAGATGTGACCAAAAGTTATGTCCAAGAGATGCGATCAAAAGATGCGATGAATGGATGTGATCCAGAAGTTGTGTCCAAAAGATGCCGCCAAGAGATACGATCCAAGAGTTGCATCAAAGAGGTGCGACCAAATGATATGATCCAAAGGTTGCGAGCAAAAGTTGTGACCAACAGGTGCTACTAACGGGTGCGACCAACAGATGCGAGCAAAAGTTATGTCCAAAAGATGCCGCCAAGAGATGCGATCCAAAGGTTGAGTCCAAGAGTTGCGACCAACGGATGCGACCAAGTATGCGATCCAAATGTCACATCCAAGGGATGCGTCAAAAGGTTGTGTCTAAAGAGTTGCGGCCAATGGGTGCGACTAAAGGTTGTGACCAAAAGTCAAAGGGTGCGACTAAAGGGTGTGACCAATGGATGTGATTCAAATGTCACATCCAAAAGACGCGACGAAAAGTTACGACCAACGGGTGTAATCGACATGCGTAACCAATAGGTACGACTGAAAAGGTGCAATCGCAAGAGTTGCGACCTCTTGAATAGTTGTGTCTTCATGAATGGGTGCATACCATTAATTATTTTTTTTTTTGAAATGGTGCATGTGATGCATTATTTCATGAAAAAGTGCATGTGATGCATTATTTCATGAAAAGTTGCATGTGATGCATTGAATTTATGAAAAGATGCATATGATGAATTAATGTGTAGAAATATATGTGTTGACAAAGTTGACCAAGTGTTGACCATGTTGACAGTTGGCTGTTGACCCACTGTATTGATTGTGGACTATGTTGACTACACTAATTTACTCCTTGACTGTTGACCACTGAATTGGTCAAAAGTTGATCATGACCTAGTCAAAATGTTGACCATTGACTGGTGACCTTATTAAATGTTGATCGTTAACCTAGTCAAACATTGACCAAATCAAATATTGGTTTTTGACTTGTCAAATATTGACAATGACGACCGTGCCCCGAATTCGCATTCATAAGCCTTATATATATATATATATATATATATATATATATATATATATATATATATATATATATATATATATATATATATATATATATATATATATATATATATATATATATATATATATATATATATATATATATATATATATATATATATATATATATATATATTATAAATGGTTAAATAATCGAAACATAATATGATTATGTTTATATTTGATATATTTGTTGATACGTGTTGATATAATGAAAGAGTTCATTAGACATAACACATCCATCATGGAGATGAAGGAGTTCATCGTCTATCATGAATACATCATTAAAATGACAAGTTCATTTTTAACCACACATCATGGCAATAAAAGAGTTCATCGATTTCTATACATGGAGATAAGATTTTCATATACAATCTAAGAAAAATTTCATGGAGATCAAATATATATTAGGAAATCTTTATGTTAGTTCATAAAGAACAAGGCTATGATATATCATCGTTATTATCTTTATTCTATTGGTACATATGATGTTCTTTGAAGATTGCATAATAACATATAATATTAAATTCAAAATCCCTCTAAATAATATTAAGTCATGAAATGCCTTCCATAAGTCTAAATCTCTCGATACTCTGATTGACCCTGCATAGTGATGGTATTATGGCCTAGGCCAAAGTGTTTGTGACCTAAATGATAGATTGTAATGACAAACATAATATTTATTCTAAGATATTGCATATAATATGTGCGTATAGGTTATTTTAATATAATTAAAATATATCATGAATATGCAATTCAGCTTTATGTCATCAAAGTGCGTGACTTTGATAGTAAAACTATAAAGTGTTATGAATGCTATTCTAAATCGTCCCTAGTCATTTATAGGATATTTGTGGAGACAAATATACTTGTAGATACATATAAATATATATTTATATACAAGCTAAAAATGTACACCGTATATTAGTTGACTGATGATTATGTTTTACTGATCATGGATAAATAGTTATCAAGGCATTAACATAGGTATATGTTAGAGACCATATACTGGACTGACCCGCCATAAGAATGCTACATGTTTTAAGTCATTAGCGATTCTTGTAACATAAAGTATTTTTAGGCCTTTGACCTAAGATTGTCTCAGTTCTCAACATGAGTAATTTTATACTTTAATATAATCTAACACTGCCTTTAACCGGGTGGTCATAACGGTTATGATTAGGTATACAATGAATCATGTAGAGGGATGAGTGCAATCAAGATGGGATTTGTTCCTCTCATAAATGAGAGAGATATCTTTAGGCCTCTTGATGAATTGAACTGAAGAAGTGTATGGCCATACTCAAATGAATTAATAAAAGTTACTAATGTCATTTGTTCTTGTTCAATTTAATTTGGGATCAGGAAATATTAATCGATTAATATAAGGATGGCATATTACATGCCTTATGATCGATATAGATATCGCGTGACAAAGGGACTAAATACGTGATTGTTGATTAGGTAAATCGGATCACCGATATTCACTTAACTTGGGTAGTCATGATGGCTTGCTAGAGTCTGCTCATGATTTATAGACTGTCAAGTCTATTGCCAATATTAAGTGAACCTACAGTGTCACACACAAAGAACAAACTGAAACGGGCGCAAAAAATCCTAGCGAGTTATATGATTAGTTGCATAAGAATGTCACAAAATATATTGTCATCTTATGTGATAAGATGTGATATAAATCTGTATATAAAGACTATGAGCACAAAAGATCATGTAATCTAGAAAAGTCTAGATGATGGCATATGGATAATGATGAGTGATGTCATACACATCTTTTAGTGTAAAGAGACATGACTCTTCACCTCTATATAAGGACATAGAGAGCTCCAAATTCACAATACAACACATCATTCTCTCTCTCATTATTTCTCATTCTCTTTTGTGAGACAAAAGAGAGAAAATATACTTTGTAATTTGTATGACAAAATTATGAAAGGGTGTTTTCTTTTTGTATGACAAAATGAAAGAGTGCGATTATATGAGAGGAATTATATACATCTTTTGTGAGATAAAATAAGAAGAGTTTTCTTATGCAAGAGGAGGACAAGCTACTAGCATATATATTGTTCTTCTTCCCGTTTTAAGAAGTTTGTTCGTGTGGACACCGGTAGAGGCGTTCGTACTTTCGGCGCTTGTGATCTTTTCGGCCTAAAAAGATGAGAATGGTTTGTTGAGAGTTTTGGTGGAGACCGATTGTGTGTGCGGTAGATGACTTCCGGTTAGGACTGTAACCGGTTTAGAGACGCATGGACAACACGCACGGTTTGAGCGTCATGGATTAAGCGTAATCCGATAGGTATCTTTAAGATTTATTTCTTTGATTTAACTGATACGCCCGGATTCTCGGATTGGTTTTGGATGAAATTTTTGTTTTTCCACTGCGTTATGCACGTCTGAAACCCAACACATAGGTCATGCCAAAGCTGAGTATGTAGGGACAATCTTAGGAGGAGAAAATGAGGGAAATGGGAGCCAACATAGGTCATGCCAAAGCTGAGTGTCTTGGGTACTAATTTGCCGATGATTAGACATGGTTTGATTTAACTGGGCTATCAAGTCCGACTTGGGCTTGGGGCATACGATAGGATATATACGTCGGGTATATGATGCTTATCCTATGTTGTTCAAGAGTTGTATGAGATACAATTGGAATTATTCCTACCTAAATAAGTTTAGTTCTCGGTGATGAGCCAAAGCTCACTTAGGACTTAATTGAAATATGGATCTTGTCTCACTATGAAACTTCAAGGATTGAAAGTTTCCGAATCAATGAGATTGAGGGTTATTGATTTGATTAAAAATAGTGGGAGCCATTATATGAAATATTTAAAGAATAATAGTCTTTGCATATTATTCAAATCGAATAGTATATCTATTTATGTCTCTCAATAGGTCCTTGAGAATGACAGATAGCATAAGAAGCTAATAATCGTTAGCATGAATATGGACAAGTGTTGTCAATGATATTCTCGTGCTTAAAAGGAACGTAAAAAGTACTCCCAAAGACAAGGGCAAGATGTTGCCGGGGCTTCAGCCTTAGGTAAGAAATTAGTATCTTTCGCAATGAATCAGTTCATTGAAAGAAACCATAATTTCTCAAGAAGATATAAAAAAAATGAATGAAAGGATAGTGGAATGTCACAAAATATATTGTCATCTTATGTAATAAGATGTGATATATATGTATATAAAGACTATGAGCACAAAAGATCATGTAATCTAGAAGAGTTTAGATAATGACATATGGATAATGATGAGTGATGTCATACACATCTTTTAGTGTGAAGAGACATGACTCTTCACCTCTATATAAGGACATAGAGAGCTCCAAATTCAGAACACAACACATCATTCTGTCTCTCATTATTTCACATTCTCTTTTGTGAGACAAAAGAGAGAAAATATATTTTCTAATTTGTATGACAAAATTATGAAAGGGTGCTTTCTTTTTGTATGACAAAAACGAAAGAGTGCGATTATATGAGAGGAATTATATACATCTTTTGTGATATAAAATAAGAAGAAGAAAAAGAGTTTTTTTGTGCAAGAGAAGAATAAGTTACTAGCATATATATTGTTTTTCTTCCCGTTTTAAGAAGTTTGTTCGTGTGGATACCGGTAGAGGCATTCGTATTTTCGGCGTTTGTGATCTATTCGGCCTAAGAAGATGAGAACGGGTTGTTGAGAGTTTCGGTGGAGACCGATTGTGTGTGTGGTAGATAACTTCTGCACGATCCGACCTAGACGGACGAAAAATCGGTTAGGACGGTAACCGGTTTAGAGTCGCATGGCAATACACATGGTTTGAGCGTCACGGATTAAGCGTTATCCGAAATGTATCTTTAAGATTTATTTCTTTGATTTAACTGATACGCACGGATCCTCGGATTGGTTTTGAACGAAATTTTGTTTTTCCGCTGCGTTATGCACGTCCGAAACCCAACATATATATATATATATATATATATATATATATATATATATATATATATATATATATATATATATATATACATATATATGTATATACATATATATATACATATATATAGAGAGGGACTAAATAACATACATATGTAAACTTCAGTTTTTGCTTACCCTCGTCTACCGTTGGATTTGTTCCAAGATCCGCGCAAATAATATAGAGGAAACGGAGCCTCATTTTCCTTCCGTTCCCCTGTTCCCCTTTATTTCCATCCGTCCCCTCTCGCCTTCCTTCTCTCCTGCATGAAGCTTCTCTCTCCTTCTCTACTGCACGAGAAATAAAGGGGGCAAAGATGGCCGCCTCTCTCTCTCTCTCTCTCTCTCTCTCTCTCATGCCGTGCCAGACGATGGCCGTCTCTCTTCTCTTCTCCTCCCTTCTCTCGCATGTTGCCTCTAGAGCTCGAGCTCCCTATCACTCTCTCCAGTCGTTGTCCCCTCACTCGTCGAGGCCAATCCCTCTCGCACGAGAGTACGAGACAGACAGACATGAGACCCTTCTCTGCTCCAGTCCACTGCACGAATCCTTTGTCCTCTTTTCCGCACTCTCAAGGTAATTAATTACACTTTTTTGGGGTTGATTATGCGGATTTAGACTAATTTCTACTTAATTAGAGCTCATTTTGTTCGATACGGTGTTATTATGTCGTAATAGAGACTAGTTGAGGTTCATGTAGCCTCAATTGTTGTTCAATTAAGGCTAATTGGATATAATTGTGACTATTGAATTTTATTGGGTCTTAATTAGTTTCAATTAGGTTTTAATTAGTTTTAATTGATGCTAATATGAATGTTTTATTGGGTCTTAATTCAGCTCAATTAACCCTAATTAGGCAAAGGCAGTTAATTAAGCTGAATTTTGCCTAATTAGGTTTAATTAATTTGGCCTACTTAAGGTTAATTTAGCTAAACTTTGATATACACCTGTTTTATATTGAAAAAATTAGGGTGTTGCACCGAATGCATCAGTTAATCCTTTTCTTTTAAATCCAACAGAATTTCAGTACAATTCTCTCTGAAAAGAGGAAAAATAAAAGGGAAAGCAGAAAACAAAGCAACAAGTATACTTTCAAACTTTAACCAATTAAGTTGATCTTTGAGGCAAATTGTCTGCGTAGCTTTATCCAAGAAAGAAAACCAGAAACAATGAGTAAGAAATCCAAAACAAAACGGGGACATTGAAACAGATCTATTATTAATCCCTGTTTGACCATTATTAATCTACAAATCAAGGTCAAAGGTAGTTTTTTTTAAATATTCCAAAAATAAGGGTTTTTTTTATAAATTTGAGAAAATATAAGGGGTTTTCATTTTTTATATTTTATACAATATTTGACTTCATTTAAAAAATAGACCACTTTGATATAGACCTGTTTTATTTATTTAATTATTTAATTATTTATTTATTTTCTGCTTTTATTTATTATTTATTTATTTATTTCAGGTTATAATTTATGATTGCCCTCAACATGGATTGCAAAAGAAACTTGGACTTACATGAAGACGATGAAAAGTTTTGGCTAATTGTTGAGGGTTTAGGATTGAATTGTTAGGGTTTGTTGTTATTTGAATAGAATTTAGTGTATAAGGTTTATATTTTAGGGTTTATGCCTTTATGGTTTAGAGTTGTTGAATGGTTTAGGGTTTAGGGTTGAATTATTAGTGTTTAGGGTTTAGGGTTTGGGGAGCGATCGCTTGTATTATGTATAAGTTTAGGGTATATCTAATGTCAATGTAAAATATTATTGCTATGTAATATATATTAATGAAATTTTTTGTGAAGATTTTTTATATTGTTCAATGTATGTTTTAAATATTAATGAAATTCTTGTGGGAGATATCTATTGCAATGAATGTTATTGTGGCAAATTGTCGAGGGTTTAGGGTTGAATTGTTAGGGTTTATGTATATGTTTGTATGCGCATTAAATATCATTGTAATCCTAAAATTGCAAATTATACTATAGGGTTTCGTTTTTTTTCTTTTTTTAATTGTACTGTTTTTTGCTGTTTATTTTGCTGAAATTTACTGTTTTTTGTTTTTTTTTTGGCTGAAATTTTCTGTTTTTCGCTGAAATTTACTGTTTTTTGCTGAAATTTATTGTTTTTCGCTGAAATTTACTTGTTTTTGCTGAAATTTACTGTTTTTGGGTGAAATTTACTTTTTTTGCTTTTTTTTTTGCTGAAATTTTCCTTTTTTTGCTGCAATTTACTGTTTTTTGCTTTTGTTTTGCTGAATATTACTCTTTTGTGCTGAATTTAGCGGTTTTTCTGTTTTTTACTGAATTTTTCTGTGTTTTGCTGTTTTATTGATGTTCTTTTGGCTTTTTTTTTCTTTTTTTGGCTGTTTTGTACTTTTTTTTTTGCTGAAATTTTCTGATTTTTCCTTTTTTTTGCTGAATTTAGCATTTTTGCTGTTTTTTACTGAATTTTTCTGTGTTTTGTTGCTTTTTCGTTTTTTTTTTTTTTTTGCTGTTTTGTACTGTTTTTTTGCTGAAATTTTCTGATTTTTGCTTTTTTTTGCTGAATATTACAACAAAAACTCCTCAATTCATTCTAACATAACTTTAACATAATTTACAACAAAAAGTCCTCAAAATAAGACTTTCACAAAATATTTGTAAATGGACTTAATAACCTAAAAATCACTAAAAATCTCTGGATCCGACTCACAATCTCCATCAGACTCACAATCTTCTTCGCCTTCATAATCTCCTTCGTGCTCCTCATTCACTTCGGGTTTGGGATTATGACTGGGATTTTGAGAATCTTTCTTTCCGCATGTGCGAGAATTGTACCCCTCTTTCTTTCCGCATGTACTACATGTCTTCCTTTTCTTATCATCCATTTCATAAGGAGGCTTCATCCGATGAGGTTTTCTCTTTCCCTTACATTGAGACACCGGTGGATCGCGTAAGGACACGTCACTGCTATTGAGTACCATGTGCTCACACGTGGTGTTTTCTTTTTCGGCTACTAAATGTTCTTTCTTGCCATTAATTGAAATGAGTTTATTAACACTTTCATCTACCATACACAAGCCTCCGTGTAGGCATCATCTGATTTATGTGCTTCTTGGATAAGTCTCTTCAACTTCGAGTTAAGTGTATCACAACCCTCCGATTCTCCCATCACAACACTCTCCTCACAAAAGGGTACCTTTGCACTCGCATTCGCATCTTTGGTCCATCTTTTTAGAATGTAATGATCTGGAAGTGTATGCATTCCAATACTTCGCATAACTTGTAGGGAGTGCGGGCAAAGAAGACCTTCGTGTTCAAAACCCTTACAAACACATGAAACTTTAAGGCTTGGTTTATCTATATTAACCTTGTACAACAATCCGAATTTCAGAGATTTACCTCATATAATACGTCATTTTCTAAGACCTTCACACTATAATTGCTACCCTCCTCTAAATTCTTCTTAAACCGTGTGAAAACATTTCTCGTGTAGCATATTTTTCTATTGGATCTTTCGTCCATAATCGAGAAATTTTATTTTTGGTTTGAATATCTTGTTCACTTTCTCTATCCATAATAGTTTGCCTCATCTTCTCAAATTGAATAGCAAACCTATATATTAAAGTAGTTGAATTAACCCACATTTTCAGCTTTGCATTTATACTCTCACTTCTTTGTGAAGTGGACATATCGGCGAAAAAAGTATCCCGAAAGTAAGCCGGGGCCCATTGATTGCGGGTGCTAAACATCAATTTTAGATGTTTAATATTTTCCAAGTTATGCTTCGTTACCATGTTTCTCCAATTTACTTCGAACTCTTCAACCGTTAAACTTTGGTTAATGCATGACTGTAAATCAAATTTAAACCCTTCTTTTTGACCATATAACACAGCAAAATGTTCCTTCGCCTTCCGCATCACATGCCATTGGCAACACCTATGAACGGTATTAGGAAATATTTTCGCAATAGCACCCTTCATAGCCGGGTCTTGGTCGGTAATAATAGAAGTAGGATGTTTTTGATCCATGGCTTGTAACCATGTTTCAAACAACCACTCAAATGTGATCATTTTCTCATCTCTAATTAACGCACAACCGAAAAATATCGATTGTCTATGATGATTTACCCCGATAAACGGTGCACAAGGCATTGAATATGTATTAGTTGCATAGGTTGTATCGAATATAACAACATCACCAAATTCTTTATATGACCTTCTCGACCGGCCATCAATCCCAAAAATAGTTCTCAATGCATTGTCTTTATCAATTTGTAGGGCAAAGAAAAAATCCGGATCTCTCTCTTTAATCTTATTAAAGTACATAATGGTGGTCTCTACATCGACTCCTAAAAGTTTCTTGTTCTCACCACCGATCAAATTATTGACATCTTTTATCGCAAAACATAGTTTACGCCTACTCCCTGTCCTTGCTACTAAAATCTCATAAATTTGTGATGCTCTTATACCTTGCTCACTCAACAACTTAATATCCTCTCTTTGTTCCTTCGTAATAAGTTTATGAGATTTTAGATACCGATTTTTTGAAGGACTAAGAATTAGTTCATGGTTATGATCTTTGTTGAAAATGCTTATTTTCCAAATTCCGTCCTTCTTATCCAACTTAAAGGATAATGAGGCCTTACACCCACATTTAGTAGATGCGCTTATTCTTTCCGGCGTTTTTTCATTGGTTGGTTGTTTTCCTTCTTTTGAGCAAACGTATCTATAGGAAGTGGGTGGCTCATTTGTTTTGGGCTTGTATTGATGATTCTTGCGAATACTAAATCCAATTTTCAAAGCATACGCGTTATAAAATTGGTACGCCTCTTCTGGATCACCAAATTCCTTGCCAACATATGGTTCGAGAGGATTGATTTCTGTATCTGGCATCGGATCATCCGGAGACATCTAGTGTATCATATACCAAAATAAAACATGAATAAGTTTCAATATCCATGAAAAACTTGTAAACCTAAATAAAAAAAGGAAGAATATAATGTAAAGAAATCTAATTACCTCGTTTAAATCTTCATTGTAGTCAGCGAATTTCTCATCTAAATGCACTTTAGTTTGGGAAGACGAAGGTACATTCGACATCATCTACTAGAAGGGGAAAAGAGATGAAACAAAATATATTCGAATTGTTATGATGTTGAATATTTTAACAAATTAAGAACTTATATAGTCACATGATATACATTAGCATTAAAAAATTTACAATTTTAAAAAATTACTTATAAGTTGATAGAGTTTGGCTGAGTTGGTGAGAATATAGGTTGAGTTGGTGAGAGATGTGTGCAAAGGGTTCCGTAAAAAGAGCTGAGGGTTGAATTTCATAAATAAGAGCTGAGTGTTCCGTAAATTTTTTTCAGCAATTTTGGGGCTGAGTTTGTGCAAGCTTCTTTCCAGAAGCTTCTGCAAGCGGGAAAAAAAAGAAGAGAAAAAAGGAGCGGAAGGAAGAAGTGAACAGCCGAATAAAAATAAGCCTTCCGTTTACTCTCCGCGTTGTACATATCTTGGAACAAATCCAACGGTAGACGAGGGTAAGCAAAAACTGAAATTTGCATACCTATGTTATTTAGTCCCTCTCATATATATATATATATATAATATATATTGTTTATATATATATATATATATATATATATATATATATATATATATATATATATATATATATATATATATATATATATATATATATATATATATATATATATATATATATATATATAATATATTGTTTATACATATATATATATGTATATATATACATATATGTATATATATATATGTATATGTACATATATATATATATATACATATATATATATATATATACATATATATATATATATATATACATATATACATATATACATATATATACATATATACATATATACATATATATATATATCCTAGATCTTTATCTTTCAAATTTCTATATTAATGTTATTTTAATAATGTGTTGAATGTTTGAAATTTTTTGGATAATTTGAACATCATATTTAGAAAGTCTTTCAACTCATCAAATATGTTTTTTTTATAAACTTCAGGAGGTGAATTGCCTCTCTAAGATTTTCATCAAATATGAGTTAATTCTAAAAAATCAATGTTTCTGTTTAATTGATAATTTGAATATTTTATGGATTATTTTGCAATTCGACCTCTCCTGCAAAATGAATGTTTTATGAAATATTTTGTAATTTAAGCGTTTTACATAATATATTGTAATTTGGATGTTTATTGACTTTGGGATAATCACGTTTACCCATGGAACTAGTCACCGGTTCCGATATAAGGGGCGAAAAAATACCCATGTAAAATTCAGGTAAAATCCAATAAATTCGAGTTGGATATGGTAAGGGCGAAACCGATCGCGACTCATCCGTTGACAACCCTCTACTCTTATGCAATTTCGTCATGTTCTTAACATGTACTTTCTCCTACTTCTTTATTCTCTTTCCTTTTTACAAATCTAAACTGCCAGTTATTTCCAATTTAAGAGATACCAATTATCATATATACAGCTTGTGTAGTTGTGTTTTAATAAACTTCATTAGTGCAGCACAACTACATTTCCACGAATCCAAAGCATCTGAAACGTGGACTCAAGTATCATACATCATTCATGTATAGACTTAAAATCACACCCAACTTTCTGGAAAAAGAAACAAGAGATCCAAAGAGTCACCTCCATCCTTTTCAAACAATGACCATAAAGGGTGGAAATGACATCCATGTCGAAATAATCGAGCAATCTCACCATGGAAGCAGTGTCGACCAATACCACCCACACAGAATAACTCCCTCTCTGTTTGCACCTGAACACGATTCTCGCGACGGGTCTACTGGACAAAATGTCACTACCTCAACTAACCAAGACCCACCTGAGAAGGAAATTGCGATATTCGCCCTCCGTCTTGCAGTATTGGAGAAAGCAGCAAGCGGGCTCGGAACTCTAGCCTTCGTGTGGGCCACGGTTGTGCTCCTTGGTGGATTCGCATTTGCTTTAACAAGAAGAGACTTTTGGTTTGTTACTGTTATCCTTGTTGTTGAGGGGGCTCGGATTTATAGTCGGAGCGGCGAGTTGGAATGGCAGCATCGGTCAACATGGAACATTAATACTGCTGGAAGTAGCGTCAGGGGCGCTATGAAAACAAGCTCTCATTTTTTTGTTAGTGTCGTAAAGGCTTGCTTGCATCCTCTATCGTCAAATCAGGTAGTGATAATAATTTTTTACTGTAGCATGAACCTATTTGCCACGGTGTCACCTATCTATTTTCGGAAAAAAACCATAACTCTGTCATGGCTCCAAATCTTTCTCAAAGTTCAATTGATACCTATTGCTCGTGCTAGCAAGATTTGAAAAAAGAAATAGATCATTATTTTGAACCATCCATTAGTCATGACTATATATATGACTTATGTTAATTACATTGTAATATAATTTCTCTATAATAAAAATATATTTTATATTTCTTGCTTAACAGTCTAATTATACAATACTTTATCTGGTCATCTAATGTTTCTCCATATTGAAATAAGGACCTTGATACAATGCCCCCACCAAAATTCGCCCCCCTGTGTCTATGATGTGTGTTTAACAAATTTCATTTTACATATGACGTATTAAATGAGATTTTGTTTAACAGTTCGTCATAAACATAAGGGGCAAAAGTAAGGGCAATTTGAGGGCGGGCGCAAAATTGAATTTTCCTTGAAATAACTGCTCATGACTAGCATTTTTCATTCAGTAAGATGTATTAATAAAATTTAGGTACTGATAAAATTATTATTTTCAACAGAAAAATAGTCACAGTAATAGTAGGCAACAATTACCAGAAACCCCCGGTCAATCTAGTAGCACCCGGAGAACACCGAATTCTTTCAACGTTCCATTGATCTCTTTCAGGGGTCGAGTTTTCATGTTGAAGTATGTCAGTAGAGTCCTTGTATGGCTACAAGTGGGATTAGCCGTTGGCTCTATGGCTCTCTCACTAATCCAACTAACAAATCAACAATTTGGGAGGCAAGATGATGTGCCAACAAACCGAGATACAGCGCTTAACCTATTCTATGGACTAGCTTTAGCAGATGATCTGCTTTTTCTACTAGAGAAATTATATTGGATATGGAGGGTTAATTTTCGGAAGCTTCTAGAAAAAGTTAGCCAAAAGTGCGGGTTTCAGACGTCTACATCAGATGGAGTTGATCTAGTTAATCGTTTCTTTTATGATGTATATTCTGTGTGCTTAAATGATAGTGTTTTTAATGGCTTAAAGATGGACCTTGTTAGCTTTGCGGGAGATCTAGTGGTCTCGAGTTCTCCATATGAGCAACTAATGGGTGCACAAATCTTAAAGCAGTTTATTACCAACAAACAATTTGCAGATGAGACTTTACGGAAGGTTGGGACCTCGGGAAAAACAATTGAGAAGTTGGTTGAGATGCTAAGTTGGAAAAACACAACAGAGGCTGAAATCCGCCTCTTGGCCGCTGAAATTAGTCTCCAAGGTTTCACAAAAGACAAAGTTCTCACTTCGGGTTGCCGGAATACCTGGTTCAATGGAGGCCATAGCTTCCCTCCTCCAAATTGGAAGCTTGTCAAACAATCAGAATGAACCTATGTATGAATTTTCTATGTTTAACCTTTTTGGGTTATTAATCCTTAAAAATCTAGCTAGTTAACATGACAACTGTGAAAAGATTGGTAGATCTTCGGGCCTTCCCTCTAGGGTCATAGAGTTCACTAGGACTACCCCAAATCTCCTTCAAAATGATCATGCAGCAGAATCTCAAATTAAATTGGTGAAAAGGGCGTTACAGGTGGTTAAATTGCTCGTGGCAACTAAAGGGAACACCGGAAACAGGCTCCGTAAGAAAATATCAGAGAATGTCTTTATGCTAAGCAACATTAGGGAGATCTTAAAGTATGGGGAAAGCCACGTGATTTTGCAAAAACTTTCCAGTGATATCTTGGCGAGCTTGGCCATGGATGAGGAAGCGACAGAGAGGATTGCTAGCACAGGGGGAGTCATCAAGCTCCTATTGGCGTCATTTTTCAAGCTTGAAGTATCAGAGGATCGCTCGTTGTGCGCGGATGCTGGTGAGGCTCTTGCCATGCTAACGTTGAAGAGTGAAAAGAGTTGTAATTTGGTTTTAAAAGAAAGCGATATATTAAAGAGACTCATTGAAGCATTGAAAGGGCCGCCATTATGTTTGCATGCCTCGAGGATTTTGCGCAATCTTTGTGCTTATGCTGCCCCTGAATCCTCAAGCCGCCTCTATTTAGTCATGGAAGCCTTACCTATTGTAAGTAGTCTTCACTTTTGTTTATCATTTTCTCATTTGTTGGGGCTTAGTATTAGACAATTGCAATAGTTGGTTTAATGTATTTGATAAGATATAAGACCTCTCAGTGATTCTAATTTAGTTAGTATTAGATTGCCTTTTCTTAGTTCAAAAAAGAATAATAAGGCATTTGCATTATTGTTCTGCATGTTCTTCCTCTTTTGTTGCAGGTACTACAAGCAACCAGTAATGCTACAGAGAAACAACTCGAAGTCTCAATTGGATTGCTCATAGAGGCATGCAAGTTCATGGAACCTGCAAAGTTCAATGAAGAACTTGATCAAGCTGGTATCACGCAGTTTCAACTCGTTGAGAGGTTAATAAGCATTCTTAGACAATACATCTATCCTGATATCAAAGTTCCAAGAGTTAGAAGATTCGTCATAGAATTGGCTATATGGTTGATGAGATCTTCAAGTTCGTATCGAGAGTTATTCAAGAATGTCGAGATGAAAGTACTGCTTGAATCGGTAGCAGAGACTACGTCTGAAGTTGAGAATTTCCATGTTTTCTCTGGAAGCGTTGGATTATCTCAACATTCTTCTACTGTCGTTGCTCTTGTAGATGAAGCATTGGAAGTGTTACATATGAAGGATCCATCAAGCAGCCGTAATGCTTAGAAACCAAGCTCAATTTTCTTCTTCTTTGAATAAAGGAAACTCTTTTTCCATTTTTATTATTTTGGGGCAAGGGAATTTGAATCCATGTCCTATATTATTGTGAAATACACTTAAATAATTAGGTTATGGACCCAGTAACAAATTCAATTTCTTCATATTTCTTAGTTTTTTGAATTTTCCTTTTCTTTTGTTTTTGTTATATTTACACGGATATGAGTACGATATTTGTTATATATTTCTTTTTCTTTTTTTCATTTTAATCAGAGTCAATTGGTATAATACTACTATTCGTATGCGTCTACATCTTATTATATATAAATACCAGCAGCTAAAATTTATCTTTTGGTACATTTAAGCAATTTTCTACCTAAACAGTTTTCGGTTTGCAGGCAATTATTGCCTAAATTTTCTTCCAAAGTTATTTCAGATGTTCAAATATAGCTACATAGTCAACATAATGAACATTCTGATATCATACTTTGGTGCCAATGTTTTTATTCTGATCGCCTTTGTTTAATTGTTTCATTTTTGGGAATTGGAAGATCATCAAAAGAATGACTAAAATTGCTTCACTCTTCAATTGTGAAACTTCATGCATTAAACGGGGTTGTACTTGGTTGTAACTCAGATTTGTGTGACTCTAGTTCTATATAGGTTTAAAGAAGAAATCAAGCAAACAAGCTCAATAAAATGAAGTGCAATTTTTTTGCCCGGACCATTATGTTGTACTTCAAGACTCTGTTTTGAAGATTTGAAATATTGGAGAAAATCTAAAATTCAAATTAATTTCATGAAATGCTCTAAATTCTGACCTATGCAACTAACTTTCAATTGTTTTTTATGATTGAAGGTTTGACCAAATCTCATGATTTTCTCCTGTCTTAACTGATTGATGATTCTTTACCGAAGAGTAATTTGTTAAATTCATTCCAATCTTAACTGATTGATGATTCTTTACTGAAGAGTATTTTGTTAATGTTCATTCCAATATTGGAATGAAAATCAGTTTAAGGTCTGTTATTTTCGTTTTTTCATTCTATTTTGAACTTTATTGAATAACTAGCAAAACCTTCGCGCGTTGCGCGAGATTTTTATAGCATTATACTTAGTGTAATATCTAATATGACCACAATTTAGGATACAACAATATTTGAAATAAAGTATATGAATAGTGTTTTTATATGTATGATGAGATGATAGTGATTTAGACGGATTGTATATTAAAAAATGGTGATGAAATATTAATTTTGCCAAAATAAACTTCGACATTATTATTTATCAGCTTTTCGCCTGATATTCTACACAATTTTTACCTTGCAACCGTCATCAGTGCATTAGTGTATCATTTTTGAAGATATATTTTCATACATCTGATCAGGGACGGAGATTGACTGAATTTACTGTAACGCTCCAAAAATTTTAATTTTAGGGCTAAGAGTATTTTTGTAATTTTATAATGGCCAAATTTTATATGTACCGCTGCAAAACCTCATAATTTCATGTATACCTCTACAAAAGATGAAATATTACCGATACCCCTGCAAAATCACTCAAATATCATGGATACCCCTACAAAACCACACATATATCATGAATACCCCTACAAAATTCTAAAATATCACAAATACCCTTATCGTTAATATTTCATCAAACTTTGTCGAGTCAAGTAATTATTAAAAATATAATTATATACATATTTTTAAATATATTTTTATTTTTTTTAGAGAATTATTTTTTTTTCTCTCAAACAGATTCATCTTGAATTTACCATATATAAATATATAAATATATAAATTCAAAAGTATATAAAATGACTTAATATAAATCCTTACCATATTTACATAGAGGAAAAAAAGAAAAATAATAAAATAACGCTAATCTTAACACTAAATATATCATAGGGGGTATCCATGATATTTGAGTGGTTTTATAGGGGTATTGATGATATTTCACGTTTTGTAGGGGTATACGTGAAATTATGATGTTTTGTAGGGGTACACGTGAAATTTGGCCTTTTATAATCTTTTATTTATTTATTTTAATGAAATAAAAATGTATTTCAAACTTTATAAACTAATTAATATCTTTCAAATTATGATTTATCAGTAATATATAAATATGTTCGATTTTTATCTTGTATAAAATATTTTATCAATGTAAATTCAAAATAAATTTAATATACTAAGATTGTGTATCAGCAAAACATTTCCCAAATCAACACCTGCTACTATTTGTCATCCATGAAATTCTCCCTTGTCTAAATTCAGTTTTGGACCTTTTGGTAGTATTAAATCCTAATAAAGACTTGCCAAATTCTCACCATTTATAAAAGAATCCGTAAGCCTAATTTGGACCAAACTATTTTCCCTGCCGCCTAAAACAAATCCATTCGAAATCTAATTTCTTCTGTTTGACAATCTGCCCTTTCAAGAGGCCTCCTGTTATTCTTTCCTTATTTGCGCCAAGGACAAGAGGAACAATTTGCCATTCGTCCCTCACGTGTAAGCTTCTCTCTTCATGCCTCATTTGATGATTTTGACTACTAAGATCATATTCTTATGTTGCCCTGTTGTCATTCCCTGTGTTATGGTCGTATTACGACTTGATTTTCATTTCAGCCCTCTACACAAATATTAATTTGTTTGACTTGCTGATGCTAATCTTTGAATTTGTATAGTTATTGTATAACATCATTTCATAATATCTATTAAATATAGAGGCTTTAATCATATTTTCCCAAATGAAATATAACTTTGATAATTTACTCATATATCTAACGAAAAGAAATATTATTTATTTTAAATATTTTATATACTGAAAGTTTGGATTTGTATCTTGTAGCTAGACTAATAAATATTTATTCTTTTAGGATCCGTTCGGTAACATGGAATAAGAGTGAAAAAATGTGGAATAATTTACTTATTCTCCCGAACAAGAATGGAAGAAGATGGAATAATAAGGTAAAAGAGTGATTTAATTTTATTCCATGAGAGGTGGAAGAATATAAGAGAGGTGGAATAAGAAATTTTTTCTTTCACCTCTCTCCTTTTTCCAAATTAAATAAATATTACATTAATTGTTTATTCCACTTTTTCACTCATTTATTGTGTCGAACACCCTTGAAATAAAATGGAAGAGACACTCTTTCATTCTTCCATTCTTCCGCTATTTTATTTTTTGTCGAACATTACCTTAATTATCATTGGAGTTAATTTTCTTTTTTTGAAAATTATATATAATATAGCTATTGTTCTGGACATCTTTATCTTTATCATTGGCATATTAAATTTCCTCTAATGTTTTACATTAAGTTATATTATATATATTTCCTTTGGCATATAGCTAATGTTCTGTACATCAAGTTTCATGTTTTACATATATCAACAATTAAGAATCATGCTTCTGAGTTGTCTTGGGTTTTGTTATGTTAGTTAAACAAGTCTTTTGGTGGTTAATGTCTAAGTTAAGAATCATATCATTTTGTTGTCATCTCTGAAATTGGTGATCTAATTCAAGTGGCGTATTTGGAGTCGAACCAACTGGATATCAAGGAAATTCTCTATTACTTCATTGTTCTTCGACTTACTTTATTGTTCTTCGACTTGACAGGTTAGGGTTTTCGTTTTGGTTCTCCTTCGGTCCCGTTTAAATATACTTTGATTTTTATTTGATATATTATATTCTATTTTGAATATAATATTTCTGTTTTGATACATTCTCCTTCCGTTGCTATATTTTGATAATTTTATTAATTCTTATTTGGGAGTTATTTGGAACTAATAAGAGGGTTAATAAATGGCGTAAGTGTGGTAAGAAATATTTTTATATGTAGGGACTAGATAGCTCATAATAATTTATTTAACACTATATTATTTTATATGAAACTTTAAGAATTATTATATTAAATAAAATAAATTAAAGAAAATAAGATTAAACAGGATGAGATAAAATAAGAGATAATAATGTAAGATAAATAAAAAGAAATAATAAATCGTAAGATAAAATTAAATGAAATAAAATAAAATAAAAAAGGCAAATCTGACGGAAAGAGACCGGTTCCTAAGTAGCAATCTTGGGCAAGTTTTCACAACAACGTTAGAGTAGCAATCTTGGGCAAGTCTTCGCAACAACGTTAAGGGTTCCTAAGTAGCAATCTTGGGCAACTTGACGAATGGTGAGATCTCTTGTGTAGCAAGCTCAGACATCTCACTCAATAATTGAAAAGTGAAGATTTAAGTAAATTAAAGAAGACTAATTTTGACGATGATAAACATATCAATTAATAAGAGGTTAATCAATGACATTTAAAATTGGAGCTTAATAGATTAAAATAGTAATAAATTTAATAAGAGGTTAAATGTTATGAGAGGGTTAAGGATATTTTGATTATATATAGATATATAAATATATTAATAAGAATGAATTTTGGGGATTCAGATAATTTTATTTCAAGATATATATTTTCTTTTTAATCAATCAGTTTTAGTTTAGCCGAAGGGGTTGGACTCCATTTTGATTTTTGTCACCCTAACTGAGTACCCCTGTATCCATCCTTATTTTATGTTTTGATTTTCCCGGCCAGGTTGAAGTCAATGTTTTGAATTTCAAGTTAAAGCTGTGTGTTGGTATTGGAGGTGTTAAATGCGATTTTACCAGGAAAACGCTTCTTATATCATTATTTAATTTTAATAATATAGCGGTAGTCTCATTCCGGTTTCAGGGCATGACATTTATTGAGGGCCAAAAAAATTTCTGCATACTGATTAACACTGTATAAAAAATTTGGAGGGGACAAAACAAATGCATATGAATTCATGTATTTCAAATTTTTTCCACTAAAACAATACTGATATATATTATTCCGTCAAAATCTTAAGAGGAGGCAGTACCTATTAAGCTTTATCTCTGCATCTGTTGATTCAAACTATTAATTAACAAAAGGAAGATAAAAACATAAGCAAATGAATGATTACAGCCTTTGGATTTAAATCGAATGGTGACAATTTATAGAGCCAACGTAGAAGTTTATATGGATGATGAGATGATAGTGATTTAGACGGATTATATATTAAAAAAATGATGATGAAATGCTAATTTTGCCAAAATAAAGTTCTACATTATAATTTATCAGCTTTGCACCAAATATTCACACAATTTTTACCTCACAACCGTTATCAGTGCATTGTTTTATCATTTTTGAAGATATATTTTCATACATTTGTTTAGGAACATGACTTGACTGAATTTATTGGAGGAAAATAAAAAAATTTCTTACTTACTAACACTATATTAAAATTTTGTAGAAGTCAAATGCATAAAAATATATATATTTTAATTTTTTTCATAAAACAAAATTGATATATACTATTCCGTCAAAATCTTGGAGGGGGCATGCCCAATCCTTACTAAGTTTCATTCATGCATCTATTGATTCAACTATTAATTAACAAAAGGAGATAAAAAAAATAATCAAATGAATGATCATTGACGTATTAAAAAACATAGCACTCAATTTTAACAAAAGCTATGAAGTAAAACTTTTACATCTTGGAGTGTGTCAAAACAACATTTTGAACTAAATTAAATAAAACAACGTTCTAAAATCAATAGCACAATGAGAAGCCTACTACATACATATGTTCTATTTTTATCAGTTCATTTGATTATTTTCAAGAACTTAAGAATGGGTTACAACTTCTAAAAAAAAGTAAAAAAAAAAATTGTTACTTAATTTATTCTCACAGGAACTCAAAATTGTATTACAACTTCTAAAAAATTTGTTTTGCCACGTGGCTTATAAAGAGGGAGAAATATTACAGCCTTTGGATTTAAAATCAAATGGTGACAATTTACAGAGCCAACGAGAGCAGGGAATTTTTTAAAAATTGAAACTGTTAATAATGTATATATTATAACTAAATCGAGTAAAATTTATTTAATTGACCTAATAATTAGATAACAATAATAGCACATTTGAGGATTCTAAACAGAATATATCGATAATCGAATTCTAGGGTTTTACTAAGGAATTGGAAAATTACCAGAAATGAACCAACTCTCAGTTACATTATTGCAACCAATATAATTTGCAAGTCTTAAACACACAAATATAATTTGCAACTCTTAAACAATGCTGACGTTCACTTCACACATAAAAAGAATTAGAATGCACATAAAACATCTCTTTTCTAGCTAGAAAATTCGAGAGAATAAAACTGAAGTAATTCACTTGTGGGCCCACAAGCGATGAGTGTTATGAAAATTTTCAAGCAATTGATAAAGAAATGGCAGCCGAACGAAGCTTAACACCGTCATTTTCCCAATTCATTTCAGGAGCCGTTGCACCAGCTATGTATGTCTAAACATTAACAAAATATAAATTGATATTATAGAAACATATTTCTCAAAATGGATTACAAAATTTAAGGAGTATGAAAATGCCTGAGAAATAAATAATACCTTGCCGCTGTTAATTGCTGCAACAAGGGCAACATGTTGCTTATCATATGCAAACTCATAAAAGTAATATGTCCTGCAAAAATAAAGGCCTTTCATAAGTTAAATATAACTAAAACAATTAAGTAAAACTGAAAGCATAGTAAATATTTTTGCCTCTTCAACCCGAAAGATACAAATTAAACTTCAAAATAAAATATCAATTTATTACTTGAGCGTTTCATCTTCCTTGACTTTTATTGATCGAGCCGAGTACAAATTTGCCCCTCCTAATATATCAGCAAATATTCTGACATGTTAAGATATCAAAATAAAAAAATAAATAATAAAATAAAAATAAATACCAGGGACAAATATCTTTGCTACATCCTTTAAGGAGCCTAAATCTGTGATATCTCCAGCCTGTCATGTAAATACACCAAAGAATAATAATGTAATTGTAATCTAATTTCTAGTAATATTTTTAAGTAACATTAATTTATGCAAAAGATGATAATTCCAAACGAACCTCTAAAAATGTGATCTTGAGCTGATTGGAGGGCTTAATTATCACACTAACAACTTCTGATCTACAAATAAGGATTTTCTGCATTTTAAAAAAGAATAATATAAATATCAAAGTAAATTGTCCCTTTTAAGGACAGAGAATTCGAGTTGTTATTATCACCACATAATTCATCAATGCATATTTTAATGAAAATTAACAACATTAAAGAACAAAATGAGAGGAAAATTACTTGTCTGGAGATGCGAATCGAGCAGCAAAAGGCCTGGTTTTTGCTTTATCTCCATAATAAGTTAAATCAACATTGTATTCCTTCAAGAAAAAACAAGAGATGGTTAATAAAATAAACCTCAATCGGTTCCGAATTGAACAATTAACGCTAAATTCAGCCTAAATTATGCCTAACTGAAAAAAAATATTACATTACCTCAGGCTCTGTGATGTCGTCAAACTGAGGCGGCACACGAATGGAGAACCCATCACCAATGAACTGGAACCAAGATTTAGTATTCGCAATCCCATTAAGAAACGGATGTTTTTTTCCATTCGCCTTCTCTGGAGACGAATCTGTTTCACTTTCAGCCGAGCTCCGGCCAGGAGCGAGAGAGATGGAAGGTATTGCAATGGAGGTGTACATGATTGCCTCTCGTCTTGAGTAATGGCATTTGAGAGTGGGATTAGGATTTGAGTGCGAGAGAAATGGAGGAGAGGAGAGGAGGGAAGGAGTAATCGCCATGGAAATGACGCTGAAGGAGAAAGACAGAAGAGAAAGAGTTCAGTGATACAGTGAAGATTGGATAACATCCGAGAAATCATTTCCTGGTTCTAATAAAAACCGAGATTTGAATTTCAACACTCTGAACAAATTCGGGATTTTAAAACCTGGTATTTGGTATCTTACTTCAGAAAAACTAGGATTTGAGTTCATTGTTATTAATAAAGTCGGGATTTGGAATTTCCAGACAATACTAAAAGAGAAAT
This sequence comes from Juncus inflexus, assembly GCA_024447665.1. Taxonomy (NCBI): domain Eukaryota; kingdom Viridiplantae; phylum Streptophyta; class Magnoliopsida; order Poales; family Juncaceae; genus Juncus; species Juncus inflexus. The sequence continues at coordinate 3,154,880 of JAJHPC010000014.1, read as the reverse complement.
TTGGAAAACAGCCCCTAAATTTTCCCTAAATTGCACATCCTACATTATTGTTGTGTTTTGCACTCGAGGACCAATATACATGGGAACCTAGTGTTGTCATGGCCCCTCTATAAATTTTGAAATTACTTATTACCCCCTCACATATTTAATATTTGTAAAATATTCTTTGAAATATTTAGTAATGTTGGCTCCCCTTATTAGTTGTGTTACTCATTTTGTAGAATCGAGCAATCAGTGGCAGAGCTTTATTCAGACCGGAGGAGGCCATGGCCCCCCAAATTTTTTAAAATTGAATAAAATTTTGAAATACATGTATATCTGTGCATTTGCCCCCTCCCCCCCCCACACACACACACACACACACACCCACACACACACACACACACAAACTTTTAAGCTTTTTACGCATTATTAATCTATAAGAAGAATTTTTTTGGCTCCCCCCAGAAATTTTACTCAAGCTCCGCCACTGTGAGCAATGGCTTTGGACTAAGTAGAAAATATTAAACGTTTGATAAAAAAGTTACATATTACACCAATTCTAATAACTATCTTTTGTCATAAAAATACGGAACCTTATTATTTAGGAATATTTTAATTTCTTCTCTCCCAAGTCTCAGCCGCACATGATTCTAACCCAGTAGCCCTAAGACCCCCACTGAATTATGCGGGGTTTTTTTCCCCAAAAGCTACAGCCACACTATACAACATGCCTTTTTTTGCTTTGATTAATAAGTATTGACAATATCTCCTTCTTGTCTTCTCTTTAGATACTAAATCTATGAGAATTTATTTTTTTAATTTAGGTTAACTTTTTCTTTATTAATTGTGTATTTTAATCATTAATTGGGTACAAATTTATCTTATGTTGTTCTATATTTTTCTAGATCGAATTATGTCTAAAAGAAAAGTTGATGATTTTTTCAAGAAGAATAATTCTAATTTCCAAACTAATGGAACAATGCTTCCCCTTGAAGTAGTACACCTTATGAAACTACAATAATTAGTGAGAATGAAACAATTTGAGCCTAAACTAGATTACTTCTAATCATCAACAATATGAAATTCCAAACACCACTACAAATTAGAAAAATTGTTAAAACAAGACTCGGTAAAAAAATGGAGGATTGTTTTTTGACTAACTTTTTGATTGTTTATATTGGAAAAAAATTGCCGAAACTTTTATAACGGGTAAGATAATAGAAGATTTTTATATGATGCAAAAACGACATGTCATGTTGCGTTTTAAGTAATTGTATTTTATTTTAGAAATATATGTAGTGCTTTTTAAGTTAACATGTAATATTTTTTATTTGAATTTAAATGAATGTTTTTTGTTATATTACACGACATATTCATTATTATAATTTTCATCTTGCATGATAACTATATTAAATCAATTTTTTTTTTATTATATCTTGGCCTCCTCTAATTTTTACTTCTGATTCGCCCCTTTTGCACTCAACCGCCACGTCATGACTCACAAGGCCATTTGCAATAATGTAGAATTTTGTTTTGCAATTTAGGAAAATGTAAAGGCTTTGGTGCTCATGGTCTAAAGGGATTTGAAATCCGGGATTTCATTTCCCCATTCCAAACCAGCCGTTGAGAATTCGTTACCTTATCCTAATTCAAACCCAACCACCCAATCAAAATCCACAACTCAATCCAAAACCATCAATTTCCCAAACAATCAGGAGCACAACACAATGCTTCTCCTCACTCCCCTGTTCTCCTTCTTCTCCCCAGCATTCTTCATTCCCCTCCAATGGAGACCATCATCTCCTTCAGCGCGCCTCTCTTCAACCCCAAGCTCAAACTCCGCCCCAAATCCGTCGTCTCGTGCTCCCTCAAACCGAAGGCTCAAACTCCATCCAAAACTTGGATGACGCATCTGCAGCACGGGCTGGCCGCGGCCGCGATCTCTCTGGCCGTGAACTTCTCCCCGGTGATTCAGTCGCCGGCGTTGGCGTCGGAGTTTGACGTGCTGAGTGGAGGTCCGCCCGAATCGTACGTGTTGGACGATGCGGGCGTACTGAGCCGCGTGACTAGATCCGATCTTAAAGCCCTTTTGTCGGATCTAGAGTCGAGGAAGAATTTGCATCTCAATTTGATCACCGTCCGCAAACTAACAGTAGGTTCCATTCCAAAATTGAAATGAAATTGAAATATAAAACTTCGAATTTGCATGGTAAATATATTATATTTTGAATTTGCAGAGCAAGGCGGATGCGTTTGAATACGCAGATCAGGTGCTTGAGAAATGGTATCCTACTGTAGAAGAAGGGAATAACAAAGGAATTGTGGTGCTGGTGACAAGTCAGAAAGAAGGCGCCATTACTGGTGGGCCCGCTTTTGTTCAGGCTGTTGGAGATTCCGTCTTAGATGCAACCGTCTCAGAAAACCTACCAGGTTTGTTCCTTCCTAATTTTTATTAGACAATTATTGTTACTATGTCAACGGTAAATTTTTCAAACCCCCTTGACCTTTGTGAATATTTAAAGCTTTATAAAGTGGTTTGATTTTTTTACCCCTGCTAATGTTATATTTAACGTTCCGTCAATATCATTCTTTTTTTATCAAAATATCCCTCATTATTTTTTTTATAAATGTTTTCATTCAATCTAAAATTATAAATAAATAATAAATATTCACAACACATGATTTTATTTTGCAATTTATATCTTGTAAAGTATTATTTTATCTTACAATATATTACATAAAATAATAATTTATATAAAAATCGTAAAATAAAATAATGCAACGTACAATAGTATCGTAAAATACCATAATACAACATTGTCAAATATTATATCACAAAACATTATTTCTTTATCAGTATAGACCGAGTAAAAGAATTTATAAAGAAAAATGATAAGGGGTACTGTACTTTCGGCCAAAAAAATAATGAAATAGACGGAATATTAAAGTTAACACTAGCACAGGAGTAAAAAAAATCCAATCAACTTTATAGGAGGTCGAGAGACTCCAAAAAGTGGAAGGGTTTTTAAAATATTCAGAAAAGTTCTGCGGGTTTCTAAAAAATTTCCCTTACATTAAGCAAAATCATACTAAAGTTTATCTTTCTTTGTTCTTCAACAGTATTGGCGACGGAAGAGAAATACAATGAGGCGGTGATAAGCACGGCGAAGCGGCTTATTTCGGCCATCGACGGGCTCCCGGACCCCGGCGGGCCGCAGTTCAAGGAGAACAAGAGGGAATCAAACTTCAAGACCAAAGAGGAGACTGACGAGAAACGGGGCCAGTTCGCACTGGTCGTCGGGGGATTGTTGGTCATAGCTTTCGTCGTGCCGATGGCGCAGTATTACGCATATATTTCCAAGAAATAGGCTGATTTGTGTATATATATTAATTTGTTTGATGAGTGAGTAATTCTTGTACAAGAGATTTTATGTATTGCTCAATGCTCATTGAGAGAGAGGAGAGGATTTATTTTAGGGAAATTTGCAACGAAAAACCTGCATTATTGAAAAATAAAAAATAAAAAAAACTATCGTGAGTTTCCTATTCTAATTCTAATTAATTGAAAGAAAAAAATTGCCGAAGGAGAGAGGGAGAGGGAGAGGGAGAGAGAGAGAGATTAATTAAAATTAAGAAAAACTTTTCAAATAAACATGTTATAGAAAACGTCATTATTTTCTAAGTTCTATCTAACAATAGGCAGAAATGCAAGTTAAGCTCGTGGCTCCCAACTCACTCAGTGTTCGAATCGAGAAAAAATTCGATGAAAACTTGCTCTGACTACAGGTGGAATTAGTTTAGAGTTGACAACTAACTCAAATTCGAGTCAACTTCGAGATGGGCTCAACTCAATTGAAAATTTAAAAGAAAGTCATGTTATGGTCCGTTCAATAAAACAAACGGCCCAACAGATCAAATCACTATCATCCCTATATTGTAATTTCGAGTCAAGCTTCTGAGTGGAGTTTCGAGTCAAGTCGAGCGAATTTGATAATGAATCTTATTATGGAGCCGATATTGAGTCAAGTCGAGCTCGCTTAGTTCACTCGAACTCAACTCATTTCTAGTTGGGCTTAGCTCGCTCGAACTCCACGCATTTGCAGCCGACAAGGAGTTTTTTTGCAATTTTAGTAATGATACGACGTTTTGTTTTTTTTGCAATTTCCAACAACGCAATTTTTTTTTTGCAATTTAGGTATAACCTACGAGTTTTTTTTTTTTTTTTTTGCAAACTTTCCTTTTATTTTATTTATTGGCTGTAAAAGAATAACAGATTAATAATGATTACATAAATTACATCCGATAAATCAGATCAACTATTTACTCTATTAATAACCTAATATTTCGGTTTAAGAAGGAACGGCATTTTGTGAGCGAAAGGCGGATCAGAGTATTTCCCGGTGAGAATTCGTGAGGCCACTTGAAAATTCGCGGCTTCGGTATAATGAATCCCGTCCCAGTTAACGTACTCCGACGGATCATCACACCCTTTCGCCGTCACGTTGACTCTGTCGATAGTTTTAGTCTGACCGCATGGGACTCTGCTGTCGTAATTCAACGGTGGGCCTCCGTATCCGCAACACACTGATGTTGAATACTCAAATCCTAATTTCAAGAATTTAGATTTCACCAATTAAAAATAGGGATAAATGTACGTTTTTTTAGTAAAGGGATAAATAAACGGTTAGTCCATGTACATTAATTGGATGGCAATTTAGTACTTGTGCTACTAATTTAAACTTTTTTGGTTCTTATAACTTTTTTGTTCATGTTTTCAAGAAGTACATGGATCATAAAATTCAAATAAATGATGATACAAGGACTAAATTGCGATCGAATTAAACAACAAGGACTAACAATGCATATATCCCTAAATTTAAAATGTAAATATGTAAATATTTTAGAAAAAAAATAAACTTTTCCTCACCATATTTGGCTTTGTTGGAGATTATGTCTAATTTGATGGAGTAAACATCGACGTAAATTACGTTCGAGTCCCCAAATTCGTTCTTGAGTTTCGTGCAGAGCGCGTGCAATTGCAAATTGAAAAGTCTCGCAACTCGATTGTGAGCAGAAAGGCATCCAATTTCGTCGAGTTTAGTCGGATCTTTGCCAAAAAAGGCAATGTTTTGAGGCAAGCATCCTAAAGGACCCGTGTTGTGGATCCAGAAGTTTCTCGCACCTTGATCATGTAATTTCTACATAAAAAAATATATATTATAATGTGGAAAATACAAAAAAATTATATTTTTTCATGTGGGTCCCTATAAATTATCAAAAAATAATGTACAAGGGTACCTTTAATCCAGACTCAAATTCTAGTAAGATGGTTGGAATTGTCGCGATGATTTGGTCCTCAGTCTTCCAATAAAATCCTCCAGCAAGATCGTTCTGTCCTATATCAAACATATATAACCCCTTGCTAAAGAAATCCTCTTGCGGAATGTATTTCTTGTATTTATTACCACCTAAAAAAATAAAAGTAGAACATATAAATTACAATTTATTTCAAACCTATACAAAATTAATATATAACAAGAAGATATAAACTAAAATTTATTTCTAACTTGCACAAAAATAATACATAACAAGAAGAACATGTAAATCAATTTCAAATATATCCTCCACTCGTGATGCACCTATTTTCAAAATCAAGGCTCATTTTCTAATTTTCTAAACTTAGGGGTCCTATTTCCAAATTTGACGTACCATCAGATAGCAAGTTAGCAACTTGGGCTTTGAACGCTTGGAACTGATTGATCTGAAGGCCGAGCGAAAAAGGGCTGACTGAGTCTGCCTTTGCAGGAAGAATCGTGCATCCGGCCGAAGCGAAATTCGTTCCCGTTTGGAAACTCGGCGCGCCGACGGATTGTAAGTACGCGTTCAGAAACGGCATGTCCATTGCATCCACTATAAAAAATAGTTGGAAAAGATTGTAGGGATTTGAGATGTGAGTTAATTTTGATTAGTATGTTTAGTAGGTTGTTATGTTTAATTAGAGGTAATGAGATATAGTTGTGTTATTTCAAAGCTAATTAAAAGAAAGGATAAGGAGATTCAACAACTTGGAATCGTGCTAGACTAACTACCGTTTTGTATGAATTTAAGATATGAATTGATTTTGATTAATATATATTTGGTAGATTATTATATTTAGTGAGAATAATAAGATATAGTTGTGTGATTATATCAAATCCAACCAAAAAAGGACAATGAGATTCAACAACTTAGAATCCCCACATAAAGACTAACTACATTTTAACTAGTAGGATTTGGACATTTCAAAAAAAATTAAAACTAGTAGGATTTAGACAGGTCAGCTACCACTCCAAAAATTGTGCAAATTTAAATTTTTTAGCAAAATTTTCTGAGCTAAAATCTCCCAAAATGTAGATATTTTATTTCGTTTGGTTGCACTAAATAGAATTGGTTTCACAACATTTTGAAGAGTTATATTGCATTTACACCCCTCAAAAAAATTGATCGGAGAATTTAATAATAAAAAAGACTAATTTGCCTGGAAGATCATGAGGCTTTTTGCATGCATACCCTCAAGTAAAAAAAAATTGTGTTACCATTAAGTTTTTGCAAAATGCAAACTTTAAGAGGCAAATTAACAGTGTTTCTTAGAACAGGCAGTATTCTCCTATGGCGCTTCACTGTGTAACCATCTGTGTTGCACTGAATTTCCAATTCTAACACGTACAACAACACTAAAGGTCTCATAATTAAGCGCCACAAAAGAACACAAAAAAGAAAACGAGAGCGAAGGAAAAATTACAGAGGAAATCAATGATGAGACGGCCGTCGCAGAACCGGCCGACGGGGCGGCCGAAGAAGGTCTCCCCGTACGGCGGATTGATGCTCTCGAGTCCGGTGGCGACTCGCCCGCCCGTGTCGGAGTTCGAGTCCCCGAAGTTGAACACCGCCGGATAGTTGAAATGGTCGATTTCGCCTGAAGCAACGAGAGGCGAGAGGAGAAGGCAAAAGAGAAGAATCATGGCCGTGTTTTGAATTATGATTTTCTGTTTTGGTGCCGTTGCTTTGTTTGGAGTGTTGGAAAATAAAAGAGCTCTGAGCTGGGTGAGTGGGTGGGCAAGAGAAGAAAAACAATAGGAAAGGCAGAATAGAATAATATAACTATATGAGATAGAACTGGTCTATGATAGATTGAAACAATGAGAATAATGTATGGAATAATGTATATATTAGGAAAACAATGATGTGGTAATGGATGGTTTGTTATAGACAAGGTGCAGAGAATAATATATGGAAGAACGACAGCATATTTGGGATTGTTTGTTTATTATATTTTTGTACGCTACTCAAACACAGTTGGCAACTGAGCTCTGGATATTGAAGTGCACTGCATGTTTTATTTTTTCTTACAAAATTTTATTGTTGTATTTTTTGGATAAAATACTATTATTTTGCATATAATATAGTAAATTTACAGATTTAAGATTTTACATAATCACATATATTTTATACCTCGATTATATTATTTATTCAATATATTATTTCATTATATTATTTAGAGAAAAGCTCACTTTTGTCCCCTGAACTTTTCAAAATTGTTCAACTTGCCCTCTCAACTTTTTTTTGCACACTTTCGCCCCCTAAACTCTTCCAAATGTTCAACTTGCCCCCTCCATCCAGTTAAATGCCCAGTCAGCAGTTAACTGAGTGCGTGGCATACTGACGTGGCAAATATATTAATTTTTTCTCTTCGCTCCTGACTCTTCTCCTTCGCTCTCTTCTCCTTCGCTCCTTTGCTCTCCTCTGTCTCTGTCTCTCCTTCGCTCTCTTCTCTGTCTCTTCGCGCCCCACTCGACGCCGCACGCCCACGCCCACGCCGCGGCCAGCCCTCAACTGGAACTGACACTGGCGAATCTTGTTCGGAAAATTACCTTTCGTATTGGTTTTAAAAAATAACCGATATAAAACGCACATAATCAGCAACGGTTCCTTCAAACAACCGTTACAGAATAATTTTTCGTATCGGTTTTCCAAAAATAACCGATACAAAATAGTAACGGTTCCTTCTAAAGAACCGTTACAGAATAAACAATTTTCGTATCGGTTTTCAAAAAATAACCGATACAAAATAGTAACGGTTCCTTCTAAAGAACCGTTACAGAATAAACACTTTTCGTATCGGTTTTAAAAAAATAACCGATACAAAATAGTAACGGTTCCTTCTAAAGAACCGTTACAGAATAAACACTTTTCGTATCGGTTTTCAAAAAATAACCGATACAAAATAGTAACGGTTCCTTCTAAAGAACCGTTACAGATTTACAATCGGTTCTTCCCAAATAGCTGCTTCATCGTCCCTTCACTTCGTGCGACCTCTCTGTCTCCCTGCTCTCTGTCTCGTCTCCTCTCTCCGCACGACGCCAGACCCGCCGACGACGCCACGCCGTCAGCCACCTCTTCTCCTCCTCTTCTCTCTCCACTCGAAACCCTAAATTTCCGAAAATTCAAAATCGGTCCGAATTTGCTCCATTAATTGGGACATTTTCCTCTCATTTCTATTTATTTTGTTTCTACAATTCTAATTTCAATAAATTAGTGCTATTTTTTTCCTAAATTGCTCATAGTAAATTGGCTAATTTGAGTAATTTATTTAATTAACGGGTAATTTTTTTTATTAATTAGGGAGCAACCTCAAATATCTGCACCTTAAAGATGTACACGGATTGCTATTTTAGGATTTTTTATAATGGTTCATTTGTATTGACTGATTCCGTTTGGGAGTATGTCGATGGTCAAGATAATGAATTTGGGGATTTTGAAGATGTTTTAACATACACCAATCTTAAATCCATGATAGAAGAGAAATTAGGTGTGTGTAATATTTCGAAGTTGTATTATAAGAGGCCGGAAAATAATATACTACAAATTGTATATTCGGATGATTCGGTTCGGGAAATGTTCGCTAACTTTACCAAAACAAAGAGTATTAAGCTGTATGTGGAACACTTGAGTGAAAACGAGAATACGGATTTTGTCGGGACAATTTGTAGTGATGAATCGAATACTTTGGCGATTGATGTGTATGGCGGAAGAGAAGGTTTTGAAGAGGATGTTGAACATGAGGATAGCGAATTTTCTTTTTCAAACGAAGATGACGATAATAGCGAAGAAGAACCCCTAAATTTTATGTATCCATTGGATATGGAACAAAGTCATTGTACCGAATTTGATCTTGGACAAATATTTCCGGGAGCTTCAGAATTTAAGACCGCCGTTAAGAATTATGCGGTTAAAAATTTAAAAGATATTAAATTTGTGAAAAATGACCCAGATAGAGTGAGAGCGGTATGTAAAAATCCTGGTTGCTCATGGGTTGTATTTGCCTCGTTAAATAGCAGAAAACAATATTTTGTAGTAAAAACTTTTCATTCTCAGCACACGTGTGCTCCTATTTTTAAGTGTAGTCAGGTAACATCAACTCTTCTTGCTAATAGATATGAAGAAAGAATTAGATCGCATTCGGGATGGAAATCGGTAGAAATGCAAAAAATAATAAGAAATGAGATGGCTGTTAATGTGACGATAAGTCAATGTAGAAGAGCAAAATTGAAGGCAATGAGAAAATATTTAGGAAATTATTCCGAAGAATATGGAAAAATTTGGGATTACGCACAAGCTTTGTTAGAAGTAGATAGAGACAACACCGTACGGATAAATGTAAACCGAAATCAAGGGGATGAACGACCCTGTTTTCGTAGAATTTATATTTGTTTTGGTGCGTGTAAGAAAGGATTTTTAAGTGGTTGTAGAAAAATGATTGGGTTAGACGGATGTTTTTCGAAAGGACCCATAAAATTTGAGATACTTTCTGCAGTTGGAAGAGATGCTAATGATCAAATGTATCCCATTGCATGGGCTGTTGTGGATGTAGAAAATAAGGATAATTGGAGTTGGTTTTTAAATTTGTTGGCGAACGATTTAGATATGAGATCAGGTTATCAATGGGTTGTACTTAGTGGTCAACAAAAGGTATGTGTTATTTTATTTCTCGTGATTAAATTATTTATTATTAAATATAATTTCTTAATTATGTTTGTATTTCTTTGTAGGGATTACGTATAGCAATCGAGCAGTTTTTACCTCACGCGGAGCATAGAATGTGTGCCCGACACATATATAGCAATTGGAGCAAGCGATATGGCACTGGAAATTTGAAGAAATTATTTTGGTTATGTGCTTGGTCATATACCGAATCCCAATATTTAGAGAATATGGCGTTCATTCAGGATGTATCGGTCGAGGCAGCAGATGATCTTTTAAAGACAAATCCAAAGCATTGGTGTCTCGCATATTTTAAGGATTGTTGTAAGGGCGCCATAGTTGATAATAATATGTCGGAAATATTTAATAAAAAGGATTCGAGACATAAGCCAATAATAACCATGCTAGAAGAGATTAGACGCATGGTTATGTCGAGAATAGCAAAACTCGCACATGAAAGTGAGATGTACCAGCATTTGATTTGCCCTAATATTTTTGAGAAATTAAAAAACCATATTAGTTGGAATAGAAATTGTCATTTAATTTGGAATGGGTCAGACGGTTATAAGGTAACTCAAAATTTGACAAATGAAAAAGGAGAAGTCAAAGAATACACGTATGTGGTTGATATTAGAAATCGTACGTGTTCTTGTAGGGTTTGGAATATTTTCAGTATTCCTTGTTCTCATGCCATTTCTGCTATATTTAACAAGGGCGAGGACCCGATTTATTATGTGTCGGATTGTTTTAAAAAAGAAACTCACCGCGCAATTTATTCTCATTTTATGGTACCGGTTATCGGTAGGCAAGATTGGCCCAAAACGGGAATTGATCCTCCGCTACCTCCATCGAAAAGAAAGATGCCGGGTAGGCCTAAAAAACATGCTCGACGTGAACAAGGTGTAGTGCCTAAACCATCAGCTTCAAAACTATCGAAATCAGGTCAAATAATAAAGTGTAGTGTTTGCCGCGAAAGGGGTCATAATAAAAGTACTTGTCCTATAAAAAAGAGCAGGTATTAATATTTACATTCAATTCGTATAATTAATTTTTATATATAATTTTTTTAATGTGTATTTATAATTTTAGGACGTCATCTACTGGGGAATCTTCGAATCAGATGCCATACAATTAGATTTGTTGAATGTTAAGTCTTGAATTTTATTTTATGTTTTGTAAGGACTTAATTATGTATTTTGTGACATTTTAATATTTTTATGTTTTGTAAAGACTTACTTATGTATTTTGTGACATTTGGATATTTTTATGTTTTGTAAGGACTTAATTATGCATTTTGTCACATTTGGTCTATTTTATTATCAAGATTTGTGTGCATTATTTTGGTTTTATATACAACATTTGTGACGTTCGCATAATCGCATAATTACTCCTATACAACATCATATTCCATAATCACATATAACCCTAACTCCAAACCCTAAACCCTAAACATACAACATCATATAGACACTAAACTCCAAACCGCAAACCCTAAACATACAACATCACATATACTTTAAACTCTAAACCCTAAACCCTAATATAAATTATTCTCATAATCGCATAATTACAATACTAATTATAACACACAACATAAACAATAACATAATTAATCTTTTCAAATTCTTTTCAACTTCTTCAAATCTCTGTCTTTGCATCTTTTCAAATTCTTCAAATCTCTTCTCGAAGCGTTGAACTTGGTACTTGAGGTGGATTGGTGCGAAGGTAATATCGTCACACCAAGCAAAGTGCTCGCAAAGTTGGCATTTGTAAAATGCTCGACCATTATTTTTTTTGGGCTTTTGCATGAAGCAGCAAGCATTTTCTAGCACAATGAGGACACAAATATGCATTCCCCTCTTCATAACTCCATCCATATTCACCATGATCACCATTATCTACAAAATAATATGTGTCATAATTTTTTTTTACCATAACTCCACCCATATTCACCCTAATTATTATTCTTTTTCGTTCTCGATTGATTTGGTTTCTTTCTGTATGATTTATATTCTGAAATATAGTCTGATTTTACTTAAAAAAGGGTTCAGAAATGATATATATTGTTTAAATTGCAAGAGGCACTTGTATTGTGCCTAAATTGCAAAAGGCCTTTTTATTTTGCCTGGCGCAATTTCTTCCGTGTTCTAGGTCGAGAATCGGTATTTCAATGCATAAAATTGCCAAATTTCACAATAATCTATCAAGTAAATTCTTAGTTCATAAGAATATATTAGTAATTTATTATGATCATCTCGTAATTTTTAGGTCATTCTAGACAGAATGTAGGTACCGTACCAAGTAAAATCGGACGTACCAAAGAACAAGACCTAAACCCTAAAGAGTAACAAGCACTTCAAGAGTCAATAAATTCAACAAATTAAAACCCAAAATCAGTCATGAAATTCAGATTTGTGCGAGCAATTACGACCTCCACCGACCCGAATGTAGCCGCTTCATCGTCTAGAAGGGCCGGGCCGGGCGGTGGCGAGAGACCGGGGCCGGAGATCCGGGCCGGGCCGGGCCGGGCCGGGCCGGGCAGCGTGGCGGCGTGGGCGTGGGGCTGGCGTCGTCGGCGGGTCTGGCGTCGCGCGGAGAGAGGAGACCGGACGAGAGAGCGGGGAGACGAGAGAGGTCGCGCGAAGTGAAGGAACGATGAAGCGCCTATTTGGGAAGAACCGATTGTAAATCTGTAACGGTTCTTTAGAAGGAACCGTTACTATTTTGTATCGGTTATTTTTTGAAAACCGATACGAAAAGTGTTTATTCTGTAACGATTCTTTAGAAGGAACCGTTACTATTTTGTATCGGTTATTTTTTGAAAACCGATACGAAAAGTGTTTATTCTGTAATGGTTCTTTAGAAGGAACCGTTACTATTTTGTATCGGTTATTTTTTGAAAACCGATACGAAAAGTTTTTATTCTGTAACGGTTCTTTAGAAGGAACCGTTACTATTTTGTATCGGTTATTTTTGGAAAACCGATACGAAAAGTTATTCTGTAACGGTTGTTTGAAGGAACCGTTGCTGATTATGTGCGTTTTATATCGGTTATTTTTTAAAACCGATACGAAAGGTAATTTTCCGAACAAGATTCGCCAGTGTCAGTTCCAGTTGAGGGCTGGCGGTGGCGTGGGCGTGGGCGTGCGGCGTCGAGTGGGGCGCGAAGAGACAGAGAAGAGAGCGAAGGAGAGACAGAGACAGAGGAGAGCGAAGGAGCGAAGGAGAAGAGAGCGAAGGAGAAGAGTCAGGAGCGAAGAGAAGAAAGGGAAGAGAAGAAAGGGAAGAGGCTGCTGCTGACGTGGAATAAAAAAATCAATATATTTGCCACGTCAGCATGCCACGCACCGCTTAACCGCCGACCGGGCATTTAACTGGATGGAGGGGGCAAGTTGAACATTTGGAAGAATTTAGGGGGCAAAAGTGTGCAAAAAAAAGTTGAGGGGGCAAGTTGAACAATTTTGAAAAGTTCAGGGGGCAAAAGTGAGTTTTTCTCTATTATTTATTCAATATACTAAGGCATAGAACTTGACCGGATTTACTGGGGCGGAAGACAAAAAACTTTCTTCCTACTGATTAATAATGTACAAAAATTTTGAGGAGGTCAAATGCATAAAAATACATATATTTCATTTTTTTTTTCAAGTAAAATACTATTGATATATACTACTCTGTCCAATATACTAATTTTTAATAGAACTTATTATCTTTCAAAAATAATAAAACTTATCTTTATATATAAAACATGTATGGAGTATGGGCCATTATTTGTTGGGCTATCAGCCTCTAAGTCATTAATCGGTTGAAAGACAATCCATTATCTTCAACCGATTTGATATTTCTAGAAGAGAGGAGACGAACATAAACAATGGGAGCTCAGCAACTGTTAAGAACATTATCTCCAACCGCTGTCGCTCAATCCACCGCTCTTCCGATCAAATCCTCCTTCGCCTTCGCCGCTTCTCGCCCGTTCAGTAAAGCTCCGCTGAGGTTTGTCCGGCTCGTGAGTCCGCCGAGCAGGAGAGCGACGGTGGCGATGGCGTCGTCAGGCCCGGCGAACAAGTCGGAGGAGGAGTGGCGGGCGGTTCTCTCGCCTGAGCAGTTTCGCATCCTCCGTCAGAAAGGCACCGAGTAAGAATAGCGTTTTAGTTGAATTTTACAATTGCCCACAAATTCTAGTTCTTTTTCGCTTTAATTGGAGATAAATAAGTTTGCATGCATTTAATTTTCGAATTTCAGAAGGAATATCATTTGAAGAGGTAATTATTTAGTTTAGTTTAATCTCTAAGACTTTGCATAAATGGTTACAAGGTTCTCTCTCTCTCTCTACGAATCTATGATTCGTTCGAGTTCTCTAAGCTTATTCTAATATAAATTCACAATGTTATTCCCTATGTTAGAGCCTCTTGCCAATTCCAAACAAACTATTACATTCACACCAAACCTTACATTGAAACCATATTTTTATCTTTCCAGGTATCCAGGGACAGGAGAGTACGACAAATTCTTCGAAAAAGGCGTGTACACCTGCGCGGGTTGCGGGACCCCGCTTTACAAATCGACCACCAAGTTCAATTCCGGATGCGGCTGGCCCGCCTTCTTCGAAGGCCTTCCAGGCGCCATCAACAGAACGGTCAGTTTTCCTTGCCTTCTCCTCTTTTTAAATCAAAGTTGAATGGTTAGTGCCTGTACTTTAATAGAATCGCAATTCGGTCCTTGTACTACTGATTTAAACTTTTTGGTCTTTGTGCTTTATAGAAAGTACTAATCATGCATGTTTTCGTAAAATACAGGGATCAAGAAATTGAAATCAATAGTACACAGGCTAAATTGCGGTCCAATTAAAGTATAGGGACTAACCGTGCATTCATCTCTAAAAATAATCTCTCTGTCCACGTTTCAATTAAAAAAAAAAATTTGAGAAAATTTCGAGAGGGCTTCATTATCCCTCATCCAAATATGTATTTCTTCTATAGAAAAGTTTGTATGTACAAAATCTTCACAAATAAGACTCTAGCTAAAGAAAGAAAAAAGGTTAAAAAAAGCCCTTTCTATCTATACAAATAAATCTAATATAAAAAAAACGACGCATGATGAAATTCTTAGCCCAAAATTTTTAGCCCAAGATGAAATCGGTCGATATATTTATTACTTTTTTATTTTGTTTCAGCCTGATCCGGACGGGAGGAGAGTGGAAATCACATGCGCGGCATGCGGGGGCCACTTGGGACACGTGTTCAAAGGAGAGGGCTTTCCCACTCCGACCGACGAGCGCCACTGCGTCAACAGCGTTTCCCTCAAATTCTCAGCTGAACCCGATTCTTGATTATCTTGATGGGCTTTCTTGTTTTTTGTGTGAAATTGGGGTGGTTTTGGAAAGGCTTATGTACTTGAAAGAATATAAATGAACTCTTTGAGAACAGGGTTGATGTTTAGTTGGGAAAACTTTCTTCTTGCTTTTAGTCTAAAAGACGGCTTGTCTATTCCACTATTTTATGTTTTATGAGGAGATTATTTTGTGATAGCATAATTAATTCCAAGCAAGCCCCAAGACAGCTTGTCTATTCCACTATTTGATGTTTTATGAGAAAATTATTTTGTGATAGCATAATAATCCGTTGCACTATGTAGTGTCTTTGTTTAGGTATTTTTCTCTTTTAGATAGAATTGTTATACATAATATAATTCAATTTTCAAAATCATGTCATAATTTTTTTTCACATCCATTTAATTTTCAATTCTCTTTGAGCATTCTCATGATGTCACATCATCCAAATTATTTTAGCTATTGGATAATGAGATGTAAATAAAATAATTTGATGATAATTAATTTAACATTGATTTTTTATTGTTGTTATTTGTTTATAAACTTTTATTTGTCATTAATTTATAAGGAGTTTTGACAATTTTAGAGCGCCATATCATTTTCGTTTGAAGATGTGGAGCGATACTATTGGTTAAATTGATTCAACTTCTTGCATTTAACTCACATTTATTGCATATTTCAAATTATTTTGTAGTTATTTCATTATTTGTATGTTTTACTTGTATACAACATATTGTGTTACTAAAACAAACTTTCTTTTTTTATCTCCTTTTTTCAAAATAAATAAATATATAATCATGGTTTATGTTCATTTGAATTTTCTCATTTCTCCTCTTTTTCAAAAAATATATTAATAGTCATTGTTTTTCCTTTAAGATTTATTAACATTGTTGAAATAAATTTTTTTACTTAAACCTTCATATATCATTTGATTTTTCTCTTTCCATTGAGCTTCATATCAGTATATAATTCTGATTTAAAATCTTTTCTCTTAATTTTTTCAAACTATTTCAAGATTTTTTTGTAACCATTTAAGTGTCCTAAACTTACAAACAACTATAGCATTATTAATAGGGATAATTTCATATATGCCATTACAAAAACTCAAAATATCATATTTGCCACTCCAAAATTACTAATATCATATTTGCCATTCTAAAAACACAAAATCTATCAAATTTGCCATCCTTAAACTTGAAAAATATCAAATATATCCAAACCGTTAACTTTCCGTTAAATTTGTTAGTTAAACATGATTTATTCTTATAAATTTTAATTAATCTAATAAATCAAATTTAATATGTCTAAAATACCCTCAACCACATCTCCTTCTTTACTGAGACTTTCCATCTTCACTACAGACTCTTCTCGTATTCTCTTCAACCTTTCATCTTCCTCCCAAGTCCCAAGTCACGCTCTCCAATTTTGTTTGTCAGGTAATGAAGTCCTCGTTTACAATCCATTGTCATTCAAATAATTTACTTGTTGAATTTCCTCTTTTTCTTTCAGTTAATCAAGTCCACTTCTACGTCTTTTGTCCAAGTGTGTGACTCGGAAGCAGAGAGCTTCCATGAACTGATTTCTACGGTGTGAAGGTATACTATGTATTATTAGTACATCAATATATACTACCTATTTACAGAATAGATAGTTGTAGTTTTTGCCATCCTCAGATTTTTTTTCTTGTATTTTCTATCTAGGATTTTTTTTTCTGAACTTAAATAGTAGTAATTTTCATGAGACCCAGCTTTTACAATATTTTCTCAATTTACGAAAGTCCAGTTCCCCTTTTCCTCTTTGATTCTGTTTTATTCTCTTACAATTGCTCAGTTGTATTCATTTTTTACCACTATTTTAGAAATCTTTGCATTGATATGGATACGGAGAAGGATATTTCTGTGGGGATGCATGATGCTGAGAATATTCCTACGCAAGGTAAACCTAGATGGGAACATACGGTGGAATCGCCCATTCTTGAGTAAGTAATAACAATTTATACTGACATACGCTCATACAAGTGGAGTGATTTAATGGAGGAAGCGCAGAATATGTATCCATCAGATAGCAATCAAATTCTTTCGTTGTGCTTTGTGGACAAGTCTGCAAGCCAACAGACTTTTATTCCACTTGACTCAGATGGTGCATTTCTTGTTATGCTAAATATGTATGAGGAGAAGAAAGAAGTAACAATTTTTGTAATGGTTGAGAAAGATCTGGCTTTATTAACAGTTGATACAAATCAAATGGCGAATCCAAATCAAGAGGGTTGCAATGATAATTTGAGGTCAGAGGATAATGATAATTCGTTGTCACTTGACGAAAATGATTCAGGCTACTGTCCGAGTGAGCAAAGTTACCATAGTCATGGTAGTAGTGAGAGCGAAGATGAGATATCGACATATGAGGGGGAGACCTATGTCTATAACAAGGATGATCCAACTTTGGAAGTCAATTCAAAATTTCCAAATGTGGTTGCGTTTAGGAGGGCTATGAATCATTATGCATTGACGAAAGAATTTGAGTATTTCATAGAGAAAAGTGATCCGACTCGGTTCATTGCAAAGTGTTCCAATACAGAATGTAAGTGGAGGATTCATGCTTCTATTCTACAAGATGACGTAACCATTGAGGTAAGCATAAAGAAAGGAAACTCAAGTTTTATAAATGTGTTAATTGTTATATATATCTTTTTTAATAATATCTCATATTACACTTGTAGGTTAAGAAAATGGAGGACCCACATACATGCACTAGTAGTAACAAGTCGGGAAACAAAAGTGCTACCCAAGGATAGATTGCCGATAGGGTAGTTGATAAGTTGAAATCTGAGGGCGATGTTCCGGTAAATGAACTCCGAAAATGGCTTTGCATCAAATATAATGTTGAGATACCGTATTTGAGGGTATATCGGGGGAAAGAACAAGCTTTGAAGGAAATACATGGCAAATGGGACGATTCATTTCTAAAGATGGATGACTTCAAAGAGGAGCTGCTTAGAAGAAACCCAGGAAGTGTTGTAGAGATGCATCTCGAGAAAATTAATAACAAGAACCGCTTTCAACGGTTCTTTGTTTCATTACGTGCTTGCTCTAAAGGATTTCTTGAGGGTTGTCGTCCATACATAGGCCTTGATGCTTGTCATTTGAAGGGAAAGTTCAACGGTGTACTCATCGCGGCCGTTGCTGTTGATGGTAACAATTGGATGTTTTCTGTGGCTTATGGTGTGCTCGAATCAGAGAATACCAACTCATGGCTATGGTTTCTTAAGGCATTGCAGCAAGCTATTGGAATACCTAACGGTCTAGTTCTTTCTTCTGATATGCAAAAAGGATTGGGTATAGCTGTTGCCGAAGTGTATCCAGGTGTAGAGCATCGTGAATGCATGAGACACTTGTATGATAATTTCAAGAAGTACTTTAGGGGCGAGTTCTTTAAATCTTCTCTTTGGGGAGCTGCAAAAACATACTCCGCCAACCGATATGATGAATTTATGAATGAGGTTCAAGAGATCCGTCCAGAGGCTATTGCTTATCTTGAGAAGGAGCATAGCAAGATATGGACAAGGAGCAAGTTTGGTACAACTGCGAAGTGTGATTATCTTACATATAATATCGCCGAGACATTTAATGCTTGGATAGATAAAGTAAGGTCGCTTCCTGTGATTGACCTACTCAATGCTATCACAGAAAAATTATGATTACATTTGAGCGAAGGAGAAGAATATCAAGAAAATGGAAGGGAATGTTAGTTCCTAAGGTTGACAAAGATCTTAAGAAAATCTCTAAGGTATGTAATATCATATTTTTGTTTCTTTGTCTGTGTCGTCGGTTTTGTGTCAATACTAATAAAATATTCTTTCATACTTATATGTAGGGTTTAGGTGAATTTGATGTGCGTAGAAGTAGTGATAATCGGGCAGAAATACATGCAAATGGGAATTCATGGGAGGTACTGCTTGATGAAAAGACATGCACTTGCCGTGTTTGGCAAGTGAAAGGTGTTCCATGCATTCATGCTGCTACGTTCATTGGCTTCATAAGAGATACTAATTGGGATAATTATGTACATTCTTATTTCACTATTGCCAAGTTTAAAGCTGCTTATGCTTTGGAAATAGCCCCAATGCCGGGAAAAGATCAGTGGGTACATGTAGAGACAGACTATAAAATTTACCCACCTATTTTGAAACGCCCACCTGGACGGCCGAGAAAGAAAAGAGTCAAACCATTTGATGAACAAAAAAAAAGACACCGATGCTCTCGATGTGGGTTATTTGGGCACCATCAAAAGACTTGTAAAAATCCGGTTCCTCCAGAAAATACTATGGAAGCCATAGGCAGTACTTCCATGCCTGGAACTTCTCAATCATCTAATAACAAAAGGTTGAAACTTCTTCTTTTTTTCAACTTTTACATAAAACCAATGTTTTGTAATTATCTAATACGTAGGAAGCTAGGAAATAAAAGGCAGTAAAAGATGTGAAAATAAGAAGTTGCAGCCCTATCTGAGCAAGATAACACTTAAGTTATTTAGAATATGTTTTCTGCTTTATAATGGATTAGATATATAATAATTGAACTATATTGTTTTTGAGTGAGGGAATTGGACCAGATTTGTTTTTGTTTATTTCATTGCTCTCAAATTAGCACTTGTTAATTTAGTATAATCTATTGGAATTAAGAAATGTAACGGTACAAACTCAATAGTGGATTGCGTTTCTGCTTATTTCGCATTTTGATATAAGTTTCTACTTATTTGTCATCTTATATTTTTCTTTTAAATTTAATTTTTACATGAAATTTTATTTCATGGATGTTTCTTTGAGTCTCGTCTTCTACAACATCATTAGTAAAATAAAAAAAATACAATATCATTAGTATCTCAGTCATCATCTCTTGGTTCTGACAAACATAGCTTAGAATTGAATTATTTATGTTATGAGGTTTAAGAAATAATTTCGGTAGATTTGTTTGTTTAGAATGGCAAATAGATATAAGAAACTTTTGAATGGCAAATATGATATTTCATGTGTTTTGTAGTGGCAAATATGAAATTCTTATTATAGGGGTATAATGGTAATTTTATGATTGCACCGTTAGTTTTAACGGAAAAAAATGGATGGTTTTAAGTTTTGGGCAAATTTGATAGATTTTGTATTTTTAGAGTGGCAAATATGATATTAGCAATTTTGTAGTGGCAAATACGATATTTTGAGTTTTTGTAATGGCATATATGAAATTATCCCTTATTAATATGATTTTTCTACAAAAATGAATAATCACAATTAAAAATAATAATATATTGTAGTTAATATTTTTGTTATCAAGGAGACTTCTACATTCTATGAAGAATGGTATAATATAACTAATACTAAGATACTTGTGCTATGCTTTGTTAATTTTGATATAAAATGCATAAAATTATAATTAAGAACAAACAAAATAAAGTTTTTGTTTGTTGTCATTCATTTCAAAAATATGTTATACCTCAAGAGTTTCTTTTAGAAAAATTTATTTTATGTATAACATCTAACTTTTGCAAACTGAAATATTCACATTGCAGCGCGAATATTATCCTAGTTATCTACTATATTTTTTTACCAAGCTTTTTTGTCATGACAGGAGAAAATGCATCCCGATTATTGTTGAGACGAATGCTTAGCGGAGCGCAAAAGGGCCGTTGTTGTGTGGTGCAAGCACCGCCTATATGGCTCAACAAGAGCGTGAAAATATTAATTTTATAATTTATGTAGTTAAAATAAAGGGAACGGTTATTAACCTCCCGGTTTTGTTGGCTCCCAGACTCCCAACCATCCAGAATGTGCCACGTGTCAGCTAAATAGAAGCCATTTAGAATTTGACTTTGGTCCCAATTCAACTGACTCCCATAGCTCCCATTTGATCATGCGTGATTAGGAACTCCCAAAATGGATCCCAACCAATTCATATTCTATTATTTTTTCGTAGCTCTCAATGACTCTCATTCAATTTCTCGCAGGTTTTTGAGGTTGTCTGCGCTCAGCTGGACAGATGTCGCACAGGGTCGCACGCTCTACGCACGACTTTTTCGGCATGTTTTTAATATAATTTTTAATTTTTTAGGCGTGTTTTAATAGAATTTTTAATTTTTTCGGCGCGTTTTTTTTAGTTTGCCTGGGCTCAGCTGGACATCGTCGCGCGCAAGTTTTTCGACGCATTTTTAGTAGAATTTTTTAATTTTTTTGGGCATGTTTTTAGTAGAATTTTTTATTTTTTTGGCGCACCTAAACAGACACATATCAAATGGATAGAAATCCATACCAGATTTTGTGAAAAACATACTAGTCTTTATATTTCAGAAATTATGAAACACATATCAAATGAATTGAAATACATATCATATTTTGTGAAACATGTATCAAATGAATTGAAACACATACTAGTTTTTATATTTCAGAAATTGTGACAAACACATATCGGTAAGGTGTAAACTCATACAAATCTAAACAAAATACATACTAGTATGAACATATAAATTTTAAACAAACGCCTAATAATCTACACAAAACACATGCAAGTTTAGTAGAAACACATATTAAATAATTCACAACATCAAACAAAATGTAGACAAAAGACGCAACAACATGTTAACAATACAAACTTCATCTGTCCCAATACATAATGATAGAAAACATATAGACTTATTGAAAAAAAACACATACCAATTAATAACAAAACATAACAATTTAGTGCAAATACATACATGTTTTAACATAAAATACATACCAGTTTGAAACAAACGCATACTAGTTTATCATAAACACATACCAGTTTGAAACAAACACATACCAGTCTAGCGCAAACACATACATGTCTTAACACAAAATACATATCAGTTTGAAACAAACACATACCAGTTTATCACAAACATAAACACATAACTAATTTAAACCAAAATACATATTAGTTTAACACAAACATATATCAGTCTAACACAAACACATACCAGTTTAATAGAAACACATACCAATTAGTTAACAACACCAAATATATCGCAAAAGAGGCACCATAAGTTTAAAAAAACACACATACCCCATCTGTCCCAAAACGATTACACCAACATGCCATCTAACACAAAAGAACATATGGAATTAACAGTCTGTTCAAACACATAGAAAACACATGCAAAACAAGTTCAAATAACAAAATTGCATACTTAGTGGGATAAGATGATTTTTGAAACAAACACGTATCAGTTTGAAACAAATACATACCAGTTTATCACAAACACATAAAAGTTTAATGCAAACACATACATGTTTTAACACAAAATACATACTAATTTAAAACAAACATATACGAGTTTATCACAAACACATACCCGGTTTAACATAAACACATATCAGATTAAGACATAAGATTTATACGAGAATTTGTGTCCTAAAATTCAGCACTTCCGAATGGAGCTTTCCGAGCTAGAGCAAGATGAATGATGGCACATCGTAGAATTAAATTCAACAAGATCCATCTGTATTTCAATATATATATATATATATATATATATATATATATATATATATATATTATCAAAAATAGTACTAAATTTAACAAAATTATTGAAAAAACGAATCAGATAATCAATAGGCAATATAAAAAGGATGTAAACAGGTATATAATTACTCCTAAAGGTATATTATTAATAATAAAAGTAATATTACTATAAAGGGATATCGAAATTTTAATTGTTAAAAGTAATTGAACATGTTAAACCTTAAAACATTATATAGACATGTAAAAAAAGGAGTACAAAAATGTGAGAAAAATATTACTTACCTGAATGGTTGGTATTATTGGCAAAACGTGAAAGAATAACAAGACACATGTCTCATTCCTTCCTCGGGACAAAAGTCTCTATATACCTTATTGCTTCAAAGATCGTTGGTCAATAGAACCTACAACTGAAAAAAATCAAATAGAAAAGATAAATTATAAAAGGTATACTATCAATAATAAAAGAAATATATCACATGATCACGATTTTAAAAAATATTCAACATTAATGTTATTCATTAATCATGAGCTTTTCTCACTCAATTGAAGATCAAATGAGAACAAATTCATACAAATATAGAGGAATAAATACAATTGACTAATTAAAATATCGAATCATCAAATAAAATAACACAATTACAACAAGAATTAGGCTAACAAAGTGCCCAGTAGGTTATATTTTTTATTATTATTGATAATATACCTTTACAAGGAATCTAATTACACCGAGAAAATAAATTTAATTAACCTGACAATAGAAGCTACATATGATGAAAGATTCAAATTTTTTTTCTGAAATAAATTATTCTTTGATATAGTTGTGACATATTCTTGTATATGTTGATACAAAAACTGTGTTACTGGAATGTAAAAATAATGAATGCTTTGTGTATAATGGCTAAATAATTGGTCATTTGGTATAGATAATGGAGCATTGAACTCTTTTTATACCTCATGTAATCTAAACTTTGAATCCTTTTCATAGCTCATATATTCTGAACTACGGGCTCTTTGCAAACACAAATGTTGTCCAATTCTTAGACCCAAAATGAGAAAAAAATGTCCAGTTTCTTAAATTTGATAATGACTCTTCGATTTTTCTCCAGACTTCTGTTGCCATCTATTAAATTGAATGCCTTATCTCTTTTTTTTCTTTGGAAGTGTTAAATTTTCCAATTTAAATGATGATCATTTACTTTCCAATTTGTAACTTTTACTAAAAATTTGGCTTTTCAACGAGTTCGCAAATGCAGGGAATTTTTTTTTCCAATTTCTATATTATATTTATTTCATCTTATATTTGAGCCTACTATTCTACCTAACTTGAGTAAAGATTGAATCGCCCAGCGGCCCAAAATTATTGATCATTTTTTAGAGTCTTTCTTTGGACAACTATTCAAACTCATACCGTTGTTAGCGAGTAGGCTTTGTTTTTGCAATTTTCGTGAAAGGATTTTGTTGCGGTTTTAAGATAATATAGGGACTTTTTGAATGTTCAAAAATATTTAAGTAGGGGCCAATTGTAATCTCTAATAATGTTGGTTTTTAAAATCTTTGGTATACGTAGTTTCTTTTTTGTAATTCCAATATTGCAGGAACTCTTTTACAATATTGGGATATTATAAGTTTTTTTTGCAAATCTGTCGAAAACATTTAAACAGGAAAATTCTAAAGAGAATCATGTTTGGAAAATATAAAATAATCAGGAACTTGATATATCTAGTTCCATGCGTCCTTCACGCGTACAAAATCACCGACGTCAGTGCAGAATCTTTGTTTAGAAAGAATTCATCATTTGTTTAAAAAGAATTCATCATTTGTTTAGAAAGAATTTATCCTTATAACAATAAGAATATACTCTTTTAACAGTAAAAAAATAGATTTGATTATGAAGAATTCAACATTTGTTTAGAAAGAATTCAATCTTTTAGTAGTAAGAATATACCATTTCAGAAATTTTGTACAGCGACCATTAAATTTCCCGTTTGACCGGTCAAAACACATTTTAGCTGGTATAAACGCGTTTTGGCAGGTTTAGACCCGGTCAAAACACGTTTTCTTCTTCAAACCGCATGCCCGGCACACATTCTGTTTAAGCAAGGACTATTTTACGATTTTTAATAATGTAAGAGTTTTGCACTTTCAGCATAATGTAGTGGCCTTTTTAAATTAAGGATTTTTTTGCAGTTTGTAATAATTCAAGAGTTTTATAATTTCGTTCTAATAGAGTGACTTATTTGTAAAATTTCCAAAGCATATGGGGATGCACCAAAAACTTGCCTTCCGGAGTTTGATACACCATAATAGACAGTACTTCATTCATTGTCAAAAAAAAAAAATCACTTTATTCCATCTTACAAATCGGGCCATTTGCACATCAACAACCTCAACGGGCCGAACAATTGTCACTTAAACAACGTACAAAATAAAACAAACTACCCTTTGACCACAACTAGTCAATTCCCCCATTCATTTCATCCTCCTCTCACACGTACTCTCATAAATCATAATCCCCTCCATAATCCATATATCATCACGTAACAAGTCATTTTTATTCTCCCCTCAACCCACTTCACATTCCACACTTAAAACAAACTTACAGGAAGCTAATAAACATCACTAATCCCCGCCTCAAAACGACATCTCATCTCTCTTCATTTCTTCTTCGTTCTTCCGAAACATAACATAACAAAACATAATCGTAACATTAGATCTGAGAGAGATGGAGATGATGGGGATGAGGCGGGCGGAGAAGGAGAAGGAGAAGATCGAGGATGTGGATCTGGAGGCC
Organism: Juncus inflexus; assembly: GCA_024447665.1. Lineage (NCBI taxonomy): Eukaryota > Viridiplantae > Streptophyta > Magnoliopsida > Poales > Juncaceae > Juncus > Juncus inflexus. The sequence goes on along the minus strand of JAJHPC010000014.1, from coordinate 3,129,232 downwards.
GGCGACGGGGCGGCGCTGCTGTACCCGGGGATCGCGCGCGGGGAGAATGAGTTCCGATGGGGATTCGTGAGAAAGGTGTACGGCATCCTCTGCGCGCAGCTCCTGTTAACCACGCTCGTCGCCGCCGCCGTCGTTTATTACCCTCGCTTCCATGGATTCCTCACTGAGACGCCGGCTGTTATACCTGTGGTTTTCCTTCCTTTCATCTGTACGTGCCTGTTGTTTTCTATTTTTTTCTTAGGAATTAATTTAGGTTTAGGTATTTTAGAGATGAGGGGGAATTTTGAATTATTCGGAGGCTATGAATATGATTTTGTGAGATTAAGTTTGAATTAGGCTAATTATGTAACCAATTGGTACTAAATTGCTCAATTGAACAATAAACTAGTAAGTACCATCACTGATTATACAATTAATTTAAACCAATTTTGATTCTAATCACCTTATGCTCTAATTTCACCACATTTACCAATGATTAAATTCAATTTTTACACAGTGATGTGTCCAATGTACATCTACCAACAGAGGCATCCTTTGAACTTCATCCTGCTCGGCCTCTTCACTGTCTGCATGAGTCTAAGCATGGGCATCGTCTGTGCTAACACAGAAGGTTTGTTCATTCACTTATTCATTCTCTTTTTCTATTATTCTTTAATATATTTCATATAGGGATAAATGCAGTGTTAGTCCTTGTACTTCAATCGCTGTTATACTGATTTTAACTTTTCGATCCTTGTAGTTTATGAAAACATGCATGGTTAGTCCCTGAATCAGGGAATAACCTTGCGTAATTCTATAAAGTATAAGGATCAAAAAGTTCAAATCAATAGTACAGGGACTAAATTGCAGTCCAATTAAAGTAGATAGACTAGCGGTGCATTTATCCCATTTTATTTTATATAATAAAGAATTAATATTCAGAATTTCATATAGGGATAGATGCACCATAAGTCCATGTACTTCAATTGGGTTGCAATTTAGAACCTGTAATACTGATTTATACTTTTTGGTCCTTGTACTTTATGAAAATATCCATGATTACTCCCTGAATCAGGGAGTAAATGATTCTATAAAGTATAAGGACCAAAAAGTTAAAATCAAATAGTACAGGGGCTAAATTGCAGTCCAATTAAAGTACATGGACTAACGGTGCATTTATCCCATTTCAGATATTCAGAATTTCTGAATAACTAAAACTACAACATAAACTTTTGCCCCCTAAATTCTTTAAAAAAGTGCAAAAAGACTGGGATACTCCCTGACTTATTTCTGAACTCTTTAATATTCAGAATTTCTGAACAAGATTTTATAATTTTTATTTTTATTTCAGGCAAGATTGTGCTTGAAGCGTTGGTGTTGACTTCAGTTGTGGTCTCGTCTTTGACTGGATACTCTTTCTATGCCGCAAGGAAAGGAAAAGAGTTCAGCTATTTAGGCCCCATTTTAGTCTCATCTCTCAATGTGCTTCTCGTTACGAGCTTCGTTCAGGTTAATTAGTCTTTCCTCCAATTCCTTCAAATTCTGATATACTATTTTAAGAAGAAAAAAAAAAACATGCATTATGCGGAAAATTTAAAAATGCCCCTATATTATTGCTGCAATCGCCAAAAACTCCCTACTGTTAGTTAGAAATAAACACTCTTTTATAATTATTTATAATATTTTAAGATTAATTATCTTCTCTCTCTCTTTCTCTGTATCGAATGCTTTTTTCAAATAAAAAGAGTTGTACATTGACGGTGTAACTAATGCATGGTTTTTTTTTATTGCAAATTTCCCTTGATTTAAATATTCACTTATTTTATTGTTATTTTTTCTCCAGTTGTTTTTCCCGCTTGGATCTACAATGCTAGCTCTGTCCGGAGCGGGCGGAGCAGTGCTCTTCTCACTCTTCCTTGTTTATGACACTGAGACTTTGATCAAAAGATACAGCTATGATGAATATATTTGGGCTTCAGTGGTTCTTTACCTCGATATTCTCAATTTATTCCTTGAGATTCTCAAGATTTTGAGGAGCGTTCAGTCCGATAATTAATCGGACTGGAAATTGAACAATTTGGTAAAAAAAGCTGGTGAGTGAGTATTATGATGTTTTGTATAGAAAATGGCCTTGACGTGTTTGAGGTACTATTTCTGAATTTTTTATATTTTGTGTTTGAAGTTTGTAACAGTATGGTTGGTTGACTTGTGAAGGTCTGACAGATAATGTGATGTTATTTCCATTTTGTGCGAGCTTGTTTGTGTTATTGAAAAGTTTATTTGATGGGCTCTTCTTGTTTGGATTTTTGCTTGAAGAGGATTAGTTTTACTATTCTGTTGTTGGGCTTGGGCTGGAATGGTTCGTTAGGTTTTTATTTGTTTGTTTTCCAAATATTATGCCTGGCCCAACACAGTAATGATAAAAAAAAGGCTAACAAATCGTTTCAAGTTATATTATTGCCTCGTAGAGATCTCTCACTTCAGAAGTTGGATATTAGTAGAATTGGGGTTGAGTGGTAGTCTTTATGTAGCTTATAAAGTATCCCAACAAAAAAATGATACAGGCATCTTCAATTTTAAAGTTTTATATTGCTACATGGAAAGGGTATCCAAAGAAAGAAACAGTAAAGCTGGATAAAGGATTTGAGAGTGCAACTTATGGAAGTATCATATTCATAATGATGAGAATATATTAATCGAATCCTGCCCTTTTATTATTGCCTCGACAGAATCCTTATTGTTATGACTGAACTCATGATCTCTCACTTGAAAGTTCCAGTAACTTGTCTGTAAAAATGGAGTTAAAAGTCTTTATAATAAAGCAGTCCAACAAAAAGCAAGGCACATTTAAAAATCCATGATTCCACAAAGGAAATACAATACAAGCATCTTGCAGTATTTTTATAGTATATGTATAGTATATCCAAAGAAAGAAAGAAAAGCTGGATAAAAGATTTGAAAGTGAAACATATTTTGATCAAAAGTAGAAAGAAGAAAGAAAGAGAAAGCTAATTTAACTGAGGCATATTATATGGATGGACACAAGCTCACTGCTTTGATTGTAAATCCTTGTGGCCTGTATGGAAATGTGACATTATAGCGAATGATTGTCAATCCTTGTGGCCTATATGGAAATGTGACATTATAGCGAATGATTATCAATCCTTGTGGCCTGTATGGAAATGTGACATTATAGCAAGTCAATAACTTCAAATATAAGTAATGTGCTACAATTATAAGAAAATAGTAATTAAATATACTGCAAGGCTTATGAATTATGATTGACTCGCTACTCAGATCATATAGCTCGTAAAACCAAACTCAATGGTAGAAAGGAATGCTTCATGAGTGGACTTTAAATCAGCACCAAACATATAAAGCCATGACATGAGTAGAACTGCTTTATACGTCTTTTTCAGAAATCTCTGAGATTATTAGTAATAAGAGAACCATATTATTTTGTATCTAATAATAGTGGGTTTTTGATGTGAAAGACTTTGAGGAAGTTGGATTTGTATTACCAATTACAGAAGTAGATTTTTTTTAACTGGGAAATGACAAAGATATCATGTGGATTCACATCAGCTCAACATTGGACATGATAACTTCTAAAGAGATGAGGCATTTTAGAAAACGAGATCTCAGTGAGTAATGGAAGAGTGAGATGAGAAAGTGGTTATTTCATTTTATTTCAATGATGCTCAGTAAGATAGGTAAGTGAAATAACGAAACAAAGAGTTATCATAATATATACTTTTTTATTTAGATTGAAGAGAGCTATATATATATATATATAGAGAGAGAGAGAGAGAGAGAAAGAGAGAGAGAGAGAGAGAGATTCCTCTTGTTTTATTTATTTCATCTCTAACTTAATCCTCGTGTTAAAAAGTTAAACATTCTTTCACATTTTTATTCTATACTCCATTCTTGTTTGACGGAATTGGATGATTTATTTGGTTCTATTTTAATCTTGTTCCGCGGAATTAGATGATTTATTCCATTCTATTTCACTATTCCACTCTATTAAAGGATTTGAACAGTAACTAAATCTCAAGTCTCAAGTGAAAAAAGAGAATAAAGGAAAGTATAGATGCTATCTTCACAAAGGTAATCATAATTCATCCCCCACTACAGTATTTCGAACTTTTTGACTCAAAGAATGGAGAGGGTTGTCTTGAATGAATGGTTATTATTCTCTTCTTTGCCATTCAATGATTTTTGCTGAACAAGCTAATTTGATATGTGTTAGAGTAACGGGGAGAATATTAATGCAGAGAAAGAAAACTCATGAGATAATAAAATACGAGAAGAAGAGAGAAATCGTATAATCAGCTGAGACACTACATTGTAAGAATTGAAATACTATTACAATACATTTAGGCCTCTTTATATAGTAGAGAGGCATGACTAATTATCAAAATAAGTTGTCTAAATTAAAGATATAATTATTTAATATACAATGCAAGGATGAAAATAATTCACCTTCTTCTATTGTCTAGATATTTCCTAAATATTTATTTCCATAGCCAAAATATTTCCAAAACAACAATACCAAAAAGAATATAGATTATTGAGAGATTAAGAGTCATCTATAATAATCTCCACCTCGACTCAAAATATCACCCTTGATATACAGTCGTAATAACGACATATCCAACTTGAGCTCCTCCTCAATAGCAACTATCTATTTTGCTGCTTTACCAGAGGCTACCGCCTCCTTGTAAATCGAGAACTCGCCAAACACGGATTCATTGGACATTGCCAAACAACACATAAAATCGAAGTATCCATGCCTCATAGAAGGTCTAACATGATCCCTCGCAAAAGAACATTCCCGACTTTCCTTAACCGAATCATAATGCTCCAAGTTACATCGAGTAACTTCACCTAGTTGATCGGAAATGTCAAACTCCACCTTCTTCGTGGTCGTCTCACCATCCTCAATAGCCGAATTAGATAATTGCTCTCTTGTCCGTAACATAACCGACTCAAAAATCGCGTCTCTTAAAATAAGGTGTCCAAGTACTGGACACCGCAAACAACACGCCTTCACACCTTGAAGTGTATCCAAGAAGAATACATTTCTTCTCCTCACACTCGAGTATCTATTTAACGACTTATGTATAAACGGGATATCCAAATACCAAGCCTTCTCGAGTAGTTTCCGATCAGTCACACCATTATGTTGTCGAGAGCGAACAATCATGCAATGTTGAGCAATCGTTATAAAAGGATCACAAATTTGTCCACACAAATCCAAATAGGTATCGTCAAAAATTTACTTCGTGCGATGAACGGAACGGCTATACTAAAGCTGAGTCTCCTCCATTTGCCACAAACGGAATCTTCACAAAACTCATGCTTTATGGTATTCTGGCCACATAGTAGATCTCCCGTGCTCAAAACGGTCACCCCTCATCCAATCGTAGATCCTGGCCTTCTAACCAACGTAGAGAAGGCGATGACGAACAAGTCTAAAACTGCGCCAACTTCCCGAAATAACTTTTCGGTACTCTGAACTTCCAGAATATATAATGCACCGGTCATTCTAGCCTTCATCAATGTAAGAGCCCATCTAGATACCTTGAGGACTCCACCTTCATATCGGAACTTGTAACCTACATCTCCGATAACGCCTAACAAGATCAAATGTACAACTCCATCCTACATCTTGATCCCAACCGTATAAACACTGACAACACCTAACGAGATCAAATGAACAACCGGGGCGTGCATCTTGATCCCAATCATGTCAACACCGACAATGCCTAACGAGATCAAATGACCAATCTGGTCCTGAATCTTGATCCCAACCGTGTCAACACCGGCAACGTAACAGAGATGATCGTCTCTCAAAAGAACATCTCCACTAGAAGCCTCATATGTGGTGAACCACTCTCGATTCGGGACCATCTGATTTGAATTATCCTAACCCAACCAATTCTTCTCAAATCTCTCATTCTCATTCGCCACAAAAAGTACCTCAACTTTACCGGATTTAACCTTGTAAGATTCTTCTGATAGAACACCACTACATGCCTTATGCTTCTCTTTGAGCTTGTAATAGACAGCCTTAATGTGTCTCATCTTCTTGCAATAGTTGCTTATCAGGTTCTTATACTTGAATTACGAATGAATCTTCTCTAAACTTGAATTTCTCTTTTTATGTCGTCACCCCTCCACAAACAACTCAATTTTTTGATGATTACTCTCGGTCATGGACAAGTCATAATCAATGTCAGACTTGACTAATATGTTATTTTTGACATCATTAATGGCAAGTGATTCCCTGGTATGAAGCATATGCAGCATGCACAAGAACACCACGATTTTATCCTCTTCATCCCTCTTATTATCGATTGTCTGCACATTATTAAAGAAACTGATATTTCCCAAAATATGGACCTTAACCGGCATACCTTCTGCCATCTTCAAAGAGTGGAATCGTTGCTTCAAACATAAACGGTTGATAACCGATTTCTACATATAGATGCCTTCTAACTTCTTGCACGCGCCGAAAGCTGTAGTATCTTTAAGAGTCAATTTGCTCGAATATAACTGAATTATCAAGAGGATTCTATCTTCCATCATCTTTCCAATTTCGCCCTTCATCTCTTTCGGTTGCCCAAAAATGATGACCTTCACACGTTGATTCGATAATATGGCTTTCACCCGCACTTGACATAGTGCGAAACTCGTTATGCCATCATATTTCTTAATATCGAATTTGATCGACATAACCGCACTTGAATTCATAATAATACAAGACAGTATTCTTGACTTGCGAAAGCACAAAGATTGTCATAACATAGCTTTTGTACTAATTTGTTAGGATAATGGGGATAATATTGATGTAGAGAAAGAGAACTCATAAGAGAAATAAAACGCGAGATGAAGAGAGAAATCGTATAATAAACTGAGAGACTATATTGTAAGAATTGAAATACTATTACAATACATTTAGCCCTCTTTATATAGTAGAGAGCCATGAATAATTACTAAAAAAAGTTGCCTAAATTAAAGATACAATTACGTAATATACAATGCAATGATGGAAATAATTCATTTCCTTCCATTGTTTAAATATTCCCTGAATATTTATTTACATAGCCAAAATATTTCCAAAACAAAGATACCAAAAAAAAATCGATTATTGAGAAATTTAGAATCATATATAACAATATGAAACTAATGAAAGCAATTCATGTCAAAGTTTCACTAATTTGTTAGAAAGTGGAACTATTTTCTAAGAATTTTGACTCTGTCAGGACAATAAATAGAAAATCACCCAATTTTCTTCTTTTTTTTCTTTTTATGATCTTTTAGGACAAATTATTGAGGGGACACCAGAGAAAGTTCTTTATTAAGGAAGACCTATATCTTTTCATATGAAATGACATTATATAATGAATAACACTTTTTTTTAAGGATATTATGAAAAAAACTATTTTAATTTACTTTTTCAGTTACCCTTTCACTTAAAACTGAACTCCGAATCTCACAAACAAATTTTTGGGTCCTATGCAAATATCTTAAAGATTAACTTAGAACTCTGTGAAGTTAAGAAATTTGTATTTATTTGTTGGTTCAGAAGTTAGTTTAAGTGAAAAAAATAAATGAAAAAGTTTGTGTAGGTAGCTTGATTGTTATATTACTAGTAATGGATTGGTATATACATAAATTGCATGAAATTGTATAAATTTATAACTTTATAAATACTTGTGCTTCCCAAGAAAAAGAACCAATAGATTAAAAAAAGGACTTAAATTTTAATGGATTCATAGTGTTACCCTACTATTCATGCGTGCTGACCGCTGAGGTCCCAGATTAAAGCACCAATGGAATGAATGGAAGGAAGGGAAGTAGTGGGGACTTTCCTTTAAATTACCAAATGATTGATAGGATGAAATAGTATCCGATTCCTATGCCTTTTGTAAAGTATACAAAAGCTAATTGCGTTTTGCCTTCGTTTTTTGTATTGTACTTGTCAATGCCCACATGATCTGTCCTTAACCTGCTACCCTACATTATACGTGACCACTTTTTGTGAAATTGACATTTTTCTGTTGGGAAATTTTTCTTCAGAAACCCAGTTTTCTGAATTTCTCAAAAGACACCAGTATCGTTTAGCTTAAGATTAGTTATGCACGTTAAAGAGAACATTAGTGTTAAGTGTCTGTCCATATAAAGAGAGGCTCTCCAACCATTTGGTACAGAGGAATATATTCTTATTTTTCAAACGTTTTGCATCTAGACTCCCATTAGTTAGATAGAATTTTTGTAGAACTTTATTTTGTATATAAGATGAAACATAGTTTGCGGTGCTATTTTATAGTTGTTTAGTATCAATAATGGTAGATAATATGATGGAAAATTACGACGGCAATCCAACATGATTTATTATGAAAAGATTACAAACTAATATACAAAAAACATATTACAGGTAATATATATGTTCATCATTACTCAGTTCTTTTAATTAGATGTAATATTCACTCAACAAATCATATCGGATTGTTTTTTTCCGGTCATGTTATCTAGTGTTATTGATTTCATTAGTTCACTTGTTTTTATAGCTTCAAAATTATTATTTTATTTTGTTCCAACAAGAATTTTTTTTATTTCACGTTACTTCAAATTATCATTCTTCCATAGAGTGAGATAATTTATATAAAGTGACATGATTACAATAATATTTTGAATAAAATGTTAGGTTCTATGCATATATGCGTAGGATCATAAATCATAGCCCATATGGTATCTAGTTGGATAGGTTAACAGAATATTCTTGGGCCGAGGATCGCATTAACTTGTATTTTGTTACATCCAAGAAATGTCTCTTTCATCATCTTTCAATATCAAGATTAAGTTTCCTCATGGAATTTGTCTTGTAACATTAGTTTCTGCCACGCAATAAACAGAAAATATGCCGTTTGATGCCTGTCAATTTGAGGATCAGAAGAATAATATGATATTGAAGACGAATTAAATTGATTGGAATAAATGTAATTAAATAATAATATAGTGAATATATAATGTTTTGTTTTTTTTATTGTACTCCTATATAAATAAGAAATACTAGTTTCATTGAAATATAATCGATGTAGTTAAAAAAGATTATTGTATGATATTTTTAGTTATATTAGAAACTAAAATAGTCTTTAATAAAAATGTTAATTAAGTCAACAATTTTTTTATATATGTAAAAAGAATATAATATATCTTATGTAATCTATCAACTCATACTGTCAATTAAGCCTTTACAAATAAAATTTTACACTCAACCTCCAAATAAACTTCTCTTTGCATTTCTAACTAACATACAGATGATCAAACGTTATATATAAAAAGACATCAGCCATAGATAGTCAAACATTATTTTCCAAAAACAATCTAAAGTTATATATAACTAAAAAGATTATTTAAACCAAACTATCAATCTTAAAAAAATTCATAGTATAATTGGTGGAGCGTATTACATAATAATTAGGTCATGAGTTCAAATTTTATTGATATCAAATAATAGAAGTAATTTCCTCAAAAGAAAGAAAAATAATAGAAGCAGGACAAAAAACCTTCTTCATTGATAGAAAGATTAAAACCCCAAATATTGTATTTTGAATTGGTTTTGGTCTCATATTTTTCTTCTCCATCTAGAATATTCAAATTTGAAAACAGAAAAAAAGGTTGATTAATTGAGACTTTCATCAAAAATTCTTGTGACTGAAAAAGTTCTTCAGATTGAAAAGAGGGGGAAGGAAGGAAGAAAGAAAGATAAAAAGTGGGCAAGAAGGTCACGTATCTTGATAATTTTATCGTTTTTGATGTGTTTGTTAAGTGTGAACTCAATTATAGCAGAGAATCATCATCAAATGGAATCCAATTGCACCATACTATCTGACGAAATGGAATACCGGTCCTCATTTTCTTTTTAAGCCCACATGAAGAAACATGACGTGTACAAAAAATCACATATAATAATTATTTGCATTGTGGACTTGATGGTCAATCATAAGCAAATTGAGCTCCTAAAGCCAAAGTTCTTATGTGGCACTGGCCAATGGCCAATATAATGTTATTTTGATGTGGTGACAGTAAAAAAATTTGGTATTCACTATTTAGTGTATTGACATACAAAAAAAATATAAATAGACGTAGGCAAAGATATATTGTAATTAAAAATTGTATGAGTACAAATAAGAATGTATTTTATTGTATTGTTCAGAAATTTAAAATGTTAATAAATGTATAATGAATATATGAAAAGATATAATAAACAAATATAAAGTATAATTAACAGAAAAAATATGATGTGATTGGTGGCGCTTAGATGATATATAATAGTGTTATAATACGGGATTGAAAATATTTCCTAGTAGAAAAGAATACGAGTTTTTCATTATTATCCATGTGGTTATTAGCCAATAGTGTTCTGATATATTTACTTATTATTAAAAATAAACTTGGATATCATAATAACTAAAAGTATAACCGGGGTAAAATTATATTCAATTAAAGATGGACAACAGTTGAAAAAATAATCGAACAAAATAAGCGATACAACTAACCTAAATCAATGATTCAATGACAAAACAACATGCATAAATAGGCACATGAGTCCAGCCACATAGGTTGCAGTGTCTCAATAATTAGTATATATTTGGATCAATGAAACCCTAATTTTGGCTCCCCAACTTGAAAAAAGCTACGTCACTGTATACTAATTGGGTTTAGCTCTGTGTTTGTCTGCTATCTAGTTTGATAATATGACAGTTGCATATTCCATTGTTTGGCACGGAACTAAATTGAAATATTATCTAAAAGTTAATTTGAAATAAAATTACAGGAATACTTTACTTTAATAATGGGAATAAAATGAACACAAATTAAGAATCTTCATTAAAAACAACCAATTTTCCATTGAATTTGAATTCGTAAATCAATTCAACAACATTTGATCCAAAGGAATAATAAGCTTGCTAATAAATAAAGGAATTTTAATTGGGGTACAAAGAATTTGTTTATTTCAATTTAATTGATGCAATTAAAACATTATTTATCCAGCAAGTAAATACATATAATCTATCTCAAAAAACTAAATACACATAATCTATTGTCAGTATTTGTGCAGGGATTAATACATTAAAGCCTTATCGGTGCGGTATGAATCGTAATTTAATATCTGGATCCAATAAACCATTCTATGACCACTTAACTTTATTGATTTTGTAAAAAATATATATTGTTGATGAATATTCCCCCACAATGACTTGCCAGAACCAGAATCCACTTGATTAGAAATAAGAAAAATATTTTGTAATAAGTATCAATTTTGTACTGATATACATAAGACATTAAAAATATCATATTCATATCCCATAGGTCTCATGTTTACTCAAAGAACATATTATATATACATGAAATTTTAGAATAAATACGTATGAGATGAACCATAACCAACTACTACTATTATGTTTGCAAAGTTAAATATATGATATTATCTTGTTTGAAGCCGATTTAAATCGGACTTAGCGACATAATATTTACTATAATAAAGTCATCGTCAATAACTGCTTCACTAACTTCTTTACTATCTCCTTCGCTCGCATGTGAATCCACATTCCTTGTATATATATGTAAGGCTTCAATGCAAGTAAACACAATTAGTAAAAAAAAGCTAGTAAATTTAGTTATTGGGTATCTCTATTATTTTTCTTAACCCAATTTGAATTCAGCAGATATCAATTGACTCCAATTTGAAAGAAAAAGTGAAATCCTTTGAGTCTTCAATTGAGGACCTGAATTCAAGCTAAACAAAAATCAGGACCAAAATTGGTGATATTCATATCATCTAATTCAACGGAATATCCATTAACTATCCAAAATTGGTGTCATTTATATCTTATAGAAAGATTTTGGCTGCTGGTTATGGTCCGTTCAATTAATGCCGGTTAACTGTTGACCAGTGCGTTAACAATGTATGGTTTACTTTTCTTTATTTTTTTGATAAATGATTTAATTTTCGATATACCTTTACACGTTTCCAGTAAATTTTTACTCGACCAATATTTTATCTTGTTCTGTCAAATATACCTTTATATACCTTCTAACCTTATTCACTAAAAAATTTGTTTGTTCAGTATAGAAATATATATTTTCACCTTATATAACATAGTTTTCATTTTGTCAAATGATATTATTTTTTGGAATTGAACCCAGTATTTATGAGTTTATAGACTTTGTTAAATATGTGCTATACAAAATTGCACAAAAATGCGGCTCAGAAATTTCTCATGGAACTAGCAGATGTCAAGGTCTTAATGTGGACAGAGCCATACTATCAATCTAATGTTTGGCGGTAATTATCATTCATCAATTTATATATGTTGTTATTAATGTATTACTCTTAAGATGTATTGAATTTATATTAAAATTGTGTAATTTTTATAGATGACACTTGAATACTATTGTATCTCTTTATATATGACGCAAGATACTTGGTAGACATTGAGCTTAAAATAGAATAAGATTTTTAACACCAATCTGTTTGAGTTGAAAAAAATGTGCCTTTCATAATATTAACAGAAAGTTATGGAAAGTATTTTATTATGTATATTTTAAAAGATTCGGAATATGATTGAGTTGCTATATTGTATTTTAGTTTATATATTATGAGCTTTCCGGTGGACATATGTCAATTATTTTTTTAATTTTATTTAATCATCCAATCATCTAGCTCTTCATTTACAAAATAAGCAAAAAAATAAGATTCATTTGGAAATTTGACCAGAGCTTTAGACTAAGGTGGAACCAATTAGCATTATCTTACATTAATGTTATAAAATTTAGAAGTAATTATGGGGCCGACAAAATGTTTTTCATATTTTAATCTTCTTGTAAAGCGCAATCGCACTTTTATCTCTTCTGAAGAAACTAACCTGAGCAAACTATTTTTTCATAATTTTCACAAAACGCATAAATATTAACCAGAATCAGTCTACAATTCGAACAAGATATGAGTGAGAATGACATGGTTTGAATTTAAATAAGAATAAAATTTATGTCAAATGACGTCTGTCCTCGTTTGATCGAAACAAAAAGAAAAAATTATCTTTTTATTAAAACATGGGATCTAATAAAGCACGACGGATAACGACGGATCCAATAACAGTATATATAATTTATTTTCTAATAACAATATATACATAACAGTATAAATAATTTAGTTTCTAATAATAATATATACATAAAAAGTAAAAACAATATATAAAATAGAGAAACAATATATAAATGTAAAAATAAATAAAAAATACACAAAAAATAAACAACAGTATGTAAAATGGCAAAATAATATATAAAATGATAAAACAGTATGTAAAAGTACAGAAACAATATATCTATAATGCCATCGTGATCCGTCATACTACAGTATCATTGTGATATCACATTTTTCTTAAAACATTTTATGTCCATATTATCAAACTACAAAGAAGCATTCATGGAGAAATGACCGAAATATCCTCAACTATTCATGGCTGGAACTTTCAATTATGTTTGGAAATGGCAAAAGGATTAGATAAATTGTTGGAGCCATTTGTCTTTCGGCGCATTGAAGGAAAAGAATGGCCACAAACGTAAAGAAAGGTTGAAACCAATTTTCAAAAAAATAATATTTTTTCAAGGTCAACTACATATTATATAGTGAAAATAGACATTCATACCTTTATAAACACGAAAATATCATCTATTTTCCAAGAAGTTCATTAACCGTAGTTTTTTTTTTTTTTTTTACATTGTTCTTCATAACAAAAAGTTAACTGTCTTTTGTGGTTTAATTTTAGAGGCAAATGTGATAATTTAAATTTTCATAGGGCTATATGTGAAAAGAAAAGTAATGCCCCCTCTATATTTAGTTAAACAATTAGATGTATCAAGCAACATTGAGTAATAATATTTTTTATTTCGAAGAAATAAATTTTGTTGGCAACTTTTCAAAATTAGATAGTCTATGTTTCAGCATTTGGCTCTATGAGATCCAATTTCTGTTTTTCCAAATATTAATTTGGTTTCAAATCATGATTAGATACATGAAGAAATTCTCTTTTGCCTTTGAAATGATCATGACATAGAAGCGTAGGTTGAATTCTCCTCTGAAACCCGAATAATAGAATAAAATATATAAATAACAAAAATGGTGTGATTATCATTTTTCATTTTTATTTTTCATTAATATAAATTAATACCTAGTCAATACATATCAGATAGAGATGTTAGCTACCAGCCTACCATATGATGTATACATATAACTTTCTGATCTCTTTACAATTGGCAAATTAACTTCAATAAAATAGAACATAATTGCATGCATCTTTTTTATTTTGAAGATAATTTCATTTTTCACCCAATTTTTGCATATATTTGAACAATTACTTAACCATACTTCTTGGGTAAGTAAATTCTTTCTCAAAACGTTCGACATGTTTTGAGGGATTTTTGCACCACAAAGAAAAGAGATTTTATTTTATCATTTCAACTATTTTTCTTTTCATTTTTTTAAATAATTCTTTCACTTTTTTTTTAATTTTATGAGTGTGGATGTTTTTCATGAAGCACCTATCTTGCTTCCTGGATGTGGCATTGTTTTCTTATACTCTTATTTTTCTTTCAATGTTGAACTTTTAAAAATGCGGGTTTGGAAGATTTGTTAAAAATACAAGGTCTAATATGAAAAATAAAAGATGCATAAGTATATAAAGATGCAATATTGATAGATAAATTAAGATATCCTTTTAGAGTCACAGCTATATAAATAAATTTCTCAAGGGTAGACATGTGGAACGAGAATTCATTTTGAAAATACCAACATGAGTTTTTTTTTTTTCATAAAAATAAAGAAATAAATAAAATACCAAGATGAGAATGGAAATTTAATAAAATGAAGATTGGCATGAGACAGATTCTGTTTTTGCTCATAGAAGGTCAAAAGATATATATATTGGATTAATGCAAGTTGTTTGAAATTATTCTTTCAAAAACACCTAAGAATTTAAATATTTAAAAAAACTGATATATTTTAGGTTCTCTCTTCTAGTTTATATATAAAGTGAATTATATTTTTAATTCTCTACAAAAGTTAACTTTAACTCATACAATAATCTTTTTTGGACCAAAATAAACTATTTTTTATATTGTACTTTGTTCAACAAAAATGAAGGAAAAAGAGAAAACAATGTGTTTTAGAAAAATTATAAATAAACAAGAACCAAAATATAAATAAAATTCTCAAAAAGGAGTAAATAATGTATTACCAAAACTATTGAGAAAATAATACTGTACACAACAAAAAATTTAAAATAAACTAATGTATCATAAAATCATATTATAAAACAACTTAAAAAATAATATATTGAAATATTGTATCATATATTATTTTTCTTTTATTTATTATTTTAAATTGAAGAACATAACTAAGATAAATAGCCTGTTGAGAAATTTGGTCTAAAAAATTTGATTGTTGAAATGTTAAATTTATCCTTGTAGTTGGGTAAATTTAAATTGGGACTAAAAGACTAAAGGAAAAAATATCTAAAAATTAGTTTTTTTAAATATTCAGGAAATTTATGATATCTGAAAGAAAATCCTTGTAGTAAGATAATATTTCAAATAAAAATGCATTTACATGTAAAATAATATGAAATGATATATTCATAATGATGAAATTTAAAATACTTAAATATTGAATGATATCTTCTATATAATTTACCAAAAAAGGGTAAAAGAAACCAATTATTGACGAGCCGAGCTGTGACAGTGAGGGCTTGTGGGGTCTCTTCATCCATGCATAGAAATGCTCTTTTTGTGTACAACTTAGCCCTTACTTTCCTATATAGCCTAAATAAATTGAACTAAAATATTGTAAGCAGAAAATTGCATTTTCTTTCTTTTGTGGCAATTATTGTATTTTTTTTTCATCAATAATCTGGGCGAAATAAAAAACCGATGCAAAATCTTTATTTACCATAGGCAAGTTGCCCACCGTTCAGAAAAAAAAATCTGGACGAAATAAATAAAAAACTAGTTTCTGCTATGATAATATATAAATATATAATCAGTTTTCTGATTTAGTAATAGAAGTTGCCAACGATTACAAACATAATTTTATGTAATATGTAGTTAGCAAAGTCTAAAATATCACACACATGAGACCCCCTCTCGCTCACGGTCTCAAATAGACCAGATAGAAGAGCATAGGCACCTCTCGCTCACGGAAAAAAGACTCAAGTTTTCTTTGAAAGAAAAAATATTTGAGCAAGCAAATATCGAAGAAGCAAAATAGAAGCAACATGCTCTCGGACCAACTGGATAAGAGAGAGTGACCAAAACACCAAATACTTCCACACAATTGCATCCGCCAGTAGGCAGGCAAACGAAATACACTCACTGAAAGTCAATGGCCAGATAATTGATAACCAAAGACAAATCGAAAGCGCCTTCCAGGAATTCTATAAAGCATCCATAGATCTAAACCCGATCATGCAGCAACAACCGCATGCATTTCTTGCCACCATTCCAGTTGTTGACAACTTAAATGACCTAACGGCTGATATGTCACACGAAGAAATAAAATCCGCCATTTTTTACCTAGCAAAAGGCAAAGCGTCCGGACCTGACAGATTCCCTATTGAGTTTTTCCAAACATATTGGGAAACGGTCAAAGATGACCACTTCTGGCTCAACAAGCCTCAAATATCCCTCATTCCCAAGACAAAAGGTGCAAAAGGGATTAGGGATTATAGAATCATTTTTAGCAGCAAGTGAAACCATCAACTACTTGTACAAAACCAGAATGCCTGCGATTATGTACAAAGTTGATTTTCCAAAAGCCTTTGAACCGGTCGATTGGCAATTTCTCAAGGCTCTCTTAGAACAAAAGGGATTTCCAACTAGATGGATATAATGAATCCATAGCCTGTTGGCTTTCTCTAGCTCCGCACTTAAGATTAATGGTAAGTTATAACCACTTTTTCTCCATAAAAGAGGGTTGAGACAGGGAGACCCCCTCTCCCTGCAGTTCCTTATTGCACACCTAAACTCACTCGCCCCTGAGCCACTTAAGCATCCGATGCAAGCTCTCCAGTATGCAGATGACACGATCATCATCGCCGAAGCCATACGAGAAAATTTGCAGCTCCTCAATTTAGCTCTCAGATATTTTGGCAAAATGACGGGACTACAGATCAACAATGCAAAGTCCTCATATACGCCAATACAGCTCCCAGAGGATTGTGAAAGGAGCATCACGCACACCCTGCAATGCAACTAGCAAAACTTTTCAATCAAATATTTGGGCTTACCGCTAACTTTAGCAAAACCAACCAAAGAGGTATATTTGCCAATGATTGAAAAAATCAGAAGCAAGCTTGCAGCCTGGTCCACGAAGTACCTCTCAATAGGGGGACAATTGACACTGTTCAAATCAGTCCTCTCAGCAATCCCTCTTTACTTCATGCAAGCCTTCCTACTACCTGCTTGGGTAATCAAGAAAATAGACAAATTAAGACGAAATTTCCTTTGGGGGGCTCCGAGGAGTATACCAGAGGCAAAAACTTAGTAAATTGGGTGATTCTTTGTACCTCAAGAAAGAATGGGAGAATGGGGATAAATGACCTAAAAGCCCACAATGAAGTCTTGCTTATGAAATGGCTATGGTATGTAAAAAAATAACTCTACGGTTTATGAAAAACTACAATCGAGAAATGCTACGGCAACTTTGAAGGAATTTGGCGAAATAAGCAAAGCAGTTTCTACATAAATGATCTGGCAAAACTAATGCCAATGTTTAGCAACCGAGTTTCGGTAAAAGTTGGCGACGGACAAAACGCTAGTTTCTGAAAAAAAAATGGCTGCAAGGAAAAGTACTTGCACAAAAATACCCGGGGCTATTCAGAAGAATTCGCAACAAGACCAGCACAGTGAATGAGATCCTATCATAGCATTACCAATGGCACTGGGACCGCAGCCTTAGCACACAACAAGAAAGATATCTAGCATAACTGCAAAATACAATTCAAGTGGCCGTCCTCTCTTCAGAAAAAGACACACTTATATGGAATAGTGGGTCAGATGAGTCCTTCTCAAGTAAAGAAGGCCTACAACTCCTTTACTGAAAATGGAAAAAAGGACAACGATCAAGCAAAGATCTGGAAACTCAATGTCTCCCCGTGGATAAGATTTTCAATGTGGCTCCTCTCAAAAGAAAAATTGCAAACACGAGACAAGCTTCATGCAAGAGGTAACTGAACTCAGGAGCATGCATCCACTACAACACAAACGAGACGGAGACTCAAGCACACCTCTTCGCAAAATGCCAATTCACAAAAGAGGTCTGGATACGCATTGCAAAACAACACCGTATTACACTCCCAAGTAATACGATGCAATCCCCTTGCAAATTCTTAACTCAGTCCACCAAAAGCTAACCACGAACAGCCAACGAAAGTCGGGCACAATATGGGCGAAATATGGAAGGCAAGGAATTGGCGCATTTTTCACAGTTGTGAACAAATGACGGTCATGATCGCCGAAAAGGCTGTAGAAACGGCCAAGAAATGGATTGATAGAGTATTAGGTAATTAATAGAATATTAGCAAACTAATTAGGAGTAATCACTCAATGTATGGCTATGATTCGTTCCCTAAATGAGTGGTTAGAATAATCCTAACGGCTAGTTAATTAGTGGCTTAGCTTAACTCAATTGTACTATAAATAGACTCTTATGTAATCTTTTAATTAATGAAAAACATAATTACTCTTCTTTCTTCTACTCTTCTCAAACTCTCTCTCTCTCTCTCTCTCTAAACATGGTATCAAGCCTTTAATATTTTTCAAAAAATATTACCTCAAGAAGAAAATAATACCTCAAGAACCTCTCTTTTTCTCCAAATTCTCCACAAAAATTTATTTTCTTTTCTCTCAAGACTTAATCTTGATATTTCTTTCCCCTCTCTTGACATTTCTTTTCTCTCAAGACTTAATGTTGACATTTCT
The DNA here is from genome assembly GCA_024447665.1 of Juncus inflexus. Taxonomy (NCBI): domain Eukaryota; kingdom Viridiplantae; phylum Streptophyta; class Magnoliopsida; order Poales; family Juncaceae; genus Juncus; species Juncus inflexus. The sequence goes on along the minus strand of JAJHPC010000014.1, from coordinate 3,110,206 downwards.
TTTTCTTTCAAGACTTAATCTTGACATTTCTTTCAACAAAAATAAGAGAAATTCAACTTTTTTTCTCCCTTTTCCTTTTCCTTTCAATTACTCCGATGGCACCTACATCAACTACAACTGATGATTCATCAGTTCGTATTTCAATGACCAAACCAATCACCTTTTCTCATCAAATTACCACCAAACTAACCGATTCAAACTACGTAATCTGGAAATTCCAAATTCAAACCATTATCGAAGGTCATGGACTTGGTGATTTTCTTGACCCTACCACTGATCCACCACCCAAAACCCTCGCCGAAACCACAAACAATATTTCCAGAACAGTCCCCAATCCGCTTACAGAGACTAGCATCGCCAAGACAAGCTAATACTAGGCCGGATTCTGTCATCCGTAACAGAAGCAGTTGTGGCACAACTCATCAGCTACACGACAACTGCTTCTGCCTGGACTGCTCTTGCTCGACGATACCAGGCCTCTTCAAAAGCTCGTCGACACGAACTGAAAAACCAATTCCAAAACACGAAACAGGGAGGCTTGTCTTGCTCTGAGTATTTGAGCAAGATGAAGTACCTTGCTGATCAGTTAGCAACGATTGGTTGCCTTCCTATAATGGGCCGGGTAATTCCGATTTTAATGGGCCTTTTTTGACCCAAAATCAATCCAGTCTCCAACCTGGTCCATATCAGCCCAATTTTCAAATGGGCCCCTCTCAAAATTCTATCTTGGGACCGATTCCAAATCAACAAATTTTCGACGCACTTGCCACCCAATTGATAAACACTCGGTTTTCTAATAATCGGGGAATCAATACAAATCGAGACAAATGCAATAATAATCCTAATAATACTAGTAATAATAATAACTATAATCGCAAGAAGGTGCGATGTCAAGATTTACAAGATTCCTGGTCACACTGCCGATATATGTCGCTGGCGTAACAACAACAACAACAACAACAATCAACCTCAAGCCAACACGCTCTCCGCTCCACCAACCGTTACCGATGGATGGTATCTCGACTCAGGCGCCACAAATCATGTGACTTCTCACTCACCAACTTCAACTCACACACTCCATATCTTGGCAATGAACAAATTCGTGTCGGGAATGGAGTAGGTTTGAAAATTAATAATCTTGGTCAAACTCATTTTAATTCTTCTACACGTGATTTACAACTTAATAATGTCCTACATGTCCCCCAAATAACCAAAAACCTAATAAGCATTTCTCAATTTACAAAAGATAATCAAGTTGTTATTGAATTTAATCTGTCTTCTTGTCTTATTAAGGACCTAGTAACTGGAACCCCGCTTCTCAAGGCTTCCCTTGATAATGGATTATATCGACTAACCTCTACCTCTCAAAAGCAACATATGGCCTTCTTTGGAGTCAAGGCGCCCGCTGAAGTTTGGCACCGACATTTAGGCCATACATCATCTAGTGTCATTCGCAATTTAATTTCACATAATAAACTTAGTGTATCCTCTAATAAAATGCCATTGTGTGATGCTTGTTGTGTTGGGAAAATGCATAAACTCTGTTTTAAACATTCGACTATTCACTCTTGTGAGCCTTTAGAATTAGTACATTCTGATGTGTGGGGGCCTTCTCCAATTATCCCTCACTCTGGCTCCCGTTACTTTGTAATTTTTATCAATGATTTTTCGCGTTTTACTTGGATATATTTCTTCTCGTCTAAATCACAGGTACCACACCTCTTCGCCCTCTTCAAAGAAAGAGTTGAGAACCTTCTCTCTCGATCCATAAAGACGCTTCAAACGGATGACGGCACCGAATTTCTACCAATTCGACGCATGTTTCCTTCCATCACACACATCACCTCCTGTCCACACACACCGGAGCAGAACGGACGTGCTGAACGAAAACACCGTCACATTGTGGACCTCTCACTCCCCACCATGTCTTTCGCTTCCATTCCACAAACCTTTTGGGATGATATCTTCTATAGTATCGTCCACCTCATCAACAACCTTCCCAACATAAACTCTCCCCGATCCTCTCCATACCATATTCTTTTTCAAAAAGAACCTGATTATTCCCTCTTTCGAATTCTTGGCTGTCGATGCTTTCCCTACACAAGACCATACAATTCCCACAAGCTCGAACTCCGCTCCATGCCGTGTGTTTTTCTCGGTTACTCTCTTTCTCACAAAGGCTACAAATGTCTTCATCTTCCCACAAACCGACTATACATTAGTCGCCATGTCGTGTTTGATAAAATCATTTTCCCTTTCACCATCTCTCGACAAACCCGTCGCCCTCCAACGCACATACATCTCAACATACTACTCTCTCTCTTCTTGAAACCACTCCTTCTATCATAACACCATCTTCCGCACCCTCTCTTCCCGAACCACAACCATCAACTCATCCCATGGTCACTCGAACACGTGATAACACTCTCAAAGTCAAGAAACACACCGACTTTGTCGCCTATACCTCCACCAAACACCCCATCTCTACATCTCTGCCTCCTGATGAAATTGAGCCTACTTGCTTTACAACCGCGAACAAACACCCCAAATGGCGTACTGCAATGGAAGAAGAATTTAATGCCCTTCTTCAAAATAAGACTTTGACCTTAGTACCTCACAACTCCACGCAAAATCTTGTCGGGTGTAAATGGGTATTTAAAATCAAGAAAAACTCTGATGGCTCTATCCAACGCTACAAAGCTCGACTTGTTGCAAAAGGATATTACCAAGAAGAAGGTATCGACTATACTTAAACATTCAGTCCCATTGTAAAACCCACCACAATTCGTGTTCTTCATACCATTGCTCTCTCTCATTCGTGGACTATTCGGCAACTCGACGTAAATAATGCATTTCTCAATGGCGAACTCGAAGAAACGGTTTTTATGCAACAACCACCAGGCTTCTCGGACCCTACTAGGCCCCATTATGTGTGCCAACTTCACAAAGCACTTTACGGCCTCAAACAAGCTCCTCACGCATGGTTTCACAAACTCAAAACCACTCTATCTAGTCTTATCTTCGCAAGCTCAATTTTCGATCCCTCTCTCTTCATTCGCAAGACGGATAATGCCCTCACCTTCATTCTTGTATACGTTGACGATATCCTTATCACTGGGAACAACAACTCGATCATCCAAACTCTCGTCAATGATCTTCATTCCCAATTCTCGCTCAAAGACCTTGGTCCACTTCGCTACTTTCTTGGCATTGAAGCTCAAACTTCTCCCGCGGGCATTCATCTTTCCCAACCTCAATACATTCTCAACCTTCTCCAAAAAGCCAAAAGGGGTGGCGCTAAACCTTGCCCCTCGCCTATTCTTGCAGGATAACAACTCTCCAAATTCGATGGCGAACCCATGGACAACCCTACGCTCTATCGAAGTGTTGTTGGGGCCCTTCAATATGCCACCATCACACGCCCTGAGATCTCGTTCGCCGTCAACAAGGTCTCTCAATTCATGCACTCCCCAATAACCACACATTGGACCGCGGTTAAGCGCATTCTTCGCCATCTCAAAGGAACGATCACTCTAGGGCTCCAACTACGCCCCGCGATATCTCTCTTTCTTCAGGCCTTCTCTGATGCTGATTGGGCAGGTTGTCCTGATGACCGGCGATCCACCACAGGTTACTGTGTCTTGCTTGGCCCAAATCTAATCTCGTGGAGCTCCAAGAAACAAGGGACTATCTCTCGCTCTAGTACGGAGCCTGAGTATCGTAGCCTTGCCATGGCTACCCAAGAAATCGTGTGGCTCCAATCCCTTCTCTTCGAACTCACATCGCTCAAACAAGACCTCCTGTCATATGGTGTGACAACATTAGTGCTACTTACCTTGCTCAAAACCCGGTGTTTTATTCCCGCACTAAACATATCGGTATCGATTTTCATTTTGTTTGCGAGCTCACAACTTCAAAGCAGCTACTTGTCCAATTCATCAGCACCAAGGATCAGATCGCGGATGTTCTTACGAAGGGATTATCTACTCCACGTTTTCAACTACTACGTCGCGCGCTCACCGTTCAAGAACTGTTTCGCTTGAGGGGGGGGGATGATAGAGTGTTAGATTATTAATAGAATATTAGCAAACTAATTAGGAGTAATCACTCAATGTATGGCTAGGATTCGTTCCCTAAATGAGTGGTTAGAATAATCCTAACGGCTAATTAATTAGTGGCTTAGCTTAACTCAATTGTACTATAAATAGACTCTTATGTAATTTCTTAATTAATGAAAAACATAATTATTTTTCTTCCTTCTACTCTTCTCAAACTCTCTCTCTCTCTCTCTCTCAACATGAACGCTAACTTTGGACGCGATAACTTGAACTCAAGATTGAAAACGGGAAGGATTAGGCTCCCGTTTTGTTTGCTATTTTTTTTTAAATGTAGTTTTTGTTCTAAGGATAGACTTTCTTTTAGGGTTTTTTAGTTCTATTATTGTAAATATTTTATTATTGTAAATATTTCATGTAATAAAAAACAAACGCTTACTCTTTAAAAAAAATAACACGTAAATTATTTGTGGGTTGGATCTAAAACAAAAAATTTAGTAACAGAAGTTACCCTTTTCTTATCTCAGCACGCAGAGAGAAAAAATTAACAAAAGCTATTAACAAAAGCTCTATTATAAATTTATTATATACATGCTTTTGGCACGTCAACATTTCGAAGTAAATTGTAAACTAATAAAAAGTAGTCAATTTATATTTCTCAGACGCACTTTCTCGGTTCCTCTTTCTCCTTTTATGGTAGTGGGCCCCTTTCAATCTCTAGTCAACTTGTCTTGCGTTGAGAGGAGGGAAAAAAGATAGGAATTTTTTTCTTTAAACCCCATAATTTTTCTGAATATATGAAAAAAATCTCCTTTATCTTTTTAGATTATAGTCCCTGTAAAATGTGATACATGCTTCAAAAAAGAGAATATGAAAACGCCGACGGAATATATACTATTTTTTCTATATATACTGATTTCACTGTTTTACATACATATTGTTTTTGTGTATTATTTACTGTTTGAAATTTATATATTTTTTTTTTCTCTTTTTCAATATATAATTTTTTTTTCTATATACAGTTTTCACTATTTAGATATATACTATTTACAAAAAATGAAATATTATATATAGTTTTTTAATTTTATACATTGTCTATTGCCACTATGTACTATTTTCGCCAAAAAAAATATAAAAAATAGAGAAAAATTGTGTTGTACGATAGAAAGCCTCCATCTTGTAACTTCAGGACTCTTCAAAAATAAAAAATAATCTTACCTTTAGATACTAGAAGAGAGAATTTAAAAAAATATTCAGAGGGCGAAGAAAGTGTGAATCAAAAAGTATAGTGAATCTTTTCAAAATATTGAAAATACTTGGGGTTTTCTTTGTAAAATTCCCAAAAAACGACTACCACCATCTTATGTGGCTTAATCACAAGTGTGGTTTCATGTGAGTTTTCTCTGTTTTCTTTTAAATTATGTTTAGACGGATTAAGTTTAACCATCCGTATTAATTTTACTAATTAAATTTCAACAATTCATAACTATAAGTTATGTTATTTTTGTGGTTAAATATGAAATGTGATTGACTTAGAAAGTAAACGTGAAATCTCACGTAGAATCTACAATGTATTTCTTAATTTTTCATACATTATATGATGAAATAGAATAGAATTATTTAAGATGTTTAATCAATGTACTTTGTATGTATAGTGGTGCAAATGCTTGCGGAAACAAAAAGGTCTACATTTTGAATAATAATCTTGTATTTGTGTAGAATTTTATGATATTAATAGTTATTATTTTTTCAATAACAATTTAGGTAACTCTGAGAACAAAATAATATCCATATAATTCAAATTATTATCTATATTCGATACAAATCTAATATTTTACACTATAATTATAATGATTGTATCTACATAATTAATTAATATGTAATAAATACATAAATTTAATACATTATCTTCAAAAATATATATGGATATCAAAGCTTGCTAGCATAAGCGGCTAGATATTCTTGAACGTTAAATCAACAATACATTTAAATAAATTCGAAGATTCTAACATATTATTTGCAAATTTTAAAATCTAGTTTAATTTAAGAATTGTCTAATTACCTTCCAAAAACAAATAAATATCACACCAAAAAACTTCATCTAAAATATCACACACATGATATTAAACACTAAAATAAAGCATAATACCAAATAACAAAGTTACAACTTACAATCAATCAGTTCATCATATGCACAAAGACAATCTATATGCACCCAACAAATCCTAACACTTGCTATCCGTTTTGACTTTGAACAAAATTTCCAACAAACACTTATTCCAAAAAAAGAAAAAGAGCAGGAACAAAAAATATTGGATGAGCTACAGAGGCGGCAGTGCGATCCAACGGCACAGCAGAGCTCTCCCATATGACGTCACCGTGATGTCATTAGCCAAGAGCTCGACAGACGCATGTCAATTTTCCTTCCGCACACCTCCATTTTTACAAAATTCTACTCCTGACCATAACAACATAATAAATAAAGAAAAAACGTTAATTCGTCCTCTAATAATAAATAAATAAGCCAAGTTAAGTTAATAAACATATAAAAAAGTCATAATTATAATTAACCTTCAGCTGTTCCTTCTGTGGCCGGGCACGGATTTAGTCTATCTACTTGTTGTCACCATATAATAACAACACAACGAATAAACAACCCAAGTTAATCAGAACCGCAAATAAAAAAAATAAAAAAAAACCCAAGTTAATACGCATATAAAAAGGGCATAATATTATAATTAACCTTCAGCATATAAAATGGTCATAAGCATAATATTAAAAAGGTCATAAACATAATATATTATAATTAATTTTGGCCTGGCACGGATTAATCTAACTGAAAATGACAATAAACAAGTGACGGCTGGGATGAATGGACCAACAAAACGGACGGCTGAGATTGATCCTCCTGTGATTGGAGACCCACGTGGAGAAATGCCCTTCGAGCGAAATCTCGGTACAGTCACCGCCCGTGACAGCCTAAAACTTACTTTTCTTTTCCCCTCAAGTTTTTGCTACATACCCATAGTTATATTTAAAATGTGAATAATGTGGAAATATGAGGGTTTGTGAGGGTGATTTTGTGAATAAAAACGTCTTTTGGGGGTATGTGGGTAAAGTGAGGTTAACAGCATCTGGATCTTATGGACGAAAATGACCCTGATTAGTTATTAGTGATTAATTTCCCCATAGTCTAGAAGACTTGTAATGTAAGTGAGGCGAACAAACAAAGCAGCATTTATTCGTAGGGTTGTGCTGTTGGGACGGCTTTATTTTGCTGCCTTGAGGACAATTTAAATATTTTTGTATGAAATACCAAATTTACCCGTTATTTATTATGACCAACTATTAGTTCATTTTATACTTAGAATTACAACTCTTTTTTTATCATTAAAAAAGAATAAAAAGAATAAATGATATATTTTACTATATCTAAATTCAATTCAACAAAAAGTGATACAATATTTTTTTGCACATTTCTGCAATTTAGCTGGAGCTTTATTATATTTCTTAGAAGAAATAATCAAGAAATGATTTTAACGGATGTCCCCGAAAGGACTAATCAAGAAATGATTTGATAAAAATTCTCCGAAGAATAATAAGATTTAATTGATTTGTATTTTTTTTGTTGAATTGATATATTATATGATTTAATTAAATATTTCGAATTCTATGGAATAGAGAATTTATATTTAGGCAGCATAAAAGCGAAATACAAAAACTAAAAGATTGATCATAATACATGAGGGTGAATTTGGTATTCATACAGAAATATTTAATTTTCTCTCAAACGTAGCTCTCTCAGTAGTCAATAGCATCACCCCATTCATATTCATATTCATATTCATATTCATCCTTCTCGGATCCCAATTATGTGGGTTCGGATTTTGGACCGCAACTCGACCCGCTATCTGTTGTTTTATATTTATAGCGATCCAGGTCCCATTTTCTTCGGCACTCTTAAACTCCAAACAATACGCTCTAAGCTCTCGCTAAAAAGAAACAAAGAGAGAAAGAGAGAGAAATATCAAAGGAAGAAAATTCAAGAAAGAGTTTTGTTATACAAGTAAGAGTATTATACAGAGTGTTGTGTTGATCTGGTTGGTTTTGTTTTGATCGATATGGCAACACCGCCAGTGGCCATGTCGGCTGAGCCGATCATCAACTGGTACCGGACCGAGTTCGCCGCGGCGAACGCGATCATCGACGCGCTCTGCGGCCACCTGGCCCAGATCGGGGCAGGCGGGGGGGCGGAGTATGAGGCGGTGTTCGCCGCCCTGCACCGCCGGAGGCTCAACTGGTTCCCGGTGATGCATCTCCAGAAGTTCTTCTCCATTGCCGAGATTGCGAACGAGCTCAACCGAGTCACGGCCGCGCGCGCCATTGCTGCTGCGAATGAGGCGGCCGAGCTGGCGATCAAGAAGGCGGCCGCGACGGAGGCGGTAGTTGAGGAGGTCAGTGAGGGAGGAGAGGTGATTGATCCTTCCACCGGAGAGAACAGTCAAGAATCTCATGGGGAAATCCTGGATGTCGACGATTCCTCCATCGGATCTCCAGATCGTAAGACCACCAGCGAAGAGGACGGAGGTACTTTTTTAATACATAAACAATTATTAAATCGTAATTAGAAAATTACGAATCCAAATCCGGATTTTCTTGCTTTTATTTATTTTTCTGAATTTCTCGCGTTTCTTGGATCTGGTCGCTGCTAAATTACCATTTTAGTCTACTGCTCTGTTTCTTTTTCAAAACAAAATGCTTCTGCAGAACAGAGCACCTGAATCCTGTTTTATTATTATCTTTTTGTTTACCTTCTCTAAAACTCGTTGCCCATCGAGTTTCATTAATGGAAGATCAAAAGGTGGCAGATTCACCACGTAGGCAGTGAGAGAGAGTCGTTTTCTCTCGTAATAACTCCGTCACGGCTTGTACGGCTCAGCCCGTGAAATTTGTGAATCCGTCACGGACCGTAACAGTTTCCGTTTCCTTTTTATATTCCCTCGTGCATCTCGACGGATGCATGCTCGTCCTTTTTTCTCATTTTTTTTTTCTTTTCTTTTTTTGAGATTTCAGCAATCAAGTATTTGCGGGTTTCCTTTCCAACTATTCGTGGTTGTTGACAAATTAGGGAAATGGATTTTAAAAAAAAGTTGTTTTAATTATTCTTAATTAATATCTTATTTCGCGCAAAACGTGCCAGATCGGATGTGACTTTTCAGAAGTACAATAAAAATTACTTTTTCAACATATTCGAGAATTAATATCATAACAAGATACTTTTTTCACGAGTATTATTAGTGATTTCTCAAAAAATACAATTTTTTAGCTCAAAAAAAAAATACAATTTTTTAGCTCAAAAAAAAATACAATTTTTTATCTCAAAAATAAAATATACAATTTGTAGCTGAAAAAAAAATATTTTAGCTGAAAAAAAAATACAATTTTTGGTTTTATTTCAGAATTGTTCTTTTAAAAAATGGTACATTCTGAATTGCGATTCCTTGGCAAAAATTGTCGTTTGGGAAGGAATTCGTAATTTAGAACTTCAAGAGAGGGGGCAGACCTGCCACGTGGCGGTCATCCGTAGTACGATCTGGGAGGGTGTGGGAGTCAGAAGTCAGTGGCGGCTGCAATCTCAGCCGTCCGATTTAGATCGTGCGGTTGGTAATTGGGGCCCAAAGATTCGGCTACTTTTCAAAAGGGGTTGGTTAAATAGTTCGGTTTAGCCACGTGTCGTGGTTAGATTGGGTTAAGAAATATTAATGGGCCCAATTATGGCCCAATTATTTTCACATGGTTTAAAAATTAGAGGCACGTGGGCTTCAACTATCGCTTGATTTTATTGAATGGACAAATTATTATATTTTGATCGATTACATTGAATGATGAAATTAATATCTTTGTTGAATGGAGAAATTAACACATTTTTTGATTGAATGTTGAATGAAGAAATTAATATTTTTTGGATTGAATATTGAATGAAGAGATTAATAATTTTGGATTTGAGTATTGAATGAGGAAATTGAAATAAGAATCGTGGCTAAGAGATGGCATTTGTTTTTTGTTTCTCTGTGCCTTAAATTCCGAACTATTGTTTAATAGTCTATATATAGATTTCCGTAGTAGTTTATTTTTTCCATATAAAAGACAAATTTATTTGTTCCAATCTACTAGAGCTCTATATTGTGTAGTTGCTGGAGAAATTTATTAGGTGGCAAGGGTCCACGGTGGACCCGTTCCATCATATAAATTTCCCCTGGTTGATTGGCATGTGGATTGTTTGGCATTTTATTAATTAAAAGTTAGACATACATGTGTTTTGTCTATTTCTTAGGACATTATGTGTACTTGCCCTTTTCTAGTTTTTAGCCGCCTGATTATTGATTATTTTAGTATCTAATAACGTTTGGAGTCTTGTATAGATACAGCTGTCTGAAATATAAACTTCCCAACTAACTACACTATAGAACTCAATTAGATTTTTCCTATAATAATAACATATGATTTTATACAAGAAAAATTGGACCTAATTTTACCTGTGGGATACTGTAGGATCGCAAGGAGAACACAGTATAGTAGAGTCCCAAGGGGATCAGAGCATGACGGAGAATTTCCAGCTCTGCACGGATCACGAGGATTGCATTTCTCGCCCTGAACGCATCAAGATCCTCAAAGGCTTCATCGCCAAGGAATCCATCAAGGGCCATATGGTAATTAACTTCAAAAGATAATTTCTATTTCCACACTTGATTTTTCACTTTAACTAGATTAATAATGATTATTTTTTGTGCAAAATAGGTTAATGTAGTGAAAGGGTTGAAGATATATGAGGATATTTTCACTGGATCCGAGCTTCTGAAGCTCGGCGATTACATTAATGAACTCCGTCAGGCCGGCAGAAAAGGCGAACTATCTGGTTAGTCAAAGTATATGTACTTCAATAAATTGCAAGTAACTTTTTTGGTAAATACGTGCTGAATTATTATTTTTAAATTTTTTTGAATTTAAGGCGAGACGTATATATTCTTCAATAAGGAGATGAAGGGAAACAAGAGAGAGATCCTTCAGCTTGGTGTTCCTTTGTTCCAGCCTACGACTGATGAGGCTACAAGTATGTATTCCTATAGATTTACTGAAAATTACCACAGGATTTTTATTACTGGAAAATAGAAAACAAAAAAAATCAAAACATAATAAATTCAGTTTATTGCCTTGCCTTTACTGATCTCGATTCCTGAACACCTCTCGAATACTACCATTCATGCGATAATTAATGAAATAAATAAATATAGGGGGTCAGTATTTGAACATTTTAATAGAATAGAAAATTATTATTATTATTTTCAGGCAATATAGAGCCGATTCCAGCTGTACTGGAGGCAGTAATTGACCATCTGGTCCTGTGGCGTTTAATTCCAGAAAGCCGAAGGCCCAACAGCTGTATCATCAATTTCTTCGACGAGGTAATTAATATTTAATATCTAAACAATAAAAGGTTAATCAATTACAAGTTATTATTACATATAAATATTATTATTAAATTTCTTTTAGGATGAGTCGTCGCAGCCCTACTACAAACCGCCGCATTTGGACAACCCCCTTTCGACTCTTCTTCTTTCCGAAACCTCAATGGCTTTTGGACGCGCTTTGTTCAGCGATCAGAACGGGAATTACAAGGGGCCTCTCTCACTAGAACTCAAACAAGGGTATTTCCTTAGGCCTTTTTGTTTAATATTCATCCAGTTATATTTTTCAAAAAATGACATCTTAATACATTTTATTGAGTTGTTTTATTAATAACCTTGTGATAAAATGATTTTGCAAGAATAAATAACACCTTTAATATTTGGTTTGTAGAGATAGGTTTTTTCGAACTTTAGGAGTTCAATTTCTTTTAATATTTTTTTCCATATCAAGTCAACGAGTAAAAATAGAAGAATAAATTTCAACTTCCTGAAGCTCGAAACAGAAAAACAAAAATTCTACTTTTGAAATCCTAAAGTTCCAAAACGCTATTTTTGCAAATTCAAACATAACTACACAATTTACGCAAATAAGTTTTATTTGAAGTCTCATTCCTTCTCTTTGGACACCAGGTCGCTCTTGGTCATGCGTGGGAACAGCGCTGACATGGCACGACACGTGGTCTGCCCCTCGTCGACAAAACGCGTGAGCATTTCCTTCGTGCGTGTGCGTCCCCCGCTGAACCACATGATGGACTCCTCCCAGCCAATCCCCTCTGCGACCAACGCTCTGACGCTCTGGCACCCCAGCACGCCTCCGCCAGCTCATCTGCCCCCGTTCGGGCCCCACGCCATGATTCCGTCTCCATTTGGAATGGTTCTCAGGCCGGCCAGCCCGCTGGTCATGGTGAGCCCCGCCAGGTTTCACAATAATAGGAAGATGATGAGGGGCGGCGGGACCGGGGTCTTCCTGCCGTGGAACGTTGGGCCCAAGCGGTACAACAAGCATCTCCCGCCCAGGATTCAGAGGAGGAGGTTTGCTTCTTTGATGCCTACAATTGAGGCCCAGGGGTAGTCACACAGAGACAAGACAGAGTGAGAGAGTAGGGACTTGATTTGACTCAATTGTTTCGGCTTTTTATGTCTGTTTCGAGTTTTTTTTATTTTTGAGAGTTTAAATTTGGGAAAGGTAGAGTTAACTTAGGTGTTGCTGTGACAGTTTTAGCGGGTTGTTTTGCTGTGCAATTGTCATGGCTGTTTGGTGGAAGAGGGATTTGGTTTGTTCAAGCTATTCTTGTTCTGTTAATATGGTTGAGTTCTGTTTAGCTTGAGTTCAGTTCAGTAATTTTGTTCTTTTTTCTTTTTGAAGTCTGTAATAGACAGATTTTTTGTAATATCTGTCGTTATTTTGTGTGGGCTATAAGTGTGGTGTCTTTTGTCAATGTTTCAACAATTGGATTGCGTTATAGTTTATGGACCATTTATTCGCAAAATTTAGCTCTTGCTTTCAGAGTTTGTGTAAAGTTGGGAAATTAACAAATCTCTACTTCTATAGTTATCTCGGCATATTTTCTTCGAAGGAAGATAATGCTAAATCTATACTGCATTGCATGATTCATAAATACCCTTAAAAGTAGATACTTTCATAGTAATCGCACTATTTTTTTTTTTTTTAATAAATTGAGGAGGGTTTAAAGCCAAAGGCCACAATTCTAAGACCCGCAAACTGATTTCAGAATCAACCTTCAAAATAAAACGCAAAAACTAAAAATAGAAAAGATTGATTCTGAATTACAAGCATTATTGATTTAAGCTCGTATTTCAATTTTGTATCCTGATTTTGAGGTTAACTTTTGATCTGAAACTAAATTCCTAGAATTATTAATTGAATGCTTTTTACAAGATCAAACCAAAATCAATTCCTGATCATCCATCTTTTATAAATACATTGATAATACAGATAAGCATAAAATGTGAGAAACACTGCTACTCCGCTACATTATTCGGATTATATTTTCTAATTTCTATAGTATAGTATCTCATAAATCAGATCCCTAATTCAAACTCCTTTCATAATTCGCCATGTTAGATCCTTCAAAGATAACCAAATTGCAACATATTAAGAGTTTTAGGGTGTCATTGTTTGTGCTTTCCCTTGTACACTATCATAAATACATAGAGATTGTAGTGTCATTTTCCGGCATAAAATACACCAAATTGCAACATTTCAAGAGTTTTAGGGTGACTGTGCTTTCCCTATCTCCCGAATAAAAAGAGATACAAATGTTTTCACGTACCAACCAACAAAGTATTTATTAGCAGGCATGTGCTTTTTAATGAAATATTTTTCCCTTTTCAACACATACCATCTACCAATCTCAAAAAAAAAAAAAAAAAAAAAGACACACACACATACCATCTACACTTGTTCAAACTGAGACCCCATCGACACCAACCACCAAATCTCTTGTACCGTTACCTAACACAAATAACACATACTTCATCTTACAAAGATACATAGTAGTATTTCGCACTTTAGGCCGGTTGCAAGTTATATTGAAGTGTAAAATTCAATTCATAATGGATCATCTTCCATAATTAAATAGCCTGATGATACATATAATCAACACATGAAATGTGAGAAAACACAGCTAAAACACAAGTAGCACCCCAAATCCTACAGGTTAGTGGCGAAAAAATATTGAGTAAGCTTACTCTTATTTGAATAGACATCAGTTTTCCTAATTGTAAACAAACTATATAATCATGATCTGACAATTACAAGAAAATTGAAGTAAAACAAGGGCAGAATGTCATCCTTCATCAGCATCACTTCACTATCACTTGTTCAAACATGAGCCAAAAATATTAAGCTTGTGAAACTAATTATTAAAAGAGAGAGAGAGAGAGAGAGAGAGAGAGAGAGAGAGAGAACGAAACACACCACCTATAAATCAAGAACTTAACGGGTTACCGGAAAAAAATATTGAATAAGCTTACTCTTGGATCACAAAAATAAAAAAGAATAAGTTTACTCTTATTAAAATAGGCATCCAAATAAGACATCATCGTTTTCCCGATTGTACAGAATCTATATAATGTTCTGACAATTACAATAAAAGAAAATTGAAACAATAACATGGACAGACACGTCATATCCTTTATCAGTATCCCTCTCACTTGTTCCACATGGGCTAAAAAAATTAAGCTGGTATTCTAATAAACCAAAAAAAAAAGACGAGGAAAAAACAAGCCTATAAATTATCCGAATAAATCAAAATTTCCTGGAATCACTACCGTAAAAACTCCCAAACGACAACCAACCATACAAAACACTAAACAAAAAGCCCCAACAAAATCAATCAATCAATCTCTCTTCTTATCCAACGCCTTCACAGCGGTCCGCTGCCTCCGTTTCCACTCGGGCATCTTCCCCGGAAAAGCCCACCTCAACAATCTCTCCCACCCATAACACCCCAAGAACATAAGCCCTGCCCAAAGCAACAGCTTCTCCCTCACTCCTTCCGGAAGCCTCTCTAGTTTCAAGTAATCGTTCAGCCCCCTGAACACGTCGCTCGTGATCACCACGAAGAACACCACCGCGCCGTACAGAGCGATTTTGAAGGGTTTGTTTTCGGAAATGGATTGGTTGAACGGGTGGCCCATGTAGTTGACCGCGAAGGTCGCGACCTGGTGATAATAGCGTCGGTATCCAATTAGGAATATATATCTTTATGATTTAATTAGGATTAGGAGTATTATTAGGGGTTTTTCCATATCTTTATGATTTAGTTAGGAGTATTATTACGATTAGGTATTACTATTAGGGATTTGTCAGGTACTAATACTAATAGATGTCAATATAGCCGTTGGGGCAGATGTATGAATGAGTGCTATAAATAGAGATGACTAAAAATACTTAGCTAAGTATTTTGGGTCTTATACCTGGGACGTTTCATCCATTGGATTTGCATTGAGATTCTTGTTTTTCACATATGCACAAAATTTGATGTAAGATTCATGAACAGTTGTACTCATCATGAACATTCCAATGGTTGCAACCTTCTATGTACAAGACCTCAAGTACTGAGCTAAGTATTTTAGTCAACCTCCTATAAATATACCTCCTAATTTTCCCATGTAAAAATCAACCCTACACCCTAAAAATAAAGGAAAAACATTCGCATCACCCGCTTAAACATCACCTAAAAATCATCATATTGTATTTATACTATTTTCAGTTGTCCATAAAACTAATTGAAAATAAAATACATTTTTTATGTTAATATACTTTTTTATATGCTCATTTTACCTTTTTACATATAAATATACTTTTTTGTAATTCTGTTATACTTTTCTGAAATTTTGGTGATGCTGGGTGATAAATAAACCGGTGATAAATATCAGGACTCAAAAATAAAACTCCTTTCTTTCTTTCTTTCTTTCATTCAATCCTTTCTTTCTTCCACTCACCTGGATCATCATGTTGACCATGTACGAGACCGTATTAACCAAATTAGGATGGAACTCCGAATCGGGCTCGATGCACTCCTCGGGCATGTGGGAGGCGGCGAGGTTGACGGAGGAGATCAAAAAGGCGAGGTGCATGGCGAACTGGCCGAGCAGGGAGAGCAAAACGTAGTAGCAGAATATATTCGGGTGCGGCCGTTCCGCGGATAGAGTTTGGATCGGACGCGCGTGCGAGATGAAGAGGAAGAAGGATGCTGTGAATATCCCGCTTATCGTCGCCTGAAAGGAAAAAGATCGTCAGTTGGGTCGGGTTAGGTTAGGTTAAGGTGGAATTGGCTAGATATATATTATTGTTTGGGGGAATATTGGGCTGCAATGCCAGATAGTCGTTGTACTACCCCACTGTACTTACAAAATAGTGCATATTGAGTCTCTGACTTGACAGAATATATTAACACCGTTAATTTTTTTTTTAATCATCATTTTGTCCTTCATAAATTAAAATTTTTTTTTTTCAAATTTTTGAAATGTTCTTTTATTATTATTTTTTTAACATTAAAATAATTTTTTGTTTTATTTAACAATTTAAAAAGTTTTTTTTTAAAGGGCCAAATGGTCATTCAGAAAATATATTAATTGTGTTAACATATTCCGTTGTATGAGGTGTAGGGATTAAAAATGTTAAATAAGTAGTACATGGACTAACTGGCAACCCAATTAAAGTACAAGGACTAACAGCGCATTCATCCCTTTTTTTGTTTGATTTCATATACAGTCAAGCAAAATAACGGTGCATTTATCCCTTGTTAATTTTTATTTACATGAAGCAGTGAGAACAAATAGACAACTCCATTTATTTTTTTTCCTCGAAAAATCCACATAAATTTTCACAACCTCTTTCACTTAAATATGGAACGCCAAATATCTTCATCATGTGGAGCCCACAATTCATTGATAGAGTTGTGAATTTATGTGGATTTGTATGTGAGGCTAGATTTGTCCTTTATTTATACACCTGATAAGTGAGAAAAAGGGACAATTCCAGCATTTTTTTGAATTAGGAGACAATGAGTATAATACTACAATGATATTTCTTATGATTTATTGGGGTATCCACGGAATTTCTCATTTGTAGGGAATTTGTGGCATTTTCATATTTTGAGTGGTATACACAAAACATCACCCATTAATTACTTCATTTATTTATTTCTAACAGACCTGCACGTCGCCGAGCTTAACCCCGTCCAAATACATAACGCTGAGCACGTACGCCGTCGCCAAACAATTCAGCCCCAAGATCTTAAACATCTGCAGAGTCGTCACGAGTGTGCTCCTCCCCTGGCGAATAATATCCAGCGCGGGCCCCACGCTCGCGTGCTTCGCCGTGAACGGCGACGCCATCGACGCGTCGCCTAATTTCACTATCGGAGCGGACCGGCCGTCGCCGGAGTCCGAGTCTTTTTTCATGTCGTCCATGAGCTTCTGGAGCTTCTCGCGCTGCCGTTCGGCGGCGGTGAGGCGGGGGTTGGAGGAGGATGAGGCGGAGGCGGAGGAGGGAGTTGGTTTCTTGGATTTGGAGAGTTGGGATTTGGATTCCGGTTTGGATCTGGATCCGGATTCAGAATCTTTCTTTTGGGGGACGGGTTCAGCGTTTAGAAGAGCGATCCCCACGTGAGCCTGCAAAAAGTAGGGAAATTAGAGGGTTGAGAGATAATTAGGGAAATGGAGGGAAATGTTACTTTAGTGGGATGATTGAAAAGATAATTAGGGAAAAGGAGGGAAGTTTTAATTTAATGAGATAATTTAGGAGATGATTAGGAAAATAGAGGGAAATTTTAATTTAATGAGATGAGCTAAGAGGTAATTAGGATAACAGAGAGAAACGTTAATTTAATGAGATAATTCAAGAGATAATTTAATTATTTAAGAAATAATTAGGATATTTGAGGGAAATGTTAATTTAATGAGATAATTCAAGAGATAATTTGACAGATAATTAGGATAATAGAGGGAACTTTCAATTTAATGAGATAATTCAAGAGATAATTACGATAATAGAGGGAAATGTTAATTTATGAGATAATTTAAAAGGTAATTAGGATAATAGAGGGAAATTTTAATTTTATGAAATAATTAGGATAATTGTGGGGGAAGAGGGGGGGGGGATTTTAATTTAATGAGGTAGTTCAAGAGATAATTAGGGAAATTTTAATTTAATGAGTGAGATATGGAGTGAGAGAAAGTGGTTTGTAAATATAAGAGACCTGCTTTAATGCACCAACGTCATTTGTGCCGTCTCCACACATCATAGTCATCCTTCCGACCGTTTTAAATGTGGTCAGGATGAGTTCTTTCTGTTCAGGAGCGACTCGTGCGAATACCTAAAAATATCAAGGACCCACATGTAAGATTAAATTTTACCTTCTTTTTCGAACAATATTTATATATTTGTTTTTTTAATTAAGTTTACCTTTACATAAGGAATGACTTGAATAACAGCATCGGTGCGCTGTAGCATTTCAAAGCAATCGCCACCTATGCAAAGATCATGCGATTCTGCTAACTCTTCCACCTCTTTCACACTATACAAAAACATTACAAATTATACAAATAAATCACCTTTTATATACCAAACATGAAATTACTAATTAATTATTTTCAGTATGGCAAATAATATGACAAGTGATATTACTTAAAGGGGACTCGCTCAGATTCGTCAGGCGAAAGCCAGTCATAAGCTCCAGAATTGTTGGCGCAAGTCAGAATCAGAGTCGGTTTTGAAATAATGTGAACTTGACTTGAAACATAACAAGCTGTCAGAGCTTGGTCTCCAGTTATCATTGCCTGTTGTAAAAAAATAATTAAGTAAAATTAGAATTAGTTGGATTTATGAAAGAAAAATGTTTGAGATGTGAAGTTGAAAAAGTACCAAATCATGAGATGAATTTTTCAGTTCGAGTAAAACAGAAGCTGAGTCGTGACGGATTGGACAGTTAAATACCTAAAAAAAGAAAAAAGGAATTAAATCAAATCATACACATAAAAATGTAGAGAGAGAGAGAGAGAGAGGAAAGAGAAATTACGGCAAAACCAGCAAAAGTCAAATCACTCTCAACCGAATCCCTCTCAAGGCTTCTAGCTTCACTGACCTGTTTTCACAAAAAAATAATAACATAAAATATTAATATCATACAAAAATAAATGGACAAAAATTAAAATATAAAGCTATAATAAAGTTAGGCTCATCACTCACAGACATATCAGGAAGCGATTTATACGCAAGAGCCAAGACTCTAGAGCCTTGTCTTGTGTATTTCTTATATGTCTCTACATAAAATGAAGGCAAATCAACTAATCTCTCTTGTATTGTTTCTGGCGCCCCCTATTTTAAAAAATAATAATAAATTAATAAATTGTTATTGACAAAAATAAAATTAATTAATTATAAGTTAATAATTGTAAAATAGTGTTTTACCTTTACAAAGACTAAAAACTTCTCTTGCACGCGCACAATAACACTCATTCTTTTCAAGTGAGATGCGAAATGGAATCTGTGTGTGATTTGCACAGCATTCGCCCCAGACCTGAAACATTATTTTAAAATTATAAATAAATTATTAGAATATTGGAAATAATTTTAGTTTAAATATTTTATTTTTATAAATAATATATTATAAGATTACCTTTTAGGCATGGCTTTTTCATCAGCTGTGTAATTCCAGTCTATTCCTTTAAGTGCTGCCCTTTCAAGAGGATCACCAACCTACACGTTATAGAAACAACTCAAGAATAGATACATAACATAAATGAATTAATCATGAATAAATGCAAAACATAAATTTTTACCAGTTTATTCTCAACAAAAACCAAAGCATGGCAAGAGGCGAGAATTTGAACTGTTCGTTCAGGCAACTTGCTTGTATCAGACACCAAATTCTCACTTTCATCCAAACCAACTACTCCTTGAAACTCCTAAAAATATTAAAAAAAAATAAAAGATAATAAAAAAGAAGTAAAATCCATATAAAAAATAGTTACGAAAAATAAAAGTTCTCACCATATCATCTGAAGTAAGAGTCCCAGTTTTGTCAAAACAACAAATATCAACCTGCATCACGCAAAAAAAAAAAATAAAACAAACAAACAAAAACAGCATATTTACTAATTATTTTCTGTAAAATTACGATTCTGACCTTGCCAGCAAAGGGAATTCTGAACGGCTCAGTGCAAAAAATACCGCGACGAGCCAAAGCAATTAATGAAGTATTTACAGCGATTGAAAGTTCCATTGGTAATTCAGGCGGAATTACAGAGGTAATAATTAATGAGCAGCTCAAGAAAAGCTTGTATCTGCTTCTCGTTGGATCCTCCAAACCCTATCAAATAATTCAGGTAAATTTTTCAAAAACACCCTAACTTTTCTGAATATTATAAAAAAAACGAACTTATTAGATTCTTTCAGAAACCCCCTAACTTTTTAGGTTTCGTCAGAAGCCCCTAGCTTTTTTGAATGTGATAGAAAAACTATCCTTTTAGTTGTATTTTCAAAAATAACCATTTTGCCCTCATGATTTTATTATAGATTTGTTTTTTTTAGGGTTATGGATTATACTGCCAAATACTCCAAATTATATTTAAAATAAATTCTTTACAAATATGTAAAAAAAATGAAAAAAAAAAGGGAATATTCTTTCGATATAATTTGGAATATCGGCAATACAACCATAACCCGTTGAAATTAAGGAAATTTAGAATTTTTCATGGGTGAAATTGAAATTGTGAAATTTAGGGTTTACTTTGACTAGAACGTAGCCAGCAGCAATTATGGCGAAGAAGACCAAGAAGAGTATGAACAGCCCGCTTTCCCAGCTATTTGCAGTAACCTGTTATTATGCAAAACAAAAACATATTAAATATTAAATAATTAAATATTAACTCTTGATATAAATAATATGTTAATTACTCTCTCAGTGGAAAATAATATAGTTCGCATTAGTTTGCCTTGACTCGTCTCGAATCCCGTCCTTAGTACGTATGCTATGCATCCTCCGTCCGGTGCCCTCATATGAAATGACTAAATTCATACAAAAAATAATAAATAAATAATTAAATATGCAGCATAAAGTTAAGTATTTTTATGCTGTTAAATGAAAATATAATAGTTTAATTATTCATACCTTATCTGGAGTGTGTTGTAATATTTTGGTTCCCCCGAAAAGAATGTGATTTTTATCCCGCTTTATAGATAGTTTATCATCAAGAGATCGACCAGCAATAGAAACCTAAAAAAGACAAAAAAAAATATGCTAATTTTTCAGATACACCCTTCCAAAATCTCAAAATATCAAACTTGCTCTAGTAAAACTATCAAATATACCATTCAAAAGCTCAAAATTATCAAATGTACCCTTTTCATCTGAATGAATATTTTTCTAAATATAAATAGATTATATAAGAGAAAAAGGCGCAATTTTCACACGCACCATACCAAAAACTAAAAAAAAATCAAATTTACCCTTTCCAAAGTCATAAATACCAAAAAAAAAAAATCAAATTTACACTCTTCACTTTTCAAAACAAATAGATCTGAACAAACATATTTCAACTTTCAAACAAGAATACATTAATTATATATTATACCTTCCATTGAGGTGTAGATTCGCCAGTCAAAATCGCTTCATTCACAATTGCACTTCCAGATAGCAAAAGCATATCGGCAGGAATCGACTTGTCTTCACCTCCTAAAGATCTTCCCACTGACACTATATCGCCAGGTAAAAGCTCTGTCCCTGGAATTTTCACCCACCTGTAAATAAAAATAAAAATAAAAAAATAAATTGGGGGACCTAATTGCAATTGTTGGAAACTCCGGGCCCAGTTGTCTAATTTTTTGGACTGTTAAAATGTAAAAATTAAAAATAACTCGTATTTACCGCAACGAGCTAATTGTAAATGTTAGAAACTGACCAATTGTGTAGTTTTTGTTTTACGCTCGTAAGATGTGAAAATAACTAATCATATGCAAATTGTAATTGTGAGAAATTAAAGGACCATTTGTGCAATAAAATTAAATTAAATTAAATTTCAGGGACTTAATTGTTATTGTTACAAAATTCTGTCCCCAGTAGTGTAATTTTTACAGACGTAAAAATAACTCGTACTTGCCACAACTTGTAATTAACTAATTTACACACTATTAAGATATTAAAATAACTTGAATTTCCACAAGGAGCTAACTGTAATTGTGAGAAATTGAGGGACCGTTATGAAATATTTACAATATTAATATATGAAATAACTCGTAATTACTTTCCACAGCGATGAACTGTCAGGATCTGATTATCGATTCTGACGCGTCTCAGCTCAGTTAGGGTTCTGAGACGGTTTTTGGCCATGGTCGACTCGAAAAGGAAAAGCATGAACAGCGTGAACAAACTGTAGTACCAAAATTCGTCCAAGCACCAAAGACCCACACAGAATACCTACATAAAAATGAAATTAAATTAAATAATTATAAAACAGTTTAATTATAGATGGTTTTTTGTGTGTTTTTTTTACTCACCTGAAACACGAAGAATGGCTCCATGATTTGCTCCTTCATTAGTTTCTGAAATGTCGGTTGTGGATATTCAAACCTAGATAAAAATAGAAAATAAAAATTCATCGAATGAAGAATAAAAGTGTTTTCTGTTATTATTATTTTGGATTTAAATAAAATTAAAGTATTTTTGGTTTACTTACACATTTCTGCCCCACTTGTCTACGGCGGTATTTACTTTTGCTTCTGTGCCATGACCGCTACTTTTGAGATAATTTCCAAATGTTTCTTTTGTGGGAAAAGACAGCTTTTTAAACGTATCGTCAAATTCATAAAAGATGAATCTTTGCTTCCTAAAATCAAAGTAGATTTCTTCTGTGTCGCAACTTGAAGATGAAGAACCTCCAATCTGCACAATAGTTTCCTTCTTTTCATGAGATAAAAAAAGAGAAAAATCTCGGTTGATTCATGTATTTAAAAACTAAGGCTTACATTTCTTCTAAAATGAAGAGGAACTATTTCTTTGGATCCACAGAACTTCGCTGGAGTTATCTTGCAAGCAGTGGCAGAACGGATCTCTCTCACCTGTTGCACAAAAGTAGGTAAAAAAAAACTAAGTACTTCAATTTCATTTTTTTGAAAATCCATCAATTAAAGACCCAAGGATCGTCTCAGTTAAATAAGCTCCAAGTTCAGAAATTTTCATGTTCAAAACAGTTCGAATTACATTTAACAGTAATTGAAGATTAAACGATTGATTATCTTCTTACAGGTAATTCGAACAACTCAAAGGTTTAAGCTTTAAACTTTGGTCAATCAATGCATTGCTCATTTTAACCTTGTATATCCTTTCACCTCTCAAACTAAAAAAGAAAACAACTCTCACCAAAACCCCATTCAATTCACTCCACAACCAAAACCTCTCCACCATACCTTACTGAACTGAACAAAGACCCTGAAGTCAACCGACCAAGCCGTGAAGAGCAACACAAGGATATGCATCACCGCCAGAGCAGCAAGCACAATCATGGCGTCAGTGAAATCAATGCTGGGCACGACCACAGACAGCCAGATCGCGTAAATAACGGCGAACGGCCAGACGTCCAGCCGCCACGGCCAGTTTCGCCGCCGCAGCAGGTCCACTCCCTGCACGGACTTCCCGTTCACGTCGAATCTCGCCATGGCTGGAGTTGGATTACTTATCAATTGATCTGGTTGAGGAGAAGAGGAGTGGAGCGAGTCGATGGTGATTGGGGAGAGGAAGAAGTACAGATTTGGAGGAGGAGAAGATATTCGTGCTGCGTTTTACAAGTTAGAGTTTAGTTTAGTTTGGTCAGAATTGCAGAAAGGTACCTGTGTTGTCGAAATTTTGATTTAGACTAGAATAATGCTCATGATTGATTCGCGAGGAAAATTTTAATTTTAATATTTATTTTAATCTAATAATTTATTACAATTATGAAAATTTTAAATTAAAATTTATTAATCCATAATACATAAATAATATATAAGAAATCAAAATTGTTGTCTTTGATTTTCTTATGTCATTATGTCTTGACATATTATATTAGAAAAATAAATTAAGTATTTATCGGTTTAAATTAATGAGATCGAAAAAATAAAATGCAAGATAATTTATTTTGAAGATTTTAGTTGAAATTACATAAGAGTAAATTATAGATAATTGACTTAAAAAAATACAAAAAATTATTATATATATGAGAAAAGAAAATTTAGATGTTAAAATAGTATGGATTACACATATATTATTATGAAACTTATAATACATTAAGTAATATAATATAGTTTTCAATATTCTGAAATTTTGTTTGAGATGATAGTTTTCACATAACGAGATATAACACTGAACATTAATCAAACTAATCATGTAATATTATGATAATAATTTAAATTAAAAACTAAGATTTGATAAAAAAATTTGATTCGACGACGGATAAAAAAATAATAATAGTTCTCTTGAGAATTTTCAAAAAGGGATAAAAGAATATGATAAGAGTAAATGAGTTTATTATTTTATTACATGTTTTTTTATATAGTCTATATTCACATATTTTATTAAGAAAAAATGAAATCGAAATCATAACAATATGTCTTTATGTGATATTATGGTAATAATTTAAATGAAAAACTAAGATTTCAAAAAAAAAAAATTTGATCCAAGGACCGAGATAAAATTGACAAAGGGTCTCTTGAGAATGCTCAAAGAGAGATGAAAAATAAGGTATAAGTTAATGAGCATATCATATTTGTACATCTTCATTTATATAGTTTATATTCACATATTTTAGCCAAAAAAAAAAAAATTGAAACCATAACAATATAGAACTCAAAATAAAGAGAAAATTTCTACAAATTTATATTTGATGAATTTAACATGAGAAAATAAAATATTTCATTAAGAACTATAATTTTTTAAAGAAGAAAAGAAAAAATATTTATGTTTTAATGAGTAAACTCTTCATTAACTATTGATACATGTGATGTTATGGTAATAATTTAAAGAAAAAGCTAAGATTTCAAAAAAAAATTATCTAACGGCCGAGATAAAATTGACGATATGTCTCTTGAGAATGCTCAAAGAGAGATGAAAAATAAGGTATAAGTTAATGAGCATATCATTTTTGTACATCTTCTTTAATATAGTCTATATTCACATATTTTAGCAAGAAAAAAATTTGGAACAATAACAATATGGAACTCAAAATAAAGAGAAAATTCCAACAAATTTATATTTGATGATTTTAACATTAAAAATAAAATATTTCATTAAGAATTATAATTTTTTAAAGAAAAAAAATATTATTTATATTTTAATGAGTGAACTATTCATTAACTATTGATATTAATAATTGAACATAAATTTGCACCATGATTCATTGAAAACCATATGATTAAGATCTGACGGTCACAAATAAACTCACAACGGTTCTCACCAAATCGGGTATGGAACACAAAACACCAATTCAACCAATCATATGCTTATGTTTCAGTAACCACATAAATGATGCCATAAAATATCAATAAATTTGAGAAAATAAATGGCTAAGATTCGACAAAAAAATTGATCGAACGGTCGAGATAAAAAGTGATGATATGGCCTTTTGAGGAGGCTCAAAAGTAGGTGAAAAATAAGAGGTTGGGGTTAATTTTCGGATTGTATAGTATAGAAATTCTGGTTATGTATTGTTTGAAGTTTTGATTTTTCGATTATGTACCGTTTTCTTATTTTTATATATTGTTTTGCCATTTTATATATTTTTTGTTTATTATTTGCGTATTTTTTACTTTTTTATTTTTATATATTGTTTTCCCATTTTATATATCATTTTTACTTTATATATATATATATATATATATATATATATATATATATATATATATTGTTATTAGAAAATAAATTATATATATTGTTATGTATATATCGTTATTAGAAAATAAATTATATATAGTGTTATTGGATTCGTCATGAACAGCCGTGCTACAGTCCGTCATGCCCTATCATGTCCCTTTATTTTTAAGTGTGATTATTCTTTTAGTTAAACCAAGATTAGTCCAAAATGCATTTCAAGTGCCGGTTGACTGTTCAACATGCATTTGAATTGCCGTTTATGGTAGTTTTGGAATTATTTTCAAATTGTGTTATTTTGAGGTATTAAGTTTGAAAAGGTGTGTATTATGGAAATCTCCCCATAATTAATTATCCAACAATGTTTCATTGTGTTTTTCTTGAAAAAGAAAATACAGGAAAAAGAATAGCAAACGAAAACAAAAATATCTGAGATTATATATCCAAAATTCTTAATACGACTTAATATTCTAGACTAGATCTCAGCTTATCTAGATCCATCATATATGTACTATTAAATTTTAAATCTCACATTGTACATCCATAAATTGGATTATGAGTTTAATTCTCGAATTTTATATACTCATATTATATAATCCGAGGTTTTAAATTCAGGTATTATGTTATCATACAAGCAGCTAATTCACATATCAAATTATTTATACTCAAAAATCACTTATATATACAAAATATCTAATTTCAGGTCATGAATTTTCTTCCAAACATTATAAATTTAAATTTTGTTCTCCTCGAAGTTGGAAAGTAATAAAGGGTGGAAAAAAATTGAGGCAATTGAAAACCAAAATGCCTCCTTTTCATTATTTCAATGACAATTGAGTACGTTACTAAAAATAACTAAGAGAAATTTCTTGTAACAAAAAAATATAAAAGCTATCACTCAAATCACTTAATTGGCATCCTTAAGAATTTTTATTATTTCAACCAGGATACTAAATCACTATGGACCCATTATCCTCTTCATATAAATGTTTATTTTTTGCTACCCCCTGAGAGCTTAGAAAAATAACAATTATGCAAATCCATAAATCCGATTTAGAATGAACCTCGAAACTATAATAAAGAATGATTGCCTTTCTTATTTTTAATTTCAGACTTTTTAGATCCAATTTTTCGGTTTCTAGCATTTTTGTTAGAAAAATTATTCCCTCGTCCCAACCCTTTATCTTCTTTTTCATTTTCATTTCTCAAAATCCAATAATAATATCAATTTGCTGGTTTATTTACAAACTAATGAATGAGGATAAAAACAAGCTAGCTCAACTCTCTATATCAATTTCAAAAATCTGCTCAAATCAAATCAAAACTAACTCTCAAAACCTTCTACAAAACTTTCTCTCCTACCATCACATAATTCAGATTCTACAAAGCTCAACCCTTTCTCTTTCCTCAACCCTCTCTCCTTCAACCGCCACCTCACCTCATGAGCCTCTCTCCACCTTCCCATTTCCCCATAAAAATTCGACAACAAAACATAATGTGCGACATTATTCGGCTCCAACTCAATCATCCTTCTCACCACAATCTCACTCAACATTTGATCCTCTCTTTCCCTACAAACACCAAACAGCAAACCCCACACAACCACATTAGATCCCATCGGCATTTCCTCGACCAATTTAAATGCTTCTTTCAACAAACCGGCTCGCCCCAAAAGATCAAGCATGCAACCGTAGTGTTTGATCTTTGGCTCGAACTTGTATTTGCCTTTTAATATGGAATCAAAGATTTGCTTTCCTGTTTCGACAAGTCCAGCATGGCTGCATGCGGTCAAGACATTAATTAGGGTTACTGAGTCAGCCTGAATCCCTTCTTTCTCCATCTGAGAGAAAAAACTCAGAGCTTCCAAACCTCTGTTAGCCATGGCCAGCCCTCCAATGAGAGAGTTATAAGTGTATGCATTCCTCTGTTTCATGCTAAAGAAAACATTAATGGCGGCCTCTAACCGACCACACTTGCAATACATGTCAACTAATGAAGTACCCAACTTTACATCAAGGTCCCATTCATTTCTTGCGATATATTCATGGATCCATTGACCTGTATCAATGGCAGAAATACTCGCACAAGAACCAAGAGCAGCGATCATGGTGACTCTGTTGGGGGAGAAACCAGCGAGCTGCATACTGTTAAAAGCAGCAATGGAGTCGAAAAACCGACCCGAGTTTTTATACCCATCAATGAGGGTCGTCCATGTAACCACATTCCTCACAGGCATTTCATCGAACAGTCTCTCCGCATCAGCCATGTCAGAACAGTACACATGAAGAAGCGAGTTTTTCACGTAGAAATCCGACCCAAAACCCAACTTCACAGCCATACCATGTATCAACCGTCCATGCAGAGGAAGAGAAACAGATTTCAGAACAATGGGGAGAGTAAACCGGTTGGGCGAAACAGAGGACCTGAGCATGTGGGAAAACAACGGGACAGGTGCAGACACACATTTGAGGAGAGTGTTGCACACGAAGACATGGGGCCGGCGGAGGAGGGAGAAGAGGTGGAGCGCGGGGCGGAGGTGGTTCAGGCGGTGGCAGCAGAGGATGAAGGAAGAGAAGATGGTCGTGTTGTTCAGGAGGTTTGAATGGAGGATTTGGGACTGGAGTTGGCGGAGGGAAGTGGCGGACGTGCAGGTGGTCAGTGCGTGGAGGAGTCTTTGTTGCGCCGGTGAGAAGGTGGTGGAAGATGGAAGAGGAGGAAGAGAGGCAGGCATGGATACTTGAGATATATGTTCAAAGAGTTCCCTTCGAATGAATTAATTTATAAATACCTCCTTCTGAAGAACAAAGAGAATTTACAACCTATTTACTTCCGCACATTCTTTTCTTTCATATTTTATTTTTTCACTGGAAGCAATAAATAATAATTTGTGACTATGTATTTCATGACATTTTATTTTCTAAGATATAATATGATTTTATATTATGTAAAATAAATTTTTTTTAGAGTCGACCTAGATCTTGTATGGTATATGATGTAATAAGATTAATAAATACTCTATCGATATTGCGTAAGTATAGTTTTAATATATTTTATTTTTTATTTTTGATTCGTTTTTATGATTTTTTTCTATATAATGTCGCAATATATTATTTTCTCTTTTATTTATTGTTTTAGGTCGAATAAAAAATATTTTTTTTGTAAGGATTATTTTAATTCAAAAATAAGTAAATGGCATGAAATGTTTTTTTTATGTTAAAACTTGCTAGCTCAATCGGTTAGACACTCTTAAAATCTGGAAAAAGGTCACCGGTTCGAATCACAATAAAAGTGTTTAAAATTATTTCGCAGGTCCTTCAATCTATTAACGTTGAGTTTGAATTAAAAAAAATGTTTTTTTATAATTGAAGTAGGCTCTTAAAATTTCCTGAAATGTTGACTTTAACTTTCGTATAGATAAAAAAAGTCCAACCTATTTTAGTACTAAAAATGGAATTTAAAAAGATTAGGGGGTGTTCTAAAAACATTCAGAAAAGTTAAAGGGGTTTTTAACAATTTCCCAAAGGTTCTTGTAACACAGAAGGAAAGAATATTTCAAAATTGAACCTTCGGTAAGGAATACTTCATACTTGATATGCGAAATCTGTTTCGTGCAGAAAAGAATACTTGACAAGGCAAGTCTCTTCATTCCTGCATCTATATATAAACCGAGAACCACTTAGGGTTCTGAAGCAACATAACAAATAGTATATTAATCTATAATAATGGCATCTGAGGGACCGAAATCCGCTGCGATCGCTCTTCTCGTTGTCAACCTCATTATGTATGTGATCGTGGCAGTCATTGCGGGCTGGGCGATTAATTACGGCATTGATGAGACTCCTTCTTCTTGTAAGTACAAAATTCATGATTGTTTAAATTGGTTATTAGTTTATTATCTGGTATTAGAGTATTTTGTCCTCTAACATTACATATGTCGTGAATACTTCAAATTGTTAATTTGATATTTTATCTGATACGAGTATATAAATCTAATGCATGTTTGTTAAATATTTATACAATTTACATTATCTATAGTATCAGGAATTGCGGTGCCGGCAAAGATATTCCCGATATATTTTCCTATCGGCAACTTAGCAACGGGTTTCTTCGTGATTTTGGCGTTGATAACGGGAGTTGTCGGCGTGATGACATCGCTTAGCGGATTGCAAGAAGTCAGCCATTGGGGACTGGCCAGTGTTTTGTCAGCTGGAGCCTCTTCTATTCTCACTTGGTCCCTCACCATTCTCACCATGGGGTAGTTAATTATAACAAAATTTCCACTTTATAAACTTATTTATTTATTTATTTTTATTTGTTTTTTGTTTTTGTTATGTTTATTTTTGTTTTTGCTATGTAGATTGGCATGCAAAGAGATAAGTATAGGGTGGAGGCCAGCAAGCCTGGTAGGTTATTTTAGTTTCCATTTCAATCACCTTATTTTGTGCCAATATACATTGATTTTGACATTCAACAATGGATTAATACAGAGGACGCTTGAGGGGCTGACGATCATTCTGAGCTTTACTCAGCTCCTCTGTGCAGGAGCCATTAATGCTGGAGCGTCTTCAGCAATGGCACATTACTGATTCTCTATCGTTTGAAGATACTTTGTTTATGATGTTGATCTTTGTTAATATTCCATTTATTACGTGTTATTCCTTAATTGTTTTGCGCACTCACTTGTGTATTCTTTCATTAATGAGGGATGTATGATGTTTGATTTGTGGCTTTTATGCGAATGAAAAGATTGTGTAGTGAGTTCTGATGTTTGATTTGTGGCTTTTATGTTCTGATGTTTGATTTGTGGCTTTTAATTATGAGAATGAAAAAATTGTGTTGTGAGTGGATGTATGTTTCTCTTTGATTTAAGAAAGAACTTTTATGTTTTAGAAAATTTTAAGAGCCTGCCTGGTTTTCCTACTTACACGAATCATGAATTTAAACTCCTCATTTAAACAAACCCACATTTAGCAGAGCGGTAAGAAATCATCCCACCAATTCAAAAGTTGTGGATTCGAAAATCGGCAAATCCGGTTTTCTTAAAAAAGAAAAAAAAAAACTCCTGATTTAAAACCGGGAAATCATTTCTCGACTTCCAGATACAGTGGTGCAAATCCTGGTTTCCAAAGCTTATTATTCACTTGGAAGTTCTTAGTTCCCCCTTCTGTTTCACTGGCCTGGTTTGCTAGCGAGTTGCTGCTACTTTGCCTCCATTTTTGCCTGCTTCCCCTCCATTCATGACAAGCCAGTACCTCTCCACTTTGTCATTTCATGCTTCTCCTTCGCGCAGCATCAGGCCGCTTCTCATCCCAATCAGACCATTCAAATTCACGAAACGGAACAACAGGCTGTTGTCGATAAGCTGCTCCGCCTCCGACAAGTCTAGTGATAACAAAGGAGCTCCGCAATGGGTTTCGTGGATCCCCTTCACCGGCGGGTTCTCGCCGGAGAAGATCCTGAGACTCGTCTCCGGCGCCACGTCTAGCCCAATATGCCAGTTCATCGACACCCCGCGTACTTTCCTCCACTCTCTAGACCCCCGCGTCAAATTGGTAACAAATGATAATAATCTCTGTTCTATTGGTTTTAACTTGATTCCAACATGTAATTTCATGATTTGCATGGTAACACTGATTTCATTTGTGTTTCGTGCAGGTCTGGCTGTTGGGTCTGGTTATCATACCAGCTAGGTCAAACATATACATGCGATTCGCTCTCGTTTTATACCTCTCTGCCCTCTCAATTTGGATTCTTCCGACCGATGTTTGGAAGGTAAACTCCCAATTCCTAATCAAACTTAACATTCCACACATTAACTAAATTCCTAACTCTCTCTCCAATTCAGAATCAATTAGGAAGAGTGGGTTTACTCTCTGCAATACTATTCGTCATGTTAGGATTCGGATCGGATGGAGTTCCACCATTGATCCAAACGAGAACTCCGCCTTCTTCTCTTTCAGGACTTTCTAATTTTCCTTCTTCTTTAGAAGGATATTCTTATTCGATATTCAAGCTTGGCCCGCTTAACTTCACAAGAAAAGGCCTTTCTGTCGCGAGTACTTCTGCCTCTTTGACTTTCACTGTATGCTCTCATTTTAACCAATATTTAGTTCTATTTTGAGGTAATTAATTTTTAGGGAAATTTGCAGAAAAGCCCCTTCATTGTGCCGATATTGAAAAAAAAACCCTGCCCTCAGTTAGAAGTTAACACCGTTAGTTTTTATAACTTGATCGCTTGAAAAAATATTTTCTAAATATTAATTTGCATATCTCACTCCCTCTTTCTTCATTATATATTAGAAATAAGATTTTTTTTAAAGTTCATTAACATCTCAGTTGAAACTTTAAAAAAAGTTAATTAAACGTTAAGAATTTTTTTTTTTCAAGAGAGAGAGAGAGAGATAATAATTACACTTCAAGATATTTTTGTAAATAATTAGAGTAGAAAACTAGCGGTGTTAGTTTGTAACTAACGGTAGGGTTATTTTTTTGCAATTTCGGCATAAAGCAGGTGCATTTTTGCAAATTCCCCTAAATATTTTTTAATCTGGAACTAACGGTTTGAATCTTTTTCTGTAGATTTTTCAAAGTGCGAGTCTTTGCTTAACAACTACAACTCCAGAGCAGTTTGCTTTTGCTCTTTGGTGGTTCATGACTCCATTAAGACATGTTGGAGTTCCCGTTTCAGAAATAATTCTTACTTTACTTCTTTCTTTGAGGTTTATCAATCTAGTTTTTGATGAGGCAAGTATTAGATTGTATCAATATTTATTTCGTTATTTATAGGATGGTGGAATTGATTTTCTTTTATTTTTTGTAGGTGAGGGATGGAGCGATAGGAATTGTAGCACGAAGGATTAATTGGAGTCAATTGACTTCTATGGAGACTTTAGATAGTAAGTAATTTCTTTTGTAATTTTTGTTTCAAATTTTAGCATTTATTGAAGAAATTGAGAGAATTGATTTGTTTATGTTTGACTTGTGCAGTTTTTGTCTCGTATGTTAGAAGGATATTCAAGAATATATTCAATCACTCCGAGCAAATCTCAAAGGTAAAACATTTTTAAAATTTCCAATGTTAAGTTATGTCATTTTTTAACATTGCAAATTCAATGAGTGGTTTATGTTTAACAGGCAATGATAATTAGGGGATTTAGGGGAGATAGCAACAAGCATAAATTTTACTTCAAAGAGCCTCCGTTTGTTTTGAAAGATTTTGTTTGTTTGTTGTGCTTTTTTGCTTTAGTAGGTGCTGCTACTGTATCAGATAGGCTTATCTGAAAACTACAGATTTAATTCTTGGTCCACTTAGAAATCTTGATATTGAAATGATGATTGCTAAAGAAAAGATTGTTTGCCATCCCAAATATTCTTATTGTGTGGAACGCAAAAGACACTGGCTTGCAAAATCCAGCCTTTCAAAATGCCCGAAAATATGTTTTTTTCTTTCTAGAATGATTGTTATTAGTATTAAGAAAAACGTGTATGATTGGAAATGTTTCTCAAATTTTCATGATGTATAATTAGTTTAAACGAACATTTAGACTCTAGAACAATGCGCAGCGCAAGTAGATAGAAATTAGAAGGTCATCACGAAATGTGATCAAATTCCTTATAATAATTCAATACATGCATTACTCCAAATAGAACACCCACAAAACAACAAATATATAAATGATATAAACAAAAGCGTGGCTGATCCTTAACAAAACAATGAGCCATTCACATGATGCCACGTGTCAATACCAAGTCCTACTCACACTTTCATCCGGACTTTCTGA
This sequence comes from Juncus inflexus, assembly GCA_024447665.1. Lineage (NCBI taxonomy): Eukaryota > Viridiplantae > Streptophyta > Magnoliopsida > Poales > Juncaceae > Juncus > Juncus inflexus. The sequence goes on along the minus strand of JAJHPC010000014.1, from coordinate 3,076,532 downwards.
GCAGCGAGAGCCTCGGCCTCAAGAGTCGGCTCCCAAAGAATCGTTGTTTCAGCGAGAAGTGATGTCACCACATATGGATCCATATTTGACGCAGGTCTCCTATCTTCCAAATAACCTAATTTCAGAAAAATAATAAATAATAATTATATAAATATTGCAGATTTAAAACTAGAGATTTTTTCTTTAAAAAGAGTTTTGTTAAGGACCTTTTCCTTTTGCCTCAGTTTCACGTCCGACACGGATGGAGCAACCACGGTTCGCCACTCCCTGCAATTTTATTTCATAATTAATTTCATTATATTTAAGCTTATATAAAAAAAACATAAAAATCACCTTCGTTAAAAAAAAAAATTCAAAAACAATAATATTTACTTTCGCAAACACCCTCACTCAAAACTAAGGGACAAGACAATTTACTTGATTTCTAAATAACAGAGGGTTTATTTTTATAAATCCCAATAATACAGGTTCTTTTCGCAATTTCGGCAAAATATATATTTTTTTCTCAATTTCCCTATGATGTGATTAATTTCATTATACTTAAGCTCACATAAAAAACATAAAAAATTCACTTTCGTTGAAAAAACAAATAAATTTCAAAAACAATATTACTCCCTGAACAACAGGGACTAGACAATTTACTTAATTCCTAAACAATGGAGGTCTTTTTCGCAATTTAGTGATACTCTATGTTTTATTTTCTTTTTTCTTTTCCCTAAATAAATATTTAAAAAATTAAAAGATGAATACCCAAGAGAAGGTGTTGATATCAGCGGTCTCGTGCTTGCCAGTGAGCCTTCTTTCATTTCCTTCGCCATATGCACTAATATGGTCCATGTGGCGGAGCGAGAGGTTCAGTATCGCCTTCTTTATCACCTCAAATCCTCCTTCTTCCCTCATGCTCTTCGTACTAAAACAACACATTGTCATTAGACTTGCTTATTAATATATAAGTAATTAGTATCATTTTTTTAAGGTTTAGGGTGTATTCAGACTCTAAATCTAACCTGTAGTTAGTGTGGCATCCAGCACCGTTCCAGTCACCCTGAATTGGCTTTGGATCCAGAGTCAACACAACTCCAGCCTGCTCTGTAATTCTCTATATAATTAAAAAAAAATGAATAATTAATATGTAAGTCGCTCTCTCATTATATGATATTATGTTATAATTAGTACCTCAAGAAGATATCTGGAGCACCAAATGTGGTCTCCGGCTTCAATTCCAACACTCGGTCCAACTTGATACTCCCACTGAAAAAAAAAATTAAGTTAATCATTTAAACAATAAACAGACAAATAAATATTTTTAACAAGTGAAAAGAAAAGATTAAAGGAAAATTACCTGGCCAGGCATGACCTCACCATTTGTGCCACTGATATTAATTCCAGCATATAAACAAGCTTTATAATGAGCATCAGAAATATCGCGTCCAAACGACTTATCTGCTCCCGCTGCACAATAATATGGCCCCTAAAAGTTAAATTAAATAAAAATGTTAGACAAATAAAACATCTAAGATAATATATATTAAATGGCTAAATTAGGATGCACCTGAGGACCAGGATAGCCTCCGACTGGCCAGCCAAGTGGCCAGTTTACATTTGCCTGCATCAATGTGTATTCTTGCTCTATACCAAACCTAAGTATAAGGAAAAAAAGTCGAACTTTCTGCTTATTGGCAAATAGTAAAATTTAGAGAGGTGTAAGTGTAAATTTACCAGGGGACTTCATCAACAACCTTCTGGTCGTTGAATATTTGAGCAGCTCTGTGTCTTTTGTTGGTTGGAATTGGCTCGCCAGCTGGCGTGTAAGTATCGCATATGACCTTCAAAAAATGAGCATATATTGCATATTAGAAAATTATATATATAAATGAAATAATTTTTTTGATGGAAATTCGTACTGACCAGTATATTGTTGCCTCCGCGAAACGGGTCCTTAAATATCGCTTGTGGACTGCAATGATAATGAAAAGAAAATATATTATCAGTATATTATTTTTGAAGTGAAATATATTTTTAACATAAAAACATATATAACATTTTAACTATAATTATGATTTATTTATTTTTTAATTTTTTAAATCGTACTATAATATGACTTCACTATCTTCGCCAGGAGCTTGTCCAGTACTCGATCCATCATAGTTCCACTTCGGTAATTCTGACGGATCCTCAACCGGTTTTGAAATTGTCTGATTTTGTCAAAAATGAAAAAAAAATTAATCAATAAGAAAATTTCATAATTAGTAATCTTATTTCGAACTTTTATATAATTAGTAATTACTAATTAGTATAAAAATAACAAATGCAAGCATACCCTTGATTTGCTTCTTAGGTCAATGCCTGATCCTCCTACCCTATTCATGACAAAAATTACATGTCATTATTTTAGTAAAAACAAAAGCCAAAAATAACAAAATATTTGAATCTGGGTGAAAATAATTCAGAATCGTGAGTTCAATTATTCTTACCAGATATACTCAGCGATAATTTTGTCAGTGAAAGGCGTGGTGTCCATATTAAGCAGGTTCTCAAGCCTGGGAACCACGCCAGTAGTGGCCGTACTCACAGCGAGCACCTTAACCGCATTGCTGCCCGATCTCCTAGATCTACACCTCTGAGACTCAAACCACGCCTTAGGCCTCGACTGAACGGACTTGCTCCCGATTTTCAACGTGCATTGCATGGCCGGTACCAAAGTCTGCGCCATTGTTGGTATTGGTAGTTGGTACCAGAAGAAAGAAGGAAACAGAGGAAGTTGTGGGAAGTGGTTGGTTTATATAAAAGTGTATTTGGCTTTTGGGGAGGGATAGGGTTTGAGTGGAGGGAATATGTCTCTTGAGCTAGACGATGAACCAAGCTGTGTTTGCTCATACATATATGGTTCTCATTTTCTCCCGTTTTAATATGATTATCTGAAAGCTGGATTTGAATAATGAGAAAAGAGAGAGAGGAAGTCAGAACGTAGAGATCGTTGGTGGTGGTGGTGTATGGTGGACCATGCCACGTAAAGGAAATATGTCGAATGATAATGCGACATGTGGAAGTTTATGATGGACTGGGCTCATTCGACTCAAGTTATTTTTAAATATTTCGACGTCAGATGATGGCTGTCAGTTTCCCCTAATTTTTTTTAATAAAATAATTTATTGTTGTTTTTGATTAAATTATTTTTTTAGTAGATAATTTGCTTTGAAGGGCAATTTCACGTGTGCTCAAATTATCATCTAGATCCTTACAAAATGGAAATATTATGGATATCAATCATACGAAATATATGAAATGTCATTTGTTTCATAATTTGGATAAAAAAAATAGGATTGCACGATTATTAGATAAAAACTATTTTTTTTGTTTTGTGCCTTCAAATTTTGTCATTTTTTGTAATAATAGATGGAAGAGATTTAAAGATTTTTCATTACAAAATTTAAATGTGTATAGAGTATTATCCCATGAACTAAAATAAAAGGGTAAATTAAAAAAAAAAAACTCTTACCTTTTCTGAATATTTTAAAAAATCGTTTGATAAACATTTCATTTAAAAAAACAGTCACCTACTTTTTCATTCAACACTTAGTTAATTTTTTTGAAATTCTTTTTTAACCCTCAACTATCAATGCGTTTTATTTTTTGCCGATGAAAATATCCTAATAGTCTACATATCTAAATTCGAATATCATATACACACCATTATTTAATTTTAGATGAAATCAAACTAATTTGTGCATTTGAAGATTGTAATGTTAAAGACAAGATCTCAACTTTTGAAATTTGCTTGAAATATATTTGAATTTTAGATTTCCTCCAATATTTCAAATCTTCCAAAAGAAGGTGTTTGAGGAAATGTGATGGTAGTGCTCACAAGGCATTTGAGGAAATGTTTGAGATGGATTAGAAGTATGTTAAGGCGTTTGATGATTTGCTTGTCTAGTGGGCTGCGCTTAATCCTTAACCCAATAGGCAGCACCGAGGCTGATGTGAAATCGTAACCATGCATTCTCTTTAGGAATTGAATCTGAGTGGTGATCACAATGTATTTGATATGGATTAGAAGCACCTCAAGGTGTTTGAGGATTTTTTTTTGTGGTTTGGTGACCTTGAATTCAAAGGTTGCAAATTGATGGCTTACCAATGGAGATCCTGTTATGTCCATAAGGCCCGATTTCACCATGGCTTCCTTCGGGTTTCAGCTTCTTTTCTCTCAAATCTAGCAATTTTAGCTCAGGTGTGTGTCAGGCACCTCTATGGACATGAGATCTATTATGGGCGTGATTCGAGGGCAAGAAAACAATCTTATTAGGGAGTTCTTTATTTTTCTTTTTGCTTGTATGTGCTTGTGGATGCGCTTGTGTACAATTTCTTTGTAACTTTCGTTATTTGTTTTAATGAAATTGTTGGTAGATTTTTTGCCTTCCAACGTTAAAAAAAAAAGTTAAATAAAATGTAGGCAAGAAAAAAAATGCATTTTCTTTCTTCTTATTGAACTTGTATGCTTGATTTCCCCTTGTAAGCCTATATATTAACCAACTAAAGAGGCATGCAAATTTGAGTTACAAGTACAACCCCACATCGAATGCATGCAATTTCACATTCACACTAGAAGAATGAAACAATTCAGTCATTTTTTAATGATCTTCCTAGTGCCAGAATAAAACAAAATTAACAAATGCAAAAATAAAATACACGGTACACAAAGTATGATATAATTTTCATCATGCAGCTAAACCAGATCTCATGGAATTAACGCAACTTATATAAGTTGCTGACCTTGGAAAATATTTAGACATTAATTGCTTCCAGAGTTTTATTAGTTAGGTGGAATATCAACTTGAAAAAAAAACACTAATTATTACGAAAAAGATAGAAGTTTAGCTGCTGGTTAATCATTATGAAACAAAATATGGTTAAAAAGCAAATATGCTCATAAATGAGTCATAAAATTAGGGCAATTGACAATGGCATGCCGCATGTATAATGATTGAAAATATCTAGTGAGAGCCTAGCCTACAATCAATAATCGAGTTTGTAATCGCAATATTAGTAACTTCTTTAACTGGTTCCTTCATTCATTTAAAGCTTGAACTGATGTAAAAGATACATACAATTAGTGAGCATATTATTATTTTTTTTGAAGAAATGATTAGCGAGCAAGCATATTACAAGAAACGAAGTACTTAAATTTATGATTAAAGTATTAGCTTAAGTAGCTGGCAAAATCTGACCCGATCCGAAAAACCCGCCCAACCCGACCCGAACCTGAGTGACCCGAAACCCGAAACAACCCGCAACCCGAAGGACCCGCGACCCGAAGGACCCGTGACCCGGATTGACCCGAACCCGAATGACCCTCCCGATTTGACCCGAAAATAAACTTTTTTTTTGTTTTAATATCCAAAAATCTTGAAATTGAGAATTTTATGATTTGTTCTAACATAAATGACCTAATAATATTGACCAGAATAACTCAAATAACCTCTAATTTGAGTGGCTTTTGACCAGAATCTGACGTTGACCATAAGTCAACTGACCCGCGACCCGAAACCCGAATATACGCGCAATTGACCATAAAACACAATATGTAATGAAAATATAGTCAAAATAGCGTTTTGAGCGCTACGAGCACTATAACGGTCAAGTAGCGTTCAAATAGCGGCTATAGCGGCCGCTATAGCGTTCAAAGTGTTAATTTTGTATATTTTTTTTGCTTATTTTGGATAATTTATATTTGTGTATTTATTTTGGATAATTATGCAGTATGCTTAGTTATGGACAATGAATTTTATATGATATTTTATGATAAATAAGTATACTATTTTATTTAATATTTATGGTATTTTGATTTTTTATATTAAAATTTTATTATGATCATATTTTTAACATTAATATTTTTGAAAATTTAAAATTTAAAATTATATTGCTCATTCGCTATAAGGTCATAGTGCTGCTATAGCGCCCGCTACCACAATCCGCTACAAAAAAAGTCAATCCGCTACATAGCGCTATATCGTTATTTAAAAAATTGGTTGGACATAGAGCCATCTTCATTCTATTAAAAAAACAATTTTTTTAATGTGTATAGAGTATTATCTCATAAACTAAAATAAAAAGGCAAATTAAAAACAAAATTCTTATCTTTACTGAATATTTTAAAAAATCATTTGAGTTTTCAAATTTTCAAAAATCCTATAATAAGCATTTCATTTAAAAAAACAATCATCTACTTTTTCATTCAACACTTAGTTATTTTTTTTTTTGAAATTACCTTTTAACCCTCAACTATCAATGCGTTTTATTTTTTTATGGATGAAAATATCCTAATCGTCTATATATCTAAATCCGAATATCATATACACCATTATTTAATTTAGATGAAATCAAACTTATTCGTTCATTTGAAGGTTGAAAAGTTAAAGACAAGATCTCAACTTTTGAAATATTGCTCGAAATATATTTGAATTTTAGATTTCCTCCAATATTTCAAATCTTCCAAAACAAGGTGTTTGAGGAAATGTGAGGGTAGTAGTGCTCAGGAAATGTGAGGGCAGTGCTCACAAGTCACAAGGTGTTTAGGAAATGTGAGGGTAGTGCTTCTTTTTGTTTGTTTTAATGAAATTGTTGGTAGACTTTTTGGCCTTCCAACCTTCCAAAAAAAAAAAAAAAAAGTTAAATAACATGGTGTAGACAAGAAAAAAAAATGCAGTTTCGTTCTTCTTATTGAACTTGTATGCTTGATTTCCCCTTTATAAGCCTCTATATTAACCAACTAAAGAGTCATGCAAATTTGAATTACATCCCCGCATGCAATTTCACACTAGCAGAATGAAACAATTCAGTCATTTTTTAATGATCTTCCGAGTCCCAGAATCAAACAAAATTAACAAATGCAAAAATAAAATACACCGACACAAAGTACGATATAATTTTCATTATGCAACTAATCTAGAACTCATGAAATTAACACGACTTATATAAGTTGTCACCTTGGAAAATATATATTTAGTATTACTACTTAGTTGGAATATCCACTTAAAAAAACACTAATTATTACCAAAAGATAAAAGTTTAGCTGCTGGTTATATCATTATGAAACAAAATATGATTAAAAACAAAAAATGCGTAAAAGTGAATCATAAATTTAGGACAATTGACAATGGCATGCCACATGTATAATGATTGAAAATCTAGTGTGAGCCTACAACCAGTCATCGAGTTTATAATCGCAAAATTAGTAATCACTTCTTCTTTAACTGGTTCCTTTATTCATTTAAAGCTTGAACTTATGTAAAAGACACATATAATTAGCGAGCACATTAAAAGAAACAAAGTATTTAAATTTATGATTAAAGCATTAGCTTTAACCACCATGGCAGACCTGCCTGTCTATGTTGGCTTGTACTTAGCATTCCTAAACGAAAAAATGAAAACAGAAAGTAAAGTGTCTAGCAAGCTGTTTCATGTCATTCGTTTGGTGCCAGAATATGAACTTGAACATTAAATTATATTTTTTTGGTGGAAGGATAAAAAAAACTTTTCCTATGCCTTCAGTTTAGTTGTTTTAGCTATCTCTCGTGGCTGCAATTAACAACAGCAAGACATTATTTATTTCTCAGGCATTTTCATTATTTTATACTCCACTTGATACACAATTTTGTAATTGTTCCTCAATTAATACTCACATTGAGAAATATGATATATAGTATGAATGTCAACTTATTTTATCTGAATGTTTTGTATATGTTAGATATACATATAGCTGGTGCAATGGCTCTTGAAATGAACTGGGAAGTGATGGTGTTAAGCTATGTAAATGTTTCTTTCATCTTAGAGAACTTTTTTTATTCCAAGCATGTTAGAATTTGGAGGTACATAAACAACATATTAACTTCTCAGAATCCAATATTTTTTGAACATTATAGCTTCGAATAAATTATAAATTTTGTAGATTTCCTCCAATATTTTGAATCTAGAAATAAAGAGCCTTAAAGTCCAACATGGTTTTTTGAAATTCCACATTTATTTCTTCTTATCGAGCTTGATGCATGATTTTCTCTTTAAGCCTATTTATAGAAAATTAAAGAATCATACAAATTAGAGTTACAAATACATCAAGACCTAATGCATGAAATTTCATGCTAAAGGAATGATGCAACTTAATTCTTTGTCATGACCTTTGTGTTCCCAAAACTAATCAAATGAATGCAAAATACATTTGTAAGTATCACGATCTAGAATTTCATTTGTAGTAAAATTGGAATCAGGAAATTAAATGGCTTGTAAAAATTGTTGAACATTAGACCTTAAATGCATTTGGCATGTATACTGATTTCAGTTAACTACAAAGAATCTACTGTGAGCCTACAATCACTTACCACGTTTATAATCGCACAATCAAGAATCACTTCTTCTGTAACTGGTTCCTTTTTGCATGACACTCTTTTAAAGCTTGAACCGCTGTAAAAATTACATATAAATTACCATATTAGAAAAAGGCAGCATGCATCCAATTATCCAAATATATAATTCAAATATCACTTAACCAGGAAACCATTATGCATCAGGAATTGAGCGATAGTATTCTGAATTTGACACAAAAAGAGGTACATAAATGCAGATATATATATATACCTGGCTGGCACGCCTTCCAGTCTCTATTTGATTGTACAAGGCATTCCTAAGAGGAAAACGAAAAACAAAGATTAAATTCCATAAAACGGAAAGATCAATTGGACCAAAAGAACTCATATTGCAAGAATCTTTCCCGATATTTCCTAAATCAAAACGCTGAATCGAAAAATCGAGCGAAAAATTTGAGGGAAGAGAAACGATACTTGAAGGGCGAGGTAGAGATTGGAGCATTCCTTGAGCTGCTTCACGTTCTCATCTTCCTCATCCGCGTCGTCCTGGTGCAGAGCCGGCCGTGCTTCAGGCGACGGCGTAGAGGGCGGAGACGGGGAGGAGGAAATGTTCATTTGGTTTTGATTTTGGAGAGAGATCGAATCCTGATCTGGAGAATGAACGAGCAACAAACAATTGGACATGGTGGACTTGCAGTCCTGGATTGAGATAATCCGGATTTACAATTCTGGATTTATACAATCCGAAATTTCAAATCCTGGATTTATACAATCATGAATTTCTTACACTTGTCAAGTGCCAACTCTGTGGAGTTGTCTCTTTTAAGTGATGGGCCGACTCTTGAGGGGCCTAAATATTAGTTTGCTGACAGAATTATGATTTTATTCAATACTTTCCAATATAGCCGAACAATTAAAAATATTTGCAGAAAAGGGCCCAGACCAAAAAAATTAGGTGTTGCTTCAGTCATCAATTACAAGAAAATTAACTAAACAAGCTCATTAATTCAAAATTTTAATCTTGTGTATATATTCAGCACTGAACAACCATATGGAAATATTAGTTTGCTAACAGATTTAAACTAACATTTTTCCATATAGCCCATCCCTTAAGAATATTTGCAGAAAAGGGCCTCGAACAAAAAAATACATGTTGTTTCCAACATTTATAACAAGAAAATCAACTAAACAAGCTCATTGATTCAAAATTTTAATCTTATGTACATATTTAACAACGAACAACCATATGAAAATTTGAGCGAATGCAATTCCACAAAGCTCTTTTTGACAAAATTTCTATACCCTATAAAATTCCATCTCGCGATAAAGTAATATCCCCAAAAAATATCTTCTTGTTTCCTAAAACATCATTATGAAATTTATTCTTCATTCTGTTCTCTCAAGCCACCCCAGCTGTAGAAAAAAGAAGAGAATAAGTAATAATTTACTTTAATGAGGAAAAAATGCAAAGAAAAATAAAATAAAAGAAAGAAACATTTTTTTTACCTTCCATGCGTACATTACGAAGAAAGCAACAGTATCAGCCGACCAAACAACAGCAAAAGACTTAATGAAAAACGGAATAAGAACATTTATTAGAGGGACAAGAATAAAGAGATAATTTAGAGCCTCTTTCTCTTTGTTTGAGCAGTCTCTCGCCCTAAGTGAAGGAATGGCTACAAAAAAAAAAAAAAAACATTCAGTTAGGCGAAAGTTGCCTTCAGTGGCTAAATACATTCATGATTCAAACTCATAAAATGAATCTAAGAGTACAATTTTAAAAATAGGAAATTTCCAATAAAAACACTGCATTATGCCGAAATTACAAAAAAGTCCCTATATTATTGCTGAAATTGCAAAACAAACTCTCTACCGTTAGTTAGAAGTTAAACTTTAAGAAGGGGAGAAAGTAAGTAAACTTCAACAAACATGTTTTTAATATAAATAGAGTATGAAACCAACAATAACGTTTTTTTTGCAATTTCAGCAAAAAGCAGGAGCTCATCCACAATTTCCAATAATGCAAGTTTTTTTTTTTGCAATTTCCCTAAAATGCAAGGGTTTTTTTTGCAAATTTCTCTGAAAAGGAGCTTCAAAATTTCACTCACTGAACATCCAAATGGACCACATGCCCATCAATCTCCAAATATCGGGCTCGTTTGAAGGGAAAATGAGATTAAACGACAAAAATCCGCCGATCAACATTGAAGCGTAGGCTTGCACCTCGAAAACTGTGTAAAGAGTGGAACCGGGAACCGCTGGGTTTTTTCTGGCTGTTGAAGCTCTCGGTGCAAATGTTGCCGCTGTTTTTTGAACAACCTGATTTTTAATGAATATGATTAGGTTGAGTTAAACAAAGTTTGTTGAAACATTTTAATTAATTATGGTCATAAATCATGGTTGGTTCAAAAGCAACATGTTGGTTTCTCATTTGTAAAAATTTCTTGGTTTTTCATGCTATTCTAGTCAATTGTTCAATCATATTGTTCTAAGGAAACCTACAAAAGGTCTAAAACGTCAATGGGTAAAATAATGGTTTCATGAAATTTGAAGGACCGGTTAGTACTGAATTAGATGGTTTGAAAGAAAAGGCTAGAACGCACCTTCTTAAGCTCCTTATCAACAGTAGGAGTACCAATGGAAGGCTTTTGAGACGTTGAAGAAGAAGAGTCACTTTGCTCGTTTATTTCTTCCGAGCTTTCCTCCACAGTTGAAGTATCAGTAACCTCCGATCGAGCTACAATCCGATTTCTTCTTCTGAATATCAAGCTGGAACTATGTGGAGTAGTCGTGATTCGGTTCAGAACAGGGGAGAATTTCGAAATTGCAGACGAATTGGGTGTTAATAGCGGATACATTTTGATTGTTGAGAGAGGAAAGAACAGAGGAAGGGAGGGAATGGGAAAAGATGAGAAACGAACGGGCTGAAGTGCTCTAGAAACGGTCCACTGTGAAGGCATCCAATAAAAATTAGACATGACAATATATTGGAGATGTGTTATATTTACATTTGCTGATATGATGAGCCTGTGCTATGTTATTATTTAGAGGCCCAGTTAATGTTTTGTGTCTTGGGCCTAGACCAAAATATCACGAAATTATAGAAACAACCTCCTTTAAGACAATCATAACTGTTGTCAAGTTTATTTTAAACCTTCCTTTGCATTATTATTATTATTATTTTTTTTGCAATATCGTTGAGTTACTGGGTTGGGAATAGTTGCTTCTAGCAAAACACCTATCTTCATGTTTTGTGTATATGAGCCGTCCGATTTTGGGGGTTGATGATAGCCACTATTGTATAATATTAATTGTCTCCATTAATGCACACAAAATGTTATTTAATATTATATATATATATATATATATATATATATATATATATATATATAACACAAACACAACAACAATCCATCGAAACACAACCATAGTCATAAGACTCATAACACAACCAAACCAAAATGCAACAACAAACGCACCAACAACAATCAATCAAACGCAACACGACAGAACACAAAATAAAACAAAACAGCCTAATAAGCACACTTCATTCCACCTAGCTACCGAGCGAGCCTAGGCTCCTTGACAGGAACACCCTTCAAATTAGTACAATCCACGACCAACATGAGGCGAAAGACGGTTTTGTTAGGATCAATTTTGGTGCCACTTAATCTGCCATAATTACAAATAGGAAGGAGATTTCTTAGGAATAATGTTTCTTGGCAAGGAGATTTTGTTATTACCATATATTTTTATTTCCTATTTTATCTTTTATATTAAGTAGTATTGTAGGGCAAATTTAATAATAAGTTCATTGTTTCTTTTGGCAACCCCTCAGGCCTTGCCTATATAAAGGGTATATTAGCTATTGTAAGAAACAACCAATCAATTATAAATAAAGTTATTTTTTGAGTTCAGTAATACTCCTCTTGTATCGTATCTAGTCTTTAATGCTCTTTCAATTATTCGCTTCCGTACGCTATCAGTTGGTACCAGAGCAGGTTCAATGGCCACCACTCATCAACGAAAAGGACGTAACACCGCCGCCACCACCCATCAGGTTCCAGAAGCTGATGCGAAGGATCGCATGGCCGAAGAGATGAAAAGTCAGATACAACAACTCCAAGAGCGCCTTGCGTCAATGGAGATCGCTGATCGTCACCGCAAACACCGATCGAGGCACGGTACCCCGAGCAGCAACTCTGACCGAAGCCGTGACAGCCGATCGAGGCACGGATCTTCGAGCAGTTCCGACGACAACATCAACCCCTTCCACAACAATCGATCTGCTAATTCCAGCGACGAGTTCTCTCCTTCACCCAGCCGCCATCGGAGATAGCACCACCGTAAGTCTATTGATGTGAAAATAGACATCCTGATTTTTGAAGGACGCATGCAACCCGACGAGTTCGTTGATTGGCTCCATACAGTTGAATGCACGTTTGACTACAAAGAGGTGTCTGAGAAGAGAAGGTCAAGATTGTGGCAATCCGACTAACGAAGCATGCCTCAATTTGGTGGGAGCAAGTCAAACAACGACAAGTAAGAGAAGGCAAGACGAAAATTCGCTCGTGGGAGAAGATGAAAAGGGAACTCCGTGAGAAATTTCTACCTGACACTTGCAGGAGGCCTTTTATCAACTCCAAGATGTGAAGCAGGATGATCGAACGGTTAACGACTATATAGAGGAGTTCGATTTTCTTATGATGAAATGTGGAGTATCCGAGCCTGAAGAATAGACGATTGCGCGATATCTCTGAGGTCTCTGTAAAGATATTAGAGACAAGGTACAACTTCAATCCTATTATTCCTACAACGACGTGTTGAAACTTGCATTAAGGATTGAGAAACAGTTGAAAGAAATAAGAGTAAACCGCAGTGAATTTTCCCGTAATGCTAATCGAGAATTTCATTCTCGGTTGAACCGAAACCAATACACAGCAACCACAAAAAATCCTGCTACGAACAACCCAGACAAGTCCACCGAAATCACCATCGTGACTCGATCCAAAGGAAAGGCAACCCAATGTTTTAAGTCCAAATGTTATGGACATATCGCACCAGATTGCCCAAATCAAAGAGTATTCACCGTTTTAGGAGAACCCGTAGAAGAGATGGAGAATATTGACACCCCGGCGATTTATGACAATGGTCTAGAAGATGACGAGGAAGTGACATTTGCAGATTCTGGAGAACTGTTGGTGACAAGACGAGCCTTGACTGCTGATCCAACCCCTGACGAAAGTTGGCTCCCTCGAAATATCTTTCACACACGCTGTACTTCTAATGGCAAGGGATGCCAAGTTATCATTGATAGTGGTAGTTGTGAGAATGTCGTTTCAACAAATATGGTCAGTAAATTACCTTTAACAGTCGAGCAACACCCCCAACCGTACAAATTAACATGGCTTCAAAAGGGTAATTCCATTAAAGTAGACAAAAGATATTTAGTGAATTTTACTATTGGGCTTAAATACCAAGATGAGGTCTGGTATGATGTGGTACCTATGGGTGCATGCCACTTGCTTCTTGGTAGACCTTGGCAGTATGACCGTAATGTTGTTCATAACGGTTTTTCAAATACATATTCATTTGAGAAAGATGGAAAAAAAAGTGACTCTCGGCCCATTAAAACCCGAAGACCTATCCAAACCCGTTATCATAGCGAATAACATGTTCCTAACTAAGACCTAATTCAATAAATTTTGTGAAGAATCCGAGTTTGTTTTAGCCTTATTAGTAAAAGAAACTGCCTCTCACGATAACCTAGAAGTTCTGAAAAACCTGAAGTCCCTTCTTGAAGAGTTTCGGAATATAATGCCGGATGAAATACCCACCTATGAGAGATATACAACATTGCATTGACCTCATACCTAGTTCTCCCCTACCGAACAAAGCCGCTTATCACCTGAACCCGAAGGAAAATGAAGAACTCCAGCGACAAGTCGAGGATCTGTTACGAAGGGGTATAGTGCGCGAAAGCATGAGTCCATGCGTTGTACCTGCTCTGCTCGTGCCAAAGAAGGATTGTTAATTTCGCATGTGTGTCGACATTTGTGCAATTAACAAGATTACGGTAAAGTACCGTTTTCCCATACCTTGACTCGATGACCTCCTCGACCAACTCCACGGTGCAACAATTTTTTCTAAAATCGATCTCTGAAGTGGATATCATCAAATCCGAATGCGGCCAGGTGATGAGTGGAAGACTGCATTCAAAACACGCGATGGCCTCCATGAATGGATGGTGATGCCATTCGGCCTTTCAAATGCTCCGAGTACCTTTATGAGACTAATGAATTTTATGTTCAAGTCATTTATTGGCAAGTTCGTAGTTGTCTATTTTGACGATATTCTCATATATAGAAAGGATCGTGATGAGCATGTACGACATCTTCGCCAACTCTTCAAGGTGCTAGAAGAGCAAAAACTTTATGTCAACCTGAAAAAGTGCAGATTCATGACCTCAAGCTTGGTTTTTTTGAGGTACGTGGTGTCAGATGATGGAATTAAGGTTGATCCAATAAAGGTCGAGGCAATTGTGAGTTGGCTAGCCCCGACGTCTATCCATGACATACGAAGTTTCCATGTCCTCGCCTCATTTTATCGACATTTTATCCGTAACTTCAGTACTTTGATCGCTCCAAGTACTGAGTGCCTGAAGGGTGGTGTGTACAAGTGGATAGATGAAGCTCAAGAGAGTTTTGAGTTAGTCAAGGAGAAGATGACCCAAGCTCCTGTCCTCGCACTCCCATGCTTTGACAAGGTGTTCGAGCTTGAATGTGATGCATCTAACGTGGGTATAGGTGCTGTTCTAAACCAAGAAAGACGCCCCATTGCCTTCTTCAGCGAAAAACTTTCTCGATCATGTAAGAATTATTCGACATATGACAAGGAGTTCTACGCCATCATCCGAGTATTAACACATTGGAGGAACTATCTTATCTCAAGGGATTTTGTTCTTCACTCCGACCACGAAGCGCTGAAGTACATCAATGGTCAAAAGAAACTTAAACCCCAACATGGAAAGTGTTGGGTTTTGGACGTGCACAACGCAGCGGAAAACAAAAATTTCGTCCAAAACCAATCCGAGGATCCGTGTGTATCAGTTAAATCAAAGAAATAAATCTTAAAGATACCTTTCGGATTATGCTTAATCCGTGACGCTCAAACCATGTGTGTTGTCCATGCGCCTCTAAACCGGTTACCGTCGTAACTGATTTTACGTCCGTCTAGGTCGGATCATGCGGAAGTCATCTACCGCACACACAATTGGTCTCCACCAAAACTCTCAACAAACCGTTCTCATCTTCTTAGGCCGAATAGATCACAAGCGCCGAAAGTAGGAACGCCTCTACCGGTGTCCACACGAACAAACTTCTTAAAACGGGAAGAAGAACAATATATATGCTAGTAGCTTGTTCTCCTCTTGCATAAGAAAACTCTTCTTATTTTATCTCACAAAAGATGTATATAATTCCTCTCATATAATCGCACTCTTTCATTTTTGTCATACAAAAGGAAAGCACCCTTTCATAATTTTGTCATACAAATTAGAAAGTATATTTTCTCTCTTTTGTCTCACAAAAGAGAATGAGAAATAATGAGAGAGAAAATGATGTGTTGTGTTTGTGAATTTGGAGTCCTCTATGTCCTTATATAGAGGTGAAGAGTCATGTCTCTTCACACTAAAAGATGTGTATGACATCATTCATAATTATCCATATGCCATTATCTAGACTCTTCTAGATTACATGATCTTTTGTGCTCATATATATATATATATATATATATATATATATATATATATATGATGAGTTGCATAAGAATGTCACAAAATATATTGTCATTTTATGTGATAAGATAAGATATGATATATATATATATATATATATATATATATATATATATATATATATATATATATATATATATATATATATATATATATATATATCATATCTTATCACATAAAATGACAATATATTTTGTGACATTCTTATGCAACTCATCATATAAGTCGCTAGGATTTTCTGCGCCCGTTTCAGTTTGTTCTTTGTGTGTGACCCTGTAGGTTCACTTAATGTTGGCAATAGACTTAACAATTTATAAATCATGAGCGGGCTCTAGCAAGCCATCATGACTACCCAATTTAAATGAATATCAGTGATCCGATTTACCTAATCAACAATCACGTATTTAGTCCCTTTGTCACGCGATATCTATATCGATCATAAGGCATGTAATACGTCATCATTATATAAATCGATTAATATTTCTTGATCCCAAATTAAACTGAACAAGAACAAATGACATTAATAACTCTTATTAATTCATTTGAGTATGGCCATACATTTCATCAGTTTAATTCATCAAGAGGCCTAAAGATATCTCTCTCATTTATGAGAGGAACAAATCCCATCTTGATTGCACTCATCCCTCTACATGATTCATTGTATACCTAATCATAACCGTTATGACCACCCGGTTAAAGGCAGTGTTAGATTATATTAAAGTATAAAATTACTCATGTTGGGAACCGAGACAATCTCAGGTCAAAGGACTATAAATACTTTATGTTACAAGAATCGCTAATGACGTAAAACATGTAGCATTCTTATGGCGGGTCGATCCCAGTATATGTTCTCTAACATATACCTATGTTAATGACTTGATAACTATTTATCCATAATCGGTAAAACATAATCATCGAGTCAACTAATATCTTGGTGTACATTTATAGCTTGTATATAAATATATATTTATATGTATCTGCAAGTATATTTGTCTCCACAAATATCCTATAAATGACCAGGGACGATTTAGAATAACATTCATAACACTTTATAGTTTTACTATCAAAGTCACGCACTTTGATAACATAAAGCTGAATTGCATATTCATGGTCTATTTTAATTATATTAAAATAACCTATACGAACATATTATATGAAATATCTTAGAATAAATATTATGTTTGTTATTACAATCCATCATCTAGGTCACAAACACTTTGGCCTTGGGCATAACACCATCACCAAGTGGGTTGATTTCCTACGGGAGTACACTTTCAACATCAAGCACAATGCTGGCGTTCTGAATTGTGTCGCAGATGCGCTGAGCCGACGTCATTCCTCGTTGTCTACCATGCAAGTGAATGATATCGGTTTTGATGAAGTGAAAGAGCAGTATAAAGACGACGTGCATTTTGGTAATGTGTATGACGCTTGTTTGACAGAGCCTTGTAATGATTTTCTTATTCTTGGAAACAAACTTTGTATCCCAGAAGGTTCTCTTCGATTGCTATTATTCAAGAGGCTCATGACGGAGGACTTAGTGGGCATTTCGGGCGAGATAAATGATGGTGTTATGCCCTAGGCCAAAGTGTTTGTGACCTAGATGATGGATTGTAATAATAAATATAATATTTATTCTAAGATATTTTGTATACTATGTGCGTATAGGTTATTTTAATATAATTAAAATAGACCATGAATATGCAATTCAGCTTTATATCATCAAAGTGCGTGACTTTGATAGTAAAACTATAACGTGTTATGAATGCAATTCTAAATCGTCCCTGATTATTTATAGGATATTTGTGGAGACAAATATACTTGCGGATACATATAAATATATATTTATATACAAGTTATAAATGTACCCCGGTATATTAGTTGACTGATGATCATGTTTTACTGATCATGGATAAATAGTTATCAAGTCATTAACATAGGTATATGTTAGAGACCATATACTGGACTGACCCGCCATAAGAATGCTGCATGTTTTACTTCATTAGCTATTCTTGTAACATAAAGTATTTATAGTGCTTTGACCTGAGATTGTCTCGGTTCCCAACATGAGTAATTTTATACTTCAACATAATCTAACACTGCCTTTAACCGGGTAGTCATAACGGTTATGATTACGTATTTAATGAATCATGTAGAGGGATGAGTGCAATCAAGATGGGATTTGTTCCTCTCATAAATGAGAGAGATATCTTTAGGCCTTTTGATGAATTGAACTGAAGAAATGTATGGCCATACTCAAATGAATTAATAAGAGTTATTAATGTCATCTGTTCTTGTTCAGTTTAATTTGGGATTAAGAAATATTATTCGATTAATATAAGGATGGCGTATTACATGCCTTATGATCGATATAGATATCGTGTGACAAAGGGGCTAAATACGTGATTGTTGATTAGGTAAATCGAATCACCGATATTCACTTAAATTGGGTAGTTATGATGGCTTGCTAAAGTCCACTCATGATTTATAGACTGTTAAGTCTATTGCCAACATTAAGTGAACCTACAGGGTAACACACAAACAACAAACTGAAACGGGCGCAGAAAATCCTAGCGACTTATATGATGAGTTGCATAAGAATGTCACAAAATATATTGTCATCTTATGTGATAAGATGTGATATATATGTATATAAAGACTATGAGCACAAAAGATCATGTAATCAAGAAAAGTCTAGTTGATGGCATATGGTTAATGATGAGTGATGTCATACACATCTTTTAGTGTGAAGAGACATCACTCTTCACCTCTATATAAGGACATAGAGCGCTCCAAATTCACAACACAACACATCATTCTCTCTCTCTCATTATTTCACATTCTCTTTTGTGAGACAAAAGAGAGAAAATACACTTTCTAATTTTTATGACAAAATTTTGAAAGGGTGCTTTTTTTTGTATGACAAAAAATGAAAGAGTGCAATTATGTGAGAGGAATTATATATATCTTTTGTGAGATAAAATAAGAAGAAGAAAAAGAGTTTTCTTGTGCAAGAGGAGAATAAGTTACTAGCGTATATATTGTTCTTCTTTCCGTTTTAAGAATGTTTGTGTGGATGCCGGTAGAGGCGTTCGTACTTTCGGTACTTGTGATCTATTCAGCCTAACAAGATGAGAACGGGTTGTTGAGAGTTTCGGTGGAGACTGATTGTGTGTGAGGTAGATGGCTTCCGCACGATCCGACCTAGAGGGACGAAAAATCAGTTAGGACGGTAACCGGTTTAGAGGTTCTTGAACAACACGCATGGTTTGAGCGTCACAGATTAAGAATAATCCGAAAGGTATCTTTAAGATTTATTTCTTTGATTTAACTGATACGCACGGATCCTCGGATTGGTTTTGGATGAAATTTTTATTTTTCGCTGCGTTATGCACGTCCGAAACCCCAATCAATGGACGATTTTTTTGGCCAAAAATGATAAGAGATGTGAATCATTATGTCTCAAGGTGTCGAATCTGTCACATTGCGAAAACCTCTTTACAAAATAGTGGCCTTTACACTCCGCTACCAGTACCTCAAGCTCCAGGGGATGACATTAGCCTTGACTTTGTATTAGGGTTGCCCCGGATGCAAAGAGCGAAAGGCTCTGTGATGGTTGTGGTCGATCGATTTTCAAAAATGGTGCATTTTGTTCCATGTGCTAAAATAATGGATGCAATACATATCGCTGATCTCTACTTTCGAGAGATTGTAAAACTCCACGGAATTCCGAAAATCATGACTTCTGATAGGGATCCGAAATTTGTCGGACATTTTTGGCGTACTCTTTGGCGAAAAATGGGTACAAAGCTCTAGTTTAGTTCTTCACATCATCCTCAAACTGATGGCCAGACCGAGATTGTAAACCGAAGCTTAGGCAACCTTCTACGCAGTCTCGTCGGTAGTCATCTTTGATGGTGTTATATACATATATATCAAGATGTGATATATATGTATATAAAAACTATAAGCACAAAAGATCATGGAATCTAGAAGAGTCTAGATGATGGCATATGGATAATGATGAGTGATGTCATACACATCTTTTAGTGTGAAGAGACATGACTCTTCACCTCTATATAAGGCCATAGAGGGCTCCAAATTCATATACAACACATCATTCTCTCTCTCATTATTTCTCATTCTCTTTTGTGAGACAAAAGAGAGAAAATATACTTTCTAATTTGTATGACAAAATTATGAAAGGGTGCTTTCCTTTTTGTATGACAAAAATGAAAGAGTGCGATTATATGAGAGGAATTATATACATCTTTTGTGAGATAAAATAAGAAGAGTTTTCTTATGCAAGAGGAGAACAAGCTACTAGCATATATATTGTTCTTCTTCCCATTTTAAGAAGTTTGTTCGTGTGGACACCGGTAGAGGCGTTCGTACTTTCGGCGCTTGTGATCTATTCGGCCTAAGAAGATGAGAACGGTTTGTTGAGAGTTTTGGTGGAGACCGATTGTGTGTGCGGTAGATAACTTCCGCACGATCCGACCAAGACGGCCTAGACGGACGTAAAATCGGTTAGGACGGTAACCGGTTTAGAGGCGCATGGACAATATGCATGGTTTGAGCGTCACGGATTAAGCGTAATCCGAAAGGTATTATTAAGATTTATTTCTTTGATTTAACCGATATGCACGGATCCTCGGATTGGTTTTGGACGAAATTTTTGTTTTCCGCTGCATTATGCACGTCTGAAACCCAACAGTGGTATCAGAGCGACGTGCGTGTTTCGGTTAAATTGAGTCGGTATATATGTGATATATACTATTTAGATACTATTTATAATTATATGGTTTGCATATAGAGTATTCAAGTGTTGAATAATCTTAATAGAAAAGATGCGATTAATGGATATGATCCAAGAGTTGCATCCAAAGAATGCGACCAATGGATATGACCAAAGGATGTGATCCAAAAGTTATGTTCAAGAGATGCAATCAAAATATGCGATGAATAGATGTGATCCAGAAGTTGTGTCCAAAAGTTGCCGCCAAGGGATACGATCCAAAGGTTGCGTCCAAGTGTTGCATCCAATAGTTGCGACCAAGAAATATGATCCAAAGGTCACGACCAAGGATTGCGTCTAAAAGGTGCGACCAAGGAATGCGATCCAAAAGTTGAGTCCAAGAGTTGCGACCAAAGGGTGTGACTAAAGGGTGTGACCAACGGATACGATCCAAATGTCACATCCATAAGGTTGTGACGAATGGGTGCGACCAAAAGATGCGACTAATGGGTGTGACCAAGGGATGTGATTCAAATGTCACATCCAAAAGACGTGACGAAAGGTTGCGACCAACGGATGCGACCAAAGGGTGCGACCAAAAGGTGCGACTAACGGGTGTGACCAAGGGATGCGATTCAAATGTCACATCCAAAAGACGCAACGAAAGGTTGCGACCAATGGATGCGACCAAAGGGTGCGACCAAAAGGTGCGACTAACGGGTGTGACCAAGGGATGCGATTCAAATGTCACATCCAAAAGACGCGACGAAATGTTGCGACCAACGGATGCGACCAAAGGGTGCAACCAAAAGGTGCGACTAACGGGTGTAACCAAGGGATGCGATTCAAATGTCACATCCAAAAGACACGACGAAAGGTTGCGACCAACGGATGCGACCAAAGGGTGCGACCAAAAGGTGCGACTAACGGGTGTGACCAAGGGATGCGATTCAAATGTCACATCCAAAAGACGTGACGAAAGGTTGCGACCAAAGGGTGTGACCAACGGATACGATCCAAATGTCACGTCCATAAGGTTGCGACGAATGGGTGCGACCAAAAGGTGCGACTAACGGGTGTGACCGAGGGATGCGATTCAAATGTCACATCCAAAAGACACAACTAAAGGTTGCGACCAAAGGGTGCGACTAAAGGGTGTGACCAACGGATGCGATCCAAATGTCACGTCCATAAAGTTGCGACGAATGGGTGCGACCAAAAGGTGGGACTAAAGGGTGTGACCAACGGATGCGATCCAAATGTCACGTCCATAAGGTTGCGACGAATGGGTGCGACCAAAGGGTGCGACTAAAGGGTGTGACCAATGGATATGATCCAAATATCACGTCCAATAGGTTGTGACTAACGGTTGCGACCAAGAGGTGCGACCAACGGGTGTAATCGACATGCGCAACTAAGAGGTATGACCGAAAAGGTGCAATCGCAAGAGTTGCGACCTCTTGAATAGTTGTGTCTTCATGAAAGGGTGCATACCATGAATTGCCTTTTTGAAATGGTGCATGTGATGCATTATTTCATGAAAAGTTGCATGTGATGTATTGAATTCATGAAAAGATGCCTATGATGTATTAATGTGTAGAAAAATGTGTGTTGACAAAGTTGACCAGGTGTTGACCATGTTGATCATGTTAACATTTGACTGTTGACCCACTGTGTTGACTGTGGACTATGTTGACTACACTAGTTTACCCCTTGACTGTTGACCATTGAATTGGTCAAAAGTTGATCATGACCTAGTCAAAATGTTGACCATTGACTGCTGACCTTATCAAATGTTGATCGTTGACCTAGTCAAATGTTGACCAAATCAAATATTGGTTTTTGACTTGTCAAATGTTGACAATAACGACTGTGCCCCGAATTCGCATTCGGAAGCCTTATATATACTTATATATATATATTTTATAAATGGGTAAATAATCGAAACATAATATTATTATGTTTATATTTGATATATTTGTTGATATGTGTTGATATAATGAGAGAGTTCATTAGGCATAACACATACATCATTGAGATGAAGAAGTTCATCGTCCATCATGATTACATCATTAAGATGACAAGTTTATTTTAAACCACACATCATGGCAATGAAAGAGTTCATCAATTTCTATACATGGAGATAAGATTTCCAAAATTTCATGGAGATGAAACATATATTAGGAAATCTTTATGTTAGTTCATAGAGATCAAGGCCATGATATATCATGGTTATTATCTTTATTCTATTAGTATATGTGATGTTCTTTGAATATTGCATAATAACATATAATATTAAATAAAATCCCTCAAAACAATGTTAAGTCATGAAGTGCCTTCCATAAGTCTAAATCTCTCGATACGCTGATCGACCCTGCATAGGTCATGCCAAAGCTGGGTATGTAGGGACAATCTTAGGAGGAGAGAATGCGGGAAATGGGAGCCAACATAGGTCATGCCAAAGTTGAGTGTGTTGGATACTATTTTGCCGATGATTAGACATGGTTTGCTTTAACTGGGCTATCAAGTCGGACTTGGGCTCGGGCCATATGATAGGATATATACGTCGGGCATATGATGCTTATCCTATGTTGTTCAAGAGTTGTATGAGATACAATTGGAATTATTCCTACCTAAATAAGTTAAGTTCTGAGCGATGAGCCAAAGCTCACTTAGGACTTAATTGAAATATGGATCTTGTCTCACTATGAAACTTCATGCATTGAAAGTTTTCGAATCAATGCAATTGAGGGTTATTGATTTGATTAAAAATAGTGGGAGCCATTATATGAAATATTTAAAGAATAATAGTCTTTGCATATTATTCAATTCGAATAGTATATCTATTTATGTCTCACAATAGATCCTTGAGAAGGACAGATAGCATAAGATGCTTATAATCTTTAAAATGAACATGGACAAGTGTTGTCAATAATGTTCTTGTGCTTAAAAGGAACGTAAAAAGTACTCCCAAAGATAAGGGCAAGATGTTGCTGAGGCTTCGGCCTTAGGTAAGAAATTAGTATCTTTTGCAGTGAATCGGTTCATTGAAAGAAACCATAATTTCTCAAGAAGATATGAAAAAGTGAATGAAAGGATAGTGTGACTACCGCTTCAAGTATTTTTTTTATAGAAATTAACTTGTCTATTTCACATCATGTGTATTAGATACACGATGTGAATCACACATTTGTGAAAATGTGCTGACAAAGTTGTAGACTATCGAGTAAATATGAAGTTAACATATGAGTGACAAATGTAGCAAAAGTTGTTGCATTTTCTCAAGTAACTCATTTATTTACATTGTCTTTTTGAACTTATCGCCGACATAAATAATTGTTATTTAATGTCGACAATAAATTTTGTATTATTTATAGTTCGAGTTTATCTATGAATGGTTATTAATTTATTATTGAGAATAATAATTTCACCATTCACAAATGTCAATTTTCTTTGGAAATGTTCCAATAGAAAAAATTACCTTTTGTGTTATATCGAACAAGATAATTATAAATCTATCTATAACATTAATATTAAGAATTTAAATCTAGCATTGTCGCTTGGTCTACTTAAATAACATGAACATTTATTAAATCCATTAAAATGGATTTTCACATTCATTTGATTTTGAATCATTTGAGACATGTGTAACTTATTTATTAGACAAGATGACATAAACGTCTTTCACAAAGTAAGGTGAAAGCAAGTTACTTATTGGCTCTCATACATAGTGATGTATGTTCATCATTGAGTGAAGGTGCTGGAGAAAACTACTTCATCACTTTATTGAACCAATAAATTTGAATATTTTGAAAAGTTCAAAACTTTCAAATAATGAAGTAGACAATAAACTTGGCTTTGAAAAGTCAAATTTCTTTGATGAGATCGAGAAGTCGAGAACCAAGTGTTTGATGATCATGATAATGATATCGAACTTTATTAGATATAGTTCGATTATGATGAGTCAAATATATCTTCTATTTCTTTTGGGGTTACGCTCTTTTTGCGTTTATGCTGAATATAATTCCATCTAAAGCAGTTGTAAAAGACTCCATATGCGATATGGACTGGTAGGTGTATCAGATTATCTTTTATCAAGATTTGAGGATATGATACTTAATTGAAGCATCATGCATCTAATCGGATTAGTGCTTAGGAATATCCTAAGAAAAGTAAAGGATATTACTTCTATAATTAATATGAGAACAAAGTGTTTGTTACTCGAAAATTATATCTCTTTGGAAGAAGTGTTTCCAAAAGAATTAGTGGGAGTAAATTTGAAAAGTTCAAATTCCACATACTGACAATAATGCTCGGATGGAAATTAATTCAGATTTCAACTAGTGATTGAGTCTGCAATTAATCAACTAGACTCTCAAGATGTTGAAAAGTCTGAGGATATAACATAAGTGTATTAGATTGTCTAATGATAAAAAAAAATTTCGTACTCATAGATGATGAGTCCACATTCTACTAATAGACTATAATGAGTCAAGACTCTAATGGTTAGAGACTTTGAAAGTTGAGATGTAATCCATATCAGACAATCAAATTTTGAATTTGATTGATCCATCAGATGGAAATACGGTTTTAAAAGAAAGACCGACATGGATAATGTGCAAACATATAATGCATGATTTGTGGTTAAGTTAAACTCATAGTATAGACTATGATAATATTTTTCCAAGTCATCATACTTATGTATTTCAGTATTTTTTTGGGCATATATTCATAGTATGACTATAAAAGATGCCAAGTGGATGTCAAGACGTTGTTTCTTAATAGAAACATATGAAAGTATGTATATGATACAACTTGAGAGTTTTGTCTATCCTAAAAAATTTTTGAAAGGAGTTTGCAAGTTGCATACATATATTTATGAATTAAAGCAAACATCTCTAGGTGAATATTTATTATTTGATGAAGTAACCAAACAGTTTGGTTTTATCAAAAAATTAAAGATAAATCTTATGTTGACAAGAAATTTAGTGGGAGTATAATTACATATGATGTGAATTAAGTGTAACAAGCACACATAAGTTTAATCTTAGTGAAAGTCACAAAATAATAATCATGAGTATGATTATATACTTGAGAAGGATAAAGTATTCTTCTTAGATTATGGTGGACATAAAAATATACAAAGTATTTGCATATGACAATGTTTGATAATCCATTTAAGAACCCAGTCCCTTAAATGATGGTGATCATGTTAGGTCAACTGGTATGTGATACTACATACATCAATGAGTATGAGATACTTGGTTGATTTGGCCTAGTGCAAGTGGTAGATTGATGGTGTTATGCTCTAGGCCAAAGTGTTTGTGACCTAGATGATGAATTGTAATAACAAACATAATATTTATTCTAAGATATTTCATATAATATGTGCGTATAGGTTATTTTATTCATATGTATAATTAAAATAGACCATGAATATGCAATTCAGCTTTATGTCATCGAAGTGCGTGACTTTGATAGTAAAACTATAAAGTGTTATGAATACTATTCTAAATCGTCCCTGGTCATTTATAGGATATTTGTGGAGACAAATATACTTGCAGATACATATAAATATATATTTATATACAAGCTATAAATGTACATCAGTATATTAGTTGACTGATGATTATGTTTTACTGATCATGGATAAATAGTTATCAAGTCATTAACATAGGTATTTGTTAGAGATCATATACTGGACTGACCCGCCATAAGAATGCTACATGTTTTACGCCATTAGCGATTCTTGTAACATAAAGTATTTATAGTCCTTTGACCTGAGATTGTCTCGGTTCCCAACATGAGTAATTTTATACTTTAATATACTCTAACACTGCCTTTAACCGGGTGGTCATAACGGTTATGATTATGTATACAATGAATCATGTAGAGGGATGAGTGCAATCAAGACGGGATTTGTTCCTCACATAAATGAGAGAGATATCTTTAGGCCTCTTGATGAATTGAACTGAAGAAATGTATGGCCATACTCAAATGAATTAATAAGAGTTATTAATGTCATTTGTTTTCGTTCAGTTTAATTTGGGATCAAGAAATATTAATCGATTTATATAAGGATGGCATATGACATACCTTATGATCGATATAGATATCGCGTGACAAAGGGACTAAATACGTGATTGTTGATTAGGTAAATCGGATCACCGATATTCACTTAAATTGGGTAGTCATGATGGCTTGTTAGAGTCCGCTCATGATTTATAGACTGTTAAGTCTATTTCAAACATTAAGTGAACCTACAGGGTCACACACAAAGAACAAACTGAAACGGGTGCAGAAAATCCTAGCGACTTATATGATGAGTTGCATAAGAATATCAAAAAAGATATTGTCATCTTATGTGAAAAAATATATATATATATATATATATATATGTATATATATATATATATATATATATATATATATATATATATATGTATATATATATATATATGCATATATATATATATATGCATATATATATATATATATATATATATATATATATATATATATATATATATATATATATATATATACATGCATGTGATATATATGTATATAAAAACTATGAGCACAAAAGATCATGGAATCTAGAAGAGTCTAGATGATGGCATATGGATAATGATGAGTGATGTCATACACATCTTTTAGTGTGAAGAGACATGACTCTTCACCTCTATATAAGGCCATAGAGGGCTCCAAATTCATATACAACACATCATTCTCTCTCTCATTATTTCTCATTCTCTTTTGTGAGACAAAAGAGAGAAAATATACTTTCTAATTTGTATGACAAAATTATGAAAGGGTGCTTTCCTTTTTGTATGACAAAAATGAAAGAGTGCGATTATATGAGAGGAATTATATACATCTTTTGTGAGATAAAATAAGAAGAGTTTTCTTATGCAAGAGGAGAACAAGCTACTAGCATATATATTGTTCTTCTTCCCGTTTTAAGAAGTTTGTTCGTGTGGACACCGGTAGAGGCGTTCGTACTTTCGGCGCTTGTGATCTATTCGGCCTAAGAAGATGAGAACGGTTTGTTGAGAGTTTTGGTGGAGACCGATTGTGTGTGCGGTAGATGACTTCCGCACGATCCAACCTAGACGGCCTAGACGGACGTAAAATCGATTAGGACGGTAACCGGTTTAGAGGCGCATGGACAATATGCATGATTTGAGCGTCACGGATTAAGCGTAATCCGAAAGTATTATTAAGATTTATTTCTTTGATTTAACCAATACGCACGGATCCTCGGATTGGTTTTGGATGAAATTTTTGTTTTCCGATGCGTTATGCACGTCTGAAACCCAACAATCTTCGACAGTGGGATCAAATCCTAGCTCAAGCAGAGTTTGCTTACAATAGTTCTACGTGCAAGACTACCGGAAGAAGTCCTTTTGAAGTAGTGTATGGAATAAATCCCGCAACCCCGTTAGACCTTCTACCTCTTTCGACACTTTGTCAGTTCAGCGGGGATGCTGAAGACAGAGCAAAATACATCAAAAAATTGCACGAGCAAGTGAGAAATCGAATTGTCAAACAGAATATGAGCTATGAAAAAAGGGCCAACAGGCATCGCAAGCAAGTGAGATTTAATGAGGGAGATTTGGTGTGGATACATCTCAGCAAGGATCGCTTTCCGCCGGGCCGACAAGGAAAGCTCAAACCTCGCGCTGACGGTCCTTTCAAGATCATCGAACGCATCAATGACAACGCTTACAAAATTGAGCTGCTGGAGATTATGGGGTCTCAGCAACTTTCAATGTTAATGATCTAAAACCGTACTATGAAGATGAAGGGATCAACTTGAGGATGAGTTTACACGCAGCAAGAAGCGTATGGTGCCCCTTAACCTGCCATAATTACAAATTAGGAAGAAGATTTCTTGGGAATAAGGTTTCTTGGCAAGGAGATTTCATTATTATCATATATTTTTTATTTCCTATTTTATCTTTTATATTAAACAGTATTGTAGGGCAAATTTAGTAATAAGTTCATTGTTTCTTTTGGCAACCACTCAGGCCTTGCCTATATAAAGGGTCTATTAGCTATTGTAAGAAATAACCAATCAATTATCAATAAAGTTATTTCTTGAGTTGAGTAATACTCCTCTTGTGTCGTATCTAGTCTTTATTCCTCTTTCAATTATTCGCTTCCGTGCGCTATCAAATTTGGAGAAGCGGCAGTTGCTTGGCCCGGGTGTCACACCGCTCAGGTCAACCTCTTCATCTCTCATGTCTCCCCATATTTTGCTGATGACCCTATACGGCAGGGTGTGGTCCCCAACCTCATGGGTGGGTGTCCTTGTGATCTTGAAAGACGTCAGCCGGCATCACCAGAAAGCAATCCTCACAATGGGCCCATTACTTCCCCTTCTTGTTGTGCCTTCCGTCTAAGACGTAGTTCATCATGTAACTTTTCGTCTATGAAAATACCTTGCAAACCAAACAAAAGTGCTCCGCACCGCTAGGCACCACAAAAGCAACGGGTTCGTCAGACATGGAGGCGGAGGAGTGAGCGGCAAGATCTAGGGTTTCTGCTCAAGCGGGACAGTGAGTGCGAGATGAATGAATGATTGTGATTCATTTAATATTATCTTTTATCATATCCAGCTTAAATTTTAATTATGATAATTCAAATTCATATGTTTTAAAGTGAAAAAAATTAAACAAATATCTAAATATATTTTGTAATCTTAAATAATACATAAATCTATTATTGTATAATGTTGTTGGGTTTCTACCATTCATAATGCAGCAGAAAAACAAAAACGAAACAAAATCGAATTCGAAAGCCAAAAGAAGGATCCGTGAATTACAATTAAATCAAAGAAAAGTTCATAACTTTGTACCTTCGGATTACGCTTAATCCGTGATGATCAAAAACGAAATTGGATGACGCTTTTATTTGCCGGATCCAAACCGGTTTCCAAACCGATCCTTTGAATATTTTGCTTAATCGGTCTCACAAACCGATCTCCAAGCAATCTCCAAACGAACCGATTCTCCAAGCAAACCGATTCTCCTAACAAACCGATTCTCCAAATAAACCGATTCTCCAAACTAAAATCACGGTTTCAACCCCAATCACAAAGACGCCGTACTTCGCTTCGTCCTCTACCGGTATCCACACGAACAACCCCTTTGAACGGATAAAGAACGATATGTGCTAGTATTCGTTCTTCATTTCTCTCACAGAAAATAACAAAAGAATAATTTTCGGATTTTTCTCTCCTCTTTTTCTCACAAAAAGATGGACGAAAAAATATTATGCCCTTAATCCGATTTTGGGGTGACTCTTGTGCCTATATAGTCCATAAGTTTCATATCCTATGTGTATGGTAACTATGTAACCATATATGCAACACACCTTATCATATAAGATGTAGGATTGGATGTGTCACTTGACTATGTAGCTCTCCATACAACTTATCACATAAGTTATGATTTTTCTGTGTACGTCTCATTAATTGTTCTTTGTGTGTGACCCTGTAGGTTTACTTAATGTTGGCAATAATCACAATGGATTATAAACCATGAGCGGCATCTAGCAAGACATCATGATTACCAAATTAAGCAAGTATAGATGATTTGATCAAACCTAATTTATGTCATGCATTGTATCCTTTTGTTACACGAGATCTATATCGTCCATAAGGCATGGTATGTGTCAACCTTATGTTGGTCGATAAATATTTCTTGACACCGAATTTGATTGAACATGAAATGACATTAATAACTCCTTATTAATTCACTTGAGCACTGCCGTGCGTTTCTTCAATCAAATCATCAAGAGGCCTAAAGATATCTCTCTCAATTTACGAGAGGAACAAATCCTATCTTAATTAAACTCTTTCCTCCGCACAATTCATTATATACCTAATTATAATCTTTATGATCGCCCGGTTAAAGACGATGTTAGACTATATTAAAGTATAAAATTTATTATGTAGGAAACTAAGATAATCTCAAGTCTAAGGATTACAGATACATTTTTTACTGAGAATAACTAATGACACGAACCATGTAGTATTCTCAAGGTGGGTCAATCCAGTATATGGTCTCTAACATATACTTACGTTAATGACTTAATAACTCTTATTCATGATCAGTAAAACGTGACCATCAGTCAACTAACATACTGATGTCCATTTATAGCTTATCATAAATTATGTTTGTCTCACAAACATCCTATGAATGATCAGGGACGGTTTAGAATATCATTCATAATACTTTATAGTTTTACTATCAAAGTCACATACTTTGATGATATAAAGCTGAATATCATATTCAAGGTTCATTTTAGTAATAAGAATAAAATAACCAATACGCATTTATTATATAAAATATCTCTAAATAAACACAATGTTTGTTTAACATAATCCATACATCTAGGTCTCAAATATATTGGCCTAGGGCATACTACTAACAAATGTATACTAGTTTGAGGAATAATAAGGATGAAAAATTATATAAATAATATATGTATCATATTTTCCTAATATTCTGCTAGAAAAACTTTTACAATTATAACTTATTGTGGAATAAATTTTTTAAAATAATTAATCATTTTTTATTATATACATAAAAAATTTTGGTTAAAGTGGGAGATATATATATTTTTTTGTGACAAAAGTGGGAGATATATAACAAATTGTTTGTTTATTCTTCAAATAATTACCAATTTTGTCCCCAAGCATGAACCTAGGTGCTTTGCCAGAATCACCTATCGCCAACCCTCTTAGACTGGGATGGAAGTCGGGGTGAAAACGGATCTGGTATTATCCAAGCGACTGGTAACCGTATCCGCAAAATATTCGTATTCGAATCAAAATATCCGTATCCGGTCAGATACGGATATGGATACGGATAATTTTATTCGGATACGGATTCGGTAATCAATTTAGTTCCCGGATACGGATATTGATCCGGATAATATCTGAATCCGGATAATTTGTTATTCGGATAATATCCATTTTCGGATATTTTATTATATATCGGATATGGATATGGATATCTACATGGATACGGATACGGATACGGATACGGAAATTTGATTTTTTTTTATCATATTCGGATACGGATATTATCTATACCCATATTATTATTTTGTTAGCATTTCTTCAAATTTCCCTTAGAAATTGTTATATTTTATTAGATTTATCGTTATAAATAGTTAAATATTTAGAAGAATATGATCCATTAGTCTATTAATATATCCGTTTAAATATCCGAAATGAATCCGTATTCGTACTTGTATTTGATAATATCCGGACCGTATTCGTATCCATACATATATCCGAACTGAATCCGTATCCGGACTATCTGTATTCGTATTTGGATCCAAAAAAATAATATGGATGCGGATATGGTATGACCCCGATCTGAACCGTATCCGAACCGTTTTCACCCCTAGATGGAAGCCGGTTTGGTCCCATGGGCTTGGGATAGAATTTTGTCCTAAGCTTTCCAAATTAGTTGATTTTTGATATATTTTGAATTATTCTTTTACTAAATTTATTAAAATATGATAATATTATACAAAATATCAAATTTTCTCAACATATTTTTTTTAAAAATATGTAAGTTTTAATAACTTTTATAAGTTTCCATAATTTAGAGAAAATGTAGGGGGTTATGTACAAAATTGTTGTAAAAGAGTTGAAAAATGCACGTTGAGATTAGAGTGTGGGACAAAATTTTGTCCCAAGCCCATGGGACCAATCCCGCTCCCGACTGGGATTTGGGAGGTTATTATTGGGACGCTTTTCCTTTTTTCTTTTGATTAAATTATTTGCTTTTTTTTTGTCTAAATGACTTTTTTTATTGTTAAAATTATTTTTCCCTTTTTCTTTTTTGCTTGAATTCTTTTCCTAGAGGTAAATATGATCTAGGTCAAATAGCCAATATATTTTATTGTGTATAAGAGTATCAAGTGATAATGAGTAAAAAGAAAAAAAAAATGATTTCATCTCCATAATATATATATATATATATATATATATATATATATATATATATATATATATATATATATATATATATATATATATATATATATTGTTGGATCATTAATCTAACGTTGGATTTGTATGTAAAATATTTGTATATCATAATACTATTAAATATATTTATAATAAAGTGATTGAGTTTAGTTAATTATATTAAGTATTAATGTGTCAAATTAGGGTGTGATGTTTGATGTGTAGAATTATGGGTGATGTGTTTCTATTTCTGTGATGAGCTAAAATAGAAAAGTTCACATTAGGAGTCAAATTGTGTCTCTTCATGAAATAGTGCATATTTGACTATATAAGTAATTTGGTCTTCAATATAAATTGTGTCTCTTCAAAAGACTGACATTTATGTCAAGTGACTCTAGATGAGGAGCTCTTTGAAGCAGACTAAGAGCAGGGAGAGCATCCTTCGCCGCTTGAACAAACAAAGAGAATTCGATCTTCTTTAAACGATTAAAGGTCAGCGGAGACTCCTTATACCAAGAGGCGGAATAGAGATCCTGTAACAAATAGTTGAATTATATGTATATTACATAGTCAAATAGATCAATAAAAAAATAAAATATGGAGGAGTACTTTGGGGCCTCAATTATTGGATTTGTTCATTTACTCCTTTCAATTTGTTATTCATTTATTCTTCTCAACCATTCAAGTTCATTCATTTTGGATCTCCATCCATTAACCTCTTATTTTTTAGTCTTGGCAAGCAAGTGAAAAACAAAATAAATGAGTAAATGAACAAAATACATATTTGAGAGGCCAAAATAAGATTTGCCTCTAAATAAAGATAATTCTCAAAACTAGATTTACCGATAAAAAATGAATTACATTAGTAGGGGACTTATAAATATCCTTGTTAAGTTGTGAATTAAACGACAAATTTGCATTCTTACAGCTCTGCACCGTAACTTGTAAACTTGACCCTAGAAGAAAAAAACTCGATGTTCACAGAAGATTCAAGAGTGATGTTAGATCAATAATAGGATAGTAATATGCAATGTAGTAGGATAGTCATATAAATTGTAGGAAGTTAGAATGATAGGGATTGTAGCGTTGAGAACTCAAGTCCAACTTGAATTCTCAACCACTAGTTTTTTCCACTATATATAGACATGTAAATACTCTCATTGAATCAAGCAATACAAAGATTTTAGTTGTCTTTTGATTCTCTCGTCTTTTCAACCTTTATAAATACTCTTTCTCTCAAGATTCCATCTTTTCTCTTCTCACAAACCCTACCTCTATCAAGAAATCATTTTTTCCCTATCAAGAAATCATCATTTCTTCTCAAGATTTCATCTTTTCTCTATCAAGAAATAATCACCTCTTCTCAAGATTTCATCTTTTCCCTATCAGAAGTCATCACATGTTCCCAAAAACTCTAATTACCTCTCGTTTATCTTCCAAGAAACCCACAACAGCCTTTTTCTCTCTTCAATTCCTTGTGAAAATCAACAAGAAACTCTCCATTTTCACTCAACATTTAGTCTAAGACTTTTTGCACTATTTTACCTGAGCCTCACCAACTGTTGGCACCTCAAAGACAACAATCTCAGTGCCTTCTTATCCTCATCGACCAATTTCAAACCCAGAACGAGCTTAATTCACTATCAAATCGCACCAACAAAGCAAGAACATCCAAGAATTTCATCCAACACAAAGAAATTAACTCACTGACATGAGCCAGTTTCTTCGCAATAGGTCCCATTGCATTTTCTCTTTCTTTATCTTATTTACTGTTCTTGCCTTCGCTTGTACAATTCAATTTTGGCAAAATGGCTCCTGAATCGACAAATTCTAGTTCTACCTTTATACCCGAAAAAGTAATTTCATTCACAAATCAAATATCGACGAAACTCGACGGAACCAATTATCTTATCTGGCGATCCCAAATTGAACCAATAATAGGGGATTTTAGATTGTTACATTTTCTCACTGGTTAAGTTGATTCCCCACATTACCCCTGATTCTATGAAGTGGCAACAACAAAATTTGATGATTCTTGGTTGGTTGAAATCAATCATGATTGAGAATGTTTTAAGCCATCTCATTACCTGTAAAACCTCGACTGAGGTTTGGTACACTCTCAATGATCTCTATAATGCCACAACCATGACACATTTGCTCGATCTTTACACTAAATTAACCAACACAAGAAAGCAGGGTCAGACCTGTAGTGATTATTATTTCCAGATGAAAGGAATTGGGGATCACCTTGTTCTAATGACTTCCCCCTTCCAAAAGAACTACTTCCTATCTTCATTCTCAGAGATCTTGGGCCTGAATTCAATGGTTTTGTCAGCACAATCACTGCATGAACATAACCTTTAACACTTAACGAGATTCATGGCTATCTACAACGAGAAGAGAGGAGAATCGAGTATCAGCAAGCTTTAGATTCTCATTCAGATATCCACATACATGCACCAAATCTCAAAAGTCTAGAAATGAGATGCCGCAATTATTCATATCTCCAAGTATGTGCACCAAATTTGCGCTCTATTCGCATACTCACATTCCAATCGAAGTGAGTTTTCTGCAAGCGTCAGAGCGAATGCAGTACGAGAAATTAATTTGGCCAATAAAAAGATGCCACGTGGCACGTGTTTTCAACATAATTGAGGAATCTAACAGGTGGTTGTTTCCTATTCGTTGGAATTAATGCTTTGGATTTAATACCGGCCAATAAGAGAGCCAATGTTAAAAACCCCCATAAGGTGTACCATACTTATTCAAACAGATTTTGAATAAGAAAAATGAAGAGGGAAATGTTAAATAATCTCCAAATTACTACCTAACACCAAAACCGGAACAAACATTCTTTTTAGTCCCACTATCCTTGTTTCCCATTTTTTGCAAGGAAAATTTCTCTATAAATAAACCCTTCTACACCCATTCACATGTCCATTCTCATATCCATTATCACACTCATTTCTTCTTCCATTTCCACCATTCTCATTCTTTTCTTTTCCACCATTAATGTCCACAAAGTTTCAAGCTTAAATTCTTGAGAGTAGAAAAAGATAGTGAGATTTTCAAAAAAGAGAACACCAAATCTAGAAAGAGGAAGTGCAAAGATCAACCATGAAGGATGAAAAATTCGAGAATGATTGTCATCTTTAGGGTTTGATTTATTTTCTCTTTATTTCTTTTATTTTCTTTCTTTTCTTGGATGAATAATATGACTTAAGGACTTGTAAATTTGATGTTTGTGAATATGAGTGAGTAAATTCATAATAGGGAAAGACTTTTTATGTGACATAGGCTAATAAAACTTTAAGTAAAAAGTTACATTTATTATGATATTTGAAAGACTAAATTTTGACACTAATTCATCAAATCTTAAGTTAAGTTGTTTGAAAGAACGATTTAAATTGAAATATTTGTGAGAAGTGTTGAGATTTGTTTGAGTAATAATAACTTGGAAAGGTTGTTCTTTTATTCAAATAAGGATTTAAATTGGGCATTTGTGATACTTAAAAATATAAGTTTTGAGTAAAAATTAATATTTGAGTTATTTGTTGATTAATTTGTGGAAATAAATTGATCAAACCTTGCTTTTAAATCTTAGTTATAAATTGCTATGTATTGTGATGAAATATTAACATGTCATATGAATTAGTCGACATTACCCTACTTTTTCTCTTTTCAACTTTTAAAAACAAAATTTATTTCTATTATTTCTCTTGCATTTTTCTTTTAAAAACAACAACAACAACATCTTGATCAACAACTTGCACTTAATAAACACGAGATTAAAAGTTAAAATTTTAAGGCCTTGCTTATTTGTGGATCGACATCCTAAACGCCAGGAATGGAAAGGAGGTGACAGTCAACTGGATAAGGAATAACACGTTTTCTCTAACGCGTTTTGCCACGCATCATGAGCTGATTCGGTGAAATACGATTCTCGTACTGATCATACTATGTTTCATGTACTGATTAATCAGAATGTCCCCCAATCAATGGTAGCCACATGTACACGCTAAATCCGGAGATAACTACTCCAGCCACGTGTCGCTCCTTGGTTCGCAGATTACTAAAGGAATCTGCCACGTGTTAACATTTGATTGGTCTAAATTGAAATCTCTTTCCCTTGATTTCTGTGCTAAACGAATTCTGAGGAATATTATGGGACACATGTCATGCTCTGATTGGTTAAAAAGAAAGTTTGACTTCTACTGAGTTTGGCCAACTTGTATCACATTTTCTGGGAGTTCTAGAAAGTCATTTTTCGCGAGGTTTCTACCGTTGGATTCGTATCATCGTGCTCTTCGATTTGGTATCTAGTTTGACCTCTTTTAGGAAAGTTGACTTTTGGTCAACTCGGTGATTTCTCGGGATTGACTTTTCGTCTTTTTGTGAATTTTGTGGGTTTTGGCTTGGATGGTTGGCGAGTAAGGATTATAAGAAAATTGGAGAGGTGCGTGCTGGGTTTTTGTAGAGATTTGTCGAGAATTCGGCCTTCTTTGGCCTAAGATTTGCATATCTACTCTTTATTTGGAGTTGACTTTTCACCAAGTCACCCAAATACTCCTTTCTTGGTCTTTTTACCTGAAAAATCACACAAAAGTGTATTAAGAGTTTCAAAAATAATTTTTTATTAATTTTAGACACTTTTTCAATATTTTATGTGATTAAAAGATGAAATTTATATGACAAAAGCCCAAAAAATGTGTATACAAATACACATTACAAGAGCCTAGTATAAGTTTCACAAGAGGAAGTATGAAGAATATAGGTACATAGTTGATTATATTCACCACGCGGAGTTGCTTAAACAAACTCTCTCTTGTATCTGTTGTCTCCCACTAACCTGATCTAGTTGTTCCGTCATATACTTTACAGTGCAAAATCCGAAATCAAAATTTAGTACAGAAAGCAAAATAGAAGAAGAAATGAGACAAATGGAGAAAGACTACTAACTCTTATTTCAAGTGACTCTAGATGAGGGGCTTGTTGAAGTAGACTAAGAACAGGGAGTGCATCTTTCACCGCTCGAACAAACAAAGAGAATTCGATCTTCTTTAAATGATTGAAGGTCAGCGGAGACTCCTTATACCAAGAGGCAGAATAGAGATCCTGTAATAAATAGTTGAATTATATGATTATTATATACTTAACTAAATATAAAGGATTGTTTTGGTCACTACAATTACAATTCTTTGATTTGTTCATTTACTTCTTTCAATTTGCTATTCATTTACTCTTTTCAACCATCTAAGTTCATTCATTTTGGATCTCTATCCATTAACCTCTTATTTTATAGTCTTGGCAAGCAAATGAAAAAATTTAATGTAGGAAATGAACAAAACAAATAGTAGAGTGGCTCAAAAGAAACCGGCCTCTAAATAAAAAATTCTCAAAAATAGATTTACCAGTAAAAAAATGTCCCCCAGCTCCAAGATAATCAAGATCGGACTGATTACATAAGAATTCTGCAAAATTTCTCTCAACACACATTTCTCTGAATGTGTATATGTGAATAGAGCGCAAATTTTGTGCCCATACATGGAGAGATGAATACTCTCCCCCATTTAATTTGCAAACTTTCGAGCTTCGGTGTGTGTATGTGGATATTCGAATATTTTCCTACAATTTGTAAACTCTCGAGGTTTGTTGCGTGAACATTGAGAGCAATAGGTTCATGCAAAGAAAGAATTCTCAATTTCTTCACGAGAGAGCATCTTGAGGCCAGTTTTTCAAAATTATTACTAGAAATTACCAACTTATCTAGTGCAAGGGCATGAAGAAGTTTAAATCCTTTGAACTCGTTAGGTAATTTGACCCGACAATATCTTAGACTGAGATTGTTAAGTGCATCACAATAGAACAAACTCAAACGAATTTCGTACGAAGGCCAATAATCGAATTCAAGTGTGATTTCTTTAATCCCATTTTTGTATAAGTACGCAATCTACCTATCAAAAGCCTTGAAACAAAATTTACCAGTAATAAGACCAAATTTACTGATCGAGCCCTTACGAAGCGAAAAGATTGTATCCACAAATTTTACGAGCCTTTCATTATTATTACCATTTGTTTTTTAAATGATTCCTTCATCTGATAAGGTTAATTCAAGAATTGAGGCCCAGGTGTACCTCCATTTGCTAGATAAGATGCTTGTTCTTCCTGCCTCCTTTATGGGCAAGTAAGTTGGAAGTTTTTCTTTTAAATCTTCTAGTAGTTTGCTTAGCATATCAATTTTATCAATTTCTACCAAAGATCGGGTCTTTGCTTTTTGGGACTCAATTTATTGATCAAAGCGTCTTGCCAATTATAAAAAAGAAACAAAGTTGGCATCAAAATGGAACACTTAAGACTTAGTAGATATCCATTGTCAATTTGTTTCAAAAGTAAACATTTGCGTATGGTTGTTAAAATCTCGATTCAACTGCGATTTTGAGATGAGAAAACGATTCGACTCCCACTTAGAATCTTATTTTGTAGAATCCCGGTAGAATCTCGATTTATCATATATATATAGAATCTTGTAGAATTTTACTTTCATTACGATTTTACGATTCTACACCAGACTGGCAGTTTATGATATGTGATAGTCGTGAAATATAAATATAATGCAAAATAAATATTTTTAGATTCAAAATAACTTATTTAGCATGTCATAAGATACATATAACTACTAAAATAAAAATAAACTCTATATTTCAAATATTTTAATTCAATCCTAACAATAACAGTGAGTCATTATGTCCTACTCCCCTGAATAATTAAGTATATTTTTGGATTTATGTTAAAAATCAAATTTTGTACAATATCTTAGCAGTCAACATATAGCGTATAAAATATTTATTATTAATTTTGAGTTTTATTATATTTGCTTCAACAGTTTATACATTTAACGTGTATATATAGAGAAGAAATGAACCGAATGTCAATTTTGCTATGAATTAATGAGCATAGAATGATTTTAAATTTGTTAGAGCACTAAATAATTTTATTTTCTCACAAATATGTTTACTAATTTTTATTTCCATAGAATCTTACGATCCTAAGTACGATTTTACGATCCGATTTGATTTTACCTCTGAGCGATTCGTGATAGAATCCCGATTCTGACTACCTTGAGCTGTGTCTGATCTGATTTGTCTTAAGTCGTATAAAGAACAAAAATTTAGTCCCTAAAAGCCAAGCATAACTCAAAATCGGGATATAGGGAACTAAAAGGTTATATTTTAAGGGCTAATTATAAATTTTACAAAATTGAGTTAGTTAAAAAAGTTAAAGAAGCTGAGAAAGGAACTTACCAGCTAAGTTTAAAAAAAAGCCTAATTTCTCATATCTTGTAAAAGAAATAAGAAGAGGAAGCAGCCGTATGAAGGAGAAAAGCAGGAACAAAATTCACCTATTTAGGGTTTAATTGTGGGCTCCGGAAGTTATCGGAAAGTAATTGCTCTTTCTATTAAAACTCACCTCGGAAGATGAATTTTTATTTTTTGTCTAAGTTGCTCTCTACGATAAAAAGCAGGATTTTGTTTACAAGTGTTGGCGTTTGAGTTGTTGCAATTGTGAACTGGGCTGAAATGGGCTCACAAACTGGATTGCTTATACAGTTATACCCCAAAAAGTATTATTTGATAGGAATGCATTAGTTGATTGAGTAAAAAAACTAAAACATAAACTAACATAATTTGCCATTAAAACATAAATAACATAAAAATGTAAATCGTGTTGTACTATTTTATTATAAATAATACTATTAACTTTTAAAACTTTAAAACAGCTAAATAAAATTTAATAGTTAATTTTATTCAAAGTCAATTGTTAGATTTTATTTTATTTTATTTTTTATGCTTCAGCAGGCGAATGACCTTGCGGATTTGCGGAGATTCAATTGAAACAAATTAAAACGTTTTTACAGCATTTCAGAATTAGAGAAGACACCATACATGAGGATATCAATCGGCCAAGGGTAGGCTACCAGGAAAAAGAAAAAAATAACATCCTAAAGAAAAGAAAGATATAAAAAAGGCAGCACTCCTTTAGCAGTTCTCCAAACATGCTAAGATATCATTGTCTATCGACATTGAGATAATCCTTGCACAGGAGCTCTTGTTGTTGAAGATCTTTGTGTTTTTTGCTTTCCAGCAAGCTCCAACCCATTCTGCGTCCCATCTCTTCTTGGCCTCCATGTCTTTGCCCTCCCTGATTCTCATCCAGAACTCGCCTATCTTTTCGTCGTTGTGAATGTTGTATCCCCTCATTCCCCAGAGCAGTGAAGGAATAGGTGGTCGGATGTTTTTATTGGTCTTTGGACACACATGACACAAATGTTCTGATGCGGCCAACCTCTTTTCTCGAGCTTGTCTTGTGTGAGTAATCGGTTGAGAGTCATTAGCCAACCAGAAAAAATTAAAATCTCACTTTTTCCTGGCATCTAATTTTCCATAATATTACATTGATTTGGGATTTCGTGTAAGTCAAGTGTTGGAATTTATATGCTGATTTGGTTGAGAAGACACCCGACTTCTTCCTTTTCCACACCATTGAGTCATTAGATTTTATTTTATGACGTACATTTGATGCATTATTTGGGTAGAAGTTTATGAAATAACTAATGTTACAAAAATAAGAAGTGCAGTACATCATTTAAGAGACAATAATCAAAGCCAAAAAAAATATGAAGATACAACAAAACTCAAATTATTCAAGTCATGGTTCTGAGAATCGCCCTATTCCAATTCCAACTCAACCGATTCAAGTCGGAATCGGCAAGCTCCGATATGATTAATACCTGATTCACATGATTATATAAAATTATTATTTTTATATAAATTGGTCCGATTTTTTATCCAATTCAGCCGAATCCGATTCAGCTGATTCCAAATTGCTATCCTAAGGGACCAAATCCAGTTCCGATTTTCCAAACCTTGATTCAAGTTCCTTTATTTTTGGAAAAATCAAATTATGTAAGTACTTTACAACTACACAATAAATTTTTCTTATATATTTCTATTCTAACCATACATCTGATTCTACAAATATAACACTAGAAACTCATGGTTACTGCTTTTTAAGCTTCAGTCACAAACATTTCAGCATGATTATTTTCAGCTTAATTTATTTCCTAAACCTCCATTTTTTAACTTAAATAAGCTCTTATTGTGTCTCATTAAAACCCTCCATTCAGTTTCTTTGGAATCCATCTCTTCAGCTTTTATTTTGGCGTCTTAAAACGAAAATCCAAAATGGAAATTTTCTCTATATTATGATTTCGCTTGTAGAAATTTTTCCACATCAGTTGAGCCCCTGTTTTAATAAAAACAGGGAAGAGATGGAACCGGAAATGTGTTGTCCAATTGTTGAGCGGGGCGGGCATCAAAACAACAATGAAAGGATATTGAGAGAAGACAGGAACTGACAATTCATTAAACGGGCCCATAACACACATTTGCGGAAATACTTTGGTATCAGAAAGAAACAAGTTAGAAGAGAAAAATGCTTCCCTACTCAAAATTAGTTCATTTCGAACACAAAAAACATCACTACCACAATAATGTTCTAGACATCTAGTCCAAGAACTTCACTACTACTAGAAGTACTCTATTATTATTGAACAATAAAAAGCAAAAATATTTGGTTCCAAACTCGATAAATGTATGACATGCGAAACCATGTATGGTGAAAGTAGCAAAAAAAAGATGACTCAATCTATTGAACAATGATTCGCACATTTGGTGAAACCCTTGGCAACGCCATTAGTTGATCGAACATCACTCTTGCATCTTCTCTGTACATCGAGTCTATTTCTTCTATGGTCAAGTTTATAAGTTGCGGTGCAAAGCCTAGTATAAGTTTCACAAGTGGAAATATGAAGAATATCGGTCCATAGTTGACTATATTCACCGCGCGGAGTTGCATAAACAAAAAATCTCTTGTATTTGTTGTCTCCCACTCACCTGATCCAGTTGTTCCGTCACATACTTTACACTGCAAAATCCGAAATCAAAATTTAGTAGAGAAAGCAAAATAGAAGAAGAGATGAGACAAATGGAGAAAGACTACTAACTCTTATTTCAAGTGTCTCTAGATGAGGGGCTCTTTGAAGTAGAGTAAGAACAGCGAGAGCATCTTTCGCCGCTCGAACAGAGAAAAAGAATTCGATCTTCTTTAAACGATTGAAGGTCAACAGAGACTCCTTATACCAAGAGGCAGAATAGAGATCCTGTAATAAATAGTTGAATTATATGATTATTACATAACTAAATATAAAGAATAAAATATAAAGGATTGTTTTGGTCACCACAATTCTTTGATTTGTTCATTTACTTCTTTCAATTTGCTATTCAATTACTCTTCTTAACCATCTAAGTTCATTCATTTTGTATCTCTATCCATTAACCTCTTATTTTATAGTCTTGGCAAGCAAAGGAAAATTTTTAATGTAGTAAAATGAACAAAACAAATAGTTGAGTGGCCAAAAAGAAACCGACCTCTAAATTAAAAATTCTCGAAAATAGATTTACCGGCCCCAGCTCCAAGATAATAAAGATCAGACAGATTACACAAGAATTCCGCAAAATTTCTCTCAACACACATTTCTCTTAATGCGTATATGTGAATAGAGCGCAAATTTGGTGCCCATACACGGAGAGATGAATACACATTTAATTTGCAAACTTTCGAGCTTTGGTGCGTGTATGTGGATATTCGAATATTTTCCTACAATTTGTAAACTCTCGAGGTTTGTTGCGTGAACATTGAGAGCAATACGTTCATGCAAATAAAAGATTGTCAATTTCTTCAAGAGAGAGCATCTTGAGGCCAGCTTTTCAAAATCATTACTTGAAATTACCAACTCATGTAGTGCAAGGGCATGAAAAAATTTAAATCCTTTGAACTCGTTAGGTAATTTGACCCGACAATATCTTAGAGTGAGATTGTTCAGTGCATCACAAGAGAACAAACTCGAACTAATTTCGTACAAATGCCAATAATCGAATTTAAGTGTGATTTCTTTAATCCCATTTTTGGATAAGTATGCAATCCACCTATCAAAAGCCTTGAAACAAGCTTTACCAGTAATAAGACCAAATTTACGGATTGAGCCCTTACGAAGCGAAAAGATTGTATCCACAAATTGTACGAGCATTTCACTATTATTACCATTTGTTTC
The DNA here is from genome assembly GCA_024447665.1 of Juncus inflexus. Classification (NCBI taxonomy): domain Eukaryota; kingdom Viridiplantae; phylum Streptophyta; class Magnoliopsida; order Poales; family Juncaceae; genus Juncus; species Juncus inflexus. Next base: position 3,032,477 of record JAJHPC010000014.1, on the reverse strand, counting down.
TGAAATGATTTCTTCATCTGATAGGGTTAATTCAGGAATTGAGGCCCAGGTATACAGCCATTTTCTAGATAGGATGCTTGTTCTTCCCGCCTCTTTTATTGGCAAATAAGTAAGGATTTTTTCTCTTAAATCTTCTGGTAGATTGCTTAACATATCAATTTTATCCATTTCTGCCGAAGAGCAGGTCTTTGCTTTTTGGGACTTCGAAGAAGTCATTTATGGTACAGATAATTGATTAAAATTGTCCTGCCAATTATTAAGAAAGAAGCAAAGTTTGTATCAAAATTATACACTTAAGTTATACTCGGTAGCTACCCATTGTCAATTTGTTTCACAAGAAAACAATTACGTCTGATTTTGCATGAAATGGGCTTACGTAAAGAACAAAATCAATTAACTCAAAATCAGAATTTGGCATCTGTCATTGAGATCTACAGTGAGGTTGTATTTTAAGGACTAATGACAATTTTTGCAAAAATTAAATGGGCTAACGAGGCAAAGAAAATGAAAACAGAACTTACAAGGAAATTTCCAAACAAACAAGACAAAGCAGTCTTAAGAGAAGGTTAAGAAAACCCTGGTTTTCATGTCTCGTAAAAAAAGAGGGAAAGAAAGCACGAACAACAAGTACCTATGTAATCATGGTTTAGGGTTTAGTTGTCTTGTCGGCCTTGGACTTGAGGTTACTGGAAACTGGAAAGTAATTCCTGCTATGTATCAATTGCTATTTGGACGACAAAACACAGGATTTCGTTTCCCTGTTTGGGATATAGAGTTGCACTCGCACCAGTTGAACTAGACAGAAATGATACCTCCAAAAAGTATATTTTATAGGCACGCATTAGTTGATTTGATTTGAGTTTTCAACTTCTTGGAAAAAACTAAAAACATGAAGTCACATAATTTGTCAAAAAAAAAAAAAGTAAATAAAAATGTAAAAATGGGTACTAAGAAAAGAGCCTTTGTATAACACTTTTTGAAGACAAATGAAACTATAAGAAAATAAAAACAACCATTTTAAGCAATTATTCTTTCAACGTAAAAGATTTTAAATCCGTTAGGGATGATGTTTTTGGCATCATTAAATATTTTTCTTACTTCAAGAGTCACAACTTAAAAGAACATTATCAAATAATATTTACAGGTCCCACAGATTTACAGTCCAAACACAGAACTTTCATGAAATAGAAAATTTTCAAAAATAAAAATTATTAAATAGCTAATGTTAAGAAAACAATAAGTGCAGTGATGTATCAAACAAAGTGGAAATACATTATTTCAGAGACAATATTCAAAAACAATGAAAATATAAAGATCCAATACATCAGAACTAAATAATTTAAGTACTTTACAGAACACACAGTAAATTATTCCTATGTATTTCTTCTAATCATACACCTGATTCTACAAACAGAACATTTCCAGCATATTATTAATTTATTCAACATCAGCCTGATTATTTCATTTCCAGTTTTATTTATTTCCTAAACCTCCAATTTTAACTAACTGATTTAAGCTTCTTATTATTCCTCATTAAAACCCTCCATTCAGATTCTTTTGAAACCGTCTCTTCAGCGATTTTTGGCGTAACAAAACTAAAATCTGAAACCGATATTTTGTCTCTATATTCTGGATTTGCTTCTAGAAACTTCTCCACATCACTCGCCCCCCTATTTTAAAAAAATCAAAATATTTAAAAATAAAATTAATTTGTAATTTCAGTAAATTGCAAAAAAATTTGAGATATTTTAATACCTGGCACGTTTTCCATTTGGCATTACATAGTAAATATCCATTTTGGACAAATCTTTTCTCATAATTACTAATCTTTCGGTTTCAGGTGGAGATTTGGGCAGATTTGGCCTGTCAATCACCCAAATTCGAGTCGAATCGTAATTTATATCGGCTGGATTTTCGCACGAATTACTCCCCATTTTATCGCAGCACCATGGATCTTCATTGAAGCTTTCGCGAATCGTTTCGAATTCTTCTTTGGACGGAATTAATCTCCATTTAAAGCATTTGTAGCACTGAACTGCGTATGCCCCAATTGAATCTTTCGGATTTGGGGGTTTCTGTCGTTCAAATTAATCAAGAAATTGAAGTCAAAACGGAATTAATACAAGAAAAAAACAATTCAGAAATTGAGTATTCCCAATCTGGAAATACCAACAAACTTCTCATAAATTCCAATTAAAAACATCGAAAATATTATAACCAATTGCTGATTAATTCACTACTAGCAATGGAAATTAGACCGTTAAATTGAGAGAGGAAACTGAAAGTGAAATCAATAGCGAATGAAATAGAAACTCATAATTACTATAATTAGAAAATCAAACGAGCTGAAATAGGAAAGATTAAAGAGGGATTAAGCTTTAACTTACCTCCATTTTTTGCCCCTTTGTTTCCTTTTGGAGTATAATCTGAATCAAACCGACAATTTACCGTACTTGGTTTCATTATCTAATATAGTTTAGTCAATACCTAAGTTCAGATCACTGACATGGGGACCCACACACCATTTTAGTGATTATTAAGATTTGTTATTTAAGCCTTTTAATCAGAGATTTGTTATTTAAGCCTGTTAATTGATTTCATTGAGTGGGTTCCATTTGATGGGCTGACAGAGAATTTTTGTATTTTGATAGGCTTAATATGAAGATATTTTATGGGCCTGATAAGGCAGGGCTGTACAGTTGTACTTGACTCTTTTTTTTTGCAGGAGAAAATAGTACTTTTGATTCCACAAAATCCCCCTATTAAATTTCAAAAAGTATAAAAATATAATCACAATATTTAGTCCATATTTTTAAATACTTATCATTAAGTGTAATGGATGAAAAACTATGTTAACAAAATTAGGAAAACCATATAATATAGATTTTGGTACAAGGGAAAGAAAGTAATAAGAACAAATTGGGGGAAAAAAGCATTCATCAAAAAAAATTGGGAAAAAAAAAGCAAAAATACATATATACAATTGTTGGACAAACTTGCCTGTTGAATTGCATCCAATGTGTCCCAAGAAGATATATCCAACGTTCGAAGTATTAACTTAGGATATTAACTTCAAAGACCTAACGTTTGATGTATGTCGTCTGCCCTGCCTCAATCAAGGACTGAGCTAGAGGCTGTTAACTTCCAGAGGACCTAATGCTTGATGTTTCTTGCAAGTCCATTTGTTATCGTCTAGCCCGTCTCTGCTGAGGACCGAGACCATTAATTGTAGAGGCCCCATCATTTGATGTTTCTTGCGAGGCCATTTGCTGTCGCCTGGCCTGCCTCTGCCAAGGGATGAGGCGATTAACTAATGAGGCCCTTACATTTGACGTTTCTTGCGAGGCCATTTGACGTCGTCTCTGCCACTGGACATAGTTGATTTTAGAAGCGGCACATGGAGAAGAATTATTGGTCATCCGAGCAGCACGTGAAGGACCAATGACACCCGGGGAAATATGAGGAGGGAGATCAAAGTTAACGGCTCTATCCAAACAATTATATTCCTGTGGAAATGGAAATGAGTAATCTATTGAATAAAATAATTCGTTATGGGTGGATGGACCTTCTAACTTTGTGAACAAATATTGATTAATTATCTGAGTTTTCTGTCTTTTTTTTATTTCTGATGGTATTTAATGAATTATGTCCTATTTATAGGTTTTCTAACCGCCTCTCGACAAATTATCTAAAATTATCTTATCTATTAATAGCTTGAATTGTAACTGCTTTGAATACACGGCTCAACTGTAGCATTTTGTTTGAAATTAATAATCATTTTTTTTTTGACTTTTTATTTTATGATCTCTAACTGATTTTCTAATTACCGAATATTTAAATATTGCGAGATTTATAATTAAATCCTATCAGAGATTTATAATTACATTGACTGGCTGGTCCGTTTGATGGGCCAAAAGATAATGATGCATTTAACGAGGTCTAGCATGGAAACTATTTATGTGCCAAAAGTTAAATCTAGGCTTAAGATGAAAAGTATTTTATGGGCCAGATCATAAGACGGTTGAATGTGCATGTGATTGTCAACGGTTCCATGTTTTTCTTTTTTGAATATTTGGAGCAGCCTAATAAGTGCTGCGTCCAATTTTTTTTTTTAACCACACAAATTTTTTTTTTGAAGTGTCAGGAGACGATTGCATCACTGAGATTCTTTTATATATAAAATAAAATAAAAATGTTTTTGTCGTAATAGACTTTATATTGAGGGGTACAGATCCTATTACAATAGACCCAATTATAAGACATTATAAGGGGTCTCTTATCGAATTACAAAAGAGGCCTAGAAAATAGAAATGTCGATCTGGCATGAAGCGAAGTTAGACATGCTCCCACCAGTCTTCTGCTTGTCGTTTGGCCTCCATCAAAATTGCTCCCGGCGTTGTCCTCTTGCTCCTAAAGATGGAGTTGTTTCTCGCCTTCCATATAGTCCAACACACACTAAGCCAGAGGCAATCCCATTTTTTGCATTCTGTTTTTCCAAGTGCAGCACGAGTTTGGCCCCAAAAGAGCTCATTCGAGATGAATAATAGCGGGTTATAGCCCAATTGTCTCCATATTTGTGTTGCCGTATCACAATGAAGAAACAAATGTGTCGTTGTTTCCTCCTCTTGTTGTGAACACATTACACACTCGCCTTGATTTGGCCACCCTCTCTTGAGTAGATTTTCTTGCGTTAGAAGTTGGTTAAGGAGCAGTAACCATCCAAAAAATCTAGCTTTTTCAGGTCCTTTAATTTTCCATAAGATTTTATTTTCCTTTGATTGAGAAAAAGAAAGGTGAAGGAATTTATACCCGGACTTACAGGAGAATTCTCCTGAGTTTGTCCAACGCCAGACGGGTGTGTCTCTCTCCTCTGATGTATTTAGAAGGGCTAGGAGAAGAAATATATCCTGAGCTTCCAAACTTATTAGCGGGTGAGGAGAAGCAATAAATTGCTGGAAGTTAATCGACCCACTGAGTATCTGAGCAACCGTTTTGCCATCATCTCTTACTATTCCAAAGATGGTTGGAAATGCTTTTTTAAGCGGGATTTGTAGAGCCCAAATATCGTTCCAGAAATTAATAGTCTCACCATTACCCAAAGAATAGGAAACTGAAGTTTGAAATCTAGGTAACAGAGTCATTAGTTGCTTTAAGAAGAAGGAAATGTGTTGTAAGTTGGCATTTAGAACCCTTGGATCGGATGCTCCATAGAGCATGTTTAGCGTTTGTGGCCAGTGACCCGTCGGGTCTTTAATTAGATTCCAAAGCCATTTTAGGAGGAGTGAGATATTTTGGTTTTTTATTGAGATAATCCCAACCCCTCCATTTTCTGTCGGCATGCAAACTCGGTCCCAAGCGACCAAGCAATGTCCCCCCATACATTTTTTGTCCCCTCTCCAAAGGAATGCCCTCACAAGACGGTTGATGTCATTTACGAGCCACATAGGAAATAGGTACACTTGCATTTCATAAGTTACCAAAGGTAACATGACTGATTTGATTAGTGTCAAACGACCCCCAAATGAGAGTATCTTACCCTTCCAACCGGCTAATCTTTTCTGCACTTTTTCGAGTATAGATATGTATATTGACCTTGACGGTTTCGAAGCCGTCAATGACAGCCCTAGCAATTTGAGAGGAAAGTTTTCCATTTGGCACTCCACTATTTGAGTGATGGTTGGAAGTAATTCCGGCGGTATTGCGATGGTTGTGCATGAGCTTTTTTGCCAATTTACATTTAGACCCGAGATAGATGCGAAATTTGTTGGGTTTCAACCGTTCATAACGTAGTGGAAAATACAAAACGAAACAAAATCCAATTCGAAACCCAAAAGAATGATCCGTGAATTACAATTAAATCAAAGAAAAGTTCATAACTTTGTACCTTCGGATTACGCTTAATCCGTGATGATCAAAAGCGAATTTGGTTGACGCTTTTCTTTGGTCGATTCCAAACCGGTTTCCAAACCGATCCTTTGTATGTTTCGCCTAACCGGTCTAACAAACCGATCTCCAAACGAACGGATTCCCCAAGCAAACCGATTCTCCAAGCAAAACTACGATTTCAACCCGAATCACAAAGACGCCGTACTTCGCTTCGTCCTCTACCGGTATCCACACGAACAACCCCTTTGAACGGATAAAGAACGATATATGCTAGTATCCGTTCTTCATTTCTCTCACAGAAATAACAAGAGAGTAATTTTCGGATTTTTCTCTCCTTTTTTGTCTCACAAAATTTGGACGAAAATATATTGATCCTTAATCTGATTTTGGGGTGTCTCTTGTGCCTACATAGTCCATAAGTTTCATATCCTATGTGCATGGTAACTATGTAACCATATATGCAACACACCTTATCATATAAGATGTAGGATTGGATGTGTCACTTGACTATGTAGCTCTCCATACAACTTATCACATAAGTTATGATTTTTCTGTGTACGTCTCAATAGGTGTTCTTTGTGTGTGACCCTGTAGATTTACTTAATGTTGGCAATAATCACAACGGATTATAAATCATGAGCGGCCTCTAGCAAGACATCATGATTACCCAAATTAAGCAAATATAGATGATTCGATCAAACCTAATTTATGTCATGCATTATATCCCTTTGTTACACGATATTTATATCGTCCATAAGGCATGGTATGTGTCAACCTTATGTTGGTCGATAAATATTTCTTGACACCGAATTTGATTGAACATGAAATGACATTAATAACTCTTTATTAATTCACTTGAGCACGGCCGTGCGTTTCTTCAATCAAATCATCAAGAGGCCTAAAGATATCTCTCTCAATTTATGAGAGGAACAAATCCTATCTTAATTAAACTCTTTCCTCCGCATAATTCATTATATACCTAATTATAATCTTTATGACCGCCCGGTTAAAGACGAAATTAGATTATATTAAAGTATAAAATTTCTCATGTAGGAAACTGAGATAATCTCAAGTCTAAGGATTACGAGATACATTCTTTGCGAGAATAACTAATGACACGAACCATGTAGTATTCTCACGGTGGGTCAATCCCAAGTATATGGTCTCTAACATATACTTATGTTAATGACTTAATAACTTTTATTCATGATCAGTAAAACGTGACCATCAGTCAACTAACATACTGATGTACATTTATAGCTTATCATAAAGTATGTTTGTCTCACAAACATCCTATGAGGACAGTTTAGAATATCATTCATAATACTTTATAGTTTTACTATCAAAGTCACATACTTTGATGATATAAAGCTGAATATCATATTCAAGGTTCATTTTAGTAATAAGAATAAAATAACCAATACGCATTTATTATATAAAATATCTCTAAATAAAAACAATGTTTGTTTAACACAATCCATACATCTAGGTCTCAAATACATTGGCCTAGGGCATACTACTAACAAAATTTTGGAGATTTATTTTGATTAGCCGGATGTTTCTAGGATCCGCTTCCGAGATGATGGTAGTATCATCCACGAATTGGAACAACATCGGTTGAATAAGATAGTGTGGGTTTAGGAGAGGTTCCACTTGCATAAAGTGAGATTGAAGTACGTCTACCGCAATATTAAACAACATGGGTAACAACTGGTCGCCTTGATGCACTCCCCTTCTATGGAAGAATGGAGTGCCTTCCCATCCATTAATTTTGAGAAAAGAAGATGAAGAGTTTAGGAGGTTTTTGATCCATGCTATCCATCTCGGTGGAAAGTTTCTTGCTTGAAGGACCTTAAGGATGAAGTCCCAAGAAACCGAGTCAAATGCCTTCTTGAAGTCTATTTTAAAGAGAATGGATGGGATATTTTTCTTTTTAAGAAAGCAAAGAATTTCTCTTGTGTTGACAAAAGTTTCTGTGATTTGTCTCTTTTGTATGAAGGCCGTTTGCCTAGGAGAGATTAGTTTCTCTAAAAAAGGTTGCAATCTAGAAGCTAGAATTTTTGAGAGAATCTTAATCGGACCATTTATCACACTAATCGGTCTAAAATCGTTCATAGTATTTGCCCCAAATTTCTTAGGGATGAGTGTTATGCATGCTTGGTTAATGCGCCATAGATCGAGAGAGTTGGCGAAGAAGTCATTAACTAAGCTCATAATGTCATCTTTAATCACCTCCCAAAATTCCTGGAAGAATTCAGATGGCAGTCCGTCAGGTCCTCAAGATTTTCCTTTCTTTAAAGAATTTATTACTTTTCTCACTTCTTCTTCATCTATTTGTGCCTCCAGGGAGGATAGATCAATAGAATTGTCAAGGCTGACTGGGTTCCATGTTACTATTTCATGGTTTGGGCCAAAGACATCCCTATAATAGGATGAGAAATGTTCCAATATTAGCCGTGAGTCAGTCACATTTTCCTCCTCTATTTGTATATGAGAAATGTAATTTTTTTTGGTTCTGTAAGAGGCTAGACCATGAAAGTAAGTCGTGTTTTTGTCCCCCAATTTCAACCATGTACAAGAAGAGCGTTGTTGCCACTTGGTTTCTTGATCAGTTGTTAATTGGTGAATATGCTCTCTTAGCTTTAATCTAAAGATATATTCCTCCTGAGATAATGTTCTTGATTCTTCAGCTATATCAAGTATCTGAAGTATCATTTTTGATCTGTGGAGGAATATGTTATGGAATTTAGAGTTTTTTGCTTCCCATTCAGTGACTGCTCTTCTCATTCTTCCTAGTTTAGTAAGATAGATTTTGATATTTAGGTTTGCATGGACAGGTTGTGCCCATGTGTTAGCCACAATATTTCTGAATTCTTCTTTTTTGAACCATTTCTTTTCCATTCGAAACCTTTGATTCCTTGGCCTGTCATTATCCTTAAGATCAAGAAGAATTGGCGTATGATCAGAGGTTGTAGCAGGCAAGTCAGTTAGAGAAGAGGTGAGGTTTGACTCAATCAAGTGATTTGATTGAAGAATTCTATCAAGTTTTGAGAGACAAGGCTGCCGTCTTTTACTCGTCCATGTGTATCTTTTACTCAAGAGAGGTATTTCCATGAGTTCTAGTTCATTTATGACCTCATTGAAAGAAGATATTAGAGATTGATTTGGATTTGAGCTAGTGGTCTCCTCTACCGATCTTATTAGATTAAAATCCCCCATAACTAGCCATGGGAGGTCATATTCTAACCACACAAAGTTATTTACAAAAATGTTCCATGTTGCAAGTTTGCATTAAATCAACTGCAAATCCGACGGACCAAAGTTTGTTTCGCTAGTAGTAATAGTAGAACAAAGGATCCTATAATTTGTAAATCTTAATATGTAGCTCTCTTTATTTATTAATGAAAGTCTATTGTAGCCGATTCGGCTACTTTTTAAAAAAAAGTTTGTTTCGCTAATTGGGGGTTTGTTCTGTTTCAAGTATTTCATGAAAGATCAACCATTTTAACTTCTAACACAGTTTATATTAGCTCAACATGGCTAGAAAAATAATAATGAACTGTTTAAAAAAAACAATGATCATATTTTTGTTCATTTTGATGGCTGAAACAAGTTTGCAAATCTTCACTCAATTGTACATACTATTGACTCATAAATTATTACAAAATGATGATCCTTTTTTTCTTCTTTTGAAAGAGCTCGAACGCCATAAATGTTGTTGCAAACAAAAGATCATGACGATATAACTGAATACCATATTAAGAGCTCTAATTAATGGGCCTTTTTTGTTTTCTCCTTTGTTTTTCAAATGTCACTTGAGACATAAATGTAAATTGGATCATACAAATTTTTTATGATGGAATGTATATGTACTCTTTTGCAATAGACAAAAGAAGGATGGAAGGTACCACACAACAGATTCTTGGTCAAGATTCCCCATTTATATGCCTCATATTAAATCACAAAAATCCAGAAAATCAACAATCTGAATTTGTGGTGGATACTCAACTTTCCGTAAACACTCTCTAAACGTGAAGATGTCTGACTTTGAATTTGCCACTCAGTTGTAATATTCCTAAAGTTTAGGGGCAAATCAGTAAAGTTGGATAATATTTATAATTATTCAAATTATCTTACTCCAAGTATTTTGGTTGGTTGCTAATTCTCAGGGCAGGAAGGCCCTCTGGCCTTCATGCAATTCCTCAGATCAAAGAGAGAGATTCAAAGAAACAAAAGAATATTCCATCTCAAAATAAGAGAAGATTTTACTCAAATTTGAATAATCATTTTTCTTCTCGCTCTTCATAAGGTAATTAGGCAATTTATTTTAAGTTGGATTACAGTTAATTATTTTTTAGCAGCAAATCGGATAACTTGTGGTGCATGTTTTGAATTGTTGTCCATGTTTCAATTGGAATTATGGAAAGAATGAAAAGAATATTTATATATGTGAAATCAAAATAATAATGCTGCAATTTCAAAAAATAATAATAATAATGCTGGAAATTATTTGCGTGATCAAATATCATAATATACAATATATGAATTCATGATTTTATTAGGAAGAAAGAAGAAAAAAGAATAAATTGCTCAACTGCGATGGAGCGACTGTGCATGCAGTCTAATTCCATGCATGAGATGTACAAGTACACAATTATCACAAAAGATAAGCCGTATTTGGATGAGTTTAGATGGTTCAAAAGAAAGAGAGGATATTTGGTTCGAAAGTCGAGCTCAAGTCAGGTTCGAGCCGTGAAAATGGAACATAATGGATCTGATAAAATATATAGACGGAAGTCTGCTCTTCAAGCTGTTGCTGCCCCTATACCGATCACCAAAAAGGTATGTGTGAGCTTCTGCTAGTTTTAAGTTTATTCTATTGAATTCTTTGTTTCTAACGGGTTTTCTCCAAAGAAAAAATTGAAGTTATAATTCTCAAAAAAAAAAAAAAATTTGAAGTTGTTGATTGAGTTTGAATAGTATAGTAAATCATCATGTCAGTTGGGATTTACATGTTTATTACCCTCAAATTTTGTATTTATATAGTTTTTTTCTCCTCTCAAACTAAAAAGAACTAATTTCTTTTGGAGTGAGATTGTATATTTTATGACCTATTTAACCATGAAAGTGTGGCCCTTTCGGCCTTTCTATTTTCTACAAAGTTAGGCCTGGGTTTTACTGGACGTTTGAATTATTTGGCCCAGTTGATACTTTTTGAAAGAAAAATGGTTAAAAATTTGTATATAGTACTAATTAATGCTTAAGTTAAGAATAATATTTTTTTCCTTTTGAAAATGTATCTTAAAGGTTGTTTTGTTTATATAAGACTTCATATATCTTCTTAAGCATCAAAATAATTACAATGGAATAAATAATTGAATATTATTTGAGCAGCCAAAACTTGCTAGCTCAAGTGGTATTATATTCCGTCAACGTTGATCACGGGTTGATCAATAATTACTCATTGATCACGGGTTGTTTTGAAAAAAGAATATTTGAGCAATTATAGTGGGAAAATACTTTCGCACGCTAAACAATCAATATTTCTTAATATAATGCAAAATGAGAAAAATTCAACCACCTGCAAATTTGGTTGATATACCAATTCATCAAACCCAAGTTGAACTATATATGAACTATCTTCAAGCAACATACAATCATTAGGCAATGAAACATAAATAATATTCACAAATCACAACTGGATGATAAATGAAGTATGAAAAAAAATGCAAGTCATCCCTCAAATTAAGTAGCAAACATGGCCACTTGGCTAGCGACTCACCATTCTGGTTAAATTAATGTACCAAATAAACTCTAGAAATTAGCTGAAATTGGCCGCCGAAGCATCTTTAGCAGGAGTTATTATGCATCATTCCACAAACTTAAAAATTGTTGATTCAAAATTTAATAAAAGTCAATTTCTTTGAATATAGTGTGAGACATACGAGTCATCCCTATAAAATCAAAAACTCTTAGAAATTGGAAATTCAGGAACTCCTTAATAAAACATAGGGGAGTGAAGGTGTGTTTAATTCATGAAAAAATTGCATTTTTCGGAAAATATATTGCATGAAAATCACTTTATTATTTTTGATACGATATGAGATCATATATAACATTAATCTCAGATTACCACGAAAATGTAATTTTGTCGAGTTCATGGAAGTTAATTCCTACTCAAAAAATGGAAAATGACCTCAAAAAATTTATATAAATGATCTTACTTTCTTATGAACATTATTTGAATTTTTTTTACAAATGAAACATAATCAAAATAATTTCAGCTATAATTAAAATAATAATTATGTCTAATAAAGGAAAAGTAATATATAAATTAAATATGATAAAGCCAAAAAATCTCAAGTTTTATTGAATGGTGCATGAATTTAAACCTTCTTCAATCAAAGAAATGAATAATAACAAGAAAGTGTCAATTTGATAATTTACCTTTTTCCTTTTCTTTCAAGAGAAAATGTGTTAAATATATCTAGGCTAAGTTTGAAAGGAATCAGACTAAGGAATCCAAAATCACAGAAAGCGACCAAATCATTTTTCAAATTTTGCAAGATGGCAGAGTGAGTGGTCACGGGAAGTTTTTGAAATTTGACACTAGGATTTGTTTAATTGAAATTTAATGTCGTATGGTTATGTTAAATTGAATTTTAATTTGAGAAATCTGGAGGGTGCATGATCATGTTGCAATAGAAGTACTAGTCACAGTTTAATTCGTGCATGCATTTTGTTCATTTCTTGGGGGAGATTTATTTGCTTACTAGTGGACAAAATTCTGATGAATCATATGTGCAATGAATGTTTGAATAAAACCCAGTAAGTACAAAACATTATTAGAGTTTTTAAATAAATACCCTAACATTCACGAATATTTAAAAAACATATTTATGGATTCCTCGTGTAAAGTTCAATGATTTTTTTCTCTACTGAAGTTGTTATTCTCCTTTAGTTCCTCTTTATATCCAAGTATCCAACTATTTTTGATCGAGTAAACATATATGAAAAAGAAGATGACAAGAAGTATTTTGTTTAAAAAAATAGATAGCCAATATGTAATTTGTTAGATAAAAGGGGTGTACACTAAAAATATTGCAGAAGCTTGCAATTAAATTCACCTAATAAAAAATGAAACATGTTTTAAATGAATTCAAAATCTTAGTAGGGATCGCATCATCACAGAGAAAGAAAAATAGAGGCATACTTGTGCTAGCCATCTTCGCTGAATTAATACAAAAGATCCTTGACAAATGACATGCCAATTTATTTATTTGACAAAACTATAGATAAGATAGACATGATTGCCCAACTTGCAAAATATCCAACGCAAGCAGATAAGAAATTTAGCCTTAGTGTGAGAATTTGAAGTAAATGAGATAGAAATGTAGATGCACACATTTGTATTCTTGTAAGTTTGTGTTTATATCTTCTATTGATTCGGCAAAATATATCAAATATATGGACACACATTATGTTTTAATTATCTCAATATTAATTAATTAAATCTTAAGATATATGAAAGTATCTAAAATATCATTTTTCTATTATTTGTTTCGTCAATTAAATATTATAGATTATGATTGGCTATTTCATATTTTGATTCTTCTGTCCAAAATTTTCCTTTGCCGAAAAAACACGTTTTATTCCATAAAGTTAAAATAAATATGTGAACTTGACGTTTTTTATTTGTATAAATATTTTATTCACACTGTTCGACCTTAATTTTAGTTTTACAAAACATATATATGTTAATTCATTATTTTTTTTAATTATTCAGAAAATAAGTGTATTTAATAAGCATTTTGAATAAAAGAACTTGCCCCTATGGGCCGTGGGCCTTGGGCTAGAGAATCTTTTCACAAAAAAAAAACCATAATATAACAACTACTTAACAAATTAATGAATGACAAAACCTAGATAAAGACATCAATAAAAGAGATCAGACACGCCGTCGACTTATTTATAATCAATATCACTGAAATTCATAAAAGCATAACATAATTACAAATATGTATATAGATACATATAAAATAAAATGATATATTATTATATAAAAAATATTCTTATTCAATTATCAATTATCAAATATAATATAATATTTTTTTCGATTATTAGCCCGTAGGCATATAATATAATATTTATAATCGGATGATCTGAATATTTTAGCTGAATAAAAACAGTTTAAAACAGAGACAAACAGACTATTATATCGTTACTAAAGTAATAAACCGGGGGCCAGGGCCGGATCAAAACAGCCCATGGTTTTTTCAGGTGGTTCCAAAATTTGGTAGAACGGCTCTTTTAACTCCTTTTATTTTACTGCTTTCTTTTCTCGACTCTTCAGCGACTGACTCGTGTCGTCTCTTGATGCCTACGTGTTATTAGTCATCTTCTCTGTTTATTTATTGCTCAAGCGGTTCGTATACTTACTACTCAAATGCCATTCATTGGCCCATGGGCTCGTGGGAAAAGAAAATGAAAAAGAAAGGTAACAAAGAAAATTGGAATTTAAAACGAAGAGGAAAATCATGTAAATTTATATATACAGAGATTTGCACGGAAAAATGAAATATTTGGTTGAGATTGAGAATAACTCTTTTTCAGATGAAAAAATAATGTATTTGATAGGTAACTGTTCCTTTTCTACTTGGATTTGAATGGGAAAATATAGTAATTGGTAGAGAATAACTATTTTTTAGTAGAAAAAAATAACGCTGTTTCTTTTTACTCACATTAATATTTAAACTTAAGGACCTAATGTAGCATGATGTAAAAAAATAGTATATAAAGACACTAAATAGTACATATAAAATTAAACAAATATTATATAATTAAAAAAAAAAATATATATATATATATATAGAAACAATAAACAATATATATTTAAAATAATGTAAAAAACAAAAAGTATATTGAAAAAGCGGAAAAAATAATATACCGTCGTGTTTTGAACGTGCTCAAGTCTGTCGCATTTTCAGATTTTCTTTAAAAAAGATTTAAAAAAAAATAATATATACAAGTTTAAAGATTCTTTTATACATATAACATGATTAAAATTCTAAGCAAGCTGAAGAAAACCGTACAGAGTTAACTACAAGTTACATTTTGTAGATTACTGTTAAAAGTTACAAGTTACACCATATGTTCTTTTTATTTTTGGCGTGTTAGACCATATGTTTGATCCCTGTGATTGGGTTTGCACGAAAAACAAACCACTTAGCAATGCTAAAATTCCACGGACGTACCCTCCAAAACAGAAGCAAAAGCCAGCCCAGCCAGGGGAGTTGCAACTGTGGACTCGAACTGAACTTAGCTAGTTGAAGCCATTGTCACGTCACGTGCAAGTCCATCTCTCTCAAACAGAGTCTATCCTGATCGTATCGTAAGCCTCGCCACGTCTGATCCAAATCTCCTCACAAGCCTTCCTTCCTATAAATATCCACCTAAACTAGATTGGTCAGACTCAAGCTTAGAACATAATTCAGTGTGTGAGAGAAACAGAGAGCCATTTATATGCTTGTTGAGTTAAAACTTTAAGAGGTTTTTTAGTTTGTTAATTTGGCACTAATGGCACCTGCTATTCATGCTGTTGGCTCGCAGAGGGTCTTCACCTTCGGCAAGGGCAAGAGCGAGGGCAACAAGGCGATGAAGGACCTGGTATGTATTCTCTTTTCCCTCTCATTTATTAATTTTGATTCACAAAATATACTCCAAAATATTATATTTATATATATGCAAATTCTTGTATTTTATATTTTCTGTCTATTCACAAATATGTACTACTGCATGCATATTGATACTGATACTTACATGCAGCAAATTTAAGTATCAGTATAAGTCATGACTCAGTAATATTTTTGCATGAAGAGAATTAGTCAAGTTCATAATAATAATAATAATAATAATTTCCTTTTCTACAGTTGGGAGGGAAAGGGGCGAACTTGGCGGAGATGGCGAGCATCGGTTTATCAGTGCCACCAGGCTTCACCGTCTCGACAGAGGCCTGCCAGCAGTATCAGGAAGCCGGCCTCAAACTCCCCTCAGGACTCTGGGATGAGATACTCGAGGGGCTTGATTGGGTGCAGGACGACATGAAGGCTCGGTTAGGAGATCCTGAGAGGCCGTTGCTGCTATCTGTTCGATCTGGCGCCGCCGTAAGTTGTTGATTATTTTGATATTGTTGTGAATTTATGATTTTGATGAAGTTTTTTTCTTTTAATAATGGAGGAAAATGCACTATTAATTATTGTTTTCTAATAGAGTTGCAATTTAATTCCCATATTATTTGTTTTGATATTTAACTCCCTGTAATTTATAAGTGTACATCATTAATCTCTACTTCCCGAGAACAAATTAACATCATTTATTTGAGTTTTGTAAACATCAAAACAAATATGACATGCATTAAGTAACAACACTTAATTAAAATACAGAAACTAACGAGTATCATGTATTCAATATATTATTAATAAATAGGGACAGAGTTTGACCGAATTTACTGGATGGCAAAAAAAAATTCTTCCTATTTATTTATACTATACAAAATTTTGAGAGGACCAAATGCATAAAAATACATATATTTTAATTGTTTTTTCACTAAAACACTACTGATATATACTATTTCGTCAAAATCTTAGAGGGGATATGATCACTCCCATTCCCTGTTAAGCTTCATTTCTATTAATAAATTATGAATATATTATTTATACTGTACATAATTTTTGAGAGGATCAAATGCATAAAAATACATATATTATAATTTTTTTTAACTAAAATACTACTGATATATATTGTTCCGTTAAATTTTTAGAGGGGTCATGGCTCCTCCCATTCTCTATTAAACTCCATCCCTATTAATAAATTATGAATATATTATTTAATATATAATTTTTGATTGTGTGTAGGTTTCGATGCCAGGAATGATGGATACAGTGTTGAATTTGGGGCTGAATGATGACGTGGTGGCTGGGCTGGCGGCTAAGAGTGGAGAGCGTTTCGCGTATGACTCATATCGTCGATTCATTGATATGTTTGGCAATGTGGTTAGTTTATTAGTTTCTATTAATTTGTTTTTCAAGTCAGCATGTGGTTTCCACATAACATCAATTAGTTTAGTTTATTAAACGAGGTGAGATTTGTGATGGAGTCATTTCTGGCCCACAAACAAAGTTGGATAATCTTGTGCCAATATTGCTGACGTGCTGAGAAGAAATTATTACGGCAAATTGTAGCACGTCACGTCATATGATTCGATGATGTGGCGTGTTGTAATTGGTCTGATCCACCATGAAACTAGTCTGTTTCATAGGAGTAAGGCCTTAATGGGCTGTTTTGGGCTTGGGCCCAATTGGTTATATCCAAAGTATTCTTGTTCATTCAACTGCTGTCAGTTGTCTGTTGGACTTGTCCTTTTTGCTTTGATTTCGCGCGCTTCCATTGAAATGGGTGATTTGAACCGGAGAGGTCCAGTTCCGGCGATCTCCTCCGTCCCGCGGCACCGTCTTGTGCCAGTATCCTATTTTAGGCCGTGCGATCCTTCTTGAATGGCCAATTTAACTCCTAGAATAAAGGATTAGGGTAATTTGAACAACGCACGATTAATTCGCAAGGCGAAATCTTAACATTGTTTTTGTCCGTGATTCAGGTGATGGGGATTTCTCACGCTCTGTTCGACGAAAAGCTCGAAGAGATGAAAGCAGCCAGAGGAGTGAAGAACGACACTGACTTGACCGCTGCTGACCTGAAAGAACTCGTGAGTCAGTACAAAGAGGTCTACACCAAAGCAAAAGGAGAGCCTTTCCCCACCGGTAACATCACTCGACCTTTAAGCTCATAAGAAATTGTTAATTAGTTGATCTAATTTAACTAAAACAATCAATAAATCAAGAAATATTCACCAAAAGGCCCCTGTTTTAAGCCAAAATTGCAAAAAGATATAGGTTCTGTTTTTACAATTTCAAATAATGTAGTTTCTGTTTCTTGCAATTCAAATAATGTAGGTTCTGTTTTTGCAATTTCGGCATACCGCAGGGGCCATTTTGCAAATTTCCCAATAAATCAAACTTTTTCTTTTGCGAATTTTGTTTCAGATCCAAAAACCCCTAAGATTATTTGAAACCGTTAAAAAGAAAAAGTCCTTGCGTTATTGGAAATTGCAAAAGATCCCTTGTAATTGAAGTATTAAACTATCGGTAGGGCCTTTCTGCAATTTCGCTAATAACGCAGGGGCTTCTAGGGACCTTTTTCCCAACTCCAAACAACATGTCTCTTTTCCAAACGTCCCAATAAAACTAACTTCTTCTTACAATCCATCCAGACCCAAAGAAACAACTAGAACTCGCCGTCCTGGCGGTGTTCGACTCGTGGGACAGCCCGCGCGCGAGGAAATACAGGAGCATCAACAACATTACAGGTCTGAGGGGCACGGCGGTGAACGTGCAGTGCATGGTTTTTGGAAATATGGGCGACACGTCGGGGACAGGAGTGCTGTTCACGAGGAACCCGAGTACCGGGGAGCGGAAGCTCTATGGGGAGTTCCTCATCAACGCTCAGGTAAATTAAAGGAGTAATAAAAAGTTAAATCTAGTGTTGTAAAAGTTTAGAATGTGATGTTTAGTTTACTCTTATAGAAATGCCTTTTAAAATCTAAATATATTATATAATTATATATATCACTTTAAAAACGTAACTATAAAATTTATTTTTCTAAAATAAAAAAAATATAATATTTATTATTGACCTTTCAAAAACTTCATGATATCATATTTACCCTTCTAAAATGTAAATATCAAATTTAACCTTTCAAAATCTAAAATATATCATATTTACCTCTCTAAATATGATATATTTTCAACATTTCACCTCTTGGGCATTGACAAGCAACTCCCCATACAACCTCCGCTCCCCAGTACTAGGAGTCCTCGCAGTACTAGGAGTCCTCGCAGTGTTCGACTCGTGGGACGGTCGGCGCGCGAGGAAGTACAGGAGCATTTGAGGGGCACAGCAGTGAACGTGCAGTGCATGGTTTTGGAAATTTGGGGGATATGTCGGGCATGGGGTGTTGTTCACGAGGAACCCGAGTACCGGGGAGCGGAGGTTGTATGGGGAGTTCCTTGTCAATGCTCAGGTGAAAAGTTGAAAATGGAATACAGATGTCAGATTTGGCCTTGTGAATGTTTAAAAAATGTCGTACTTACTTTACGCTTTGTAAAAATGCAAATGTTGAATTTGCGTTTTTAATTTAGTGTCATAATTTACCTCTCTAAAAATGTATATATCAATTTTTTTTATGAAATGTAAAATATATCATATTTAACATTCTAAATCTTTTTATGAACAAAAATACCCTTTATCTGTTATCTTCATTTTCTCTCTCCTAACCTTAGCGTCCTATTCTTTTATGCCATAGTTTACCGTACCATCTCTTCTGCAATTGATATTTACAATTACATTTTTGGATTTTGAAATGACAAATTCAATATTTATACTATTTTAGAGGGAGCAAATATGAAATTCCGCTTCAAAAAAGAAAGAAAAATCTACCGAAGAGTTATTTAATTGATACAAAATATTAAATTTACAACAGGGTGAGGACGTGGTGGCCGGAATAAGAACCCCGCAAAACCTCGACGCGATGAAAGACTGCCTGCCCGAACCCTACATCGAGCTCGTTGAAAACTGCAAGATCCTCGAGAGCCACTACAAGGAGATGATGGTACGTCGTGCCCCCGCTCTTATCCTACTCCCCAATTATAGACCCTTCTAATAATTTTGTTGTTTTAGGATATTGAGTTCACCGTGCAAGAGAACAGGCTGTGGATGCTGCAGTGCAGGAGTGGGAAGAGGACCGGAAAGGCGGCGGTGAAAATAGCTGTGGATATGGTTTCGGAAGGGCTTGTTGAGAAAAGAGCGGCGATTAAGATGGTGGATCCTGGGCATATGGACCAACTCCTCCATCCGCAAGTAATGTTATATTTATATTATTGGGAATTTTGCAAAAAGGTTCTGCATAATGGCTAAATTGCAAAATAGCCCTCATTATTGGAGGGACGTTTGAATTAAAAATTGAGAACTTAATTGTAGAGGCTATTTTTTTTTTAATTTTTAAAAAATGGAGGGCATTTTTGCAATTTAGGCATAATGTAGGGTCTTTTTTGCTCACTTCCCTATATTAATAGTTTAATAATCCTCGTTATTTCAGGCCTTTGAGGAATTCAGAGTAACATTTAAATGGATTGTTTTTTTAATTTAATTTTGTTGTTGTTTTAGTTTGAAAATCCGAAGGCATATAAGGACCAGGTGATAGCAACTGGATTGCCAGCCTCGCCCGGAGCAGCGATTGGTCAGGTGGTTTTCACTGCAGAGGAGGCTGAGTCGTGGCATGCTCAAGGCAAACCCGTTATTTTGGTAAAATTTAAAATTACTCAATAAAATTAAAATGTATTGAATCCATCCTTAGTAATTCAAGCATCCATATGGAGGATCTAGATAGCAGCCTCCTCTTTTCGTTTTTCTAATTTTGAAATTTTTTTTTGTTTCTTCTCCTCTCATTGACAGTGACTGGTAAGTATAATTTGTTGTGGTCGTAAACGAAATGTACTGTGGTGGTAATCGAAAACTTTCAGAATGTTTTCGCTCCTACCATTATAACACATTTCACTTACCATCGCAATATATTTCACTCACACTACAATAAATTTCACATACCACCTATCATCACCATGTGAAAATTAAAAAGTACAAAAAATATTGGAAGCATACTATATAACAATCCATAAGCTAATTTTTTTTTATCTTTTTAGTAAATCTAAATTCCAACCCAACATTGCAATTGATGTTACAACAGGTGAGGACGGAGACGAGCCCGGAGGATGTGGGAGGAATGCACGCGGCAGCCGGGATTCTCACGGCGCGAGGTGGCATGACATCACACGCCGCCGTCGTGGCCCGCGGCTGGGGCAAGTGCTGCGTTTCGGGATGCTCCGACATCCGTGTCAACGACGCCCAAAAGGTACCGGCATTTTTTCATATGTACCCTTGTGGGAATTTGAAAGATCCAATTTGTCCTTTTAGAACTGCAAAGGTTGAGTTTATCCTTATGGGAGGTGAATTTTGTTGAATTTAGTGTTCAGAAAGATTTTTAAGGGTTGTGTTTAGTCTTCTAGAAGTTGAAATTTATTGAGTTTAGGGTCCCAAAAATGTGAATATCTTTCCTCATTATAATTTTTTTGCAAATACTAAGTTTGAATGGTCAATTTGGTATTTTGAGTTTCTTGAAGGTTCCATACAGAACTTCGTCTGAATGATCTGTTTTTTTTTTGATGAAACGTTAATCATATCAATCCTGTCACTAGAGTTAACTATTAAATAATATTCTTTATTTACTTATTTTTTTATTTATTGGGTTGTGTAGGTACTATTAAATAATATTATTTATTTACTTATTTTTTTATTTATTGGGTTGTGTAGGTAGTAATAGTTGGAGATAAACAAATCCATGAAGGCGAGTGGATTTCGCTAAACGGGTCAACAGGAGAGGTCATATTAGGAAAGCAACCGCTCTCTCCACCCGCACTTAGCGGCGATTTGGGAACTTTCATGTCTTGGGTCGACGAAATTAGACAACTCAAGGTACCAATTAGTCAAAACACAATATTTTATTATTTTTATTATTATGCATGGCGAACTTATAAGATGAATTATTGAATTATTAGGTGATGGCTAATGCTGACACGCCAGCTGATGCATTGGCTGCAAGGAACAACGGGGCTGAAGGAATTGGGCTCTGCAGAACCGAACACATGGTAGCATAAACTATTCATAATTTGCTCGATTATTTCAATATTTTATCTGAAACGAATAAGATTTTGATATTTTCTTTTCTGTATCAGTTTTTTGCTTCAGATGAGAGAATAAAGGCCGTGAGGCAGATGATTATGGCTGGAAATGTCGAGCAGAGGCAAAAAGCACTCGACAAGCTCTTGCCTTACCAAAGATTGGATTTTGAAGGCATTTTTCGTGCCATGGACGGTACCACTACTCTCTCTCTCTCTCTCTCTCTCATAAATTCACAAAATTTCCCTATATATTTCATTTAAGAAATTCACCAAAACACCCTTTCATTGTACCTAAAATTACAAAAAAGCCCCTCTATTCTTGATAAATACAAGTTTTAGTCCCTATCCCTACGACTACCATTAGTTATTGTTTTAACACCACCCCTCTATTCTTGATAAATACAAGTTTTAGTCCCTATCCCTATGACTACGACTACCATTAGTTATTGTTTTAACACCACCAATTAACTTTCAATCATCATAATTAATACTTTTTCTTGTAATTTTTTTATTTTTATAATATTTTTAGTCCGGACCATTAGTATTTATACCATTATTAATACATTTTCTTAAAAAATATTTTTAATTTTGTAATTAGGGTTGCCGGTGACGATAAGGCTGTTGGACCCGCCGCTGCACGAGTTCCTTCCGGAAGGAAATTTGGAGGACATAGTGCACGAGCTGGCATCCGAAACGGGTTCAACCGAAGAGGAAGTTTTTTCCAGAATTGAGAAATTGTCGGAAGTCAACCCCATGCTCGGGTTCCGTGGCTGTCGGTCAGTCGTTAAATTTAAAATCACTTTGTTATTTTAAATTTAGTTGAGGTGATTGAATTATTTAGGGGTAATGCAAGGTTAGTGCTTGTACTTTAATTGGATTGCAATTTTGTCCCTTGCACTATTGAGTTGAACTTTTTGGTCCATGTATTTATGGAATTGTGTATGATTAGTCCTTTAGCAAGGACTAATTGCGGATGCTTTCGTGAATTGCAGGGATAAAAATGTTTAAATCAATAGTATGGGGACTAAATTGCGATCCTGTTAAAGTACAAACTAACGGTGTATTTATCCCTTAAGGAATATATACAATATGAATTATGGTGATAAATATCTTATTTTTGACAGGCTGGGAATATCATATCCTGAACTGACCGAAATGCAAGCACGCGCGATATTTGAAGCGGCGATCGCCATGACCAATCAGGGCGTGAAGGTTTTCCCAGAAATCATGGTTCCTCTTATCGGAACTCCTCAGGCAAGACTCAACATCCATAATTATCAAAACAAGATAATTTTGCAAATAAGCCCCTTTATTATCTCTATATTGCAGAGTTAACATAATAATAATACATTGCAGGAACTGGGACATCAAGTGAGCCTGATAAGAAACGTGGCGGAAAAGGTGTTCAAACTCTCAGGCAATTCACTCAGCTACAAAGTGGGCACCATGATCGAAGTTCCCAGAGCTGCCCTTGTTGCCGACGAAGTAAATACAAAGAAACAAACAAATAAATAAATAAAATATTTTAATTATTATTTGTTTATGTAACAGATTGCGGCGGAGGCGGAGTTCTTCTCTTTTGGAACGAATGATCTGACGCAAATGACGTTTGGATATAGTAGAGATGATGTGGGGAAATTCCTGCCGATTTATTTGGCTCAAGGAATCCTCCAAAATGATCCCTTTGAGGTATTGTTACAAGTCCTTTTGAGTTTTATAAATTGAAGTCGTGAGTTTGTTAGAGAGTTGTTTTGAATTTTTTTTTTTTGAATAAATTAATTAGGTGCTGGATCAGAAGGCGGTTGGGGAGCTGATTAAGATTGCTACTGAAAGAGGCCGCAAGGCTAGGCCTGACTTGAAGGTCTGAATTTTAGTTCTAAACTATTATTGTTGCTATTATTACTATTATTATTATTTTTTTGAGTCTTCTTCTTCTTCTTCTTCTTCTTCTTCTTCTTCTTCTTTATTATTATTATTATTATTATTATTATTATTATTATTATTATTATTATAATAATAATAATAATAATTATTATTATTATTATTAATTAGGCAATTAATTAATTAATTTATTTATTAATGGCAGGTGGGGATTTGTGGTGAGCATGGAGGGGAACCATCTTCAGTTGCATTTTTTGCGAAGGCTGGACTGGACTATGTTTCTTGCTCCCCTTTCAGGTTTTTTTTTCCTTATCTAAATTCAAGTTTACCAGTTGTTTTTTCTAGGTTTTAGGTGGACTGACTATTATGTCATTCTATTTTTTACAGGGTTCCGATTGCTAGGCTGGCTGCTGCTCAAGTGGTGGTTTAAAAGTGAGTGCTCAAGAGTTGAGCATGATTTAATATGCCAGTGAGGGATAATTACCATCTAGCAATGGAATAATTAATTACTCTTTATGTTTCATCTTGTGTGTATGTTGTGTGTGTTGTATGTAATATTATGTACGGCCGCCTTGTAATCGTAGTAAAAGAGCCGCTTTGTCTGTGGAAATAAAATAATGTATTTTCAGTTTTCATTATGTCTTTTTTTCTTTGATACGAGATGAATTTTCTGTTAATAATTGGTATATGGGGCTACCTATATGAAAAAATGATGTGGCAGGTTCTTGTTGGCTGGTAAATCGTGGTAAATCGTAGTAAAAAGCCGTTCTGACTATGGAAATAAAAAAATGCATTTTCAGTCGTGTGTGATCTTTTTATTCTAATTCAAGATAAATTTTCTGTTAATAATTATTAATAACTAGCAAGTACCCTCCGTTTTGGTATAAATATATTTCTAGAAAGTAAATTGTATAAATATATTTTCTAGAAGTAATTATGGTTTAATTTTTCAGTGGTTTGATGACAAGATTAATTTTTTAGTGGTTTGATGACAAAGTATGCAAGAAGATTTTTAACAAAAATATTATTTTTTAAAAGTAATAGATGCAAGCATATAATTTAAAAATTCTAATATAGTAATATAGTAATAGATGCAAGCATTAGAGTTGATATGCCAATACATATTTAAAAAAATGTTGCAACTTAAAAAATAATATAATGGACGGAATTACATATGTTAGGTTGTACGCAAAATAATCTTAATAATATTAAAATTGAAGACCTTATGAAGACTTTTGTTAGTAATAATACTAAAATTGAAATTTTATTGTAATTACTGTGCAATTAAAATTTATTTACATTATTAAAATATCCTTAAATTAATAGTTATAATATAATTATACATACTAAATCAAATGGCACAAAATGAACACATAAAAATGTTTTTACAATTTCCGGAAAAAAAAATAAAAGTAAAAAAAATGTTGAAAAAAAAATTGAAACATTATTTAACCAAAGTTGTTTTCTTAATAAATTATATCTGTGAATATTTGTAGTAGTATTTTCAATAAAATAGTCTTTTTCTAAATAACATTTTTATAATAATATTCTTAAGATTTTTCTAAAAGTTCTTTTCAAAAACATTTTTAAAAAGCAAATTTTTTAAAATAAGTTTTTTCAAAAATATGAATTATGTTATTAGCCTTTTAAATATACAGTAATTTTTTTTTACTTTTTAATAATAATAAATTTTAAATTATTACATCGTAGGTTTTATATTTTAAGACCGACTAAATTTGATAATAGAAATTCATTGTAGTTTGGACTAAAATTGGATTATCATAGGTTTTATATTTTAATAAAAAATATTTGCGTAAAACCGTGAAAATAATATATAAAAAATAGTATATTGAAAAGTGGAAAAAATAATATATACAGAATTTCATTCATCGTGTTTTGGGCGTGCTCAAGCCTGTTGTGCTTTAAAAAATTTCAATTTAAAATACTCAAATTTTATATAATGTAACATTCTTATTAATATTAATATTATGTGTAGAAAATAGAGTATTAAATAAATTGTATATAATTTAGAGATGAAAAATAAAAAAATAATAATTTGGACACTTCATTGTGCACAATTTAAGAGATCGGAAAGAAAACACCAAAAGTTGAACACGTGTTAACAACCCATAACAACCTGACAACTCATAACAAACTGAGCTTTGTATGATTGAAGAAAATTGGTTTATGGCACTATATGGAAATAAATGACGTGGCAGGTTCTTGCTGGCTGGTAAATTGTAGACCTGTCACCTTACTAAATTCTTCAAAATTCGATGTATGCATTTCTATGCATTTTATACTTCTCTTAGGGGATGCTAGATGGTACTCTCACTCCGTTTCGAAAAAATTATATATATTATAAGAAGAAGTAAAATATATACAATAATTTTCTTATATGTTAAGGATATATTTATCATGCAGAATCTACTGTTTATATAAGAAAAAAAAATTCCTGAAAAATACAAATCGCGGAAGAAATTGCAACTTATGACATTTCCACACTTCTGAAGTGCGGTTTGTATTATTTTTTTTTTCAAACCGCACTTTCAAAGTGTGGTTTATTTATTTATTTTTCCTGGGCTTAAAACTGAACTTCTAAAGTGCAGTACTGTAGCATTTTTTTTCATGGAATTCTTGTTTAAGCTAGAAATACCGTTAAATCAGTCTATATCCTCCCCCCACACTATACAATAAATATTCACAAATCGCATTCCTTAATCAAAAAAATTTCAGTACTCATTTGAATTATAGTTATTTGAACCATCCTGAATATGTGGTTGTGCATAATTATAATATTTATTAGTATTGGACTGCATCATAAAATATATATTATATATAATATATGAGTAATGCTAAAAAGCATACGTAAGCAAAACTCAAATTTTGCTTACGGATGTGTACCGTGGTTATAAAAGCGACAATTTATATTTCAACCGTATGGATGTAATATATATATTTTGAATATATTATGGATCAATTTTCACAGGAATCAGAATAATATATTATTGCCATCATGTATCATCAAAATATATATCACCATCATCATAACATATAAATACATATTTTGATGATACATGATGGCAATGATATATTATTCTGATTCCTGTGAAAATTGATCCACAACATATTCAAAACTTATATATTACATCCGTATGGTTGAAATTTGAATTTTCACTTTTTATAACCACGGTATGCATCCGTAAGCAAAATTTGAGTTTTGCTTACATATGCTTTTTAGCATTACTCATATATTATATATAATATATATTTTATGATACAGTCCAATACTAATAAATATTATAATTATTTGAAACCACATATTCCAGATGTATCAAATAACTATAATTCAAATGAGTACTAAATTTTTTTTTATTACAAAGTGTATTTGTGAATATTTATTGTATAGTGTGAGGTTAGGATACAGATTGATTTTATAGTGTTTCTAGCTTAAACAAGAATTTCAGAAAAAAAAAAACTATAGTTACCGCGCTTTAGAAGTGCAATTTTCAGCCCAGAAAAAAATAAAATAAAAAATAAACCGCACTTTGAAATTACGGTTTGAAAAAAAAAAATACAAACCGTATTTCAGGAGTGCGGAAATGCTATATGTTGGAATTTCTTCCGTGATTTGTATTTTTCAGGAATTTTGTTTTTCGTATGAACAGTGGATTCTACCGATTTATCACCTGCCTTAATTATTTATGTGGTGTATTTTGTCATCCATCGACTCGTTTAATGTTTAATACATGTTAGTTTCAATTTTTCAAGAATCTGACTGATTATTTTTATAAAATGAGTGAAAATTCTGTTGAGAGAAATCATTCTGTTTCAGAAAGAATATATATGATATTTTTATTTGGGCATAGTACATAAAATTGGCAATAAAAGCATACATTATATATTTCGTATTTCATAGTGGCACAAATAATTTTTTTAATAGCTAGTACTACAAATGAAGATTTTTCATAATTTACATACAAAAGATAAATTCTCATTTAGTAAAATCATAAATATGTACATGCATGCATGTACTAAATATATATATTTTTTCATTTAAATGGTATATATACTGGAAAATATTTTTTTATTGACTCAATACTGTATTATTGTTAGATTTTGCATGACTTCATTCATATTTGAGTTAGATGTTTTATTATTTATGATACATTAAATAATATCATGGTTGAGTAATAAATATTTGTAACTTGTAAACTGACTTTCCATACAAAAAAGTACATGAAATATGCAATAAACATTTTTTTACATTCAAAATGTGTGTTGGCAAGTGTCTGGGCAGGAAATATTCTTAGTGGGCTTTAGAAAAAAAAAATAGGGTTCAAGCTTTTTCAAACAATCATAAATCATGTGTCAGCTAGCAGACATGCCACGTGTCGAACAAAGTAGGTGCCACGTGCCAATAGTAAAGAAAACTGAATAGACTTAAAGTGCCTGTTCGGAAACCATAGAATTAGACGGAATAGCGGATTAAGATAGAATAAACCAGTTATTCCAGCCGCACACACTCAGAATATATTGGAATTAAGCATGGAAGAGTGGAATATTTAATTCCATGATTTGGATGAAATGTCTCTATTTCATAGAATATGTAGTTTTTTCAGACAGAAATGTCCTCTACTATTCCACATTTGACAACGTGGCAATTAAATCACCTCCGCCTCATCCTTTCTCTTCTGTGCACGTATCTAGAGGAAACCTACCTACCAACGTCATTTTTCGACATCATTTGGTGACTCGCTTGCCGATTCATCAAAAATATTCGTATGAATTAAGATAATTTTTCTCTCTTTAAAAGATACTGATCGACTATCTTTTATGATCATCCATTTCTCTCCTCTTCATGTATGTCGTTATTTATAGCTTTCAAGTCATTGCTTGCTACTACTGGTTGTTAGCCGTAGCACAAATGAAATGTGTGCTTTCTATTGCTTATTTTTTTTAAAGAAGAAAAAATAATGACTTCATTGAAACTCGAACCCTGGTGGGTGTTCAAGAACGAAGCAGTGCTCTCTTCCACTGAGCCAAATAACTTTTGTAATGACTTTCTATTGCTTATTTGTTTTGATCCATTTGATTTTTGTCACTTTCTTATACGTACCCAAGATCTGATCTCCAAAAGAACCAATGTGAATAGACTTAATTTTGCATGCTCTGTTGCTAATTTTGTACAACATATTGACTAATTACGGCCTATAGGGGTAAATAGACCTAAATCGTGCGGAAGTGTGATTTTAAATTTCTTTTTCAAATTATAATTTTGGTTTTGTTTGACTTTTAATTGATGGTTGTGTTAATACAAATTAATAATAGCAATTAAAATCAAATAATAGAAAAGTAAAATGGATCAATACCAAACACGTAAACTTATTGACGAAATTCAGCTAAGTGGTTGCGTGAGCTATAACCACTATTTTCTTGCTAGCGATCATTTTCGCTTTCACAAGTGCTTAATCTCCGGGGCTTGCATTTCGACTCCGTTTATATGAATCCAAATAGCGTTTCTTTACAAGACTCGAATCACCGCTCGCTTTACAACACATAGCGAATCGATGAAACAAAACTTGGATCGGATTTTTTTCAATCCAAACCAACAAACCAGATTTCTTTCAATTAAAACCAACAAACCGGATTTCTTTCAATCCAAACTAACAAACAAGCTATAGCAAATAGCTAACAAAGTTTCTCTCAAATCTTACAAGATTTTGAGTAAATTTATTAGCATATCAAAAGAGAGAAAATTTTATTTTTTTAGTTTTGAAAATGGAGGAATTGATATTCAAAAATGAATTGGGTTTTTCCTTTTAAAGGTGGGAGAAAAATTAAGTCAAAGAGAGCCTTTTATAGGCTATTCTGTTATGGGCTGCATTATTTCGTTAAAAATGGAATAACAACGGTTAGAATGACTCAAAAATTCAAATATTCCGTTCTGGACGAAATATTCCATTCATAACGGAATAAAACAATATTTAACACAATTTTGACAGAGGCATTTCGTTTCCAACGGAATCACTATTTACATCCCAAGTCAAAACGGAAAAAAGCGGAAGAAATGAAATTTTCTCTCTAGATTTTGGTTTAATCAATCCAAAAATACAAAACAAAGAAGAGCTCCAATGCTTGAGATAATGCACGGCGTCTTCTTATCCTTCTGAGATAGGAGAAAAACATTCTTGAGAATCACATCTTTATTTTCGATTTCTTAAACGTTCGTGACGATCACATCTTTATTTCCGATTTCTTGAACGCGATTTCTGCTAGCTTTGAAAATCATTCTCAAAATTATATTAGTAGTTCAGAATATGTTTAAATATAATCAAATTGAGAAAAACACAACATTGATATTTTCATGTGTAGGGTATTTTAGTAATTGATATATTTTTGTATATCTTAACCAACTTTTCTATTCCATAAATATTACCGAACAAATATGGAATAAAACGGAATAGTCGACTATTCTCTATTATGCTATTTTTCTATTCTATGTGTTGCTGAACGGGTCCAACGAGAAGTAAGAATTGAGTTTCATGAGGTGTTGGCATGTGTGTCCCTATTCAGAATTTTATGTGTCATGATTTATGTTGACAAATTTGAAACGGTCAACTCTAAATGACAAATTGAGTGATTATATATTTTTCTCTTCATTTGAGGCAACTTGTCCAAGTAAGATAATTATGACCCAATTCATGATTTTCTGTGTCCTTTCCTCTTAGAGATAACTATGAAACAAATCATTTTTTTATGATACTCTAATATGTTATATTATTTTCTTCTCTTTTAAGATGCATATAGTAAGAAAATGGGTCTTTACCCAATTGTTTGACTTTTGTGGCTCTTATTTTGTGTAGTAGTATGATGTGATTTAAACTTAATATGATATTTTGATTCACCACATATTGTTAACCATACAAAATTCCATAAAAAATATTTACCTTTCTCTATTTTCATGCTTATTCAAATATTACCATCTTTGTTAATAACAAGGGGGGACTCCTCGCTCCGCTTCGACTATAGCTATACATTACTTTGATATTTTTCGGATATATTTATCAAAAGATATCAATGATGATATTTTTCAAGGTCACTGAAGAAATGGTTATTTCTACCAAATATATAAAACAACAAATAATATTTCTCATTTTTTGAGATTTTTGAAGGATACACATATTTCTTTTGGTAAGTGATTGTTACAAAAAGTAAAATATTTCTATCCTTTGGGATACATATATTATATCTCATGTGTTTTGTAGAGGTTACATGAATATTTGTTTTTATGTAAGATGGTCAAACAATAAAATATATTTACTATTTCTATTCTACAGGGGTATAAATAATATTTTGACTTTTGTGAGGATACGTAAAATTGTCCATGTTGTAAGAGATAGATCGTATTAATCTTTTATATAAAGCTGGATTAAAAAAATATATAAAGCTAAATGAGGGAACATAATGGCATCTCTATTTTGTTGAGTTATAGGGCTCTAAAATGATATTTCTATTTTGTTGAATTATATTTAGAAATTTATAGGGTTCTCATGAAAATTCTTTACCCGTAAATGACACCATAGAGTGGGCCTATCTCGTCATTTTTTTCTTCTTATGGTTTATTTTTTATTTAAAAAATATAAAAGTCTCTACCCAGTAACAATTCGCCTCTTCCATTCAGATACAAACTCATTTGTGATACCACTATTCAAAATAAAATTATATACTCAATTAAAAGATTTCAATCTGAGTGGCGAAATGATGAAATTATCCTTACTGTTTTGAAGTGTTTGATTTTTTTAGGGGCATTATGGTAATTTCACACGTAATGTTCTGTTTCATGTGTTGAAATGACGGTATTTCTCTCAAACTTTTGGAAGATGATGTTTTGATGGTGGTATTATGGTAATTTTATCTGGTGAATTGAAGAGATAATTGAAAAACAAATCGAGTGTCTAAGATTTGAATTGAAGACCTTAGGGTTACAATACAACATACTGAAGCAATGCTCCAACATGAATTTTGTGATATATTTCAACTAAATAAATATAAATGTGCTATTAGACGGGACACATGTCAGCTTCAGGTGGAACTTGAACTTCCTTGTATATATGATTAATAAATGAAATCATAAATTATATATGAATGAAAAAAATATTTTAAAAAAAATATTATTTGTATAAAATAAAATAATGTGTTACTAAAATAAATTACATATGGAAAACTAACTTTAATTCTTATAGTTTAAAAGAATATAATTTCTAGAGACTAAAAATGAATATTAAAAGATAAGGAGTTTTAAAGATATTGTGAAAAATAATGGGTGTTTAACCTCCAAAACAATATCAAAATTGAATCAAGGCAGATCTCAACTTTTAAATATTGAAATGATTTAAAATATGTCATTTTATAGGGACTAAATAAAAAAATGTAATGAAAATATTTAAGAGGTTTACGAAAAAGATCCTTTTTTGAAAGTGGGGCACATATTCTTTTATTATAATTTATCCAACTCGTAATATGTTATATTATTAATTATTATTAATTGCACTTATAATATCAAACATTAATTGATATTATTTACTATATATTGTTTTTCCTAAAAAATAACTTAATAAATTAAAAAAATCTTAAAAAGATAGAAATAATTATTAGATTTAAATTGAAGACTCATATCATATAACAGTACACAGTGAGGTTCAAATTGGGGAGCCAGAACGATTTTCATATATAATAGTTGTTAATAATCCCCAAATTACAAACTTTATAGGTTAGAAATAATAAGAGAAATCCTCGCCTCCCTTCAGAATGTATTTTTTACTTATAGTATATCAGTAGTCTTTATACATAATAAGCTATTGCTTCCTTTATACTTATTAAAGCTACTTACACTGCACACACCTTGAAAGTTACTCTTGCAAATTAACAATGTTACTTCTGGTAAGAAAGTTTGTCTTTTATATCTACTCTACTGAAAATATTACGTGTTGGTACATGTAAATACATGGAGATACGATTTTACCTAAAACATATTAACATTTGACATTTTGTTAAGAAGACACATGATACTTTCGTGAAATTATAAGATAGAATTTGTAGGTATTTATATGGAAATATTATGCTACCAAGCGGAAAAATTTTCACACTACATGTTTATTTAGCATTTAATTAACTATATATGATTACTTGTTAGCTATTTTAATCTAGTATTTACATGACATGTCCTATATATTTGACAATGTTACTCAATATTTTTTTTAATTTGGGCTATACATCATCTTATTATATTTTTTACTTGATGGTAATATCATATTCCCATTTTATAGATTTATGTATGATATTTAATATATTGTAGGGACATATGGAAAATTCTCCTACCAAAAGAAACATTAAGTTATACATTGCTTGACCAACATATGATTATTTTTCATTTTGTTCAACACATGAGACATTATATGAAATAATTGTTGAAAGAAGTCAGTATTTCCTAAAGTTTTTTATAAGGTGCAAACTAATTATTCAACTTTTATTATTTATACGTGATATTTAGAAAAAGAGTTTATGGAACATTAATGGAATTGCGCATTTTTAGAGACATATAGATATGAAATAAGCTTCTTAAAATAACAATAATAGAAGCTTTTTCTTAAAAAGATAAAAATAACTACTGGGTTCGAACTGGTGACTCATATTAAATTAAAATACATGGTGGGTTCAAAATGGGGAATCATATCAACTAAAGATGCATGACACACAGTGAATGATCTTAATAGAGATTAGTGGCGTTCGCCCCCTAAAATTTTGAAGTTGTAATGTATATATAAGATTATACTACTATATTTTGTATAGAATTTAAAATCTACATATACTGCCCTCTTAAATTTTGAGTGTATTTTCATTATCCCCTATGTTTTTAGTCAAGATCCGTCACTGATGACACATGTCAATAACTGATAAGCTGAAACTAAATAATAGGTTCAAATGAGAGAATCGTATCAAATAAAAAAATATATGGGTTTAAATTGAAATCTCATATCAAATATCCAAATTGCCACGTGTCAGAAAAGCCCCCTTTTACAAACTTTATATATTAGTACGAATAAGAATAAGAAAAATCTAACTAATTAACTATATACAAGCTATACTTTTATAACTAATATAACTATGTTTAATAATATAATTAATTATTCATAACTATATTAGTTATATAGTTATTAATTAGTTACCATCAAATTTGAAGAAAGATAAAATTTATTTATAAAATGTAAAAATGATTTTAAATATGATTTCATGTTTTCTTGAAAACATATATAATTTCTGTAAAAATATAACTGTCACTATATCATTTATCAATAAAAATTATAAACTTCATGCTTGTTCTTTCTAGTTGTGTTTAAAGGTCATGAGAAGAGGAGAATATTTGGAGGGGGAAAAATGTTTGCAGGAGAAATATTTCTTCCATTATTTGCTTTTTTTTCCTTTTTATTAGCTACATTGGGCCTTTCCATTTACAGCGGAGGATTGGTTTATATGTTACAAGGTTGTTGTTAGGTGGTGATTTTATCTTTTATATATGCTAAATCATGTAACCTTTCATTAAGGCCTTCACTAATTATTCATTTAAAATTATGAACATATACATCCTTAGATTACTATGGCTTTCACACTCGATTACTTCGGCTGTCACATGTAACATGTAGTTCTTCTCTTTCTTTCTTGATTTCTAGATTCATTTTCTTTGGATGTCTAAACTTAATTACAAGAAGAGCAGAGAGATGAAACTTAATAAAGATTGAGCCCGTATGTTTCTTTTAAAATTTTGATAAAATAGTATATATTAATAGTGATTTAATAAAAAAAATTAAAAAATATATATTTCTATATATTTATCCTTCCTCTCTTCTCTACCTTACAAAAATTTTATACAATGCTAATTAGTAGGAGAATTTATTTTGCCTTTCCAATAAATCCAGTTAAACTCTGTTCCTACACATGCTTAACATAATTCATATTAAACAATTCGACACATTTATCATGCGGTGGTTTGAAAGTAATTGATCAAAGTTGATTAATCCAATAATGAGATGATTACCGTCTAAAACTAGAATAGGGGGAATTATTTCATATTTGCTATCACTTTCTTACAATTTCATCATTTAGAGTCTGTTTCTAACTCTGATTTTCTAATTAATTATTCGTAAGAATGATTTGGTGACATGGCCTGCAAACAAAATGAGGTGGCATCATCTAATTGGATGGTCCACCACAATGATGGAACCTGTGCCACCAAATAATTCCTCCAAATTTTTCCCAAACATGGTCAAATTTGTAAATGTGCGCTTGCAGTTTTCTTATGGATAAATCTCAATTATCCTGGAATTAAATTATGGTAACTCTAATCTTGAAAGTAATTAAATGATAAATCCACGCCTGTCCGTTTTGTGGAAAGTAAAGACAAATACCTGTTTAATTAGAAGTGAGCTGGCCTCCCTTTCATGTTTGACATACTCTGTGGTCTAGACACAGTAGTTCTTATTTCTTTACATATAACACTCAATATTATGTTTGTTGCAGTTTGTATGTCATAGATGGCTATCTTTAGTATTTTATAAGTTAAAAACTATAATATTTTAATAATGCATGAATAAATTAATTTTTTATTTTTTATAAATCAATATATTAAAGAAAATATATTAATTTAAGAATAATTGAAAGTAGACATTACTATTAATTATAAACATAATGTTTTGTATGATGGTAATTTTATTTTGGTATTTTTTTAAGCAGTCCAATATTATTCACGGTTTTATATCTTTTTTTTTTGTTATTAAGATAAATAATTAAGACAAACATGCAATATGAATTAATATTTTATTTTGTCTCAAAGAAGACGGTCGATTATTAAAAATAACAGCTCCTACCATGTGGGTGATGTGATTATATTTATGGCAGATAAATTGCATTTTTTTTAATATTTGCTTGGAACACTTTCGGGTTAGTATAATCCAATGAGATAAGAGGAAAGTGATGCAGCAACACAGTTCTTATTAATTTTGTCATTTTTCGCAGTTGAAATTGTTCTAGACATACATAGTTAATAATGTATACTGATCAAACAATTATATAAGTTTTTCCAGCAACACAATTAACAACTCGATATAATTTTTTCTTCAAAAAAAAAAAATCAATACAAATAATATTAATTTTTTTTATAAAGAATCAACACACATCTATGTGTTAACATGCATCATTAGATATAAATTCAACTAATATTATAAGATAATATACCAATATAATCAAGAAAATTCTCAAAATAAAAATCTTAGTGCCACAAAGAATCCAAACTAAAATAAAAAGATAACGTCGTCCTAAAGGGCAAGAAGGAAAATACTAAAGAGTGATGATAGCCTTCCCCCTATTCTTCCCCCCAACTCCTTGATGACGTGGCAATTTACATTTAATAGACTGCTAAAAAATATAAAAATAAATTTATGATCCTCATATAGGAAAATAAAATTTAAGTTTATCATATGTTATATTAGATTTATCATCTTATGTCAATTCATAATAAATTTGTAGTCTTTACATAGAAAAATTGAATTTAAGTTTATCACATGTTGTATTAGATTCATCGTTTCATGCCAACTCTTGATAAATTTGTGATCATATATAAGAAAAATGGGCTTTAAATTTGTCATATGTTGTATTAGATTTATCATCATAATAAATTTGCTTTGATTTATTACACATTGTATTAGATTTATCATCTCATGCCACGTCATCAAGGAATTGGGAGGAAGAATAGGGGGAAGACTATGATTTATTACACATTGTATTAGATTTATCATCTCATGCCACGTCATCATTGTATTAGCTAGACAGTCCGCTTTCCCTTTAATTCCGTTATCCCTTTATATACTATATATATATATACCCTTATTCCAGAGCCCTCTCACTCCCTCAGCATGCCACACTCTCCTTCCTCATCACTCTCCATTTCCAATGGATCAAACAAAACTCTAAATCAACACCATTCTCTAATCCCTTTTCCAAGATGCTCACTATCCGCAAAACGGTTCACAGCCTATTCGGCTTCTCTAAAGACTCCGAAGATCTGAAGCCTACTCACAGATGCCGCAGCATTCTTTCAAACCCGACTGAAGGCCTCCGTCTCATTGCCGTAAACCAGACACACACTCCAGATCAAGAGCAAGAAGATGCGAGCTTACGTGGCTTGCATGAGCCAGATCATAACAATCTCAGCATGTGCACCGAACCTCTGGGTTCCGAGAGCTGTGATGGAGAAATGGTGCAGGAGGTGAGCGCTGCAGTAGGAGAATGGGGATGGGGGAACAAGCAGCAGAGAGAGAGAGAGGAGACGGAGAAGGTGAAGAGGAAGCTTCCTCCGCCGCTTCCTTGGGTCGCCGGGAGGCGGAGCCGGTTCATGAAGGCGGAGAGATGTAGTGGAAGGATAAGGCTTACTGAAGTTGAGATTGAAAAAAGGCCAGAGATGTTCAGGGCTTTCAGGGAAAATGGCCGGTTGAGATTGCAGCTTGTGGGCCGGCGTGATGAAGGGGCGAGAGATCGGCCGGAGGCGGAGAATATGCCGGCAGAGGTGGTGGCGATGACTTGTCAGGAGGAGGTGAGTCTGGAGGAAGGAGGGAATGACATGTGGGGCCAGAAAGCACAGCAGCAACGCTTCGTAACGGCCGCCTGATGAGTTGTAATTTAGGATGAACTTGGTGTTGCAGTAATTGATTGAGAAATGTTCAATGTATCTTATGTTCAGCTTCAGCCTTTGTTGAACTTATCATTAGAATTTTTTTTTGATGTAATGGATCTAAGTCTAGCCTGGAGTCTAGTGATTAGATTAAATATAGATTTTAAAGAAGAATTACAAATTGATGTTCTTGTCAAGAGAATTGGCAATACATCGTGAAAATAATGAATCAATCAAAACTAATAGTAAATAATAAAAGAAAAATATCAAAAGAGAAATAAAAATGCTAGTTCTAAATTCTTCGTTTTCTTAATTTCCTAATCCATATCACAAATTACAAACTTCTCCATAAATGAAAATTAGCTCGTATAGCATGCAAGAGCATTTGTGGTGATGAGGTTTGATCCGTAAAAATAGCTGCACAAAACTTGATTTTTTTGCAATTATTCTCTTCCAGCAATCAGTAATTGTGTAACATGCAACGGTTGAAGGTCATCACTATAATATTTTTATTACATTACATTATACTAGTATAACTCTAATAGATGTTTTTAAAATATTTTTTCTAATATTTTGTAGTGTATTATTTAAAAATGGAAAATATAACTTCCTCTATATTTGATAGTTAATATTTCAAAAATTAAACCAATAAATCATGCTGAATTAACGTAATAAATGTATTTGAATAAGCTAAGAATTTCTTATGTACTCACTATTTACTGGATAAGATGTAAAGATAATATCAATTCATCAGAAATGTACACATGATTCATAGACTAATACATCTGCTTATATGGTTTGGTGTACACATATATATTATGGATGAGGTTCACCAATTTCTCTGCTTTTTTTAGATTAATTTCTCTGCTTAAAACATAGAACTTATAAACTCTAAAATTCTTTGTAAAAAAATCGTGTAATGAATCCCAAAAATCGAGAGTTATTAAACGTCCAGTTTTATTGCACTCATTTATTGGGGGAAATTTATTTGGGAAAACAAATCTGCCATGTGGCTTATAAAGTGGACAAAGTTCTTTGGAAAGAGTCAAATGACCTGTATCTTTTGTTTCTGCACTCATTTAATAAATTTCATTTACAAAAAATCACAGAAGATATTTATAATTGTGAATGTGAATTCTTGAATTAATAATTTTGTTTGTTGATTTGTAATATGAGTTCATTGCATGCCTGTTGATACACTGTACTGTACTAAGATGCAGATTCAAAATAAGACGACCATTTCTTCTGTAATATCAACTGAATGTCTTTCTACAATTAGCAAGGCTTACCATTTCTTCTCAAACACAACATTCAATCAGGACTTATTAGTCAAAAGAAAAAACACACACATAGACTTCATAGTACAACCTACAAAATATACATAAAAATGGTGTCTGTCTACCATATTATTTCACTAAACACACATTGCTTGCTAGCCAGACTACATAAAACACACTCCACCTCAGTTCGATTCAAATCTTTTGGAAATGAACTTGAAGACCATACTGGGGCTGAAGAGTCATGGCCATAACGGGAGCATGCACATAAGAAGGTGAAACCTTAAACTGAAACCTCTGCAATATCATTGCGAGCGCCATTTTGACTTCCGCATTGGCCAAATTCAGACCCACACAGATTTTGGGGCCCATTCCAAAGGGTAAATAAGCACCTAAATGATGGTTTTTTCCTTCGGAAAATCTCGACGGGTTGAATTTGTTTGTGTCTGGGTCCCAAATGCTAGTTTCGTGATGAATGGACAGTATGGCCATTTGGATTTGTGTACCTTTTGGAATGTCGTATTGGCCGAGTTTGGCATCCTTTTTTGCCACTCTGCTTACGAAAACAGCCGGAGAATAGAGACGAAGCGTTTCTTTTATAATCATGCTTACCTAATTAGAATATAATTTATGTATGAGATTGAGATGGTTAATAATCTTGTTGTAATTGGATATAGGAAAACTATATTAAGACTCAATCTCCTCACTTTTTCCCTCACATATAGATGAGAAGCGAAATGTAATTGGTCATAAGTGAAATTTGTTGGTACCTGGTAAGTGATATAGATTACTTTTTGTTTAACAAAGCAATATATTTCGCTTATTTCATGTCAACGGAAAAGAAAGAAAATTGAGAGCATGAAGGGACTGATCATCATCTTCCACTATAATATAGATGATCATTTTAATACAAAAAAAATGGAGCATAAAACTCACTGTTTTGAGTTTGGCCAGGTCATCAGCACTAGGACACTTGCCCTTTCCGCAAACTCTCAACACCTCCTCACGAGCCTTGTGTTGCCATTCTTGGTGAAAAGCAAGTAAAAACACGGCCCAAGTCAATAAGTTGGCAGTAGGTAATTTTCCAGCAAAATAAAATTGTTTGCACTCCTCAATTATTTCTTCCATTTCCAACCCCTGCCCTTCAACCTTGCTGGCTGCTAACATCATTCCCAAAAGACTATTGGAATTTTCCAATTTGATTCTATTTTTTTCTATTAGTCGTCTCAGCGATTCTTGAATCTCCTTTCCAAGCTTCCATCTCTTTCGGTTCTTATTTGTAGGTATGAACCTGAAATGTAAACAATAAATAATTATTTTTGTGAAAATGTAATAATATTTAAACATCATGATTGATAACTAATTATATATTTGATAGCTTAAATTCATTGTCACCTGAAGCCTGGAAAATAGAGAGTGCGCAATGCGAGAGAAACGAGAAGGGTTTGTTCATCTTGTAAGTCAAAAATGCGCTTCCCTTCCTCATAGTTGCTTCCAAATGTAGCTATAGAAATTACATTAGCCGTGAAGACACGGAATTCCTTGTCGACGTCAATCTCGAACTCAGTTTTCATGCCACCATATCTCTCCCACTTGTCGAGCATTGCTGAGGTGACACTTGCGATTTCTGGAGCCCAAGCCTGTAAAAACAAAACATAGGAACTACATTATAATTTTGTTCATTTATTCCAGAAGCCTATTTGCTCTAAAAATTCTTCAAGGGCTCAACCGCATAATATGTTACTGTATTTGATAATAATAATATTGGTAAAATGCAGACCATATTAGACTCAAGAAAATATGTTTATAAATGTTTATATTGATGACTTACACACAATTTAGGAACTATATATTGGAAAGTTTCCTCATATGATGGTGCATTTTGTAGATGTACTTAATTTTGATGGGCATTTCTACAAAAATCACAGTCTTGATCAGGATGTCTGGGGTAACCCTAAACCATATGTTAGGATTTCTTGTCGGAAGCGTGAATTTTGATGTGGATTCGAGACATCTTTTGGTGTCTTTAATGGTGGCCAAGAGAGAGAGAGATAGAGAGAGATGAAGAGATGCAAAATGAACCATTTTCTTATCCTTTATGTCAAAGGTCTTAAATACATATTAAAAATAAAAGTCCAAATAAGCCCAAATATGTAATTAGGGGGTGCATTCAACAATCTCCACCCTGGACCCGAATTGCATCATAACTAAACATAAACAAATGCAAAAATAAAAACATACATAATATACTAGCATCATGCTAGTTACAAACCGAAATTAAATCAGAACACAATTTAAACTTAGAATTTTAAGAGGCTTGGTGAGCATATTTGCCGGATTCAATTTGGTACCAATCTTCTTCACCACAATGTTTCCTTCCGCCGTCACGTCTCGCACAAAATGGTACCTCACGTCAATATGCTTCGTCTTGTCGTGGTACATGCGATCCTTTGTCCAATGAATGGCGCTTTGATTGTCACAATACACCGTGACCGGATTCTGAATGGACAATATCTCGCCAACAAAACCCCTTAGCCAAATACCTTCCTTAATCGCTTCGGTTAACGCCATGTACTCGGCCTCGGTAGTCGAAAGAGCAACGGTTCGCACACTTCCCAAACGTAAACACGTACCCGGTTAGCGAACGCCTTTTATCAAGATCGCCCGCAAAATCCGAGTCAACATAACCCGTTAACTCACCATTCGGATCGGATCCGAATTCTAAATATGCATTCATCGTACCTTTCAAATAACAGAAAATCCATTTTACCGCTTCCCAATGTCTCTTTCCAGGACATGACAAATACCGGCTCACGACACTAACCGATTGCGCCAAATCCGGTCGGGTACACACCATCAAATACATCAAACTTCCGACCGCACTCGAATATGGAATCTTCTCCATATATTTCTGCTCCGAATCGGTTTTCGGAGATAAATCCGCCGACAATTTAAAATGTGCCGCAAGAGGGGTAGAAACTACCTTCGATTTATACATATCAAAACGGCGTAAAACCTTTTCGGCGAAACCCGCTTGCGAAAGAGTCAACTTCAGCTCGGGTCGGTTCCTCGAAATCTCCATTCCGAGAATTTTCTTAGCGGGTCTCAAATCCTTCATCTCAAAAACGGAATTCAAATCCGCTTTTAACCACTTAATTTCCCCCAAATTGGACGTCGCAATAAGAATGTCATCCACATAAAGAAGTAGATACACAAAACTCCCGTCATCTAATTTCTTTAAA
Organism: Juncus inflexus; assembly: GCA_024447665.1. Classification (NCBI taxonomy): domain Eukaryota; kingdom Viridiplantae; phylum Streptophyta; class Magnoliopsida; order Poales; family Juncaceae; genus Juncus; species Juncus inflexus. The sequence goes on along the minus strand of JAJHPC010000014.1, from coordinate 2,990,623 downwards.
TAGACGCAACTATCGTAATTAGATCGAGAAAAATTAACGCTTACCATAAAAGCGTCAAACTTCTTGTACCATTGTCGGGGCGATTGCTTGAGATCATAAAGCGATTTATTTAATCGACATACACAAGTCGGTTCGGTTTGGGGTTCGGTTTGGTTTTCAAAATCCGAAGCTCATAAAAATTTCCTCCTCTAAATCGCCATGAAGAAAAGCCGTTTTTACGTCCATTTGCTCGAGTTCCAAATTTTTCGACGCGACAATCCCGAGCAATAATCGAATAGACGTGTGTTTCACGACCGGAGAAAACACGTCATTAAAGTCCACACCTTGGACTTGGCTATACCCTTTCGCGACTAGCCTTGCTTTGTAGCGCACATTCGAACCATCGGTTTTGCGTTTAAACACTCATTTGCACCTGACAACTTTCTTATTTTTCGGAGGGTTCACAAGAGACCATGTCTCATTTCGCTTCAACGAATCTAACTCCTCCTTCATAGCGGAAATCCAATTGTTCGCTTCTTTTGAGTTAACCGCTTCCTTATACGTGAACGGTTCGCAACTATCCACGTCTTCTGCAATAGCCAAGCAATACGCAAAATCAGAATATCCATATCTCGAAGGTGGTCGAATGGTCCTTCTGACACGATCGCGGGTTAGCTCGTACGTTTGCGGATCCAATTGGCTTTCTTCTTCATCAACTCGGGTCGGGTTTGATGAATCGGGTTCGGATCGGTTTTGGTCGACTTGGGCTAACTGGTCTCGGGTTTGACCTTCAAAACCGCCTGCATTTAGCGGTATTTTATTCCCAACATTTTCCGACTCATGCTCCACCTCGGAGTGAACCGTGTCATTTATTCTCAACTCATGCGCATCTTTTCCTCGAATCATTTCCGCTTCGTTAAAAATAACGTCTCTTGAAATGATAAATTTGCCCGACTTCGGACACCATAATTTATACCCCCTTAACATTCTCGGGATATCCAACAAATACGCATTTCTTCGACCTCGGTTCCAACTTGCCGTCATTGATATGCACATATTCGGGATAGCCAAATATTCTCAACATCGAATAATCAGCCGGTTTTCCCGACCAAACTTCTTCCGGCGTTTTCAACTCAATCGAGGTAGTCGGAGATCGATTAATCAAATAGCACGCCGTGCTAATCGCTTCTGCCCAAAATTCTTTTCCCAAACCCGCATTTGAAATCATACTTCTCGCACGCTCAAGAAGTGATCTATTCATTCTTTCGGCCACACCATTTTGTTGTGGGGTATGCACAACGATTTTGTGTCGCAAAATACCTTCGGCCACACAAAAATCATCAAACTGACGATTACAAAATTTCAACCCATTATCGGTTCGCAACTGCTTGACCCGTTTACCCGTTTGAGTTTCTAGAAGTTTCTTCCAAATTTTGAAATAATCGAATACTTCGCTTTTTTCTCTCAAGAAAAATACCCATACTTTCCTCGAAAAATCATCAATAAAAGTGAGCATATACTTTGAACCTTTTCCTTTGGACGGTTCGCGAGAAGGCCCCCAAAGGTCGGAGTGAATGTATTCCAATTTCTCCTTTGTCGTATGAATGGCGGTCAAAAAACTCACTAGCTTATGCTTCCTGAAAATGCAGTGGTCGCAAAATTCCAGATTTCCAGTACTTTGAACGCCTAACAAATTTCGCTTGCTTAAAATCGTCATACCACGCTCACTCATGTGACCCAATCTCATATGCCACAACTTCGTAATTTCCTCATCCGTAATCGAACTTGAACGGACAATAGTGGCAGAACTGAACGAGACGGGTTTTGTTTCAGGTTTGGTTTTTGGAATCCAAACCGGTTTGGTTTGAACCGGGTTCGGTTTTGGGTTGGACTTGGGTTGAACCGGTTTTTCTTGAACCGGATTGAACCGAGCCGGTTGTTCTTGAACCGGCGCGAACATGGCCGATTTTTCCTAAACCGGGCCGGTTTTTTCCTGAACCGGTGCGAACCGATCCGGTTTTTCCTGAACCGGCACAAACCGATCCGATTTTTCCTGAACCGGCGCGAACTGGGCCGGTTTTTCCTGAACCGGGCCGGTTTTTTCTTGAACCAGCGCGAACAGATCCGATTTTTCCTGAATCAGGGCGAACCGAGCCGATTTTTCCTGAACCAGGGGATTTTCTTGAACCAGATTTGAACCCGATTTTTCCAAAATAACTGTACCGGCCTTTCCGGTAACCGTCGAGGCTTGCAAAAAATAAAGTGTACCAATGCGTTTCGCCTTCATGATTGTGAGAGCACCGATTGAAACACGCATAACTCCACCTTCACTTCTGAACTTGCAACCTCTTTCTTCGAGCGATCCCAACGAGATAAGATTTTTCTTCAAATCGGGTATGTGCTTCACACCTGTTAACGTCCGAATTCGCGCATCATGAAACTTGAGCGATATTGTACCGGTACCGGCAACCTTACAGGAATTATTATTTCCCATGATAACTCTCCCATGATAAACCAACTTCGATTCGGAGTCATATGTTGAGATGCCCCCGAATCCATAATCCAACAATTCTCATCCTCTAAGCAATTATCGACAACGGAAAGCGAATCAAAATTGTCGATATTTGCCGAATTAGCCGATTCGGAACCTTTGCCACGATTATCCGCCGATTGCTTATTCTTCAATTTGTAACAATCGACCTTGATGTAGCCCTTTTTCTTACAATAATTGCAAATAATATTTGGATTATATTTACCCTTAGATTTCGACCGGCTTCTCCAATTTTTCGACCACCGATCCGATGACCGACCGTGTTCCACAAACAAACCGGAACCCGTACCGGTTTTCTCATTGGTTATCTTACCATCGATGTGAGATTTCGCTTACAAATTCGATTTAACATCCTCAAGAGAGATTTTCTCCCTTCCATACATCATCATATCTTTAAACCCTTTATATGAAGCGGGTAAAGAGCACAAAAGCAAAAGGGCTTGATATTCATCATCCACCTTTGCGTCAATTTTGGCCAAATCATTAATAATCGACACAAACTCCGAAATATGTTCGGACACGGAACCTCCCTCCGACATCCGGAGCGTATAAAGACGCGACTTTAACCTCAATCAATTCGTGAGCGACTTTTTTTTGTAATTTTTCCCACAAATCTTTCGCCGTCTTTTCCTCCATAACCTCTTGCAATGTCCCATTGCTAAGGCATAATTGGACAATGGAGAGAGCCTTATCATCCATATCTCTTCATTTCTTGTCCGTTATCGCATCCGGCAAATTGTCTCTCCCAAAAACTGCATATTTTACTCCATGACTGGATAAAATTGCCAACATACGAACTTGCCACAAGACAAAGCTCGTCTTACCGTCAAACTTCTCAATATCAAATCGTCCCGACATTTTCATTAACCCAAAAACTAAAGTTCCTCCTTCGGTTTTGAACCGGTTTGTACCGGTTTAGGCAAAGCGTGAAATCCGGTAGAGATTTACGCGTAGAACCTCGCTCTGATACAAGATTGTTATGATTTCTTGTCGGAAGCGTGAATTTTGACATGGATTCGAGGCACCTTTTGGTGTCTTTAATGATGGCCAAGAGAGAGAGAGAGAGAGATATAAAGAGAGATGAAGAGATGCAAAATGAACCATTGTCTTATTCTTTATGTCAAAGGTCTTAAATACATACTAAAAATAAAAATCCAAATGAGCCCAAATATACAATTAGGGAGTCCATTCAACACCATAAAATCCAAAGTAACTTCATAAGTTACCTTGACCCGCTCCATGTTAAATCCCGGCGCAATAATTCGGCGTCGGTGGGCCCACTTATTCCCGTCAAGACACACGAGTCCTCCACCAATGAGTTGTCGGGCAAGCGGATTACCATCACCGTGTGTTTTCTCGAATGTCTCAGTAGTATCCATCAGCACGGTCTTAACTAGTTCAGGATCTGTTATAACCAGACGGGGTCTGGATCCGAACCAGTACACAAAGGGGCTGCCAAATCGAGCGATCCATTGGGAGAAGAAGGGAGCGACTCGGTCGATGATGTCATGGTGGATTGAGGAGAGAGGTGCAGACTGGTATTTGGAGATGATAGATACATAATCTCGCTGGTTGCCGGAGATTAATCGGCATGGCGGACCTCTTATGTTCTGGCGAGAGAAGTAGAGAGATATCAGGTAGGGGAGGTAGATGTGCTTGTAGAGATAGCGAGAAAGGAAGATGGTGAGGCAGAGGATGGTGAGCAAAAGAGGAGTCATGGCTGGGAAACAGACAGATTAGAGACAGGGGGGAGTGATATAGAGGACCAACACAATATGAAGAGGAGAGATGACTTGATGTGTTGTGTTGCTTTACTGGAAAGAACAAAAGAGAGTCAACAGAATATGTCAGTTATTATTCAAAAAGAAAGAAAAGAGTCAGTTTCAGGTAGTTGGATTGATTGAGGCCAACTATTCATGAGATAATTGTGTGTATGCTTCTTTTGTTACGTCCAATTTTTCTTTTATTTTCCTAAAAAAGAGAATATTAATAATTTTCTATGTGTTGCATGAGTAAAAAAATATATACTTTCTAATTTTATGTATGGTAAAATTATTTTCGTAAAAATTAGAATTTAGAAATCTATTTCATTGAAATCAGCGTTTCTTACAAAAAAAATTTGTTGTTTCAAAATTTTATTCAGTTTTGTATTGTCTAATTATTTTTGTATCAGTAAAAATAGTCAGAACAATTTCTTAATTTCTCCAAATTCTTCTATTAAAGCTTGATAATCCACATATTCATTTATAGAATTCCAAATTCCAAATATTTATTAATTAGATTTTCGTGACCTTTTTTCAATAAAACTCTTTTTTTTTATTTGCCACACCTTTGACCTAATCAACCATGGTCTCTCTCTTGGTAGACTTTCTAAAACTCTTGCACAAACCTTTCTCCGCTATTTTCCGCGCGTACCTCACATGTCTCTCAAGTGAGTGTTTTTTGTGGCCGGCCGCATATGTGGTAAGATGAAGGCCACCATTTGCCCCGCTATAAAGGAATTGCCCTCATCTCTCTCGGTCTCTCCCCTCTCCAACTCTCTCCCTCTCTTCTGCCACGCCTGTGTGTGGGCCTCAAATAGCTAGCATGATAAATGGTGATTCATTGATTTTATGTAGCAATCTTGTTTGTTTCCTTATGCAAATATGTTAATTAAATTATTGTACATGATAAACAATTTCATGTTGCATTATTTTCAACATATTTTAGATATGTTAAATAAGGTAATATTAGAATAATTGTTTAAATAGATATGTTGAATAAGATCTAAATGGTGTATTTTTTTATTAGTTAACAAGAAGTGCTTATAATTGTTTATGCGATTTAAATGAGATAATTATTTAAATATTAGTATTAGTTTGGTTGAATAAGATTTATATGGTGTTATTTTTATTAGTTAATAAGAAATGATTATTACTGTTTATGTACCATTTTTTATGAGTGGTATTATGTGTGGAGATGTGTAACATTTGAATTAACATAACAAGATCTATCACAAAAATGTGGAAAAGGGCTATGATTTAAAATGTTGGTTCACCGATGAGATCCGAAATTTTAGAATATGAGAAATGAAGCCTAAATATATTTTAGCCATAATTAGTGAAACGTATAGATTGCCAGCTCAAGAGATAGTCAAGTCACTCCTCTGAAACATTGTGAGAAATCTTAAGTTTTGACTCACGAAAAACTCATCTAGTACGGTTGATATTTAACAACTCTTCAACTAACTGATGGTGAGTTTTGAGTCTTAAAAAAATTGTGAAAATTAACTCCATTTTCGATGAATAGCTAGTGTTTCCCAATGCCTCAATCAGATGAATCTATTGGAAACATTTATTTTGTCATTTTAATTTAGTAAAAGTTTGGGTAGGCATTTATGATCATATCATATTGTTTTTTTGATGAAGAACAGGAGAGTTTTTTTGAAAATGAAAAGGAAACTGGAGAGGGCGATTGTCAAGGAGAATGACTGACGATATTTCCAAGGTGATGATGGATGGTGCTATCCGGTTCCAAGGATAAACCAGCCCTCTCTAACTTTCTCTCCCTTTAATCATCCTTTTCAGATTACAAACAAAAAAACATCTCTCTCACACAATCATGTCTCAAAATCGCCACTCCAACAAAAAAATCCAAAGGAAACTCTTCTAGAAATAATCAACAAAAAGGCACCATCGCACTGTCCCACCTCCAACAGCTCAAGATGGTATCCTCCCGACACCTCAAACATTGATGTTGCCGTACGCAGGAAACCGCGGTGGAAAGGTCACTTATGTTCCAGTAAAAGTCACAAAAGGTGAAATTGTAGCTTCTCTGAGCTCTGGAAACCTGAGTCTGGCAAAGCAACTAGGAGCTCAACAAACGCATTTGCCCAACGCTCAACTGACGCTGGCCATGGCGAGTGGTCCTAGCAGTAATGTAGTTCTGCTTCCGGAGGGAGCACTTATACCTGCTACTGGGACGAACTCACAAGCCACATCCAAACCGGTGGGCGGAGAAAGACAGCCCTTCACGGGTCCTCTAGCTCACAGACTTTCTTATCTTCAAGCTTCGACAAAAAATTCACTCTTTAACAGAGGGAAAGAAGCAGTTTTGCCCACCACAAATCCGATTATTCTCACAAATAAGAAAAGGAAATGCCTTGCTAATTCCCCCTTATCTCAGATCCCAAATCACTTCCTCCCCATTGATCATACAAACCCTTTCTGGAGGGATAAATGCCACAACTGCATCGAAACAGGGCATTTCTCCAATAACTGCGACAAATCAAGACAATGTGTTTTCTGTGACTCTCAAAAGCATACAATCAAATTTTGTGACAAACTAAAGAGACCAGATGAATCCGATACATTTGTGCTGAGAATGTCTGACATGAAGGGGGTGTTTGGAGAGGAAGGAATGCCCATTGACAGACTACAAGAGGCCACTGTCTTTCTAGACCTTACAAACGCCATGAAGGAGGAGATCAATACGTATAAGCAAACGGTGATTACTAGCCCAAAACAAACGAGAGACAAAATCACCTCCATCTTGGCGAGGTCTTTCAACTGGAGAAACCTCCATTTTGTACTAGCCCATCTTCACAAGGTTAAGTACATTCTCATTCTACCATCCGTCATTCCTCGAAACCTCTTCCTCAACGCTAGATTGCATCCTCTCTATAACAAGGGTTTCAAATTATCAACTTGTTCCATATCAGCCATGGCTGAACCCTCTGCCATAACACACAAGATATGGATCCAGTTGCTATACCTTCCAAGCTTCTGTTGGAAAAGAGAGACGATTAAGAGAATTGTCTCACCTTTCGGCAGAATGGTAGCTCATGGACCACTTGTTGATGTCCCCACCTTAGAGACACTGACAGTGGAGATTGAGACCAATAATCATGCAAAAATCCCGCATGTCCTCAAACTCATCATTGAGGAGGAGTTATTCCTAGTTCCGGTGAAGGTAGATTGCCGTCAGAACCTCCTCGACCAAAATAACGAACAAAATACGCTCACTGTTATTCTTAACGAAAACACTCTTCCACAAAATAATTCGAAAACACCAACACTAGTCGACGACGGCCAAAAAACATCGTCAGAATCAATAGTCCAGTCATCCTCAGTCCAGTGAACCGGAGGAGGAAAGGCTGGAACGTGAAATGTATTGAGTGGAAAAACCTAAGGAGAGTGTTCCTCCTGTTCTGTCATCTGCACAACCGGAAAGATGGTTGCAAAACTCATCACCACAAACCGAGGAGACGGCATCACCATCGGACATAGAAATCATCGATAATTCAGACATTTTGGTTCGGCAGAACCAAGTCATGAATCAAACGATACAGACTGCGCCGATAAGGATATCGGTGCCGGTGCTGCTCAGCAGTGACATGTCCGATGAAGAGTCTAGTGAAAGACACAACCCTCGGAGCAGGAGGCATGTTGATACACCGCCGGCTAACAAGGAAGTCTCGAGCATCAGGAAGATAGGTGGGAAACCTAACCCTAAATTCTCACTGGACATATCCGGTGCAAACAAAAATGGAGATATTAAGATGTTGGATGTTCAAATGCAGACCATAGCAGATGGAAGCACTGGAGGGAAAGGATGCGACTCTCACCTACTTGCATGAGGAAACATCCTCTCGGGAAACGAGGATGAGGCGGCACATGCGGGGGATGAATCTGATTCTCCATATTTTGCTGACAAAGCCATCATGATGCTCACCTTGACATCCACTCAGGAATCGCCAACTCAGCAAGGTCCCACGATGCAAATGGAGGAAAATCAAAACAACGGTATAAATTCAAATTTAGCCTCCTTTTTTTCAAAAAATGATTTGATCTCTGATCAACAAGTTGGCAATAAATTTAATGCAAAAGAGAATAATGATTCACCCATCTATCAAGCATTAAAAACAAACACTGCACCTCCCTTACCTTGCACGAAACCTAGAGGCTGTAAGAAAGTAACAATACAAAATCTTTCTCTTTTTAAGCAATCCGTTGCAAAAAATATCTCTAAAGCTAATCTTGAAAACAACACTTTACAAAAAAAGATAAAAAGTGAATAAACAAAAAAACTCTACGAGCTTACACAGAAGCTCAAGGAACAAAATACCTACTAAACTTTATGAGGGTCTAGTGCTATCTCCCACTGAAAAAAGAAAAAAGAGGACAAAAAATAACTTTGTAGAAGAACAAGCAGCCAAGGCTGGCTTCCTTGATGAATTGAGAGTTGAGAATATCACCTCTAATCCATTGTCTGTTGATACATCTGACAGAATTGAGGATTTTGGTAGGCTATAAAAAAGATAAAAGCATAAAGAATGTGCAAGCGGGCCCATCATGTGTTGACAAAGGAAAATGTCAAGCTGAGGAACCGGAGAGTGACTCCTCACTTGAAGAGGAGTCCGACTGACTAAACTCTCATTAGATAATACTTTTGGAGAAACAAACTAAGTCATAGTTCATGTTTGCTCAATCGATGTATCTTGTATTTCTCTTTGATTGTAGTTATTATTTATGGATATGTTAAAACTAAGTTCTTTTGACCTCCTAACGTGGAATGTTAGGGGATTAGGAAGTGATGATAAATGTAATGTGGTAAGGGACACAATTAGAAACACGCGTTGTAAAATTTTGTGCTTCCAGGAAAGTAAATGGGACGACGTAAATTACTTTAAAATTGCACGTATTGCCCCATCCCGTTTCAAAAGTTTCTATGCAAACAATGCCATCGGTTTCAAAGGTGGTACTATTATTATTTGGAATGATTCTTTCAAACTCATCCACTCTTTTTCTACAACACACGTGTCAAACGTCATGTTACAAGATATTTCTTCTCTTAACTTTTTTCTCATCTCAAATGCATACGGCCCCACCGAAGATAATCTCAAACAAGATTTCCTCCTTTGAGATAGCACAAATCAGAGCGGATAACCCGACATATCCATGGATTATGTTGGGTCATTTTAACCTTCTAAGAGAAAGAAGGGATACAACGTCCTCAAGTTTCAATACCTCTCTCTTGATTTCAACCAAATGATTTTTGATCTTGATCTTCTAGAAACGCCTTTGCGTGGGAGAAAATTTATGTGGACGAACAAAAGAGAAACTCCGTGCTTGTGTAAATTAGACAGGACTCTCCTCTCCCCACAATTCATTTCCTCCAATCTTAACTCTAAGCTCTATGACCTACCATCCTCAACATCCGATCACGCACCACTCATACTATCTCTATACTCTCATGAAACACCCTGTCCAAAACGCGTCAAGATAGAGAGGTGGTGGTTCAAATATGTTGAATTCAAGACTATAGTGGCAGATTCATGGTCCACTCCCACTCATCAAAATTTATCTTCAAAAAATTATCTCATAAAACTAAAAAGGTTGAGACACGCATTTAAGGGCTGGTCCAGAGACCTTAATAAGGGATGAAACACATCATTGGCACGAGCCAAATGAGTGACTCATCTTTTAGACAAAGTTGAGGAGAATAGGACACTCACAATTTTTGAGTTCGAATTGAGGATAAGACTCAAAATAATCATATATGTTCTAGCAAACTTTAGTGAGATTAAATGGCAACAAAGAGCCTCGTGTAATTGGATTAAAATGGGTGATAAGAACACATCATATTTTCATGCCATAGCATCCAAGAAAAACAAATAAAACTACATCTCATCCATTAAAATCTCCCTAGACTCCGACTAGGTTTTAGATTCGTCTAGCGACATACTAAATGCCTTCAAGAGTCACTATACCAACCTCTCCTTCATAAACAATCTCCAAAATGATCTAGCTCCACTAGCTATACTTTTTGATGAGATTGAGGTCAAGGGAGTCATAGATACCTTCCCCAAAGGAAAATCATCCGGGTCGGATGGCTTACCGAATGAGTTTCTACAAAAATTCTGGGAGATCATCAAAGATGATATTATGTGGCTCATAAAGGACTTCGAGAGAAATTCACTTGATCTATGGCGATTGAATGAAGCCGCCATAACCTTGATACCGAAGATTGAAGGACCCACACAAATTAATCACTTCAGACCCATAAGTGTTATATGTGCCCCAATTAAGATTATTTCCTCTTTACTTACAAAGAGGTTACAACCTTATATGGAAAAAATGGTTCATCCTAATCAATCGGCATTCATTAAAGAGAGGTCTATCACATAATCCTTTCTAATAGCCAGAGAATTATCATCTTTCGCCCACAAAGCAAAGATACCCTCCGTCCTCTTTAAAATTGATTTTAAACGAGCATTCGACTCGGTGAAATGGAATTTCTTGGAAGCCATGCTAGTGGCAAGGGGATTCCCGGCTATATGGATCCTATGGATTAAGCACTTGCTTAAATCATCATCTTCTTTTCTCAAAATAAATGGGCTCGAAAGCTCAACGTTCTTTCATTCAAGGGGGTCCGACAAGGAGACCCCCTATCACCTCTTCTCTTTAATTTGGAGGTAGATGTACTTCAAAGCATGTTAGCTAACATCTTGCCTCTCATGAACCAACATCATGTAATACAACCTCAAATTCTACAATTCGCCGATGACACTACATATTTTACGAAGGCTTCCCCGTTCAATCTCAAAATAATAATGGCCGTATTTGATATTTTCGGAAAGATGAGTGGTCTAATGGTGAACTCCGAGAAGAGTTTGTTCACTGCATTTCAGATTCCTGAACAACTAACTCCTCCGATAGCTAGAATCTTGAGATGTAATGAAAATAACTTATCGATTAAATTTCTAGGGTTACCGCTTACAATACGAAAACCAAATAACCCCACGAAAATTCGCTTCTTCCTTTGGCTTCTACAAGCAAACCGATTACCCACCCAAGAGAAACTCATGCGTAAAGGGTGGCAAAGCATAGCTTCCTGCACATTGTGCTCTTCCGGTATAATGAAAATTGCCGATCACCTATTCACAACCTGTCCCTACAGTACGAGAGTTTGGAGTTACTTTGGAGCAACTCCGGACGCCAACACATGCTCAATCTTCTCCTTCTGGCAAGAAACGAGAAGAAATCAAAATACGGACTCTGAAAAAAAGGAATGGGACCTCATGTGGGTGGCGGCATGTTGGAATATATGGAAGCAACGAAATAATCAAATCTTCAACAACCGGCGCGCTACACCGCCAATAACGGGAAGGATGGCATCGCAAGACACACAACTCTGGTCTGACAATTACTAGCAAATAAGTGGGTTGGAATGGGAAGCGATCTTGCTAGGTCTTAGGATTTTTTTCTCTTATTTCACAATGGTTGTGTTGTAATTCCCTAATTTATAAGCCAATTCAGCCTATTCGGATTAGAATCGGGAAGCTCCTTAATATATGATTCCTACGGTTATATCAAATTATTATTTTTATATAAATTTGTATGATTTTTCTTCCGACTTGATCGTTTCTGATCCTGATTCGATTTAGATGACTCCGACTCGCTATCTCGAGGGACCGCCTCTGATTCAGATTCCCTACTCTGATTGTCCGAACCTTGAGTATAACAAAACTTTGAAAGTCAAGTTTTGTATGTCATAGAATATTAATAGAAGGTTATTTGTGACTTAATTGATTAGTTGCTTGTGTTGAATGCTTATTTCGGGTAAAAAAAATGTATTTTGCTTCTTTTTCAGTTTCTATTTTTATTATTTTGTGAATTGCGATATTTAGTTTTTATCATTTTTGTGCATTGTTATATTTGTATGAATATCATGGGAGAAGGAAATTGTAACAATAATGAGAATAAAATAATCTCGTAATTTGGATGGGCAACATTTTATTTCTATGAAATATTTTGAGAAGTGTTTGATATATGCGAGACATAGAGATGAGACGGAAAAGATGAATTAGTGAAAGCTCGTCCACTACTTCCTTGGCTTGTCGGGAAGCGTAGCAGGTTGATGAAGATGGAGAGATGTAACGAAGGCTAGGCTTTCTGAGGTTGATATAGAAAGGAAGCCTTGTTGTTGAGGGCTTACAGGAATAAGGGAGAGCAACGGAGATTGCAGTTCGTTGGAGGCTGTGATGAAGGGGAGAAAGATCAAAGGCGAAAGAGGTGGTGGTGAAGATTTGTCAAGAGGAGGTGCGTCTCTAGGCATGGGGGAATTACGTACGTGCGGCTAGAAGCACAACAGCAACGCTTTGTAACGGCAGCTTGACGGGACACAATTTTAGGTTGAATTTGGGTGTTGCAACAATTGATTGCATTGACATGTGCTGTGCTGCAGAGGTATTGTATATGAAACGATATGGATACAACAATACAATAATTCTGAAAAACACATGACATAATTACATCTATTGTATACAATCTTTTACTATTTCTTAATAATAATTTATATTTTGAGCTAATAAAAATATGTTATGCATAATATTTTATGTACCAAATTATATTTGATCATAGATACATATCTAATTCTTATCTGAGAAATATACAGAAAAATATGTGCTACCATTTTGATAGTAAATATTTAAATATATCTACATAGTATCTGTATCGGACAAGTATGATATGATATGTCTTAATTTTTGAACTACAACGTAACATAGGACATATGTATGAGTCATGACTAGCTAACGACGAAACATCAGGGATGAATAATCAGGAACAGGTCCCATCCCTCATAGACACCACATATGTTTCTAGCCCTTTCAGAGACATGTTTCGCCAATGTTAGATCATGTGTTGTAGTGAATCATACCCCATAATGTATGAAAAATATTTGGTTTAGGGTTTAGGATTTAGAAACTCAAGATTCTTTTCCATATCCAAAAACATAACCCATAACAGTCTTTTAATAGAGCTCTTCATACTGGTAGTCATTCTACCATTTTTTCACTAATTAAAACACACTGCTATGCTAGTCACACTAGGCAAAACACACACTCCCATCTCATTTTAAACTCAAATCTTTCGAAAAAGAACTTGAATACCATACTGAGGTTGAAGAGTCATGGACATGACCGGAGCATGAACATAATAAGACGACAACTGAAATTCAAACCTTTGCAATATCATTGTGACCGCCACTCTGGCTTCCATGTTGGCCAAATTCTGACCCACACAAATTGTGGGACCCACACCAAAGGGAAAATACGAGCCTAACTGATAGCTTTTTCCTTCCGAAAATCTCAATGGGTTGAATTGTTTTACGTCTGGGCCCCATATGTCAGTGTCGTGGTGATTGTATAAGATGGGCATTACGATTTGCGTTCCGTCTGGAATGTCGTATTGGCCAAGTTTGATGTTCTTTTTTGCCACTCTGCTTAGGAGAACAGCCGGAGAATAGAGACGAAGCGTTTCTTTTATAATCATGCTTACCTAGTCAAAGTAATTAATTGTAATTTATCATTTGTACTTAAGAAGTTTCTCAAGCATGTAATTATCTACTCCTCAACATTTTCCTCACTTTTTGCTTCTTTCACCGACGAGATAAGTGCAATGTCTGGTGTGATGAAATGTGAAAACTGTCATAATGTTATGCAAATATGGTTATTTTAGCTTATTATCAGAAAATGTTTTGTTTACTAGCATGATATAATCTAATCACTTATCCTTCAGTGAAAGAGAAAAAGTGGGAGAAATATAGAGAACTTGGTATATGAGTACAATTTTTAAGAAAGCAAATATTTTTGTAATAAAACTTGGTTCATAAACTCACAATTTTGAGATTGGCCAGGTCATCAGCAGTAGGACAGATTCCCCTTCCACAAACATTCAACACCTCCTCACGAGCCTTGTGTTGCCACTCTTGGTGAAACGCAAGTAAAAACATGGCCCAGGCTAACATGTTGGCAGTAGTTTGTCTTCCCGCAAAACAAAATGTTTTGCACTCCTCAATTATTTCTTCCATTTCGAACTCAGGTTCATCAGCCTTGCCAGCCGCCAACATCAACCCCAGAAGATTCTTGGAATCTTTGCATTCTATTTCCTTTTTCTCTATTAGCCTTCTCAAAGATTCTCGGATTTCCTCCTCAACCTTCCATCTCCTTCGGTTCCTATTTGTAGGTATGAACCTTCAATGAAAATAATAATTTTTCAGATGAAAAAACTAGTATATATTTAGACAACATAAAAATAGATAACTACATTTGGATTTTGATGATTAAATTAATTATCACCTGAAGCCTGGAAAGTAGAGAGTGTTCGTTGCCAGAGTAACAAGGGCGGCTTGTTTATCTTGCAAGTCAAAAATGTGTTTTGCTTCCTCATAGTTGCTTCCAAATGCAACTATAGAAATTACATCAGCTGTGAAAACATGAAATTCTCTGTCGACATCAATCTCAAACTCGCATTTGAGGTCTCTATGCTTCTCCCAGTTATCCAGCATTGATGATGTGGCAGTTGCTATTTCTGGAATCCAAGCCTGTAAAATAAAGTATAGGGATATGTCGCAATTGATCTATTAGTATTAACCACGGGATCTGATTTTGCATTTTATTTTGTTCATTACTTGAATTTCTGAAGATTATCTGATCAACTGAACATTGATAAAGAACTAGCATCAACTAAAGATTCTTAATTAGAGAACTCAACAAACTTTATTGATTAATAATAATAATAATTGTAAACATGGTTGGTTGAGATATTATATTAGAGTTTTGTTTGTCAAAGGGCCTATTTTTATGGCCAATTTCACACTTTACACATCTCATCCACATATGCAAGACAAATAAAATTAGAGGCATTTTATCAACTGTGTTTGTCTGCCCGCATATTTTTTGAATAGTTTTGAGCGTGCATGTCACACGCTTACTAGCTTCCTCAAGAAGTTGTTTCTGATGTGTCATTTGACACTGGCCCGCATAATTTTAAAGTTGAGTTCTTCTTTTAACTTGACACGCTCCGTATTAAAAGCAGGCGCAATAATTCGACGGTGTTGAGCCCACTTACTGCCGTCATGGCTCACGAGTCCAGCAAAAAGCTGGTGGGTAAGTGGGTTTTGACCAGTTGTTCTTCCAAATGTCTCATTAGTATCCATCAGCACAGCCTTAATAAGTTCTGGATTTGTTATAACCAGACGGGGTTTGGATCCGAACCAGTATACAAAGGGGCGGCCAAATCGGGAGATCCATTGGGAAAAGAAGGGAGCGACTCGGTCGATGATGTCATGATGGATTGAGGAGAAAGATATAGACTTATATTTGGAGATGATAGCTCGGTATTCAGGCTGGTTGCCGAAAATATATCGAAAGGGCGGGCCTGTGATGTTCTCCCGAGAGAAGTGAAGAGAAATCAAGTAGGGAAGGTAGATTTGCTTGTAGACATAGCGAGAAAGGTAGAGAATGAGGAGGAGGAGGATTAGCAGGAAGAGAGGAGACATGGCTGGCAATACAAAGATGAAGAGAGTGAAGAGTGAGATTGAGGGTTAACAAGGGTCGTGATATATACAGGCAGTGACTTTGTTAATTACGGTTCTCTACATTTTTAAGTTGTATTGACAATTTTACCAATAGTATTGAAATGATTACTTACAATTAATTGATAGCTTGTAATTAATTGAAAGTTAATTATCTTTGCTTATTTAATAGGAATAATTTAGTGAATCAATATTTTAATATATAAAAGATGCAGTAAATTATAAAGAATTATTCAAAAAACTGAGAAAATATGTGAATTACTTATGTTTATATTGCATCAACACAAATTTGTAAATTTTCACCGCTATTTAACATGGATCAACACATCAAATTATTTATTTGTAAGATCTCTTTACAGAAAGCCCAAGTAACACATGGGAGAAAATTATAACAAGAAAAGGAGGAGATGACTTGTTACGTTAAGTTTTTTGGAAAGTAAGAAATACGAAGAGGGTCAACAAAATCTGTCAGTTATTATTCAAAAAGAAACTGAAAAAGTCAGTTTGTAGTAATTGGATTGATTGAGGCAAAAAAATTTATTAGATCATTGTGTGTGATTCTTTTGACATATATTGTTTTACTTCTATTTTCTTTAAAAGAGGTTTTAGTAATGTTATATATATATCACAATTCACACTGAGTCAAAATATACATATTTTTATTATTCTATATTTTGGAATTATATCCGTAAAAAATAAGAATTCAAAAATTTATATTTTTGAAATCATTGTTTCTTACAACAAAATAATTTGTTTTCTTGAAAATTTATACGGTTTTTTTATTGTTTAATTATTTTGACAACACTAAAATCGCAGGAACGATTTTAATTTCTCAAAATCCTTCTTTTAGTCTAGGTTAGTCTAGAAATATATTAGGCTAGGTTAGACTAGAGAAATTTTGTGTAATTCTTCAATCCCGCTCAAGTGTCATTTTTTCTAACATTTGATGTAACCTGAACATTGTATTTGTTATTTTCTATTTATATTAATGAAAATCTCAGTGGGCAGCGTCCACTGAAGCTTTAAAAAATATCCTTCTTTTAAGGTTAATAATCCATTATCCATTTATGGGATTCAAATATTAAGCAGATTAGTATTTTTTAACTTTCCTTTAATAAAACTCCAAATTTCTTTTTCTATTAGCTACACCTTTGACCTTACCAACCGTGGGCACAAGAAATCTCCCTGTAGCCTGGCCTCTACTAGGCTGACAAATGGTGATTTCACCTTTTCTTTTTCCTTCTTTTGCTAATGATGCCCTAGTAGAAACCTTTTTTGTTTCCAATTTCCAAATGCAAATATGTTAATTAAAAAACTGCCACATGATAAACAATTTCATGTTGCATTATTTTATTTTGGATCTGTTAAATAAAGGTCATATGAGCAGAATTATCTAAATAGTAGTATTTAGTACTTAGGTTGAATTAGATTTAAATGGACTTTTTTTTAGTTAACAATTAGAAGTTTTGATTATAATTGTTTATATGTGAATTTAGATCATGTATTATATTAAGGTGTGTGTAACATTTGAAATAACATAAAAAGAGGGATCAGGAAATATGTAAAAGGGCTGTTGATAGTTTGTTAACCATAACACTATGTTGTGCTTGCTATTGAAATAACTGAATTGCACTAACATATTCTATTCTATGTTACACGAATATGGATTCGGATACAAGTGTCGTATCCAATATGAGTATATATGATACGGATGTGATAATTTTGAAAAAAGCATAGGATACAATTACATCTATATTATATAATATTTCATTATTTTTTTAACAAAATTTGATATTTTAATCTAAGAAAAACATAATGCGCCAAAATATAATTGTTCTTATAAGAAAATTCTAATTTTTATTAGAGAAGTATAGAGACAATAATAAATATGTGTTATTATTTTGAAATTAAATTTTTAAATATGTTATATAAAGTATGTGACAAGTATCATACGAATATTGAGATATGATACTGATACGGTATCTGGTATATCTTGCTTTCTGAAATGCCGGTCTAACCATAGGACATATGCAATGACTAGTTCGTGACGAAATATTAGGGACGAAGTATTACGGACAGGTCCCCTGCTCATAGACATCACATTATTCACATACAATTTTCCTCTTCCCTAATTTTAATCTATATATATTATAGTGATCATAACTTATAATGCATGAATAATGTGTTGGATAATTTAAAAGAAGAATATATAGGATATGAAGAAGAATGAAGAGAGAGATTTTACTCTATTACTTGAATCTTGATAAGTGTTATCTCTTACAAAAATATCAGGCACAAAGGTTCATCATGATCAATAACCTTTTTTACATAAACAAAATAAATGCAATTAAGTTCATAACTTTACTCAATTCAAGACAACCCCTTTCACATATGCACAAACACTAATCATACATGAAACTACACATGCATGAATCAAAATATTAAACTAAGCTTAAAACTCTATATAATATTTTTCTCTCTGCAAGAAAAAAGGAAACACATAAATGATAAGTCTTACTACACTATGTTATACATGAATGATAGTCCTTCTACCATATTACTTCACTAAAACACACTGCTATATATTGCTAGTCACACTAGGCAACACACACTCTCTCATCTCAATTTAAATTCAAATCTTCCGAAAAAGAACCTGAATACCATACTGAGGTTGAAGAGTCATGTACATAATTGGAGCATGGACATAAGAAGGCGACAGCCGAAATTCAAACCTTCGCAATATCATTGCGAGCCCCACTCTGGCTTCCATGTTGGCCAAATTCTGACCCACACAAATTGTGGGGCCCACACCAAAGGGTAAATAGGCACCTAAATGATAGCTTTTACCTTCGGAAAATCTCAATGGGTTGAATTCTTTTACGTCGGGCCCCCATATGTCACTGTCGTGTTGATTGAATAAGAGAGCCATTATGATCTGTGTGCCTTCTGGAATGTCGTATTGGCCAAGTTTGATGTTCCTTTTCGCCACTCTACTTAGAAGAACAGCCGAAGAGTAGAGACGAAGCGTTTCTTTTATAATCATGCTTACCTATAATTAAAGTTAGATTACAATTTCTAACTTATACATATGATGTTTCTCAAGCATGTAAACAACTACCCAAAATTTTCCTCAGATTTTACATTTCCATAAGAGATAATTGCAATGTGGTGTGATGATAAAAGAAATAATAGGTCTAGAGAGATCATGCAACCGGATTCCGTTATCAATCCCGAAATATTAAAAAGGCAGAGGAGAGTGAGAAAAAGGAACAGAATATTTAGTTATTAATATTTCCATTGAATCGGAATCCGGTGGTATGATATCTAGAGACTTAATTTAAGTTAAACTTGTCGTGATGTTGTGCAATTATTATTAGTTTAGCCCAGTCGCTCAGAGAAAAAATTGCTAGAAATATAGAAAGTTTGGTATCAAAATGCAGTTTTTAATAAAACATTTTTGTAATGAAACTTGGATCATAGACATAAACTCACAATTTTGAGATTGGCCACGTTATCAGCAGTAGGACACTTTCCCTTTCCACAAACACTCAACACCTCCTCACGAGCTTTGTCCTGCCACTCTTGATGAAACGCAAGTAAGAACACGGCCCAAGATAACAAGTTGGCAGTAGTTTCTTTTCCTGCAAAATAAAATGTTTTGCACTCCTCAATAATTTCTTCCATTTCCATCTCCTGTCCATCAGCCTTGCCAGCAGCCAACATCAGCCCGAGAAGATTCTTAGAATCTTCACATTTGATTTTGTTTTTCTCTATTATCCTTCTCAAAGAATCTCGGATTTCCTTGTCAATACTCCATCTCTTTCGATTCTTGTTTGTTGGTATGAACCTTCAATGAAAATAATAAGTATCTTTTATGAAAGTATTAATAAATTAGACAACATAATGATTGGTAGCAATTAACAAACTTTGACTTGATGGCTTAAATTAATTGTCACCTGAATCCTGGAAAATAGAGAGTGCGTATTGCAAGAGAAGCAAGAAGGGCTTGTTCATCTTGCAAGTCAAAAATGCGTTTTCCTTCCTCATAGTTACTTCCAAATGCAACTATAGAAATTACATTAGCAGTCAATACACGAAATTCTTTGTCAACTTCAATCTCAAACTCGTGTTTCACGTCTTTATTTTGTCTCTCCCAATTATCCAGCATTGATGATGTGGCAGTTGCTATTTCCGGAATCCAAGCCTGTAAAATAAAGTATAAGTACTATGTACAATTCTGTTAAAGCATAGGAGCGGATGTAGTGGTTTATTTTCTTCATTTATTAGAAACCTTTGAAGCCAATTTCAACTAATTGATTGTGGTCAGCATTGGCTAATAACTCAGCAACACATTACTTTATTGGTCAATAACAATAATATTGATAGAATATTGTGGGATCATGTTAGACCCTTTTGGAGAAGATATATGTTTAGTTTATATTGATAGTTTACACACAATTTAAAAGATATTCATGGTTTAAAATTATTATACATACCTTAGTCAGTGAAGAATTTTATAAAAAGTCATAATCTCAGGGTAGTATTTTATAATCAGCACTTGCTAGGCAAATAGATTAAAAAATTAGAGGTTATTTGAGATATTAATCTAATCTATATTAGAGTTTTGTTTGTAACGGGACCTATTTTTTAGGATCATTTTCACATTTGACCTTTCCATGCATCCACAATACATATGCAAAATAATATTCCGCTAAGACAAGCCAATTGAAAACTTAATGAGAAACAGCTATGCCCACAGATAAATAAGAAACTAGACTTTATGCAAATCTTGCGTTCTTAATTTTCTAGTGTATATTCTAGATTACTTACTTTTGATGGGTATTTCTGCAAAAACAGAACATTTTTAATAAAGAAAATATATCAACTGGACGTTCAGGCTCAGGCCCACTTAATATCTTAAGTTGACATGATCACTGACCTTGACACGCTCTATATTAAATGCAGGCGCAATAATCCGGCGGTGGTGGGCCCACTTACTGCCGTCAAGGCTCACAAGTCCACCGAGAAGCTGGCGGGCAAGCGGGTTTCGACCGTTTGTCTTCCCAAACGTCTCCATATCCATCAGCACAGTCTTAACTAGATCGGGATCCGTTATAACCAACCGTGGCGTGGAGCCGAACCAGTACACGAAAGGGCGGCCGAATTGCGCAATCCATTGGGAGAAGAAGGGGGCGACTCGGTCGATGATGTCATGGTGGATCGAGGAGAAACGGATCGATTGGGCTTTGGAGAGGATGGAACGGTAATCAGGCTGGTTGCCGGAGATTAACCGGCGCGGTGGGCCGGTGATGTTTTGGCGAGAGAAGTGGAGGGAAAGCAGGTATGGGAGGTAGATTTGTTTGTAGAGATAGCGTGAAAGGAAGAAGATGAGGAAGAGGAGGGTGGTGAGGAAGAGCAGAGACATGGCTGCTAGAGAGAGAGAGAGACAGAGTGAGAGAGAGAGAGATGGAGGGGTCAAAGAGACATGATTCGTAGGATTGGTTTTCCCGGGAAAGCAAAAGAAATATGGCAGTTTCCTAAACTTCTTATTATTCAAAGAGAAACTGTCAGTTTGCGGCTGTTTGATTGATTGAGGCTGATAATCATGGAGTTCAAATTATCAGTAGTCTGGATGACCTTTGTGCCCACAATCAAAATCAATTAGTGGGTGAAAGATTTTGTTTTGTGAAATATCATGTGTTGTGTTGTGCTATGTAAGATCATTTTCCTCTACAAAATTCAACATTTGTCAACACTCAAATTTAGTATCCTTCCAGAATGTTTTACCGGTTGAGGTAGCAACCGTTGGTACACGCACACGCACGCTCTTGTATCTTTGCTTTGTTTATCTTTTGCACATCGTATATTAGAATGTCGAGTTTAAATTTGTCAAATAAAAAAATATTTTATAAAATTTCTCAAACGAGGAATGTTATGTGGTAGTTTTTAAACAATAATGGTACTCAACATGACGTTAGCCTGAATTTGTTGTGTATATATTATAGCTAATTAAATAAATTATATTTGTAATATAAAAGTATCGGATTATTGTCATACTTTTCCATTCATTACAATATATTTAAAAGTCATTTAAGTTTATGTAAAATTTATATTCTCTTGTATATGTAATTTTCTCTCTCTCTATATATATATAACTTTTTTCGAATACTTCATTTCAAATTAACTAGTACATCACCACTTAATTGTGCCTAATTAATAATCACTAATGTATACAACTAGATTTGTATGATTAGAAGGAAAATTATAATTTGCCCCCTCATTTCTCCACAAAAACGTCATATACATCATCATTGAACCCTACGATTTTATGATTTTTGTATTTACACCTCCCTGTGATGTTATGATTTTTGTATTTATACCTTCATGTGATGTTATGATTTTTATATTTATACTCTCTTATGATTTTATATTTTTTATATTTACACTTCTTATGATGTTAAGGTGATTTTTATGATATTTTTGTGAGAAATTGAGGACGGAAGAATTCATTTTTTTACTCCAATTTTTTTGCTATTGTTCCTTTCTTTTGAAACATTTATCATTTATGGTTTTATGATCAGAATTCAGAAGCTTAACCTTTTTTAAATAAATTCAATTCTATCAACATTTTTTTGCTACTGATACTTTTAATGGAAACATTTATGGTTTTATGATCAGATGCTCAATTTCTTGAAGTAGCTATTTGCAGTCTGTTGATGGAAAGTAAAAAAAAGAAAGAATGAACAAAATTCCTTCTCAAGTTCCTCTTTACTCTCATAGGAAAAGATATGTTAATTAATATTTAAAAAAAGATACATCATGATCAGATAATCCTTTTTCCTTCCTCTAAAATGCCTTCACCATTAATCTTTTCCTTCCAATATTCACATCACATCTCCAATTGACACCAACTAATTACCCCCTAATTTCTTTCTCCCCCTTTCTAAAACTAAGAGATCCCACCAGCACAGCACCTCCCTTCTTCTTCAAAAACCGAAGGGAAGAAACCCGGCCTGAGGTCCAAACTAGCGAAGAAATCAAAGAAAAGAGAGAAACAAAAGAGAGAAGATGATCAGTTCCGTCTCGCGCCGCTAAATGTTCAGCGGTGACACCTTCGACGCGCCGCCTCTGATGAATCCCGGCTGCGGAAGCTTCCGCGGCGAAGGCGGGAGCGGGGCCACGTGTCCGGCGAAGACGACTCTCTTCGCCGCCTTCCGTAGTTGACTCATCAGCTTGCGCTCTTTCATGGCCTTCTTCTCCTCGCCCCGGTCCAAATCCTCCCCGGATTTGGAGATCATCACCGTCTGTATCGGCACCGAGTTTCTCCACAGTTCATGCGGCTTCGGCGATCCTTCCTTCTTAGGCTTCGGCGATATTCCTTCCTTCTTCTGATCTTTCTTCTTCTGCTTCGCCGTTCTAGGGTTAGGGCTGGGGCCTCGATTGCGGAAACGGAACGAATTGAGAACGCATTTCTGCGGCGTTAAAACCTCCGTCGCCATGGATTGATGAACTGACGACTCGATCGAGCCGCCGCCCTTGTTATTCTTCTGCTTGATTTCTTCAATTTTGTGGTTTTGTTTGTGGATTCCGCCATGGATTTGGGAGGGAGAATTTATAGTTGAAATGGTTTGCTAAAATTAAGAGGTGATAAAGATGGAGAGTAGTTCAGGCTGGTGTACGTACCCGTACCGTTTCGCCTATCTACGCAAATAATTCATTCGCTCCAAACTATGCTAAAAAAATATAAATGACAGCTAAATGCTGATGTTTTGTGCTTTACTTATTAACAGTAGGGGTTTTACACATCTACTCCTGAAAATTTTCAAAATATGAAGTACGATGTAAAATATGAGGAATGGAAGTTCAGGGAGAATCCTGGAAAATAGAAATAAATCACGTAAATTAAATTCATATAAACTATAATTATATCATTCGTTTTTCTAAACATGCAGAAGAGAATGTACCTTTTATGCTTGTTTTTAATAAATTAGAAAATAATTGTTATAAAATAGTATTTTTCAATTTTATAGTGGGGGAATGATATTTTCACAATTTCAGGGGCTTAAGTGATATATTTTACGAATCAGATCAGGTAGAAGAAAACTTTATTTAGCTTAGATTCATGCAACTTAAAATCAGGTTTATTATCGGTACGGTAGTTTCTTAAGCCTGAATTAACTAAATAGTTATAGATCATATGGTTAGGAAATATTTCAACAAGAACAAAAAAAGCTTATGCTAATAATTAATATTAATATTAATATACATTTTTGTCCTTATTAATAAAAAGAAAAGACTGAATTTTTATTTTTGAAAATGAGGGCAAAAACATTATTTAACATAAACATTACTTGTCAGTATTATAACATTTTCTTTAATATCACTACTTATAAGTTATATAGTACATTACTTCGAGATTAATTTTAACAAGTCATAGCACAAAATTTAACATATCATTTGATACAACATGATCAAATTTTTGGAGACAACATTTTTTTAAGGGACCTGATAGAACACGACGATAGTATAATACGACTGTTCAGATCCAATAACAGTATATAATTTATTTTCTAATAACAATATATATAATTTATTTTCTAATAACAATATATATATAAAAAGTGAAAACAATATATAGAATGAGAAAAACTGTATATAAAATGGGAAAAAAAAGTATATAAAAGTAAGAAAATAAAAAATACACAAAGAATAAACAAAAATATATAAAATGACAAAACAGTATATAAAATACGAAAAACCGTATATAAAATGAAAAAAATAATATAACTACAGTCCGTCGTGCTACAGTACCGTCGTGTTTGCACATTTCTCTTTCTTTAATGTCACTGCTTGTAAGTTACAATACATTACTTGGAGATTAGTTTTAACAAGTCAAAGCCCAAAATTTTACAGATCATTTAAAATACAACATGAACAAATTACTTGGAGAAATTAAAACATTACTTTAATGTAATTTAATCTCCATTATTTAATTTAATCAGCTGGAATTACTCATTGAGGCTTGAATTTCTTCTAACGTTCTGCCCTTTGTTTCTGGAACCAGTTTTGAAACAAACACAACTGTCAATCCACAAATACTTGCAAACAAGAAGAATGTACCTGTAAACCAATTCGTCACAAAAAAAAAAAATTCAAAATATAACTACTTATCCAGTTAAATAATTATTAACTGTTGGTAATAGATTCAAAATACAACTACTTAAAATGGAAACTGATATAGTTAAATACATTTTACCTGCTGGTAATAAATTCAAAAGATATATAGTTAAATAAATTGTAAAATGGAAATTAATATAGTTAAATAATTTGTAACCAGTTGGTAGTAAATTCAAAAGATAACTAGTTAAAATGGAAACTAATCTAGTTGAATAATAATAAATTCAAATGATAAGATAACTACTTAAAATGGAATATAATCTAGTTAAATAATTTCTATAAAGTTGGTAATAAACTGTTAAATTATGAAAATAATATATTATTACCAACGGAACTCCACATCATGAGAAAATTAAAAGCATATGAAACGATCCATGAACCAAGCCAGCTCACTAAAGTCACAAGGCTTCCAGCAGAGCCTTTCATGTTAATAGGAAATATCTAAAATATGAAAAAGTATATTAATTTAATTTTTCAAAATTATGATTTTTAAATTTGTAGTTTTAAATTTTAATTTTACCTCAGACATTATTACCCATGGAATTCCCCCCATACCTAATGAAAAAGACCCTGTATATATCTGATTCATAATAAAAACAAAATAATAACAAAATGAGTAATTATATTATGAATTATGTTTGACAAAATGTGAATGAAGGAAAGGAGAAATAATTACCAAAATGCCAGTCAGTGCTAAGACTATACTAGGATTGTTTGCCCATTGCTGTTCCTGTGATGAAAAATAATTAAATAATAAGAAACAACAAAAAATAATGATTTACTAAGTTTTGAATTAATTTTTTAATTAAAAGTTACTAATAATGAACCTGTGATAAGAAAGATAATCCAACTAGAAAACAACCCAAGCAAGTCCCTGCTGCTGAAACCTGAAATTAATACATCTAATTAGATTAAATAAAGTTGAATAAACATATTTTTCATATAATTAATGACATTTTTTTATTTTTATATACCAATAAAAGACGTCTTCTTCCAGCTTTGTCCATTAAAAGCACTCCAAGTGTAGTCATTGGTACCTAAAAATAATTTTTAATTTATACTTACATTACAACTATATGGGTTTGTATAAAATTTGTAATTTGACTTTTTATTATTTAATGGAATCTCAGCAAGCAATCGCCTTCTGAAGATTCAAAAAAAAAATTTTACTTACAAAATAAATAAATAAATAAATAAGTATTTTAAATTTTAATTCTACAACCTGAACTATAACCATTGCAATCATTCCAGAATTTCCTGATGAGAAACCTGAGAAATAAATATATACAAAAATAATAATTGATTTTTGTTAAACATTGAATTTAATTGAGTAAATAGAATACTACTAAAAAAAGAACTTAAATGTTTAAATATATATTTTTTTAATATCTATTTACCCGCTGAAACAAATATCTCACTCGCATAGAAGCAAATGGCATTAATTCCTCCAAATTGCTGAAGTGCCATTAATCCCACTCCAACCTGATTATAAAATAAACAAATTTATTACATTATAAAACTTAATTAAGCCAAATAAAATTATTTAAACCAACAAATTTAATTAAATGCCTACAGTTAATGAATGAACATATTCCTTCTGAAAAAGGTCCAACAAGTTGGCTTCTTTCTGATGCTTAACTTTCTCAGTGAATTCCTTCAAAATTATTGTTGAAAATATATTAAAATTTCAAAATTTCAAAATTTATGAATTTCTTTTTTAGTTTAATAATTTAATACTTTAATTTCATCTGCTTCCTCAAATACATCAACATCTCTTCCTCTTAGCTTTTGCAATGCTCTGTCAAATTCTTGCTGTTGGCCAACTTTAGCCTAAAATATATTATTTTCACAATTTAATTACTAAAATTGAAATGTAACAAAAAATATAAAATTTATTTAGGGTTTATTATAATAATAAAATTAGCTAACCAGCCATCTAGGAGACTCAGGAATGA
This sequence comes from Juncus inflexus, assembly GCA_024447665.1. Taxonomy (NCBI): domain Eukaryota; kingdom Viridiplantae; phylum Streptophyta; class Magnoliopsida; order Poales; family Juncaceae; genus Juncus; species Juncus inflexus. The sequence goes on along the minus strand of JAJHPC010000014.1, from coordinate 2,963,602 downwards.
ATATGAGACCAAATAGCTGAAATATACATGGTGCCACTCCTGCCATTAAACAAATAAATTTAAGCAACTAAAAAAATATTAAAATTCAACATTTTTATTTTAGTTAATATATTTTTTAATTAATTGCCTATTATTGCTAAAGCACGCCAAGAGACGACGGTGCCAACCACATAAGTAAGGGAAGCTCCACAACATATCATCAGCTATAAAATTAAAATATAATATTAATTCATGTAATCATTTTGGAAATGTGCAAAACAGTCCCTTCATTATGCCAAAATTGCGAAGAAGCCCCTGCATTATGCCAAAACTTCAAATATATTTTGGTGCATTATGCAGGGACTTTTGGTAATTTTGGAAATAATGCAAGGGCTCTTTTGCAATTTCAGCATAATGCAGGGTATTTTTGCAAACTTCGCAGACATTTTTACAGTCATTTTTTATGCTTATAGGTCCAAAATTTATTTTAATTTTATGCTTTTCAATATACCTGGTTTACTGTAGCAAAGCCCCCTCTTAGATTCTTAGGAGTTATCTCAGCTATATACACTGGAACCTATTAATCAGTCATATTTATTGCTTGATTATACTAATCATATTTTCAAGGTATATATATATATATATGTATATATACATATATATATATATATATACATATATATATGTATATATACATATATATATAGGTATATATATATATATTTATATATATATGAAATTATACAAAAATGAGGTAATGTAATGTACTTACGACATAAGAAAAAAGACCGATTCCACATCCAACTAAAAACCTTCCTGAATCAAGATACCAATAGTTCTGAAGTATAAAAAAAGCAAAAATGAATAAGATATGAATAATGGCCAGTACAATGTGTATTGAAAAATTATTGTGAAAATAAATGAAATATACTATGAAAAGCATAAGAATTATCAACCTTGGAAAAAACAATAGAAAGCCATCCACAAATGCAAAATATATCTGATATCGCCATTGCCTATAAATTATAATATTCAGGCGACAAAATGAAAAATAATCATTTAATATTTTTCATAAGTACTCTGTTTTAATCATTCAAAACGAAATATTAATGGTACTTACATATTTTCGGCCAACCCATTCTGTAATTGTACCGCTTATTATGGCGCCAATCATAGCTCCAATTGTTAAGATTGAGCCAAATAAAGAATACTGCATCATGACAAAACACAAATCAAGAGATTGAACATAAACTATTTGTTTATCTGGACATAATTATGCAATTGCAATTATGCATATCACAATAAAGCAGAAAGAAAAATACAAACAAATGCCGTTTTATTACATTGAAAACATACCTGAGGTAAAGAGAGGTCAAGATCGCTCATGATTCCAGTTTGAGCAGGCGATGAATATCCAACCTGCAATGAATTAGATTTCTCAACTCAAATGATTCAGAAAAATATCAGAACCCGTATAAATCAAACAAAAACGATGTAAATTCACTCGCTACACATTTACAGTACCGAAATACCAAACACAAAAGAGCCGGCTACAGCCACGGCGGTGCTAGCCACCAGAAGCACAGACGTCGCCGGAGCTGGCCTTCCGTTCTCAAGTAACGGCTCCATCGCCTCTCCTCTGTCAGCTTCTTCCATCTACTCTCCCTCTCGTTTCGGAACGAGATAGGATCGGATCAAGATCAAGATCAAGCTGGTTTGATGGACTTGTAGTACAGTCCATGTGCGAGTTTGACAAGAGTGAGAGGAACTTGGAGTCTTACGTCTACTAATTTGTCTTGTAAGGAAAAGGAAGTAGAGTGGTGGGAAATTTTATGATGGAACAGGTTTATAGTGGACTTGCATAGACAGGTAAGAGATTAAATGACTAGTTGTGGTCTGATTGGTTCGGTCCACTGTAGACCAGTCGCACCTGATAAATAAAGAAAAATTTACAAAGAATCCCATAACTTTTCTTAATAATGCAAATAATTCACACATTTTCAGATTTTCAAAAAAAAAAAAAAAAAGAATATATTTTCTAAAAATATATTTTCTTAAAATTTTTTTTCTCTAAAAATATATTTTCTAAAAATAAATATATTTTTAAAAAAATGTAATCAAATATTTTTTACATAAATCTTTAGAAAAATTCTAACAAAAAATTTCTTAAATTTTTTTATTAAAAATTGTTTATGTTGTATCATATGTGAGATTCAATTCCTATATGCGGAGCTCAAACTACCATGATTATTTTATACAATTTATGCGGTTATCATATTTGAACATCAATTCGTATATGTAGAGCTCAAACTACCAATGTTTTTTATACGATAAAGGATATGAGCATGACAATACACCAACAAGGGGTTGTGGGACCCATTTTGAAAATTATAATAGGCGATTGATATCAAACCCAAAGGAGCGTCATCGGATTACATTGTCCGCCACATAGGCTCATCGATAGTTATTCACTCCCAATGATATAAGAATTGCAATTAGGGTTGTAACAAGTAGAGACTAGAGAGAGACAGGAGCAAGAAATGAGTCTAGTTTTGATTTAAATAAGACTTAACATGAATTTTTTTATTTGATAGACTTAATTTCACTTTGTCTTTATTTCCTTATATCATCTATGCACATTTTTAAATATGCATTTATTGACTTTATTCTCCCGAAAATAAGAGTTTTTCCACCGGCCATTTTCCCGTTCTCTCTTTATCGTAGTCTTGGTCTTTGACCGTTGATACAACTGTAATGTTGATACCATAATTCCTTTTCTACATTTCAATGCCTAATTCAATTAATCAATTCAACACATCTTGGAAATATCTTATGTGACACTAGAAAGGTTCAAAACTCCAAGAAATGTCTTGGAATGACATTCCTTGGAATACAGAGTCCTGACATAGTGATTTATTGTGGTGATGGCGGCAGAAACAATGCGATGAAAGGGAGAATTTGGCACTAAAAAATAGTATTGGTTGTGGGAATGCGATATGGGTCATCTATACCTTAGTAAATGATGGATTTGCCCAGTTATAAAATAATGTATACTATTTTGGATGAATTTTGTCAAGATAGAAGTGACTTTTTGTGATGATACTTATGTCAATTTGAAGATACATAAACCAAAATTAAAATAACATTAATTTAAGTTTGGCTATTTATTAAGACACAAAATAAATCAAGAACAAATTCATAATTTTTATACGATTTATGTGGTATCATATGTGCGCATCAATTTGTATATGGGGAGCAATTACATCTACTAACTGAAAGTAATGTTCAGATCTACACTTGGTATTGTTCTAAATTGCATTATATAGATTGCCCATATTATTTTTTATGAACGAAATCTAACTTGATGTTTGTTTCATTTTGTTGTAGCATGTGAGGCTGCGCATAATTACGTTCGTCCAGAGCAAATTCCATGAATAGAAAACTGAAGCATCAAAGGTATCGTGGAATATGTGGACTCCAAGTTTTTTCGTAAAAAAGTATTTAATTTTTATTCATATGATTTTATACGCATTTTCATGTTAGTGATTATTTTATTTCTGAAATTTTTGGTAATTTAGGAATTAGAACTATTGAACTAGGGGTAAGAGAAATGATATTCACACATATTGATAATATTTATTCACATATATATGCAGTAATGACATAGCGGATATTTACATCTGCTGATAATATTTCTTGCCGTAATGAATTACAAATAATTGTTCATTTTGTTTTTATTTACTTTAATTAGAAATTTCAACAAAGTTTAGGTCAATCGGAGTTATTGTCACTTCTTCTCTTTAGAGGAGCTGGTCTGATCGATGCACCACTATTCTTTTGGATCACCATTGCATTTAGCTATTGTTATGAGGCAAAAATTATTCGTGAATTTTTTCATGGACAATATACCGATGTAAGAAAGAAAAAAATTCCACATATTTTTGTCTTCAAAGATCTTTCTTTTATTTATATACAATATGAAGTAAAAGAAATATGTAAGATTTTTTGCATTGTTTAATGTTTTTAATTCTTAATCATTTTTCTAAAATTTCGCAGGTCAATACGGAACCTGACGGAGTGTCTCCCCTTCTCGTATGTGCGCTTAGACATGATTTGGATTCTGGAAGAGCTCTCACAGGGATATGGTAGTAGGGCTACAAATGGTGTGGGTCGGGCATGGATATAGCATTTTCATATCCGCCCCATTTATAAATGGATATATCCATACCTAAATGGGGCAGATATGAAAATGTTATATCCATCCCAATCCAGATTCTGCTTTGGGTATTACTTCATCCCCGTACCCATGGATATAACCATGGATATGAGGAAAACCGTACCCGCAATATTTTCACAAATAATCAAATTAATAAATATGCAATGTAACCAAATCCATTAAACAACCAAAGTCAACTAGACAAATTATTCAACTAACATAAATAATTCATAAAATAAAATTATTTAACAAAATTTATAAACACCTAATTTAAAAATCTCCCGTACAAAAAAATTAGATTTGTTTGTCTGACCTAAATATAATTATATATAGATTATTCATTAAAAGGTAATAAATAATTTGGTATGAACTAAATTGTAAGTGAATAGAGAATTTCTTATAAAAGGTAACAAAATAATAAAAATATCATTAAAAGATAAGAAATAATAGTTAAGATTATATGCTATATATATAATATACTCATGGATATCCATCGGGTACGGTTATGGGTAATACCCATGGGCTTGATATATCCACACCATATCCGACCCTAGATTTTTCTGTTTATCCATATCCATAACCGTGGGTACGGAAATTGGGTATTACTCGTTCTATTTGGGTTGGGTATCCACTGAATATGGATATTGTCCACATCATTTGCAGTCCAATATGGTAGTAAAGTGAAATCCAAAATCAAGACGGGGTTGAGGAGATCCCGTCGCGACCATATATTGTTTCTCCGTTTTTCTATATATGCTATATACTGTTTTCATTTTTAAAATATATATTATTTTTCCGAACAAATTTTTATATATTGTTTGTTTTAAGTTTATATATTTTTTGTAGTTTTTATATACTGTCGTGCTGTAACAACGGTATATACTATCGTGATATATCAGGTCGCTAGTAGTAAATGTCTCTATTAACTTTATTTTTTTTAAGTTCAAAGTTTAATTGAATTTGAGTGTTGATTTTGTCGGAATGGAGCAAAAGACATGACTCTATTGGATTGGTTATTATTCCTTTCGATTGAGAAGATGAGTTATTTGTTGAATCGTGGGATGGATGCCAATAAACCAAACGACATATGTCAGATATATATTTGGGGCATATGCAAAGAAGTCTCATTGTGTCTAAATTGCATTATATAGATTGCTCATAAATACTTGATATAGAGATATTGCATTCCGATAGCTCTAATTTTTTTAGTAGTGAGCATCGAGAACAAACTTTTTTATAAGTTCGTCATAAATTTTCCCACCCGAAAAACTTTCATCTCAAATAGAAGAAACCGTAAAAGTTAAATCGTCTAGAGTAACACAATTGACCAAAGAGGCCGGGAATCCAGAATGTTCATATGGAGTACAATGAACGGCCATAACTCGAGGTTTCTATATTAATACATGACTAATCTACGTATTATGGGACTCATGATTAAGAGTCCCCCAACATGTGAGCAAGAATGTATCAATGTGAGAAAATTTGCGGAAAAGAAACAGCTTTTCTACTGTCAAAATTTAGGCAGGGTGATTGAGCCCACAAATCACATCATTTTTTCACGAGCATGCATGTTTGAACAGATTATTCTTGCCACCAATAAAGGTATTATGGGGATAAGAATTGAATCAAGGATTTAGGAATTATAGCTATTGAACCGGAGATATGAGAAATGATATTTACATATGCGGATAATATTTATATATGCGGTAATGATATCGACATATGCGGATAATATTTACTTATGCGGTAATCATATTGACATATGCTGGTAATATTTAATTATGCGGTATGATCTGATAAATAAAAATTCTAGCATATCTAATATTAAACAAAACCCAATTTAACAAAGAACTTTTCAATTTATTGCTATGAGAAGTTTTATAAAACGAAAATTTGTAAATATATGCACTAGCTATATTCTTGTGATCACAATTAACTGAAAATAAGCAAGACATCATTATTCTCAGTTGGGCAGACTATATCGAAATTAGATACATGTGAATTGGATCTCAAGGATATAAATTGGCCGGATTTATTTGTGGAAGATATATATGTACTTCGTTAAAAATTAGCAAACTTTGATAATAAGTGCATAAATCCGGCCAATTTTTCTTCTTCAGACCAAAATCAAATGGATCCAATTTTGAGAACCAAAGTAACAATTCTCAAATACAAGGATACCAAAATCAAAATATATTGTAACAATAAGGAGATTTTTTATGCAATTTTATGAATAACGAAAGGGAGTAGTAAAGAGAAAGGAGACAAACCAAAGAAGTGAGCTAGCTTGTGTTCAAGAGAGGCTGATACCATAAATGAAACGGAGAGAGGCCATAACCTCGGCCGAGAAACTTCCTCTGGCTACCGACAGTGTTTACTGCATATAGGAGGATGTGATGGTGATCACAGAGAGAGAGAGAAGAAGAAGAAGAAGAAGAAGAAGCGGTTAGACAATACCATGTATTCTGTTTGTCGTCCCGCAATCTTGGGGATGACAAGATACATGATTCTTATCCCTCAAATTCAGGATTTGTTGAAACCAAACACTGGATTTTGGTCCAAATATTGTATTTACAAATGTAATTCTTGAAAATACACCAAATCAAACATTGTCCGATGTCAATTTCTCATGTTGGAAATATCATGTTCATGGATCATTTAGACATTGTTTCACCAAATTAACAAAATTTTAATCTAATTAGAATCTACCCTCCCTTCGCTTCGAGCTAAATATACGATCTTTTTAATATATGTTAATTAGTTGATCCTGTGAACGATGATTTTTTAGATTTTTATAGAGCATAAAGCATGTTTCATGAGATTTTATTGTAAATAGATGCTATAAACTTATGATCATATATATTATTATGTTAATATTAATCACAATACAAAAAATTGATTATAATTTTATTGCTTAAAAACACTTTATTTTAGTTTCTACTATTATTAATTTGTTACATTATAATTATCCAATATTAAATATGTTATATTATTATTGATACTATTTATTATATGTTATAACTCAAAATAACTTACTAAATTACAAATAAAAAAATATAAAAATACTTATTAGGTTCAAACTGTGGACTCATAACAAATCAAAACATACCAATGATTCAAATTGTGGACTCGTATCAGTAAAAATAGGTGGGAACCTGTTAAATGACGTTATTATCCTTGATATTTTAGTGAGGTAGGATTTTTTCAGGGGTATTCTGGTAATTTCACGTGTGAGGCCTCAAAATTTGACATATGGAAGGAAACATGACCATTTTTTATATATAGTAGTATAATATGCACAAATTATGACTTCAGCAAAAGTAAAAATATTGCGACGACAAATTTAAATATTAAAATAAAATTTGATGATTTTAGCTAAAGTCCACCCTATAATCAAGCCTAGCATGTCTAACTGATCCATAATTGCACAATTTTCTTATCTTTTATATGAAATAATAGTAACCAAATACACTTACAAAATAATTTAACACAAGTCAATTTGAATTTTTATAAGCAAAAAGTCTATACAACAAAACATGGATAGCTTTACTTTTTGGGGTAGGGAAACACATAATAATAAGCCACTACCACCAGTTCCAACATTTCCATGGAAAACAAATGTTTTTTTTCACGAATTAACACTGAAATTAACATCTACACAATATACACAGAGAGCTTTCCTTGTAGCTTGGCAGGCCCTTCTTCAATTAGTCGCATTTTTTCAGATCTTCAATTTGAGATAAGAAACAAGAATTAAACAACAGAAGAAAAATTCACATTGAAGAGGCCTTGTACCTCTTTTACTATTTACCATAGAGCAGGAGAGAGAAGGGGGGAGATAGATTTAACTAAATTTTTATTTTTTTCAATAGAGTCTAAGTTACAAATTGAACATGAATTTGTATTTTTTTTTCCTCTTTTCTTCTAAATCTCCAGCAAGTCGCTATATTCACAACTAACCTGTAGGATTAAAGATCATCAAATACAATCTAAATGACAAATTTAACATTTTTTATCTCATCAATACATATATTTCACTCTTGATAGGTCAAATTTGATATATTTTGTTTGAGCGATAAATGCATTATTGGTCCTTGCATTTTAATTGGATTGCAATTCAGCCCCCGTACAACTGATTTAAACTTATAAAGGGTGAATTTTGTAATTTTAATTTGTGGAAGGGCATATATGGAAAAGGTTTTACCTTCTTCACTGAAGGCGAAAATACCGCCGATGACATCATCGTTATCCGGATCTTCCTTGTGGCTGCTGTTGCTGTCGTCAGTCAGCTCACGGCTCTCATCCAAACCCCCTCCTATTTTACAATACCCCTCATGGAAGTACTGGGTGAACTCCACCGACGCTTTCTCACCATTCTCATTATTATCATTATTCTCATTATTATTACTGACATTACTATCTTGATTATTATTTCCGTTTGAAGACATTATGTTGGTGTCCAGTAAAGATGGGGGCATGTTATTCACAGGTGAGAAAATGTTTGTGGTTTGATCGGATTCGGAAGGGAAAGTTTGAGAGTTGGTGGATTTTGAAGGATTTGGGATTAGTTGCCCGTTCATTTCTTGCGAGGGTCTCGAAGATCTTGGACCTGTGATGAATTGGGGAAATTATTATTATTATTATTATTATTATTATTATTATTATTATTATTATTATTATTTGAGATGGTCTTACTGTTGAGTGACTCAGAGCGAAGGAATGCAGGCTTGGACTGAGGGATAACTCCGTTCTCTTTGACTGAATGAAATCTTCCTCCAATGTGAGCCCTGCAGTAAAAATATATTTTTAGTTTGACAAGTAAAACATTTTTTTTAATTTTATGTAATTTGTTTGGAAAACAGTTCAATCTCTGAGCTTTTTTTAATCTTCCGTCCCAATAAAAGAAATCTGTTGTGGTACATTAAGACATGTACTCCCTATATCCATCATATCTTCAATTAATTTCACTATATATTTAATTAATGTACTCTGTATAACCTTCATATCTTTAGTTATTTTACCAAATCTTTAGTAAATTTAACCCTTATAACTTTCATATATTTAATAAATTCACTCCTCTTCCCAACCCCCCTTATCTTTAATTAACTCCTCTCTCTCTCTCTCTCACGCGCACACACACACACACACAATTCATTCCAGCAATTCAAGGCCTAAAAAGCAGAACACAACAGCGCATCGCACCATTCTGTAAGCTTCTCTTTAAATTACTCTCTTTTAACCCTACTGTATTTTGGTTCAGTTATGTACGTATATCCCAATAGCCAACAATTTTCAATTCTTTAATTTTCATTTTTCATCAGTTAAATTAAACTACACTAACAATTGAATAATTTATTACCTGTCACTGACATCTTGCTGAGAGTAGTGAAACTGCTCAAAAACAGGCAGCAATTCCCTTCTCCTTATCTCAATCTCCTGAACCGCTAACTTCTCAATCTCAATTTCCCCGCCAGCCTCACTTATTCCCCCTTGCACATTCAAATTCACCACATAAAAACAAATCTAAAAAAAATAAATAAAACAATCTTAATCTCATCGAAATCAAACTCCAATAACACAATCATAAAAAATGTACAAATCCTACCTTAGATTTCTGCCAGATAGGAATCCGTCCAGAATTTATCTGCACTTCTGCATTAGATAAATACCAATGCGGCCTGTCTTGCCCTTTCCCACCATTATTATTACCATTAATCACAACTCCAGGGGCAGAACCGTAAATATCATTACTCTCCTCACAATCGGAAACATTTTCCGTTCCAGCAAAGGAATTCTGACGGCTGAAAATAACTCTGGAAATATTCTCGTCTCTCTCAGGCCAATTACTCCTCCTACAAACGTCCCACCACTGCACCGGCTCAGCACTCACACGCAGCTCGTCCTCCTGTAAACCCGACCCAGTAATTCTAGGGCTGATGTCAGCAGATTCCACCCCATTAGACGGAACGAGCTCGTGCTGGATCACATATCCAGACGGGGAATAAACCAGCAGATATTCCAATGGTTTGTTTTTCGGGGAATTAGAATCCCGTAAAATGGAATTGTGGAATACCGCAGCAAGAGCTCCTGACGGAACGGAAGCTTTTCCGGTTGCTGTTGCAGCGACATTGCTTACGGTATTCAGCCAGCCGGAATTCCCGTTCTTGATCCGGCTGACCACTGAGAGCGTGACAGCTGGCGGGGGAGGGTAGAACTGTTGATCTTTCAGAAAAGACGAGTTTGCCCACCAGGGTCTTGAGAGCTTGGGAGAGAGGGAAGCTCTGTCTGTGGAATAGTTGCTCTCGATTTGGAGAGTAGAGTCGCCGCCGAATGGAGATAGAGTGAAGATGTGGCAGGTGCCTCTTGAGGAAACGATGGCCACCCATTGGCTGAATGAGCTGAAGCAGAAGTCTTGAATCACCTGGAAAAAGAGGTAAAGCAAGCTCAAGGACAAAGTCATAATTTTCTCATTCCATAAATTAAGAAAGGGAAATATGCAAAAAAAAAGTCCCTACGTTATACAGCAAATGGCAAAAAATAACCTGCATTATTACCGAAATTGCAAGAAAAAAGAAATTATTGCCAAAATTGCAAAATAATCCCCTCCAGTTTGTTAGTTTTCAAATTTTAATTATTTGAAAAACATTTCTTAAAAATTAATTAACATCTCTATCTTTCTCTCTCTCAGAGAATGTCAACTAACATGAAGGAAAAGAAGAGATTAATTAAACTTTAAGAACTTCTTTCCAAATAATTAGAGCAGGAAACTAACGGTGTAAGTTTCCAACTAACAAAATGCCCTTCTTTGCAATTTCAGCAACACATAGGCTTTTTTGCAATTTCCAACAATTCAGGCCTTTCTTTACAATCCACCACAATGCAGGGATTTCTTTACAAACTCCCCACCAACAAAACACACTATATTTTCCCCTTACAGCAGCAGTGAGACCGCGATAGAGCTTGTAGAGATGCACATGGGACGACGCCCAGTCGTATCTTGGCGAGCCGCCCGATCCACTAGACACGGCCGTCGGTAAGATCCTGAACACATTTATGTTGTGCCCGTGCACCGAGGCAGTCACGAGGAGCGTCCCGCTCGGGTCGAAACAGAGGGCGGATATAGGGCTCGTGTGGGCTCTGAATTGGGAGATGACTTCCTTGGAAATGAAGTCCTTTATCACCACCTGAATGACATGAAAAATTTCCGATATTGAGTAAACAAATTAATTTGACTTTTTTTGTAAGGGATAAATGGACGGTTAGTTAGTCCTCGTATGGATTGCATCTTTGGTCCTTGTACCACTGATTTGAACTATTTGGTCCATGTTGTTTATAAAATTGTGCACAACGGGTCCCAGAATCGAGAACCATCAACTAGTTTAATGAAAAAATCCAACAATAAATGAGTAAAGGGATGAATGCACCGTTAGTCCCTGTACTTTAATTGGATCGCAATTTAGCCCTTGTACTATTGATTTCAACTTTTTTATCCCTGTATTTTATGAAAACGCACACGATTAGCCTTGCGCCAAGGACCAACCATGCACAATTGAAAATCAAAACGTTTAAATCAGTAGTACAAGGACCAAGTTTCATTCCGATTAAAGCACATGGACCACCGCGCATTCATCCCTTGAGTTTTAATTTAAAATCTCTAAAAGAGATAACTGTTCAGGTAACAAAAATACTAACAATCACCAATATAATATCATTTAACCAAACCAATTCGACTAGTTCAACAAATTAGGGTTTTGAAAACACTAACTGTTCCGGCATTATCAGCTTCAACCGGATGCACGCTCGCCGGCAACCTCCCGCTCCTTCTCCCCGGACTCGAACTCAACGGCGAATTTGACCCATCAGGCATCAAATCCTGACAATATTTACTCAAAGTCTTATACCCCATGTCCCCTAAACCGATAATCCCCGCCGCCAGCTGCTTGCTGCTCTCCATCGCATACCTTCAGAATATAAAATGGGTTGAATTATTTTTACCTTCAGAAAAGATTGGGCTGAATTTTTACCTTCGAAAGAAAATTGGACTTATTCCATTTACCTTCAAAAAACCCCAATAAAGTGGATTGAATTTCTTTACAAATTCAACATAATATAAAAATCGTAAAATAAAAATAATGTGTTCTATTCTCTAACTACTAAAATTACATCAAACATTGTAATGTAATACTACAAAAATATTATGTTATAAAATATTCTATTTATTTATTTATTTATTTGTTTGTTTATTACCTCGTGACCAGGTTCGCGTCCCCAGGGCTCGTCGAGGGGCTTACACCTCGACGAGCGGATTGAATTTCTTTAAAAAGTCAACATAATATAAAAAAACGTGTTCTCTAACTAGTAAAACAGTATCAAACACCATAAAACATCATTTCCATAAAATATTCTATTTATCTGTCTATTAGTTTATTACCTGGCGACCAGGTTCCCGTTGCCGGGACTCGTGGAGGGGCTGACACCGGGCGACGGCGTGAGGTTCTGCGGGCTCAGGCGGCCGGTGGTCGAGAGGAGCGGGCTGTTGGTTGAGTAGGCCAGCCACCTCGGCCCCACCGACATCGGCCCGTAGCCTATGTTCACGCCCATCGTGGCTTGCAGAGGGTAGGTCAGCACGCTGAACTTGCTTTCCAGAGTCACCGCGTCAAAGCAATATATCTACAAAATAAAAGAAAAATTAAATAATAATAACGAAATTTTGCAAAAAAGCCCCCATGTTATGCCTAAATTATAAAAAAGACCCTATATATCAGATGTGCAAAACCTCTCTATCCTTTAGTTTGTTTATCTAGGACAGTAGAAAGAACTTAATATAGGCTATTTTTAAAACTAAGAAGAATAAAGGGGATTTTTGCAATTTCCCATAATCTAGGGGCTTTTTTGCAAATTTCCCTAATTATAGTAATAAAATTAATATACCTGAGCGGCAAGGGCGACAGCGACAATGCGAGGGCTGCAGCGAACGATATAAACGGCAGATCTGAATCGCAGCACATGCACGTAACTGTTTGATTTGAGAGAGTAGAACCGCACGACAGTTGGAGTGGAAATGCAATTCCCCTGTTGAGCATCATTGTTAATATAATTATTATTACTGTTGTTATTGTCTCTTATAAGGGCACTCAACCGGCCCCCTTGAACTGTTCCTGACCCGTTCGTCTCATCACCTGCATTAGTTAAGCCAGATTAAGAAATCAAATCATATTTAATTTATGCGCAATTTCAGGTTTACCCATGCAAAATAAGAATAGCATGGATACCTGTGCAAGAAAAGGAAATATCACATATATGAGATACCCCTACAAAACATTAGAAACTTGATGCTCTGAAAATATTACTAAAACTACCGTCGCTTTGTAATCTTTTTTTTTCCTAGTGCGGAAAAGGGGCAATTTAGGAACTATTTTGAAAATTTATTACAAGGGCCTGACGCTCTTTCCTATGTTTTATAGGGATACTCGCTATATTTCATGTGTTCTAGGAGTACACGTGACACTTCTTAATCCTGTCTTAAATTCAACAAAAACGCTAACTAATAGACATGATGATAACATGATAGAATCTGTAGTGAAAATACTACCAATTATACCTAAATAAAGAAGTACTATTTGCATAGACCCCTATCATGCTTTCTACCCGTGCTCTCTAGCATTTAACACAACATAATAACTTATTCAAGGGATAAATGCACCGTTAGCCCTCATATTATATCAATTTACTCCCTGTAATATTGATTCGAGAACACAAATTTGGTCCCTGTACTTACAGAATTGTTCACGTTTAGTCCCTAACCCAAGGACTAACCATGCATGTTTCCAACCACAAGGACAAACCATATCAAACCAATAATACAGGGACTAAATCACAAACCGACTAAAGTACATGGACCAACAGTGCATTTATTCATCCCTTTATTCCAAACTCCATTCAAACAGGATTGATCTTCTCACCTGCGACAACGAGCAGCATGGGATGCGAAGCCCTAAACCCCTCATTCTCACTCAACCCCGAATCCGAGTCAGGAACGGGCTGCATCTGCAAAAAGGTGACAGGGCCGTCCCGCTTGGAGACCAGCTCACAGACATTAGATGCATCATCCACATCGACCACTTGAAACCCATTCGAGTACCCGATTAATAATACGTTTTTGTAGGATGACAGACTCAGCTCCAGCCTGTCAAATCCCGCCCACAACACCTGTTCAAATTTAGAAATAAGTAATTAATTAATTAATAAATGAAGGTGAAGAGGGGTGATGACGGTTAAAGATGTGTGCTTAAATTACAACAAAATACAATCTCAAATTGTGATCATAAAAAAAGAATCAAAATCAAAGATTCAAAATCCTTTTTAAAAATTTTGCATGTAGTTAACTTTTTCTATGAAGCGGCGAAAATGGAAAAATAGGGATTTTGATTGTGATTCTTTTTTTGGCTAGAGTTTGAGATTATATTTTGTCATAACTTAACTAAGCATCTTTAATTATGTTTTTGAAATTATATGCATGAAGGCCAGCGTGAGTAAAGTCGTGATTTATTTTTCAATTAAAGTGACAAAACGACAAGTTCAGAACTTTAAATGATATACCGACATATCAAACCTTTCTAATGGGAGAATAAATTAGAAAAAAAAATAAGGATTTGCAACAATTGATACTGTTTTAAATGACAAGACGACAATTAGCACGAGTTTCTTCTTTAAGACAGATGTCAAATAAGAGAAAGCAGTACTCAAGCCTAACGGATAATTAGCACGAGTTTCTTCATTAATTCCCCTAATACAGACAAAATAAGGAAACTATCTAATCTTTCTTCCTCCTGCAGCACGGATTTCAAAGCAGAGTTCGTTCTTGCTAGAAAATTAACATGAGCTTGCATGCTTGTGTCCGATTACAAAACATTTCTCACTGCCATGTGCCCATAGAGAGAGAGAGAGAGAGAGAGAGAGAGAGAGAGAGAATTATGCAAAATTAATACTAGAAACACCATTAAATCAACCTCTGCAGCTAGAATTAGCACCCGATCATATACTTATCATCCATCCACAATTATCCAATTTAATCCCACTACTGTCACTACCAAAACTAGCACAATCAAAACCACACTGCATTAACCCCCTTTCCCTGCATAATTACCAGTACTACTAAAACAATCTATCAACACAACAAACAACCTGATCCTTCTCATCTTCAGGCGGAGCAGCAATGGAGGCGGCCACAGTCGCCCCAGCTGATCGCACAGTAGACGCGACGGAGCCGGCGTTAGACGAAACAGTCTTGAGACAAGAGGATATAATCCTTAACGAGCTCGGGAGCAGTCCGTTCCTCACGCCCCCTCCTCCGCCTCCCTTCCCTCTCTTCATCTCCCCCACAGCCTCTGTGGCTGTTCGACTCCTCCTCCTCCTCCTCCTCCTCCGCCGCCGCCGCCGCTGGACCGGTGGGGACCACCGCCGGAGATGCCGTATACCATCCGATTCCTGACCCGATCTCTCGTGAAACCCTCGGTGCACGTTGTTCAGCTCGCGGAGTTTGACTTAGCCGCTGATGATGATGATGCCATTAAACTGAATCTGATCCAACTAATTACTTCTCTTCTCTTTGTTTCTCTTCTCTTCTCTTTTCTTTTCTTTTCCTTTCTTTTTCTTGTTGTTGTTGTTCTCTCTCTTCGCTGTTGCTTTCGTGTGTCTATCTCTCTTCTTCTTCTTCTTCTTCTTCCGGTTCACTATAAATAATAGTCCAAAACAAACTGTGTCGGATGCGCCTTTAGCCCGGGTTTAAACCACTCCACCAAACAAAACAAGCTTTGGTTTTTTTTTTTTTTTTTTTTCAGTTTTCCGTGTTTTGAGCCATTATTATCTCAACTCAAGCCTGATTTGATCTGACTCGAGAGTGTACATCAGGTTCATATCTGGATGGATGGATAATCTATGTGCTGGTTCAATGGGTTTTATTTTCTATTCTACTTTGATAGTTTATAACCAGTTATAAGTGACCATAGAAATGGAACTTAGTTGAGTTTAATATTTATTAAATAAAAAAAGAAAATTTAAAATTTTTATTTGGGTGCTATAAAAAAAGAAAATTAAATTTTTTTATTTCGGTGCTATACAAAAGAGAAGTATTCAACTACTAATAATATAGAATAATATTATAGAACGATTTTATAAATGTAAATTTTTTGGGTACACACTACTTCTTGCTGGTTGTTCCTTCAAAAATAACATTATAGAAAATTTTAATTTGAGAAAATAAAATATGGTGATTTAAGAAATTGATCAAGCATGTATAGAAAATTTTAGTATTTTACATTAATAGTCAAAAATAAATGAAACAGTATTATTTTTCTATACTCTCTTTCGAGGAGCACGGCGATTTTGTTTTTATTTTTATATACATCAACTAATTGCTTTTAAAAATTATTGCTATTTTGTATCTAGCGATAGAAGATTATTTATTATGCAGTAAAGTTATTGTGATTTGAATTTTAGTTAATTATGTCATGCAAGATTCCGCCAATAAAACTCAAATTGTATATCACTAATAATACAAAGTTACTGTTATGTGAATTAATAATGGCGTTCATCAAAATTTAAAAATAGTAGGTAAATTAATATACAAATATTAAAATTTAAAAATAACAGATACTAATTCTACTGTACTAGTTGAAAGTGACAAGATGAATTTTTATTTCCTATTCTACAATATTGCGGCTAATTCAATTTGTATTTCGATATATGTCATTCAAGATTCCGCCAATAATATATATATATATCACTGATAATACAAGTGCATACGTAAAAATTAAAAAGTAATAGGTATTAATTATATTGTACTAATTCTCGAGTCTAAAAAAATAAAATACCATATTTCAATACAACCCGGTCGAGCAAACCGGTTCAATCAAAATTCTCAAACCATTTCACTGACTGAACCATCAATCAAGGGGTAGCTGCAGGAACAGGATAAAGTAAACAAGTTCCGTGGGAGCACGGGGAACAAGGGGGAGCCTTTTGAAAAAATTCGGAAGAGCTTGCACGCAAGGGAATATGAAGGGTTAGAAGATTTAGATCCCTTCCCCAAGCGACCGCTATTCCCGGTTGGTTGGTTCCTAATTCTATTCTGCCTCCCTGTTGATTAATTAGATTTTGAAAAATTATTGGGAGTGGACAGTAGTTGTACAAATATATATTTATATTTTGATATATCTTTTGTGTTTCAAAATATATTTTTTGAAAATATATTTTTTTTATAATTTTATTATACTTTTTGTGTTTACAAAAATACATTTTTATAATTTTATCATAACTTTTGTAATCAGACGCTGCTGGACGCTCCAAAATACTGACACTTCATATATGAATCCTTATATTGTTTTATCCACTTTAATCCATCTAACGGACTAAACGGACTTCTCATTAGATTTTTAGATACTTGTTCAGATTAGTAGAAATATAGAATTTTGATTGATAAGAATAATAGTGAGTGGCATAATGAGAAATAGTTGATACATAACTTGTTAATTTTGTCTCCTGGCTTTTTTTGGATTTATTTGAGGAAGACCTTTTTTTCGATTGAAAACATTTTTTTTTTTTTAGTATTGAAAACATTTTTTTAATCATCTGTTGTGCTTCTTCTAAGCATAATAATGGCTTTCATGAGTAACATGATGATCATTTTTAGAATTATTGATCAATTTTTCATCCAAACTTTTTTCTATTTGCAAGCTAATAAAGGCTAACAACATTTCTCATGCACGACACAATTAAATCCAAACTAAAGATCATTCTATAATTGTTAGATGAATAGAATAAGCCTCGAAGGTCCAAAAGTCATAACAAAATTTAACCAAGGGTAATTTTGAAGTTTTCCCCTTGCTTTCCGGAGTTTGGACACTGTTCCAATTCCAAATTTTGGGTCTCTTATCCTGCGTATATCCCAATCTTATTCCCAAGTGCCAATAGGTCTAGTTGGGATTATTTTAATTTTTAAGACATCTTGAAAGGCTTTT
This sequence comes from Juncus inflexus, assembly GCA_024447665.1. Taxonomy (NCBI): domain Eukaryota; kingdom Viridiplantae; phylum Streptophyta; class Magnoliopsida; order Poales; family Juncaceae; genus Juncus; species Juncus inflexus. The sequence goes on along the minus strand of JAJHPC010000014.1, from coordinate 2,945,389 downwards.
ATCTCCATTTCAGTGGTACTGGAGAAACCGGTTCTAGTAAGTGTGAAGTGGTTAGAAGCATGTTGGACAAGTGTTTTGATCTTAAATTTTTCCAACTGCATTTGTCTTTTCAAAATTAAAATCATATAATAAATATTGAGTATAGACAAATTTTAGTAAATAGAAGCAAGAGATTCTTAAATAGCACTACTAATTTAAATTAGTGACATGTTAACAAATGGGCCATCACAAATATTTTAAAAACAAAAGAAAATTATATCAAATACTCAATATCTTATATAATTCCTAGTGGAGCATTATGTATAGTTTTTTGTCATTAATTATTAGTAAGCACCACAATATAGAAAATATTTGAATTAGTAGCAATAATATTAATTAATTCATAACATCTCTTGACCGCAACCCAAATTGTTCAAATAAAATCAAGTATGGCATTTATACACTTATTCGATTCTAAGATCTATTCATCACTTTCAATATCATAGTCATACATTTCATCCATTAGTTATTGTACAAAAATTTAAAAACAAAAGTTAATTACAAATTTGCAATTCAATCACCAGTGGAAATTTAACTGGAGATGAATGAATCATCTTCCTCATGAAAAAACGCGTTGAAATCAGATCGGATGGTCAGGGTTGATCGGTGAAGAGAGATGAACGGCTGGATTGGGCTTGAGTATTTGTGTGGTTAGATGCTTTGATTGAAAACGAATGATTTTTTTTTTTTTGCTTGAAAATGCCCGTAGGCTTTTATTAATCTCAATATATAGCAGGTTACAAGGATTACAAAAGTATTGAAATGAAAAAGAAACAACAAGATCTTAATAGTATAAAAAATAATTATTTTTTTAAATGAAAACGAATGATGATGGTCGTGCGTGGGTTACCGTGCAAAAGTTGTAGGCAAGTATCTGTTTAATTTGTCTGGTTGGACCCGCTTCAATCATTGAGTCCACGAACCGCACCACTTATTATTTTATTATATTATATCTTGTAATATTTTATTAGATATTTTTTTGTTTTAATATTTTATTAGATTTTGTAAATTATATAGAAGAGCGTATATTTATATAATAAGACTCTTAAAAATATTTTTTTATTAACAATATATTTCAAAAGATCAATGCAGAATTTCTAATGAGCTTTTGACTTGATTTATTATTTGTATGGGCCTCCATGGCGATTTAGTTTTGGCACTGCAAAACTAATTCAAACATTTCTTGCAACTTTTTTTTCCCCACAATATATTACTACCACAAAGATTAATACAAATATCATATACATATTGATCCCACAAAATAAATGACTCCATAAAACAAAATAAATACCTCACATACAAAAAATGACCAAACCTACAGAATATCATAGAAATATAAGCCCTCTAGATAAAAGATCACATAATTTAACAATCAGGACTATTAAACAGGCCCCAAGCATAAAATAATTCTCTCAAGTTGTTAATATGCAGCAAAGATAAAAAATCCGGCATGCTATTAAAATTCTCTATGGTTTGATGATTTCTTGCCCGTCTTGCTGCGATATGGGCTACTTCATTGTACCGTCGAGGAAAATAGACAACATGGATGTTTTTATTCATTTGCAGTAGCCCTAAAAAATTAAGTATAATTCTTTTGGATTTCCAAGGGGTCCCTACTAATAATTTATTGTTAGTAACTGTTGTAACCAAAGGTAAAGAGTTCGGTACAACAAATAACTTTATGTGTTTCTTTGGCTCACATGGAATCGAATGAATTAGAGAAATAAAGAGTTTATTCCAACCGAATAAGAATGAAATATTTCGGATTAAAGATATGGAAAAACGAAATTTCTCTATTACATGATGGGGTTAAAATTATTCTAATTCATATAATAGAGTATAATTTAGAAAATATATACCCTCGTTATTCCAAATATTATTTTACGTGGCAGCTAAATTTTCAAACTTTCTATTTTATGTGGTCATAAGTCATTATTATATTATTTAAATCAAATTTTCAATCCATGTATTTAGCCGAAAGCTATTGGAATAAAATAGAATAATCGGCTATTTTATATCCCACAAGTTTTAGGAAGATAGAGAAAAGAAGGTGTTGTTGATACATATAGCCTGATATTTGATCTCGAATTATTATATATTATAAAATTTTAGAAGGCTTTTTTCTACGGTGCTTGCACTATATTGTGCCACATAAGCTTTTTAATTCTCTAACTCCTTAGATCTTAATCCAATGGCTCACATAACTCATCAATTGCATGGTTTTTAATGGGCCAATATAAACCAACAACAATTCTTCCCCTTTTTTCTATATCTTTATGAAGTATATAATATCTATTTTGACTCTTAAGTTATGTAAAAAATAATTTTTTCTTATTATTATAGTGCTCAATTTTAGACATGGTAGTTCAAATGGAAATATATTGCACAATATAGCAATCGGCAAAAAAAAAAAAATATGAGAAGTCCAAAAAAAAAAAAAAATCAAAATTCACAACCTTTTGCTGATATTTATTGTATTTTTATTATGATTTTTTTCATTTTTTACAAATATCAACACTCATATAATAGATCAATCTATAATTTGCAATTATCAAAAGTTTCAAACATATATATTTAATGATTTATATATGCATGAATTAGTTACTTTTTTAGAGCTAACAGTACATTGTCACAAATGTTGAAAGTGTTTTAAGCTTAAGAGCAATGTTAAATGCCTAAATTTGATATAAAGTTACACAGCAAAATAATAGCTCTCATCAGAAGTGCTAATTGCATTTTTTTCTTTTTTGTTGGTTATGTAACAGTTGTTATTAGATCTGGTCATGCTTATTCACTAATATGTGTAATGTGTATTTTTATACACATTTTTAGGATTTTTATCATATAAAATTCACCATTAAATCACATACAATGTATGAAAAATATTTAAAATTAATAAAACTATTGTTGAAACTCTTAATACACTTTTGTGTGATTTTTCAGGTAAAAAACCGAGAAAACGATATTTGGATGACTTGGTGAAAAGTTAAGTCCAAATGAAGGACCGATTCGCAAATCCTGGGCCAAAGATAACCGAATTCTCGACAAATCTCCGCGAAAATCATACACACGTTTCTCCAAAATTCTTACAACCCTTATTCGCCGACCATCCAAGCCAAAATCTATAAAATCCACAAAAAGACGAAAAGTCAAACCCGAGAAATCGTCGAGTTGACCAAAAGTCAACTCTCCCAAAAGAGGTAAAACTGGGTACCAATTCGAAGAGTGCGACGATACGAATCCAACGGTACAAACCTCACGAAAAAAAGACTTTATAGAACTCCCAGAAAATGCGATAAAAGATCTGGTCAACCATAGTCAAAGTTTGACTTTGACCTGGTCAAACCCCTTTTCAACCAATCAGGGCAGGACATGTGTCCCATAATCCCCCTCAGTGTCCGTTAAGCACATAAATCAAGGGAGAGATGGTTCCATTTGGGCCAATCAGAGGTTGACACATGGCATATTCATTTAGAAATCAGCAAACCAAAGAGCGACACGCGTCTTAAGTAGTTAGATCTAGATTAATGGAGGACACGTGGCAGATTTTGATTGGGGAACATGCTGACGAGGAACGTACTATGCTCAGTACGAGATTTTTCCTTCACCCATTCAGATCACGCTACGTGGCAAAACGCGTAAGGGAAAAACGCGTTAGTCTTCAGCTGGTGACTTTCACCTCCGTTTCCTGCTGGACTGGACACCTCCGGTTAGTTTATTACACGCGCTTGAGGAAGAAATGGATTGCCCGGTGCGGTGAAATGGAGATGAAGTTTCACATCGTTTTGCTGTGTTGAACTGTTTCAGTACGAGGTTTTAGTGCTCCCCAATCGCGTGATGACACGTGGCAACGCGTTTTCTCCAGATTCTCTGCCAGAGAAACGTGGCAAGTTCTTATTTGCTGATTTAAATAAGAGGATTTAGTATGGACTAATCAGAGATCTCCACGTGTAAGTTCTTGGTTAGTTTTGGGTGAAAGGATAAAGAACCCCCAAATGTGTACCCAGACTGATTCAAGCAGATTTTGAATAAGGAAATAAAGGGAGAAATGCTAAATACCCTCCAAATTACCACCAAAACCAGAATCCGGATCAAGCTCAATTTTTAGTCCCACAACCCTATTTCCAAATATTTTCTAAGCCAAATCTATCTATAAAAATGCACCTCTTTCTCTCTCTAAGATACTCATTCATACATCCATTCTCATATCCAATTTCTCACACCAATTTTCTTCTTCCATTTTTCCACCATTCTCATTTCTTCTCTTTTCCACCATTAATGTCCACAAGCTTCAAACCCTCATTTCTTGAGAGTAAAAAGAGAGGGTAGAATTTTAGGAAGCAAGAAGTGCTTAATCTAGAAGGAGTAAGTGCTAAATTGACCAAGAAGGGGAGAAATCGAGAACGATTCGCATCTTTAGGGTTAGATTTATTTTTTTCTTTATTTTTGGATGAATAAAATGAATCAAGAATATGTAAATATGATTTTTGTGGACATGAGTGAGTAGTTTTTTTTAGTAGGGAAGGACTTTTTGTGCAAAATATGTTGAAGAAATCTTAATTTGAATTTAGTTTTTATTATGGTATTTTGAGATTAAATCTTGACATTTTTTTCATGAGATCTAAAGTTGAATTATTTGGAAAAATAATTTGATTTGAAGTATTTGTGAGATTTGTTGAGATTTGTTTGAGTAATAATAACTTGGAAAAGTTTTTCTTTATTCAAATAAGTCTTGAATCAAGTATAGGAACAACTTAAGATTGGAAGTTTTTAAGTGAATCTAATATTCTCTTGATTTGTCAATTATTTTTGGAAGAATCTAATGAAGCCTTGCTTTTAAAATTTTATTAATAAATAACTGATTATTGTGATTAATGATTCACATGATACAAATCGTCAATATTTCCCTACTCCTTCTTTTATTAAACTATCAAAAACAAAACTTTATTTCTTTTATTTTCTCTTGAATCTATTTCTTATTAAAACATCAACAATTCTTCTTAAACTACAACGCTAAATGAAAAGTGAGATTAAAAAGTTATGATTTAAGGCCTTGCTTTCTTGTGTATGACACCCTAAACTCAAATTCCACATATACACTTGTTAATGAATTAGGAGACTTATAAATATTTTTGTTAAGATTGTGAATCGCAAACGACACATTTTTTATAATCTTACAATATACATCAACTATTTGATATATTGAAAGTGAATTTAACACAAAAAACAAAAAAACCAAACACAATTTACTACAAGTAATACTTAACAAAATATATATAACTCTCGCACAAAGCATGAGTTATCTACTTGGATATTATATTATAATTTTAAATGAGCTTACTATAATACTCTATCCTTACTCCATGTTAGTGTTTTTTCAGTGATCATTGGATTGAAAATCAACTATTCTCATCCAACCACATATATATTATGTTGGAATTTCATTGTCTTTGTATATAGTGAATCATTGGAAAAAAAAAATATATCAGTTCATTTGTAACTAAATACACATCTTAACATACCACAAAATCCATTTGACATCCGTTAAATTCATTTATCTCTACAAAATTTAGATAGTTTCATTATTATATGGTGCATGTATTTTAATTTATGGCGTACACATGTTATAGTTTTCAATAACCAGGCAAGATATTTGTCTAAAAAAACATGCAACGATTTTCAATAATATGCATTAAAGCTATGAGCTATCCAAAAAAAAAAAATAGTTCCATGATATATAATATTTTTCCTACAGTACTATTATACAAAATATTTTAACTAATTTTTATATTAACTTCAAAAGTAACAAAATAATAAAATTAAGTTAACTCTATTAATCTCTAAAGTCGAGCTCTCCGCTCCCCTCAATTTTTGAAATCTTCAACAATCTCTTCTAAAGTGAAATTTTCCGCAATCTCTTTCTCAATATACACAACCAAACTTTCAGCAAGACGGCTTCATTAAATTTGCTATTTAACTCTTGAAGTTGTGTATCAAGAGTCACAAAAAATACCTCAACTCTGAAATAATGCTCCATAGTGTAGTGATTTGGTTGATGGCGTGCACGCCCTCCACATAAAATATAAGACGCACTCAAATCCGGAACAATAACACCATGAGCTTCACAAAACGTTATCACTTTAGCAGGAAAATTTTGCCAACCATTTTCTCTATGATCTTGAAGAACAATTTTGATGGATGAAACTAATTGTGTTGCATTTATAATATTTTGGGCTCGCTTTTGCAAAGCTTGGCAAAGATTCTCCGTTATACCCATTATATCCCGCATCATTAGTAAAATAAAAACAAATTCAAATGATACTGCTAAGAAGTATCCGCATCTCTTTGAAGAGATGCTGAGGAATCTCTATCAATAGTAGCATCTTGGAGAATGGAGTTAGTAACGAGAAACATATTAATCAAACTTGATACAGAATTGTAATATGAACTCCAACGAGTATCACCGGCCCTTTTTAAAGTGCCAACTTGATTTGCTCTTTGACCCGTCTCAAGCTCATCATTTTCTAATAAATTAGCCAATTCAACTTCTCTTGCATTTTGTAACTCATCGTGACGTTTAGAAGAACCAACTATAGGATTAGTGCCCTAGACCTAATGTATTTATACTAGAAAATAGATTATGTATTAAGACATTATTATTTATTCAATAAATGTTATTTCTTATATATCTGTGTGTATGGGTTGTGAATGTAAATTTCTTATATCAACCAAGCATGACACTTCGGGTTCACGTCATCAGAATATGTGATTCTGATAGTGGAACTGTGAACAAACGAATGACATTCTAAATCGTCCCTAATGATATGTGGGATGCTTATAGAGATAGACATACTTCAGGTAAGAAGCTACATATCCACACTAGTATATTCGCAGGCTGGATGATCATGTTCTACTGATCATGGGCATGGAGATGTCAAGTCTGAAATATAGGTACGTGTTAGAGAACACATACTGGACTGACCACACTATGAGAATATGCATGGTATATGTCATTATTGATTCTCATATAAATAGTGTGATTGTTCCTACGACCTGAGGTCACCATGGATTCCTGTATGAGAAACTGCATACTTTAATATTATCCTACGTCATCCGTAATGGGATAATCATTAGGGTCATCGTTAGGTATGCACTGAATCATGACGATGAATGTGAGTGACCAAGATGGGATTTATTCCTCTCGTCACGAGGGAGATATCTCTGGGCCCCTTGATGAACTAGGACTGAGGAAAATGCATGGCCATGCTCAAAATGGATTAACATGTGTTGTTAATACCATTTTGGATTTACTAAGTCTAATTCTCGATCAGGAAATAGACTTAGATCAAACTCAAGGATGACATACTTGTTGGGTTTTCAGACGTGCATAACGCAGCGGAAAACAAAAATTTCGTCCAAAACCAATCCGAGGATCCGTGCGTATCGGTTAAATCAAAAAAATAAATCTTAAAGATACCTTTCAGATTACGCTTAATCCGTGACGCTCAAACCATGCATGTTGTCCATGCGCCTCTAAACCGGTTACCGTCCTAACCGATTTTCCCTCCGACTAGGCCGTCTAGGTCGGATCGTGCGGAAGTCATCTACCGCACACACAATCGGTCTCCACCAAACCTCTCAACAAACCGTTCTCATCTTTTTAGGCCGAATAGATCACAAGCGCCGAAAGTACGAACGCCTCTACCGGTGTCCACACGAACAAACTTCTTAAAACGGGAAGCAGAACAATATATATGCTAGTAGCTTGTTCTCCTCTTGCATAAGAAAACTCTTCTTATTTTATCTCACAAAAGATGTATATAATTCCTCTCATATAATCGCACTCTTTTATTTTTGTCATACAAAAAGAAAGCACCCTTTCATAATTTTGTCATACAAATTAGAAAGTATATTTTTTCTCTTTTGTCTCACAAAAGAGAATGAGAAATAATGAGATAGAGAATGATGTGTTGTGTTATGAATTTGGAGCCCTCTATGTCCTTATATAGAGGTGAAGAGTCATGTCTCTTCACACTAAAAGATGTGTATGACATCACTCATCATTATCCATATGCCATCATCTAGACTCTTCTAGATTACATGATCTTTTGTGCTCATAGTCTATATATACATATATATCACATTTTATCACATAAGATGACAATATATTTTGTGACGTTCTTATTCAACTCATCATATAAGTCGCTAGGATTTTCTGCGCCCGATCCTGTAAGTTCACTTAATGTTGGCAATAGACTTGACAGTCTATAAATCATGAGCGGACTCTAGCAAGCCATCATGACTACCCAATTAAGTGAATATCGGTGATCCGATTTACCTAATCAACAATCACGTATTTAGTCCCTTTGTCACGCGATATCTATATCGATCATAAGGCATGTAAGACGCCATCCTTATATTAATCGATTAATATTTCTTGATTCTGAATTAAACTGAACAAGAACAAATGACATTAATAACTCTTATTAATTCATTTGAGTATGGCCATACATTTCTTCGGTTCAATTCATCAAGAGGCCTAAAGATATCTCTCTCATTTATGTGAGGAACAAATCCCGTCTTGATTGCACTCATCCCTCTACATGATTCATTGTATACCTAATCATAACCGTTATGACCACCCGGTTAAAGGCAGTGTTAGATTATATTAAAGTATAAAATTACTCATGTTGGGAACCGAGACAATCTCAGGTCAAAGGACTATAAATACTTTATGTTACAAGAATCGTTAATGACGTAAAAAATGTAGCATTCTTATGGCGGGTCAGTCCAGTATATGGTCTCTAACATATACCTATGTTGATGACTTGATAACTATTTATCCATGATCAGTAAAACATAATCATCAGTCAACTAATATACTGATGTACATTTATAGCTTGTATATAAATATATATTTATATGTATCTGCAAGTATATTTGTCTCCACAAATATCTTATAAATGACCAGGGACGATTTAGAATAGCATTCATAACACTTTATAGTTTTACTATCAAAGTCACGCACTTGGATGACATAAAGCCTGAATTGCATATTCATGGTCTATTTTAATTATATTAAAATAATCTATACGCACATATTATATGAAATATCTTAGAATAAATATTATGTTTGTTATTTTAATCCATCATCTAGGTCACAAACACTTTGGCCTTGGGCATAACACCATCAATCTCCTACTTGCACTAGGCCAAATCAACCAAGTATCTCATACGCATTGATCTATGTGGTATCACATACCAGTTGACCTAACATGATCACCATCATTTAAGGGATTGGGTTCTTAAATGGATTATCAAACATTGTCATATGCAAATACTTTGCATATTTTTATTTCCACCATAATCTAAGAAGAATATTTTATCCTTCTCAAGTATATAATCATACTCTTGATTATTATTTAGTGACTTTCACTAAGATCAAACTTATGTGTGCTTATTACACTTAGTTCACATCATATGTAATTATGCTCCCACTGAATTTCTTGTCAACATAAGATTTATCTTTAATTTTTCTTAAAACCAAACTGTTTGGTTATTTCATCAAATAATAAATATTCACCTAGAGATATTTGCTTTAATTCATAAATGAATTTATGCAACTTGCAAACTCTTTCAAAAAAAATTTAGGATAAACAAAACTCTCAAGTTGTATCATATACATACTTTCATATGTTTCTATTAAGAAACAATGTCTTGACATCCACCTAGCATATTTTATAGTCATACTATGAACATATGCCCAAGAAAATTCTGAAATACATAAGCATGCTGACTTGAAAAAATATTATCATAGTCTATACTATGAGTTTAACTTAACCACAAATCATGCATTATATGTTTGCACATTATCCATGTCGGTCTTTCTTTTAAAACCATATTTCCATCTGATGGATCAATCAAATTCAAAACTTGATTGTCTGACATGGATTACATCTCAACTTTCAAAGTCTCTAACCATTAGAGCATTGACTCATCATAGTCTATTAGTAGAATGTGGACTCATCATCTATGAGTACGAAATTTTTATCATTAGACACGAAAAATCTATATTTTTCAGGCTTGCGATAAATTCTAATAGATCTACATGAATACACTTATGTTATATACTCAGACTCTTCAACATCTTGAGAATCTAGTTGAATAATTGCAGACTCAATCACTAGTTCAAATCTGAATTAATTTCCATTCGAGCATTACTGTCAGTATGTGAAATTTGAACTTTTCAAATTTACTCCCACTAATTCTTTGGAAACACTTCTTCAAAAGAGATATCATTTTTGAGTAGCAAACACATTGTTCTCATATTAATTATAGAAGTAATATCGTTTACTTTTCTTAGGATATTCCACAATAAGCACTAATCTGATTAGATTCATGATGCTTCAATTAAGTAACATATCCTCAAATATTGATAAAAGATAATCTGATACACCTACCAGTCCATAACGCATATGGAGTCTTTTATAACTGCTTTAGATGGAATTATATTCAGCATGAACGCAAAAAGTGCGTAACCCCAAAAGAAATAGAAGATATATTTGACTCATCATAATCGAACTATATCTAATAAAGTTCGATATCATTATCATGATCATCAAACACTTCGTTCTCGACTCCTCGATCTCATCGAAGAAATTTGATTTTTCAAAGTCAAGTTTTATTCTCTACTTCATATTTGTAACTTTTGAACTTTTCAAAATATTCAAATTTATTGTTTCAATAAAGTGATGAAGTAGTTTTCTCTAGCACCTTCACTCATTGATGAACATACATCATTATGTATGAGAGCCAATAAGTAACTTGCTTTCACCTTATTTTGTGAAAGACGTATATGTCATCTTGTCTAATAAATAAGTTACATATGTTTCAAATGATTCAAAATCAAATGAATTTGAAAATCCATCTTAATGGATTTAATAAATGTTCATTTTATTTAAGTAGACCAAGCGGCAATGCTAGATTTAAATTCTTAATATTAATGTTATAGATAGACTTATAATTATCTTGTTCGATATAACACATAAGGTAATTTTTCTATTGGAAAATTTCCAAAGAAAATTGACATTTGTGAATGGTGAAATTGTTATTCTCGATAATAAATTAATAACCATTCATAGATAAACTCGAACTATAGATAATACAAAATTATTGTCGACATTAAATAACAATTATTTATGTCGGCAATAAGTCCAAAAAGACAATGTAAATAAATGAGTTACTTGATAAAATGCGGCAACTTTTACTACATTTCTCACTCATCTGTTAACATCATATTTACTCAATAGTCTACAACTTAGTCAGCATATTTTCACAAATGTGTATCTAATAGATGTGAAATAGACAAGTTAATTTCTATAACAAAAATACTTGAAGCGGTAGTCACACTATCCTTTCATTCCCTTTTTCATATCTTCTTGAGAAATTATGATTTCTTTCAATGAACCGATTCATTGTAAAAGATACTAATTTCTTACCTAAAGCCGAAGCCTTGGCAGCATCTTGCCCTTATCTTTGGGAGTACTTTTTACGTTCCTTTAAAGCACAAGAACATTATTGACAACACTTTTCCATGTTCATTTTAACGATTATTAACATCTTATGTTATCTGTCATTCTCAAGGACCTATTGTGAGACATAAATAGATATACTATTCGATTTGAATAATATGCAAAGACTATTATTCTTTAAATATTTCATATAATGGCTCCCACTATTTTTAATCAAATCAATAACCCTCAATCGTATTGATTCGGAAACTTTCAATCCATGAAATTTCATAGTGAGACAAGATCCATATTTCAATTAAGTCATAAGTGAGCTTTGGCTCATCGCCCAGAACTTAACCTATTTAGGTAGGAATAATTCCAATTGTATCTCATACAACTCTTGAACAACATAGGATAAGCATCATATGCCCGACGTATATATCCTATCGTATGCCCCAAGCCCAAGTCCGACTTGATAGCCCAGTTAAGTCAAACCATGTCTAATCATCGGCAAAATAGTACCCAACACACTCAGCTTTGGCATAACCTATGTTGGCTCCCATTTCCCGCATTCTCTCCTCCTAAGATTGTCCCTACATACCCAGCTTTGGCATGACCTATGCAGGGTCGATCAGAGTATCGAAAGATTTAGACTTATGGAAGGCACTTCATGACTTAACATAATTTTGAGGGATTTTATTTAATATTATATGTTATTATGCAATCTTCAAAGAACATCACATGTACCAATAGAATAAAAATAATAACGATGATATATCATAGCCTTGATCTTTATGAACTAACATAAAGAGTTCCTAATATATATTTCATCTCCATGAAATTTTTCTTAGATTGTATTTGGAAATCTTATCTCCATGTATAGAAATCGATGAACTCTTTCATTGCCATGATGTTTGGTTTAAAATAAACTTGTCATCTTAATGATGTATTCATGATGGACGATAAACTGCTTCATCTCAATGATGTATGTGTTATGCCTAATGAACTCTCTCATTATATCAACACATATTAAAAAATATATCAAATATAAACATAATCATATTATGTTTCGATTAGTTACCCATTTATAAAATATATATATATATATATATATATATATATATATATATATATATATATATATATATATATATATATATATATATATATATATATATATATAAGGCTTACGAATGCGAATTCCGGGCGCGGTCATCATTGTCAACATTTGGCAGGTCAAAACTCAATGTTTGATTTAGTCAACATTTGACTCGGTCAACGATCAACATTTGATAAGGTCAACAGTCAATGGTCAATATTTTGACTAGATCATGATCAACTTTTGACCAACTTAATGGTCAACAGTCAAGGGGTAAATTAGTGTAGTCAATTGTCAACAATTAACAGTCAATACAATCAACACTCAACATAGTCCACAGTCAACATAGTGGGTCAACAGTCAACTGTCAACATGGTCAACACCTGGTCAACTTTGTCAACTCACATTTTTCTACACATTAATACATCATAGGCATCTTTTCATGAATTCAATACATCACATCTAACTTTTCATGAAATAATGCATCACATGCACCATTTCAAAAAGGCAATTGATGGTATGCACGCTTTCACAACTATTCAAGAGGTCGCAACTCTTGCGATTGTACCTTTTCGGTCATACCTCTTAGTTGCGCATGTCGATTATACCCGTCGGTCGCACCTCTTGGTCGCAACCGTTAGTCACAACCTATTGGACGTGATATTTGGATCATATCCATTGGTCACACCCTTTAGTCGCACCCTTTGGTCGTACCCATTCGTCGCAACCTTATGGACGTGACATTTGGATTGCATCCGTTGGTCACACCCATTAGTCGCACCTTTTGGTCGCACCCATTCATCGCAACCTTATGGACGTGACATTTGGATCGTATCCGTTGGTCACACCCTTTAGTCGCACCTTTTGGTCGCACCCATTCATCGCAACCTTATGGACGTGACATTTGGATCGCATCCGTTGGCCACACCCTTTAGTCGCACCCTTTGGTCGCAACCTTTCGTCGCGTCTTTTGGATGTGATATTTGAATCGCATCCCTTGGTCACACCCGTTCGTCGCACTTTTTCGTCGCACCCTTTGGTCGTATCCGTTGGTCGCAACCTTTCGTCGCGTCTTTTGGATGTGACATTTGAATCGCATCCCTTGGTCACATCCGTTAGTCGCACCCTTTGGTCGCATCCGTTGGTCGCAACCTTTCGTCGCGTCTTTTGGATGTGACATTTGAATCGCATCCCTTGGTCACACCCGTTACTCGCATTTTTTGGTCGCACCCTTTGGTCGTGACCTTTGAATCATATTTCTTGATCGTAACTCTTAGATGTAACTTTTGGTTCAAATTCTTTTGAATGCACAATTTGGATGCAAATCATGCATAAACTTTTTATGTTGTTTCTTAACACGTGATCATATCTGGCATGTGTAATATTTGCTTAAACGAACCAAATTGCTTGTCAAGGCAATACAACCAAAATATAAATCGTTCCCTATATCCTTCTGTTTCGATTTAAAGAAAAATCGACAAGGGAATATGGATCAATTTATGATATGAATATGGACCAATTCATGACACATCTGAAGTCACCCCTAAATGGATAAACTTGATGTTTCACGAGATTATTCAAAACACGCCTAAGTTTCTTCAACATGAAGATACGTATGAACATACATAAACAACGTGGCCATTCAAATCTCGTTTAATGTTCCGCGCATAAACTTGGCTGCCAACTTAATTATAGTTTAAGCAAAATATATTTTTAAACCATTATATTAGATACATTTTTCAATGCAACTCTTGCATTAATCTCACGGGATGCATCCTTTCGAAATATATCTTTTGGTTGCAACAATTGCATACACTTTTTCATGAATCTCCAAAATTTCGCATCCATTCACATTGAAAATTCAACACTTGAATTAACATCTTTCATTTTAAACATTCAACACTTAAATATTTAATATGCAAGCCTTATAACTATAAATCAGAATTATAAATGGTATCTAAATAGTATATATCGCATATATATCAATTCAATTTAACCGAAACACGCACGTTGCTCTGATACCACTGTTGAGTTTTCAGACGTGCATAACGCAGCGGAAAACAAAAATTTCGTCCAAAACCAATCCGAGGATCCGTGCGTATCGGTTAAATCAAAGAAATAAATCTTAAAGATACCTTTCGGATTACGCTTAATCCGTGACGCTCAAACCATGCATGTTGTCCATGCGCCTCTAAACCGGTTACCGTTCTAACCGATTTTCCCTCCGTCTAGGCCGTCTAGGTCGGATCGTGCGGAAGTCATCTACCGCACACACAATCGGTCTCCACCAAACCTCTCAACAAACCGTTCTCATCTTTTTAGGCCGAATAGATCACAAGCGCCGAAAGTACGAACGCCTCTACCGATGTCCACACGAACAAACTTCTTAAAACGGGAAGAAGAACACTATATATGCTAGTAGCTTGTTTTCCTCTTGCATAAGAAAACTCTTCTTATTTTATCTCACAAAAGATGTATATAATTCCTCTCATATAATCGCACTCTTTCATTTTTGTCATACAAAAAGAAAGCACCCTTTCATAATTTTGTCATACAAATTAGAAAGTATATTTTCTCTCTTTTGTCTCACAAAAGAGAATAAGAAATTAATTTTGACAATATTTTGACCAGGTCATGATCAAATTTTGACCAATTTAATGGTCAACGGTCAAGGGGTAATTAGTGTAGTCAACTGTCAACAATTAACAGTTAACATAGTCCACAATCAACACAGTGGGTCAACAGTCAACTGATCAACATGGTCAACACCTGGTCAACTTTGTCAACACACATTTTTCTACACAATAATACATCATAGGCATCTTTTCATGAATTCAATACATCACATGCAACTTTTCATGAAATAATACATCACATGCACCATTTCAAAAAGGCAATTCATGGTATGCACCATTTCATGAAGACACAACTATTCAAGAGGTCGCAACTCTTGTGATTGCACCTTTTCGGTCGTACCTCTTGGTCGCAACCGTTAGTCGCAACCTATTGGACGTGATATTTGGATCATATCCAATGATCACACCATTTAGTCACACCCTTTGGTCGCACCCATTCGTCGCAACCTTATAGACGTGACATTTGGATCGCATCCGTTGGTCACATCCTTTAGTCGCACCCTTTGGTCGCACCCATTCGTCGCAACCTTATAGACGTGACATTTGGATCGCATCCGTTGGTCACACCCTTTGATCGCACCCTTTGATCGCAACCTTTCATCGCGTCTTTTGGATGTGACGTTTGAATCGCATCACTTGGTCACACTCGTAGTCGCACCTTTTGATCGCACCCTTTGGTCGCATCCGTTGGTCGCAACCTTTCGTCGCGTCTTTTGGATGTGACATTTGAATCGCATCCCTTGATCACACCCGTTAGTCGCACCTTTTGGTCGCACCCTTTGGTTGCATCCGTTGGTCGCAACCTTTCGTTGCGTCTTTTGGATGTGACATTTGAATCGCATCCCTTGGTCACACCCGTTAGTCGCACCTTTTGGTCGCACCCTTTGGTCGCATCCGTTGGTCGCAACCTTTCGTCGCGTCTTTTAGATGTGACATGTGAATCGCATCCCTTGGTCACACCCGTTAGTCGCACCTTTTGGTCGCACCCTTTGGTCGCATCCGTTGGTCGCAACCTTTTGGTCGCACCCTTTGGTCGCATCCGTTGGTCGCAACCTTTTGATCGCACCCTTTGTTCGTTGCGTCTTTTGGATGTGACATTTGAATCGCATCCTTTGGTCACACCCGTTAGTCGCACCTTTTGGTCGCACCCTTTGGTCGCATCCGTTGGTCGCAACCTTTCGTCGCGTCTTTTGGATGTGACATGTGAATCACATCCCTTGGTCACACCCGTTAGTCGCACCTTTTGGTCGCACCCTTTGGTCGCATCCGTTGATCGCAACCTTTCGTCGCATTTTTTGGATGTGACATTTGAATCGCATCCCTTGGTCACCCCCGTTAGTCGCACCTTTTGGTCGCACCCATTCGTCGCAACCTTATAGACGTGACATTTAGATCGCATCCGTTGGTCACACCCTTTAGTCACACCCTTTGGTCGCAACTCTTGGACTCAACTTTTGGATCGCTTTCCTTGGTCGCACCTTTTAGACACAATCCTTGGTCGTGACCTTTGGATCATGTTTCTTGGTCGCAATTCTTGGATGCAACACTTGGACGCAACCTTTGGATCGTATCCCTTGGCGACATCTTTTGGACACAACTTCTGGATCAGATCTATTCATCGCATCTTTTGATCGCATCTCTTTGACATAGCTTTTGGATCACATCCTTTGGTCATATCCTTTGGTCGAATTCTTTGGATGCAACTCTTGGATCATATCCATTAATCGCATCTTTTCTATTAAGAATATTCAACACTTGAATACTCTATATGCAAGCCTTATAATTATAAAACAAAATTATAAATGGTATCTAAATATTATATATCACATATATACTGACTCAATTTAACCGAAACACGCAAGTCACTCTGATACCACTGTTGGGATTTCAGACATGCATAACGCAGCGGAAAAACAAAATTTCGTCCAAAACCAATCCGAGGATCCGTGCGTATCGGTTAAATCAAAGAAATAAATCTTAAAGATACCTTTCGGATTACGCTTAATCCGTGACGCTCAAACCATGCGTGTTGTCCATGCGCCTCTAAACCGGTTACCGTCCTAACCGATTTTACGTCCGTCTAGGCCGTCTAGGTCGGATCGTGCGGAAGTCATCTACCGCACACACAATCGGTCTCCACCAAAACTCTCAACAAATCGTTCTCATCTTCTTAGGCCGAATAGATCACAAGCGCCGAAAGTACGAATGCCTCTACTGGTGTCCACACGAACAAACTTCTTAAAACGGGAAGAAGAACACTATATATGCTAGTAGCTTGTTCTCCTCTTGCATAAGAAAACTCTTCTTATTTTATCTCACAAAAGATGTATATAATTTCTCTCATATAATCGCACTCTTTCATTTTTTGTCATACAAAAAGAAAGCACCCTTTCATAATTTTGTCATACAAATTAGAAAGTATATTTTCTCTCTTTTGTCTCACAAAAGAGAATGAGAAATAATGAGAGAGAGAATGATTTGGTCTATTGAATTTGGAGCCCTCTATGTCCTTATATAGAGGTGAAGAGTCATGTTTCCTCACACTAAAAGATGTGTATGACATCACTCATCATTATCCATATGCCATCATCTAGACTCTTCTAGATTACATGATCTTTTGTGCTCATAGTCTTTATATACATATATATCACATCTTATCACATAAGATGACAATATATTTTGTGACATTCTTATGCAACTCATCATATAAGTCGCTAGGATTTTCTGCACCCGTTTCAGTTTGTTATTTGTGTGTGACCCTGTAGGTTCACTTAATGTTGGCAATAGACTTGACAGTCTATAAATCATGAGCGGACTTTAGCAAGCCATCATGACTACCCAATTTAAGTGAATATCGGTGATCCGATTTACCTAATCAACAATCACGTATTTAGTCCCTTTGTCGTGCGATATCTATATCAATCATAAGGCATGTAATACGCCATCCTTATATTAATCGATTAATATTTCTTGATCCCGAATTAAACTGAACAAGAATAAATGACATTAATAACTCTTATTAATTCATTTGAGTATGGCCATACATTTCTTCAGTTCAATTCATCAAGAGGCCTAAAGATATCTCTCTCATTTATGAGAGGAACAAATCCCGTCTTGATTGCACTCATCCCTCTACGTGATTCATTGTATACCTAATCATAACCGTTATGACCACCCGGTTCAAGGCAGTGTTAGATTATATTAAAGTATAAAATTACTCATGTTGGGAACCGAGACAATCTCAAGTCAAAGGACGATAAATACTTTATGTTACAAGAATCGCTAATGACGTAAAACATGTAGCATTCTTATGGTGGGTCAGTCCAGTATATGGTCTTTAACATATACCTATGTTAATGACTTGATAACTATTTATCCATGATCAGTAAAACATAATCATCATCAGTCAACTAATATACCGGTGTACATTTATAGCTTGTATATAAATATATATTTATATGTATCTGCAAGTATATTTGTCTCCACAAATATCCTATAAATGACCAGGGACGATTTAGAATAGCATTCATAATACTTTATAGTTTTACTATCAAAGTCACGCACTTTGATGACATAAAGCTGAATTGCATATTCAGGATCTATTTTAATTATATTAAAATAACCTATACGCACATATTATATGAAATATCTTAGAATAAATATTATGTTTGTTATTACAATCCATCATCTAGGTCACAAACACTTCGGCCTAGGGCATAACACCATCATAAGGAACTTGTTGCACTTGTTGAAACTGACGCGACATGAGGCGACCGAAATACGAGTCGATAATAAATCCGCAATCGAGTTAGCAAAGAACCCAACACATCCATCCGAGAGTAGGTGAAGAAAGGTGATGTGCGAGTGAGTCATGTGACAAGTCATGACAAAGTGGCTGACATATTCATGAAATCACTTCCGACGGCGTTGTTTGAAAACTGTAAGGCGATGATCGGGATGAAGAATAAGCTTGAGCTTAAGGCTTCGTTTGGATGGAGGATAAGAGAGGTGTAATTTAATCTAGGCGTAAGGACTTATGCCTTCTTATTCCTCAATTTTAGAAAAGTGTTTGGTAAGATGATAAGAATAAGAAAGAGGATAGTGTTAAATTTAAAATGGAAATAATTTATAATGACCAAAATGCCCTTATATCGTAACATGATAAGTAAATGAAAGACTTCACTATTAATTATATTATACATTATGTAACATTTATATATTTGTATATAATCATGTTATTCATTTATATTTTAAATTATTAGTGTCTAGTATATAATTAATATTTATATTAAATTAATGAATTGTAAAGTTATTTTAAATGATATACTAAATCTATAATTAACAAGAATCGTTAATTAATAATTTAATATGTTATTCAATTAATAATTTATTATTTTATTTATAATTATATAAGAATAATATAATAATTAAATAATATGATAAATTTAATTAAACCATATTGTATTAAATTATATTAAACTAAAATTAGAATTAAATATATTTAATTAAATTAAAATTAGATATACTTAATTAATGATATTACTTCATATTAATTTTTATTTTTTAATTATTTTTTAATTTATATATAAATATTATTAATAATAAAATTGTTATATATTAATTATTAATAGTATATTATTAATACTATTTATGATTTATTTTATAAATTATAAATTTATTGTATTTATTTACTTAGATTATAATTAATTATATTATAATTAATATTAATTAATTATTTAAATCAAATATTATTTTATTATTATTAATAATAATAATAATAATAATAATAATAATAATAATAATAATAATAATAATAATAATAATAATAATAATAATAATAATAATAATAATAATAATAATAATAATAATAATAATAACAACAACAACAACAAGTATGGGTATTATGGTAAAAAATTGAAGGAATAGATGAGGTATAATCTTATAACCAATAAAAGTAGTTATAATCTTATACCTACTATACCTTCTTATTCCATCATTTTCGTTTGGTGTTTGGCAAGGTATAGAGGGATAAGTAGACTTATACCTTGCTTATCCCTCATCCAAATGGGGCCTAAGGGAGGAATTTGTTGATAAGTCCAAGCCAAAAGAAATAATATTTGTGTTTTTCTATGTAAGTTTATCTAGAGAATTGTAATACATGTATCTACCATCTAGAAATATGGATCATGTACTTCGATAATTGTGTGAGTGTAATGTTAGAGTTTAATGTGATTCATGTATGCATGAATCATTTAGCCTATAAATAGAACTCATTTTGTTTTGTAAGAGACAAGAAGAAAGAAATATATTAAGAAAAATTAAGAAAAAAAAAATTATTCTTCTTTCATTAAAATTGTGAGTTTGTGAGGGTAAATCCACATGAATAAATATGATTTTGACGTACTCTATTTCACACATTTTCTCATTACTTGGCTTTCGCTGTCGTTTCTTTTGAAGCAGTGCTCATTTGGTGTTCGATTAAATGATCTAATAGTGGATAAAGAGAAGGAACATGCTCCATAAGATGGGCCTTGATGATTAGGTTGAAGAATAAAACTGTTAGATAAATTGATTTATTGATATGTTAATTAAAACATTACTAAAAAATTATTTAATTAAAAAGAACTCACTTTGTAAGATGAGAAGAAAAGGATCAAAGCAAGTAACAAGTTCACTGCTTCTAGATTTAAAAAAAAAGGAAACTATTTGTAAAATGTATAGGAAAAAACCTGGTAATCCTTAGGAGCTTTAAAATACTTAAAAATAAGAATAAAAACAAAAACAAAAAAAATGGTCACTGACAAGCTCTCTTCCAACGCATACCTGTACCACAAAAAATAAAAATAAATAAAGAGATCTTTTACTATAACCGGGATTTCAAATCCTGAGTTTGAGACTTCAATTCCTGGATTATGCCAAAGAAGGAAATGAATTCCAGCTTATGCAGCGGTTCACGGGTCCACGGGTCCACGAAATTAAAGCTCTCCTCCCCCCATGAAATTCATGCAGGTTTGAAAGATTTTTTTTTTCAAAATGGCACTGTTCACGGAAATAATTAAACAGTTAGCACTCGTTTGGAAAAATTTTGGAAACTAGCACTTCCGCCATCACTGTTGGCGGAACCAAAGTTGGTTCCGCCATCAGCAATGACAGAACCCATTATACCCCTGTTTGGCGCCCTAAAACCCATTAATTAACTAATTAACCGCCATAGATTTTTCGAACAATTTTCATGCGCGAGAAGTTACTGACATTGGTTCCGCCATCACCGATGGCGGAACCAGTGCCAGAGATTTTTCGAACAATTTTCCTGCGCGAGAAGTTACTGACATTGGTTCCGCCATATCACCGATGGCGGAACTAATGTGGCATTTTATTAATTTTATTATTTAAGACAAAAACATCGATGGAGGGAGCTCGCATCGGATTCAGACTGCTCAGAGAGTACGGTGCGAGCATGCGGAAGGAAGTCAAGGACGGTATACGCAAATGGTTAATCTGCAGTAAAATGAATACGATGCAGCTTAATGAGTATCCCGGCGATGAAGAGTGGGATAATCTGGACCAACCAACGGGGGAGGAAGATGGGGGAGGAGAGGCAGAAGAAGAGGAAGGCGTCACTCAGGTCCCTCAGATTCGGGCGCAGACTCGACCCGTTCGGAAGAGAGGACGAGGAAGCGGCAGTAGTACTCGGCCTGGATGGCGTTAGAGTTTATGGCTATGTGTATTTTTTTTTTGAACCTTAAGTTTGGTTTGTGTTACTTAGACTATTTGTGTTATTTGTGTTATATTTTTTTTTGTTTGAATTATGTTTAGTTTGAATTAAACAATACTTTAACTAAATTAGCAAAGAAGAAAATAAATTGATTAACGAAATAAATTTGTAATTAATAATTTAACAAAATAAATCCCTAATTAACAAAATTAACATAATAAATTGAGTCACAGACTCACAATTTACACTTCAGCAGTTCAGCTTCACACTTCACTACTTCACGGTTCATTGTAACGGTCTCCACCAAATTGCGTGCACCTTCTTTTTGTGTGACATGGTAATTTGCAAATGCTGCAATTCTTTGTACGCCTCTCTTTGTGCACCAACGTCAGTAGCTTCTCGCTCCTTAAAATTTTCGAAAAAATCGCTGGCACTGGTTCCGTCATCAGTGATGGCGGAACCCGTGTTTTTCTTTTTTTTTGCTAAAAACTACTGAACCCTAGCGTTAATTGCGAAAATGCCACATTGGTTCCGCCATCGGTGATGGCGGAACCAATGTCAGTAACTTCTCGCGCAGGAAAATTTTTCGAAAAATCTCTAGCACTGCCATCGGTGATGGCGGAACCAGTTAATTAGCTAATTAATGGGGTTTTAGGGCGCCAAACAGGGGTATAATAGGTTCCGCATGTTGGATCATTAATCCAACGTTGGACTTATATGTATAATATTTGTGTATAATATTACTGTCAAATATACTTATAATAAAGTGATCAAGTTTAGTTAATTATATTAAGTATTAATGTGTCAAATTAGGATGTGGCCTTTGAGTGTAGAATTGTGGGTGGTGTGTTTCTATTTTTATGATGGGCTGAAATGGAAAAGTCCACATTAGGAGCCAAATGGTGTCTCTTCGTGAAAATGTCTTTATTTGGATATATAAGCGATTTGGTCCCCAATACACATGGTAAGTCATTCTCTCATCCGCCCCATTAAGAAAAAGAGAGGAGAGACCAAAAGAAGAAAAGAAAACAAAGGAATCTCAGTTGGCGTTCATGAAGTATTTGGAAGACCCTATTTGCATATTTCGGTGTCCTTCATTCGAAATAAAATTGAAGTTTTTGGATCTGGTTGTTAAGGGAATAATCGATGTGATTTAAGAGTTGTCAAAAGTGATCGTCCGAGATTAGTCGGCCAGATTGTCACCCGCAAGCAACGCCATCTTCACGTAAGGAGGAGCATCTTAGAACAGATGCAAAGGAAATGCGATAAGACGCGTCTGCTGGACGGACGCGAGTTTCGGGCGAGGTGGCGCGAAGGTGTGAAGCTCTTCCAGTGAAGATACGCGGCCATCCGGGCGAGAAGTCGTCATGTCCAGACGCGACTCGAGAGGAATCTCGTGAGTAGTCTGTTTGGAGGAGATGGGATCGAGTTTCCTGGATTTTATTGTTTAAGGAACCGAGAATCTAAATCAAGTTTAGTAAATCCTGATATTCAGAAAATATGGAAATATAGTTCGGGATTTTAAATCCTGATTAAGTTGAACCAAATTTGAACTGGGCCTTTTTGGATGCTGGGATAAGAAACTTGAGATTTTAGAAGGAACAACTTATTATTTTTAATATTTTAAGCCCAATAAAGAAACCCATTAAGGTAAAATTAAGGATTTTAGGTATTATTTTTAAGACCCAAAATAATAAAGTTTTATAAAGTTAAGAATATAGATTTTAGTGGGTTTTATGTTTTAAATAAAATAAAGGACTTTAGTAATATTTAAAAAAATATATATATTTTATTTTAATTAAACATATTAGACAATTTATGACTTGTAAAGTTTCAAAATAACTCATTAAGCATTAAGGTAAAATTAGAAATATTTTGGTATCCGTGTGTACCAACATATTAAGGCATTAAATTGCAAATTTTAAGTATAAAATGAGTTATCAAAGGAATTAAGTTATTAATGCAAATTCAGGAAAATAAAAGGTCAATTTTATAACTCGTTCATAAGGGCTTGTGAATATAATTGGACTAAAATTATATATATTTACAAATAAATCCTAAGTAAGGATTAATTTGCGATAGTAAAATACAAGATAATTTGTGCAAAATTGATATAAGGGACTTTTATGTAAAATTAGGCATAAAATATTTTATATTTACAAATAAACCCATTATCAAGGATCATTTTGTGACAATCTTGAAAAGTTAAGAAAATGCCCACATGTAAATTTGTAAATTCGACTTTAAAGTATAATTTTAAGTTCAAATAAAGGTATCTAAGAATATATATTTTGGAATTGATTAGTTTTAGCATGACGTCGCCAAAGTGACCTCTCTGTTGCAATTAGTTTTATTTCGGAATATAAAAGGCCGTGTTTGTATTATTATTATATAAATATTGATCGGCCCAAAGGAAGACAATATTTATTTTAATTATATGTGCATATGAGTAGTATCGAGTATGTGATAATTATTTGGTTTTACGTGTGACAAATTTAATCGGCCCAAAGGAAGATAAATTTGTTGACGTGTTACTTTGTTATCAAAGCTTGATAATTACGCCAAGATATCAATCAGAAGTTGATATTATCGTCCAAAGATGAAATATTAATGGAAACCGATATCTTGTGATGGGGTTTACCTTTAATTGAATTTATTATTATTCAATTATTTGGATGAGCTTATAGTAATTGAATATTGTTCTATATATAATAGTAAATATCGCAACTAATATTGCTAGCATCAATTCAGTTCTAGGTGAATGGTATAAAAGGGAATTTTCAATAGTTCTCAAGTTCAACGATCTTGACATTGTGATAAGGGCAACTTTCCATTAACACATAAATATAAGAGTACATCTAATTAAATGATGGAGATTGAGAAATGTGGGAGAAGTCATATCGCATGTGTATGATGATCAATACAGAATACTATTCCATAGACATTCAGGGCATAATTTCGGAATATAACTACGGTTAAAAAGTTATTTAAGAATACTGAAAATACGTTTGTCAAAATTGAAAAGGTTAAATTATGTATCATCTAGACAAATTTAAATTCAATTAGGAATAAAAGCAAAGGGATGTAGGAAGCAGAATAAGATAGCTGCAAAATTGTCGCCAATAAAGAAATAAGATTTGTTTCTAATTTTGGTTTGTTTATTGGTTAATTTAATTTGGTCAATAGACTCGTGTGATGAATAGATTCTGGTATAATTATTTACATCACATGTCTATGCAAGATTACTAAATTGCTAGAAACCTAATGATGGTGAAAGATACATCATTACAGGTGACGGCAAAACAGTTAAAATTTAAGCAATTGAAAAATTTAGATTATTATTAAGGTCTGGATTTTATTTGGATCTACATGAAACTTTTGTTGTTGCGTCTTTTAGAGGTAACTTGATTTCTACTTCCATTTTTTGATAAAGCGGATTTTTGCTTGTTTATTTGGAAATAGAAAAGTTAGTAGTTTCATTATTCAAAATTGGTTAATTCGGTTCTTTGTCGGTTTATGATAATCTTTATCTTTGGATAAAATTGCTTCATATAATGAAAATCTTGCAATTAAGTACACTCTTGTGAAAAGTGTAAATTAACCAAGGAGAATTTGGTATTTTGTGACACATAATATTTGGTCGTATCTCCAATCGGAGAATTAAAAAGATTTGTGTCAAACAAAATTCTCTACCTTTTAAGTTTCACAGGCTTAAATGTTTGTGTTATATATAACGGAAACAAACTAATAAAAGGAGATTTAAAGTCAAAAAGGTCTCAAGATGTATTAGAACTGATACATAAGGACATATGTGGATCATTTCCTACGGTTTCTAGGAATGATCAACAGTAAAATATCATGTTCATAGACATATTTTAGGTATGACTACGTTTATCTCAATTATGAAATGACAACGGTATTGGATGTTCAAAAGTTTTAAGGTTATAGTTGGGTTAACTCAACTTAAAAACTAAAAGCGTTAAATTTGACCGTGATGATAAAATATCATGGTTAATATGGCGGTTAAGGTGAATAACATCCATGACTATTTGTGAAATTTCTAGAGAAAAGTGATATCGTCTCTCAGTATACAATGTCGGATTTTTCTAACATGATTGATTTGACTGACTGACGAAATAGATTGCTTAAAGATATGACGCATAGTGTGATTACTAATATTAATTTATCGTCATTGCTGCGGGGGAACACTTAATACTTGCAGCTTATATCCTAAATACAGTTCCAACTCAAGCAACTAATAAACCGCAATACGATTTTGAATAGGTTATTAGCCTTGTTTAGATCATTTACATGTTCAGGTTGTCCAGTTAAGGTAAGCCTAAAGGCATAAGGAAAAGAAACTCGACTCAAGTTGCTATTTTATTGGATATGCCATTTAATTTATAAGGATACAAGTTTTACGATCCCACAAATAAAGTCGATTTGTATAATTATTCGGGAAATGCGCGGTTCTTTGAAAATGTCCAGTTTGTGGGGGGAAATACGGCTATAGTCTTGAAATTCAAGACTTACGTTTTGATTTATTTATGTTAAAATTGTCAAGACATTATAGCCGAAGAGCAAACTTGGATATTTCAAGAAGCACAACAAATATAATTAAGTCAATAAATTATAAAGGGACTTTTATCTACTGTTTATTCGGAAGACTCTTGAAGATTATCATGACAGTAGTGGCTAGCGCATTTCAATCTTGAGTCATATTGGAAGGATATAAAGACATATTTTTTAATGGTGACATTGATGAGACAAAGTATGTGACGCAACTAGAATTTTTTGTGTTGGTAGATACAAATAATATGCACTACAAACTCAAGGACTATATCTAAAGACTCAAACATACATCTCGACAATGGTATTATAACTTGCATCAATAGATCATCTCGTTTGGTTTTGAGATGAAGTTAGTAGATATATATATAAAGTTATGTGGGAGTAATTATATTTTCCTGATTTTATATGTCAATGACATATTACATGCTACTAACGATCTAGATTAATTGCATAACACCAAGATAATTTAATTTAGTAATCTCGAGATGAAAAATCTTGGTGATGCTTCTTTTGTGTCAAGTATAGAAATACTTTGAGACCATTCTCATGGTATTCTCAGTTTATCACAAAAGAATTAGATCATAAAGACTTTTAATAAAAATAGCATGAAAGCATTGCAAAGCAGGTTGTACTCTTGTGAATAGAGGAGACATATTTAGTCTCAAACAAGAGTGTCCTAATGTGTTAGAAATACCATAAATATAGAAGATTTTTTTTTTTTTATACTTTCGGTATAAGAAATCTTAAGGTTAAAATCATGTATGTATGCGGTTCGGTTATTGCATACATTATGGTGATGCTAGAATGATATTTAAGTAATTCTGAAATAAATCATTTGGAAAGCAGCCAAGAAGGTCTTGCGATATTTATAGAGAACAAAAGACTTAATGCTCACAAATCAAAGTTCAGATCAGTCCTTAAGATAATATGGTGTACTGACTCTAATGTTAGTAGATGTCAAGATAATATAAAATAAGTAAAGAGATGCATTAATATGCGAGCTGTAGGTGTTGTTTCATTTACTGAAAGGATGCTAACTTGTTAATTATATAACATCTTTCATAATGTTAACAAAATTATATTATACTATGGGACATCTAATTATGGGATATTACTGTAGAATTTTGTTATGGAGTTGCAAATAGTGGATATAGTATGATAAGAACACTCAAGATATTATGATAATAAATTGGCAGTTATATATATTCCAACAATAGAAACTTAGAGATCAAGTTTCTAGTTGTAAATAAAGATTTCAGAGTAAACGGTTGTCTATATAATGTATTTGTACAAACTCCAAAATTATGGATTCATTTATTAAAGTCATCACTCAAAAGGTTATATGAGCTAGCTACTCATATGGGTGCAATTTTAATTAAGAATATTCAGTTCTAGTGGGAGTTCATATTTGTACGTATATAATCTAGACAAATGATATAGACATATGATACGGTTATTCGGATTTCGGAGTTATTTCGCAGAAATAAAATTCAATTTATTATATACTCTGATTATAATAAAGTTCGCCTCATTAAGGGAGAACGGTTTGTCTCATCAATGTTTTAAGGGAGACGGTTTTGTCTGGTTTGATCTCTCTAAAGTGGACCAGTTGGAAATAGGCATGTTAAGATCACATTACATGAAATTTCCATGCTACACATCCACATCATGATTCATGTCATTCAGTATATCGAGTACGTGACCATTGAAGGTTTAGTTACGCAAATTGTAACGAAAGCCGCTTTGATCCTATATTGATATTCTGATGGACATATATATATATATATATATGAATTGTTAAGGGACACATAAAAGTCAATGACAGAAAAGATGCGCATATTTGGGTTATATTTTATACACAATTACAAGGTTCTACATATAGTCCAAGTGGGAGATTGTTGGATCATTAATCCAATGTTGGACTTATATGTATAATATTTGTGTATAATATTACTGTCAAATATACTTATAATAAAGTGATCAAGTTTAGTTAATTATATTAAGTATTAATGTGTCAAATTAGGATGTGGCCTTTGATGTGTAGAATTGTGGGTGGTGTGTTTCTATTTTTATGATGGGCTGAAATGGAAAAGTCCACATTAGGAGCCAAATGGTGTCTCTTCATGAAAGGGTGCTTATTTGGATATATAAGCAATTTGGTCCCCAATACACATGAACTAAGTCATTCTCTCATCTGCCCCATTAAGAAGAGAGAGGGAGAGACCAAAAGAGAAAAGAAAACAAAGGAATTTCAATTGGCGTTCATGAAGTATTTGGAAGACCCTATTTGCATATTTCGATGTCCTTCATTCGAAATAAATTGATAAGGCTTCATCTTCTAATTCGGTATTTAAGCAAGGACTAGAGGTACGCTTCCGCTATTATGTTACGGTTTTGATTCACATAGTTTTCGATCCGGGTTTTTTGGCGGTACCAGACGGTATCGCCCCAACACCGCCATCACTGATGGCGGAACCAACTTTGGTTCCGTCAACAGTGATGACGGAAGTGCTAGTTTCCAATTTTTTTTCAAACGAGTGCTAACTGTTTAATTATTTCCGTGAATAGTGCCATTTTGAAAAAAAAATGGGTTTGAAAGACTTGAAAAAGGAAAACAAAAATAGAGCGCCTCTTTCTCTCTCCCTCTCGATGATTCTGTTAGAGGCTCGCCGCAAAACCCGGCTGACCGTTGAAGTGAGAGAGAAAGAGAGCGCTAAATCAGGATATCTCCAGTTCTTTATCCTCTCCATTTCATCCGTCTCCATTCCAGTTCTCCACATATAAAATGTTGACTGATCAGAACATCACATCTCTTTTCTTGATCGAGTTTTTACACGAATTAATCTAAAAAAAAACTTGTTTTTGCGCACATTCATTCGAGTTTCAGATCATGGATCGTGCGAGATCCGAGCCTGGCGGGGATTGCCGGGCGGAGGGCGGAGGAAGTGGCAGACGAAAGCTGATCGTCTTGGCCATTGCCGGCGGAGTGGCGGCGGTGATCGCCGGAGCTTCTTTTCTCCGGCGGTGGTGGTTCAGGAGATCTGATTGCAAGGTAATGCATTTTCGATTTTGTTCTTGTTTTAGTTGAGTTCTGTTTTTTTGTTGATTCTTTTTCGTACTTTTCAATTCTGATTTGTAGACTGGTATGATAGATGCTTCAGCTGCCCTCATTTCCAGTGAGTTTTCAATTCACAGTTCAAAAGCATTTGATTTAATTAACAAAAGAAAACTAAAAGGACCAAGATATAATTCTTTTTGTCTTTTCTGTGGATCAGATGAAGATGGAGTCAGATTGGAGATGCAGATGGTCTCCACAGAGATCGTTCTTTTCTACAGAGAGGTAATTTCCGTTATTCCTTTTTATTTCTTTATTTTATAACATTTCTCTATTTAATTATTTATTTATGCATTATTCTTTTATTCCTCAACAGGTTGAAGATGTGGAAATTGAATTCGACGGACTTACTGTCCTGCTTCCTTCTCTCATACTTCCACAAGAGGTAAGCAAACATTTTTTTAAAAACATATTCCTTCTCTTTGCTCGTACCAACTTTATTTTAATTCTCATTATACATTAACTGAAATGTAGGTTTTGGAGTTTATTAAAAGTTTGGGGAACAATGATAAGTTCAGCATGGAAATATCTGCAGAGGCAGGACAGCATGTAATTTTCTATGAATCAGGCCCAAACAAAAACAAGATCGAATGACTGGTAAATTAAACTATTTTCTATGTTTTTCTTTCTTTTCTTAATTGTCGGTTTTATATTTGAGCTTATTTCTTTGTTTTACTTGCAGTTTTACTTAATAGTTATATAAATGAAATTATGAAATAACCGAACCGTTTTATATATATATATATATATTTTTTTTTGAAGGAAATAAAGGGAATCCAAATGGAACCCCTTATATTAATTTAATTAGAAACAAATGTAAAAGATGAGGCATGCAGCAAACTGCTACACCCTAACTCACAACACTTCTTATTTATATGAACTTAATTAATTTATGCAGACATGTGCCAGTACTGAATCTAGTGATGCAACTCGCAACAAAATTTTTGTCTATAAAAACGGAGTTGAGTAGTTTTAGATTTGTTATTACAATATATTCCTTGCTATTTAAACTTTTAGAAGTTTTTGGCTTTTTTGCTGATACAATAATTTTTATTTTTTTTCAGCTGTTATTATTGAAGAATTAGACTCTAATGATGAAACACACATGCTCAGCAGGTAAATTTTAGTGCATCTAAAATTCAGTTTTTTTACTTTCTTATAGTTAATGTTATTTAAACTTAAGAAAAGGTCAACCAAATAACCAGTAGAATAAGAAAAGACTTTCAGTAATATACTATTGTTATACATCAATGTTTTTCTTTCCTGTTGCAATCAAGTATACTTTTTAGGAGTCCACCTTTTGTTTTCTGTATTTTGTGTAGTTAAAAAAATAGTAGTTTCCCATAAGTGTGTAATTAGTATATAACAGTTCCATTGTTTATTAGAAAAATAAGTAAATAATTAGCTCGTGAGATGTCATCATCCAAATACTATTTTGTATCACGCCAACGTATATTTTGTTAATTTGTGCAGTGAGCAGAGTATTATGCAAGAGGGCAGGGTCATATTCAAGAACAGTGGCACAACTCCAAATGTGAGTTTTGTTCGTTTTTACTTTATTTTTGATTAATTTAACACTCGTACTTGCTTTAAACTTAACTTCCTAGTGATTTAATATTGCTAATTATGTATTTTGCAGGGTAATAACGAGACATTGATTAATGCAACTTCTGAAATGATAAGTGCAAATGTTCAAGGTACTTTTTTACTTTAATCATCCCATTTATTTTAATTACTCGAACATTTTCTTTTTTGATAAAAGTGATTACATAGAACTAATTACTAACTGAAGATCAAAGTTACCTTTTTATATTTCTACATTTCCTTTGAATGATTACAAATACTAGCATTACTAACTTGCTGTTTATTTTTTAATTTTTATGCAATTTTTTGTATATTTTTTCTTTAATAGCCGTGATAGATAGCAGATATTTTGATCTCACAATTGCCTCCCAACTACAGACAATTTTTTCTCTCTCTTGGGGCTATTTTAAAAATCTCACAAAATATTTTTCCTGCAAAATCACAATTTATTTGTCCTGCAAAAAAGCACACAATTCTCAAAATATTTAAAATTCAAAATATTTTCCAACAAAATGACAAAATATCATGTACCCTTTTATCTGACAATTCAGATCAATTTTCCTATGTTTTTATAAAAAGCCACAAAATTTCTAGAAGTCGTTTACATGATATTTTGATACACCAAGAAAGTTCTCATTCTTCCTTCTGTTTTTACTTGTCACCCAGTTGGATGTAGAATTCCATATGATACATTACAAATGTATCAATTGTCAGAATGGTTTCTCTCCAGTACCATATGCATTAAAGAATTCTATTTTTCTGCAAAATCACAAAATATCATGCACTTTTTCATCTGACAATTCGATTGATTTGGTTGAAGTAAATTTCTAATTTTAAAGCAACGTGCATGATATTTTGATATTTTAAATTTGTACTGATACACAATGTGCTTAAATACTTCTTTTTCCCCCTTCTGTTAAAGCTATTTCTTTCCCCGTTTGAAGTAGCGTGACTCCAATTAAAAATTCTAGCAAAAAGTATATAGCTCGAATTGTAATTTCTATTATTTAATACAATACATTTTGTGATTTTTCAGTTCATGGTCGATTCCGCGACACTTGAGCCGGCCATCTCTTATGTGGTGAAGCTACATCTCAAGCCAAAGCTAGCTGTCATTCGTGAAGATCGCAGCCTGCTCGCATCACCTGCAAAGGAAGTACTGGAGATCTCCAGTTCAAGGTTTGTGCTGGATAGTTTGTTATTGTAGTAGTAAGATGTTTATATTTTTTCTACTTTTTAATGTAAAAAGAAGTATGTGGGTTGGTTTGAGTGGTTCCTGAATTGACCGGTACTGGTACTGTACCATACATGAATTCCATAATATAATATCAAAAATAAATATGAATCTAGGAAAAATAAGTAAGAGAGTGGTAAGGTATAGAATTGGTACCGGCAGATGAATTACTTGTACTGTACTTGCTAGATAAGAAAAGTCCATTTAATGGTTATTTTTGCTTTATGTTTAGTATTATGGATGGATTTGTTCGGCGTAATATTGTGATATTTTTCTTTAACACAGGGCCAACTTGGAATCTGAGCGGAAATTGAACAATGGCCAACTGGAGGAATCCAGAGCTGAGCTGTCATTTGAGGCTGAATCAGCAACAGCAGAGGGAGAAAATGCAAAAGTTAATGTTTAGGTTTAATTTCATATTTATTTCCTCTCAATTTAGATACAAAAATTATATCTTGTCTATTTATTATGGTTTTTTTTTACTTAATTGGCTGTAAAAGTATTATTTGAATTCTCTATTTTAGAATTGCCGGTTGCAGTAGAAAGCATGGACAAACAAGTTGAACTTGAAAGCGGCAAAGAGGCTATGAACAATAACAGCAAGGTAAGCTGAAAAAAATAAATAAAAGAAATTACAAATAAAAAAGAAATTCAAACTGTGTTAAGTACTTGACGGTCTGACAACTCTATTGTAACCAACTTGTGATTTCAGGATTTGCAATAGGAGATAGCTCAGCCAGGCCGCTGCCACGTGTCAGCACCCAATTGGCTTGTGCCAGAGCTCGTGCATGAAGAGCCTCACCAGCTCGCGTACTGGAGATATCCAGTTCGAATGCCATGACAGTTGGGGCGGAGACTGAAATTAAGGGAAATATGTAAGTAATGAGTTTTTGGTCTTTTTTGTTTCAAACTTAATTTGGCTTTTAAGAAATATAAGTTAATATTTTTAAAATGCAGCGCAAAATCTGAAAACGAGAGGAAAAGTAATGAGTACCAAGTGGCGGAACTGAAAGAGGAGCAAACCAAACTTGTAGAAATTGAAAAGGCCACAGATGAGTCTACAGGTAAAGTTTCACATACTAATATCAATTTTTTTTCTCCTTTTTATGTCAATGATTTTTTAGAGTTTTTTTAATTTTTTATTTGTTTTGCAGCAGAATCTGCAATGGCTGCTCAGATTCAGATCAAGAAGCCTAATGAAGAGGCGAAATCTCTCATGAATAAGAAGAAGAAGGAGAAGAAGAAGGAAAAGAAGAAGGAGAACAAGATAAATGGCAGCCGCCACCTTTCCTAATCAGGTCAAGAAATTAAAAATAAACTGAATTCAATCTTTGTTAAGTGCACAGTCTTGGATGGTCTGATGTTGTAGTGTAATTTCAGGATTTGCAACAGGAGGTGGCTCAGCCAGGGAGAAGCCATGTGTCAGAACCCAATTGGCCGGCGCTTGATATCCTCCCTGTGCCAGAGTTCGTGCATCAAGAACCCGTCCAGCTCGCGTCCCGCCCCAATCAAGTACTGGAGATATCAAGTTTGAACAGCAAGGCAATTGGGGCGGAGATTGAAGTTACTGAAACTATGTAAGTAATGAACTTTTGGTTAATTTTTGTTTCAATATTTATTTGACTTTTACGAAGTATAACAAAAAAGTTTTCTTAATGCAGGTTGCCAAGCAAAACTCAGAAGTTACAAGCTGAAATGGAAAACATCCCAAAGGCTGGAAATGCACCATCGGGTAAATTCTCACATAATAATATCAATTTTTTCTCTTCTATATGCCAGATATTTTTTGGGTTTTTTCCTTCTTCTGAAAAGATATATGGTGAGCACATTTTTTAAAAGATAGTTGTCTTTTTTTTCAGAGTCCAACGGAGAGAAGGAGAAGAAGAAGAAAAAAAAGAAAGAATAAGAAGAACAATAACAAGGTAATAATAGTTTGGCAGTACATTTTTATGTAGGGTTTTTACTTATTTTCCAAGTTACAATTGTAATGTAAACTTGTTTTAATTCGCATTATTTTTAATATTTCAGGGAATTGACGGGCTTGGCAAGCTTATGGACGCCAATTTGGAGCTCTCCAATTTGGCGGTCCAGGTCCCTAAAGAAAACATGTAAGTATTCATGTTTGAAAACTTGTATGATAGATTAGTACAGAACTGGCTGGTACTGGTACAGTACCAGATATTGAAAAATTCTGATTTTTTTTTAATTATTGCAGGACATGTTTGGAGAAAGAGAAAGGAGCAAAAAAGGACCAACTGGAAAAATCTATAGAGGCTTTAAGTCCTTGCGCCAATGTAATAATACAAACCGAGGAAGAAGGAAAAGGCAAGTATTATAATAAATATTAATAATTTCTTTTTCATATTTTCAGAATTAGAACTGTCTGTTGAGAGCAATAATCCTAACAATGCAGAGTCTAAAACCGTAATGAACAAGAAGAAGAAAGAGAAGAAGGAGAAAAAGAAGAGGAATAAGGCCATCGAAATACTGCTTTTGCAGATAAGGTTGAAATGATTTTGCCAAATAAATTAAAATTTGTATTAATAAAACCAGAACTAGACAGAATACTAATTGAAATGTATTATTCTTTGTGATTTTTCAGGCGCCGAAAATATAATTTATATGTCGTTGTGGAGCATAGTGGAGCTGACAATAATGGGCATTACATATCAGCTATTAAACACGAGGCTTCGTGGTTCTTATTCAACGATGCACAAGTAATAATATTTATTTATATTGATTTATTTAATTAACTATTTATTTATTTACCTAATTAATTAATAATTTAATTATTTGACAGGTCACACAGATGGATGAAAAAGAAACATTAAAAAAAAAAGCTTATCTTTTGTTATATTCCGAGGCATCTTGAAAATGAAAAATCAATTTTGTCATTTGATTTTATTTATTGAGATTTCCCCTTTTTTCTTTTTGTTGATATTGATATGTAGAACTGTGATGCACTCAAGTTTCTGAGCTGTTGCCTTATTTAATTATTTAGTATTTCTTTTTATTTTAAACATTTGTAATAATAATTTGGTTGTATTTTTTTTTTATAACAACAATGCACTAAAATGGTATTTTGGGAATTGTTTTGAATCGTTGTGTATTAGTGGTATTTGCAAAGTAAACATGTGTATAAGTGGAAATTTCCCTTAATATTTGGTAAGGTGATACTTAAACATCATAAAAGCATATTGAAATTATTATCTTACAAGTCATCTACTGTCAGACAACTAATAACACTTTCAATACAAGTTAAGAATCCAATCTTGGATTATAAATCAATGATGGATTTGAAATCTCGGATTTTGATAGGATGATTAATGGATGGAAATCTATTGAGAAATAGAGGACGACACAAAATATTTTTCCATCTTTAGGTTTCTTCCAATGAATCCTTGACTGTTTGTGTTGAAGTTCTACATTCATTTTTAATATTTTTTTTGAGAAATTTGGAGAGGGTTTGAATGCCCCCCTTCCAAATGAGAATTATATATATATAATTAAAGAGTTAAATTTTCAATTAGTCTTTTTTCCCTTTAACTAATCTATACCCAACCTTCTATCCCATGTTAAAAAAGAAGAATAAAAATCTAAGGCCCCTTAAAGCTTACAAAGCACATCCCAAAAATAAAAAATAAAAACTGGGAAAGAAAAATCCTGAAACATAATTCCGAAACACCTAATCCTAGGTTTCGATACCCTCAAGGTTGAGCCGCCTTTCTTAGGCCATCTCACTTTCCACGATATCTTGTGAGGTGAGTTGAGGATACACGAGAGAGAGCTCTGACGGACAGAGAAAGAGGAAAGGGGTCGAGCATTTCAGAGAAAGAGGAGAGGATAATTCGAATTTTTTTTTTTTTTTTTTTTTTTTTAGTATAAACCCGTAGGCGATTCATGTTGAAACCAAACTATCATTGTTCTACATACTCTTAAGGTGTAATCTTAATCTAAACTACTGGCCCATAAACACGCCCACCAACAGATCACTGCCCAAATTTTCTTCCCTCTAAACTCAACATTTCAGCAACTCTACATGAGGCACAAAACAGGCCCAAAATGGAATGAAAAAACAACAACTTATCCTCCCGAAAAAAAATATTAACCAGGAGCCACAACCATAAATATATCCTCAATCTCCCAATACCCACTTTTTCTCAGAAACTTCGCATCAATGGCGGAATTTCTGAATCTTCAAAATCAATTTGGAGCACCCTCGCAAGATTGGCAAGAGAGTCTGCTTCCAAGTTGAAATTCCGTGATATATACTTAATCGTCGGATCTTTGAGTCTTCTTTTGAAAATAACACAATCTTGCGCCCTTTGTATCGCCATCCAAGATGACAATTGGATCTGATTCGCCTGTACGTCGGACTCCAACACATTCGCCACCTGTTGATTATCTGTGAGAAATAAGCAAGATTGATTTTCAGAAAAATTTTGTACCATTTCCATCGCCAAAAATAAAGCTTCAAATTCCCCTTGTAGCACGTCAGAGATATGATTCAATGTTCTAGTGCAGACCCTAATTACTCTTCCTCGCTTGTTTTTCACAATTACAGCCGCCGCCGCTTTTCCAAGTTGGTCCCTTGAGAAATCCAACCAACATGTCAACTCTTTACTATTAACTGCCTCCTGATCTTCAGAGTTTCGTAACAATAAATCCGATTGCAAACCTGTAAATTGATTTCCCAAATTGACTGTTTCTTGCATTTTATTCAGTACCATTCCGAAATTTGGGTTTTGCCTACTAAAAATTATATCGTTTCGAGATTTCCAAATTTCCCATATCAACGCAAAAAATAATTAAAGCAGGTTTTGGTTAAGATTGGGGAGTATTGAGGCAAAGAAGAGTAGGAGGTTATTTGGGGCCCTGTTAACACAGAGGGACAGGGGGGAATTTTGCCAAATGATTTGCACTCTAGGGCAAGAAAATATTAAGTGGCAGGAGTCTTCAATCTCATTACGACAAATTTGACATATGGGACTAATCTCATTAATCCTTCTGTGTAAATTATTTGCCGAAGGTATAGCATCGTTTAATAGACGCCATGCAAAAACTCTGACTTTGGGTAAAATTCCACTTGTATTCCAAACAATCTTCCAAACCGAATCGCCTATTCCAAGGTTATTTCTTTCATTATTTTGATGGAATTTTTCATTAAAAAATAACTTGTATGCTTCTTTGACTTTTAGGGTTCCATTTTTTGCAGGTAACCAAATTAAATTATCCTCAATTTCACGATTCCTATTCGGATTGGGCAGGGAGCTTTGGATAAGAGTGCAATCTTGACTTGAAAACAATTCCTCCAGCCTTTGTTGATTCCAAGAGTTAGTATTTGGCAAGATTAAGTCTTTAATTTTTAAATTTCTTTGAGTTACATTTAAGGGTTGATAATTTATCCAATTTTGGAACCACGGATCTCCTAAAGCCTTAATCTTTTGTCCATTTCCTATTTGCCACGTACAGTTGCTAGCAACATAAGGCCTCATTTGCAACATTGCCTTCCAAAAGTTAGAATAGTTTGTATTTCTCTTTGAAAACCACAAGTTGGATCTAGGATAATATTTCGCTTGTGTTTGTTGGATCCATAAGGCCTTTTCTCCTTTACAGATTCGCCACAATTGTTTTATTAATAGCGCCTTATTCACACATTGTAGGTCTCTAAACCCTAAACCACCCCAACTTTTCGGTTGCATCACTAAATCCCATTTACACCAAGCCATGTACCTATTAGAGTCATTTTTTCCTCTCCAAAAAAATCTTTTAATGATAGATGTTAATTTTGTATAGATAGTTTTCGGCAAAAATTCCGTGGCCATTTGATAAAGAGGCAGAGATTGTAATACCGCTCTAATCAAAACCGCCTTTCCCGCATGGGATAAGAGTTTACCTTTCCATCCCGCCAATTTACTATACATCATATTGAGAAGATATCCATAATCGCCAACTTTTTTCCGTCCCATTATCAAGTGGGCTCCTAGGTAAAGTTCTTCTCGGTTTGAAAATTTTGCACTGAAAAAATATGCGATGGCATGCTTTTGAAGATCAGGGGTATACTTACTAAACCAAATTTTGGTCTTGTTTGGGTTTGCTTTTTGGCCCGATACTTTATAATAATACTCAACCAATTTTTTGATCCAATAGATTTCTTG
This sequence comes from Juncus inflexus, assembly GCA_024447665.1. Lineage (NCBI taxonomy): Eukaryota > Viridiplantae > Streptophyta > Magnoliopsida > Poales > Juncaceae > Juncus > Juncus inflexus. The sequence goes on along the minus strand of JAJHPC010000014.1, from coordinate 2,906,727 downwards.
TAGTGATGCTTCGCCATAAATGACTAGGTCGTCCGCATAAAGGGAGTGCGTGAAAGGCGGGGCCGAAGGGGCCAATTTAATACCTTTTATGAGATTCGAGTTTTGGTAATAAAGAAAAAGGGAGGATAATAGTTCCGTACCGAGGATAAATAAAAATGGGGAGAGTGGACACCCTTGACGTAGTCCTCTTGTTGGGTTAAAAAACCCGGATCCTTTTCCATTAAGTAGGATTGTAAATTTTGTTGAGTTAATGCACTTCATAATCCAATTAATAAAAATGTCAGGAAATTTGTATACTCTCAACATATCTATAATGAATTGCCATTCTATTCTATCATACGCCTTCATTAAATCTATTTTCATTGCAAAAAAATGGTCTTTATAATATGAAGAATTAAAGGAATGAATAACCTCCTTTTGCAAAATTACATTGTCTTGTATGTTTCTTCCGGCAGCAAAAGCGGTTTGGTTTATGGAAACAAGATCCGGTATTAGATATTTCATTCGATTAACTAATATTTTTGCTATTACTTTATATATGTAATTACATAGGCTTATGGGGCGATAATCGGAAACTTTTATTGGGTTTTGGTTTTTTGGGATAAGGCAAATATTAGTATTTCCAAACCCATCCGGAGTAATATTATTCATGAAAAATTCCTTTACTTCTTTAATTAAATCTTTACTCACTAAATCCCAATTTTGTAGATAGAAACGTGCTGAAATCCCGTCCGGGCCCGGTGCCTTGTCCGGTCCAACATCCCAACAACTTTCCTTAATTTCACGATCGGACGGTATATTAACAAGATTGCGGCTACTATTTTCATCGATTGCTCGGATAAGAGGCCACACTTGACCCGGTATGTGATCACGTGCGGAAAGAGGGTTAGTAGATAAATATAAGTTTTTGAAATTGTCCACAAAAATTTTCCTAATACCTTGCTCGGTTGTATGCCATTCTCCCTCATCCGACCTAATTGCATGGATTTGATTTTGCCGTCTTCTATTTGTAGAGACCGCATGGAAGAAAGCGGTATTTTGATCTCCCTCATTGGCCCATTGTATTGTATGTTAGCCCTTTGAGCCCAATATAAGTGATTTATGTAGAGACAGTTGTTGTAATCCAATTGGATTGAGGCCATTTGTGTACTCACCCGAATTGGGTGTAATGTAATAATTTTTTGTAATTCCTCCATTTGGTTTTCTAATTCGCCTAATCTTTTAGAAGGGTTGAATGAGTTTTTATTGGCCCATTTAGCAATGTTGATTTTCATTACTTTAATTTTTTCTTTCCATTCCATATTTTGTGATTTTTGCCAACTATCATTACACATTTCTTTGAATGAAGATTGTGTAAACCACCATTTTTCCATCCGAAATTTTCTTGAGACCGGTTTCATTTGGGGTTCGGTACGAAGAAGAATGGGTGTATGATCGCTATTAAAACGCGGGAGATGCAATACTATGGAATTTGGGTAATCATCAACCCAAGATTGATTCGCCATTACTCTATCTAATCGTTGAAGTATTAGGTTTCCATTAAACCTATGATTTGCCCATGTATAGGCCGGGCCCTTAAAGCCCAAGTCCACCAAACCAGCTTGTTGAATCATATCATTGAATTTAAGAGAGTTGCGATTTATCGAAGTAATATTACCTCCCCATTTTTCATGCACACCCCTAATAGAGTTGAAATCCCCAAAAGTACAAATCTTACTATTTGGCAGATTTGCATATCGAACTATCGCCTCCCATACGAAATTATTGTTCACATGATGCGGATCCGCGTATACCGCCAAAATAACCCATTTCTTGATCGGTTGTCCATATTCTATCTCGGCGACTATATAATATTTATTCGTTTCTAGAATTACGACCCTCACATTTTCCGACCACAACAACCAAAGCCCGCCCGATTGGCCATCCGCCGCCACGATCCTTGAATTTTTAAGAGGAAGAGAGGAAATATGGTGTGAAGAGGATGAGAGGGTACACCGCGTGTCGGAAATGAATGCGAGATCAACACGGGTGCAGTGGAGGTAGCGCGATAGGGAACGTAAAGTCTCGGAGCCTCCACAACCCCGAGCGTTCCAAGATAGTATATTCATTAGTTAAGCGTCGGCCCCGTAGGGTCGGACGCCTTGATTTTTTTTATTGAAATGAAGAAAGAAGAAAGAAAGAGAGAGGCGTGGGAGATAAAGAAATAAAATGAGTTCGAATAGACACGGTTTACCACTCATGTAGGCTTACCACACCTAATTTTAATTGGACCCAGCATACTTTAACATGTGTCGCATCATATTCACCACGTGTAAAGTCCGGTTCAACACTGAATGCCATGTCATCGAGACTGGGGGGATGTTTATACTTTTCCTATGAGTATAGATATAGATACCTCCACTAAACGAGTGACGCACTCGCTATATACTCTAAATTTTAGATGACGATTTATGGCTTGCTGAGGCTCTATGGCTCGATGCCAGAAGCCTCTATTTACATTAGTGGATGATGGATTCTAGACATAATTTGGTAGATTTTTCTAGGAACTTGTTACTAGAACTAGATATTTTGAGATATTTCTAAAAGTGAGCTTGAGATATTTTGAGTTGCTTCTATAATTTCCTATAACATGACTGATATTTGGATTGAGCATAGTTTGAGTTAGTGCTGCTATTCTTAACAAATTACTAGATTACTCTTTTACCTTTTACTTAATTAGCATTATCTACATTTATTTTATTAAATAACTTACGGGATATTATGGAAGTTGTAAAAATATCACTTCATCTATACTCTTTAAATATTACAATATTGATATACGAAATAAGAACTAAGTTGGTGTAAGTCATGTGTACTGTCACACAAAATCATTTTACCTTCGCAAATTCAAAAATAAGAAAAAGCACAAATAAAACAAAAGAAAATAAAGTTTAACATTATTTCGGAAAAAAAACCAAGAACACCCTCTACTTTACTCCAAAAACAAGCATGAGCTTTGTTGCTGAGAGCGCAAAAATTGTTCCGACAAGCCCGAAAAAAAAAAGATTATTATAAATAGAACCAGCCATAAGGTCCTCGAGGTATTTTAGTTTTTCAACTAAACGTTGAGATTTTTCTCGCTCCTTTTTGAGCTCTTCTTTCTTCACCTGTATAAGTCAATTAACACCATCAAAACAAAAACAAAAAAAATTGGTACATTTACAAATAATGCCCTATATTTTCAGATTTACAAAAAAAAAAACTTATCATTTTCAAAAAACCCCTCCATCAAGTTTTCCATCCATTTCTTAGTTTTTTTTTAATTCCCATTTTGCCCCTACGTTAAAATGTTTTTCCAAAACTAATTTTCTAAAACAAAAATATAAATTTTTTTTTATTTAAACAAATTCTGAAAAAAAAAATTTTATAAAAAAAATTTACTACAAATATTTTATGAAATCTTATTTAAAAAATCTTAAAAGAAGTTCTAACAAAAACTTTCTTACAATTTTTTATTTAAAATTATTTTTTAGAAATATATTTTTCCAAAAGATATTTTTTTTAAAAATAAAAAAATTTCAGAAATCACTTTTTAGTAAAACAAATTCAAGTTTTTTCTGAAAAACACTTTTTGTTAGAATTTTTTTTTAAAGATTTTTTTTTAAAAATGATTAAGATTTTTAAAAAAAATATTTCATCAAATCGACAATAATCTTAAAAGTAAATTTCTAACAAAAACATTTCTCAAAAATTTTTTTTTATTAAAAATTGTCTTTAAAAGCTGTAAAATAATTTTCTTTCAAAACTGCTTTTAAGAAAATATTTTTTTCAGAGTAATTTTTTTAACATTAATTATTGTATTCAAGAAGTTTATTTTAAAAAAATTTTAGAAAAAAATTTTCTAAAAATATTTTTGTAGATTTTTTTTTTTAAACAAAAAATCCCTACCAATTTTTATTTCTAACAAAAAAATATTTTTCTTAATTATTTTCAGAAAAAATCCTCGAAAAAAATATTCTAAAAAGAGATTTCTAAAATTTTTTATTTTTAAAAAATATATTTAAGAAAAATATATATTTTTAAATAAAATATTGCAAGAAATTTTGTTAGAATTTTATTTTAAGATTTTTTTTAACATTGATTTGATTAAATTTTTTTTTTATTCAGAAATTTACTTCAAAAAAAGAGCTCGAAATTTACAAAAAAACCACTAAATTTTTTCAAATATTTTTTTGTAACTAACAACGCAGGAGCTTTGTGCAAATATTTTACTTCAAAAAATATTCTGCTATAATACTATTTTACTAAAACTATTTTATGAAAAAAAATATATATATCTTACAAACCTTAATGGTATTTTCATAACTCTTCAATTTACTCTCCTGACGAGCAAGGGTTTCGTCTTTCTCCTAAAAATATTCAAAAAGATTATTTTATATAAAAATTCGATTTTAATTCAGAGAAATTTAGGGCTTAAAAAAATCAGAAATTTACTTTTAAAAAAAAAAAATCCCTAAATTTACAAATAATCCCCTAATTGTTCTCAATATTAAAAAAATTATTTTTTTGTTACTAAACAATGCAGGGGCTTTTTGCAAAGATTTCACTTCAATTCAAATATATTCTGTTAAATGTGAAGATTTTTCTATATTAAACAAATATATTAAGTAGCTAAAACTATCATAATAATTTATTACATAACATCAAGTACAATATAAAATATTGGAGAAATTCAATTCTATTATGATAATTATTAGGAAATTAATTATCAGGAAAGCTCTGTCTATTACCACCGTTGGCTCTGCCAGCAATTGATTCCCCCTAATATCATATTGCAACTAATTTTAAAATGGATTATTATGATGATTAGTCTTATTTGATATTGATACAGTGATTTAATTTAGAAAATTTCCAGCTTTTATAATAAAAATCATGCGATCCACCTGATCAATCATTATGGAGTGTGCTCAATTTATTGTTATAAACCGAAAAAGGTGTGATTCTAACTTCTAGTAGGTTAACTACTACAACCTTATGTATCACAAACAAGACATTTATTTTTTGTATTTGACTTAATAATTGAGAAAAAAATTCAGTTTTATATATAAAAAAGGTGTCTCCTCACAACACAAAAAAAGTCTAAAATCTTGTGATTCTGTGTACAATTTATATACTGAGCCCCACAGTACCTTTGAATGGATTGAAAAGATATTCAAGACATTTTGGAGTTCTTAATAATTGTTCTCAATAATTATTACTAAGAGCAGTCCCGTGCTGCCAAATGTAGTTTTTTAATTTGTTATTAATAAAAAGATAAAATAATTCATTTTAATATATACGAAAAAATAAACTATATAAGTCTAATTATATATATATATTTATATAAAAAGCAATAGCAATATGGATTTAAAAAACAAAAAATTTAAACGAATTTATATAAAAAAGTTTTAGAATGATAAATATAATACTTGATTCTGAATTACTAATTTTTTAAAAGAAAAAAAAAAAAAATTATTTTAATAAGTGAACATTTCATATTTTGTTTGTATTAACTATTAATATTCATATTTACTCTCAAATGACAAATAAATGGGTGGAACCTGCCAACATGAACCCAAGGAATGACAACCCACATAATTTCAATTTTAATAGATATCTACTAAGAGACGATAAGGCACATCATTACCGTAAGATTTGACCTAAAATTGCACAAAAGTATATGTAATATAATACAGTAACACATAAAAGTCTACATATGTATAATTATTTTAAAAAATCAATGACTAATAAGTAGTTAAGATTTGCTCAAACATCATAATATAATGTCTGTAATAATTAGAATAATGTGGCACTATAAGGATGCACAAAGGCAGGTAAAGGTAAGTGAAATATAATGGGGTTGAGTTTATTATTTACTAATCACATATTCACAACTACCTACTGAAGGTCTTCATTTTTGGATGAAATGAAGAAGATTGGTAAATAGAAAACAGTGAGACCACATTATCTGAGAAGATGACATTATCTGAGATCTTCATTTTTGGTTGAAATTGAACGGCTCAGTATCACCTCGTTCATGGTGTATCAGTATAGGAGCCCCACCTCGTTCTTTTCTGATCCATTTGATCAGAAATTGAACGGCTGGCTTTTTAAATCTCCAGATTTAACGATTCTGAATTTGCCACGTTGCATGATCGATCAGACAATCAAGGTTTTTGATGGCATGGATTTTTCTGAGAGCATCGCCGAAACTGACCTTTATGCAATCAGATTATAACTTTTAAAAGCCCTGAATTAGCACTTACAAAATATAGATTACTACTAATTAACTCTATAATGTAATTGATAAACACTTAAATTAACACTCAAAATAACTTATTCTTCTATTCCATGCTTTGCCGAACGGACACTATAATAAGCAGTTATAATTGGAATAAAAGAAATAGAGTAAAATAAACCGTATGCTTTAGTCTTAAAAGAATTGTGAGTTTCAATTTACCTCAAATACACTTTTCATATGTTGTTCTCAATTTGATGATATTCAAAATAATTCCAAATTACTAATATATTTGTGAAATTGGTGTAAAAGTTTAGAAAAATCAAGTTCGAGTTCAAATGACAAAAGATGTGACAAATGATAAAGAAAGCGTGTTCGAGTTGATAAAATTCCCCTATCTCGGTAGATCTAAAAGATGCCGTGCACTCTCAAGATATCAAGATTTGGAGCATCTTCGGTGTTTTCTAGAATAAATTTCTGCTATTTTTGAGAAATTCTTATTCTACACTTAAGAGAGAAAACATCATGAATTTTTATCTATTTCGTTCAGAACGGAACATTCTCCGTTCTGAACGGAAGAGCTTTTTTCTAGAGCATTTTCTGCATTATTCTCTAGCTAAAAAATGAACCCTTCCGTTGTGAACGGAAGGATAGATTTTTTAGCCGTTTGAAAAAATCTGGTTTTATTGCTCTTCCTTTTCTGTCTTCCATTCTGAACGGAAGGTATTCCGGTCTGAACTAAAGGTCGCAGATTTCCTTTTCTGAGAAGCTGAACTTCCCTCTTTAAAAGGTCTAGCCTCAATTCCGTTTTGCAATCAATTTTCTCGATATTCAAAAGGCAAAAGCTCTCTCTAGTGTTCAATAAAATTGCTCTAAAATAATTGTGAGATTAACGAGAATTTGAGTGAGTATTTGGTGTTTGTTTGTTGAAGTTAAAGAGATTGAGTTTGTAAATTATTGCTCCATCGATTTGTCAATGTGTTGTAAGATGAGTGGTGGTTCGAGGTCCTGTAAACGATCTTGTTTGTTAGTGAAATCAGAGCCGCAGGACAAGTCCTGGAGAGCAAGCAACTCGTGAACGCGGTAAAAGTCGCTAGCGAGTAAATGGGTGGTTAAGACTTACGCAACCACCTCTTCGAATTTCGTCAACATATCTGATGTTCGGTATCACTTTACTTTTTCTATTTACTTTAATTTTTTGTTTATTTAATTTATTTTGTTAATTAGAATTTAAACAATATCAACAAAAGTCTAAAAATATTAAAAATATAAAACCCTAAAAAGTACAAAATTTACACGCTTCCACACGTTTAGGCCATAAAACCCCCCTATAGGCCTCAATCGAACAACACCATCCGTCTAAGATATTGAAGGTGATTATCCCTATTCCAGCGGGATTATCCCGAACCCAAAAAGCACCTGAAAATGTAATTGGAGTTGAGCTAGGGTATATAATAGAAATATTTAGGGGGGTTTTGGAGCTGATTTGGGTCGATCGATATTACAACGGTTTTGTGGGGAATTGATCAAGTTGTTTATGAAAGAGAGATTGGATTTTATTCTAAAATTAGCAAATGTTTTATGGATAATAGAAATAGAAATGGGATTTGGATTTTTGTTTTGAAATAAGCGTTCACATCTAGCTTTCCAAATAAACCAAGATATAGTCATGAAAAGGTCAAAATCAGTTGTAGGGAGATTGTTGATGAAGTGGTAAACTATTTCCGGCAAATTTTGGTTTAGATTGTGAGTTGTCAGTCACAATGAGGATGCAAACCAGGTGGCTCTTGCAACGGGACAATGAAATAGTAAATGAGTTATAGTTTCAGGTTGATTTGGACAATTAGGGCAATCGGGATTTGTTAGTGGGATTCTTTTAGCTATATTTTCATTTGTTGCAAGTGCCTGAGATAAAGCTCTCCAAAAGAAAGTTTTTACTCTAGGTAAACAATTCGATCTTTTCCAAATATAATTCCAAATTTGGGGATCAATAGTGTTTGTAATAGATGAAGAGGATGTATTTTCGTTATCTCGATGGAGAAGTGTATTATAGGTTGATGATAGATTACATATTCCAGATTTAGAAGTTTTCCAAATAAGGTGATCTTGACCTAAAAGAGTAACATTTTGTGAGATTGGAATTGGAATAGTAATAGTAATAATAGATTGTATAAGCTGGGGAGGAACAAGTTGAGATAAAATAATCATGTTCCAATCCCTCTCAGATGTAATTACATCAGCAACCTTGAGATTTGAAAGGCCGGGTTTTGGCTTTACAAGACCAAAATGGGAACCAAGGCTCATTAAAAAAAATTAACTTTTGTACCATCCACTAAAAACCAAGTAACATTGTTAATTAGGTAATGCCTTACTTTATAAATGGATTGCCAAAGAAGAGAAGAAGATGGTTTTAAAGAGACTGTCCAAAAAGAACTTCTAGTAAAATATTTACTTTTAATGACCTGGGCCCATAATGAATTGTGTTAACCTCCATGCTAATTTTGTTACTAAAGCTTTGTTTAAGATATCAAGCCTTTTAATGTTTAGCCCCCCTTCTTCAGAAGGTCGACATGTGTGTTTCCATGCTTTAAAATCAATGTTGCAGAAATCGCTAATCGGGATTAATCGGACGGGCCGAAAATTTCCGAGTAGGAGATTAATCGGGATTAATCGGAATTAATCGATTTGATCTAATCGGACTGAATTTTTATATATATTTCAAATAATATTAACATTTATAACAAAAATATTCAATATCCTAAACTCATAATCTAATAAACACATATAATTTAAAGTTCAAATACATAATTCCAGTTAAAACATAAACGATGTTCAATACATAATTCAAATTAAAATATAATCCAAAAAAACAACACACATCAAAGTCTAAACAAACAACACGTATCAAAGTCAAAACCAAAAACACATAACAAACTCCAAAATAAAAAATTAAATGGGCCGGGCCGGGTGAAAACTAAAGAAAAAGGATGAAAATATAAAAATAAAATTAAAAAAAAAAAGTGGTTGATTTTTTTGGGTTTTGAATGGGCCAGGCCGGAAAATATTAAAATTAAAAACTGAAATTAAAAAAAAGGCGGATTTGGGCCTAATCGGGTGAAAAAAGGCCCAAATCGGCCCAAAACGGGCGGCCGATTAATGCAGCCGATTAGAGCGTTTTCTGCACGGTGGGTGCCGTTTTCCGATCAATCGGCCGATTAATCCGATTTCTGCAACACTGTTTAAAATAAATATGCCTCTTATTATCCGTGTTGAAACCCCAAAAAAAATCTCTAATTAGAGAGGTAATTTGTTTGATAACCTTATCAGGAAGTAAATACCATGAACAATAGAAGTTAAAAAGAGAAAGGATAGCTGAATTGATTAAAGTTAACCTGGCTGCATGAGATAAGCAATTTGATTTCCAAGATGCTAGTTTTTGAGTAAATTTAGAAGTAATAAAATCATGAAGCTGGGGTTTTTGTTTAGAATTTACAAGAGGGAAACCCAAATAGATTGAATTGTTAGTTATGTTTTTAAAACATGCAAGAAGAAAAACAAAATATTTGAAGGGTTGATCAACCTCGGCACTGTAAAAGATGGAGGATTTTTGAGGATTAATAATTTGCCCCGAAAGTTTACAGTAAAGTTGCACAGCTGACCAAGTATTGATAAAATTGTTGACGTCAACGTGACCGCAAACCGTCAGATCATCGGCAAAAGCCAGAGCAGTAACGTTTGGAGAATGATTATTTAATTTGAGTCCTTGGATTTATTTTCGGTCAAGAAGATGATTAAAAAATGTATTTAGAAGTTCAGTGGATGAAGTGAAAAGATATGATGAAAGAGGGCATCCCTGCCGAATACCTCTGGTTGGAATGATAAAACCACTAAGGGGGCCATTTATGTTCAATGAAATTTGAGCGGTTGAAATACAAGCCAAAATCCAAGACATGTTCACTAGGAAAATTCATTTGAGTAAGAAAATTTATTTGGTTATTATTTGTAGTGTTTTGAAGTAGACACATTAGTCTTGTTTATGCCAACGCAATGATATAGGTATTAGAAAATACAGAAAAAAGCAAGTGAATAGGAGCAAAATTCAGCACTGGCTTTAGCATAAAAAATTATATATTTTATACATATCACTGCTATTAGAATTACATATAAAGGCATATGTACTATATAGTCATTTACACATATCACGTACAACAAATATAAGACACAAAATACAAACATAAATATTGAATACCACAATAAATAGGAGGAGACTTATACAAATCCTGCTTAACAGAAAATTACAATATACAAAAAAAAAACTACACAACTTAGGGTTTCAAAAAGCTCCTCATTTTTCTTCACTAATGAAGATTTCGAGTGATTAAACCCTCAAATATAGTGTATAGGTCTTTATTATCAGGACCAAAAATCTCATCAGCTTTTCTTAGTGTTTCCTAAAATAAATAAAAAATGCTAATTTTAAAGCATGAAAAAATAAAATAATAGAAAAATGTATTCCCACATTAATGGCTTTATACATACCTCTCTTGTTTGCTTATGTGCATTTAATTCCTTCACATTTGCAAGAAAAGCACTGAATTGCTCATAAGACAAGCGACTCCTACATAAATTAAAAATAAAAATAAAACAAAAACCATATATCATCAAAATGAATCAAAAAGTACAATATTAAACAGGCTTAGGCCTAATAAACTACCTGACTTGGCGAAAAAACTCTTTTCCATCAACTCTTGTTCGTCCTAAAATAAATCAAAATGTTACATCACAAAAACATTCCACTTTCCATACTATACAAAAACGGAAATTGACCAAAAAAAAAAAAACCGCACCAAAATTGCAAAAAGCCCCTTCAATATCATAAATTGCAAAAAAAAAACTGAAAATTATTGCTGAAATTGCAAAAACAATCCCTACCAATAGGAATTTTTTTTCTGTTTATTTTTTTCACAATTTCCAATAATATATGGTCTTTTTCACAAATTCATCCTAGTGCAAGGGCCTTCCCGCAAATTCCCCAATTAAAAAAAGAAAATCAAGATTTACGTAACACCTGTTTGATTCGCAGCGTTAAAAGGGGAGGTAAACCTAAACCCCCCCGTGCTGGCTCCCCACAGAAGAGAAAAACGACGACCATCACCAAACACGTTTCGCGCTGATGCCACTGAAATGGAGTGCCGCCGGGTGGGGGAAATGACCGAAACGCCCTCGTGGGGAACCCGATCACGGAGACTACATCTCAGTCACGACCGCTCAAAACGTGTTTGATGGTGGTGACAGGAAGGGAGTTTTTGTGCAACATAAATGTAGGGGATTTTTTTTTTTTTTTGCAATTTTCAATTTCGAATAATGCAGGGGCATTTTAGCAATTACAGCATAATGGAGGGGCTTATTTGCAATTTTTCCCTCAAAAACATATTTCAGTTTTGATGCTAAAAATTAAAAGAGAAAAGTTGCAAAAAAGCCCCTGGGTTATTATAAAATGCAAAAAAACCTGCAAAATAATTGGAGCATAAAAAACTAACAATGTTAGTTTCTAACTAACGATGGAGTTTTTCAATAATGGAGGGTTTTTTTTTTGCAATTTCAGCATAACACAGGATTTTTTTACAAACCTGTTTGATTTGCGGCGTCAAAAGGGGAAGTAAACGGCCCGTGCTGAGAAAAGAACACCGACGACCTGTCACCAGAGTCAAACATGTTGCGGGCGGACGCGATGGAGATGGAGTGCCCCCGGGTGGGGGAAAATGACCGGAACGCCCTCGTGGGGGACGTGCTTGCGGAGACTCCATCTCGACCACGACCGCTCGGAACGTGTTTTGACGGTGGTGACAAAAATATTCCAGTCTTCATATTACATTCAGAAGGGAAATTCGCAAGAGAGCCCCTGCATTATGCCGGAATTGCAAAAAAGCCCCTGAATTATTGTAAATTGCAAAAAAAAAAAAAATCTACCGATAAAGAGCTTTTTGCAATTTCAGCAATTATGTAGGGCCTTTTTTGCAATTTCCAATAATACAGGGTCTTTTGGTCTTTTGCAATTCCAGCATAACAGAGGGGACCTTTTCCCAATTTTCCCAATTAAAAAAAAGAAAATCAAGATTAAACACCTGTTTGATTGGCAGCGTCAAAAGGCGAAGTAAACGACCCGTGCTGAGAAGAAAAAACAGAGGACCTGTCGCCGGAGTCGAACACGCTTCGTGCATTCGCGACAGAGATGGAGTGCCGCCGGTTGGGGGAGAATGACCGAAACGCCCTCGTGGGGGACGTGCTGGCGGAGACTCTGGACGGGGAGTCGGGCGGGGTTAGTTTGGGCGTGCTGGTTTGGGAGGCCAGGAGGCTGATCGATCTGCTTGGCTTTGGAACTGGCACAAAATTGTTAAAGAGGAATTGGTGAAGTTTTGGATATTAATATTATATGCTCTTCGGAAAGATGAAATTTCGCTTTTTGGGATTTCGTAGGTACTCTGGGAGCTCGTGTAAGAACTAAGAAGGTTGGTCTTTTTGAAATTGTAAATATTAGTTTATGTTTGTAAACATCGAAATATTTCAAACTGTCTCCGGAGCTGGAAATGTTAATTTTCCAATTCCAAAAATAAAAAAATCATGATTTTGCTTCCAGAGATACGAAAATAATAATATATTAAATTGGCATTTCCAGTTCTGGAAAGAATAATTTTGCACTTCCAGAACTGGAAATGCCGAAAGTTTAAAATATATTAAACTTATCCATTGAAATTAGAAAGTCTGAACTATATGAAATTATCATTATTCATGTATGTTTAAAAATCAGAAAATTGATGTTTGCAGATTTAAAAGGGTAAATTTGATATTTGAGAGTGGGTCCCAAAAATGTGTACCTTCAGTTTCGGCGAGATTGCTTCCTTCTGAGGACTGATTTTGAATGGAAGAAGTTTTTAAAGGGGAAAACCGAACAAAATCTTCATGTACAGGTTCCGTTACTCTTGCTCTCGGCGGTCCCACATGCTGGAAAAAAAAATTCAACATAATTCGCTTAATAACAAAACAAAAGTATTTAATTATATTTAAGTAATATAAGAAAGGCTTACTGCAGGGTTTTCTTCCTCTTCCTGAAGAGACTTCATTAATGTCTTTTTGAAAACTTCCAACTGCCAAAAACAATACGAAAGATATCTAAAATTACTCAGATAAACTCAATAACAATAATAAATTGCATACTTTAATATTAACAAATTTACCTTGGAAACATCTCTATTGAGCTTCTTCACTGTATTAGACAGCGATTCATTCTCGCTCAAAAGATTCTCCTGCAAAGAATTTCAACCAACAGCCAAAAATTCATTAACATTCTAACTGATTCAACATCCAGAAATCTAAACTCCATTTCCTACACCTACCTTCTCTTCCTCAGCTCTCTCCAACTGACTCGAAATATCCGACAGCGAGCCATCAAGAGCCTCAAGCTGAGCGCGCAGCTCAGCAACCACGTCATCCTTCTCCGCCAGCTCCGCCTTCAGCTGCTCCGACTCAGCCTCCAACCGGGCGACACGCGTCGCGAGCGCAATGGACGTGATCTTCCGCGCCACGTCCAGCTGCTCAAACGGGTCGGACGGAAGCACGGCCAGCACCGACTCCGGCAACCCGAAATCCGGCACCGAATGCTGCTCTATTCCCTCTTCTTCTTTCTCCGCCATGTTCGTTAGTTACTGTCACTCTGTAAACTCTGTAAAGCTAAAACGGCGGTCAATTAACTTATGTTGGTGTATATAGTATGTTATATTTTGTTGGATGATTTGGTGAGTGTATGTTGGTGTATACTATATATATTTTGTATGTTATATTTTGGTTTGATGGGAGGGAATTAAGGGGGAGGAATGAGGGTCGGGGCTCGGGAAGGAGCCATGGAGGAGGGATTATTATGTGGAAGATGGGGATTTGGGGAGTGGATAGAGATAGGGCGGTGTGTGGTGGATACAAGAACAAGGACGAGTATGGAAATTAAGAACGGAGAAATCGATGCATGTGGAGAAATGGAAGCTGTGCTGGCGAGTGGAAAGTCACAGGTTTGGCTTCTCTTTTTGTCTTTGGTGGGAGCATGATGCAGGAGTACTGGGTCAACTTCCTTGCCAGGTACTCAATCCACGTGGCCAAATATCACTGGAAGACAATTTTTTTTTTTTTTTTGACAATAGGAAGACAAAGTTGTTTGAAAGAAAGAAAGAAAGAAAGGCATGAATGATTGATTATTCATGCTCTTCTTCAAAAGGGCCTTGGTTAAATGGTTTCAACTGGACCGAGTTCAGGCCCAATTACTTTTACTCCTCTCTCTCTCTATTCACTGTTTTCAACTGTCTTCCTTTCCTTCTCAGTTGCGCCAATAATGCCTGAACAACAATCTTCACTTTCGGTTCCTGTTCTTTGACAGCCATTAAACAAGCATGGAATCCAGGGTTGCGATTTCACTCCTCTTCTTCCTCTTCCTCTCGTTCCAAGAATCGCGGAGCTCCTCCTACTCTGAATCTCTTCCCGCTGGCCTCGTCTATCCTTCCAAATCAAGGCAGATCTCATGGAAACCTAGGTAATTAGCTAAATTAAGATGATTTTCCTATTCAAAATTTTGTGCTAAACCTATTTTTATTCAGTTGAGATTATTTTAGCTGGTAATTAGCGAAATTCTGATCTAATATTTAAATTACCTCTTGTTTTGAAATCTACAGAGCATTTGTATATGAAGGCTTCCTGACAGATGAAGAATGCGATCACTTGATATCACTGGTGAATGATTATCACAGCTTTAATCTTTCGCAAATTACACAGATCTGAATAGATTATTATTTAAACTAGTAATCATTTTTTCTTATCAGGCGAAATCCGAGTTGAAAAGATCAGCTGTGGCTGATAATCTGTCTGGCAAAAGCACTTTGAGCGAGGTCCGTACAAGCTCTGGCATGTTCATCAGCAAAGCAAAGGTTAAATCTCTTTACTTATCTTTTCTTCTTTTTTCTCCTTGAACCACTACTTTTGAGCTTATGAATTGATTATGCTGTTAATTGTAGGATCCAATTGTTTCGACAATTGAGGAAAAGATCGCTGCTTGGACATTCCTCCCAAAAGGTCCAAAAACATTTTTTTTTCCCTCAGAAATTATCAAATACTTTTATCTTTTTTTCCTTTCTAATTATATGTTTTTATATACAGAAAACGGGGAGGATATACAGGTTTTGAGATACGAACACGGCCAAAAATACGATCCACACTATGATTATTTCACAGACAAAGTCAACACATTACGTGGCGGCCATAGAATCGCCACTGTGCTCATGTACCTTTCTAACGTAAAAAAAGGCGGTGAAACCGTCTTTCCTAATGCTGATGTAATGCTGATGCCATCATTGTTCTTTCCTGTTTAAAATCGGATTTTTTTTTTTTGTACTTTTTTAAGCGTTGTTATTTATTACCTTGTAATAGGTGGAATCACCACATCATAGAGGAGGGAGAAAGCATATTAGAGAGGAGACCTTATCAGAGTGCGCTCAACACGGAGTAGCAGGTAACAAATAAAAGTTCTATGTGGTAAGTGGAATCCATTGAATGGTAAGTGAAACATGTCATGGCATCAAGCCAAAATAGTCAAAACCGCTTCTCGCCATAACGAATTCCACTTACCACCGCACCACATTTCACTGACCACCTATCAATAAAAAATTGCAAAGTGGTGAAAACTTGGGAGTCTTAGTACAATTTTCCAGCCTACCTCTTTAGCTTTTCCAGCAAAAATAATCAAAATCACTTATCACCATAACATACTCCACTTACCACCGCACCACACTTCACTCACCACCTATCAGTAACAAAGCACAAAATGAAGTAAAATATACAGGTATCAGTATACTTTTCTTCCTTCCTCAACAGTGAAACCAAGAAAAGGAGATGCACTGCTCTTCTTCAGTCTGCTCCCCGACGCAACGGCAGATCCGAAATCGCTACACGCAGGCTGCCCTGTGCTCGACGGCGAGAAATGGTCGGCCACAAAGTGGATCCGCGTGGCCTCTTTCGATAAGTTATACCATGCTTCTGAAGAAGAAGGGAATTGTGCGGATGAAAACGAGAGCTGCACAAGGTGGGCAGCAGTGGGGGAGTGCGAGAAGAACCCGAGTTATATGGTGGGGACGACAGATGTGCCTGGGTTTTGTAGGAAGAGTTGTAATTTTTGTTGATTTGAGTTTTGGTGGCTTGTAGTTACTTATGCTGAAATGTTTGTTGATTCTTTGAATCGTTTTGATATATTGTAGTTTTGTTTTTGGTAGTAAATAATGTTTTGGGCGGGCTGGGCTGACTTAGCTTAATAATTTGTGGTCTAGTTTGTGTTTATTTGTATGTTCAACTTTGAGTTCCTCATAGTACAACTTTTTCACTTCAGAACCGAACGCATGTTTCTTCACATGCCTGTAAACTTCATATTTATGTTCCTTTTAAGATGTGTAATATAACATAACTTGAGTTAATTTATGTTGAGTTGATTCATTATTGAATTTTGAAGTAACTAGCAGATCATGAACTAAAAATAACAAAAATTAACACTCAGCTTTGGAGTTTCTATTCTTACCGGTACGTATCAAACTTCTAATATACCATCACATAACAGGTACTGCATTCTATTATGCATTCAAGCTTCAAGTAAGTGTGAATAAACAAACACAAATTCTAACAAGAAATCATACAAACACAACCTAAACCAAAACCAAGCTTGCTTACTCAACCACCGATTCTCCCGCTCTCCTCCTCTCCTCAACCCTCTTGATCCCCTCTCTAGCCTTCTTCCCGGCTCCATCGCCGATCCGTAACGCAGCTTCAAACGCCTCTCTCGCCTCCTCCATCTCTCCTCTCTCCTCATAACACTCTCCGAGCATCACAAACGCCTTAGAATTATCCGGGCTGAGCTTCACCGCCTCCTTCAGATCCACAACCGCCGCATCAATCCTCCTCTTCGTTCTCCTCCCGTTCAGTTTCACTTGTAACTCCGCTCGTTTAAACAGCGCGTCGCCTCGTTCCCGATCCGACAGGGAGGAAACCACCGGAGGCGCGAGGGCCGTGTCGAGCGATTTAAGCGCGGGCAGCGGCCGGCCGAGGAGGTCCAGCGTCAGGGCCTTGAGGATGTACGGCGCGGCGTCGCGAGGGAAGAGAGAGATAGCTAGATCGGCGTTGGAGAGCGCCGATTTGGCGAGGGAGACGGAGGGAGGCGAGCTGGATTGCGCGCGGAAGAGCAGCTGAACGCCTGTGATGAAGTGGCGGTGAGCTTGGGCTGAGGTGGTGGAGGAGCGGCGCCGGCGGCGGAGGCGGGCGGGGATGGATTGGAGGAAGAAGAGGAGCGAGACAGCGAGGATCAGGACGAGGCCCTGCACCGCCGCGTCCGTCCAGTCGAGTGACATGGCTGTGTCTTCTGGTCGGAACATTCTTTTGTTTGGTTTTATTGATTTTCTTCTGAGATTTTGGGCCAAGACTAATAACAAGATTTTAATTTGGGCCGAGAAGTAAAGTCCATTTTAAGTCTGGAAAACTATACTTTGCCCCCTCGTTTCCCGCAAAAATATCTATCACCACTGCATCACTTTTATGCTTTTATGATGTTATTATCATTATTTTATTATATAAAGGAATATATCCACGGGGAGGTATATTTATCCTATATGATATTATGATGATTTGTAAGGTTTTTTTGTGGGAAAATGAGGGGCTATGTATATGCTCCGCGTATATGATGAATCAAATTTGATGACGTGACCTTTTGTGATTGGATGACTATGACATGTTTGTTCTAGAAACTTGTTTAAGTTTACCATGTCACGCTAGGACGTCAATTATTCAGGGAAAAATAAGGAGAAAAACTATAATTTCCTTTTATATTTTTGCTAGTCTGAAAATTGAGAAGGATGCGTGCGTGCAATGCAAGTCATGACTAGCTTTTTTTTTATTTTTTAGTTTCGTAACAGAAGGCCAGCATGGGAATTGATGAAATCTCATCTTACACAAACCATTTCCAACAAAATCCGTCGGAGTTTCTGCGACACAAACTCCGATCTGCTGTAGGGTCACAGACTTCCGAGTACTTGTTTAAGAGATGTTGATTGTAAATAATTTATGTAGCTTTTTTTTATTAATTTTAGTGAAAATCTTCAGCAGTGTAATCCGCTGCATTTCAAAAATTTTAAAAAAAAGTGAAAAGGAGCAATAATCTCATTTAAAATTCATAAAAGAAAAGGAACAATAATCGGTCCAGTAGCGTTTCGTCACTTTCCTTGTCTCTCATGATTGTCTGAATCAGACATTCGTCTCTTTCCATCTTTGATTCCTTGTTTTCCCCTTACAATTTGCTCCCTCAAAACAATTGAAATATCATATCAATGAAAGAATCTCAGCATTCAAGGGGTATATATGGACTAATAATTTGTTTGGAAGGGGTATACTGCAATTTTCCCCTTTCTATATATCTCCTTTTCTTCTAAACGTGGCTTAAACTAAACGCTAAGAAAGATTAAAAAAAATTATGGACTTGGGCTTCTTACAGAGGAGATATACAGATCTAATCTCCGCTCTTTTTCGCGAGGTATGAAATCTCATCATCTTGTAATTATCTATCGTTTTTTGCTTTGATTTTTGGAAAATTTTGACATATTTTTTTTGCATGGATTGAAGGGTGTTTTGGACGCACAATTCAAAGAGCTTCAGCAATTGCAGGACGAAAGCAATCCGACCTTTGTTTTTGAAGTGGTTTCTCTCTTTTTTGACGATGCTGAGAGACTCGTCAACGAACTGAGCGCAAATCTGTAACTCTCTCTGTCTAAATCTGATCCAATCTGTGTGTTTATTCAGATCTGTCTTACTGGTTTGTTTAATTTTTCGATTTTGGTGTTGAATTGAAGGAGCCAGCCAGTTGTAGACTACAAGAAGATAGATGCACATGTGCATCAGCTGAAGGGCAGCAGTGCCAGGTTTGTTGTGCCTTTTTGAAATTTCAGTTTTTTAGTTGGACTTTTTTGAAATTATTCAGGTCCTTGTAATTTTCAGTTTTCCAATGAACTTCCTTTTTATCATCATATATCATTATTTTGTATATTTCATTTCAAAAAAAAAAAGATGGGAATTTTTCGATTGGATTTGGGGATTCTGGCTATTTCAAACTTTTTGAGAACCATTTTCTCACAGCATAGGTGCACAAAGGATCAAAAATGTATGCATAGCCTTTCGCGACTACTGCGATATGAATAACTTGGAAGGGTTAGATTTAAATTCTCATAATTTATATATATTTTTAGAAAAAATCAGTTTATAGTGTTAATTAACTCAATCTTATTAATGAAATTGAAATTCTGAATTAACTATCTCTTGTGCAGATGTTTCAATTGCACGCAACAGCTCAAAGAAGAGTATTTTCTGTTCAAAACCAAGCTGGAATCTTTATTTATGGTAAAAATATTTAATTCATTGATCATGTGAAATTTACACTAAATCCCATCTATTATGCCAGAATTACATAAAAGCCCTTCATTCATTAAGAAATTCAAAAAATAGACTTATAGTGTACATCTCATACCACTGAGTGACTTGCAGTTGTCAATATTTTAAATTTGTGTAAGAATGGAAGGGCTTTTTTGCGATAATAGCATAATACAAGGACCTTGATCTAGTTTATAAATTATTACCTTAATATTTTATTGGATTATTTGTAGGTGGAGCAGCAAATAGCAGCAGCTGGCGGGTCAATTCCAATGGTGCAGTAATTGCACTTGAACTGTAATATTAAATAGAAATATTTATGTTATGTGTTTTGTTTAACATTGTGTTTATCTGCTAAATTAACCCTGTTTTTGTTGAATTAAGTAGTGCTTCATGCACCCTGTTGTAGTATCTTATCCAAACTCAAATGGAAGTTGGTAATGAATCTCTTAGTCAATTGAATTCTTAATGTGCTGTCAAATCAAAGTGAAATTCTTTTTATTGTTGAGCAAAATGTTGGTTCTCAGCTGTGTTTCTACTCTAATATTCTTTCATGGAAAGTAATTTGAACGCGTTCTAAAAATCACGCCTAGACTAATTAAAATCCTAGCATTAAAAAAATACATGGGAAATTCTTCAAAAACCCCCTAATTTTTCTGTTATTTATCAAAAATCCCCTAAGTTTTCAATGTTCTTTAAAAACCCCCTATAAAGTGAATTCAATTTTTTTTTTGGCCCCTATGGTGTTAACCTCAACTTTTCCATCCAATTTTGATTTATAAAAGACTAAAATACCCCTCATATATTTATTTTCATATTTTATTATATTCAATAAAATAATAAGTAAATATATTATTTTTGAATATAATATTTTATGATTTTAATTTTATGATATTTTGTGATATTATTTTATGATATGTTAGTTTTTATTTTATGGTGTTATATTACAATTTTTTTATTATCTTATATTTAAATTATAATTTTATATTACGTAAAATATTATTTTCGTCACTATTATTTATTGTGATTTTGTCTATATTGTAGTCATTAATTTAATTTAATTTATTTAATTCAATAAAATATGACATGAAAACAAATATATGAGGGGCATTTTAGTCTTTTACAAATTAAAATTGGATGGAAAAGTTGAATTTAACACCATTGGGGGCTAAAAAAAAATTGAATTCACTTTATAGGGAGTTTTTGAAGAACATTGAAAAGTTATGGGGTTTTCGATAAATAGCATAAATGTTAGGGGGTTTTTGAAGAATTTCCCATAATACATTAATCAGTTGAAAATCAGAATTGTGACCTAGAACTGTAATTTCAGAATTTTTTTTCGATTAATTCTGGATTTTTGTGAGGAATATTTTATTTTCCTGCATAATTCATGGATTCTCCGTGCTGCTGACTGACAAATATGCTGCATAATTCCCTAATTTTCTTCTATGGATTTCATTTATCGAATTCTTGATGTGATGTTAGTCAAAACAAAGTCAAATTGAGTTTATTGTT
This sequence comes from Juncus inflexus, assembly GCA_024447665.1. Taxonomy (NCBI): domain Eukaryota; kingdom Viridiplantae; phylum Streptophyta; class Magnoliopsida; order Poales; family Juncaceae; genus Juncus; species Juncus inflexus. The sequence goes on along the minus strand of JAJHPC010000014.1, from coordinate 2,885,465 downwards.
GAGCAAAATCTGGGTGTAACTATGTTTTTACTCTATTTTCTTCCATGGAATGTACTTTGAACAAGTATTATAAAAATCACGCCTATTAATTAGAATCCCGGCATTGAAAAATCGATGAATCAGTTGAAAATCAGATTGGTCGCCTAAAACTGTCTAATATCAAATCATTTTGATTAATTCTGGATTTTTATGAGGAAATTTGCCAATTCTTGAATTTACCTGGCTTGAGTACCAAAAATTCTACATAATTCCCTAATTTTTTGACTAATCCCGATTTTTTCACCTAATTCTATATTTTTTTTGCATATTTTCCTAATTCCAAGATATCTCTTGTATATGTGTATATTTTGCTGATAGATGTCTTAAGTGAAAAAAAAACCAATCATGTGCATGTGCTAATTAACCCCAACTCCTTATTTTTCATCTTCTTTTGAGCCCTCTCATTGAGCCACATCATTATTTTTATGTCCACCTTTCGATCAAAATTTTTGTTAAATCTTAACCTTAATTTTATCAAATTTATTGATATTTTATGGCAACATGTGTGTGGTTATTAAAACATAATTATATGATTGGTTGAATTTGTGTTTTATATTCTATCTCCGATTTAGTAAGAACCGTTGAATTTGTTTCCGGCCTTCAAATCTTAATCAAATAGTTTCAATGAATTATAGTCCAAAATCATGTTCAAATACTAATACAAACAGAATATGACGAGTTCACTCATTAAAATAAATACTTTTTCTAATTTAATTTTTTTTCATATTAAAATATGTGAATATATATTATATAAGAGAACATGTAAAACATGATATGCTTATTAACTTGTACCTTATTTTTTTATCTTTATTATTCTCAAGAGTTATATCATCAATTTTCTCTCGACCGTCAGATCGAAAAAATTCTAAAAACTTAGTTTTTCATTTAAATTATTACCACAATATCACATGATCAGTTAGAATAATATTTTGTGTTATATCTCCAATTACATGGGAACTATCATATAAAAAAACTCCTTATTTTTCACCTCCTTTTGAGCCCTCTCATTGAGCCACATCATCATTTTTATCTCCACTGTTCGATCAAAAAATTTGTTAAATCTTAACCTTTAATTTTATCAAATTTATTGATATTGTATGGCAACATGTGTATGGTTATTAAAACATAATCATATGATTTGTTGAATTGGTGTTTTGTATTCTATCTCCGATTTAGTGATATTTGTTTCTAGCTTTCAGATCTTAATCAGATGGTTTCAATGAATCATAGTCCAAAATTATGTTCAAATACTAATACAAATAGAATATGAAAAGTTCACTCATTAAAATAAATATTTTTTTCTAATTTAATTTTTTTTCATACTAAAATATGTTAATATATATTATATAAGAGAACATGTAAAACATGATACTTTCATTAACTCGTACTTTATTTTTTACCTCTTTTATTCTCAAGAGTCATATCATCAATTTTCTCTCGGCCGTCAGATCGAAAAAATTCTAAAAACTTAGCTTTTCATTTAAATTATTATCGCAATATCACATGATCAGTTAGAATAATATTTTGTGTTATATCTCCAATTACATGGGAACTATCATATAAAAAAAATATGCGATCAATTTATACATAATCCATATCATTTTAACAACTAAATAAAAAAAATAACAAAAATAGTGGTGATAATTTTTGAAGAAAATGAGTCATGTTATATTTTTCTATATATAGTATACTACTCTTTTCATATATATAATATCATATTTACTTTTTAAACAACATGCTAATTTTATTATTTTTTGGTAAAGTTAATAATCTATAATGAAATCATATGTAGTTTCAACTAAAATCTATGAAATAAATTTTCTTGCATTTTTATTTTTTTGACCTCCTTCATCTAAGCCTGATTAATACTTAATTTTTTCTAATATAATATGTCAAGAGAATAAAAAAAGAATGACCTTTTAATATTAGAAATCTTAATGCTATGTTATTATTTTTTTAGTAAGTTATTATTTTTTTTATGAATTTATTATAAATTAATTATCCAAATTATTTAGTAAGTTATTATTTTTTTTATGAATTTATCATTTATATTATGTTATTTCTCATATATAGATTTATTTGTATAGAATTATCCGTACTTACAAAATTAGATGTGATATAGAAAATATTTTTGAATGAATAATAAAAGGATAAAATATCATATGATATAATTCAAAAATTATTTTAAACATAACCAACTTACTTAACATAATTATTATATATTATTTATGTACTACGAATTAATTTCAAACTTATAGTTTGAATTTTCATAATTGCGATTTATATATTATAGATTTAAATAAATAATAAAATTGAAAATTCACGGTGAAGTGCGACCATTATCCTAGTGCACGATAAAAATATGAAGTTATGCATCTACAACATATAGGAAATTATGTATATAGTCTTTGGTTTAATAATAGAATTTATGTATGCTTGGTCCCGCAAAGGAGTTTAAATTAAGGGAAATGTGCAAACACGACGGCATTTGTAGATATACTACTTCTTTCATTTTATTTCTTGTTTTCTCATTTTATATATTATTTTGTCATTTAATATATTGTTGTTTATTCTTAGTGTATTTTTTATTTTTTTTGCTTTTATATATTATTTTCCAATTTTATATACTATTTTTCCCATTTTATATACTATTTTTCCCAATTTTATATACTTGTTTTCACTTTTTATGTATATAATGTTCTTAGAAAATAAATTACATATATACTGTTATGTATATATTGTTATTAGAAAATAAATTATATATATTGTTATTGGATCCGTCGTAAACAGTCGAGCTAAAATGCCGCCGTTTTCTATCAGGTCCCTTAAATTAATATAATCTTTGTAGGCTCTTCGTCTACAATTCAAAAAAGAAAAAAAAATACATGTTAAAACTGATGAGGATAAAAATTGGTCTTTATTTCCATATTAGTTACAAATAGAAAAATCAAAATAAAAAAAAATGTGTATGTAGATGGCAGGAAAAATGCCCATAACGAGTGATTTTTCCGCAGATTAACACAGACTTTTCTTCAGTTAAGCACTGATTAATTTGAGAAACTTGTGTAGTATGTTTTTACATCAATTTAATTATCATATAATGTCTTGTGAGTTGTGACACTAACTCCCAGCGAATATTCCCTATAGTTACTCAAAACTTCTTGCAACTCTCGTGACACTAACTCCAAAATATTAGTACTCCATATCTGAACTCGTTTTCTAATTCTCAAGTCTTAGATTTGAACTCAAAAAGAAAAAAAAAAGAATATCCCAACTAAATGATTAATGTCATTGAATAAGATCCTAATCAGTTCAAGAGATCCTACAAGAAGTAATCTTTGCAACTCTTTCATTATGTCAACAATCATGAAACAACCCCACTGATTTGTGCACATGTTGAACAATTCAAACATAGATTTTAGGTCAACTGTAAGATGATTCATGTTAAATCAATCATTTATTTTAAAAAAAAAAAACGATATATTTTGTTAAGGTTTCAGATTTTGGTGAAATTTATGATTAGATTTGGACACTGGTCCTAACACTAATTAAGTATTATATACAAAAAATTTGCACCCATTTGACCATTCAACATACATTTACATGTACACAAGAGAAATCCAAAATCCTCCTGAGTTTTAAAATAAAAAATAAAATAACATATGCAAAAAATAAAAATACAAAAAAAAGAAATATGAAAAGTCAACACAAACCGTTTCTTTTTTTCAATTTCCTCGAAAAAATTAATAAATACGTAACGGAAACTGATGAACTCAACTCAACAGCCATTTAATTTAGGAGTTGGCAATGAATAGCTTATAGTGGGTGGGTGGGTGGGTGGGTGGGTGCTGTTACTGTAACGGCTTTGTATTGCTTCAGTTCACTTCTACTAAACAAAAACAATCGTAACGGCTTTCGCCTAACTCTCATTTTCCTGTTTCATTTTCCGTTACGAGATCAGCACCTTTTCATTAGGCCCACTAATATTTCTCCTAGACCCTGTCCACAAATATAAGTCAGCTCCTGATTTTATGTTTAAATCAATTTCTCAGAATGGAAGGGTGAACATGCAAAAAAGAGGTTGATTAGGATAAATTAACTAGAATTGGAAGGGGAATAGTGAAAGTTGTTCAGTTTGGTGGCTCGGCTTGTTGACGTGTCACCGGCTCTTCAGTCTTCTCATTTTCATTTGGTCATAACAGCCGAAATTTAATGCGACAAATTTAGATGATTTAAAACTAAGCAATTGGTACTTTAGTTAAAGATATAATTTGGTTGATATACATGAGACAGTATCCTATCCACCAGCTTGATGTTAATTAACGAAATATACGAAATATTATTTGGTGGCACAGGTCCACTATGGACCTATCACAATAAGACACATCAGCCAATTATACTGCATGTATTTTTTTTTCTTACCTTATTGTTTTTTTACTGATTAACTGAAAGTGCCCTTATTAGTGTTTTTTTTACTGATTAACTGACAATTTCCCTTTTTTAAATATAGTTTGTTGGTAACTAGTTATGGTTGGTATATTGAAATTATATTTGTTGCGATCTAACAGCCGCATGTTGTGCGACAAATTTGGATGATTTAAAACTAAGCAAGACTATAGTTAAAAGATTTTTGGTTGAAATATGAGACAATATCCACCAGCAACTAGACACTAATTAACCAACATTTTTATGAAAATAATATATTGTTGCTGAATAATTAAGAAAAATATATTATTTGTTGAGACAGGGTTTACTATAGTAGTTAAAATATTTGCAGGTAGCTGATTTGTTAATGATATTAATTTTAATATTTTATGCAGTCAAATTATTTAAATATTAGAAAATTTAACTTATTACTAACAAATTTATTTATGTTAATATCATCATCCTACAGGTCGAAGCAATTAATGAAGTTTGATTACTGTCGAAACTCATATAGTTCAAGCGTTATGGTTACAAATTTATTAAAGGATTATCGCAAATTACACCTCTAATTGCATCATATTTGTAGAACCTCCAATATATTTCATACTGCATTGAGCATCTGATTCTTTTTGTTATTTCCGAAGTACACTAAACTCTACAAAAATGAAAGTTGGATGGAAATAAGAAAATGACAATTTTTTTCATATTACATGAATCGAATCGCTTTATGACCAGTTTATATGTACCTAGAAAGTAAAAACAAATAATTAAATCCCTCCAACATTTTTTTTGAAAGAAAACTACAAGTTCGTTCGCTTGATTTTTATTCTTTTAATCCTACTATACTCGTGATTGTACATTGCTACTAAACTATCTTGATGGTGTTCCCTCCAACATTATAAGTATCATGCATTATACAATAGATTAGTTTCCTTCTTTTAGTACGAAGAAGAATAAAAAAGTATCACTATTTATAAAAGACATGCAGTTCCTCCGAGACTTTGTCCAAGTACTAAATATTACACACATATAGTTATATAATCTAAACACTTTGTATTAGCGTCACTATATCAATTATCAGTATTGTGGGGTTACATGTGAACGTGACAACTATTCAGAATGTTTTGTTCAAGTGCAAGAAACATAATTAGACACCAAGCACATTTTTCAAATAAACCATTCCATAGTTGTTTTATTAAATCTCAGCTTACAGTCAATAATAAAGAGCAGCAGAATTTAAGTTACTAATAATAAAGAGCAAAAAATGCAAATAACCCCTCGGAAAAGAGTGAAATTGGGGAGCAGTTTATGGTTCATGCAGGCGATCCCTTTCAACTCATCAACCCAACAATCCCTGAAGAAACGCCGAAACGGTTGTTTCAGATAGCGAACTTGAAACCGCCCTCCCTCCTCTAAAGTACCGCCCGTCACCTAATCCCCTTAACCAACAAACCAACACCCTAAAATATTCACAAACCATCCTTCTCCTCTTTTAAACCCCCCTCTCCCCTCTCAAAATCCTTCACAAAGTACAGAAATCCCTCACAGAAAGTGAAGAACAAGCAAAATGATTGGTGGGTCTTCAGGAGAGCAGCAGCAGATGCAGAGGGTGAAAGGCTCGTGGAGTCCTGAAGAAGACGCCATGCTGACCAGGCTTGTGGAGAGACACGGAGCGAGGAATTGGAGCTTGATCAGCGAGGGGATTCCGGGCCGGTCGGGGAAGTCTTGCAGGCTAAGGTGGTGCAACCAGCTCAGCCCCGCCGTTCATCACCGGCCGTTCACTCCGGCGGAAGATGCCACCATTGTTGCTGCTCATGCTAAGTATGTTTCTGTCTCTGATACTCTCTGTTCTAAGTTTTGATCTTTGTTGTAGTTTCTTCTTGTTCGTAGTGTTCTTTAGTATTCTTGCTCTGTCGAGGTGTAATATACGTCGTTTTGATTCTATGTCAGTGTGAATATTTCACGATCCAGTGGTATTTTCACAAATTAAGAATCATTCTGTAGTGTAAAGGGAAAAAATTACATAACCAATAATCATAACGGATTCAAATTCTGTTTATTTGATCTCAAATTGTCAAATATCTCTTTTGAATCACCAGTTTGCATATTCAAGCAGGTACGGAAACAAATGGGCCACCATTGCTCGTCTCTTGCCAGGCCGCACAGACAACTCAATCAAGAACCACTGGAATTCATCTCTTAGAAGGAGAAGACGTCTCCAACAATCTCAATTCCCAATTCCAAATCCAATTCCAAATCCAAATCCGAATCCCGAAACTCACCAAGTTGAATCAGACTCCGAATCGGCCCCAAAGAGATTATGCTCATCGTCAGAAGATATACAGCCATTAATGGCGGAACCAGAGACCTCGCTCAGTCTGGGCCCACCTGGCGAGATTGCAGGGGAGAAGAAGTTTGAAGGGGAAGTGGAGAAGAAAGACATGATGGGTTTTGCTGATATTGTAAGAGAGATGATCGCAGAAGAAGTGAGAAGTTACATGGACCGGTATAGAACAGAGGAAGTTGACCGTACCGTTCGTACCGGTACCGAGCCGTTGGCTGTTTTGCCGCTGGCGGCTGTAAAGCCTGAGACGGTACCGGAAAGGCAGGACTGACGATTAATTTGTTGGTAATTTGGTGGAGTTTAAAGGGGTTATTTTTTTTTTCTTAAGTTAGTTTTTTATGCTGTTATTATTTGATTGATTAAGTTCATCTCTGGTGGGTTAATTAGGGGGCTTCAGGTGAAGAAGAAGAACTGTAAAAATTTGAAAAAAGAAGTAATGGAATAAAACCAAAGAGTTTGGTTTCAATTGGTTTGACGTTTGAAACTCTTGGTTGTTATGAATCTCTTTCTTTATTGTTTAGACGTTGGACAATAAAAGACTTCCTTTTCCCAATTTCATGTGTATCCCTATAAAATCTCAAAAAAATAACGTTCATCTATTTCCCTACAAAATTAGAAAAAGAAAAAAACAGTTTCTCAGAAAATGGATTTTCTCACAAACATAAACAACTTACGTATATTCAGAGGAGCTTCTAAACTACTCTTTTAGTAAATAAGGTGTCTTTTAGTAGTGTTCAATTTTAAACTTTAATAAAACAAGGGGAAAACATTTGTCTCGATAGAATGGACTCCCCTCCAAATCTTTTCAGATTTTTTTGGAAAGCAATTAAAAAGAATATCATGAGGTAAATAAACAAATTTCACTGAAAATAAACTGAACTTATGAAGATTAAAGGAATGATTCTAGCTAATTAGTAATTAGTGTGCCAAAACTCCTAGTAGTAGTTAGGTATCACCTCACCAATCAAAAAGTTATGGATTCAAAAATTGGAAAAATCAGTTTCTGTGAAAATATGTGATGAGGAATATACGAGCCTAGACTCATATATTCGCCTATTAAGAAAAGAAAAAATATATATGTCTCCCGTTCACCATCTCACCAACTCACCGTCTACCACTAATAAACGAGGCCCACTTATTTTGGGGCCCCACTTATATTCAAAATAAGTGGGTCTCGTTTACCAATGATAAACGGTGGGTTGGAGGGGATGGTGGGGGGATGTGTATATAAATCCTTAAGAAAAGGTTGATAAATGTGATAATAGCTCAATCAATATTATCACTAGACTGCTAGCGAAAAGGTTTCAAAATCAACCGTCAGATCTAATCCATCCTGAATTCCTGATCAAACGGATTTCATCAATGACGGTTTCATCTCAAAAACCATCTTGCTCACTAGAGAATATCTTGTAAATGTTTAGAAAAATAGAAGTCTTGCTCAAAAGAGGCTTTAATTCCACATCAAATTATCTTCTATTTTCTAATGATGAAGTCTATGGATCATGTGGGTTTTCATATTGTACGATTTTCATTTGAAACACAAAAAGTTAATAAAAATGGAACTAGCAAAAATAATAATAATAAATAAATAAAATTAAAGCAATAACACTGTTTCCTTTGGAACATTTTCCTTAAAAAAACAATCCTTGGTACACTTAAGTATTTCACATGATTTTTGTAATATTATTTACCTATTAGCACTTTCTCTTGTTGCATCCGAGAATAAGATTTAAACCTTGTATACAAACATGCTAATTGTCAATATATTATTGTCAACATCAATAATTATTTTTAATGTGTCAATATACATGTTTTAATATCAATATTATTTTAGTATTAATATCATTATTTCAGAGGCAATATATTGTTTTCATCATTAATATGTTGAGTTTCAAGTGCTAAAATATCATTTTAGTGTTAAACTGTCCATAACCGTTTTGAGCATCAGTCTATCATTTCAGACAATATATTGTTTTAAGTGTGAATATTATTAGACTCTAGCATTGAGTACCACAAACAAAACTAATAAATAATATCAAGAGTGCAAGACAAACCCAAACAAATGTACCAAATGTTTTTCATATATACAAGGAAATTCATTTTTCCTCTGAATTTGACACGTGTTCCTTCTGAAAAGACTGATAAATACAGTTTTCTACATGGCATTTACAGAAACAAGGGTTTGGCTCGGTGGATAACCCATGCGTGCAGGTTTTGAGTCACTCAGTTCGAAACCCCATGCCAGTGTTTTTATGAAATATTTTTTTTCTAAGACATGCGTCCCTTAAGAAAAATAAATAAATGTTTCTAGCATATCCTTACACAAACATGAGTATAGCTCATTCACAATATCATCCGGTATGGGACATGTCCCTTTAAGAATTGATAGTGATACTCAATTTGCACCCAATTAATTCTTCATGTGTATTCTCATTTGATAAGTATCTCTATTTTGAACCCAACAAATATATTTATCTTTTATATAATTTATTAAAGATCTCCAATTTGACCTCAATATTGATTCTCTACCAATAATTATTTTCATTTTTATAGAAATATTTTAATTTATTAAGTTATAATAAGGAGTAATAATATTATAAAATATTATTAATCATGGAATTATCTTATATATATAAAGTTTGAAAAAAGTTTCTTTTGTGACATGTGTCTATTTTGTGCTGTAGATATTTATCAATCTGCATTGTGTCGCCAATCATATTCAACCCATTAAGCCAAGTTTGTTTATTTATGATTTTTAGTGGCATTTCAACTATTAGTTTGATGTATTGAGTTATCATAAAATTACAATAATTCATATAACTAATTATACATATTATTAATAAAAAAGATAAATATCAAATTTCTCAAAAAAAATATTAGAAGTAATAATGTTACATAAATGTATGAATATATGTTTAAGATATGATTTCATTTACAACCAAAATAAATATCTTGCTTTTAATCATATAATTTAAAATCATTATGCATTTATCAATTAACAATTACGTGGTTAGTCATATTCACCAATAATTATGGTCTTAAAATTTCAAAAATTATTAGCAAAAAATTGATGATCATATTTTAGTAATAGTATGAGTTGCTATAAATAATACAAATTAAATTATAATTGATATATCCTAATTAAATAATTTATATTCACAACAATGATCCAAGTTATATTTGAAAAAAGGCTAAATATCATGTATAACTTATAAAATGAGAAATCTAAATAAATTATTTTTTTTTCATGCCTTCTCGACTTGCACTAAAAAAAAGCTGAAATATTGACAATATTTTTCGTTAAAGGAGTATATAATCTAAAACTATCATATATACACCTTAAATTTTAACATATAGCACATGAAAAAAGAGCCACACTAAAATACATATGTAAAAGATTACAAAATCTTAAATTATTAATTGCTCAACAAATTTCATGTTTATCAAACCGTTGTTATTTGTATGATTTTTTATGATTTAAATCATGAGTGATAAAAAAAAATTCATATTTAATGCAAAAATGTTATAAAATAACATAATTGTGATAGAAAAGAAAAATAGTATGAATATAATAACATTCATATTTGAATCTATCTTAAATTAGAAACATGCATTAACTAAGATGATCATAATAGTAAATATCATGTAAATATGACGTGTTCAATATTTACAAAACATTAGCTACAAAATTGGAAATTATGCTGCTAAATTATGAAATATATTACCATTATTTTTTCTATTTCCAACAAAATTGTTAGGTCCGAAACGGAGCAAAGCCCCCACTCATTAAGTACATGTTTAAAAGTAGCATGAAACAAGGTAACAAAGAAAAAATATATAAATTTTGACACATTTGTTTATTTCAACTTTTATGGATAGGCCTCCGGACATTTCTATAAAAATAAGAAAAAAATAGATTGTGTCTTATCTTATTTTCTTCATTTTCTGACATTTTTTAAGTGTATGATTTTTTCTTGGTTTCTTTTTACATGTTATTCATAGGTATAATTGTGAATAAATCTATATAACCTCCATATCCTATTAAGTTGGGGTAAACAATAATTTATTAAGCACCATTACTTTCGTATATGATTCATATCGAGGTTTCCTGGTCCTACTCAAGCCTTCATATTTGAAACTAATAATATCATCCTTATTTATTATCTGCAATAATTTAAAATTGAATGATTAAATAAACAATAAATTCGTCCTATATGCCTAGGGATAAAAACGGTTCGGATACAATTCGGATCGGGGTCATATCATATCATTATCCATATTATTTTTTCGGATCCGAATATGAATACGGATGAGAATACGGATCCGGTTCGGATATTACCGGATACGAATATGAATACAGATATTTATCGGATATCCATATTTAAATAGATTGCGCCTTTTTCAAATATATATTTCACTATTAACAACAACAAAATGATAAAATCATAATAAAATCATAATAAGTTTCAAAATAGTAATAAGTAAATTGATGGATTTGAATAAATATTCTTATTCATATTCAAAAATGATAAAATGGCTAAAATATTTTAAAAAACATCATTATAGATATGTATATTCATATCCAATATATAGTGAAATATCCGAAAAGAGATATTATTCGGATTATAGTTATCCGGATACGGATATTATCCATATCCGTTCGAATATTATAAGCCAAATTCATTACCATATCCGTATTTGTATCCGTTCGAATACGGATAATTTTTTTCAAATACGAATATTTAGCAGATACGAATACAGGTCAGTCGGATATTTAGCAGATACGAATACAGATCGTCGGATATTATTTTATCCGTTTTCACCCCTATATGTGCCAGATAAGAAAAAACGTATATACATAAAATCATCCAAAAATAAACTTTATCTCACATCAAAACTTCACCTTTTTGGACAGCAGAGAGGTCTAAGAGGATATAAATAAATAAAAGAAAATGCTCTAACTGCAGCTATATACATGTGCTGATAGAGTCTAATAAAAATAAAAAAATATTTATAAAAATGATAAATGCTCCATCTATCACCTCTATATACCAATACGTTTGAATGCTAGTCTATCATATATATAAAAATAATCTAAAAATAATAATAAACGCTCAAAACTCCACAAAAACCACAAATACGACATATAAAAAAAAATCCACCCGTGGATATTCCAATTCCCATACCAAAATATGAGAATGGGCTGGCATTCGATTACCAGATAATACCCCTCAAAGAGGTTCTCTCCAAACGGCTGGCATTCGATTGGGAACCCTGCTCGAAGCGCGCTTCTTCAATGAGAAAGGAAGCAATAACAAAATTACTTTTGGTTTCCTCCAATACCTCATAAAAGATATGAGATGATCATGTTTATCATCTTTTTTTTACCAATATCCATACATTCTACCGTATGTGATACTAGAGTTTTCACGATTAACAACTACAATATTTCTTCTTATATATGGCTGTTATGAATTAGCACACAATTTGTGTTTCTATTTGTTAGTTACGGTCACATTTGCATTGTGTTGGCATAATTTATATCACAATTTATATTTCTATTTTTGTTAGTTATACCGTTATATTTGCTTTGTGTTGGCGTAATTTGTATGACACAATTTGTGTTTCTATTTGTTAGTAACCATCACATTTGCTTTGTGTTGGCATAATTTATATGACGACGCAGTTTATTTTGACAAGTAGACAGAAACAATGTGAAATAAACATTGCTTTTCTATATTTTGTATGGATATGAATTTATAAATGCACGAAATTATTAAGTTAATACAGTAAGAAACACCTTGATGTCAATGTTTCTTTCGGTATCAATATAACGTTTCAGTGTCAAAGTTTTCAGTCCCAATATAGTTTTTTCAGTGCCAACAAACTTTTACAATATCAATATGTCATTTTCAGTATCATTATATTATTTTCAGTGTCAATATACCGTTTTCAGTATCAATATATGATTTTCAGTATCAATATACGATTTTCAACTTCAGTGTCTTATTTTCAATGTGAATATACTTCATTATTAATGTATCATTTTCAATATTAATACCTTTTTCATGTCAATATACTATTTATATTATCAATATATAATTTGTAATGTCAATATATTGTTTCCAACATCAATAATTATTTGTAGTGTGTCAATATAGATTTTTCTAGTATCAATATATGGTTTTAGTATTAATATCATTTTCAGAGGCCATATATTGTTTTCATCATTAATATGTCGAGTTCCAAGTGTCAAAATATTATTTTGAGTATTAATATATTGTCTCACATTGTCGATATCATTTTTTGTGTCAAACTGTCAATATACCGCTTCAGTATCAATCTATCCTTTAAACCACAATATATTGTTCTCGGTGTGAATATATAAAGCCTTTTAGAGTTAGTATTCCTTTTCTAATGTCAGTCATTATATAACTTTTTCTCAACTTACATAGAAAAAAATATTAAAATAAAAAATTTACATAGAAAATTCAAAAGGGCCAAGCACTTGTAACATGTTCTTTTTCCTTTTCTTGGGAAATAAATCTGAAAACAAAAAAAATACAAAAATGTCATGTACGAACATAAACTCAATATAAATTACATATTGCAAAACTAAGATAATAAAAAATCACAAATTTTTGAAAACTTTTTTTAGTGTTAACAAAAGCAATTCATCAAAAATCGATAGCAATTCCAAGTTGTAATCTAACATGAGTGCCACAAACAGAACATATAAAATATTATCAAGAGTGCAAGACAAACGATTGTACCAAAGCTCAAGACTTCATATTAGAAAGCTAATATCATTCTTAAATTATTTATTATGAAGCTGTTATTTACAATTGAAGGATCAAATAAATTATAAATGCATCTCATATGCCAGATAAAAAAACTATAGCTATACATCACATAAAACATCCACAAATCTATCCAACCAAAACTTTGCCTCTTTAGACAGCAGAGGTCTAAGAGGACATAAATAAACAAAAAGAATAAAAATAAATGCTCTAACTGCAGCTATATACAAAAGCCGACTCTAGAGTCTAATAAATATATAAAAAAATAAAATAAAAATAAAAGCTGCTCCATCTATCAGCTATCCATGCTTCGCTGAACGCTAGAGTCTAATAAATATATAAAAAAAATAAAATAAAAATAAAAGCTGCTCCATCTATCAGCTATCCATACTTCGCTGAACGCTAGAGTCTAATAAATATATAAAAATCTAAAAAAGACCGAAAAAAACCACAAAACAACCTCTTCTCAAGCAACTCCGCCAAAACAAACTCCCTCACCAAAAAAACCCGCCTCTCGCAAATCTCCCGTAAATCACCTCCGGCAGAAATTCCCCTCCTTCCGTCTCATTATCCGGCAAATCATTCCGAAAAGTACAAATTCATATTGCCATGAAGCAGTTCACTAACCGAAACACCCCCCAAATAAATACCACATGAAACCACACCACATAAAACCACGTAAAACAAACCACGAGGGGGTGTTCCGGTCTGCGTACCGAAACCTGGAAACATGTTTTGACCTTTCGGAACTCTCTGCATGGATAAAATTCCCTCAAGAAGGTCCTCTCCACACGGCTGCCACTCCCAGGAGCCCCGCTCAAAACGCGCTTCTTCAACTGAGAAAGCCGCTCTGACAAAATCACCTTCGAATGGCGTTTTGCGTCAATATTCGGTCGATAATAAATCTCTAAAACAGATCAAAGAGGTCGTCCATGGGGATGTCGAGCCCCACAGAGTCGACCTCCTGAACGCCCCCAAAGTCATCCAATCCTTCCGGAAGAGCCTCGCCCGCCAAGTCAGCACCGCCTGCCGGCCCCGCCTCCGGTTCCTTTTCCTTCTCCTTTTCCTGTTCCTTTTGCTCCTCCTTGTCCTTTTCTTTTTGGGAGTGCTTCTTGGGGTAGAGAGGAGGCAGGCCCTCGCGTTTCTTGCTGGGCTTTTTGGGCTTGGATTTGGCCGGTGGTCTGGGCCTTGAGGAGGAAGGGCTGTCGGTTTTCTTTCTTTTACTGGAGGGTCCAGTTGGGTTCGCTGTGAGTTCGTCCAGTGAGAGCTCCTTCCTTTTCGAGCCGGCTGACCTTTTCTCCTCTGTTAAGAGACAACACAACAGATGCAAGTGTTATAAAGTTGTTCCACTATCAAACATATAGATTGAAACACACATGAAATAGAGAGAAAGCATGTTCAGACCAACAGAAATGCAATTATTGTAAATTTGTTTCAGTTTTACACAAATAGATTGGAATTGAAACAGACACAGAGAAAAATAAGCATGTTGACACAGCAGAATATTTATTATAAATTTGTTTCAGTTTTACGCATATAGATTGAAAAGCAGAGTCCACAGAGAGAGAGAGAGAGAGAGAGATAAAGCATGTTAAGACAGCAGAAAAGCAATTATTAAAAATTATGTTTCAGTTTTACACATATAGATTGAAAGAGAGATTTAATTTTATTTTCTCCTCTTTTACGACACAACATAAATGCAATTATCAGAAATTTGTTTCAGTTCTACACAGATAGATTGAAACAAACCGAAACAAATTCAAAGAAGATAGATAGATTGAAAGAGAGAGAGAGAGAGAAAGGGGACCTTGGGTGATGTCAGCGTCGACATAAGCGCTCGGATCGCTCTTCTTAGAAAGACAGGCATAGAACAACTCTTTATATTCATCTTCATAAAATACGTTCTTGCCTGTATTCTCAAATTGATTCACCCGATCCAAAGTCCGCTTCATAAAACCTTGAGCGCTCAGCTTGGCCGCCTTGCTGGCATTCCTGCCCTTAGAAGCCTGTTACCAAATTGTCAGAATTATTAATTATTAGTAATAGTTATTACCCAGTAAATTACAATATCATGATATAAAATATAAAGGACCGATTAATTATTTAATTAATTAATTACCTGATATCTCTCGTTGGCTTTGAGGACGAGAATATCTAAAGCGCGCTTGGCGAACTCACTGCACAGAAATTAAACAGAAGTATTTACTGATAAGTAATAAGTAAAAAAGTATATATTATCATAGTTTGTGTATAGTTTGTGAGAAGAAATGTATACCTGTGCAGCGATTCTTTTTCAGACCTGGCAGCCTGTTCTGCGTTAGTTAGCAAGGCCTTTGCCTCAGAATTCTGAAATTAAAAGAAAATTACAATTTAAGACATTTATAAAATAAACTAAAATGAAGTAATTCGGGATTTGATTCAATAATAGGGAAATTTGTACAACAGCCCCGGTATTATGCTGAAATTGCAAAAAAGCCCTTGCATTATTAAAAATTGCAAAAAAAACATGCATCATTGCCGAATTGCAAAAAGAAGACCCTACTGTTAATTCTAAACTAACAATGTTGGTTTTCAACTGTAATTAAAATATCTCTCTCTCTCTACTATATTATTTTCTTTTGAGAAGAAAAAAAATAGTAACAATATAGTGGAGAGAAAGAGATGTTAAAATCGGTATCATAAAAATAATTAGAAAAAAATATCTTAAAACTAATTATAATACATTGTTCATTTGAACAAATATCATTTTAAGAAATTTCAAGAAAGAGAGGGGCGGAATAACAGACAGAGATTAGTTAAACTTTACAAATGATTTTTTCAAATAATTAGAGTTGAAATGACTTTGACATAACGCAGGGTCCTTTTTGAAAATTTCCCTTAATAATTTAATAAAGTCTAACCTGCTGAGCTAATTCAGCCTGCAACTGGGCTATATCATCGTCCATCGGATCATCCTCGCTTGTTGAGGCAAGGTCAGGCTGAACATAAAATCATTAACTAAAATTCAGCAAACTTTACACAAATTTTATTGATAAGAAAATTAGGAAATAAATAGTCAGATCCCCCTTTAATGCAGTTATGAGAAAAAAGAAAAAAAAAAAAGGAAAAGGAAAAGGAAACTTTATCTCAGTGAGAGGATGCCATGTGTCAACTCATACCTTTTTAGAACTTGTATCAGCAGATTTATCTCCTTGCCCTCCCTTCTTTAAAAAAAAAAGAAAAAAAAATCAGACGCTTTGAGAAAATGTTTTTCAAAAGCGCCCGACTTTTGAAAAAGCCCATATTTTATATAAAACTACTATATAATGTTTATATGTTATTTCCACGTCAAAACAATAAAATGCATAATTTTATAATAACACATTTCCAAAATAGTTTTCATGATTTAATAGAAATTATCAACATTTTTAAAACCCATCTTTATAAAAAAACACTATTATGCACATGTTAGTTATTTCGACATCAACATATTCAAATAAATTAATTATACAACCCATTTTTCAGAATAGTTAGTTTGTTAATGATTTAAAATAAAAATTATAAACAAGTATACAAATCAGGAGACTCACCACTTGATCCGGTATGTCAGGAAAGATGCCGATCTGGTGCAGCTCGAAAAGAATCCGCTCGTCAACCGTCATCTCTTCATACGGCACAGACGCTGACGTGGACGCCTCATCCATATTAAACCCATTTTCCATCTGGACGCTTCTAGAAGCTTCTTCCACTGGATCCGTCCAGTCCTCCATGAGATCAGCAGACATCATCCCGTTTGAATCCAGGCCGATGCTTTGCTGAGCGGCCTCTATCTCTTCCGGACTAATCAGCGCTGACATCAGCGCCTGACAGATGGAGAAGGGGGCTGTGGGCCCCGTCTTGTCAGGGTCGGCTCCTTGCGTGATCTGATCGAGAATAGGCGCCACGTCAGCTTTCTGCCAGCCGACTAAGATTTCGTTCCCGTTTGTGGTTGAATCTGGCGGCACAAACTCAGCTTTGCCCTGTACGTTAAATAAGAAGATAAAAAAGTTGAGTGAGTTTTTACATTGGAAAATGATGTAATGATTCGAACTTTTGACAAGTTAAATTATAGTTGTTGTGAGTTACCTTATCTTTGGCAGGATCTTGCGCAGCAGCAATCTGGCCTGTAGCGATTTCATTATCGCCAGCAATCTAGTTAAATCAAAGTTCAGCAAATAAGTTATTATTACTTAACAGATAGATTAGCAATTAACATTTAGAATCAATAATACAAAATAAAATAAAATATTAATCTCACCTCCTTGTTTATGAAGACCAAGTCCGCATCGGTGATAGCTCGGAAAAACTGCTCGCTTTTCTTCCAGAATAATTCATTTGGAGCGTAACCTTCAAAACAAAAATGAATGCATAAATTAACCTAATATAAATCAAAAATAATAATAAATAAAATATTTTTATGGTTTTATATAAATTAATACCTGGATCCAAGGCGGCCTTGGCTGCAGCTAGAATTTCTTCCTTATCATCCTCAGCTTGGCCTACAAATAAAACAAAAAAAATCAGCATTTAAATAAATAAATAAAATATTTAATTTAGTATTTTTTTTTAATTCTGAGATAAAATAAAATAAATACCAGGAGTCGAGGGGGAGCCACCTTCTTTAGCGCGTAAGTTACTCTTCTTCACTGGAGGTCTCCCACCCCTAAATTAAAAAAAAAAAAACATTACATCACACAAACTAATAAAAAAAAATCAAACAGCTAAACAGCTTAGTTAACAGTTTCAAACTTTCAAGTTTCAACCAACATACCTTGCGCTCCTCTGCTTAGTAGTGGAAGAACGGCCAGCAGACTTCCCCGTAGCGGGTCTAACGGGTCGGGCAGCACCCTGTTTACTCTTCACTTGAGCCGCCGCTGCCACGTCATCATCCTCAGAGTCCTCGTCTGAAACAACAACCTTCTTCTTCTTCCTCTTCTGAACATTGCTCATCTTTTGAGAACCCGACCCGCCAGCTGATTCCACGTCAGCAGCCGTCCTTTTCTTCTTATTTGTCTCTTTCTGCAAGTCTGACGTGGCGGGCCCAGTTTCGGTTTCAGATGGCGAGCTGGCAGTGACAGGGGGAAGGAGGTTCGACTTTCTTGGCACGCGAGACTTCTGAGGCCTTTGACTCTGGCTGCCCCACTGTTTGACTGGAGAGGACGGTTTCGGTTGACCGGACTTTGACCGGTTTGGTACAGCTTTGTTGACCTGGTCCTCAGAGTCCTGTGGGGCCCGGTAGGAGCTTCCGGAAGGTTTCGGACGGGCAGGAGAGGGCGGAGTGTCAGTCAGCCTGATTAAATAATACAATAAAACAAAGATGAGTTTTTTTTTTTTGTTGCATATAGAAGGAAAAAAAGAGAGTGAGTAGCTTACTTATTGACTGCCTTGAGATTGGCGCCGTCAGATCCTTTCCTTTGATTTGTCTGCTCTTGGCTGCTCCTAGGTTTTGTGCGTGGCGAATTAGGGTTTGCCACATCAGACGAACCGGCACCAGAATTGAGAGAAGCCCCGAACCTAGAAATCACACAATCACACAAAATTATCACTTACTATAAAAGTAATGAAAAATACCGAAAAACGTATGAAATTCGTAAATATAAACAGATCAGATCTGAAATTCAAACGCTACTTGATTGAAATTATTAGCTGGTAAAAACAATAAAAACAGATTACTAACTACTATAAAAAATTGATCAAACGCTGCTTGATTGAAATTATTAGTTGGTAAAAATAATTACAATAAATTACTAATTACTATAAAAAATTGATCATGCACTAAAATTCCAAAACAAATACAAAAAGAGATAAATAAAATAAACAAATCGGATCTGGAAATTGAGGAATCAAGTTAGATTACTATAAAATTTACCACAAATTACATCAAATTATTAATTACTATAAAAATTGAAATACTAAAATTCCAAAACAAACACAAAAAGGCGCAAATAAATAAAAAAATATATAAATCAGATCTGAAAATTTTCAAAATCAAAATGCTGACCTGGCAGCAGGAGAGGAAGACGAGACGGGCTTAGGGCGAGGAGGATCAGCAGCTCCAGAAAGCTTATTCATAGCTAACCCTTGCTTCCTCTCAGACTTTGGATCTGCTGCTGACCGGGCGGAATCAGGCTTAAGCACAGAGCGTTTCTTCTTGAGGCTTGGCTTGTCCCAGCCCTGTGCTTTATTATCCTCACTCGGACCCCCCTGATTGGTCAGCTTGGACAGATCTTTTGTCCGATCAACTAGGTTTCTAGAAGCTCCTGTATTCTTAGTATCCGCCTGACAGACAAAATAGGACAGAAATAAAATATTAGATTATTAACAATGATACGGATATAGCTGGAGACAACAAAATACAAAAGAATTAAGAAAAGACAAAAAAAAGGGAAGATTGATAGAATCGAGATTGTACCTGGGCCCGTCTGTTCTGGCCGGCAGGCTTGGTGCGTTCTGATTTGGTGGGCCCGGTCTCTGGCCTGGCACCAGCATTCAACGGACGGGGCTGTGGACCAGGTCTAGGAGCGCGCTTCCGAATTGGCGCGTTCAGGTACTTCTCCAACCTATCCATATCTTCATCCATTGTCCTTTAAAATCAAGAAAGGTGTCAATTATTGTCATTCATTTATTGCAAATGAAGGTGAAATAAATTCGTGGTGGTAATGCTTCAATTGTCAAAAATAAGAAATATAGTTATAAAAGTATCAGTTCTGCGAAATTTCAAATACCAAATTCAAGAAAAGGATCTTTCCCATTCATCCATCCCTCTTAGCTCATTTATTAAAGAAACAATCTTAACAAACAGCAATTTTACAAACAACCGTAATAATTGCTTCAATAAAACAACATACAATCCCGCTTTACACGAATCGAAGATGATTAGGTACCTGATTAGCGCTGAACAATCCGGCGATCGACGGGAATTGAGGGAGCCTGAAAGCGATTTCGATCAACGAGATTCTCGCCAGAAATTGGAAAATTGAGAGAGGAAATTGAAGGAGATTAATAGCGAGTTGCGCTTAATAGACGAGCGAGAGGAAAAGGCGGAGATGATATGGGCCGGGCTTTTTTGGGCTGAACATCATTTCTCTGTTTATTATATAAAACGATTTATTTGGGCCTGAACAATAAATAAAACATGGCTTTGCTGGTTTTTTAGAATAGGCCCTGTTTGATGCATATTGGGCTCAGATGTTTTAAGAAGGATTTTTTTTTTTAATATACCACCATATTAAAAAATAATTTAGCAAATACCACTCATTTCAGAATAATGGAGTATCTATCATTTTCGTCACTACTAATGGGGGGACAATGTCTGTTCCGCTAGTAGTAGTGACGGAAATGATAGATACCCCATTATTTTGAAATCAGTGATATTTGCTGATTTATTTTTGAATAGAATGGTACAAAAAAAAATCTTTAAGAAGAAGAGCAAATTTGGGTGGGTATGTAGTCTCGAGCTGATAAGTTATTAGATGCCAAATAAAGATTATTAAAATTGTTAAAAAAAATAGATCGAATACCTCTGTCGTATGCCAAGTATTATCCTCAGACATAATAGCAAGAATTTGATTTTGTCTCCTTTTAGTTTTAGTTGTACAAACCGCGTGAAAAGAAGCGGTATTTTGATCACCTTTGCTTGCCGGTTGGATATTGGCTCGTTGCGACGAATACAAATGATTAATGTAAAGGCAGTTATTGTAATCTAATTGTACTGAGGCCATTTGTGCACTAACTGAGACCGGATCGAGTGTGACCCGCTGCTCCAAATCCCCCATTTTTTCCTCTGATTGGCTCAGTCTTTTTGTAGGGCTGAATGAATTACAGGAGGCCCATTTTGAGTATCTAATTTCACATTTTTAATTTTATCCTTCCATTCAAATCTGAAGATTGTCCAACTATAACCAAACATTTCTTTGAACGACTCTTGTGTGAACCGAACCACCATTTCTCCAATTTAAATTTTCTCGCAAAATGTAATTTAAACAATAACTATAAAGTTTAATAACTTTTAAAGCAATAATTATTATTGTATCACTTTAATTAAAAATTACTATTATAAAATATACACAAGTATGATATATTATTATAATTGTAATTGTGGATATAACATGTTATTACAAGATGCCCAGTTGTACATATTAAATCACACCATCCTTTGATTAAAGGTTATTAGAAGGTAGTGCATATTTGATACTCTTCACACCACTTATGATCACACGCAACAGACTCCACCTCCACCAATGGTCATGCATATTTGATGGCACCATCCAAATATGCGTGATTTAAAATGATCTCTATTTAAGAGAAATTGTCTCTTTAGGTGTGAAGTAAAAACAAAATTGTTATAACAAATTACATGTTTTTAATATTGTTCAAAAAAATACTAAGATATTGAAGTAAATTAAATTATGGATAATCAATTATCAGTAAGTTTCAAGCATCTAATGCACATGTGGAAAAATAAATTTCAAGCTTCTAATGCAGCTGTGGACAAGTTATTTTCATTGTCCTGTAAAAACGAGAAATATGGCGTGATCAGTTATTTTCATTCATTTATTGCAGCTCAAGCTCAAATAAATTCATGGTGGTAAGCTTTGATTGTCAATTCTAAGAAAAATATAATTATAAAATTATCAATTCTACAAAATATAAAATATAAAATATAAAATAAAAAAAAATTGCATCCATCCATCCTTCTTAGCTCATTTATTAACGAAACAATCTTAATAAACATAAATTTTACAAATAATCGTAATAATTGATTCAATAAAACAACACCAATTCAGCTTTAGACGAATCGAAAATGAATAACTGAAAGAACAAGCCGGTGATCGACGGGAATTGAGGGAGCTTGAAAGCGATCTATCATTCGATCAATGAGATTCTCAACAATCTGTAATATAATTGTAATTAGAGAAGTGAGAAGAAGAAGAGAAGATAATTAATGATTGATTTATGTTATTTTTTATTAGGTACAATACTCAGCTTCTATTTACAGCTAGAATTACTTTACAATTAATTTTAAACAAATAAAATCAACGGATAAGATTTCATTAAGTCCTAACTATCTGATCAATCTATATCATTCATTCATAACAACCTAAAGCAATATTATCCACTCGTTTGAATTAGTTTCTAGAAGGAAGCCCACACACGTCGGACCATTACTCTTTCCACTAATTCAATTATAACTGCTACATATTTAATACTACCTTCATTTCATCAGTATCATCTCAAACAATCTGAATTGCAAGAAATTGGAAAATTGAAAGAAGAAATTGAAGGAGATTAATAGCGAGTTGCGGTTTAATGAACTAGCGAGAGGAAGAGGGGGACAACAAGGCGGAGATGATATGGGCCAGGCTTTTTTGGGCTGAACACCATTTGTCTGTTGAGCCTGAACAGATAAATAAAACAGGGCTTGTTGGTTTTTTAGAATAGGCCCTGTTTGATGCATATTGGGCTCAGATGTTTAAGAAGAAGAGCAAATTAAGCCCATTGGTTATTGCCTAAATTTTCAGTGAATACATAGAATTAAGTGTGAAAAATATGATAAAAAAGATGTGCAAGATATTGGGAAATCCGAAATCACGACGGGGTAGGTAGCGACGGTATATTATTTTTCTCGTATTTCTATATACGTTATATATTGTTTTCATTTTTGAAAATATGTATTGTTTTACCGAATGAATTTTTATATACTATTTTGTTTTCAGTTTTATTTTTTTTTTCAGTTTTTATATACCATCGTGTTGCAATACTCTTTGGCTTCCTCATTTATCTTTGATTTTAGCATCTATTTATTTTTTTCATTAGAAAGATGATAAACACAAAGATAAGTGAGAAAGATAAAGAGAATGGGTAATTGATTTTGTATATAAAATGGAAATGCATAGATTGACCTCATTTTTTTAGTTTTTTATCTGAAAGAATGGTTTTGTTTTGTATCTATTTTCATTTATATAAAAAAATGAGGCCAAGTCTATCTATTTTCTTGTATATACAAAATCGATTTTCTCTCGTTTCTCTTTCTCTTGCTCATTTCTCTTTGTTTTTATCATCTATCTATTTTTCATTATAGATGATAAACGTAAAGAGAAATGAGATAGAGAAAGGGAACGCAGCAACTAATTTCGTATATAAAATGGTAATGCGTAAAAAAAGTCAGCCAACTGTACAAACAATGTGATATTTAGAAAAATAAGTTCAGTAATACTTAATAGGTGAAAACAGAATATTTAAAAACAACGAAATCATTTAAAAACAAAGGCATGAGGTTGAAATAAACGCCATTCATTATACTCCACCACAGTATGAACAAAAGTTAATACAATGTTAATTAGCTAAAATGAAACAATCATTACAATATTTCTCAAAATAAAAAACTGAAGAAAATGATTAATTTTGAAAACAATAACCTAATCCTTGCAAGATCATTAAAAAGAACCTTGCAAATAATACTATAAACCCCCCCCCCCCCCCAAAAAAAACAAAAGTCAGAAACAATGATCAATGAAACTATTTACAAAGCCGGTCATATTCACATCAAGAATCTCAATTATCCGCAAATTCTCCCAACAACACTATCATGACACTTGTGTCGTCTAATGAGCCTCGCGTTACCGCCAGCTCAGCAAGTTCTTTACATGCAGTTAGCACTGAACCATTATTTTTGCCTCCTACAGAAAACGCCCTTGCCAGATCCACTGCTTCCTGATTCCCAACCTATAAAAACAATAAACACAATTACTAAAAATCGAACAAAAAAGACGAAACGTTATTTATTAAAGCTTATAGAAGTGAGATTTGAACAATACCTTGTCCCAAAGACCGTCAGAGGCGAGAATCAGGAATTCAAATCCCGGTTGGATTTTGAGAATCTGGGTTTCAGGTTCCGGCGAAACCCACTGTTTTAAATACCCGTCTCCAATTCCTCTTGATACAGCTAAAGATCCTTGCAATCTCCATGTACCTTTTCTGAAATCCACAAACGCCCCCTGTAAAATCACAAAATTAGAACAAAGACACAAATATATTTGTGATGTAAAATAGAAGAGTTGGGATTTTGGGATAACTTACGAGTTTTTCGACTCTTTCTCTCTCATCGGTTCTTGACAGTTTGTGGTCAGACGTGAGGGCCTCAGCTTGGCCGCATTTTGACAGGACTGCTCTGCAATCTCCTGCATTGGAAACTACGAGATTGCCCTTGTGGAGCAGAGCTGTTACACAGCATGAGCCTCCAGTGGATTCTTCCTTCAAGAACTCTTGGTCTGTTTTGAGATAGCTGGATCTGACAGCACGTTCTATCTCTTCAGATGTCTGTATTTTTTCTAATTCGTTCACTATGACACTGCCCATGTTTTTGGAGCAGAATTCAGCAGCTTTGTTGCCTCCATGCCCATCAAATACGCCAAATATTGCCTGAAATGATTACAAATTGATTCAATTCGATGAGTAAAAGGTTTAAACCCTGACAGCAACAACACTCAATTAACAAATCCTGATTGAAATTCACACAAAATTGCATACCGTTTTATCAACTCCACTTTGAGCTGGCATTACAACATGCCTATCTTCCATCTGAAGCTTCTTCTTCCCTCTCTTACAGCAAACCGCAAACCCTAACCCCTCTTCTAAAACCTCCTTCCTCCCATCAGACCCCAACCCTTTCTCTATAGCCGCGAAACTCTCGCTCTGCTTCGGAATCTGGATCGACAGAACTCTCTTCCTCTTCACATTATTCACCTTACTCCCGCTCAACCGAGCCGCCGATGCCTCGTCCATCCCGAACCGAGGAGGCGGCATCCTGATGCCGCTCCGGCCCAAAGTGGGCGTCAGAGGTAGTTCCGGTGCGGCAAAATTCGCCGGCGATGGCGGAGGTGGGATTGCCACAGTCCAAGTCATTAATATAGTAAAACTAGTTTCCCTTCTCTTCTCTTTCTTTCCTTCTCCTCTTTTCTTCTTCCCTTTCCTTAGTATGACAACTCTCTTTTTTGCCTCTTTTCTTCTTCCCTTTCCTTAGTTAGCAACTCTCTTTTTTGCCTCTTTTCTTCTTCTCCTCTTTCCTTTCCTTCTTTCTGCTCTTTCCTTAGTATAACAACTCTCTCTATTTTTTTTCGTTTTCGGTTTGTTAGGAGGACTGACTATTGAAAGGGAAGCGGGAGGTAACGAATATTTATACGGTCCTTCGGAACATCATAAGAAAGAACTAAGAAGAGTAATTCAGGATGAGTCAAAAGGTGAGAGGGCCCGTGTTGGAAAATCGTTGAATTCGCGTTATGACAACCGGCCCATTCAAGCATCACACTGGCAACCGTCTGTTAATGAATGTAGGTATAATAGCATGTACATAATAAACCACATAATAAAAGAAGACACGTAGTGTTAATTATTATTCATAATAAACCACATAATAAAAGAAGACACGTAGTGTTAACTATTCATTGAATACGTGTTAGATAGTGGTTTGATAATTTGATGGTTGGTGCTTCTTTTGGGTGGGTTTTGTTTATTGGTTGAGTACGTGGGGGAAGGTGATTGGAGGAGTTGATGTTTGGTGTTCTTTCTAGGTGTTTTGTTGCTTAAGAAGGAAGTGAGTGGCTGAGGACCGTCAATTGACTCTGTAAACGGCGGCAGGGTTGAAAGGGCAAAAGTACTGGAGAAACTTTCTGTTCTTTTTTGATGTAAATGGCGGCAGGGTTGAAAGGGCAAAAGTATTGGAGAAACTTTCTCCTTTTTATTTGTGGGGGGGAGGGGTTGGATTAAGGGTGGAATAATTAAATAAAGAGAAATGTACCATAAATATACTATTATTTTTCAAATGTACAAACACGACGTGCCGTAGATATATTATTATTTTTCATTTTATATATTGTTTTCTTATTTTATATATTATTTTGTCATTTAATATATTGTTATTTATTTTTTGTGTATTTCTTATTTTTTTACTTTTATATGTTGTTTTCCCATTTTTATATATTGTTTTCACTTTTTATATATATATATATACTGTTATTATAAAATAAATTATATATATTGTTATTAGAAAATAAATTATATATACTGTTATTAGATCTCGTCGTGAACATTGGTGGTACAGTACGTCGTGCTGTAGCAGGTCCCTTAAATAGTTTAGCAAAAGTGTTCCATAAATGAAAGAATTAGATGGAAGAGTGGAAATTTTTTATTCTATTGGAGATGTGGAACATCTTTATTTTATGGAAAAAGTAAAATTTAGGATAAAAATACTTTTATTTCTTCCACTTTCGGATGACATAATTTCTCGTTATGCCCCTCTCCCTAATTTCTTTCCAAATATTTTTTTGTAGAAAAATAAGTATGAAAATAAATCAAAGATTATCAATAATAATTTCATAAAATAATAGATTTAAAATGTGGAATATAATTATGCTCATTTTTTTCTATCTAAAGATATCCATCTTCTCTATCTTTCTTTCTTTATTCATTTTTTTATCTCTCTTGCCATACATAAAGGATTTAGGAAACCAAACAAATTATTTTCTATCTTACTTAATTAAAAAACTTTTTATTTGTTTTCTTTTATGTTGAATAATAATTATTTAATCAATTAATTATTTTATGGTTAGAATAAGGGTATTATAGTAATTAGGTATTATTTATATATTTTAAACCAACTTTTTACTTCATGAAGTTTGCCGAACGATGATATAATAAAATTAAATAACCGCTCTTCCACTATTCCGTCTTTCACCGAACAAGAACAAGCCCTTTTTTAGAAAGAGACTTGTTCTAATTTGTAAACATAAAAAGGAATTCAGTGAACACATAACTATCATATAATATATGATCTAGATTCAATTATTATTTGTAAATATAAAAAGAGGAAACCGGTAAACATTAAAAAGAAAAATTAATTAACTACCCCTTATATTTTCACTCATTTTGGGACAAATCTAACATATCACATCACCCTTTTAGCTCAACGACTCGTTTTGCCACCCCTTATATTTTCACTCGTTTTGGGACAAATCTAGCATGCCACATCACCCTTTTACCTCAACCATTCATTTTAGAAAAATTTGCAAACAAACCCTACATTATGTCTGAATTAACCACCCCTTATATTTTCATTCACTTTGGGGCAAATCTAACATGCCACATCACTCTTTTACCTCAACCATTCATTTTAGGGAAATTTGTAAAAAATCCCCTACATTATGTCTAAATTGCAAAAAGCCCCTATATTATTAAAAATTACAAAAAATACCCTGCATTATTGTTAAAATTGCAAAAAAACTCATATCGTTAGATAAAAGCTAACACCGTTAATTTCAGTAGTTTAATAATTTGAAAATTAGTTTTTTAATATTAATTAGCATTTTTGTTTCTGAAAAATATTTCCTTACAAAAAAAAATTTGTATTCTTACAACTATATTTTGGAAATAAATATATTCTGCAAAAAATATTAAAAAAAACAAACTATTTTCAGAAAAAATTAATTTTTTTTTCATATTTTATATTAAAAAAATTATTCTATGAATTTTGCTTTTAGAAAAATATTCTATTCAGGAAAATAAATTTTTATGAAATATATTACTTCAAAAATATTTTTTTAGAAGGTTTATTTTTAATTTTTTTAACTAATGAAAAAAAATATTTTTTTAAATATAAATTTTATTTTTCAGTATAACAATTTGTTAAAAAAATATGTTTCGAAAGAAATTTTAGTGTGATAGTAAACTTTAAAAAAAAATTCAACAATGATTTTTTTCAAAAAAATATTTTTCTTTATAATATGTTTTAATAATATTTTTCTTAAAAAAATATTAATTAATATTAAAAAAATTCAAGTGATTAAAACTACAGAAACTAACGGTGTTAGCTTTAATCTAATGGTAGGTTTTTTTTTTTAATTTTAGCAATAATCCAGGGGTTTTTTTGTAATTTCTAATAATGCATGATTTTTTGCAATTTAGGCCTAATGTAGGGTCTTTTTTGTAAATATTCCTTCATTTTACTCCTTGTGGCAAAAATACATCTGCTGATTTCTAAAAAAAATTGACTTTTTGTGGTTTTCTTTGTGATGTTGGTGAGGTGGCTACATTTGATTGGTGCATTTGGTATTTTTTATTGTACTTTTGATTTGGTGAGAAATATTAATTCGGTAAATAGTAACATAACTTATATGAGAGTACATAACTTATATGAGAGTGTGAATTCTGATTTTTTTTGTGTAATGAGTTTTGAAAGAAAACAGAGCTTATATTTGAGATTGTCTTGATGTCTTTTTATTATTGACAATCCATATTGCGATATATTATTTTGAGACATGAATATGTGTTTTGGTAAAATTTTCATATACATAATTTTTTGTTTTGCTAATTTTCACTGAATTAGATAGATGGTTGGATTTTGGTCAACGTTTGAAAAGTGGTGCTTCTTTTGCAATACATTGTAGGGAATTGTTTGTATTTTTTTTACAATTTAAGTGGTGCTTCTTTTGCAATACATTGTAGGGAATTGTTTGTATTTTTTTTACAATTTTCGTATCGTCGTACCGTACACAACATAATCAATAATTCACGTATTTTATGAAAATTTTGGAAAACACGTATATAAAAATACCTATTACCGTATAATATTGTTCTTTTATAAAAATAATAAAATTTCTCTATTAATATAAAAATAAAAACTTGGTTTTGAACAAAGATTACAATAAGAAATATCAATAACAATATATATGTTTAGTGTTTTGCAAAAATAAACATTATTTAACAAAAATAATGATATTTTTAAGTTATTTTTTTAATAAAAGTTTATATTTATATATTTTATATACCAAATTATAGTATCCGTTTTGGGTAAAATAGGTGTAATTATACAAGAACAAAGGAATTAACGAATTAACGAATTATTATGGTCTTTTGTTTGACCGAATATTTGTCCGACTCGAAAGATGTTTTGGTCCGAATTATACATGAATATATTGTGCACCGTATTTCGTATCACGGAGCAAATAATATCCCAAAAAATAATTATATGCATTCTTGCATTTTTAGTATTTTACAATACATAACAGTAAATCAATTTATATTTAAATAGGTTATTAATAAAATATTAATACTGTTGCGAAGCGCGGAAAATATTCTAGTACACATAACTGTGAGCCTGTGATGCTGACATATAACATATGACCTTGATTCATTTTTTCAAAAAGACATATGACCTAGATTCAATTATTATTTGTAAACATCAAAAAAGGAAGCCAGTAAACATTAATAAGGAAATTACACATGACTTTCATATAACATATGACCTATATTCAATTATTATTTGTGGATAAAAAAAAAGAAACGGGTAAGCATTAAAAAGGGGGTTACACATGACTATCATATAACATATGACCTAGATTCAATTATTAATATGCTTTATATGTCATGTATCCAATGTTGAATAAATTTATTAGTATTTAAAAGTTTATATTTTATCCATCATATTCATATATTATTAAAATATGAACAAACTTAATAGCTTGAAAAATTATGCATATAAAATTGAAGATATTTAATTACAAACAGTATGAAATTTAATCTGACATACCAAATGATATATTTTCATCAAAATGGTTAGAAATTGATGTACCAATTAGCGCTTACAATTTTGAGATATAATCAGTGTTATAAATGTTGGCACGGAAAAATGTTTGTTTTAGATAATTATGATTTTATAAATGGATTTACTCGTTTATTCATATTTACTTGTTAAATAAGAATTTTCTTTGACCATATCATCTTTATGATTGGGGACTAGGACTAGTAATCAATCAAATAATGAAGTATTACTTTTGTACGTATACGTATGATTCATCCCACTTCATCTATTATCAAATTAGATGCATACGTACAAGTTATTCAAGTCTCGAGTAAACATAAAATATTAGATAACTGCTCAACTAATTATTTTCTTCTCGATGGTTTAAAAAATCAAATAATTCGACCAGGCCATTTGGATTTCATTCTTCTCTTTCTCCTCCTTTGTGGTTCGGCCTTAGTTCTAGACTCAATCAACTGGTGAGACAGCCTGTTCGTACTTGGCCGCCCGTATATATACTGAGTTCTAGATTTTGCTGTTGTTCTTTGAAAATTGAAGTTGTCAAAATACTACAATATAAACTTCTAGATAAAATAATATTCGAATGTAAAGAATCCAGAATAAATAAAAATATTCTCTTAATTCTTAAATTTGATTAAATTAAGGAATAACTGAACTAAGCTGATACTACAGCAAGAAAGTCCCATAAATGAAACCTTTTTATCAACCTGATATTACTGACTTCATTAATGCCTATACCCTCCAATAATATAAAGAAAAATAAATAAGTACAATCATATACTAAAGGATTATATCCTGACATTTCTTACTGGATATCAGAGACTTTTTTACAGTAACCTCAAAATGTCTTATCGGATGTTTTTCGAATTTTTTATTGGGTTATCGGAGCCTGAGATTTCTTATTAGGCAATCGAGATTTTCTACAATAAACCAAGATTATTTACAGGCTAATCCAATATTTCTTATTAGATAAAATTCATAATTCAAACATTTTTCAAGGCCCACTAATTTTCAACAAAAAAAAGTATTTTTCAGGCCCAAGATTTATTCGTCAGCCTAACCCGACATTTTCATTTAGCACCGGGTCGAAAATCATTTATAGGCTGCCAAAATTCATAGAAATTATTCTGTTCCAACATTAAACCCAGCAAAAGTCCATATAAACCGTGTCAACATGTCACATAGCGGTGCTTAAGTTCAGAAAATAATTTAGTTCATCTGGTTCAGACTAGATACATGCAACCGGCCGGCCCTTTCCATGCACAGGTGTCTACTAATACAAACCATTCATCAGACGTGTCAGCTCCCCCACCTTCCCCTTACTCACACGTGTTAGTCCTGTCAACCGGCCCCCAGCTCATGCACGCTTTAAAATGCCCAGGCCTCATACTCCATCTCGCACGTGTGCTAGCTGCTTATTACAAGTCAATATATTGTGGTTTAGTGAAGTAAGAATCCATGGCGAGTGAACAAGATAGAGCTGAGCTGGACCGTAGAGCACGAGAAGGCGAGACCGTTGTACCAGGCGGTACCGGCGGAAAAAGTCTTGAGGCACAAGAACGTCTGGCTGAAGGTAATTTCACTTCCTTTACGTGAATACATAAGTTAATTATTGTAAAACATGTAATTTTGATTTTAGGTATTCATCTTAAAGTTTTGGTTTGCTATGTTTAGGGAGAAGTAGAGGAGGGCAGACAAGGAAGGAGCAGATAGGCAGTGAAGGGTATCAAGAGATGGGGCGCAAAGGTGGGCTGAGCACGACTGACGAGTCGGGAGGCGAGCGGGTAGCTAGAGGGGGAGTAGATATTGATGAATCTAAGTATAGGGCTCAATCATAATTAAGTTGCTATATAGTTCTTTGGTGTAAGTATTGCAGTTTAGATTGTGGTTCGGTATGTAACTCGTGTAGTTTATGAATTGTGATGTGTTGTTTTAGGAGATGGTTTTGTTGTGTTGGGGCTGGTGTTTTGTGTAATAATGTTTTAAGTGTTGAGATGTGTACCTTTGGTGTGTTTTAGAGGAGACATATATAGATGTAATAAAATATTTAATTGGATAAAGTATGCTAATCAGTGTATTTATTTCTATACAGCTGTCTAATTATTGCTCAATATAAACCAGGCTGGAAATGAGCCTCTTTACGCATTGCCAAATTGCTCATATTGTGAACAACATTTTACTCTATGAACCGAGATATTAGAGTTCGAACCCTGTCCCTGTGAGATCTTTGTGTTTGGAAAAATTGTATATCTTGAGAAATTTGGCATTTAACTGGCCTGATCGGTCCATATGCAATGCTGTACTCCAAACAGAAAAATATTATAAACGAATTAACATTTTCATATTTTGTCTAGAAAAATAGCAAATCCAAGAGTATTTCCATTTTCACTTGTACAGAATCTTCAAATATCATTCATGGGCATACATAATTTTCTTGTTTTGATAAAAATACTTTGGTTGAACGAAGCACGGGTACTTAAATTATGTACTTTGATGTTTATTGATATGTTTTTATGAAAGTATTACTCTTTGTTGTCATATTGTTAGTAACTTATAATATCTTTTCACATGCTATATTCTTTGAAATATATATATAGAAATGTGAAATATGATATATGATATATAGCAAAATGAAATATGATACGTTCCTTTTACATAGGAAAACTATATTGGAAAATTGACCGCAGCTAATTAAGAGAAAAAATAGAAAATCAGAGAAGAAAAAAGAAAATAAAATTTCACCCAGAATAGTGTAAAACCAGTACTCTAAATTAAGATCTCACTAGCTATAATCTTTTATTTTTAGAAAAAAAGGATAACTATAGTTGAACCATTCTGTATATAAGTATCTCAATATTCCTTGGTTGTTTTCATACCAAAACCAAACATTAAATCCTTGAAGAGCACAAAAGGAATGAAAATAACACAGAATCAGATCAAAATCACCACCATGAGCCAAAAACTTGAGATCAGAAAGCTGTCTAGCATCTCTTGCAATTACATGACGTATAGAGATTCAAACAAAGGCCGTTGGTCGATTATTACAGGAATCGAAGAGGTGCCGCTAGATTATAAACCAACGAAACCTTATGAGGCAAAGGAAGTCAAATCCGCAACCGGATTTGCCGGTAAGAAGGAAAATAAAAGGTTTAAGCCAAAGAGAGTGGCAGAGGAGAATTTTGAAATTTTTGAGGGTTTTGTGTAATTAATTAAGAATAATATAGCATTTGAGTCTTTTTTTAGTTAGCTTTTTTGGATTTAGGTTGTAATTGTTTAATTTAAGTTAATTTTATTATCTTTATTCCTATGTGTGATTTTATTATATTACTGCTCAAAGTATCAAATCCGGCATTCTAAATCTCCAAAAAAATTGTTTGAGAAACAGTTTAGTTAGAATTAGAATCAAGTTATCTCCTTTCACCAAACTATCTGAGGAAAACAAAACAATGAATAAATATAATAATTATTTAAAAATTAAATATGACAAAGGCAAACATTGTTCATAATGGTCCTTGATTACGGGCCTAACAAATAGAATCCAATATTAACCATCCGATCTAACTTACCTTTAGTTTTCTTTTTAGAAAATTTGAAGAGGGCTTTAAAAATCCCCTTCCAAGTGCAAAATTTTCTTATATATATATATATATATTTTTTTTTTTCTTCTAATTTACATTCCTATTAAACTACAACATTAAGTAAAGAAAACAAAAAATATATAAAACATAGCTAACTATCTCTTCAACGGCTGCTAAAAAAAAACTTATAAATAATTTTTGTAAAACTTTTAAAATTGAATACAAAGTCTAAGAAGTCAATTTATCTACAATTTTAAAAAAAAGCTGCTAAAAAAGAAATTAAATGGGAAAAGAAAAGAAAATTTAAAGAAAGCCCAAATAAACCCAAATCCACTTCAACTATCTCTCCCAATTGTTTCTTCACTGATTTCTTCTTCTTCTTCTTCTTCTTCTTCCTTAGTTGGCGTGCATCTAAGAAGAATTGAAGAAATCTTCAACCAGGTAATACTCGGTCTAGTTATTCACTTAATTGGGATTTAATGCTGTTCGATTTCCAATTCAGATTATACAGTATAGTTTAGTCATGCTTTCATTCTGATTTAATCCACATTCAGGCTACAATTAGCTATAAGAACCCCAAATCAGCACAATCAAACAAAAAGAGGGGAAAATTGAACAAACCGGAGCACAAACCAAACAAAATCGATTCAATTTTCTGTTTCCAAAACTAATTACGAAGCAACTAACACAGAATTACAATAATTGGTCAGATTCAAATGGCAGATGATGATAATGCCCTTGCTTCTAGAAAGCGAGTGGCGGGTCGGGAAATCAGCAAAGACAACCCGGATCCGGGCGAGGATAGCCGTGAATCGGAGCTCGGTTCGTTTCAGAGAGCCAGCGATGAAGTGATGGCTACAAGACGGATCGTTCGGGTCAAGAGAAGTCAAAGTGGATCCGGATTTGGGTCTGTTAGGAATGATAATTCGTCTGTTAATCCGTTTTGTGGCATCAAATTGGTTTCTTCTAGTGAAAAAAGTGTTGATAAAAGTGATAAAACTCTGCGAGGGGTTGGAGGAGTGAGAAAGGAGGAAGGTGGTGAAGAAAGAGAAAGTGGTTTAGTGCAGGGTGGCGAAGTGAGAAAAAATGCCGGAGGAGAGAGAAAGGAAGCTGAGGAAGAGAAGAAAACTGAGGAGGGCGAAGCTGCTGCAGAGAGAGAAAATGTTGGAGGAGAGAGAAAGGAAGCTGAAGCACAAAAGGAAGCCGCTGAAGGAGAAGCTAGTGAAGAGAGAAAAAATGTCGTAGGAGAGAAAAAGGAAGTTGCTGAAGGACAATCAACTGAAGAGAGAGTAAGTCTCAGAGGAGAGAGAAAGGAGCCCTCGCTTTTCGGTTCCTTCCACCAATTATCAAGCAGTCAAAATGCTTTTTCCGGCTTTTCAACATCCAACTCTTTCACCTTCAGTACCTGTACCGGTACCAGCTCAGCATCTCTTTTCGGTTCCGTACCAACAAATGATATACCAACAAACTCTCCAAATTCAAATTCAAACAAACTCACAATGCAAGAAACACAACTCAAAACAGGGGAAGAAAACGAAAAGACCGTATTTACATCAGACGCCATTCTATACGAGTACTTAACAAACACATGGAAAGAGAGAGGCAAGGGTGGGATTAAGCTTAATCTCACCACAAGTGGTGAGCTTAAACCAAGACTCATAATGCGATCAAAAGGGAATTACAGACTCATATTAAACGCGAGAGTTTATGCTGACATGACGGTGAAGGAAATGGACAAGAGGGGCGTCACGTTCGTGTGTGCGAACAGTGTGGGTGAGGGGCAAAACGGTCTTTCTACTTTTGCGTTGAAGTTTAGGGACGGTGCTGTGAGAGATGAGTTTGGTAGGGTTGTGGAGATGTATAGAGGGAAGAATGAGGATTAGTGGGAAATTGAGGGGTCTTTTTGATTATGTGTTGGGTTAAAAAGGTTTGGATTATTTGTTATTTTTGTTTAGGGTTTTTTGTAATGAGGTTTTGTTTTGTTACTTTGTATGAAACAGACTTTAATTGAAGTTAAAATGATTACAACACAGGGGAACTTGATATGGGATGTGTATATGTTACCTACCTCTAACAAAAAGCTAGAGGGAAATTCACAGAAAAGCCCCTATATATTAGACCTAAATTGGAGAAAAAAAAAACTCTACATGATAGCTGAATTGCAATTTGTTGTTTTCTTCCATAATTATTTGAATAACGTTTCATAATAGTTAATTAACATTTCTCTTTTCTTACTATCTGATTTGAAATGACATTTCTTAAATTTAATTAATGCATCTTTTAAGTCTTTATTTGAGTTAATAGAGATGTAATGAGAGATATGTTAACAGTGTGTTAGTTTGTAACTAATTAATGGTAGAGAGATTTTTTAAATAGTGCAGGTTCTTCTTTGCAAAATTTTCAAAAACTAAAAATCGAAAAGAAAAAAGAAAAAAGAGAGAATGTTTAAGTTCTAACCAAAAGAAAAAGGGAAATGGGAAATCATGACGTGATATTATAGCGATCATGTAGCGATGGATTGAAATTATATACTGTTTTATCTCGTTTCTATATACGCTATATAATATTTTCATTTTTTTAAATATATATTGTTTACCAAATGAATTTTTATATGTTGTTTGTTTTCCGTTTATATGTTTTTATATATAAAAAAAATTGTTTTCAGTTTATATGTTTTTTTTTTCAATTTTTATATATCGTCGCTACAAGATCGCTACAGTATCCGTCGCGCAGCATCAGCTCCCAAAGAAAAAAGGAGAGAGTATGTAAGTTCTAACCTAATTAGAATTATATTCTTTTTCAATTCTCAATTTAGCCTTTTAGGGCTAATTTTGGTGGAATTATTCTTGGTGCCAAGCCAGATCCTTTTTTAGAGTCGGATTCTGTACGTGTTTGTGTAATATGTTTCCATTCAACTGTATAGAATATTTTGTTTCAGTTGCTTCTATCCTTATTCTTTCATAATGCATCAGATTCATCAGTTCGTATTCTTTCATCTTGTGTTAGAATAGGGATTGGATATGCTTTACATCAAAACAATAACAAAATACAGAATTTGTATTTTATTCAGTAAATAGATTTGATTTTTTTCTTAAAATTGAAATACCATCCATTTGTTTAGAGTATTCAATAATAAGATACACAAACTAATATAAGATCCAAACCAATCACTATAACCAGTGTGGCCACTCAATCGTAATTATGCGGTTCAGATAAGAAACAAATGTAAAGATGTTTGGAAGAATATCTAAAACAAGAAAGGTTTGCATCAGTTGCACAACTACACTTTGGCCCCACCAAAAACCCTAATTGCCAACAGCTATACTGTTTTGTTCTCTCTCTTGGATTATTTGACACTACATTGCATGCCTTAAAAAATGCCATATCATTATTTAGGATAAGTGACGTAATCAAATAACTGAGGGCTAGATTCAGACTCTCCTCTATTTGATGGTGTCATTTTTTCCTTTCAAAAATCAAGAACTTGAGACAATTATATGTATCACAATATCGGTTTCAGTATTGGTTTGCATAGAGAGCAATAAATTAGTTGCCACTAAAGAACCAAAATTCAAGACACATATGATTGAAATAAGCCCTCAATTATTATTATCTATGGATCAGTTCCCTCCTTTTCCACGTGTTTCTATTTGGGTGAAAATAAAGGTAAATTATTTCTAGACATAATTAAAGGAAAATTAAGGTTAGGCTGTCCATCTCGAGTGCAGATCCTCTGCAGTCGGCTATAGAGAATCAGAGTCACTAATTACCATCCATCATATTTGATTGATGCCTCTCACACTCCATCAAATATGATAGATGACTCTGATTACTCTGCAGCCACTAGCCGGCTGTAGAGGATTTGCACTCGTCAATCTCATTCTCTTGCAAGGCATGATAGATTTATTTTTCATCCATTTTTAACAATTTTCACATAATTCAAACTGCACCAGCTGTTAGACGGTGATATGCGGTAAAATTGATTCCATTATTTCCCTAAATATTTGTTTCTTTATAAAAATTTATTTATCTTTGAACATTTCTAAAATATCTCATGACTTTATATTAGTGATGCGTATTTTTGCCATTTTATGGGATCTAACTTCACTCGTAATTTTCTCAATTTTTAAAATAGTGAGTCTTAATCAAATATTACATTTCTTATATCATTATATAAATTCATTTCAATTTCCTCATTTTTTTTGAAAGATAATCCGAGATGAGTCAACCCACACTTTAAGGCGAAATTATCATTAAAAAAAAATAGACCAAAGTACATATAATTAGACGAGATGTCTAAAGAGTTAGCCTAAAAAAAACTAAGCCAACCCAATTACAAATTACAAAACAAACCGAATAAACTGAAAAAAAAAACTCGCCGCAAAAACACTAATTAACCGGCAATTTCCTTATTGTTTTACTCTAAAAAATATAATTTTCTCCATGTTCTTAAGATTTTAGTTTATTTTTTCTTTCACTTAAGTATATGAAGACCGGCTATTTAAAATAGTATTATAAAACTAATATATTATAAACACCTATATGAAAGAAAACAATATTTACATAACTAAATTTATGCAATTAGATTTTTTGATAATGATTGATGAGTACTTCTATCTTTGACCAACAATGATAACTTCGAAAAAACCATAGCTTAGTATGAAACTTCTCCTGGTGTATAATTCATGTGACACTCCAAATCGTTTAACGATGAGATTATCTATTTATCTTGGAGAGGTTCAAGTCAATACTCAAAATTGTCCAATAAATTAGCAAAATAAAATGATGAGATTATCTATTTATCTTGGAGAGGCTCAATCCAAAGACTCAAAATTGTCCAATAAATTAGCAAAAGTCTTTGCATCTCATCCAAAAAGCCCATTTTTTGCATTGCCCTAAGAAACCACTAACACTTGAGTTTTTAATCGAGGATCAAAATTAAACTATACCCTAAAAAGGATTAGTAATATACTAATATCATAATAAGATAGACAGCAATTAGAATGCGTATCTCCCATGTGGCCATATGTCGAATCACCCAACTCCACTACTAATCCCACTTTCAGATTAAAGCAGCATCTCAAATTCTCAATTAAAAAGAAACCAAAAAGGTTGCATCTGATTTTCTTTATATAATTGTTTCTGAGGAAATTCTGATTCTTTATATTTGATCTGAACGAACTTTCTGCAAACCTTTTTGTCATTAAAATTAATTATTCAATTAATTTTGTTAAATCACTTAACTAACTAGGGTTGAACTGTTTATTTACTGTTGCTGGAGACCACAGTCCACGTCTGTCAGTTTTCAATAATTCACGAAAAGTTTCACATATATCCTTCAGTTCAGACAATAAATAATTCACTCATGTAAGTTAGAAGTATTACCACAAAAAGCTCATAATTAATTGCTACAGTCATGAAACACGCTGCTTACGTCCATCATCACATTTTAATTTCTTGAAGAGCATAAGTGATATATTCCTATTCTTCTTTTTACCGCAAGAAAAATTCATTTTTACCCCCCCTCAACTTTTTATTGGTCTAATTTTAATCTCTCAATTGTTCAATAAGTAATCCGTTAAGTATTTATGTGTCCGTTAAATTTGACACGTAAGTAATAACGTGACATTAATAACGTGACAAATATTTAAAAAAAAAATTCATTAATTCCCCTTTTTCTTAAAATATTATTTTATTAAAAAAAATATATTTTTTATGCATATTTATTTGTTAAATAAAAGTTAATATGTTATTGTGTATGTGTTAAAAACTATACGCCACGTTATTCTTTATATGTCATATTTAACGAACATGTAAATATTTAACGGATGTAAGGATAAAAAATTCAAAAATTGAATAATTGAACGATTAAAATTATATCAATAAAAAGTCGGGTTCGAAAAATGAGCTAATTTAATATTGGACGAATAAAAATTAAAGTTTTATTTTTTACTGCACAATTCCCGACATATTCGTTTTCTTCCCGCTCTATAAATACGCCTGTAACCTCCGCCCTCTTTGCTTCTATCTCTTCTTCACTCCTCTCCTAATAAACTCCCTCTCTCTCAAAACCCCCCAAAGTTAATTAAAACCTAATCTTCTTCACTCTCTCAAACGAGCTAAAATAGTAACGAAGCAATTGATGGATTCGTATTATGCATTTCACTTGGCCGTGGCGGCGATGGTCGGAGCCTCCGTCGCCGCCGTCTCCGCCTACTACATGCACCGGAAAACCCTAAACCAGCTGTTGGAGTTCGCCCGCGAGCGCTCCTCCGCGCCGCCGCGGCAGCGGCGGAAGACGGGGCGGAACCGCCGCCCCGCCGGTTCGGCTTCCTTGCCGGACGTCACCAGGGGTGGTGGTTACGTGGACGGGGAAGAGGAGGAGGAGGAAGAGGAGGGGGAGGAGGACGGAGAGGAAGAGGTGAGAGGAAAGGGGGGAGCGTTTCAGGCTGTGAATGGTGGAATGGTTATACCGCCTGGATTGCCGAGACTGAGTGTTGCGAGAGAAGGTATTATTGATTTAATTACTGCCGTTACGGCGTTGTTTTTGTGAGTTCTCGCCTGAGTGAGAATGAAGTTTTTTTAGTGATGGTTTGTAGAGTATTTGAGGGTGGAATAGTAATGATCTGATTTCAGTTTGGATTTGTGAGATTAAGGGTTTATCTTTCTGTGTTCTGTTTTGTCTGAGTCTTTTCCTCTGCTTCAGTTTATCTATTAATTGAAAAAAAATTTGTATTGAAATAAATTGATATACTAGCAATAATTTCTATACGATTTATTATCAATTAATAGAAATTAACCCTTTGTTCTACATTTCGTTCTCAAAATCCGTTATATAACCCATATCAACTCAAATTTTCACTCAAAACATATCCTCCAAACTTCACATCACAACAATCTGCTATACTATTCCCTCAATCTTTTCATCATAACCTTAAATTGACCTAATTAACATAATTAAATATTTATTCTTAGGTACAAGGCCGATCGCGCACTCAGGATCGAGCAAGAGAATGAGCCATTTAATGCGGCCTAAATCCCCCAAATCTCCGGTCGCGAGCGTGAGTGCTTACAGTCTTGAGGGAGAAGGATCTGACGATGATAATGAGAATTTGCAGGATGACCCTAAACTCGGTGATATTTACACCAATGGAAATATAGTAAGTGTTATTAAATAGTGTATCTCTGTTGTTTTCAAGTAGTCAGATTAAAAAGTACGAGGATTTTTTTCAAGAAACCTCTGTAGTTTGGAATGTTAAAAAATCTCCCTACTTCAGATTAAAAAGTACGAGGATTATTTCTTTTTTTTTTTTGAAAATAAAAGTTTGTTATAGTTAAAGTTAAAGTTAAAGTTAAGTTAAGGGGTTTCTTAAGAACTTTAAAAGTTTGGAGCTTTCTTGAAAAAAAAATAAAGTTAAAAGTAAGACAGTTTTTAACAATCCAAAAGTCAGTTTGTCTTTTATATTAACAATCCGAAAGTCAGTTTGTCTTTTATACTTTTGTAAAACTCCTTTGAACAATACTAATGTCAGAAGGACTTTACGGGAAGGCGAAGGAAAGAGTTTCCTGCAGGAATTACCTGAAACCATAATGTTAATTACTTTATTTTCTAAACCCCCTAACTTTAATATTAAAAAACCCTAACATAAAAATACTCCTTTTCACATTCCAAAAGTCACCCTTTTTTGTTACAAATTCAACAAAATACAGGGGTATTCTCGAAAACTTCCCTCGAAAAATACTAACACAAGACGCTTTATTTCCTACAGGAAGCCGAAGGAAAGAGTTTACTGCAGGAACTCCCAGAACCCATAACTGAAAACGGAGACTCAAACACGTTATCCAAGTCCAAAAGCATGATAAGGTCCCACAGCGTTTCGGGCGATCTGCACGGAGTCCAGCCCGACCCGATAGCGGCCGATATTCTCAGAAAAGAACCCGAGCAGGAGACCTTCACTAAAGTGCTCATTAATCCTATCGGTATGTTTGTTTGTTTGGAAAATTTTGCAGAAAGCCCCTGAGTTTTCTGCATGTTTAAAAAAACCCATTTTTTGAGTATTTTATTATTTTATTTTTTTTCAATAATCAGACAAGTAATTATTATTTTTTTTTTGAGAATTTTCGTTATTTGTTCTTGTTTTCTTTTTTCTAATTCTGATCTTTTAATTTAGAGGAATCCTTCACTAAAGTGTTGATTAGTCCGATTGGTATGTCACACTTAATTATATCCACATGCACTGTTAGTCCCTGTACTTTAATTGGATTGTAGTTTAGTCCCTGAACTATCGATCTGAATGTTTTGGTCCCCGTAATTTATATAAAATTGTGCACAGTTAATAGTAATCGTGCACGTTTTCATAAAATATACAGACCAAAAAGTTCAAATCAAACAGTACAGGAACTAAATCACAACCCTATTAAACGACCTGCACCAACAGAGCATTCATCCCTTATACATCTTTTTTCTTATTTTTTTTGTGCATTTAATATATAATTTTATTTTTTTATTCCAGAGAGGGCTGCTCTGGACGAAATAGACGTGTTCAAAACGCTTCAGAAATGTCTGGAATTACGTGAAAAATACGTTTTCAGAGAGGAAATCGCGCCGTGGGAGAAGGAAGTCATAACCGACCCCAGCACTCCAAAACCTAACCCCAATCCGTTCAGCTATTCCTCCGAAGAGAAAACCGACGTAATAAGAAAAAAATAATAATAATTTATTTGGGGCAAATTTGTAAAAAATCCCCTGTGTTTCACCTAAATTGCAAAAAGAAAACCTTTTATTGTAGAAACTTGATTAAAAAACTCCATTCTTTGGAAATCGCAAAACAAAAAACCCCGCCGTTTGTTTAACTCATGTTTTAAATGATTAAAATGAGTTAATTAGCATTGTTAGATTATATCAAGCAGTAGGGTTTTTTGTCCAATTTCATTAAGAATGAAGTTTGTTTTGGCTATTTTCAATAATATAGGTTTATTTTTTCTGCAATTTAGTCAAAATACCGCGCTATTTATTTTATTCTCTGAGCAGAACACAATCTCACAATCATTTATTATTTTTTTATTGCAGCATTATTTTGAAATGGTGGACGGAGTTGTGCACCTGTACGAAAGCGAAGAACGAAAAGAGAGACTGTATCCGTTTGCTGACGCGACGACTTTCTTCACCGATTTGCATCATATTTTAAGAGTGATTGCCGCCGGAAATATCAGGACCGTCTGTCACAATCGCCTCAACCTTCTAGAACATGTGAGTTTAGGAATTTGTCCCTAACTTGTTTTTTATTGGGAAATTTGCAAACAAAGACCTGCGTTATTGGAAATTATGAAAACGATGCGACTGTTCTTTAGGGGCGAAGGGGAGAGTAGGTGAACTTAAGTTTGCTAGAAAAATATTAGTAAATGATTAAATTTAAGCATTATTGATTTTGTTAGAACTCTGTCACAACCGCCTTACCTTCTAGAACATGTAATTTTATGGATTTGTCCTTGACTTTTTATATTGGGAAATTTGTAAAAAAAAAAAAATCCTGCATTATTTAAAATTGCGAAAAAGAATGTGTCTGTTTTTTACGGGAGAAGGAGAGAGTAAGTAAATATAAGTTTGTTCAATAAAAAATATTAGTTAGCATGATTTATTTAAGCATAATTGATTTTATTAGAATTGTCTGTCACGACTGCCTATTCCTTCTAGAACATGTAATCTGTTACAAATTTCTCCTACCTAATTTTTTTCTATTCCGAAATTTGCAAAAAAACTTTCTGTTGTGTTTAGATTTGCAAAAAAGTCTGTACTATTTATCTTTGTAGAAAATCCCCTCTGTTGTTTTGGGAAGAAGGGTCATTAAGTAAAATTTTTAATTCGTGTGAC
This sequence comes from Juncus inflexus, assembly GCA_024447665.1. Classification (NCBI taxonomy): domain Eukaryota; kingdom Viridiplantae; phylum Streptophyta; class Magnoliopsida; order Poales; family Juncaceae; genus Juncus; species Juncus inflexus. The sequence goes on along the minus strand of JAJHPC010000014.1, from coordinate 2,841,796 downwards.
TAAGACCGAGTTTTCCAACCCTTTTAGATCTTAACAAAAACTGCAAGGGCTCTTTTTTGCATTCCTTCCAATTTCCAATAACAAAGAGTCTCTTTGTGCGCTTCAATCACAACCCAGGCAGACTCTTTCTCCTCCCAAATCCGTCTCTTGATTAATTTAATTCATTTCCATTTTCAAACTTTTTGCCCTTTTGTTCTGCAGAAATTCAAGTTCCATCTGATGCTGAACGCGGACAAGGAGTTCCTCGCACAGAAGACCGCGCCGCACAGGGATTTCTACAACGTGAGGAAAGTCGACACGCACGTGCACCACTCTGCTTGCATGAATCAGAAGCATCTTTTAAGGTTCATCAAGTCCAAGCTGAGAAAAGAGCCCGATGAGGTACTGTTGTTGAATTAGTAATTAGTGTGGGTTTATTTGGGTTTTGAAAGAAATTTAAATTAGCGTGTGGGTTTTGAAATGTGTTGTGTTAATATAAGCATCTTTTGATGTTTATCGAATTTAAACTGAGAAAAGAACCCGATGAGGTTTTGTTGTTAAATTAGTGTGTGTTAGTATAGTGGTATTAAATTTTTGGATGTGTGATTTGGGTTTTAAATGTGTTGTGTTAATATGAGTGTCTGTTGAGGTTTATCGAGTTTAAACTGAGAAAAGAACCTGATGAGGTGTGGCAGTGGAATTACTAATTAGTGTGTTTTCTAAGAGTAATATTGCGTTTTGGGATTGTGATTTGGGTTTTAAATGTATTATCTTAATATAAGCATCTTTTGAGGTTTACTTAAATAGGATTGCAATGTAGTCTCTGTTCTGTAGATTCGACACGTTTTGTCCATGTACTTAAAAGAATTGTGGTTTGGGACTAATCATGCGTGTTTTTATAAAGTACAGGGACTGAACTGTAATCCAACTAAAGTACAGAGATTAACAATGCACTTATCCCTTTGAAACAAGTATATTAATATTTTGTTTGCTTATTTTTATTAGGTTGTGATTTTTAGAGATGGGACGTATATGACTTTAAAAGAAGTGTTTGAAAGCTTGGATTTGACTGGGTGAGAATTGCAATTTGTATTGTTGATTTTTGGAGTTATATTTGGTAAGGTGATCTTTTTCGTTTGATTTGTATTTTGTAATTGTTTTGTATTTTTTATTCAGGTATGACTTGAATGTGGATTTATTGGATGTTCATGCTGATAAAAGCACCTTTCATCGATTTGATAAATTCAATTTGAAATACAATCCGTGTGGCCAGAGTAGGCTTAGGGAGATTTTCCTTAAACAGGATAATCTTATTCAAGGTATTAATTAATTTTGAAAAATATTATTTTATATTTTTCTGAATTATTATGCTCAAGTATTGTGTTATTTATTTTATTTTTTTGAAACGTATTAGGTCGGTTTTTGGCTGAGTTGACCAAGCAAGTCTTCTCAGACCTTTCTGGAAGCAAATATCAGGTGCATGAAAAACTTTCGCATTGGAATATTTTGTCACTCAATTTAGATTATTAATGACCTAATTTTTTTAATCTTGAATTTATATTGATATCCTTTTATTTATTTATTTATTTTTTTCAGATGGCAGAATATAGGATTTCAGTATACGGAAGGAAACAGAGCGAGTGGGACCAACTCGCCAGCTGGATAGTCAACAATGAATTATACAGCAAAAATGTTGTCTGGTTAATTCAGGTCCCTATCTCTCTCTTGATTCCTCTCTCTCTCTCTCCCTCTCTCTAAATTACTTAGCTAAATTTTATTAACTTTTATAATTCTATACAGATACCGAGACTTTATAATATATATAAGGAAATGGGGACCGCCACTTCATTTCAAAACCTGCTGGATAATATTTTCCTCCCGCTTTTTGAAGTGACTGTCAATCCTGATTCACACCCACATTTGCATCTTTTCCTTAAACAGGTATTTTAATTATTTAATTAACTCCCCTGTAGTAATCTGTATTTGTATCGTATTGTGGAGTTCGTCACGAATTGTTCTTTCTTTTCTCAAATTTGCAAAAAAGGGCTGTTTCTTTCTTCAGTTTGGAAAAATGTCGTTTGCAAAATCTGTTTTAGATGACGCAAATAACATTACATTTTTTAATTAAATCTGTGCCATAAACGCAAACATTGTTTTCGCAAATTGAAAAAAAAGAAGAAACAACCCTTTTTTGCAAATAGAATAACGTTTTTTGAAGAACTCTGTATTTTGTCCTTACATGGAAACCTAGAAAACGTTATTGTGAATATTTTGCTTTAACTTCCCCTTGGTATTATTACTATTCTTTCCATTCTATCATATATATTTTCCATTCATGGTAACCTAGAAAAAATTAATGCGATCCTGTCACATATTTTGCCCATAGATAAAAACCTAAAAAAGAAACCATCATGATCACATACTCCAATCCAAACCACTTCCATATCTTACTTCCCTTCCACCACACATTCATTTCCTTCCTCACAAAACCTACGAAACAACAACAAAACCAACACGATTAATAATAATAACAATTTCTCCACTTAAAGCTCAAAAAAAAAAAATAACAATTTCCATGTGTTTTTTACTAAGGTGGTGGGGCTGGATTTGGTGGATGATGAGAGCAAGCCCGAAAGGCGGCCGACGAAGCACATGCCCACGCCGGCGCAGTGGACCAACGTATTCAATCCCGCTTTCTCGTATTATGCTTACTATTGCTACGCCAATCTCTACACCCTCAACAAAGTATGTGTTGTACTCTCTCTCTCGAGAGCTCTCTCTGAAAGGCTTTACTAGGGAAAATATTCATGTGTGTGGTTTTAATAGTATAAATAAGACATCATTCTCTCTCTCTCTCTCTCTCTCCCTCTCTATATATATATATATATATATATATATATATATATATATATATATATTGTGTTTTTTCTAGTGTTTTACAAGGAAATATTTTCATATGTGGTTTAATAATATACGTGTAAATAAACATAACAATAAGTAAAGCATTACTTTGAATTTAAGCCTCCAACAAAGTTGCTTGTTTGGTTTACAAGGACAATTATTCATGTATGTGTGGTTTATGAAATAATTAGTCAGTAGTCAATATATAAAAAAAGGAAAACTCTTTATTTAATTTTTTCTTTTTTTAACCCTTTAAATTATTTCATAATTTAAGGACTTATATATATATATATATATTCAATTAATTTCAGCTTCGCGAGTCGAAGGGAATGACTACAATCAAGTTCCGCCCGCATGCTGGGGAGGTAAGGGCCTCTTCGTAACTTTTAATCTTTTCAGGGTCTTTCTCGCCATTTTTCTTCCCTGAAATTAATATTGGTTTCTATTTTCACAGGCTGGAGACATTGATCATTTAGCTGCAACATTTCTCCTTGCGAATAACATCTCACACGGAATCAACCTAAGAAAATCCCCTGTTCTTCAGTATTTATACTACTTAGCTCAGGTATTTATCATTTCATTTTCAGTTTTACTATTTTTTTAATTTAAGCTAATATAATTTATTTTGATAAGATTGGGCTGGCGATGTCTCCACTGAGCAACAACTCTTTGTTTCTGGACTATCACCGAAATCCGTTTCCGATGTTCTTCCAAAGAGGACTGAATGTTTCTCTCTCTACTGACGACCCGTTGCAAATTCATCTCACTAAAGAGCCCTTGGTTGAAGAGTACAGCATTGCTGCCTCCGTAATCCTCTCTCTAAAAAATTTACTTATGCTTAATTTTTCTTATTTATTTATTTACTTATATTTATTTTATTTTTTTAATTAATTAATTAATTGTTTTCATTTATTTATTTTTATATATTTATTTATTCATTTACTTATATATTAATATATTTATTTATTTATTAATTTATATATTAATTTATTTTGTTCATTTGCAGTTGTGGAAGCTGAGTGCTTGTGATTTATGTGAGATCGCTAGAAACTCAGTCTACCAATCCGGATTTTCACATGCACTAAAGGTGAAAAAAACTAAAAGTGTATAATTTTAACTTGGAACTTTATATTGTTAACTTAATTTAATATATTTTATTTTTGAATGTAAATAGACACACTGGATTGGGAGTAATTACTACAAGAGAGGTCCTGACGGAAACGACATTCATAAAACAAACGTGCCTCATATCAGGGTTGAATTTAGATATTCGGTATGGAAAATTTAATACTTCATTTAATATTTGTATATTCTCAAATTGACATTTGTAATAATTTTTTTTTATATTTTTTTGGGAATTTGCAGATGTGGAGAGATGAAATGCAACTAGTTTATTTAGGCAATGCCAAGATTCCTAAAGAAGTTGATCCATGAGGGGCCCACCTGTTTTACAAATTTCGGCATATTTACTGGTATTTATTTATCAATATTTATTTATGTATATTATGTATTTATTTATTTTCTAAAGAAAGAGGCTGATTTAACTTTTCAGGTGAGTTGAGAGTTGAGACTAGTAGCTGTGAGTTCGAAAATTCATTAAAATTTCGCATTTTAAAACACAATGTGAATTTTAATAGTATGAAGAAAGAGAGATTGCGATTGACTTGTTCTATTGCTGCCTCATCACCAAATTAATATGAATTAAGTATGAAATAATTTTCTAGCTTGAGCTTTTTGAAATAAATGTAAATTAAAGGAAACGAGTGGCAATAAAGCAATAGATGAAGGACTTCTCTTTATTTATGTGCGTTTTTATTTTTTTGAGAGGTTAATGCGGATGTTTGATTTTGTTTATGCAACTAAATTCTGCAATAGTTTTTGTAGTTCTGGTTCTAGTAAATTATAGTTTTGAGATGAGTTGGATTTATGAAACTATGTACCTGATTATATTTTTCAGTTTGGGTATATTCGTGTTTTCACATTGAAGTTCGGAACTCAATTTGTGCGGTAATGATTTCTAAATAAAAATTCTACATATATTATGCGGCATAATATATGGAGAATTTTTATTTAGATATCATAACCGCAAATGTGAATATTATCGGTGAAAGTAACTGATAATGATGTAAAAATTCAATCAATATTTTATTATCAAAGGTGAAATCTATTTCTTTGACGTTGCACCAACAAATTGATAAAAATAAAGCCTACCACACAAACAAGGAAAATATAATTAAGAATTAGAATTCATGAAAAACTTTGATTAAACCTTTTTGTTAGAGTTTTTTGTAAGGAGCAAAAATCTTAGATCCAAGAAATACAACTTAGAGAATACATCCACATCTTTCAATTCAGAAACAAAGATAATTTTAGAAAAAATGAATTAGCAAATTACGCTTACTGCTTAGCAAATTGTCTAATTTGATTTTAAAACATGATATTGGATTATTATTTGTTAGGCGAGGCCATATTATATATGCAAATCCCTAGTATCATAACTCCTAGTTTGAGTGTAATAATAGTCAATATCGATTTTCGTGGGAAAATGGGAAAAAGAATCACATTAACCCTTAAATTGAAAAGCTAAAAACTACCCAAATATAAATTATCTCCGATGATGAAATCGGAACAAAATCTTAAGAAATGTAAGACTTGAATGGGAATGTAGATGCCGCGAGAGATATGAGAATTCAAGAAATGATCAACATCGGCATTGGCGTCACCCTTGTCTCCATGACGGCCGACATCTCATTCAAGTCCGTGCTGCAAACGATTCCTTAGAAACTCGAAAATCAAATCCCTCCTTGGAAATTCATCATCCAATAATGTCATCCACTTAAATTGGGAAATGATAAAATTTATATGCACATATATCCATGATTGCGCCTTGTGTTCTGCAAGGTTGCAATTTATTGCCGACATAATCTTTTCTCGCAATTTCTCGTACCCCCTGTTCAATAACTCTAATTCCTAAATTACCAAAAAACTTCATAAATAAAATACTCGCTAGCGTGAAAACACATATAAAATCATATAAACAAAAATTAAATACCTTTTCGTGAAAAATCTTGGAGTGCACATATTCCATGATACCGTTGGCGCTCCAATTTTCCACTCACGGAATTCGCTACGTACCAGAAAATAAGACCTCCACCTTGTCCTTGCAACCATTCGCGATGCATGTAATTACGGACAACCTCAACCTCCATACTACAACAAAATGAAACAAACCATCTACATAATGCAATTTAGACATAATGTGAGCTTCTTTGCCAATGGAATACCTCGTTTGATTTATTGGCATACACCCCCCATGAATCAACAAATAATTAATCATATCCATCGAAAGAAATAACGACCAATCTAATAAAGTCGTATCTTTAGCTCCATTCTAACAAAACCAAAACTCAAATTCAATTAAACTTGAAACTATAAAAAGAATAAAGTGGACATAGATATTTACTGCCATACCTCACACACACGATAAGGGGTGTTACTAGATCATGCTCTAACGAATTTTAGAAAAAAGATTAAGAGTTACAAACATTCAAATACTGATTTTTTTTCTTCTCTTCTGTATGTCTAAATCCTAGAGGAGGGCGATCCAAAAAAATAAATGAGTTCATGTTTAAATTAACTAATTTTAGCCAATCTTAAATAAAGCAAAGGAATGAGACTGCAGTTTAATTCAAATGGCATTAGTTAATTTAATTTTGTCTTTCTTTGGGACTCATAGGCAAGAAATGGCCTGAAAGCATGCTTTGTTTGTTTTCTTACTTTTCCCAATATATTGTTTTTCTTCTTTTCACTATGTTAAAATTTGAAGTTCATTGCAAGCACTTCTTTTGTATAAAATATTTACTTCAGTAGTACATTTGAAATGATGTCAGTTAACTCTCATCTAAATTTACATTTTGTGACATTGGTTTCCTTTCATTGTTGATGACTTGATTTTGATCAAGATAATTTCTGCCCACATGTGAGTGATGTCCTATAATGTGCAATGTTTGTGGCATTCAAAAGAAGTAGATAGTCATGCAAAGAGCGACCATTTTCTAGTAATAAATTAATGCTTGATTTTTAAAAAAATATATTGTCAGACATTTCACCAAACATTCCTTGATAATAATCGGAGCAGCAAGAACAATTCAAAGGACAAGAAAGTAATATGTTTATCCAAATAAAGTTCACCAAGTCCACAACAAATCGGAAATGACAAAAAAATTCAAAGAGAACAGACATATACATAACTAAACTTGATCAAAACACCATCTATCTGATACAATGGACGTCAAAACACAAAAGAAAACACTAATTCAGCCAGTGCTACAAAATCCTCAATAAGCATAAGGTCTCCCAAAAAACATATTGAATGCAATGTTAATCATAAGGAGTCGTATGCAAATTATCATAATCATCAACAAATGCATCAGGAACCTAAATTTTTTTTTGTAAAAGATAATATAGAAAAAATTATAATATCAAATTGTTAAAGAAAATTATATAATGACATAATATAAATAAAATATCCATACCCTAATGTAGTGTACCATACTTGACTCCTCAGGTTTCAAAATTCGATGGCACGAGGGCAATTCCTACAATGAGCATTCTCATCCGCGTTGTGTACCATAACATCTACACCATCTACTACAATTGAACACATGAAGCACCTACTATGAACAAACTGTTGAATATTATCGGTGTTGACAAAATCATGCCTACAAGGAATGAGGATCTAAAAAAAATTCAAAAAGAATAAGTAACTCAATAATAAAAAAAGAATAAATGAAAAAGAAAAAAAAATCCAAAAATATATTTTTTATAAATAAATTACCACATCGGGTTCAAGATAAAAAGTTATTAAATCAGCAATAAAAACAGGAGGAACCTACGAAAATAACAAAAAAAAAAAAATAATAATAATAATAATATATATATATGACATCACTCTGTTTGATTTATTGGCATACACCCCACAACTCAACAAATACTCAACAATATCCATCAAACGGAATAATGACCAATCTAAGAAAACCACAACCCAAATTAAATTAAGCTTGAAACTATAAAAAAAAATTCAACATTACATGGAAAATCAAAATATTATTAATTTTTATCTACAATTTTTACCTCTTGTTTTCAATAAAAATAACTAAGTAGTTACCATATTGTCAAGAATCAGGTCAATCGTGATGGTAACGAGCCTGCTGTCACGTCTTGGCAAGAGAGGCGAATGGAGAAGTCCGATGCCCATTCTTCTTCTTCGATCAAGGCTCTTGCAGATTCCAAATCATCTCTAAGTGCACACACGATAAGGGGTGTCACTCCTTCATGCTCCGCACTGATCTGCAAATTTTAGAAAAAAAAGATTAAGAGTTACAAACATTCAAACAATGAATTTTCTTTTACATATTTCTTTTTACATTATAAAATTGTAAACAAATAAAAGAGAGATCTTTGAAAATAAAAAAATATACGGGAATTTTTTCTTACATCGCCCCCATGGTCCAGTAAAAAAATTCGCGGAGTATTTTTATCCAAATGCTGAGGCGATCCAAAAGAACAGTGTGGTGCATCGATCAGACCAGCTCCTTTAAGGAGAAGAAGTGACAACAACTTTGTTTGACCTGAAATTTATTGAAAATTTTAATTTATTTTCTAATTAAAGTAAATAAATACAAAAATAAAATAAACAATTATTTGTAATTTATTTTAATTTATTGTAGTGATATAAAGAGAGAGACATCGAAAAATAGCCTAATAAAGAAGTGTGAGACTGTTGAATTCCTTGCAATTAATTTAGTTCCTTTATCAATAAAATAGCTTGTAGCGTCAAAATTTCCCGATGTAACAGAGTGAAATATTGTGCAAATATATAAAAAAGAACATGTGAATAATATATGTAGAATTTTTATTTAGATATCATTACCGCTCACGTGAATATTATCGGTGAAACTAACTTTTAACGATGCTGTATTAATTCAATCAATATTTTATTATCGTAGGTGAAATCTATTTCATTGATGTTACACCATAAAAATAAAGCCTACCAGGGAAACAAGGAAAATAGACTTAAGAATCAGAATTATAAAACAAAACTTCGATTAAACTTTTTTATTATGGTTCTTTATAAGGAGCTTAAAACTTAGATGCAAGAAATAGACCTTACGGAATACACATCTTGCAATTCGGAAGCAGACAATGATAACAGAAGAGAACAAAAGTAATAAATTAGTAAATTATGGTTAGCAGCTTGTTAATTTGGTTTTTAAACTTGATATTAGATGATATTTGTTATGCGAGGATATATTATGTATACAAATCCCCAGTAACATAACTCATAGTTTGAGAGTAATGATTGTAAATATTAATTTTCATAGAAAATGGGAAAAAGAATCACCGTCATCCCTCAAATTGAAAACCTAGAAATTATCCAAATGTAAATTATCACCGATGGTTAAATCAGAACAAAATCATAAAAACTGTAAGGCACGAATGAGAATGTAGAGGCCACAAAAGATACAAGAATTCAAGAAGTGATTAACAACCGTGTTGACGTCCCGGCAACGGCTGTCATGGGCCCTCCAAGCCCGACTTGCAAATGATTCCTTAGAACCTCAAAAATTAGGTCCGTCATTGGAAACCATCATCCAATAATGCCGTCCACTTAAATTGGGCAATGATAAAGTTGATACACATGTATATCCATGACTACGTCCAATGGATACATAGTATATCCATGACTGTGCCCTGCGTTTGAATTTTGATTTCGAACATAATCCAAAAATGATTTGACCATAATAAGACTATTTTTTTTTTTCAAATAGCATCAGTTAGAGAAATAATTCAACAAATACCATCATTTTGAAAATAATTAAAAAACTTAATTATATTAAAAAACATTGTTTTGCAAAGCACTTTGGCGGAACAAGTTACAATTTTAATTTTCAGCGTTAACTGATAATTAGTAAGGAAATTTAGAAAAAAGAAAAAAACACTGTTTCGTCAAATAGTGTGGCGGCACAATGTTTTTTTTTTTTTCTAAATTTTTATGGCTGTTTAGGGGCAGAAGATTATAAAATAGGCTCTTCTGCCAGAAGACCTGGTGGAACACGTAATTTTTTTTGGTTAATTTTCTTGCTAAATTTGCAGTTAATGTTGAAAATTAAAATTTTAATTAGTTTCGTTAAAGAACTTGGCGGAACAATATTTTTTTCCTAATTAAGATTGTTTAAGACTGCTAAATGACCCGGGGCATATTCCGTCAGGATCCTTGCGTTCTGTTCCGCCAAAAAAGCTGGCATAAATGCTAGTTTTTTAATTATTTTCAAAGTAATACTATTTGATGAATTATTTTTTACACCAATGTTATTTGAAAAAGAAAGTCCTCTACAACAACCTTTGCTTCTGAAAATCAGGTCATACCTTATCTGGATTTCAAATCTCGGTTATAAACATAACCTGATATTTCAAATCTTACATAATCCATAATTTCAAATAACGTATACTAATTCCTGGAATTTATAAATCGGGAATAGGAATCCCGGATTGTCCATGCACAAACTGTTGTTAGGGTTCTAGCGCGCGTACTGGCGGGAGGGAACCAATTTCAATCTCCTTTCCAGCAATGTCAGTGGGAGTAAGACAGCTGACCGTTCTTCGCGAGTTCCGGCCGTTCGGCCTCACGGCGGAGGAAGCCGACGGCGATGCCTCCGTCGTGCCGGAGAAGTTTCAGTACTCTCTCTTCGGATCGGAAGTCACTCGCGAGAGTTCACCTGAATCCGGACTCGATGAATCCGCCGCCGGTTCGTCTGATTTCGGCGAGCACGAGCTCTTTGTTCGTGGTAACCGGTAATTTTTGTTGATTGGAAGTTGTGGTCTTTGATTATATGTAATGACAGATCATTGTTGTGTAAGATTACTGAATATTAATTACTTTGCAGTATAATTTGGAGCATGGGTACAAGGGTTTATAAGAGATACACAGCTGAAAGTGCAGTGATAATGGTACCCCAATTTATATAATTATTCCATTTAATCACTCCGATCCAAACAATAATCATCTTTCTCAATCCTTCTTCTCGCGCACATTTCACACTCCTCAACATTATCTAGCACCATTTTTATTTAAAATCTCAATTCAAACGCAAAATTTACAGGCATGCTGGTGCAGAATGGAATCCATACCAGAACCAGTACTCTGCGCGCTCCAAACCGACAACGTAACTCTATACACATCACAAGGTCCCCAAACCATTTCCCCCAATTCCAACCCTCTCAAACCCATACAAAATAAAAAACAATCAGAAAAATAAAATCAATAACTTTTCTCTCTCCATCAGGCGACGTGTTCTGCATGCTGCTACCGTACTACATCACCTCCATCTCCCCCCTGACATCAGGCCTGCTCCTCCAGAAGGCCGCTGACGTCAGCAGGCCGATCTCGTCCTCCAGCCCGCCCCTGCACCGGAAAGAACCTTCTAGAAGCAGCAGGGATAAAGATCACGGGTTGAATGTGTTTAAGCCGCCAGTTAGGGACGATCCCGCCTTGGTTTCTTCACATCTTGTGCTGAGTCACCCTCTTAAAGAACCACAGGTAAAACCCTGAATGAACCTGAAAGTTTGGTTTGTTAACATTTGGTGTTGAATCAGCATCTTAAAGGACCACAGGCAAAACCCTGAATAAACCCTAATGTTTGGTTTATTACCATTTGGTTTGAACCACACTGTTAGAGAACCGAAGGTAAAACGGTAAACCCTAAATAGTGAATAGTGAATAGAATGTGTTGTAATGGTTTTGAGTTTCCGGGTATTTGATAGTTAGTTGGCCCTAGTTTTGTTGATTAAGCGTCGGTTAAGCTTGAACAGTTTGATGCTTGCTTGTTTTTTTATTTGTTTTGTTTCTTTTGTTTTTGAATTTTTATTTTTTTAATTGGTTTCTCATTTTTTCATAGGCAACTTATTTTGAAGAAAGGGGGAAGTTGAGCTTGATGAAAGATTTTGAGGAAAAGACAATTTGGACGAGCGATCAGATTCCTCTCATGGCTTCCTACAATAAAAGTTTGTCTTTTGAGAAGATTTCATATATACCCTTCCAAAAACTCAAAATATCAAATTAACCCTTTCAAAACATCAAGTTTGATAACTAACTCACTGGTAGGGCAAATTCACTATTTTTGATGTTTTGAAAGGGTAAATTTGATATTTGGAGTTTTGGGAGTGTAAATTTCGTATTGAGTTTCTGGAAGGGTATATTTGAAATTCCCACTTGTTAAGTTATATTTTCACAAATTCTTATGTGGTGCCAATTTTTAAAATTTTCTAATATTTTTGACATGTATTTGTTTGTATGCAGGCAAATTTCAGCACTCGATTTGGAATATTGATATAGCTGGGCCCGATTTATCGGCTCAAACTGAAATATCATCTCACCATTTCGCCTTTCAGAGGATTTGGCAAGGAAAATGCTCTCAGTCTCCTGCTACTAAGGTTGCTCACAAACTCATTATGCCTAAATTGCAAAAAAGCCCCTCATTAGTTTATATTATATCAATTTCAAATATATTATCGTACAATTTTAGATATCTGATTTATGTGTTAATCTAGGGATTAGAATCTGTAAATCCAAAGTATTAGATTTATTGAACTATCACCGTTACATAGGATTTAACTACAGGGACTGTTTTTGAATTTTTGAATAATAGAGGGTCTTTTTTGAATTTTTTTGATCAGGTATTCTTGAGCACGGATACCGATGCGACGCCAGTTCTGTGTCTTTTATTTGCTGACCAGAAATTATTACTTGGAATTAGGCTACAAATTGATTATTCAAATGATGAGGGTTTTACTGACATTAAACCTCACACAAGTTGGAGTTTACCTGCACTAGATGCTTCTCCTGTTACTGTCACTCGACCTAGGTTTGTATAAATTATATTTATAGTCTTTTTTGGATTATTTTATTTTTTTGCTATTTTTTTTTATGTATTTTTACTTCATTTTTGTTTTTGTGGTTTTGAATTTTGCAGTGCTAGAGCTGGACCGTTGCCTTTTACTGATATTGTTGTTTTGGGGCCTGAAAGCAACCTCTTTCTTTACGTAAGTTTTTTTTATTTTACTATTTTAGTATGTGTATTTTTTTTAATTATTATGTTTATTATTGTGTTTGATTAAATTGCAGTCTGGAAAGCAGTGCCTGTGTAGATATACATTGCCTACACCTGGTCTAGGTGAACCAAAGATTACTTCTGTAAAAGATTCTGTTGAGGGGAGAATAAATGTAATTTGCAATAATAACAAGGTGCTTTTTCGTAATTTCCACTCGCCTTCTTATAATCACAGTTAATGCTAAATTTTTAATTCCTTATTACCAATTATCTGACTTATGGTCTGTGATAATCTGTATTTGGGCAGGTGTACAGATGTATTTTACGAAAATACCCCTGCTCGTCTTTAGTGAAGGACTGCATAACCGCCATGTCAGAAGGGCTAAACTCGTCTTCTTATGCCCACTTTCTCTCTCTTCTTTGGGGGGATAAAAATTCGTCTTATTTATCTCACTCTGATTCTCATCCTGACCAAGAGTGGGAATCTTTCATAAACGAAATATCCAAAATATGCAATAAAATTGGAAATTCAGTTTCAAAATGTGAAAATAATTTAACAGCGAACGAAAATAAAACCGCGTGGGATTTCTTATTGGATAGCAGGTTTCATGCCCGGTACCAAAAGCAGTTTTGCGGATCATTTTTGTCTATTTTGTCTGATGATAATAATTCTGTTTTGAATGAAAGTAAATATAATTATGCTTATGAAATGAAGGAGAGTGGAAAAGAGGAGGTAAATTATTATATCGGACTTATTAAAGAGACTTTAGATTCATTACACGCATTATATGAGAGTCTGAAGCTTAATATCCTTCGCAAGCAGTAATCACTTTTCTTTTGAATTAAATTAAATTAAACTAAACTTTTGTTCCTATTTAATTCTAAATTTTCTTATAATATTATTTAGAGATGTGGAGCAACTCGCGAGTTTACTACTAAACATATCATCATCACTAAACGAGACTAACTACACAGACTATTACATCCGAGACTTCCCCTGTCTATCCCTCCATTCCCAACCCTCCTGCCAAAATTACGATTCTACCCCTCCCTGCTTGTTCCGCTGGCTCGAATCCTGCCTCCGAACCGGGGGCGAAACGGTCAGAAATTCCTCCGACATTCCTCCTTTAATAAGTAAAGCGAAGAGTTCGGTTTTAGGATGGGCGAGGAAAGTGGTGTTGTTTTACAGTCTGCTTTTAGGGGCGGAATCGGAGGAAATGGAGGAAATGAGAGGGAGTTTAGGAACGGGTAGGAATAGAGAGGAAATTACGATTTTGGCCATGGTGAATGAGAGGTTTGGTAGACAGCATCTCGACTTGCTTCCTGTTGGGGTTTCTCTTCCGCTCCGCCATGTCAGCTCTTATTTATTTATTTGTTTATTTACTTTGGTGGACGTTCATCTGAACCCCTACAAAACTGAGAAATATCATAAATAATACCCCTACATAACATAAGAAATATCATGAATACCCCTATAAAACATAAGAATTATCAACCCCCCCCCCAAAAAAACCCGAAAAAAAACCCAACCACCACCACAAAAACCCGAAAAAAAAGTAAATTACTCTTTTTTCTTATTTATTCATGTATAAATAAATACTAAGGTGTGTTTGCTGTTTCTTATGTTTCTTAGGTGCACATTCGATATTCCCTATGTTTTGTAGGGTTATCCATGCTATTCCGACATTTCACATTTTTTTCAATTCCCAACTTATTATTTAATTTTTCATCTAGGTTTTAGACAAATGCCGCGAAGCCCCGCCACCCGACTGGCCGGCGTCAGCCTACGTGCTGATCGGCCGCGAGGACCTCGCCACCACAAAATTCCAAAATCCGCACGGATCTCAAAGCGGCGACCTGGCGTCCTTATCCGTTCCCTACATGCTCCACCTGCAGCCGGTCACCGTGCCGGATTCCGCCGGACTGGAGGCCTCCAGTTCGGAGGATTTGGAGGGGAATGGAAACGTGGAGGATGGGATGGAGCATGTGTTTGGGTGTACTATGAAGCTGAGATATGGACGGGATTTAAGGCTCAATGAGGTTGGTGGAGTTGTTTTTGGCAGTTTTACGGATTGCCCCCTATAAGTTGTTGTTTTTGCTTGTAGGACCTTGTGTGTAGATTGTTGGGGGATTTTGGGAAAACCACGTGCGTTTTGGAATGATAAGAAAAATAGGATGTTCACACTTTAATTAATTTATTCAGAAATAATAGATGAATAATTTAAAAAAATTTATTTATCATTATTTTTATATATTATGTAGTTTTTTTTTCTTTGAATAGTTATTAAAGGTAAGGGTTTATTTAAGAACTTTAAAAGTTAAGAGGGGTTTTGGGAAATGGGAAGTTAAAATTGGAGTTTTTGTATTACTATTCTGAAAGTTAGGGGCTTTTGAAAAATTAAATTTTTATACATTTTTTTAATGGAATAATGTAGGCAAGAAGGCTTTTATGCTGTTCGAAACCAGTTGTGATACCGATGTCTGTTAATCCAAGCGCTACTGATCAAGAAGTTCAACAGGTTCAAATCTTGTTTTTTTTTATTTCATGTTTTTTATATTTTTCACGAAAATAAAATTCGTGTTTTTTATGAATTTTTTTTGTTTTTTTTTCAGCATAAATTGTGGAATCTTGCACAGAGGACTGCTGCTTTGCCTTTTGGACGGGGCGCTTTCACATTATCTACAACCTATACTCTCTTAACCGAAGTAATTTATTAAAAATTGAAATATATTTTATGTATTATTTACTATCAATAACTTAATGCATTTTTTACTTGTATTATTATTTTATTATATTATTATTTTTGGTTTAGGCACTTGTGATCCCAAAGCTTGTATTGGCTGGCAGGTTGCCAGCACAGCAAAACGCAACAGTACGCAGTCTTTCCTTTTTTCATTCATCAAAACCTGACAAAATTGTTCAAACTATTATTTCATTTTTTTTATATAATTATTTTTTTTTATGTTAATTCCTTTTTTTTGGTTGGTTAGGTTAATCTTGATCCAAATATAAGAAATGTAACTGAACTAACCTCTTGGCCCAACTTTCACAATGGTGTTGCTGCTGGTCTAAGGCTCGCTCCTTTCCAGGTCAATAAAAAATAAAAATAATTAGAAAAGAGAAATTTGTAAAAATAGCCCCTACATTATGATGAAATTGCAAAAAAGTCCCTACCGAGTTTTCATACTTTAAATGCTTAAACATGTTTTAGATATTAATTAAAACATGTTTGGGCGCAAAACTTAAAACTAAAACTCAGTTTGTCAAAAACAGAGTCTCAAAATAATATTATTATTTAAACAGGGTAAAATGGCAAGAACGTGGATTCTGTACAACAAGCCTGAAGAGCCAAGCTACGCTCATGCCGGCTTGCTTCTCGCGTTAGGGTTTCACGGCCATTTACAAGTGCTCTGTAAAACCGATGTTTTTGGCTACCTCACCCAAGTAATTAATTCCTTTTCATTTAATTATTCTTTCCTTTAATTTTATATTTAGGGTTTTGTAATTAGGGTTTGGTTTGTTAATAGGAGCATGATGTTACGAGCGCGAGTTTGTTGCTTGGATTGGCCGCGTCTAATAGGGGAAGCATGGATGTGGAAGTTTCAAAGGTTTGAATTTGGATATTATTTTATGTTTCCTATTTTGTATGTTTTCTGTTAGATTTAGTGAGTTGTTTTATTATTTTTTTTGTATTAGACTCTGAATTGTCATGTGCCTGGAGGGCCTGGAGGCCCCAATTGCCTTGAATTTGAGCTGCCAACACTTGTGCAGGTTTTTTCTGTTTCTTAAAATGTTGTGTATTAATTTTTTGAGATTTATATTTTTCATATATATAATCTAAATATTATTTATTTACAAATTTGTCTTGTTTCGTTCGGTTTTTAAGTCGTCAGCACTGATGGCAATTGGGCTTCTTTACGAAGGATCAGCGCATCCTTTAAATATGAAAATGCTTTTGGTCAGTAATTTAATCATAACAATTTCACTTGTATTAATGTATAATTTTAAGGTATTGTATTGAAATGCAATTTTTTGAATTTTAGGGTGAAATTGGGCGGAAAAGTGGGAGTGATAATGTACTGGAATGGGAAGGTTATGCTGTTGCTGCTGGATCAGCATTGGGCCTTGTTGCATTGGGTAATTATTATGTAATTACAATATAATTCAAAATATATGCGATTTTGTTTTTATTATACTAACATAATGGTAATGGATTGTGTAAAAGGGCGTGGTGGCAACGCGTTAGGGTTTGCTGATTCGTTTGTGGACCGGCTTTTCGATTACATTGGCACCAAAGGATTTTACACGGTATTATTTTATTTTATTATTTAAATTACTAATTTGTTCTTTTTATTTTCTATTTTTTTATTTTCTTATTATGATTATAAATATTTTAATGTGCAAGTTTTATTCTTTGTCAGTTGTCAGATGGAAAGCAAGTGAATTTTTACGTGACAGCGCCTGGAGCGACAATTGCTCTTGCCCTAATCTTTTTGAAGGTGAACTTCATTATTTATACACTATTTCTTACTTTGTAATACGTAATTTTGTACATATACATAAAATAGATTTTGAAGTGATTTTTTGTGCGAATTTTTGTAAAACAGACCGAGGCAGAAGAAATCGCAAATCGACTCCAGATTCCCCAAACTCGCTTTGATTTGCAGTATGTGAGGCCTGATTTTATCATGCTTCGTATTATCGCTCGCAATCTTATTATGTGGACCCGGTAACTTATTTATTAATTAATTATTTTACTTATTTATTTAATTATTTATATATTTAATTATTTATTTAATTGTGAAGGATGCGACCAACAAGGGACTGGATCGAATCTCAAGTTCCTGAATTCATAAGAATTGAGATTAGCAGAACTGGAGAGGATTCAGTAACTGGAGATGATTATCATTCCGAGGCTCTTTTCCAAGCTTATGTCAATATTATAACTGGCACTTGCATTTCTCTCGGTACTTCACCTAATAAATTTTTATCTTATTTTGAGTAATTGTTTATATTTTTGTTAATCTTATTGTAAACTGTGTAATTTTATGTAGGATTAAAATATGCTGGGACGAGAAACGGGGATGTGCAAGAGCTTCTTTATAATTACGCCACTTATTTCCTAAATGAGGTAAATATTAATATATTACATGGGATTTTAATAATTGCATGGATTTTATTTCTTTTTAAAACTAATTTTTTTTTATTGTGATTTTATGCAATGAAATGTATTGTAGATGAAGCATGTAGGTGCAACAAGCTCACTTGAACTGCCGAAAGGTTTGCTGCAAAATGTGGACCGAGCGACACTTGAGTTATCTGTGCATCTTATTGTTCTTTCGCTTTGTGTGGTTAGTACATAAATTATAATTACTATTATTAATCGTATTAAATTAATGTTAAAAATGCATCTTTTTACTATAATATAATATAATATAATATAATATAATGGATTTTGGTTAGAGGCAAAAATTACAATCAAAGAAGGAAAATTGTTGATTAATTTCAGGCTACTATAATTCATAATTCTAATTTCGATTAGAATTAATAATTCATCTTTTGTAATAAAAATAATTTTTTTTTATTTTAGGTCATGGCTGGATCCGGAAATTTACAAACGTTAAGATTATTAAGATACCTCAGAAGCAGAAGTTCAGCCGAAGGGCATATAAACTATGGACTTCAAATGGCCGTAAATAAATTAAACCCCCTTCAAATAATTAAACCTCTACTAAAAAAATACCTTTTCTATCACTTCATTTCTTAAATCTTTCATTTTTTTGTAATTTTTAGGTGAGTTTGGGAATTGGATTCTTATTTTTGGGAGGCGGAATGCAAACATTTTCAACAAGGAAGAGTTCAATTGCTGCTTTGTTAATTACGCTCTATCCTAGATTGCCAGCTGGACCGAACGATAACAGGTGTCACCTCCAGGTAAATCACCCATCTCTTTTCGGGAATTTTTAATTAGTGGAAATTTTCTTAAATTTATAAAAAAACTCCCCAACTTTTAAGTTCTTAAAGAACCCCTTATCTTCATCTTCTATTATAAAAAAAACTAAATAATGCTCAGATAATATCTAAAAAAATTAATATATAAACATATTTTGCAAATTATTTATCTATTATTTCAAAAAATATTAAGGCGTTTGCAAATTATTTATCTATTATTTCAAAAAAAAATTAGCGTTTTTGCATATTATATCTCAATTATTTCAAAATTACTTGGTGTTTTCTTTACACTAAAACATTAAAAGTTATAACAAGTTATAACAAATTTCTGAGTTGAGTTTTTTTTCTTAAATATTAAAAAATGTAGGTTTTTTTTTCATAAATAGAAGAAACTATTATTTCTTTTGTAAATTCCCCTTTTAATTAAGTTGATTAAATTAAAAATCCTTTCTTTTGAATTTTCAGGCATTCAGGCACTTATACGTAATGGCAGCCGAACCTCGATGGATCCAAACAGTAGATGTCGATACAGGTCTGCCCGTTTACTGCCCGATCGAAATTACCATTAAGGAGACCGATTTTTACGGCGAGACCACGTTCTGTGAGGTCACTCCTTGTTTGCTCCCTGAGCGCTCCGTGGTATTTATTTCACTATTTATTGTCAATAGGTATGTTCATTCGGTTGGTTCGGTTCGAACCGAACCGAATAAGACCAAACCGAAGTAAACCGAACCGAACCGAATAAAGATCGAACCGAACTGAATAAACGGAATTGTATTTCGGTTTATTCGGTTGAACCGAATTAGAAAGACATATAAGCAATAATAAGTCAAAATTAATATATTTTAGACAAAATAATGACTATATTAATTAATATTAAAATAAATAATTAAATATTAAGATTTAATTATTGAAAATTAGCAAGTTAACATATAATTCGGTCGGTTCGGTTTATTCGGTTTTGACAATTAAATCTTAATAATTAAATATTAAGATTTAATTGTCATTTTGTTGTTATTTATAAATAGATGGTGGTTGACTAAAATACTTAGCTAAGTATTTGAGGTCTTCTACTTAGAAGGTTTTGTACATCGGAGGATATGCATTGAGATTTGTTCTTTTCATGATAAACACATTTTTTTATGAATCTTATCTCGAAGTTCGTGCTTATATGAAAAATATGTTTCTCAATGTAAATACAATGGATGAAACCTTCGAAGTAGAAACCTCAAATACTTAGCGAAGTATTTTAGCCAACCTCTATATAGATGTATTAAAATGAAAGGAATAATAGAAGTTATATTTTTGTTATTGTGGCAGTTGAAGAGTATCAGAGTTTGTGGGCCCAGATATTGGCCTCAGTTCATTGAGCTCGAACCAGAAGGTAAACTAAAATTAAAAAAAAGTTAAATAAGTGAAAATTCTTATTTAATTCATAAAGTAGATAATATTTTAATATTTTAATAGATGAGGCGTGGTGGCGAGCTGGCGACAAGAGGGACCCGTTCAACGGAGGAATGCTGTACATAAAGAGAAAAGTTGGGTCCTGTTCTTACTCTGACGATCCTGTTGGATGTCAGTCTTTACTATCGCGCGCAATGCACAAGGTATTATATTTTATTTATTTATTTATTTATTTTTGAAGGAAATGTCTCTTTTGTTATTGTTTGTTATTGTAGCCTACTTGAAATTCGTGGTACACAAAGTTTGATGCTTGTTGTTCTCTCGAGTTTGTTTAGATATTTTTATAATATAAGCATCAATAACCCACTGTACTTTATCAAATTTGTAAAAAATTCTCTTGAACTTTTGGAATATGAAAACCCTTAACTTTTAACTTCCCATTTTGCAAAATCCTTAACTTTTGACTTTTGTTTTCAAAAATCTCTGAATAATATTCAAACAATATATATAAACAACGATAAATAATATGTAAGCACGTTTTGCAAATTATTTGGCTTTTTACAAATCCCCCCTTGATTTAATTTTAATGGTTATACTATTTCCATATTAGGTATCTGGCGCATCAAGCATTACAGTTGGAACAAGAAATTTAGGAGAAAACTCGTCATTCAAAATTGACCAATTAGTTAGCACATTTTCAGCGGATCCAAGCTTAATCGCTTTCGCAAAGCTTTGTTGCGATTCCTCTCCTGACCAAAGGCAAGTCTTTGATTTTGAAATTTGCAAAAATACCCCTGCAGTATCGAAAATTGCCAAAAAAAAAACCCCTGCATTATTTGAAAATTGCAAAAAAGGCCTGCAGTTTTAATATATAAGAATAACGAAGAGGGCATGTGTGCAAATTTCAGGGAGTTTGATGAAAAACGAACATTGTATAGTTTATTGAATTTGAATCTAGGTTTGGTAAGATAAATAATTAGAAATTCTTGATTTGCAGTTCTGATGCTAATTTCCAAGAGTTTTGCTCTCAAGTATTGTATGAGTGTGTGAGTAAAGACCGACCTGCTTTGCTACAGGTACATCTAGTTGTACCAAATTCTCTCTCATTTCTAGCCTTTTTATTTATTTATTTTTATTACTATTTTACCTTTGTTTTTATATTTTATTTTGTACAGGTGTATCTTTGTTTATACACGATGGTTGAGGCAATAGGGTCCCAAGTGAGAAACGGGTTTCCTTTCATCCAAGACTCCATTTTCATTTCGAGCTTAAAGGCAAGTTCATTTTCTATTTCCTTACACATTTTTTCATACATATATTAACTAAACTTAACCAAGTAAAAATATATACATTTCAGGTCGCATTGGCCTATAGTGACGCCCTAATTTCCGGCCGAATAAATCACACGAACGGAGGCGGAATTATTCAACCGACATTCATAGAATCCCTCAGAAAATGCGTAGAAGAATATCTCTCACTCTCACAAGTAACAACCAAAGATAATTTCATTAATTATTTAAATAAACAAGAGTGGCCTAGTGAAATAAAAAAGTCGGACAAAATTCTTCTTTCTTGGTATCTCTTGTGGTACAATATTCCCTCAACTCGCGTTGTGGGTTGTGCATTGGAGAAAATTAGGAATAATTCTTTGAAAGGGTTTTCTATGGTTCCTGTACTTAAGTTGCTTTTACCAGGTACCAATTTTGAAGGAATTGTTGAAATTGAGAAGTTTAGGGTTAGTTTAGGAAGATAATAATGTTATGAAGGTGTAATGTTGTAATATTGGTTGATTTATGTCATTAAAATTATTTATTCTTTTTCTTTTGAGAGAGAACATCAAGAGGGTTTTATAACTTTTTTAATTAAATATTGGAGGGATATGTATTAATTGTTATTAAATAAACATACTGTCATTAAATATGAGATATTGGTCAGCTACCAAACTAGAAATATACGAACTAATATATATAATCAAACATCTTACAAGATCACCTAGAGCTAACATTCCTAAACAAACACCATTGAAAGCTCTGCCTAACAAATATCAACACTAATCTAGCTACTACTACTTAGGCAAAAAAAAGGACAATAAAATGGCCAAAGCAATAAAAAAAAGAATTAAGCCATTGCCTCCTACGAAAAATCTCCTAAAGTCTCAACACCCTTCCCTAAATTCACTCTTATCCTTCAAGCCACATATTATGAGTGATGACTCGTCACATCTCGCATTTTATGTCCTCATATTGAACCTCCAGTTGGATTATTTGACATTATTTTAGCGTACAGAAACTCGTTCCACACATCAGGCACGCCAGGCAGGCACCAGTGAATACAGTCCGCATAACTGGATGGATCGGCCTGTTGTTCTTTCGTCAGAACCTTGCCTTGTCTTAGTGTATGTACAGACGTGTGAGCGTCCTTTCGGAATTCTGACAAGGCGGTTATGTTTATGAAGTGGACCGGGAGTTGACTGGTCAACTCAACAGCAATTGACAATAATCGCCAATCAGTGCCTACATTTATTGGTCCTGTGTGGTTTATTGGGAGGGTTTCCATTGCGCAACGTATTGCATTTGGGTTTCCCCATGAATTAAACCTATTAGAGGGAAATAAAGTTTATATTAGTAAAATAATTGGGAGCAATATTAGTAAAATAATTGGGATTACTCGTGGGCAGGAGACATGCTCATGAAAAACGCCATAGTTTTTTGGGGATCAATGTTGTCTTTGACCCATCTCGCCCAAGTCCTCAAAACTCTTCTATAAGCCACCGTTCTTTCCACCTCTTCAAACTTCACCAACCTCTTACTCAAAAACCCTCTTTTCCTATCAACAAAAAGCACAAAAAATCATCAACACGTGTATTTTGAATAATTAGTAAAGTAAAATAATCAATGAGAGAGATTTTACGTGAGCTTCATCCTTGGACCGTTCATCCACCAAATGTAAGAATTAAAGATCAAAAAGTCGACTCCTTTCCAATTCTCACCGTGCTTTGATATTGATGTGGGCTTAATTATTCTATCCCTAATACTATGTGCATTTGGGTTATCTGAGTTCGACTCGACTAAAAACGGAGCCCAATAAAATTCCAACGTCGTATTATACTCCTACAAAATCAACAAAAAAATTGTAATATGAACCCGTCCAAGTATATTAAATGTATAATAATATGCAAGTAAAAATGTGTATAATTAGGGCATAAATGTAACATACCACAGCTCGAAAAGTGTTGAGCGAGCCGTTTTTAACGAGAATCTTTTTATCCCAAGGAATAACAGACTGAACGAGACAAATCATGGATTCCCACTGATTCCTGTTCAATGAGTCTCCTACAAACATCATGCGTTTATTCCTTAATCTCTCCAAAAACTCTTTGGCATCAAACCTATATTATTTCAAAATAAAAAATAATTTCTCTTAAAAAAATGACCACACAACTTGTCACATATAGAGCACCACAAGGAAATCTGGTTTGTTTATTGCAAAATTAAATGTCATTATATTAAGTGTGTAATAAGTACTAATACTATTGTAGTAACAACCTACTTGGCTACCTAGGCTGATTCTGTTTGTGTACAAGCACATACTATTATTCACAAAAGGACAAAAGACTACAGAGTGAAGTACTATCTATGTTCAAAGCACCAAAGCATCAATCTCACTTTAAATGAGGACAACTTCGTAAAAGTATCTAAACAGTGACGTGTCATAAGGCTTCAATTTCTCCCCCACACTAAAAAGCAAAAAAAAAAAAATTCTCCCTCCACTGACTAAACTTTTCTACATAGTTGATGTGGCACGATAACAAGTCATTAATAGCCAAATAAACTACCAAGTCATCTATGATGTAAACAGTAGTAGAAAAGGTCGTGTGATATATTGCTACTATCATCATTTAAAACTCAATGGGCAGCCACGTGCGCACTATTTAAGGAACGGCCACGTGGCCCCCACTGATTCGACCTACGTAATTTTTTTTATAGAATAAAGAAAAAGAAGAAAATAGCCCTTTTTTATATTCATTTTTAAATAAAGGAAAAGAAAATGGTCGGAAAGAAAAAAAAAAAAAAAAAAAAGCTGAAACGAGACGCTAATAACGAGGCGAGAAAAAAAACGAAAATTACGGAAAAGCAATTAACAGCGCGCCGTACTGAAATCCACGTTGCATATCGTACGGTCCTGATTCAGAACCACTAGATCCAACGTTCCCACGTACGATTCTTCACTAAAGCACTAAAGCGTCCGTAAGAACTATAGCTATGCTACATTTGCTTCTTTGCCCCTTTCAGTTTTCGTAATTACATTCCAAGTTCAAAACATGATAACATACAAAATTTCTTTCTTTCTTTTTTTTTTTTTTTTTTTTTTTTCCGATTAGTGCCCGTAGGCTTTTCTTTCTTTTTTTTTCAACGGTAAAATCCACAATGCAGTATTTAATAACAAGTGTTTGACTCCGTGTACGCTAAAAGAGTAGTTATTTTAGTTATCATTTCTCATAGACGAAAATTTAGTTCAAAAAGTATTAAAATGAAGAATGTTACAATGGTATAACTAAGGCAAGATTTAGTTCAAAAAGTATTAAAATAAAGAATGTTACAAGGGTATAACTAAGGCAAGATTTAGTTCAAAAAGTATTAAAATAAAGAATGTTACAAGGGTGTATAACTAAGGCAAAATTTAGTTCAAAAAAAAATGAAGAATGTTACAAGGGGGTGTATAACTAAAGCAAAATTTAGTTCAAAAAGTATTAAAATGAAGAATGTTACAAGGGTATAACTAAGGCAAGATTTAGTTCAAAAAGTATTAAAATTAAGAATGTTACAAGGGTGTATAACTGACGCAAAATTTAGTTCAAAAAGTATTAAAATGAAGAATGTTACGAGGGTATTATAAATTAAGGCGTACTGACTGTAGCTAAGCTAGAGTTGCTTATATACCCCTTTGAAATACCATAATTGCATCATATGTTTCAAAAATAATGGCAATGTGTATAAGAAAGCTAGATTTGCTTTTTCAGTCATGATTTTGTGTGAAACAACATAAATAGTATTTAGTTCAAAAACACTGAAGAAAAAAACGTATTTTTCACAAGGACATAACTGGAAAAAAGCAAATGTACGTATAGTATACGTACCTGGGCAAGGAGCAAGATCGGGGCTGCCACCGCCAGCGCTGGTACCGGTCATCTTTCCGGCCATTACGCATGCACGTAACCTGCTCAGTCAAGAACACGCACTGCTCTTCCCTGTACAGCGGATAGCTCGCTCCGTCTTCATCGTACAGCCATTCTCCGTCGAACAAATCGCATGATTTTTGGTCCTTCACTCCCACGCTCAGCACTCTCTTCTTCGCTCCCACCAATTCGAACTCGGGATCTGGCGTGTCGCTGTGATTTTGCTCGACCATTCTGATCTGGTTCGGGTGGATTTGTGGGTGGGAGTGGATGGTGATGAACCGGATGTTGTCGGCGGAGTAGAGAAGCGTCGCGAGGAGAACCGCGGAGAAGAGGAGCGCGGCGAAGCGGTGGAGGTCTGGCCGGTTAGGTTTCCGGCCGCCGGAGCCAGCGGCGGCGACGGCGGGGAATGAGGGTTTCCGATGAAGTACTCGCATGGTGAATAGTAAGTAGTGAGTACTGAGATTGTAATTGAATTGAATTGAATTGAATTGAAGCTCTGTTTACTCTGTTGTGATATTTGTTTCTTTTTTCTGACTGAGCTTTCGTTGTTGATACTTATTATGAGGAATGAGAAATAGAAGGAAGATTGGTTCTTTATTACAGCTTAATTAAATGTTTTTTCTTATGTAGCGGGTTGGTTTTCTATTGATTTATAATTTGTTACGTAAATGGATGTATGGTAGGAAATGTTTAATAAGATGTTATCAATGGAGATATTTTTTTTATCTGTAGAGATTTGTGTAGCGGGTTGGGTTTTGGGTTGCTTTATGACTCTGTACGTGAATGGATGTATGATTTGAAATTTAAGGCGGTAGATTGATTTAGTTTAGTTTAGTTTAAGAATGTCTTGTTTTTTTGCGATTAAGGCCTCATAAATGCTGATATTGGATCCGGGTCCTCGCAGGACAAGCTTGACTTGAGAATATTTTTTTTTTTCTTCTTCCGGAATTAGTTGCGACATGTCTTTGAAAGATTGCGCGTTGGACGGGCAGAGTTCAAGCGACCGAATTAAAGCATGTTTTTACTTGTTTTGAATAGCTAAAACATGTTTACTTGGAATAATAAAAATAGTTATCATTATGGTTGAATATGTAATGATGAATTAGAAAAGTAATATGGACTCAACTTAGTGTATATTATCAACTGGACATGATAAATTTTGATTTGAGTACTTGATAATATTGAATCATTATTTCGGCCCCACTTTTCCCAGGTTTTTCGCTGCTACTCTGCCAACTTGTCCTGTGATTTTTTCCTCTGTACCGACTTGTCTTGGACAAGCCTTGGAATAAAAAGAATTTACAAAATGTTTTCATAATTGAGTTAGTAAAAATAGTATTTCTTTGAGTTAGTAAAAAAATTTGAATTGTAAGAATACAAAATAACATTTTTTTTTCTGGCCGCAAAAATCCCCATGTCTGAATTCTTCGGTTTTAAATTATTCTTGCGTGTCACTTGATTGGGCTTTTCTAGAATTCTCTTGATTGGGCCTTGGAATTAAACCTCAACTTTACCATTTTTTTTGGTAAATACAACCATTTAAGAAAATAAATCAATAACTACCATCCCTTTAAAAATAATTAAAAAGCCACCATTTGAGTGGCGGAACATGATATATTTTTAATTTTTCTTAAAAAATCTTAATTACGCTAAAAAATACTGTTCCGCCACTAGTAGTGGCGGAACAGGTTAAATTTTTAATTTTCCGTGATCCTTAAACGGATTTTGCAAAAAAAATATATATAATATATATTGTTCATTGTTTCGTCACGAGAGTGGCGGAACATTATTTTTTTTAATTATTTTTTTTGTTGATAAATTTTCAGAGTGTTTTTAGGGGCAAAAAAAAATAAAATAGATTGTTCCGCCAAGCTTTTTGCCGGAACAAGAATTTTTTTTATTTTTTGACTAATTTCTTTTCTAAATTTATAGTTTACACTAAAAATTAAAAAATTAATCTGTTCCACTAAGGGTTCTGGTGAAACACGTCCGGGCCATTTAGCGGCCTTAAATAATCTTAATTAGGAGAAAAAATAACCACTATGTAAATAACAATGATAATATATTTCATGTTGGGATAGAAAAAAAGAAAAAAATATATTTATGTGATGATTAAATTACCTGCCAATCGATAAATCGGCAATTGTAAAACGCGCATCTATCAGCTGTGACTCGAATTACAACTACTTGTCCAGAACCCTAAATTCCATCAAATATAAAGTTCATATCATTTAGAAATCACTACAAAAATGAAAGACTCTAGGGTTTATTTTTTCTCCTAATTAGGATTATTTAAGGCTGCTAAATGGCCCGGGCGTGTTCCGCCAGAACCCTTAGTGGAACAGATTAATTTTTAGCGTTAACTGCAAATTTAGAAAAGAAATTAGTCAAAAAATAAAAAAATAAATTTATGCCGGCAAAAAGCTTGGCGTAACAACCTATTTTATATTTTTTTTGCCCCTAAAAACACTCTGAAAATTTATCAAGAAAATAAATAAAAAATAAAATAAAATAAAAATACTGTTCCGCCATTTTTTTTTTTTTTTTTTTTTTTTGCAGAATCCGTCTAAGGATCACGGAAAATTAAAAATTTAACATGTTCCGCCACTACTAGTGGCGAAACAGTGTTCTATTTCAACGGGCCGGAGCCTCATCAGATTCTAGGTTTTTTAGCCTAATTAAGATTTTTTAAGAAAAATTAAAAATATACCATGTTCCGCCACTCATAGTGGCAAAAATGGTAGTTTCTTAATTATTTTCAAAGGGATGGTAGTTATTGATTTATTTTCTAAAATGCTTGTATTTAAAAAAAAAAAATCCAACTTTACATATAGCATGATTAAGGTGTTAAAAAAGTGTTTTGCCTATTTCTTTCTACAAAATTGAATCAGACTATTCAGTACAGTCAAATTTTAATTTTAATCAGACTATTTCTCTTTTGTTATTTTGCTCTTTTTTACTAAGTTATTTTTTGTATATTTTATTTCTTATACTCAATTTTAAATTTTACATAATTACATGTGAAACAGATTTTTGAAACAAATCATAATATATCCTATCATAAAATTGTAGGTAAAAAAATGTTGTGAAGTCATGCTATATAACTATACTATATTATTTTTATATTTTGAATCAATTTCAATTGTAATAATTTTTCGTAATTGCAACATCTTGTATCATTATGAACATTACAATTAAATAGTTATCATTATGAACATTACAATTAAGTGCTGGGTATGTTTTATTTTTACATACAACAAATCATGCTATAAGATGGGCGATTTTATTTTCTTCTGAGCATATCATTGTTTTTCCTTTTTTCTTTATAGCCTCAATCGAATCTAAGTTTGGAACCGGAAAGTTAAACAGATGATATATCATAGATGAGTGATGATATCTTGCACCTTTGTCCAACATTATATTTGGCATTTTATCTTAATATATATATATATATATATATATATATATATATATATATATATATATATATATATATATATATATATATATATATTTTTTTTTTTTTTTTTTTTTTTTTATTTATTATTATTATTTTTTTGAAAACAAAACAAGTCAAACAAACATTAACGTACACATTAACTTGAGCAGAAATCCTCCAAAGACAAATAAAACAATAAAAACTGCTTCCAACCATAATATCAGAAAAACATCACAATTCAAAAATAAAAATATCAGAAAAACATCTCTACACAAAACACACAAACACACAAAACTTCCAACCTCCTTAATAACTTAGGTGACAATAACTTAGGTGACGATCGGTAAGATGGTATAAGAGTGGAAGAGATGGGTTATTACAGTCGAACAAGAGTGGAAATAAATAGAATAAATAGATGAAATAGTGGAATTTCATTCTTCCATGGAATAAGGTAAAATTTGAGACAAAAATACATTTCTTTCTTCCACCTTGAGATAACATGACACTAGTAATTAATGCTGAGTTTCTCTCTCTTATTTATTTCCAAACATTTTTTTGTAGAAAAATAAGGATGAAAAACTATCAATTCTCAATAATAATTTCATGAAATCATATATTTAAAATATGAAGATAATTATTCTCATTTTTCTCTATCTAAAGAGATCCACCTCCCATATATTTCTTTCGTTATTCGTTTTTCCATCTCTCTTGTCATGCATAAAGGATTTAGTAAATCAAACAAAATGATTAGAATAAGGACATTGTAGTAATTAGGTATTATTTAAATATTTTAAACCAACTTGTTACTTCATGGATGTTGCCGAACGATTATGGAATAAAATGGAATAACCGCTCTTTCACTCTTCTGCTCTTCCACTATTCCATATTTCACCGAACAAGTCCTTAGAATATCAAACAATATCCTCTCATCATCCGTGGTCACAAAATTAATCGACACACCCTTCCTTCCGAACCTTCTGGAACGTCCGATCCTGTGCAGGTAATTCTCCGGCTGAGTCGGCAAATCATAGTTGTTCACCAGACTCACCTGCTGCACGTCAACTCCTCTCGCCACCAAATAAGTGGTGATCAACACCTCGCTGGACCCGGACCTGAACTCCCTCATGATGATGTCACGAGCATTTTGGTCCATGTCACCATGAGTTGCACTAATCGTGTGGTTCCGGCCGTGCATCTTGTCGGTCAACCAGTCGACCTTGCGCCACGTGTTGACGAAAATGACGGATTGGGTGATGGCTAGGGTTTCGTACAGGTCGCAGAGTGTTGAGCTTCCAATCTTCCTTTTCGACGTTCACGTGAAACTGCTTGATACCCTCCACAGTCAACTCGTCATGTTTGACCAAGATACGAACTAGTTTGTTCATGAATTTGTGGTGGGTTCAAGGACCTCAGGTGGCATGGTGGCTGAGAAGACCCCCACTTGGATCTTTGAATGCAGAAGGAATATTTCGCATATCTACAAACCAAAAAAATAATTCATTCATTAATATTAAGTACAAAAAAAATATATAAATATAAACTATGTAAGGAATAATGACATATCTAATCCTTGAAACCGCAGGACAGCATCTCGTCAGCCTCGTCAAGGACGAACATCTTGATGCCGCCTGGCCTGAGAGAATTCCTATTCATCATGTCATACACCCTGCTAGGTGTCCCAACCACAACCTCTAGAATTCTCTGATCCTCCCTCACAATCGTCCTGCCAACAAAGGCGTGAACCTTGACGCCCAAGTAATCTCCTAGGGCACGCATGACCCTCTTGATCTGCTGTGCCAGCTCGCGAGTGCCTGACACTCGAGGAGAGTGGAGTCGAGCTGTTGGAGGATTCCGGTACAAAGGTGGCTGTTTTGCCGGTTCCGGACTGAGCATAAAAGGGAAATATAATTAATATTTTTTGTCTTAATTTTTAATTTCTGAAGAAGTTGAATAATTTTTAGAGTATCTTTTGCATTTTTTTTCACAAGGGGGTTAATGGAAAATCTTCTATATATATAATTCATTCGGCCATAACTAAATGTAAAATTAACTTAATTAATCAACTAAATATAAAAAATTATAATCTTTAACAAGAATTAAATAACAATATTTAAAGCACATAATTTTGAAATATACCAGCTCAAACAAGCACCATGAATCATCAAATACATGTATTTTTCGAATACAAGTATTTGACATCATACATTAAAAAAAAAAAAGTATTTGACATCCTGCAATACACTAAATCAAACATGCCCTAAGCCCCTAACTAATTCCCTCTCAGACTCTCTCTCACTCAATCTCGATTCTCCACTCAGCTTCGCTTCCAATCTCACCCCCGAAGAACCCTCTCCCTCTCCCACTCTCTAATTCTTTTTTTTTTGGTTGAATCTCTCTTTCTAATTCTTGGTGCCGGGTATGTTTTTTATCCCAATTTATTTGATTTTCAAACTGGTTAGTAACAATCGCCTGCCTAATTGTCTAAAATTCGTAATTTACGTACGCACCAGTTACATCCTTCAATAAAAATGGAGAGTTTGAGTTGCGGCGACGCATCAATGTCCTTCAGCGTCGACTTATGCGGGCACGGCGGGCACCTCCGCCTCCTCCCCTCCCCTTCCCCTTCCCCTTCTCCCGCCGGAGTCAATTTCGTCCTCCCGCCCGCATTCCCCGCCGAGACTGTTGAGAGCGTGAGAAAGTTCCTGGAGGAGAATTACCTCAAACCCGAGCTGGACTCCGACGCTTTCTCCGTCGAGAAGTCAGGTCAATCGTGGGACTTCGACTGGTTCCAGTCCGCCGGAATTCCGTTGGAGGTGTCCCATCCTCGCGCTGTTGTTGCTCCGTCTTGGGCCTTGCCTTTTCGCCGGTCCAACACATGGGATCCCCCTTCTTTTCAGGTACCCTCAATAATAACAATACAGTGTTTGGGTGAGATGTGATTGAAACAGAGAAGGAATTTGTTGTGTGACAGGTGGAAGTGGAAGAGGTGATGGAGGATTCAGGGAGAAGAGTGGGAGCGGCGAAGGATTATGTGAGAGGAAGCCTCAAGAACCGGCCTTTCAGACCTGGAGGCCTAAAAGCGCAAGCTGAGATCGGTTCTGCTGACTCAGCTGCTGCTGCTGCTTCGGTGCCTGAAGGAGCTCGAAACGGGGACTGGGTCAAAGAACTGGTTGACCAAAGTCAAAGTCGGAGTCAAACTGTTCCTCCTGGATTTCATCAAGGACTTGATTGGGGTCCTATCAAGGTACCTCTCTCTCTCTCTCTCTCTCTCTCTGTATCTATGTATAATAGGAGTATGGTTCAAATACTTTGGAAAGTATACTAGAGTTCATACTTCGGACCCTCTCATCCATTGGATATGCATTGTGATCCGTGTGAAAGAGAAAGAGATGCTCTAGTTATTGCCTGGTACGAATCATGATGTATATCCGATGGATGAGAGGGCCCGAAGTATGAACTCCCGTATACTTTCCAAAGCATTTTAGTAATACTTTATATATACTATATATTTACATAAAACCTGTTATTGCATATGACAATGCGCGTTATTGTGGTTCTGTTGTATTATGTTAGGAATATCCTACTAGTTGGACGAGATTGAGTGAAGGCGATGAGTCAGCTGGTAGTGAGAGGCCCACTATTGATGAAAATGTGGTTAGTTTGTGCACTTCTAATCGATTTATTTATTCTTGTTTTTCTTTTCTCTTGAATGTCATATGCAATTCGCATGAACCCTCCTTCTTTTGTTTTGCAGGAGGACAAGTTCTCAGTGCGTTTCGACGATTTGTTCAAGAAAGCCTTTGAAGATGATGATTCTAGCGAAATTGCTGTAGAACAAGTAGAATCACCACTCGCTCAACGTTCAGGAAACGGTGAGTCAGCTATATCCCACTTGTTTCTTTGTACTTAATTAATTAATCAATTAATTAATTGGGATCGTTTTTGCATTCAGATTCACAGTACATTGATCAACAAGTGGAGGTTGAGAAAATATCATCAATAGATGAGATATTGTCAGTGGAGCCAGTCGACAAATCACCAAACAAAAGTGAAACTAACTTGAAGAGTCAAGAAAGAGAGGGTTGGGCTCTGACAGGTGGCAACGAAGAGATTATCAGCCGATTTTACGAATTAGTCCCTGATATGGCGATCGAGTTTCCGTTCGAACTCGATACTTTCCAAAAAGAGGCGATATATTATCTTGAAAAAGGAGAGTCCGTTTTTGTGGCGGCTCATACTTCCGCTGGAAAAACAGTCGTTGCTGAATATGCTTTCGCTTTGTCATCCAAGGTAAAAGAAGTACTTTCTCTCTCTAGATCTCTCTCTCTCTCTCTCTCTAAAATAATTTCTCTTTTTTATGGCAGCACTGTACAAGGGCGGTGTATACGGCACCGATCAAAACGATCAGCAACCAAAAGTACAGGGACTTTTGCGGAAAATTCGACGTGGGGCTTCTCACTGGTGATGTCAGCATCAGGCCGGAAGCGACTTGTCTTATTATGACGACCGAAATATTACGCTCCATGCTTTATAAAGGCGCTGACATCATCCGCGACATCGAATGGGTCCGTTTCGTAATACAATACCACGATTGACTTGATTCTTACTTTTTTTTAATATTATTTAATTGGTTGAATTTAAATGAAATGAAACAGGTGATATTTGATGAAGTGCATTATGTGAACGATGCGGAAAGAGGAGTGGTTTGGGAAGAGGTCATCATTATGCTTCCGAAGCACATCAATATCATTCTCCTTTCAGCCACGGTTCGATTCTTTCTAAATAAAAACGAAATTATTTTTCTTTCTAACTAAATATGAAATTACTCTTGATGTATTAGGTTCCAAACACAGTGGAGTTTGCAGACTGGATAGGCCGTACAAAACAAAAGAGAATCCGAGTGACCTCAACGCGAAAAAGACCGGTCCCACTAGAGCACTGCATATTCTACTGGGGCGAGCTTTATAAAATATGTGAGAACGAGTTGTTTATTCCTCAAGGTTACAAAGCCGCCAAAGATGCGCATAAAAAGAGGACATCATCATCATCATCGTCATCGAATTCCAACTTCTCTTCAAAAGGAAGAGGAGCGGGAGGTGTGAAGAACCAACAAGGGTTTAAGCAGCAACATAATTCTAATCAGAAATTTAATAATAAAGTACAACAACAGCAACAGAAACAGCAACAGAATGTTAATCAGAATTCAGGAGGACCGAGGAGATCGGATGCTTCTCTGTGGATGTTGCTTATTAACAATCTCGCGAGGAAATCCTTACTGCCTGTACTGTACTCTTAACTCTTTCTTTATTTCTTTAGTAATTCTTCTTTGTCTAGTGTTGTTGTACTTGTAATGAGATTTTGATTGTGGATGCTGGATGTTTTAGGTTGTGATATTCTGTTTTTCCAAGAACCGGTGCGATAAATCGGCGGATTTCTTGTACGCTCTGGATCTGACTAACCAAAAGGAGAAGAGCGAGATTCGTGTGTTTTGCGACAAAGCTTTCTCTCGCCTCAAAGGCTCCGACCGAGACCTTCCCCAGGTAACCAACCCTACTTATTACCTTACCTCCCGTTTTATCATGAGTAACCATTAATTGAATAAAGCTTTTTATTTTTATTTTTATGTGTGTAGTTAATTAGAATCCAAAGCTTGCTGAAACGAGGAATAGGAGTGCACCACGCAGGCCTCCTTCCAATTGTGAAAGAAGTCGTTGAGATGCTCTTTTGTCGTGGGGTCATCAAGGTAGGTCTCTCATTTCCATTTAGCATCAATATTAAATAAATATTTTTGCAATAAAGCCCCCGTGTTATGCCTAAATTGCAAAAAAAAGGCCCCTGCATTATCGGAAATTGCCAAAACGCCCCTGCATTATTGCCGAAATCGCAAAAACCTCCCCACTGTTAGTTTTATTTCAATAACTTGTTGAAAAAAATTATTTTTCTTATTATATAAAACTCGCTCTCTTGACAGGTGTTATTCTCAACGGAAACATTCGCGATGGGTGTGAACGCGCCGGCAAGAACGGTAGTCTTCGACACCTTACGCAAGTTCGACGGAAAGGATCACCGGACTTTATTGGCCGGAGAGTACATTCAAATGGCCGGGCGAGCTGGCAGGCGGGGCCTCGATGACATCGGCACGGTCATAGTGATGTGTCGTGATGACATCATCGAGGAGAGCGAGTTGAAGCACTTGATTGTGGGCAGACCGACCAGGCTGGAGAGTCAGTTTAGATTGACTTATACTATGATCCTGCATCTTCTTAGAGTCGAGGACCTCAAGGTTGGTTGGTTGGTTGGTTGTGGGTTTAGTCTTGTTTGATTATTTATTTATATGTTTGTTCGTTTGTGTATTTATTATTTGTTTATTTATTTATTTATTATTTATTATTTATTTGTTTATTATGTATGTATGTATTTATTTATTTGTTTATATCTTTTTTCTTTCTTTCTTTAATTAATCATTTATTTTTTTGATTGTTTATTTGATTAGGTGGAAGATATGTTGAAGAGAAGTTTTGCGGAGTTCCACGCGCAGAAGAATCTGCCTGAAAAGGAGAGAGAACTCCTTCAAAAACTACAAAAGACTCTTCAACCAATTCAGTACAATATATTCTAATTGTTGCTTTTTCTCTCTCGTGTTGACATTTCCATATCCTTATTGTTGTTAATTTGATTTGATGTTCAGATGCATCAAAGGGGAACCGGCGATCGAAGAGTACTACGATCTGGCAACACAAGCTGAGATTTACAGAGAGGAAATTGCCGAAGCGCTGATGAAATCCCCTTATACTCAGCAGTTTCTCTCTCCTGGAAGAATCCTCGTTATCAAATCACAATCCGTTGTATGCATATAGTATATACACATCTTCCTTTCCATTCATCATTATTTCTTTCATCTTTTATTTTCCATTCATTATTCGTCATTATGAATTACTTACAGGGTGAGGACCCTTTATTAGGCGTTGTTTTAAAAAGCCCGTCTACAACCTTCAAACAGTACCTTGTTTTGGTCTTAACAACCGAATCAGAATCCGCTTCTAGTAATTCATCGTCAAATAATGCAATTCAACAATCAAATAAAGACGAATTATCAAAAGGGGGGTATTTCATGGTCCCCAAGGGCAAAAGAGGAATGGACGACGATTACTTATCCGTCTCTTCAACCTCGTCTCGTAAATCGAGTGGAGCCGTCAACATAAAGCTGCCTTATTATGGAACCGCAGCCGGCAGCCCTTATTCCGTTATTCCGCTGGAGAGTAATACCAAGGATATAATGATGATATGTGACAAGAAGATTAAGATCGATATCGTCAGGCTGTTAGAGGATCCGAGCAATTCTGCTTATTCAAGAACCGTTCAGCTTCTGTTGGAACTGAAGAGCGATTCGACGGCCAAATATCCTCCTGCTCTAGATCCCGTTAAAGGTGGGTCATTCATTTTCGATGTGAAATGAAATAAAATATGGGAGATTAGCAAAAAGGCCCTGTGTTATGCTGGAATTGCGAAAGAGCCTCTGGCATTATGAAATTGCAGAAAAGCCCCCGCATTGTTACCGAATTGCAAAAAAGCCCCTGTTGTTACGAACTAACACCGTTAGTTAATATAATTAATCTCTCAAAAGAAAACTTCTTAAAAAATCTTGAAGTAATTTAAGCATGGAAACTAACTATGTTAACTCCTAATTAACGACAGCGGCTTTTTTGCATTTTTGCCAATAACATAGGGGCTTTTTTGGAAACTTGCCAATAATGCAGGGTTGTTTTACAATTTCCAATAACGCAGTTTTTTTTTTTTTTTTTTGCAATTTCGGCATGATGCACGGACTTTTCTGCAAATCTCCCACGAAACATACAATCACGGACATATTTTACATATTTACAATCGAACCTTAACTCGTTTCAATTCAACATGCAGATCTGAAAATGAAGGATATGTTGTTGGTGGAGCAGTACAGGGCGTACAACAAGCTGGTGCAGAGACTCACCGAGAATAAATGCCACGGCTGCATTAAATTCAAAGAGCATCTTTCCGTGATGAAGGAGCAAAAGAGGCACAAAGAAGAGGTGAATGCGTTGAAGTTTCAGATGTCTGACGAGGCGCTCCAGCAGATGCCCGACTTCCAAGGCCGCGTAAGTGAGAAAAATATGAAGGAGATTAAAAAAAAAAAAAAAAAAAAAAAAAAAAAAACTATCTTTTCTGAATATTATGAAAAAAAAACTGAATTTTCAGATTTTAATTAATAATGGGGTCGTTGCACGTTTAGTTCCTGTACTGTTGATTTTGGCTTTTGGGTCCCCGTGCTGTATAAATTGTGTATGTTTAGTTCCTCGCCTGACGGAAGTGGCTAACACCGTTAAATGTTTTTTACACTGTGACTGTTTTGCCCCTTTGAATGATATTAAAACATAATAATTTATTCAACAACAACAACAACAACAACATTGTAGATTTATTTTCTTGGTAAAAATAAATAAAAATATTTTTTTTTCTTTAAAGATCAAAAGGGTAAAATAGTGATTTATAAAAAATCCAACGGTGTTAGCTATTTCCGTTAAGTGAGGGACGGCACTAAACGTGCACAATTTATAAAGCACGAGGGCCAAAAAGTCAGTCAAAAGTAAAGTACATGGACTAATGGTGCATTTATCCCTTAATTGATTATTATATTGCTGATTCGGTTCGTACAAAATGGAATAAATGCAACAGATAGATGTGCTCAAGGAGATAAACTGCATCGACGGCGACTTGGTCGTCCAACTGAAAGGCCGCGTAGCCTGCGAGATGAACTCAGGCGAAGAACTAATCTGCACCGAGTGTTTATTCGACAACCAACTCGACGAACTGGAACCCGAAGAAGCCGTCGCGCTGATGTCAGCCCTAGTTTTCCAACAAACCAACACTTCCGACCCCTCCTTCACCCCAAAACTCGCCTCCGCCTGCCAACGCCTCTACGACACCGCTATCCGATTAGGCGAGCTTCAAAAACACTTCAAAATTTCCGTCGATCCGCAGGATTACGCGAAGGATAATCTCAAGTTCGGGCTGGTCGAGGTGGTGTACGAGTGGGCGAAGGGCACGGAGTTTAAAGAGATCTGCGAGCTGACGGACGTGTCGGAAGGGCTGATCGTGAGGACGATATTGAGGTTAGATGAGACGTGCAGAGAGTTTAGGAATGCGGCGGCGATCATGGGGAACTCGGCGCTGTTTAAGAAGATGGAGAGGGCGTCCGAGGCGATTAAGAGAGATATTGTATTTGCGGCGAGTTTGTATGTTACGGGGGTTTGATGGTTGATTTTGGGTTTTTTTTGTTTTGTTTTGTTTTTGTTGTTTTTCGAGATGGTTGTAGGACGTGATGAGTTTGGACGTGTGTGAGTGAGTGTTGAATGAAAAGCTCACAGAAAATGCATCTTTCACAAAATGAAGTGTACATATAAGTTTTATCATGAGAGATGTTTTATACGAGGAATCGATGGCCAAAAAGAGCTTCTACAAAGTATAATTGTTTTTGAACTACAGAAGACAATTGGATGTTGGAGGATATATGAAACATACACATAGTATCTTCTAAGATCAGATGGGGTCTGATCATGATTTGTTAGAAAGCCAGTAACATAGAATCATATGTGAAGCAGAATTGTACTTATACAAGATTTTGCTTAAACCCGAACATTAAACCCCATTATAAATCATTTTCTCCCCTAATAAACCCTAACCCTAACCATCTTCCTCCTATCTGTCCTGGCCATGCAGTTAATATTCTCTCCTGCCTCTTATCTCGCATTCCATCTGATATCTTGCTCTCAATTATTTGACCTTTCTTTCCTTGTAATTGTTTTCCAGTTACTATCAGTTTTAACTCTCCCTGATATTCTTCTATTTCAATCTTAAATCCATCTGTGATAATTTCCCTTCCCCAAATCCCTTTATTTTCCTCTAAAACCTCTCATACACTACAAGTTTCGCAACAAATTCTACAAAAATTCGTCCATGGCTTGTCTCCAATCTCTCTCAACAAACCCTTCTTACCTCGCTCCATCAAAACCTCAAAAAAGACTCACTACTCTCAAACCCCACGCGACCAAAATCTCTGCGTGCCTCCTCTCCGACCATGAACTCCCCAAAATCTCAACCCCAATTTCTCAATCGAGCAAAGAGATAATGGAAATGGACAAGAACTACATTGTTGGGACTTACGCTCGAGCTCCAATCGTATTGGAAAAGGGAATAGGATGCAAAGTGTATGATGTAGACGGGAAAGAATATTTGGACATGGCGGCTGGAATTGCGGTGAATTCGCTCGGCCATGGCGATACAGATTGGTTGAAAGCTCTCGTTGAACAAGCTGAGACTCTCACTCATGTCAGCAACATTTTCCACACAATTCCTCAGGTCAGAATGCAGTTGAGATTTTTTTTGCTAAAATTAACACGTTTTATCTGAATTTTATAAATACCCATTTTGTCCCCTAAAGAATATAAACATAAACCCAATTTGTTGAATTCGAATACTCAGTATTTAATTATAATTAGAAATAGAAAGAAAAGAAAAAGAGAACAAAAATCAAGAATACGATATTATAACAAAGACCTTCTTCAAAAATTAGAGGGCAAAGTTGAGACTTATAAATAAACTTCAGATAATCAAAACTAATTCATTCCGTCAATACATGGACTAACGGTACACATTTACAAAACACAATAAATCAAATAAACTACACGGATCAACTCTACATTTTTCCCTTTTTTTAACATTTACTCATCACTAATTCTTCTTTTTCCTAATTCTCTCCCCTAAAAGGTAAATCTCGCGAAAAAGCTCGTCGAGTCGTCCTTTGCCGACAAAGTATTCTTCGCCAACTCCGGCACGGAAGCCAATGAAGCCGCCATAAAATTCGCGCGCAAATACCAACGCTTCACTCATAAAAATCCCCAAAACGCCCCTGTGAATTTCCTCTCCTTCTCCAACAGCTTCCACGGCCGGACTCTCGGCTCGCTCGCCCTAACAAGCAAGGAGAAGTACAGGTATTATTATAGATATTATTAATTGAAGTAGCTTGATTACAAAGTAGTTTGTTTTAAGAGAAAATGTTCGCACCACCCGCTTAAATATCACCTAAACACCACCATATTGTATTTTATACTATTTTGAGTTGTCCATAGAACTAATTGAAAAGAAAATATTCTATTAATATACCTTTTTATATTTTTCATTCGACCTTTTTAAATATCAATATATTTTTTTGTAATTTGCCTTCTTGCAATTTTGGCAATGCTAGGTGACAAATAAGCCGGTGATGCATATTATGTCCTTTGTTTTAATATAGAGTTACTTTTTATAAGTACGTTGTGACACCCACTACTAACATGATACGTGAGGTGGTTATTTCGGTAATTATTATTAAAGAACGTGGTTAGCTACAAGTAACGAATCCAACTCACTCAACCAAACCAACAAAAACCAATTATTTTCTCATATCAGGGCTCCGTTCGAGCCGGTGATGCCAGGTGTCGCCTTCTTAGAGTACGGCGACTTGGAGGCGGTGGTGAGGGAGATCGAGAAGGGCGGAGTAGCCGCGGTTTTTGTGGAACCGGTGCAAGGAGAAGGAGGGATTTATGGCGCGAGTAGAGAGTTTTTGTGGGGTTTAAGGAAGGCTTGCGATGAGTACGGAGCCTTGTTGGTTTTCGATGAGGTATGTTGAATTCTTTCTTTTTTTATAGGGTGTATTAACGAAGATTTTTTCATAAACACCCCTATATTTAATAGTGTTTATGGAAAAAGTTGAGAAACCCTTGTCAACTTATTAGAAAAGTTTATAAATAATGACAAGTGCCATAAATTATGGCGCGAGTAAGGAGTTTTTGTGGGGTTTAAGGAAGGTGTGCGATAAGTATGGAGCTCTCTTAGTTTTCGATGAGGTATGTTGAGTTGTTAAGAGAGAATTTTTTTTCTTTTTTGAGGGCATGTTAACGAAGATTTTTTTAAAAACAACCATACATTCTCTAGTGTTTATGTAAAAAGTTGATAAACCCTTGTCAACTTATAATTTTGTTTAAATAATGATAAGTAGCATAAATTATGGGGTTAGGAGTTTTTGGGTGGGTTGAGGAAGGCTTGTGATGAGTATGGAGTGTTGTTGGTTTTTGATGAGGTATGTTGAGTTGTTGAACGAGAATTATTTTTTTTTTTTTTTTTTTTTTTGAGGGGTATTTTTAAGCAAGATTTTTTCGAAAGGAGTCTTATAGTTTATAGTGTTTAATTGAGAATCCCTTGTCAACTTATTAATTTTTTTTTAAATAATGATAAGTACCATAAATTATGGGGTGAATAAGGAGTTTTTGGTTGGGTTGAGGAAGGCTTGCGATTAGTATGGAGCTCTCTTAGTTTTCGATGAGGTATGTTGAGTTGTTGAATGAGAAATTTTCTTTATTTTGAGCGGGTATTGTCAACTTATTAAAATTGTTTTATAAATAATGATGAGTACCATAAATTATGGGGTGAGTAAGGAGTTTTTGTGGGGTTTATGAAAGGCTTGCGATGAGTATGGAGCATTGCTGGTTTTTGACGAGGTATGTTTTGTGAAAAGACCCTTGTTTATGAAAAAAGTATGTATCTTTTGGAATGTTTGAACTTTTTGTTTTCTGAAGAATTGAGTAATTTTTGGAAAAGTGAAAAATGCTAAAACGCCCTAATGTTGAGTTTTTATTTTAGATATGACTTCCGAGTTTATTGTTTTGTTTTCAGAAACAGCCCTAACTCATTTGAAATAATTGATAAATAATTTTAAATTCATGGTTGTCGTTATTTTTGAAAACGAAACTTAAACTTTAGCGGTTTTTTGTAATTTTTAAAATTACAAGCTTTTTAAAAAATGGAGAGTTAACAAATACTTTTTTTTAATATTCCAAAAGTTAGTTTTTTCTTATTTTCGCAACTACATGGCATTTTCAAAAAATTTCCCTTCCTCAAATATCTCGAGTCACTAAAATTACAAAAATTAAATTAAATAAATCGCAGGTACAATGCGGATTAGGTCGTACCGGCCACTTGTGGGCCCA
The DNA here is from genome assembly GCA_024447665.1 of Juncus inflexus. Lineage (NCBI taxonomy): Eukaryota > Viridiplantae > Streptophyta > Magnoliopsida > Poales > Juncaceae > Juncus > Juncus inflexus. The sequence continues at coordinate 2,799,774 of JAJHPC010000014.1, read as the reverse complement.
CGAGGCTTACGAAATTTATCCCGACATAATGACTCTCGCGAAACCCTTAGCTGGCGGTCTCCCAATCGGCGCCGTACTGACCACACAGAAGGTCGCAGAGTCGATCTCCGCAGCGGATCACGGCAGCACATTCGCCGGCGGCCCGCTCATCTGCCACGCGGCCTTGTCCGTTCTGGACAAGATAAACAATCCGGACTTTTTGGCGAATGTGAAAAGTAAGGGGGTTTATTTGCAAAGTTTGCTGAGGGAGAAGCTGAGGGGTTGTGAGAGGGTGAGGGAGATTAGGGGGATGGGATTGATTGTGGGGATTGAGTTGGATTGCGGGGCGGAGCAATTGGTGGGGAATTGCAGGGAAAGAGGGGTCTTGGTTTTGACAGCTGGCAAGGGGAATGTGGTGAGGCTGGTCCCGCCTTTGGTTATTACCGAAGAGGAGCTTGAGTTTGGTGTTGAGGTGATTTGTGAGTGTTTGTTTGAGCTTGATCAGAAATGAGGGGAATGTATTGAGAGTTGACATTTGTTTGAGTGGAAATAATTTGAGGGTTGAATGAGAAATAATTAGAGGTAATTTGTTTTGTTTAGGGATTTTTTAGATGGTTGTAGTGAGGTAATTTGTTGTTTAATGTTGTCTTAGACTGGTTTGAGTTCAGGTCTTTGTAATTGTTTATTTGCTTGTACTGGTTTGAATAAAGGGGTTGGTCTGTTTGGTTTATTTTATTTGCATGTCTGTGCCTGTGTTTTCAACGGAATGATGTCGATTTTGCATTTTGTTATGATTGTATGTTCGGTTGGAATTAGAATAACTTCATTTTTGAGTTCATTAAAAATGGATTTTCTAAGTCCGTTAATTTTACAGAAAAAATATTGGCATTTGAAAGGCTGGTAGCAAAAAAGTGCATAATTCTTAGAAGTTTGATGAAAATATAAGATTTAGAAAGTACAGTTTTTTTTTTTTTTTTGCTATTGAATTTTGAGTTGATAATTTTTTCGAATAAAGTACTTTTAAAGTTTATTTTGAATCAGAAGAATAAAGTTGAGGGCAGATCAATTTGCGAATTTCGAAATATTTTTGAGTCCTTGATGATACAAGATTTAGAAAGTACAGTTTTTTTTGCTATTGAATTTTGAGTTGATAATTAAATTTTTTCCAAAAAAGTACTCTTAAAGTTTATTTTGAATCAGAAGAATAAAGTTGAGGGTAGATGAATTTGCGAATTTCGAAATCTTTTTATGTCCTTGATAATCTTGTGAAATAGAAAAATCTGCCACTAAGTACCAGAGCATAGTACCAGTACAGGCTGGTAAATTGGTAATGATTCATGCACCACGATATAATCTAATCAAAGCCCAAATGAAACTTCTAAGCTACTTGACAAATCTTTTTAATGATAGCATAATTACAAAAACAAAAACTTTTCTAAATTCAGACGATCAAAATCCTACGAACCTTAGTCTCTAGAGCCCATCAATTGTTTTTTTTTAATCGTCCAAACATTTCTCAGGCCGACCTAATTTCATAGCCTCATTATGACGCAAACATACCCACATGATACAATCATTAAATACCCCACCAAAAATAACAGAAACTATATAACACATTAATATAACATTACATTACATATAATACATTTAATTTAACTTTCACATTACCTAGTCTCCCTCCCTCTTTCCATTTTCCAACAATTATTACCTACTTTCTACACCCTTCTACTCTCATAACAACACAAAAAAACTTCCCCAAAATCTTACGCCCTTCCATTTTCCAAACTCACCCCTCAAATCTCACCAAATTCTACCAACCAACCCCTCTCAATCCGTGAGATAAACCCTAGACTGAATCACCGTATGCTCAACCCTAAATCCCGGAACTACCGTAAAACCAACTACAGAACCCCTCAAATCCTCTCCTTCTTGCACAACGCTCTCCATATAAACCTCTGAAAATCTTGCCCCACTTTCCACTTGAAATACCGATCCTACCTTTTCCTCCCAATCCCAATCTTCCTCAAACGAGTAAAACAAACAATGTAACAACCAAATCCTACGCCCCATTTCCAGGAATTTGGAAAACCACTCGGAATCCGGGAATCCGGGTCCAGAACTCACGAGAGCTCTTTGCTCAAGCCTTCCGAAAAAGGAAATCTCCATTTTTGGATGAATTACGGATAAATATTTCGCTCGGCAAAATTTCCCGAATCCTTCCCACTCGCTCAATTGCTTCGCTTTTAACTTATTCACCACTTTAAATTCCTCGAAAAATCGTTGCTTGTCCCAAGTTTCCCGCTCGGTCAAGAAACTTAGGTTAAAATCGCGATGGTGGAAATTTGAGAACATTTTTTGACAAACGTAGGATTCGAAAAAGTACCGTCTATGATTCGGATTCGAAAGCCGGACTTTTGGGTGGACTGCTTTTGCAGCTAAATCAAGATCCCAATTCGCTGAAACCATCTCTTTCACCATCGTTTTTACGAAAGACCGCACGGATTTTACAGCGCAGCGTAAAACGGTTAAGAAATGGGTCGGGTTTAGACCCGATAAGTGGAGCCCGTCGAGGGAAGATAAATTTCGGATTTGGGTTCCAGGATAAATCCGTGATTCCAAACCCCGGTTTTGCTTCTCCAGTTCCTCCAACTGGGATTTCAAATCCCGGATTTTCGCGTCCTTCGTTTGGAACTCGGATTCGACTTTCCGAGCCATTATTTCGTAAGTTTTGACCAGGCTTTGCTGCTCTCTCAGATGAGCTGTCAGAGGCGAAATCTGTTCGGTTTCCAATTGATTTTTTAAAAACGCTTGTTTTAATTCCGACAAACGTTTTAACTCTGACACGACGAGCCGATCCGACCGTTGGATCGTGTCAGGATCGAACGGATTTTCCGCCAGCTGGATTTCCGCGTAACAAGCCTTTATCGCCGAAACAGAGGAGAATAGATTTGCTATTAAGCATTGTAAAGTTTCGAGCTTTTGTCGTTTCCACAAGTAGTTGTCTAGATTTGTGGAGAGTTTGAGGTGGGAGATTGTGAGCTCGGTCTCGTCAGAAGAAGAGGCGTGGTCTTGTGGACCGGGTCCGTGGTGGTCTAGTGGACCGGGTCCGCGGTGGAACCAGCGGATTTTGCTGAAGGCTTTGTTGATGGTTTGTAAGTTTGTTGGTGCGGTTGGTTTGAGAGACTCCATTTTGAGAGTTGATTTGTTTTGTGTTTTTTGTTTTTCTGTAGAGGGAAATAAGACTGTAATTGTTAGAAAGGGTTGTGGTAAATTTGTGCGGGTTTTTTGAGCAATTATGGTTAAATGAGAAAGGGTTGTGGTAAAATAACCCCCAATATTAGAATTATTGCCCAAAAAAGGGTAAATGTAACCAATTTAGGGCTTCAGTTGGTCCTTACTCAAGCTTTGATTGTGCCTTAATTCATACTCCACACGGTACTTTCTAAAGCACTAAAACACCAGTAAAGTACGCATGCAATTCAATTTCACTTTAGCAATTTCGGAAATTGACAAAAAAATCATACTGTAAATTGACAATCTTTCTTCAGGCTTATAAATTGTCATTCTTACTGAAATTGCCAAAATGCCATCGCCAAATTAACAAAAAATCAGTAGCAACTTGACAAATTAGCTCAAAAGGTCAAATAAACCCAAGTTTACAGTAAATGTTCACTAATAATCAACCCAAATGACCCTCAAAACCATTCTCATTTCAGCAATCAAAAACAAAAAAACAACCAACCATCGTAATAATCCTCAAACCATTCTCATTTCAGCAATCAAAAACACAAAAAGAACCAACATACCAAATGATCTCAAACAAAAAAAAAATAAAAAGAACCCAATAAAAGAAGAACGAGTAGCTGAAAAAACAGAGAGAAAGAGAGAGGAAGTACCCACCAGAGAGAGAAATAGAGACAAGTAGAGCTGTCTCTTGACGCTTTGACCCAATAAAATACAATATCGAAACAAACGTTACAAACCCTTCTTATTGGCTGAGAACCTCTATTGATTGAGAGAGAGAGGTACCAAACTACCAACAATGGAGATGAGAGGAAAGAAGAACAATAAAGAATGAAGAAAAGAAAGAGAGAGAAAGGAGGGGTCTTGGAAAAAGAGAAAGAAAGCAGAGAATTATGATGGTATTAAATTGAAAAAAAATTATTATTATTATTATTATTAGATAAAAATTGAGTAGAGAGAGTGGGAGGTTAGTAATTAAAGGGAATAAGAAAATAAAATAATAAAAAGATGCCATAATCATTTGCCATTATGTGTGGCTTAAATTAATTAATCAACATCCTTATTCTCGTATTGATGGCACTATGTGGGAATTAAAAAACATGTTGAGGTCATTCTTTCTTTTATTTTATTTTTTGAGATTCATGTTGAGGTCATTTTTTCAAATAAAAGAATAAAAATTCTGAAAAAAACAAAAGTAAAAGTAAGAAGATTTATTGTTCTTTTCTTATTTTAGTTTTTGGGTTCTTTGTTTGTGAGTTTTTAGAGATATTGGATAAAAAATGGGAAGAATAAAACTATAAAAGTAATTACAAAAGGCTATTGGTAATTTGGCTTTATATACAGGGGGGCTCTCGCATATTTGGAAGTGATATAAAGTAAAAAAAACAAGTTCTGATCATGATTCACAATTTTAAATTGGAAATAATGGGCTGTATAAATGAGACTTTACAGTCATGGATTTCTCATGTTGATTTGAAATGTCATAGTATCAGAGATCAGAGATTGGACTCTTAAGTGGATATCATCTCCAGTTAGAACAAAATCAGGAGTGATCCATTGACAATACTAATTACATAATATTGTGACAACGAAAAATGGACTGCAAACGAGTCTAGTTCCGGTGAGCTAGACCCAACTTAAACTCACACTAGCTTGGTTCAAAATTACTTTACAATTTCAAACTAAAAATTCTGACTTAAACTCGACTCCAGCTAGCTCGATTCGACTTGATATCAGCTTGAAATTAAATCACATTATTAAATTGACATGTCTTGAACTCGAAACAAGACTCAATTTTCAACTCAAAATTTCATCTAAATCTAAATTTTAATGAACCGACCACCTATTATTTTCATATTTGAGCTACAGTCTTAAAGAGAGATCACCAGTTATTTGAAAATGGAGAGTGAATGAAAAATAAAATGCAATGCCTTGAACAATGTGAAATGGCAGCAATGGCTCAAAGAATATAGTCCCCATCTTGATTCTGTTCAAGAAAAATATAGGTGCAATTACTTTTTATTGACCCAAGTTTTTTTTTGATAATTTAACCGATTTTTTTTCGATTACATATTCCGTAGAATACCCCACACCTTCTGAAAGTTGAATATTGTCTTGATTGGTTGATTAATTAGAATTAACGATTCATAATTTTTAATCAAGTTAGTAAGTTTACTTCAAGATAAAGAGTGTCGAGTCATAATTTATGTAGCACTCACACTATTACAAAACCTTTTCTAAGTTCACACAATCAATCGTACTAATAAAAATCATAACATCTAATTGGTAAATCAATTAATATTTTTTTTTTTGAATAAAATGAGGGTAAATCATTTAATTAATCAACCCATCTTAAGTTCTTAACCAGACGCGAATCCAACCCAATCTAAACTACAAAAGCAAAACTTAAAAAACACGCTCATGCAAGTCTTAAATCATAACATCTAATTGGCAAGTCAATTAATTAATCAACCCATCTTAACTAAATGCAAACTCAACCCAATCTAAACTACATAAGCAAACTAAAAAAAACGCTCATGCAATTCTCGCCAAAACGCCGACGAAAGGAGCGGGCGTGACGGTAGTCGGTTCAGCCTGCTGATAATTATGTCTATCATCAGCGTACTGATCATTTGCATCTGGCCCACCAACAATTGCACCATCAATTACATTAGGGTTTGGCGCGTTTTTGTTGAACCAAGTGCTAAATCCTCCTTGGCAAGTGACGGGCGAGTTGTCTTTTTTGATCGAGATAATCGATGCGCCTCTGTGGTGCACTTGACCGGGATAGTTCGATCCGAACCCAACCATGTAACTCATCTTCTTTGGGTTCGAGCCGAGTATATAATCAACCTGATAAATGGTAATTAAAATATTTTTCATTAGTCTTTGTTCATATATATAGCCTTCAAAAAAATACTGAAGTATCAAAACTATAACCTAACAACAATCAGAACTGAAATTTGTTATATATTGAATTGTAGCACTTAGAAGGGTGAATTTGAAAGGAAAAATTGCCAACAAGCCCATACATTATGCCTAAATTGAAAAACAAAACAATATTTTTGAAAATGGAGAAGAAAATTCTATTTTTACAAAAATTGCAGAAAAAAAACAAATTTCATAATTTAAACATAATGTCTAATTTTGTACAACCGAGATATATTAAAAACATTTTACATATCAAACTTTCTAAACAGTAAACCAAAATAATTACCTGATTTTTTACAAAATTGATGATCTCTTGTGGAGAAACATTACCACCAGGGCACTGTAAATTCCATCCTTTAGTCGCCAAATGATCGGCATGAGTCGAGAGAACTAACATTGCTGACGTGGTATACTGGAAGTTGTTCCAAGGCTGCCACCACAGCATGCCACCTGGACTCATTTTCACGTTGTTATTTCCCTTCTGAAGCGTCGAGCAGATGAATTGGTCGAGATTGCTCGCGAATTGTGCGTATGGGCCAGAGTAGGATAATTTTCCAGCTACTGCCAACTGCAAAATATTGTTTTCATTATTTGAGATAATGTTGTAAGTACTATATACATTTATAAGTGTCAATATATGTTACAATATATATTTTGTAATACATTGTGATAGTTTTTGTCAATACATTTTTAGTGTTTAAATTAATATACGTTTTGTAATTATCAGTGAACTTTTTTATAGATATCATATATACATCTTTTTTTTTTGTGGCGCATATATACATCTTTGATTACTAAACATAATGTTAAGATGTATATTGAAAACATAATTTGCTGAAAAATGTACATTCGAAGTTAAAAAAAAAGGTACATCTGATATCCAAAAAAGAAAAATGTGAACATATAGAAAGTATACTGATAAGCACACAATTAAAACATTTTAAAAAGATGTAACAATTAGTAATGCTTACCTTTGAGATTAGTGCTTGAGCACCGACATATTTGTCGTCCCAACTGAAAAGGGATCGAACACCGCCGTTATTTCCGCTGCTGATGGAGTTTAAGTACGTTTGGTTGCCTGTCACGTGGAAAAGCCATGCAGCAGCCCATATAATCTCATCCTGTGTGTAAAATTTTCATAGTTAATTATTAAGAATATATACCGAATTATTAAGAATAATGAATAATTTATAGAAAGATAACTTTTAATGTAATGCTAATTAATTCCCCTATTTTGGCACAATTTTCTACAATTTATCTTATTAATGAAAAACTTACATCATCTCCACTGCTAGAATAGGATTCCCCAGCTACAGACACACTGTTTTGGTACAAGCCTCTATGATTTTTCGCAAAATCAAACAACTGCACCAAAAAAACGAAAAAAAAATCAAAAATTAAATTTTAAAATTACGCATAGAAAAAAAGCAAAAGAAATTTAAAAGTCATAAAATTTAACACATATAATTGCTTGGCATGGTTCATATTACAATGTATTATGAAATAATAATTCACAATATTATAATATGATGTTGTGTAATATAATATTTTATTTCACTATTTTACATAAAATAGTATTTTATATAATATATTTTATATAGATCAATATTTTAGGTATTACAAAATTGTAAAACAAAAAGTATGTGTTTTAATAATATCATGCATATCATAAACATAATATCGAAAAGTTTTGTCATAAAGTATTATATCACAAAACACATACCTGTTTGGCATGGTTCAACAGGTTGGATGAATAATCAGAATCCTTCTCCCCAAAGGCCATCGACGCGGCAGCAAAAGCCGCCGCAGTCTCAGCGGCCACATCAGACCCCGGCTTACTCTCATCGATCTTATAACTCGTCCTCGGCGTGCTCATATCTTCAGGCCTCTGCCAGCACTGGTGATCCGAATTCCCTTCTCCGACTTCCACGTACAACTCGTTCGGCTTCGTGTGAGCCTTGATTAGATAGTCGGTTCCCCATTTGATTGCGTCTAGTGCGTTTTGTAGCTCATTCCTTTTGGAGAGTTGGGGGGAGTATTCGACCACGCTCCATGAGAGGAGGGTGATTGTGAAGGCCATTGGGAAGCCGAATTTCACGTTGTCTCCCGCATCATAATACCCGCCCGTTAGATCGATCTATAGAAGATTTTGTACAAAGTCAGTTTAAAGTTATCTTGTGTTTAGTAATATTTAGCATCTATTTGCTATGGATAAATATCTTATACATGATATTTAATCATGATTACATGTGGCATATACATTGTTGATTATTTTTGTTATATACATCTTTGCATAATATATAATTTTACGATAATTTTAACAATATATGATTACTTGGCAGTACTTTTTAAGTTGTTGCATTATTTTTCTTGGCCTAATGGTGAATAATGACATAAATTTACAAAAAAAAAAAAAAAAAAAAAATTCTTGAAGAAAATGAAAAATAACTTACGCCGGCATCGCTTCCGTCTTTTAGAGCCGAATCAGCGCGCCATGTAACCCATTGATTTGATGGCAATTTTCCGGATCTTTGTGCCTCAAAATATAGCAAAGATTTTGTAAGGGCCGAACCATAATCAAATTGTGCACCTGTTTGAACCAAAAGTGACGAGACAAGAAGTCCTAAAACAAAAAGCAACCTAAGAGCCATGATGTATAATTATTCTCTTTTTTGTGTATTTTATGTTGCTATTTTGTTGTATTTATAGATGAGATTATACATGCATTGTGTTTTATTTTGTTTGGAGAGAAGGAATACGATCTTTGCAATTTTGTTAAGTGTATTTACTTATAAATGCAAATCGCTGATTGTGGAAAGAGAATATATAACGTTGTATCATAATTATTGAATTAGGAATTAGTGAAGATTTTTGTGTGGGATCCATGAGGATGCACGAGATAGATACTGAATCTATTTCTAATAGAATTATAATTTGGGAGCCATTTTCCTTAACGGGCAATTGAAATATTTTGTTTGACAGTTTTAGTAGTAATAAAATCGTTAGTTCGTTACTGCTATTGGAAAGTATTGGTCTGATTTGCTTCCTATTTCTTTGATAGACTCGATTATTTAAGATAAAATGTCATATATAAAGTATGGACAAGGAAAAAGGTGCAAGACGCAATCTATGATAAATCCTCTGTTTTAACTTTCTGGTTCCAGACTTTAATTAGATTCGATTGGAGGGCCATTGAAGAAAAATTTCAAGAAACAATGATATGCTCAGGTGAAAATCAAATCAGCCCGTCTTAATAAAAGTGTGTGTAAAAAAATAAAACATGTAAAATACAACACTTAATGTATAATATTAGTAACTATGATAATACTCAGTTTATCAAAGTTATTTTTTTTTTCAAAAAACTATGATAAACCGAGTACTTTAATCGTTATGTTCAATTTGATACAAGATTATGAAATTACAATTACAAAAATTAAAATTAAAATTAAAATTTGAAATTACTTCACAAGATAAACATAACATAGTATAATTTTATAGCATGACTATATAATATTTTTTATAGTTATAATTACATTACATATATTATAAATATATTAGCTATTATGATTCGTTCCAAAAATATTGTGTTTCACATTTAATTTTATAATCAGTAGCTAGGTACATATAAAAAGCGCTATAATATAAAAAAATTCATTCCATGATTTTAGTAAAAGCAACATAAATTTTAATTTATGATGATTCGTCTTATAAAAAGATAATATTTGACATAATGTTCAAAAAGGAGATATATGATCTCTTGGAAGACATCCGTTAAAATTGGAACGATTAGCATGGCCCCCGTGCAAAAAGAATACGTACAAATCGAGAAAAAAAAATAGATATATGACACTATATAGGGAAGAAATGGTGTGTATATAGGAGAAAGTAATAGAATGACTTTTTGTAGCATGTCCCCACTATTTGTTTGCCTTGTTGATTTTTTTGCTTGAGACGATGATCTGCAGTATGGATATATTATGCAAATGAACACATCACATAAGAATATTGATGAATCGAAACGCATTTAGATAAAGTAGTATTGTGTGGTTCTCAAGAGTCATCGCAATGTTTTGATGCGACGGTTCTTATTATATTAGAAATAAAACACAAAACATTAATCTAACCAATTATATAATATTATATTATGCTAATAATCAATTTTAGATTGATATATAAAATTAGTGAAATCGAGCAACCGAAGCACGTGACATTTCTCCCAAAATTGGTCCGTACACAGAAAATTAATCCAAACATTCATAGATCGTCACAAAAATATAAGTGAATGTGGAAAACTAAGGATTTAATGGTTTGTAGAAACCAAAGAAAGAACACCAAACACCAATTCATAAAAATTATATGATGTGTTAATAATCATGCATAATTGACATAGAATATTAATAATTTAGAATTGAAAGGCTAAAAATTGAGCAAATTTCTTGATGAGATGACTGACAAATTATAAATAGGTTTAAAAGCTTAAAAAATTTCTATCCTCACATTAAGCCACATCAGCCCAAAAAATGATCACCCTTTGATTTGAATCTAAAGGCTAAAATAAACTTTTTTCTTTTAATATCCATGGCTCTCACATGGCATTGATATGTTGACTTTTTTGAATAATTATCTCAAAAAATAATTAAATAAGTTCATGTTAAATTAAAATATAAATTTTTTTATGTAACATGATTTTTTTTATTTTCTATATTTGCATTTGATAGAATACATATGAAATTTGTGGGCCAGCCATTATGATAAATTATTAATAGGTTATATTTCTAAAAACAAATTCTCTCATCTCATTAAACCACATAGAAATTTGATATTGACTATTAAATTTAGAGGTGGCAAATGGGCGGGTCGGGTCATTTGGGTTCGGGTCCTTTTTATGTCTGGGTCATATTCGGGTTTGGTCAACACGGATCGGGCCGGGTCGGTTTGTGATCTTGTTTCGGTCGGATCTTTTTCGGGTCAAGAATTTGTCGGGTGAATTTTGGGTCGGGTCGAGTTGTATTCGGATCTTGTTCTGGCCGGGTTAAATGAGTTTGAGTTATTTCGGGTTCGGATTGATTTGATATTCGGGTCATGTGAAATTCAAGTCTCTTCATGTTTCGGGCAAATTGGGTTCGGGTTATTTTATGAATTTCTAGAGGTGACAAAACTATCCCGAAACTAAGAAACCTATATGACCCATCCGAAATATTAGATGACTCAAGTCCTCCTAACCGGGGACCCGAACCGAAATGATCCGAACTTAAAATTGACCTTAACCTGACCCGATCCGATTCCAACCTGATTCTTTCCGAGACCCAAATAACTCTAACTCAAAATTGACCTCAATGTGCATCAAACTATCAATATGATACCCGAAATAAACCGAACATGAAATAACCTGACCTGATGGATCTGATGATCCGAAAAAAGAACCCGAAAGTCGCCCGATCCACCCGATACCCTACCCGACCCAACCAGACCCGATCCGGATATTATAGAAATATCAAACTACCCAAAACCGTCAAACCCGAACCTGAAGAAGCCGGACCAAAATGATCCGAACATAAAACTAACCTAACCCAACCCGACTTGAACCTACTAAAACCCGAGACCCGAGCCGAAAACTGACATGATTTTGTGTCAATATGAAACCGAATACAACATGTTTACCACCTCTACTACGTGTTTAGCCCGAATAACCGAACCTGGTTTTGACCCGACTCGCCGTTTGCCACCTCTACATAAATCTAAAGCTACCAACATGACCTGAATCATGACTCGAACCCAAAAGACCCGCCCAACCCGCTCGAAGCCCGAACCCGCCCGTCCTAGACTCGATGTACCCAAATTCATGTACTTATGAGTTATGATATATCAATTTGAAATGTAGATAAATTGAATTGGTATAAAATAATATATTTCATATTCAATAAGAAGTATTATGATACATTAAGAATACTATGTTATAAAATCATGTTGAAACATATTAAAAATGATCACTTAATTCATTTGACTTATATTAATAATATGAGACAAAGAAAATTATCGAAGAGGTTGAAAAAAATAAGATGGGACAATTTTGCGGAAGAAATTGGCAAAACCCTTTTGGGACTTTGTTGTGTTTAAAGTTGAGGGTTAATTCTAGAAAGGCCTAGTCAAAAGAATTGTACAAAAGCCCAATCAAGAGAATAAGGTAGTAGTGAGAGAGGGAATTAGGCTAGTATAGAGAGATGCGGTTAAAAGACTAAAGAGGGTGAAGAAAAGGGAAAAGGGAGAAAAAAAGTAATTATGGTTGGTTACTTTGAAGGGTAAATGAAGTCCCCTCCCTAAATTTAAAGAGAGAGAAGGAATTAGCTTAATTCAAACTCATGAGCTCAGCTTAGAATCGTTTTGGCTCGCGTCGAATTCGAGCTGTTTTAGAACAAGCCGAATGAACATGAGCTTTTATGACAGCCCTAGCTGTTTAACAAGAAATTATACACATACCACAAGAGGCCAATTATACTTATATTAACATCTACTGTATTACAATAACAAAATGTTCATAGAAACGTAATTAACATCTGCATATTGACAGGAAGCAAGAAATTGTCTCAAAAAAAATGACAGGAAGCAAAAAATTAATACGAAAAAATTCCAAAATATCTGAACACCTTCTAACATGCGGGAAAAACAGTTAAATAATAAATGTAACAAAAGAAATTCACAGATTATTACATGATGTAACCATATAACAAAAGCTACATTACAAAAAATATTTATCTTATTTCAACATTTATATACTGGGGAATAGTTACTTCATATCGAAAATATAAGAAATTGTTACAAGATTTGATTTTCTTATTCAGGATTACTAACAGATAATTCAGTTGAAAGATTCAATTAAAACAAACAAAAAAGAATTATTGATATTTCAGTACAAAAGCACCTCAAAAAACAGATTATTGGTATCCAGGATTTTTGGAAATTATATATTGTAAATTACTCAATAGAAACACAATTGATATCTGCATATTGACAGGAAGCAAGGCATTAATACGAAAAAATCTGAAATATTTAAGCAGCTTCCAACTCTCGGGAAAAATAACTAACAAATTCAACAAAAATGAATATCATGGAATATTACATTATTTAATCATATAACAAAAGCTACATTAAAAGAATATATACCTTATTTCGACATTTATATACTGGCGAATTACTTACTCCATATCTAAATGCATCACAAGTTCACATAGTAGTAAATATTGCAAAAAACAACATAAAATATAAGGGGATTATTACAAGATTTGATTTTCTAATTCAGGATTACTAACAGATAATCCAGTTGAGAAATTCATTTTTAAAAAAAAATAAAATTAACTGTATTTCAGTACAAGAGCTCGTCAAAAACCGGATCCACACTTCCACCCCACTTGCCGTGATAAAGTTCTAGAAGCTTCTCTGCTGGTGTAACACCTTTATATCAAATAAAATATTCACATTAAAATATATTTTCAACTGTTCTTACTAAAAAGAAATACAAATTAAAATATTTACCAGAATTAACTACATCAGTAACTTCTCTCAAAAAGCCAGCTTCTTTGTAGCCTCTTCTCTCCAATCCATCCTGTACAATTAAATAAAATTTAAATAATCACAAAAATATTAATAGAATATAAATACATTTTAATTATTAAAAAAAAATTAAACCTTGGCCATTTTTAAAACATCGTCAGCCACATGTTTCAACAGTCCGTCGCGAAACGGAGTCTTCAATCCACTAACAGGCACCTTTACAAATCAAAATATTAATTGTTAAATTAGATGGAAATATAAAATAAATGATAATAATAATAATAAATATTAAGTTAAAAAAAAATTTTGCACCTTTCTTCTTAGCATATCTCTTTCTTCTTTCGTCCAATCAGCCGTCATGTCTAGAATGTTCTGCAGTGATACCTCATCATATAATAATCCCACCTGCCAAATATAGAATAAATAAATAAATAAATAATAAAAATATAAAAATAAGTAAATAAATAAAATTATATATATAATAAAATACCCAAAATGCAGGTAATGCACATAATCTTCTCCACGGACCGCCATCAGCTCCTCTCATTTCCAAATACCTTTTCAACCTCACCTAAAAAATAAAAAATAAATAAAATATAAAAATATAAAATATTAATAAAGATGAGAGAAATGAAAATGAGAAAAGATAAATAAACCTCAGGAAAAATGGTTGTGAGATGATTCTCCCAGTCATTTAATGTCGGTAACTCGCCTGGAATTGACGGTAATTTTCCCGCCATAAAATCCTACATAATTTCAAAAAATTAAAATTAAATTTTGAATAAATAATGAAATTAAAAAGTACTTAATATATATAGAGAGAGAAACAAACCCTAAAAGATAGGCCAGTACAATCAACATATCTCTTGTTTCTATACACGAAATACATCGGTACATCTAAAGCATAATCCACATACTGTTCAAAGCTGTATAGTAAGAAATACATAATCAAATATTTCAATTATAATTATTAAATTGTCATAAAAAAGAAAATTTAAAAGTAAGATTTATTATTTACCCAAAAGAATCGTCAAAAACAAAAGGGAGCATGCCGCATCGATTATTATCTGTATCAGTCCATATCTGACTGAAATATATATTTTATTAAGTTAGTAAAAAATATAATAAAAAAATATAACATACAAGAATAAAGATGTAAGAGTTTTTTTAAAAGACCTTCTCATGCTAAGAAACCCGTTCGGTTTTCCTTCTGTGAAGGGTGAATTTGCAAATATTGCAGTTGCAATCTATTTAGAACATTAAAAATAATAATAAGCATTAAAAAAATAAATAATAAAAAGAGAGAAAAAAAGAGAAAAAAAAGGAAGAAATTTGCACGTACAGGCTGAAGAACAAGACCGGCGCGAAATTTCCTAATCATATCCAGCTCAGAACTAAAATCAAGATTAACCTAATCATAAAAAAATATAATAAAATTATAACTTTTAAATGAGAATTTTGATAGTAAAATTTTAAATGAAAGATAAATAAATAATTTACCTGAACTGTACATGTGCGAAACATCATGTCAAGACCAAGCGTACCAACTTTTGGCATATAATTTCTCATTATATCATAACGGCCCTATATTTTCACAATAAAAAAAATACAATAATTAGTAATCAATAATTCTATATTGTGCAAGAATAAAAAGAAAAAAATTATAGAATAATAGTACAAAAATGATTATACTTTTGGCATAATTGGTATGTCTTTTAAACCCCATTTTGGCTGGAATCCAATTCCAAGAAATCCAATTCCCATTTCTTCTGCAACTGCTTTCACCTAAAAATAAACACAAAATTAATATAAAATTAGATCAATTTTGTGTGAAATTGACCTAAATTGGTTAAATTGCAACATAAATTACCCAATTGAAGGTCCAATTGAGGTAAAATTGGATAAAAGTGAGGGTTAATTGCCCAATTGAAGGCTCAATTGAATCTTAATTAACGCTAAATTAGGGCAAAATAGAGAAATTAATTTACCTGATAAAGATGTGAATTTACTTCAGCACAAGTTTGATGAAGAGTTTCAAGTGGGGCCCCACTTAGCTCAAATTGACCACCTGGCTCCAATGAAATACTTTGTTTACCCTAATTTAAG
Organism: Juncus inflexus; assembly: GCA_024447665.1. NCBI lineage: Eukaryota > Viridiplantae > Streptophyta > Magnoliopsida > Poales > Juncaceae > Juncus > Juncus inflexus. The sequence goes on along the minus strand of JAJHPC010000014.1, from coordinate 2,783,967 downwards.
AAAATAAATAATTAATTAAATAAAATATTATTTTTATTTATGGAGGGAATTTCATATTTACATTTCCAAAACAAAAAAATATCCTGTTTACCCTTCTAAAAATACAAATATCAAATTTACCCTTCAAAAATATAATATGTATCATATTTGCCCGTATAGAAATGCAAATATCAAATTTACTCAAATTATAAAAAAAATATCACTTACCCATTTTAAATTTTTTATGTCCACTAAAAAAAATTAAAAGGGCAAATATTATATTCTTTAGAGGGGTAAATATGACATATGTTCGAATTTCAGAAGGGTAAATTTGATATTTACATTTTTAGAGGCATAAATATGAAATTTTGAAGTTTTGGAAGGGCAAATATGAAATCCCCCCTTAATTACAAGTATATTGGACCTGTTTTATACTATAACAAATAATATAAAAAGACTTAAGAGTTAAGATTAATATTGACCTGTTGTAAGCCAATTATATAATCGCCTTCCATTATTTTATCCCAATCAAATCGCTCAGAAATTCCGTATAATAATTCGCTAATTTGTTCGTATTTCATTGGGCGTAAAGTCCCAATTTCAAATCCGAATTTCTCATGCTCAGTTCCAATCCTGAAATAAAATAATTAAACTTAAAATTTTCAGATTTTTTATCCTCGAAAAATTAATAAAATATTTGGGTATGTTAGCACATAAGCATCACTATCAAACAAAGGTTCAAATAAGCTGGACTATAATTTAAATAATTAAAAGATTCTAATGTTATATTCTTAGATGCTTAATCTTATTTATTTCGCAAGTTGTGTAATTAAATAAATTATTCAACATGCTGCCAGTTTTTCTGAAACAAAAAGGAAAATGAGTAGTGAACAGATATAACCGCATTTAAGTACCTCTAAACTTAATAATTTCAAAATATAACCCCAAAACAAATTATTTGGACAAAAATTCCCCTTTCCATTTTACAAAACCAACCTTATCATAAGGTACTTGGTACAAAAAAGAATTAACTACCCAAAAATCAGAATTCCCAAAAACATACAAAATTCCGAAATTACCTCCATTTTTCTTTAGTTTTACAACCAGATGCTAAATACGCAATAAGATCCTCTTTCGTCAGCGGTTCAGTGGCAACCACTGATTCCTCAGTTGGAGGGCTCGCATGCAAAACCAATCTTTCCGCTCGTTTTATTCTGTTGTGGCCGCCAAAAGTTTTGAACTTTTCACTGAATCTGAGCTCCTTCTCCTTCAATTTGAGGTTTAGTGCATCATTTCGGTGGAGGTTTTGGTAAATTTGTAGTCTTGAAGCAACCGCCATTGTTGTTTGGTCCGAATCTCCTACATAATTCCGACAATTAAATCAATTCACTAAATTAAACTGAAATCTTAAAGGAATATAGCTGTTGGGTCGAGACCAACTAAAGTATTCCAGCTTATTCAATTAAACTGAAATAAGATGAACTGAACTCGACCAGATTTAACTAGTGAAATTGTAAGAATGAGGATTGAAGAAACAACTCAGCCTTTTTTTTGAATGCAAAAGTAACTCAGCCTTTATACCCAAAAACAGGGAAGTGGGGAAATTGGATTACCAAGAGTAAGTACTAAGAAGCGTGTATGAATCTAGGGTTTGAACTGAATCTGGTCGGATTGTGAGAGGAAGAAGAAGAGGAAGAAGAGGAGGAGGTGAGAGAGTGAAGCAGTGGAAGTAAATATAAAGCCAAGGATTTGTTTGGCTTTCGAGGCTGAGGCAGCCTTGGCCAAGCTCTCTTTATTTTATTCTGAACTAACTATATTTTTTTGAGGATTAGGAATATTTAATGACAAGAGAAAATACACGGATTAAAATATATTTTTTATAGAATAAGTATTATCCTAAGTCATCAAATAAGTCACGTAAATTTCAATTGTTTCTTATGAGTTACTCAATTTTGAAAAATAATTAAATAAGTTACTGAACTTTTAATTCTCATATAGATCACTAAATTTTCAAAAATAATCAAATATGTCACTAAAATTTTAATTAATCGGGTGACTTATTTGGTGATTTTTAAAAGTTGAGTGACCTATAAAAGACAAACGAAAGTTGGGTGACATATTTTATATTTTTTGAAAATTTAGTGACATCTATGAGACAATTGAAAATTTAGTGACTTATTTGATCATTTTTTAAAATTGAGTAATATAGAATAAAGATATTTATATTTATGTTTAATAATACATTAACAAGAAAATATATTGAATAATAAAAGTAACACGTATATTTTTGTTTAATAATACATTAACAAGAAGATAAAATACACCCAAAACTACAAATCTAATTAGGCTAATTAGGATTTGAAATTTCAATTTTTCTAAATTAATTTTGGGAAATCTGAAAAAGTTGAGCACACCCAAAACACGAGTTGTGTTACTTGTCAACCTAAATTAATTATATTTGTAAAGTGACATTATATTTATTTTAGAATAAATATATTTTTGTTTATTTTGCTTATACCTATCCTTTTATTTCTTTGGAAATAAATATTGACCTTAATGCATTATGAAATCATGGAGCGCCTCTCTTCTTATAATAAATATTAACATAGATATTTTATGACATACTATTTCATATTAACATTTCGTTTTGATTAATGCCATATGTATTACAATTACAATACAATATAACCAAATTTTGGAATTTTTTTGAATAGTAGCACTATTTTGAAGAATAATTAATCAGATAGCATGATTTTCAAAATATTTGGGTAGGTAGCACTTCCGCCAGACCTTCTGGCGGAACTGAAGTAGTTTCCGCCAGAGGGTCTGGCGAAACTAGGGAATTTTTTTTTTTTTGCTAATCTCGGCCATTTGGCACCCTTAAACAGCCTTAATTAATGAAAAAGGCTAGTTCCGCCACCGGGTCTGGCGGAATTTGGTAAAATTTATTTTTGGCCCAACTTAGACGGTGAAATTGGCCCAAAAATGACGAAAATATAGGTTCCGCCAGACCCTAGTTCCACCAGTGGGTCTGGCGGAACTACACATTTTCCCAACTTACAATCCAAAAAAATGGTCTAGTTCCGCCAGACCCTCTAGCTAGTTCTGCCAGACTCTCTGGCGGAACTAGCGACCTTTAATCTGACCCAAAAAAATTTCAAAATTTAGCGTTTAGTAACGGTTTTTAATAAAAAACCGATACTAAATATTAGTACTGTATCGGTTTTTATCAAAGAACCGATACTAAATCGGGAAATTTTTTTTTCATTTAGTAACGGTTTTTATAAAATAACCGTTACTAAATCTACACTTAGTAACGGTTCTTCCCTAAAAATCGTTACTAAATAAGCAGTTACTAACTTCCCGAAGAACCGTTACTAACTGTTTATTTAGTAACGGTTTTTATGGAAGAACCGTTACTAAGGGTCAGATTTAGTAACGGTTATTTTATACAAACCGTTACTAAATGAAAAAAAAATTTCCAATTTAGTATCGGTTCTTTGATAAAAACCGATACAGTCTAATATTTAGTATTGGTTTTTTATTAAAAACCGTTACTAAACGCTAAATTTTGAAATTTTTTTGGTCACATTAAAGGTTGCTAGTTCCGCCAGATGGTCTGGCAGAACTAGCTAGAAAATAGCTAGTTCCGCCAGAGGGTCTGGCGGAACTAGACCATTTTTTTGGACTTTTTGGGTCAGATTGTAAGTTGAGAAAATGTGTAGTTCCGCCAGACCCACTGGCGGAATAGTTCCGCCAGAGGGTCTGGCGGAACCTATATTTTCGTCATTTTTGGGCCAATTTCACCGTCTAAGTTGGGCCAAAAATAAATTTTACTAAGTTCCGCCATATCCGGTGGCGGAATTAGCCTTTTTTCATTAATTAAGGCTGTTTAAGGGTGCCAAATGGCCGAGATTAGCAAAAAAAAAATTCCCTAGTTCCGCCAGACCCTCTGGCGGAACTACTTCAGTTCCGCCAGAAGGTCTGGCGAAAGTGCTACCTACCCAAATATTTTGAAAATCATGCTATCTGATTAATTATTCTTCAAAATAGTACTACTATTTAAAAAAATTCCAAATTTTGAATGAGTTTCCTAAATAATATATGAATTGTCATGGAAAAAAAAATACTAACAGCCAACAATCAGTTCAGAAAAATATTTGTTTTTTCAATTTAGAACTAGAAAATGTTCGTTTGATTTTTCAATTTAGAACTAAACTATGTTTGATTTTTCAATTTAGAACTAAAAAAAGGCAAAGAGAAGTTCAATTATGATGCTCTATTGACTTGATGGACGTGGGTGCTGACGCCATACATCAAGGGATATATTCAGCTGTTGTTGTACGAAACTTTGTACAACTGAATGAACACTAAATAAGAGAGAAATTGGATTGCAAAGAAGCCTTCAAATAGTCCACTTTTAATTTGTTGGTGTCGTTATTATTACATGAGACGAGTGAACTCCGTAAGTTTGTCGAAGTTTCTTACCTGGTAGAGTGTTAAGACTTCAAGATGATAGGGATGTGTCCATTATACTAAAACTAAATTGTTTGACCATATATGAAAAAAAAAATTTGGATGATATTTACGGGCAGTTGATTTGTTATTAACATATTTATTTTGATAAAAGATAAAATGTTGGGTTTGTTAATAACAAATTTACTGGTTAGTATCATCCTTTCTCTTTTTAGAATTTTTTTTTAAGACTCGAATCTACTAGTAGTAGATTGAGAAACTTACTAAATATCAATTGTTTTAAATGTGTTTGTATTTGGTCTACTATTTGGGTTAGTAAATTTTGACAGTAATTTTGTGATGTTTTGTTTTTTTAGAATTGAGGCCGTGCATGTTTCATTTGTGCATTTAGTTTGTAACTGGATATGACTTTAAAATCTAGTGTTTGATTTTGGTGTATTTCTTTTTGAATAAAACCCTTAGATATGGTGTATTTTGTTGAATGAAATTTCAATGATTATTTTGTATCTAAAAGAATACATAAAATAATTTCATATAGCATAAATTCAGGAAATTAAATTTCAGAGGAGACTGGCGCGCGAGATCCACAAAAAGGCGTAATCTAGCAACTTAGGCAGGAAAGCCAATCCATACCAATAATTCTTGGCTTTATAGTGCTCCAATGATGATGACTCAGATTAAGCTTGTTTCAATGTATGATTGTTTTCAACATCTAGTAATTAGAACAAATTGCCTACGGGGCTATTGTCAAAAAAAATTCGAACAAACAGATCATTCTTTGTGTCTATAGATCTTCCGCAGGAAAATTAGAATCCGATATGTAATGTAACTCTAAATTAAATTAGAATAGTTTCATAAATATAAGATACAAATTTGTCTATAACGCAAGGATCATTATTCATTTATTCTAAGGTATCATACACAAATTATATAAACCTAAAGATACAGTATGACTGCTCATTTAAACTCAGCCTCATGTTAAAAGCATGCAATCATACAGGATTAATCGGAGTCGGTATTGTAGGAGCTATCAACAAAAAGGATTGGTGTGGATGCGTTCTGGTGTTTGAGGCGACCCGACTACGTCTCATAGATTCCGCATATCGTTCTCGCATATACTTTATTTCTTTATCTCTATTTGTGCTCAGATTACTTAATATTAATATATTATTTTTAATTGATTATATGTTTTTGAACATCTATTGTTTATGTTTTTTTCTGCAAGCAAAAGTTATGAAATTATATTGACATCAATGTTTTTACTGTGCATAGGAAATTAATATACAAAATGGTAAATTATCGTTAATGACGTACAGACTTTTGGATGATATGTTCTATATTCAAGACGAAAACCCCAAATTTTAGCAATTCTTCCATCTTGGCTTGCAATTCTCCACTTTTTCTGTGTTGATTTTTGCAAATACAACATGCTATTCCAATTACCAAATAAATTGCTAAGGACAACTTGTAAATTATTATGTAGGGCCTAGACCATATCACATGAGTCAATAGTCAGAAGATTATTTTGGTCCCCTTGATTTTTTGAGCCGTACATTTTGTTTCTTTTTCTCTTTTATTTATCATTTTTTTTTTAGAAGCTTGATAGTGCGCGACGGTACTATAATGATCATGTAGCGACGGTATATAAAAACTGAAAAAAAATATAAATTAAAAACAAACAGTTTATAAAAAATTCATTCGGTAAAATAATATATATTTAAAAAAATGAAAACAATATATAAAAATATATAAAGGGAAAGCAAACAGTATATAAAAATTCATTCGGTAAACAATATATATTTAAAAAAATAAAAATAATATATAGCGTATATAGAAACGCTAAAAAATAATATATAATTTCAATCCGTCATTACAAAATTACTGCACCCTCCCCGTGATTTCTCATTTTCCTTTTTTTTTTTGGACAGCTCATCAGTCATCACTAGTGAGTCCATTAAAATTTCTATGTTGGCCCATTAAAACAGTACTAGAAAGCTGGACATGAAATTGAAGGATTGAGCATTATATGTGCAACAATCATAAAACAATACAAATAATTAAACACTGTAATTGTGTATTAGCTACTAAGAATATAAAAGATGTTTAAAACAGGCAGTGCATATGTTCTCAATCGACGTGGGCTCTTACGCACTGTTTCAGGATTAGATACATCTTCAGTTGTACACAATCAGATGATACCCTGTATTTCTATCGGTTATTTCTTTGAGTTGTCAACATATGAGTCAGGATTCAAAACTAAGTAGGATGTTTCCAAGTTCCAAGCTACCGAAGTGCTAAAAAATTAAATTAAAATACTTTCTTAAAGATGACAAAGATGGGCCGAAAAAGAAACAATTCAAAATTCAAATTTTTAATCAATACATTGCACTAGCAATGTGCCAAAGACTTCTATTTGGACAGTCCAAAGTCCAAAATATAATACAAGAGTACTACAAGAAATATTGGAAAGAGATGCAATTAGATATTGACAAATTTACAACAGCAACAACAAAAAAAAAATAACATCATGCATTGTATTTGCATTAGGAAAAGGTCTCACTCCTCCTGACCAGGAGTCTAGGATAATAATGTTCGTGTTTCATGTCGAGTATTCAATTTTAATAGTTATTTCAATCTAATAATATAGAACTTATAATTATGAAAATTCAAAATTAAAGTTTGTGAATCTACAAAAATAATATATGAGAATTTAAAATTGTTGTATTTGATTTTCTTATGTCATTATGACATGACATATTATATTAGAAAAATAAATTAAGTATTAATCAGACGTAGATGAATGAGATAAAATAAAATAAAATGCAAGATAATTTATTTTGAAGATTTGTTGAAACTATCTAAGATTAGATTGTAGATGATTAACTTTAAAAAAAATAAAAAATAATTATTATGTTTAATATTATATATATGAGAAAAAAATGTATACTACATAGGAAAATGTAACATTACTTATTTTGTTCAAAAATTTGTCACCGTTGTTTTTCTTATTTTGTTTAGATGTTAAAATAATATGGATCGCACATATGTTATTATGAAACCCGTAATACATTTAATAAGGTAATATAGTTTTCAATATTCTGAAATTTTGTTTGAGATGATAGTTCTCACATAACGAAGATATAAAACTGAATATAAATCTAACCAATCTTGTGATATTATGATAATAATTTAAATTAAAAGCTAAGATTTGATAAAAAAAATTAATTCGACGGTTGAGAAAAAATTGATAATAGTTTTCTTGAGAATTTTTAAAGAGAGGTAAAAGAATATGATAAGAGTAACTGAGCTTATTATTTTATTACATGTTCTTTTATATAGTTTATATTCACATATTTTATCAAGAAAAAAATGAAATTAAAATTATAACAATATGTATTTACATGATATTGTGATAATAATTTAAATGAAAAACTAAGATTTCAAAAAAATATTGATCCAACGGCCGAGATAAAATTAACAATAGATCTCGTAAAAAGCTCAAAGAGAGATAAAAAATAAGGTATAAGATATAAGTTAATGAGCATATCATTTTTTTACATTTTCTTTTATATAGTTTATATTCACATATTTTAGCAAGAAAAAAAATTGGAACCATAACAATATAGAACTCAAAATAAAGAGAAAATTCCAGCAAATTTATATTTGATGATTTCAACATTAGAAATAAAATATTTCATTAAGAATTATAATTTTTTAAAGAAGAAAAGAAAAATTATTTATATTTTAATGAGTGAACTCTTCATTAACTATTGGTATTAATAATTGGACATAACTTTGCACCATGATTCATTGAAACTATTTTATTAAGATCTGATGGTCACAAACAAACTCACAACGATTCTTACTAAATCGGATATGAAACACAAAATATCAATTCAACCAATCATATGATTATGTTTTAATAACCACATAATTGTTGCCATAAAATATCAATACATTTGAAAAAATGAATGATTAAGATTCGACAAAAAAAATTAATCGAACGGTCGAGATATAAGTGATGATGTGGCTTTTTGAGGATGCTCAAAAGTATGAGAAAAATAAGGGGTTCGGGTTAATGCTCTTGAAAATCATTAATACTAAAAAAAATAAAATAATAAGCTCGGTTACTGTCGAAGTTTTACAGTGCCGAAAAATAAATAATAATGATAGATTAGGAAGAAAATTCACTACTTCTAGAAGAATTTTTTTTTCCAGTAAATATCTACAAAAGAAAAACTTGCTAAAAAACATAATTATGACAAATAATTGTGATTTTTTTTTTGAGGAGTGACAAACAATTAATTAATGCATAGTTTGCATAAGCCGCCATTTTACTCAAGAGTCCGATTTAGTGGTACACTACTACCATGATAAAGACAATTCTTTAATTTTAATTTTAATTGCCTTTTCTTATTTTCTAATTAATTACAATTTTTATCTTAAATCTAATTTATTGGTTTGCTTTCAGTTTGCACCTATGAATAATATGTTATGGGCCTAAATGGTGAAAACATCATATTGGGCCTTGTTATAATGTAGGCCTTATGGAACAATCTGAAATCAATTTCCAGATAGAACTTTATTCCCAATTCGGGATTGGAAAAGAAATAGATATTAGAATTATCAAATATAGCTGATTAATGATCCATATTTTTTTAAGTTTTGTTCATGTTATTTTATTTTATAAAACAAATATATTCACCATATATTAATAGAGGTTGTTGGCCAGCATTGGTCTACCTTATTCAAAGAAAAAAGATAACTGAATGCATGATTCACGATTTTTTTTGCAAAATAGTACTTTTTTGAACAATAATTAATCAGATGGCACTATTTTAAAAATAATTGGGTATCTAGCACTTCCGCCAGAGGGTCTGGCGAAACTGAAGTAGTTCCGCCAGAGGGTTTGACGGAACTAGTGATTTTTTTATTTTTGTTGATCCTACCCATTTGAAACTCATAAACATGCTTAATTAAGGAAAAAAGTCAGTTCCGCTAGAGGGTATGGCGGAACTGAATAAAATTTATTTTTTCAGGTTAAACTCTTAATTTAGAAGGCCAATTAGCTCAAAAAATTACGAATTCATAAGTTCCGCCAGACCCTCTTGCGGAACTTATGAATTCGTAATTTTTTGAGCTAATTGGCCTTCTGAATTATGAGTTTAACCTGAAAAAATAAATTTTACCTAGTTCCGCCAGACCCTATGGCGGAACTGACTTTTTTTCTTAATTAAGCGTGTTTACGGGTGCCAAATGGCTGAGATCAACAAAAATAAAAAAATCACTAGTTCCGCCAGACCCTCTGGCGGAACTACTTCAGTTCCGCCAGAGAGTCTGGCGGAAGTACTATCTGCTGAAATATTTTGAAAAAAATGCCATCTAATTAATTATTCTTCAAAAAAGTGCTATTTTGAAAAAAAAATTCATGATTCACCCCTTCAATTAGTTTGATAAATCAAAATATCCAACATGTACTTCAAAGAACAATACTAACTGCATGCTTCATGCCATAACGATTTAAAAAATTACATCAATATAATAACAATAATTGCATACTTTTTTTAATGCAATAATTGCATGCTTAGTGCTTTATTTTTCATTGACTATAATAATTTATTAAGCAAAAAAAATGTTTATTTGATATGTACGACCATGCTTCATGTTGTTCATTTGGTACAGCAAGTATCCGCCGCACCTTAAGAACTGCAAGTACTTATATACACGTTTAAAATTTCTTATATAACCACAAAATTCTAACTATGAGATTGCATAGTTTTACGTTAATTAAATTACAATTTAGTATCTATATTGCATATTTAATTTTTTTAATTTATTTATTGTGTAAATGGCCTTCTGTTAAGCTCTGACTTACTTAAGAATCTAGGTCCGTCAGCAAATTTTGGAACCGATTATTTTAGCCTTCCATTTCTTAAAAAAAGAAACATAATATCTTGTTTTTTTAAGGAAAGTACATTTGGTATCATATCAGTCATTTTCTTTTTTTATTTCTTTTTTCTTCATCACATTCTGTCACACACTTTTAAGAACATGTGCTTTATCCTCTTAATTCTAATAGGAAGACAAAAATATCAGTAACTATGAGATCAGACGGTTTATATCAATTCATATATTGATAGTTATACAATGACATATGAATGATAAATGTGAAAAATGTTATAAAGTGAATAACTCATATATGCCAAGTGCCTCCCAAGAAACAGTGTTCCCAGAGAAAAGTTGTCGTAATATAAAATAGTTATCAGACCATGATCTTAAGCACTAAACATGCAACATTTTATAAAATATAGAAACCTAAGTTTGAATGCAAAATATATAGACTAAATTGTAATCAATTAAACTGCAGGAACTAACGTTGCATTTATTCCTTCTTGTTTTTACTGTAATCGAAATGTTCTCTGAAAACGGGTAAAAACAAAAGGAATCGGAATTGAGGAAAACATATTACCTTCTATGAAAAAAGAAGAACGAAATATTCTGAAAGAAATAAAGGGAGAAACAAACTAGAGAATTTTCTAATCACCAAATTCTAATCACCAAATTTTCTAATCGTCTAGCAGGTTGGAAGGGACTATTTCTATCGCTAGCAGGAAGAATACAATTAGTTAAATCGGTACTATCTGCTCTGCCTACTTATTTTATGAGTTGTTTTAAATTACCGAGATGGGTTATTAATGAAATGGAAAAAATTCAGCGGCAATTCATTTGGAGGGCCAATGGTCAAACCGGAATGGCACTGGCTAATTGGAGATTAATGTGTACACCAAAAATTAATGGTGGAATGGGAATTAGGGATCTAAAGATGCTGAATATGTGTTTACTAATGAAGTGGTGGTGATCTTACTTCAATCAGAAAAACACTATATGGTCCGAAATTTGTGTAGCGAAATATGGAGAGCCGATTTATCCTCGGTTCAAAACTAAGAAAAATAACTGCTCTTTCTTTTGGAGAGACATTTCAACCTTTTTGGATGCATTCCTAAGAATGAGCCAGTCTCGTGTGGGTAACGGACATAATACAAGCTTCTGGCGACAATCTTGGTTGCTTCCAATTCCTCTCAAAGACGCATATCCGACTCTCTTCTCTTTCTCGACTACGCAGAAAATGTCAGTTCAAGAAGGGCTCGAACAAGACGGCTGGGATTTAGGAGTGGTCCATTACCTAAATGATCGTGCTCACATAGAGCTAGATGACTTGCAAGCTCTCTTACAGAAAGTGAGTTTGAACCAAGAAGAAGACAACCTTTGGTTCCTGGGGGATGCCCGAGAGAAATTTTCGGTTTCTTTAGCTTATAACCTGATCGGCAATCCCGATGTTACCAATGACACGGTTTATAATATTTGGAAGTGCAAATTACCAGCGAAAATCAAGGTATTCGTGTGGCTAATGTTGCAAAATAAGCTCATGACGAAAGATAATTATATCAAAAGAGGTGGCACCAGTTCTGCCTACTGTTTATGTTGTTTGGCGACGGCTCAAGAAACAATAAATCACCTATTCTTTAGATGTGATTTCGCAAGAGGAGTGTGGGAAAAATTATTTCTTCACATCAATTACGAAGGCCATCAACCAAGGTCGTCAATGGAGGAATGGTCCATAAAACCGCTAGGACTTGATAAAGAGAGACTAAAGATCTGGTACGTATGGCGAGGATGGGCCTGCTGGCATATTTGGTTGAGCCGGAACGGGATTCTATTTCAAGAAAAAAACCCTAATATTGACGAGTGCTATTGGAAAATTAAAACTGACGTAAACTCTTGGCTGAGATGTAAGGATTTGACGACGGCATAGTTGTTATTGTTAATTTTAGTGTTGTGTATTTTTCTTTAAATCAAGTGAGAATGCTGTAAGATTGTGTTTTTATTTTTTAGCTTTCAATGTTGTGCAAAATAGGTGACAAACTAGCACTTGTAAATGAGTTTTGATTAATATGATCAAGGGTTTCGATTTTGAAACCCTTGTTTCCATTAAAAAAAAAAGACAAATTGAAAAAGCTGCTTTCATGGGATCTCAATCCTTATCTTTGTATCTCCATTTTTTCTTTTTTTATCTTTTGCAAAAAACCTACACCACCTCTTTCTCATGAACTAATCATATTCATGTATTTACACATCACATACACCTAGGGGTGGCAACGGGTCGGATTATATCCGAACAGACCCGAACCGTATCCGAGAGAATATCCGAATCCGATGAAGAAAAACCAGATCCGTTCGGATCCGGGTTGGATCCGGATCCGTTTTTTCGGATCCGGATTCGGATATAGGTTTTAATATTACAGTCGGATCCGGATCCGGGTAATATCCGGATCCGAATAATCATTAAAACGGATATCCGTTTTATAAAATTTGTTAAGTCCAGCTGGTTTCAATATGACTCATTTTTTTTTTTTAAATTAGTAACGGTTTTTATGCAAGAACCGTTACAAATTGCATAAATAGAAATAGTCCACAATCTGTAACGGTTTATAATAAACCGTTACAGATTTTGGACTATTTAACCAATTCTATTTAACCAATGCGATTTTTTTTTTATATTAGTAACGGTTTTTATGAAAGAACCGTTACAGAATGTCTTTGTAACGGTTTATAATAAACCGTTACAGATTTTGGACCTATTTAAGCAATTCTGTAACGGTTAATTCATAAAAACCGTTACTAATAGTGTAATTAGTAACGGTTTGAATAAATTAACCGTTATAAAGACATTCTGTAACGGTTCTTTCATAAAAACCGTTACTAATATAAAAAAAAAAATCGCATTTTTTTCTTTCCCCTTCCCCAAGCTTATTCTTAAAAACTTCAAGGACATTTTTATATATATATATAATTTTTGTTTGTCTTTTTTTCTTCATGTGACTTAAAGGACATTTTTAATTTTTTTGTTTAGGTGATTTACAATCGATCTTTGACGACTTTAAGGAGAATGACGAAAATGTTGTTGAGTAGATATTTGTTGCGAATGTATATATATATATATATATATATATATATATATATCAATTTCTCACATTTTGTATGTTATTAAGGAGTAGAAATTCGAATTCTCGATATTTGTACTTATTAATGATATTCGGGAGTTATTTGACAAACATTTATATATCTTATAAATGACATTTTTTTGTGATCCCCTTAAGTTACATAATTTTTTTTATATACTGAATATCCGTTTAACTATCCGAAAAGTATCCGAATTCGTATCCGTATTCGATAATATCTGAACCGTATCCGTATCCGTTTAATATCCGAACCGTATTCGGATCCGGATGGAACCATATTCGGATCCGGATCAGAAAAAAATATGGATATGGATATGGTTTAAGCACATTCCGAACCGGATCCGATCCGTTGCCACCCCTACATACACCCTTCATTGTTTCTTCAACCAAAACAAAAACTTTTTTCGTAATAGTTTGACTGGTTTACTCAAACAATCAATTTTCACCGAAACTAAATATTATATATCAAATCTTCATTGCATGTCTCATGGGGGCACCTGAGCCAGATAAATCTAAGAAACATAAACTCAATCGTGTAATGATCAAATGCATGTGCTTCTTCAAATTAGACAGCAATTTTATGTAACAGACTCTTTGACATACTATTATTTTTTTAACAGTTGTTACTTTTAGAAAATTTGATTTAGGTTCTATGAATTTCTGTTTTATCAATTCAGTGGGTTCTGTTTCATGATTCACACATCTTCCCATTCTGTCTGTCTGTCTGTCTGTTCACTTGTTGTGAAGCCTGCATCTTATTGGACAGTGGGATTTGGAATGCTGGGTCTCATTTTCCAAGAACTCAAATCCATGTGAGACTTGATTGCTCTTTTGTTGCTTCAGCATGTGGAGTACAGTTACTTTTGCATTAAATTGTGCATTGGAATTGTTTGTTACAGAAAAATGAATATCCTTTTCAAGATAAATATTATTGAATCCAGCAACCAACCATTCAAAATATTTAAATCAAATTGTAACACTCATGATCTCTTCTAGCTGATGAACTACTACAATTTCTAATCAATATTCTAAAATTAGGTCAACTTTCTGTCTCAATTCAGAGGTACAATATGCATGATATTCAACTAATTTATTATGTATAATACTCTAAATTTTTATTGATGGTGAAAGCAATCACACTTAAGGCATCTCTGTCGGAATCATCTTTCTAATTCTGGCATTACACGACCAATTCAATTATGAGCTTATGTTTTATGGATGTGATCATGATCCAAACGACCATTTCTTTCTTGTAATGCCAATGTGTTTCTATCTTGTTTTTAGTATATCATTAATTGTTTACTGTCATAAAGACCAACAATTTGTGCCCACAAGCTACATAATTTGGAATTGTTTGAGTTTTTTATTAATGAATGAGACTCATTTTTGGTAATTGTAGTCTCAGTATGGATCTTCATTCAGTAGCTTATCATTAATCTCTTACATGACTATATGTGATAATTTTGATATTTTTCATGTGAATATTCATTTTTTATGCTCTATCATCGATGTACTCTTACACACTCAAAACTCGATTCCACCAAATGATTCAATTTGGTTGGTCAGTATTAGAGTCTATGACCGGGTACCAATATTGAGGCTAATTACTGTTAGGAACCGAGACACAATAACAAACACAGAAAGCAAGACGCAAGAACAAAAAATATATTTTTTACGTGAAACCCTAAAAAGAGTAAAAATCACGGCCACCAGCCACTTAAACACTTTCTTTATACTTGGAGAAAGAGAAATATAATATGATTGTTTGTGATTCTTAGAATGAATAAAACTCTACCTCTATCCCTCTATTTATAGGATAGTCATTTCTAATACAAGAAAATAATCTAAAGAATTATTGTCCAAATTAACACTTAATATATGAAAATACAAATATAAGGAAATAAACATATTTCTAATTCTAATTATAACTTATGGAAATAAGTCATGAAGAACAAATATGGAGAACTTTCTTATCTCCTGCCGGGTTTCCTTTTTTACGGTATCCAGAGTTTTCAAGAAGTCTCCACACCAAACAATATCCCACTTGGAGACTTCATACTGACACGAATCATTTGCATTGAATCCATTCTTCTTTTCTCCCGTAACTTCCTTGAACCCGGGGACATGCTCCCACTAACTCACTCGACCTGCCCCGCTGAGACATTGCACAGCCTCAGGTTATCGATGGGGACTTCCTTGGTCAACTGTCTGTGATCCTGTTTTAGACCGTACAAACTTTTCTCGAGCTTAGACCCTTATTTTCCAGGGTCTCGAAACCTTCAGGCTTCACCATATAGATGTCCTCCTCCAAATCGCCATGGAGAAACGCCGTCTTGACATCCATCTGCTTGAGGTGCAAATTTCCGGCCGCTATAATACTTAACACCATACGAATGGTTGTCAGCTTCACCACCGGCAAGAATACCTCTGTGTAGTCAACTTCTTCTTTTTGTAGGAATTCCTTTACTACCAATATCACCTCGTACCGCTTGCTGTCAGCTAGTTCATCATTTATCCGATAAACCCACTTATTTTGTAGCGCCTTCTTGGCATCTAGTAACCAGGTCAATACCCAAGTCATGTTCTTTCCGAGAGACTCAATCCCATCTCTCATTACACGCTCCCACTTGACAGAATCTCCCATCTCTATGCCTCATGATAGTCCTCAGATTCGTTATTTGACATATTCTTGTAATAGCGTGATCTGCCTTGGACCGGAGCTGGTCCCCACAAATCGTTATGCACCAAGTCTAGCTTTTCCATCTTGAGTTCTCGTCCGACATTCGAAAAACTAACCCGTTTTTCCTTGCCGAGCACGCAGTTCTCACAGAAACCGGTTTTTACCGATTTCACCTTGGGTAACAAACCCTTTGAAGCCAGCACTTGCAGTCCTTTGTGACTGATATGACCTAGCCGATTATGACACAATATCGGAAAAATCTTCCTTGTTATCCGTTTGATAAAGAGTTCCCATTTTTGTACCCTTCACCACAACCATGACGTCTTTTACAATCTACCAAAACATGTTCCCAAACACGGTTTTGTACCCCTCACTATCCATCTGCCCTATGGATATCAAGTTTTTCTTTAAACCCGGAATATATCGAACTCTCCGCAAAGTCCATCTAAATCCGTTGCTCAATTTTATTTGAACATCGCCCATGCCCGATATGCATAACGATTTCCCATCCGCTAATTAAACTTTTCCAAATTATCCATATTTAAAATTCAAAAACTTATCTTTCTGTGAGGTATAGTGGAAGGATGCGCTTGCATCCAGAACCCATGAATCAATAGGGTTGTCGATGCATAGAACTAGGGTATCATCTGAATTCTCATCCGTGGCGGCATTTGCGGAACTGGTTTTCGCCCTTTTCTCCTTTCTCAGGGATTTGCAGTCTCGTTTCATGTGGTCCTTTCTGCCAAAGTTCCAACACTCAAACTCGCTGGGACCTCTCCATTTAGATCGTCTGTGGTTGTTGTTTCTCTGACCTCCATGACCCTGACTCTCCACATTCAAGGCTGAACTCATGGAACCCGAGGTTTCGCTCCACTCCCTTCGCCGAATATCCTCGTTCAAGATGCGGTCTCGTACCTCCTCAAAAGTCAGATCCTCCTTGCTGCCGATAACGTCTACCGTCGTTGCCTAGCGTTCCGGCAATGATGACAACAACATAAGAGCCTTTGTCTCTTCATCCAGGTTCAATTTAAACGAGTGTAACTGGTTTGAAATAACCTGAAAAGAGTTGAGATGCTCGGTCACAGATATGTTGTCGGCCATCTTCAGATAGAAAAGAAGGCACATCAGGTGCATCTTGTTTAATGAAGACGTCTTCTCGTATGTATTGGATAACTTCTTCATGGTTCCAAAACCTGTCGTCTCGTTCGTCACGTTCTTGGCTAAGAACAATTGTACGTAGCTTAGCGCCTTGCGGTTCATCTTCTTCCATGCAGCATTGTCGATGATCTCTTCTGACTTCGTATCGAGTAGCACATATTCGAGATCCCTCTGGCATAACAACACTTCTATTTGCATCTTCCCGTAGCCGAAGTCTCGTCCATCTCACCGACTCACCGACACCTTGCTATCGTCCATCGCTCGTTTACGTATCGCCTCCTCGTTCGCACCCAAAGAGAATTTTCTTCGAATCTTGCCTCTGATATCACTTGTTAGGAACCGAGACGCAACAGCAAACACAGAAAGCAAGACGCAAGGACAAAAAAGATTTTTTTTACGTGGAAACCCTAAAGAGGATAAAAATCACAGCCGCCGGCACTCAAACAATTTATTTATACTTGGAGAAAGAGAAATACAATACAATTGTTTGTGGTTGTTAGAATGAATAAACTCTACATCTACCCCTGTATTTATAGGATAATCATATCTAATACAAGAAAATAACGCAAATAATTACTGCCCCAATTAACATCTAATACATGAAAATACAAATTTAAGAAAAATATATTTCCAATTTCAATTGTCACTTATGAAAATAAGTTCTTGAAGAGCAAATATGAAAAAATTTCTTATCTTCTACCGAATTTTCTTTTTTACGGTATCAAGAATTTTTCAGAAATCTCCACGCCAAACAATTATTTCGCTGACTACGTGGCAACATGAAACCCAGTTTGGTTAAGTCATTAATTTATCAGCAATAAACATGTCAACGTTAGTCGTTAGTTTACAACATTTTGAAATAATGCAATTCCTTATTTTAGAATTAATGTATTGGATATGCACCGCACCAGTGATTAAGATTCTAAAATTGATAATTCTTGACAAAAACAAATTCAAACTTTAATAAAAAAAGACAAAAACAGCCACTACTTTGGCATAATTTAGGCATTATTTTCCTCCAAATTCAGTTTCATCAAAAATTCATACGGTTACTTTTTTTGCTTGAAAGTTTCATTCACCACCTGAAAAGCGAAACCGAGTTTCATGATCCCCTCCGGTTCAAAATCAGATCTCCAGTTTCATTCGTTCAATGAAAAAAAAAATAATACTAATCTAAATTCCAGCAACACAAGTAAATTTAGAAATACAGTTGGCAATGACACCCTTCATTTTAATTTATGTTAATTGAATACCATGAACATGTAATAACACCTCCCACATACATCTAAAATTAAATGTACATCCCTAGCATTATTATGATTAAAATCAAATAATAGTTAATACATGTGCATTAGCTTTTTAATAATCTAAACTCCAATATGTTATTTCATAATTTCATAAAAAAAAAAAATGTTATTTCATAAATGCTTATACATTGGATAATAAAAAATATCACAAGTTCAGATCAACTCCATTTTTAGTGAAATGGAGAGGAAAAAAACTTCTTTATAGTTTCAGACTAGAAGTTGAGTTTAGTCCAACATTTTTGTAACTACCCCCCTATAAATATTATAATTCAATAATTTCTGTTTCAAATAGAAACCAAAACAACCATCACAGTTTCGTCCATTCATTCTCTCATTCTCTGCCGCCTTCTCCTCCTCTCCGCGCTATTCAACAATCCGAATTAAGGTACCAATTTTCCATTTTTCTTGATGTTTTCATCTGTATAAACCCATTTATTCGACGAAATTTTGAGTTGTCTTTTCGATTTTATTTGGTTTGTTCTGCATTTTTTTTGTGGGTTTCATCGCGCCAGGTGTGTGTGCTTCAATTCTATGTGAATTTTGGTTTATTGTGGTCGCGTTTTGTATATCTTTGATTTTGATTGGTTGTGGGTATTTGCGTTTGTTTGATTAGATTTAGTTTTGCGCATTGATTATTAAGTGAAGAATCCGTTTCTTTGTTGGGTGTTTCAATTTGGGCTTGTTTTGGCAAAATTATTATAATTTCTAATTGATTTTTCTTGATTTGTGGTGCTTTCTGAAAGGAAAGATTTTTCTGTTTTATATATGTTGTAAATGATTTATGAGAGATTATTTTCAATCAAAGGTTTGAAACGAAATTTACAGAAAATGTAGCTATTAAAATTTGATGATATATGAGGGCAAGAAATGTTTTTTGGTGTATTATAATCACTTTTTTTTTTTTCAATTCCTGTTTCTGACTGTCACTGTTCTTTTTAATACCTATGAAATTGGAGTTACATAGTTACATTTTCTGAACATTTCTCATGCGAATTTCCTCATAATTTGTTTAATTAAACTGGATAAGAACATACTGACAGAAATATATTCATCTTCCAAATTGATTCTGTTTTATTTTATTTTATTTATTTTATGTTATCCTAGCTTTTGAGAAAGGGTAACTAACAATGGACCATTTAGCAAGATTCTTTTTCCAATCTGATTCTATTATTGATTATTCTCCTTTTTTTAGCATCATAATCCACATACAGAAAAATTAAAACCAAATTTCATTCAATTTCATTTCTTCTTCTTTATTTCTGTCAAAAAAACAATCAATTTACCAACTCCAATTACTCAACACTGATATTTGGTGAGCAGAGCAGACAATGACACTCAAAATTAGCGAATATTTCTCATTCAGTTTCTCATAACACAATCATTATTTTTCTCATGCATTTATATTCCACTTACCATTTGTCCTCTCATCAATAGCCAGGTCCATTTCTGTCCAATCTTGGCCCTTCCCACTTTCTCTCTCTAAACCACGTGTCTTTATAACACCAAAGAACCATTCTTTCTCTCTCTAAACCACGTGTCTTTATAACACCAAAGAACCATTCTTTCTCATCTCAACTCACAATTCCTTTTTCCTTCTTCCAGATGGATCATCAGAGCTCTTCTCACTCTCAAATAATCGAGATAAAAATGGACATAGATGAAAATAACCACTCATCGGCAAACAAAACTTGCAGCGGAGCTCCATGCGACTTTTCCGACTCGAAAAATGATTCCAACGAACGCTCAACTTCCATGAGAAAGCTCTTAATCGCGGTAATAATAATAATAATATTACAGCTTCATATGATTAAATTGAAGAATATAAAGAGCACACATAATTCACCTGTCCTGTTTACAAAATTGACAAATGTAAATTAATATGGGAATCTGCGAAAAGCCCCTGTATATATGCTTAAATTGCAAAAAGCCCCTCTATTATTGGAAATTACAAAAAAAGGCCCTTATATTATTTAGAAATTGGCAAAAAAAAAAAAAACTAGTAGTCTTGGATCTTTTGCAATTTTCAATAACGAAGGGGCTTTTCGTAATTTAAGCATATAATACACTATTTTTTTCACATCGTAATTTAACCAATTCGATATAAATCTCTCAATCACGTAATCGTCACTTTCTCTCTCTAGGTGATCCTATGCATAATCTTCATGTCGGTCGAAGTAATCGGCGGGATAAAAGCCAACAGCTTAGCAATCCTAACCGACGCGGCCCACTTGCTGTCTGACGTGGCGGCCTTTGCGATTTCCCTCTTTTCCCTTTGGGCTGCAGGCTGGGAAGCGACTCCTAGACAATCCTACGGGTTCTTTAGGATCGAGATTTTAGGGGCCTTAGTTTCAATCCAGATGATTTGGCTTTTGGCGGGAATTTTGGTGTACGAGGCGATTGAGAGGCTGATTTATGAGAGCGGGGAGGTTAAGGGGTTTTTGATGTTTGCGGTCTCGGCTTTCGGATTGGTTGTTAATATTGTCATGGCGGTTTTGTTAGGTCATGATCATGGCCATGGTCATGGTCATGGTCATGATCATGGTCATGGTCATGGTCATGAACATGAACATGATCATGATCATGATGATGGTCAGAGTCATGAGCATCATCATGATCATGAGGGCGTTACCGTAACTACACACCATCATCATCATCATCATGAGGGTGGTAAGGATGTGAACGAGCCGTTGATTAAGAAGAGTGAGAATAATAATGGTAATAAGAAGAAGAGGAATTTAAATGTGCATAGCGCGTATTTACATGTTTTGGGCGACTCGATCCAAAGCGTGGGGGTGATGATAGGCGGGGCGGTTATTTGGTACAAGCCCGAGTGGAAAATAATCGATTTGATTTGCACGTTGATATTTTCTGTGATCGTTTTATTCACGACGATCAGAATGCTGAGGAATATTTTGGAAGTTTTGATGGAGAGCACTCCGAGAGAGATTGACGCGACGAGACTTGAGAAAGGTTTGTTGGAGATTGGTGGAGTGGTCGCGATTCATGAGCTGCATATTTGGGCGATTACGGTTGGGAAAGTTTTGCTTGCGTGTCATGTGACGGTCGGTAAAGATGAGGATGCGGATCGGATTTTGGATCAGGTGATTGCGTATATTAAGAGGGAGTATAATATTAGTCATGTCACGATTCAGATTGAGAGGGCGTGAGTTGGTTGGTAGGTTGGGGATTGAGTTGGTTTTTGTAGTAATTTGGGGGATTTTTTTGAAGTTTTTTGTTGTTGTTGTTGTGATGGTATGATGGAATGTTAAATGGGTTATTGCCTTATTGGTGTTTTGTTGGTGCAAATTTTGCTTTTTGAGCAGGGTATAATGATAAGAAAATTTGGTTAATTGATGTTTTGATAAGTGAATGGGTGGTTGTCGTTTGTTTTGTTGATGGTGCAAATTTCGGTTTTTCGCGGGGTGTAATAAATAAATTTTTGGTAGTTGATGTTTTAATAAGTTTGTGGGATGTGGATGCATGAATGTTGTTTTAACGAGTTTTAGTCAATTAGATACATCATACATGCATGAATGTTATTTTGGTATTAAATTTTTTGAATATTTAGCATTTTTAACAAGTTTAGCCCTTAATTTTGGTGTATGCATGAATATTATTTGCATGTTGTAATTCTTCGATTTGGATATTAGCAGGGATGGATCCAGAACTAATCATAAAGGGGGCAGAGATAGATCATAGTATAAATAAAGCATAAATAATTTTTTCTCTTTATTAGCTGTGGCACTTTTTGAAATAAAAATAAATTGTTTATTTACATATATATGTAATTTCTCTAGTAACTAATAATTAAAAAAATCATTTATCGCTATTTTCCCTAATTTAATACTTTATATTGAATTTAAAGAAAGTTTAACTTAATATTTAATAATATTTCAATTATACAGTAAAAAATTAGTTCAAATAAGAATACACCAATACAAAATAAATCGTATAGTAAGACTTTATGATTTCCATTTTGAAAATAATATAGTAATTGTATTTTAGGATTTAATCTATAACTATTATTATGACCTTATAATATATACTTCATTTGAAATGTTTTTATCTTTTCTAGAAAAGATAAAATGTTAAATTTATGTGCAATTCATACACAATACAGGAAGTTTGTTATTAATATTATAAAATATTATTTTTTTCCTTTGCAACCCCAAGCCAATCAGAAAATATTTTTTTAACTTATTAGAAAATAGTTAAATTGGGGAAAATGTATATAATATAACATAAATAAATTTTAAACTTTGGCAAGGTATAGCTAGTTGTGGTACATGACACAAAGCTACAACCCTATGATTTTTTCACTCACCATAAATTTTGTGTAATGAGTTTGTAAAGTAGATTTGGATGATGTATATTGTATACAATATACATTAATATTAGTATGATTTTTTTCATTTGTTCAATTTAAGACTACAAAGAATCATATTCTTCACTCTAAGAGGGGGCATGCTTGCAGCTTTTGTTGTAGTTTCATTAGCATCTTTATTTATCTATATAACCCTGATATTTTTGTTATTTTCTTATGGACTCACTATGACATGTAAGAGGAGGCCAAATATCATCACTTTAGGACTTGAATAAAAATTTCCAAGAGGCAAAATAAATTTTCAGATTCATAGGGAGGGCCTGCGTCCCTGGATATTAGCATTTTTAATTCTGTAGAGGAAATGTTTTTTTGACAGAAAGTCTTGAAGCCCAATTAAGTTAGAAAAGGAAAGATCTGTATGACAAAAGGTATTATCAGCCCAAATAAAATTTAGGGTTTTGCAAGTTACCTATAAATATATACTCTGAGAGGAGAAAACACAGCAGCCGTCTAAAAATTTCTATTCATCCTGAATTTTCTTCTCTTTATTTTTTTCCATTTTTGCTATAAATTTGAAGTGGTAGATTTCTTTCAACAATGGCCTAATATTGCAATTCTTTGCTGTTTGATACGGTAAACGATCTATCGTTAGGCCAGATCAATCTTTCTACCTTTAGCTCCGATTTTCCTTTTTGTTATGCAAAATTTGTCTAGGATTTTTCGGTGACAAGGTAGATAAATCTGTTCATTATTTTTTTGAATGTTTCGTTTGAAATTTAATTTGTATGGATGAAGAAGAAAATCAATCGGATTCCCAATGATTGTTTTAATATGATTATTTAACCAGCTACTTCTGACATCGAATTAAATTGTTATTTTCAATATTTTGCTCTTTTTTGGGTTTTTGGCTAGACCAGTCTTCGTCAATTTGGCTAGTTAGATAGAGTTGTTCATTATTTTCTGAATCATTTTCAAGTTAATTTCAATGGTTGAAGAAGAAAATCAATCGGATTCCCAATGATTGTTTAAATATGATTATTTAACCAGCTACTTCTGACATCGAATTAAATTTAGTTATTTTAGTTTTGATTGTGTTTATGTGAAAATTTTGGCCGGTGATGTATAAAATATTTGCTACTCTTGATAGGGTTAAAACCCTATCTGATGATATTATCCACCAAGATCTCTGAGGCTTTGAATGTTTTAAATTGGTGTCTTGATTTTTTTAAAATTTCTCGATTTTTAAATTTTCTGTCCTTTTAAAATGTGTTTATTTTGAAGATCTTATTATCTTAATTGATATTTTACTTCAAATTTTGTGTTTTTGTTGAGTTATTGGACAAGTAACAACTCAAATTGATAAACTTTTCATTTTGGTTCTTTGCATTTTTATTTTTGAAATTGGATTTTAACGTGTTAAACCAATTAGCAATGAGAATCTTTAACTAAACCAAACGATAATTCCACTACAATTATACACCAAGTTAGATAATTAAATTTAAATTTATATATATACATATTTTGATTTATGGATAATGAATGAACTTGTAAATGATATTGAACTTTAGATCTAAAAACTGTCATCGAATGCAAATGTTTCTGTGATGTAAGTGAGATAATTAAATTTAAATTTATATATATACATATTTTGATTTATGATAATGAATGAACTTGTAAATGATATTGAAATTTAGATCTAAAAATTTTCATCGAATGCAAATATTTCTGTGATGTAATTATGTAAAAATATTTATTCATAGATTCGTCAGACCCACAAAAATTAGTTCCTTTTCTTATTAAATAATTTAAGAAGAAAAATAGTTGTGAAAATCTTTTTGAGAACTGCGTTTATAGATCCTTGGTATTAATAAATAGTTCTTAGTGGACTGAAACTATATTGGGCTGACGACTTATTATGAAAATCTTTATAAAGAGGCCGGCCTGAATATGTTGGTTGGATATAATCAAAAAATGCTATTAATTTGTATTATGAAACTGGGCTGAAACCATATTGGGTTAACGACTTGTTGGTTTTATTAGTCAGTACATTGGACTGATTATTGTTAGGCTGGCAAGATCAGATTTAAAAACATTTCTCAATACACCACTCTCAAAGTTGGAGTTTATGAATAACAACTTTAGTTTGCCAATCTGAACTAAAGATTTTTTAGTTGATTGATTATTGTTATCCCAAAAGAATGCTAGAATGTGTTTTGATTTTTCACCTTGATTTGTACTGGGTTGGGAGTTAGATCGAAAACTGCACTTGTTATGAGGAGCTGTATTTGGGATTCAAAACGATTTTGTCAAACATCAAAATTTAAAATCACTTTCAATGTGGGACACGTTTTTACAAGTCAACAGCAAGTTCTCAATTTGATATAGCATAAATTAAACTATTACTAATCTTTATTCTCATTTTGGACAGCTCATGTGAGATTTTTATTCCAATTCATGTTCATGCATTTATAATATAGAACATACATTGTTTTTCAAAGTCTCACATTTATTTATGATTTATCCGTTTATAAACAAATGATCAATCATTGTTGGCTGACTTCAAACTTTAGAATACAATTTATTAAGCCTATTTTGAATGCCACCTATTTGACCCGGTTATCTCGGTCCTCAAATTTAGGGATTTACGTTTAAAATATATTCATGGAAACTATAGGGATATTCTTTTATGTATGATTAGTTCCACTTTTAGGGATATTCAAAATAGGCTGACTTCAAACTTTGGAATACAATTTATTAAGCATATTTTGAATCCCACCTATATGACCCGGTTATCTCGATCCTCAAATTTGGGGATTTACGTTTGAATCATATTCTTGGAAACTTTATGGATATTTTTATGTATGATTAGTTCCACTTTCAATATAATATTCAGATTTAGTTGAAATACTCAATTTAGTTAATATTTTTTTTTTCCAGAAACTCAATAAGTTTTCTCAATATTTTGATGCAACGTAATGTTTTGAAATTCTCTTCAGAATTTCGATCGCTATAAAGTCAAATTGAATTATGAATGAGAGCATGCTTGATCTGCATGCCGTTTTTCCCTCAAAAAAAAAGATGTGCATTCCGTTTTTACAAACTCGTACATATTATCTCAATTCTCAAGTGTTGTTTATGCTATATTTATATACACATATTTTACATGTTTCATATAGTTTTATACTATTTTTTTCTTTAATATCTGTATATATGTTTTTTTATATGTTATTTACTTAGGCAAATGCCAAATATACTAAATTTGTTTTTTGAAAATTTGGATCCAGGTCTTGCCTGGAGTCCAACAATTATATTAATAAGGAACAAGAAAAGTTACATAGTTTTTATTCATCGCAAGGGAATTGGCCTTAGAATTAAAAAGAAATAAGAAAAACAAAGAAAAATGGACATCTCTATCCTTGGTAATATTACACAACCAGAAGAAAAATCAAATTGTATGGTAAAATGAGTAAAAATTCCCAAGCCCTTTTGCTTCCTATTGCATCGTTTTGGGCTGATAATGTCTGCATGAATTTCATGTAATATTTTCTGAATGTTTGAGGCCAATATACTAATTTTTTTCTGAGATTCATTCAAACAAAATCAGAAGTTCAAGACTCAAAAAGTAAAAGTAAAGGAAATAGTGAAGATAAAAATGAAAACAAAAAATTAAATTCCTGGTTCGCTAAATTTAAATAATTTAAGACATTATCCTAAAAAAAAAAAACGGAGACTAGAATAAAGTCTTTTTTGATCTCAAAATCTATTAGTTTTTTTTAGAAACACAAAATATAAAATAATATCTTGTGACGGGTTCAATCATATGACTTTTCATCCTTATACGTAAAAGCCATTTTGAAACGGAAAAAAATGGTTAATAGATTTGAAAAATATCATTAAATTTTGGTGATTGTTAATATTCAGAATAAGTAGTTTTTTTAACAACCAACCAACACAACAATATTCAATATGGCTCGTTCGGCAATACACGGAATAGAAGAATATCAGAATTGAGAATAAACGACTAATCCATTTTATTCTATGTACGTTCGGCAAGTTAGTTATATGAAGAATTTGATTTAAACGTATAGAAAAGAGCTTAGGATTATAATACCCTTGTTCCATAATTTGAATTTATACTAATCATATTAAATGAAAAATTTACTCAAATTGTAAGAAGATAAAAATGAAATAAACTAATTTAAAAAAGTAGCATCAAAATAAAATAAATATTTAATAAAAGTACAATAGTAGATGATAAATTGAAGCACAACTCAAATAAGTATTTATTTAAATAATTGTTAAACGCTCTTCAATTATTGTTATGACGTTGCATATATTACCAATACATTTTTAATAGTCGTTCAAAGCAAAAAAAAGAAAGGAGCAAGCAATATATTATGGCCAGAGAAGTGAATAATTAGAAATGTAGTTGATACATAACTTGTTAAAGAGAGAAAAAATAATTTATTTGTGTATAATTGTTTAATGAATTATTTCATTGGAGAACCATCAGAACATTGATGGAGAAACTAGCACGGAGGTGGTTATGGCGTTTTATGTTCATGCGTAGAAGATAGAAGAATGATGGAGTATTTTTTTTTAATAAAGAAAGTAGTTATGCCACGTAGGATATAGTTGGAATAGATAAGAGTATTTTTGTCTTAAATTTAGATTTAATCCATAGAATAGTCAATTTCATCTCAACCATGAAATAAAAAACTCCACTATTCTATAGCTTTCATCCAACTTATTCTTACACTATTCGACTGGAATAACTCAGAATGAAATAGTTATTTCATTATTCCTTCATATTCTAATGTTATCGAATAGGCACTATAAGAAGTCTATTACATCGCTCAACAAGAACCGGAGTGGTGGAAAGAAGTGGCCGTCTAAAATAGATGTGTGTGTGGGGGAGGTTTAGAATGTGGGTTACGTTTGGTTGTTTTTTTTTTCTTTAAAATTTAATTCACAACCGATGATTTGTAATCCGAAAATCCATGTAAAAACCTTTGCCTTAATTAATTGAAAAGCCAGTAGGCATCACCTACTGTTAAAAAAAAAATAATTGCTTAGATTACTTTGTCATCTAATTGCGCCAAAATTTTGGTCAACATTAACTTTTATAGTAAAATGGTCGGTAGTAAGCATAATTTTTTTATAAACGACTTAAATATGTGATAGAGTCTTGTAAGTAGTAGAGTGATATTCCTACAACTACAACGATCCACTGAGATCTAGCTTAGTGGAATATTCTTCCAAATTCCAAATAAAATTATTTTTCTTACTATAGCTAACAATGATCGACACTGGAAAAACAGAGGGCCTTTTGAGTTCAAAGTTTCTACCACCTCTACGCTGCTAATTAGACTCATAACTAGCCTGAAATTCTAAATATTCAATTTCAATGTGAGACTAATAGAAACCGTTCAATATTGTTCTTTGACAAACTTTCTTATTTAAATTTCTAATATGACTAATCTCGTTGACTTATATATCTATATACATTTATACATCATACTATAGCACTTTAAAGCTTGTTTGGAATATATATATGTATGTTTCGATTGTAAAACAACTCCGCCTGAATAATTAGTCCAAATATTTATTTGTACTAGTAGTAGGCTTTTTAAACTCTTGATGTAATTTTATTATCTATTAAATATTGAAGATGAACTGAAAAATATAATTTGCATTCAATTTTGTTCCTATTCAAATATTAAAGGAGCAAGTAAAATCAAAAGTCAAATGAAATTTAGTCAATTAAAGATGAATAATTTGTCAAAATTACCTCATTTATTAGAAAAATATACTCCTCCCTCCCTAAGTTTTTCCTATAACTAGAGAAAGACATGGCAAAATCAACATCCTCTCTCACTACCCCCATCCTTCAAAACAAATAAAAAGAAAAGTTCAATTTTTTTTGTTCATCAGCCATGTCAAATGAAAATCGGAATCAAGGCAAGTTAATTACTCTCAAGATTTTGAATAATTTACATTTGTTAAAATGACCAAATATTAATATATTGAACCAATATATCATACATGCTAAAATGATCATTATATACAGAAAATATTTGCGACATGAAGACAGTTCCGCTCTCTGTTGCATTTCCACAAGCTACACCCGCATCGATCTTCCCACCTCCAGGTCAGAATCCAAACTTATCTTTGATCAATAATTGTACTAATCTTTCGACTTGATCAAAATAATAATTATATAAGATAAAACACGCAATTTTCTTTTTTGTTGTAGCATCGGATTATTATCAGTTGGACGATTTATTAACAAGTGAGGAAAAAGAGTTACGATACAAGGTACGAGATGTCATGGAGAAAGAAGTTGCTCCCATAATGGCAGAGGTAAATTTAATCATGATATTTGATTTGATTTTTTTTTATTTTACTCTGATTAAATTAAATTTATGATTTTATCAATATGTCATTAACTATACTTTTTATCTGAGAAATATATTTCATACTTTTTTTTTTGTAAATAAACCATAGTATTGGGAGAAAGCACAATTTCCTTTCCAAGTTATTCCTAAACTGGGTGCGTTGGGCTTCACTGGTGGTGCAATTGAGGTACATAAAATTGATCTCAGAATAATAAGTTATTTATCCAATACTAAGGTTGGTTTCTTTCTTTTTCTAGGGATATGGATGCAAAAAGATCTCTAGCACGGCAAGCGGACTTGCTTGTGCAGAGATTGGCCGGGTTGACGCGAGTATCGGCTCCTTCATTTTGGTCCATTCATCTTTGGCCATGCTTACTATTGGTAAAAAAAACTCAAAACTTAAACTCCGTATATTATTTCTTCAAAATTCTATTTTGTTTTATTCATTGGATGATAAACTATATTTCGAATTTCTATTTTTTTCTATGAAGCTCAGCGTGGAACGGAAGAGCAAAAGCAGAAATACTTACCGTCTCTGGCTCGACTTGATACAGTCGCTACTTATGTAAGATCCATATTATTTTTAATTGATTTTGCATCCATAATATTATTATTTAGTGTTCTTCTTATATGATGTTTATTTCCCAATAAATGGCCGTCTTTTTGTTCTGTAGGCTTTGACAGAGCCAAACTATGGAAGTGATGCGAGCTCTTTACAAACCACAGCAACAAAGGTTGTTATGTGATAATTAAGAAACAATTATAAGGCATAACTCAATTTACAATATCTGTGATGATGACAATACATTAACTAGTCATTTAAAATTAAAAAGAAAATATGAGTGATAACTGACTAATAAATTTGGTTGGGCAGGTTCAAGGAGGTTGGATCCTTAATGGGCAGAAAAGATGGTCTGGTAATTGTACATTCGCCGATATATTTGTCGTTAGTGCGCGAAATACTCACACAAACCAAGTCAACGGGTAATTAATTAATTTAATAATTAATTTTTGTACTTAATTAAAATACTTACTTTGATCTTAATGAAAATAAATGGGTTTTGAATTTTAAATTTCAGATTTATTGTGAAAAAGGGGGCATTTGGATTGAGTGTTAGAAAGATACAGAACAAAGTGGCTCTTAGGATGGTTCAAAATGGAGACATTATGTTTGATAATGTTTTTGTTGCAGATGAAGATAAGTTGCCTGGAGTTATTACATATCAGGGCTTAGTTGAGGTACTAGCATTAATATTTTAATACTCTTTTTAGTTTTTACTCTATAAACAAACAAGAGAAATTTGCACACAAAAAAAAAAAATATGGAGTTGCTAAAGGTAAAACTTTTGTTATTCTTCAGAAATTCAAAGAATAGCTCCTCTATTACCATTTAGAGCTTGTTTGGATGTGTTCAATTTTCTAGTATAGTATTAGGATATTTCTAGTGAGTAGGATTTGCAAAATTCAAATACTAAAGTATTATAATTTTAGGATGTGTGAAAAAGTGTTGTGTTTGGATGTAAATTAGTAAATATGTAGGAATTTATAATATAATATAATATTATATAATAAGGGAGATGCTAAATAGCATATGTAAGCAAAATGATGCTTATGGTCCAAAAAATTACACATATCATCAAAAATTCAAATTTCAACCGTACGGATGAAATATATATGTTTTGAATATGTTGTAGATTCATTTTCACAAGAATCAGAATATTATATCATTGTCATCATGTGTCATCAAAATTCATTGCCATCATGTCTCATCATTAGTCTATGCTTTGATTTGTATACATAATCTACTAAAAGTTGAAATATATTCCTAACACTAGAAATTCCTAAAGTGCATCTAAACATGCATTTACTAAAAGTTGAAAAATAATTCTAATATTAGACTAAACCAAAGAAATACTAGCCATCCAAACAAGCCCTAAAGGCCTAATTGAGGTACTAGGATTTATAATACTATTACTATACTTTATAAACAATTTCTATATACAATCCATAAATTGTCAATTTACTAAACATTCATAGCAATCTAATTTTCAACTTATTTATCAGCCTAACCCAGTTTAGAGTTCTAAATACCGTCTCATACAAAGAAAGATTTTCAAATTCCAAGATTTTCTATTTGGGCCGGTCATTATATAGATAGCTTTTATGTAGCCCATTTCTACTTTTCTTTTTTAGGAAAGACTTTATGGCTTTGTAATGTAATTTACATTTATAAATATAATTAATTAGATGGGGGATCTTAAGCCCTCTCTAATTTTCTAAAAAAAAAGATTTTCAAATTCCATCAAAGTTTTATGTAGCTTCTTAGTGTCTTTAAAATGTTAACCATGAAGTGAAATATGAAATCCCCTTTTTAATCTAGGCATAATTTTTTTTAGAGAAAACTACATATTATCGCTTGATTTTTATTCTGTTTTATATCAGTCATGCTAGATGAGTGATTCAAAACTCGCATCTATAGAAAAGTGCAGCTAGTACTTTATCACTAGGCTATCCTAGTAATCGTTAATCTAGACATGATTAGAAACTCTGAACTAGATTAGTGAAAGTAAGAAGTTGAAAATTAAGTTATTTTGAATATTTAAAAAATTGAGAAAGTTAGCTATTAAAACTTGCAACAATTATTTTTTTGAAACTACATCTCGAGTTCATATTTTTTTATAAATATATCTCGAGTTCATATTAATATGATATTAATGGTTAGGCACTTTCTTTTGCGCGAATCATGGCTGCCTGGTTATCTATCGGCATGGCAATGGGCGTCTATGATATATGCAACAGGTAACTAAACAATAGTAACCCATCCAATTAATATACAGTGTTACAAAATTAAGATTGGTTAAGATTATGAGTAAGTTAATTAATTAATTAAACAGGTATCTGAGAGAGAGAAAGCAGTTTGGGGCCCCACTTACAGCATATCAAATTACACAAGAAAAGCTAGTTAGAATGCTTGGTAATATTCAAGCTATGTCTCTTCTCGGTTGGCGACTTTCCCGGTTACACGAATCCGGGAAAATGACATCCGGTCATGCCAGCATGGGAAAGGCAAGCTTCACTATTTATTAATTAACACTAATAAAAATAATTTTTAAGTTAATGAATTAAATGAAAACATTTAGGTATTTTTTTGTTTTGTATTTCGATAATAGGCATGGATAACTTCAAAGGCGAGAGAGACGATTTCAATAGGAAGAGAATTACTTGGTGGCAATGGAATTTTAACAGATTTTCTTGTCGGAAAGGTATTATACTATTTTCTAGCTATTATGTTTCGTGTATTGATTAATTAAAAAGCTTATTTTTCTTGGATTATATCTTATAATATTTTTTATTAATGCAGACATTTTGTGACATTGAGCCCATATTCACATACGAAGGAACTTATGACGTGAATTGTTTGATTGCTGGAAGAGAAATTACAGGCATTTCTAGTTTTAAACCTTCTTTCGTGGCAAAAGCTAGTCGCCTTTGATTAAATTTTAAGCAAGTCCTCATTCTTAATGAGTAAATTACATGTTATGTAACTCGAAAGAAAACTGCACATGGCCGTGGGCTAAAATTTATGTTTCGAACCAATTTACAATAAACTTTCGTAGCATCTCATGTGAAATAAAGTAAATTATATTTTGATATCCTTGTTGGAAACTTGGTTATCCATGTTCTATTGAACAGAAAGTCCATTACAAGAAAGTGATAAACACCAAAAAGAAGAAAAAAAAACTAAATCAAGCTTTAATGCTCTATTTTTGAGTTCTCTTTTCTAAACAATTTTAACCCAACTTTAGATCCAAAGTTCACAATATCCTCTCGCACTTGTGCCTTAAACTCCTTATAACTAAACGGCCTATAACTCGAACTATTTATCATGCATTCCTCTTCCGGAAAAACAAAATACCCGATCGAAACTCTCTCATTAAATGCATTTGCCAACACTCTATGCTCCACATTCTTATACTTATCATCACTCATCGCCTAAACCAAAACAAAATAAGAACAAATGCACCATTAGTCTATGCTTTAATTTAATTACAATTGAGTCCCTGAACTATTGATTTGAACTTTTTGGTCCCTGTACTTCATAGAATTGTACATGGTCAGTCACTGACTTGAGGACTAATCATGCATGCATATTTTCATAAACTACAGACACCAAAAAGTTTAAATCAATAGTACAAAGACCAAACTGCAATTCTACCAAATTGCAAAAAAAAAAAAAATAAAATAAAATAACTAAATCGTACCTGCATCATATCTCCAAGGTTGACAACAAGCGTACCACTTTCCGGCTGCACATCACACCACTCATTCTCCCAAAACACCTGTAAGCCCGCCACGTCATCATCGTGGTTCAAAACAGTCAGCAACGAGCTGTCAGTGTGAGCCTCCATTCCCAAATAGCTTAACGGGTCTGGGCAAATCGGGTACCGGTACGCCCGCAATATTCCGTTTGAATCCGATAAGTATGATGAGTTTGTTACGTCTTTGTTTAGGTTGAGATTGTTGGATATTGTGTTGAATAGAGTTTTTGCGATTCGCATCATGTGTTGAGAATATTCGCTTGCGAGGACCCTGAAATAGGGGAGTTTTTAGAAATTTCGTCTTTTTTTGGATATTTTGAGAAATTAAGTTATGACATTGGATGATATTTTGTACCGCTCCACAAATTGTCTTTTGTTGGTATGAGTCAAATTTTTTGTTTGGAACAAATTTATACTAATATAAATTTTTTTTTAATTTATTTGGTGCGTAGAATTATCTAAGAAGCAACTCAAAACTATTTGTGGATAATTTTATATACAAAATAAATAACAAAAAATAAAAGAAAATAAAGCAATAGGGATTTTGTTCCAAACTGAAATTTTATTTGTGTTTTAGCCTAAAAAAGTTAAGAAAAAAATTCATCCCATATCATAGAGACCAAAACTTGGTTTCTAAGAACATATGATTCAGTTCATATCAATGGCAATAATCAACCGAAACCCCACACGAAATTTCTATCAAAACTCTGAAAATTCCAACTCCAATACCTAAATTCGCCAAAATTAACATCACCCACATCAAACTCATCCTTCCCGACCGACACGTGTAACCCCTCCAGCCAATTAACCTCTTTAACCTTCAGAACCATCGCCGGAGTTCCATAAAAGTACCTCACGGCCGCCTCCGGCCCCAACTCCGCCTCCTTCCTCTCAAACGGCCTTGAGAAAATCTCTCCTGCTAACTCGAAGACCCGGGCCGAGAGTGCAGGCGGCACGCCATGGTTGGTCAGCCGGAACATGCCCCACTGAGAGCATGACTGGTGGAGGAGGTTTGCGTCGAGGTTTTGGAGGTTGAGAACTGGGAGGAGGAGGGAGGGTTGGAGCGGTGGTTGTTGGTTTTGGTTGAGGTTGAGGTTGTTGAGGCGGAAAGGTGGTGGGTATGATAGTGGGTCTGGTTTGGTAGAATCCATTTTTGTTTGGTGTAACTTTGAGAATAATCAGTGAATGTAATGCTTGTTTGTTTGTAGGAGAAGAAGAAGAAGGGAGATTTGAGTGTAATTAACTGTTGGATTTAGATCAGAGGGCTGAGATTCATTGGGTTTATGTTAATTAGTTTTTCTGGACTTCTTTTAATTTTTTTTTTTTTGGACTTCAACAGATAATGAACAGATACAAACTTTTATTGGGCTTAAAGTGATAGATGGAAGTCATTTCTAATTTTTTTCCTACTTATTTATTTATTTGTTAGTTATTTGTGAGCTTTTAAAACGTATATAAACTTTTATTGGGCTTAAAGTGATTTCGTCTATTATTTTGTCTTTGTCGTTCTATTGTCAACTATGATTTGCAAAAAACTGCACTTTGATCAATAGATTTGCCGGTCATTATTAAAAAAAATTATAATTTTAAGCTATTTTCAATTTATATATTTTGATTTATTAATTAGCTTTACTTTTATTTGAAAAAAAAGAGCAGTGATAGACAAACAATTGCACATGGACAAGCAAGTACAATTGCCACTGAGGTGCAAGTAGCTTCTAAGATTTCTAGATCCAAGTTACGAAATTAAATGCATTCTCAGAAAGAAAAGAGAACTTAAAAATTGAATGCGAAATGTGAAACGAGAGACCAAATGGACCAAATTAATCTATCAAAAGGCCCACGTTCTCTTTCTTTTTCAAACAAACCAACACAACAGCTTTCTTTTCTTTCTTTTCTAAGTCATCTCTCTCCTCTGTTTTCAAATTCTGAACGCGCCTCACTTTTTTTCTCTCTTTCTTCTACATTACATATCTGCACCTACTATACTATACTACTACTCTAGTCTCTGCTTTGGACCCTCTCACATTCCCTCCTAATCCATTTCAAAATCTCTCTCACTGTTCTGTTTAAAAATCTTAAATACATCTGAATGATTTCCAACTTACCCATTTCAAAATCTCTCTCACTGTTTCGTTTAAATCTTAAATATATCTGACTAATTTCCAACTGACCCATTTCGAAGCTCCAGTTTAGTCATCATTCTCCTTTTTTATAGCCATGAAAATGAAACACCCTTCTTCAAATTCCTTTGAATTCGGATGCATTTCGACGATTCTACACCGTCTTCTTTTCCGTAACAGAATTTCAAGCGAGGAGAATTGCAGTGACGATATTAATGGTGAATTATCTAAGAAAGAAACAAAATCGGAAAGTCCGAGCATCGTCGCAAGATTGATGGGTTTAGATTCAATGCCTATCGTACCGAGTTCTAGTACTTCGGATTCTTTCACAAGAAGCCGTTCGGCAAATTCAGTTGAGAGTTGGCCTGGATTTCTCAACAAGAGAAATCAGGTCTCGCCTGTTCAGAGCTCAATTTCGTTTCGTGAGAAACCGACTTATTTGAGAAAAGAAAATGAGGAGTTCTTGTTACTCAGCTTCTCTCCAGATGAAAATGAAGATGGTTTCCTAGTAAATTTGGAGAAGATGAAAAGGAGAAGGAGAAAACAGAGGAGAGAGAACCGAGAAAAGAAGGAGAAATGTAGGAAATTGCGTCGTGTTAAGAGAGAAGAGATTTTGGAGAAATGTGATGAAAATGGCGAGTTGCCATTGATTTTGAATTTGGAGAAGTTTGAATTGGAAAAGAGTAAGGTTGAAACAGAGTGTTTGTCTCAAAATTCCAGTCCTGTTTCAGTGTTGGATCTGCCAGATACGCAATTTGAAACCTACTCTCCTAAATCAGGTAGCAAATTTGTAAAATTTGAAAATCTATATATTTGTTTCACAATTTAAATTGAATTAAAATGTACTTTGAACTCATTGTTTAAATTAATAATATGCAGGAGTGGAACAAAGCACAGAGAAGAAACAGCAGAGCTCAAGAAGAAAACTATCATCAAATTTTGAAGATATAACAAATTTCGAACCTTTCTCTATTGATAAACAAATCAACAAATCGATAAAACCTGAAATGAAATTCCGTGATGCGAGCAAATATTGCGGTCATATTTGCAAAATTGTTGAGAAGGATTTGAAGGAATCAATTTGGACAGAAAAAGAAATGAGAAGCTCAATATATGGAGAAGAAATATCAGCTGAAATTGGGCTTGAAATATTTGACCAACTTATATTGGAGGCAACATATGAATTTTGTTGTAATTTCACTATATTATGAAATGTAAATGCAGTTATATTTTAATTTACTTTCATCAATCAAAATGTATAAGAAATTAACCTAATGAACTTTTTCCCTTTGGATATTTTGTCCCCAAGTTTTCATATTATTAACTATTGGGAAATTCTTCAAAAACACCCTAACTTTTCAATGTTCTTCAAAAACCCCCTATAAAGTGAATTCAATTTTTTTTAGCCCCCTATAGTGTTAAATTCAACTTTTCCATCCGATTTTGATTTGTAAAAGACTAAAATATCCCTTATATATTTATTTTCATGTCTATTTTATTGCATTAAATAAAAAAATTATATTTTACACTAAATTTAAATTAATGACTACAATATAGACAAAATCACAATAAATAGTGATGACGAAAATAATATTTTACGAAATATAAAATTATAATTTAAATATAGGATAATAAAAAAATTGTAATATAACACCATAAAATAAAAACTAACATATCATAAAATAATATCATAAAATATCGTAAAATTAACATCGTAAAATATTATATTAAAAAATAATATATTTATTTATTATTTTATTGAATATAATAAATATATGAGGGGTATTTTAGTCTTTTACAAATCAAAATTGGATGGAAAAGTTGAGATTAACACCATAGGGGCCAAAAAAAAAATTGAATTCACTTTATAGGGGGTTTTTGAAGAATATTGAAAAGTTAGGGGGTTTTTGATAAATAGCAGAAAAGTTAGGGGGTTTTTGAAGAATTTCCCTTAACTACTTTACATTATGCAAAATACATGAATTGCCCATAATCTTTTCATGTTTGCATTCCTATTTTCAAATATAGTTCATGATATATTAATATTTCTATGTCCATAGATCTCACAAATTTTTTGATGTTTATGTAAAAAAAGGTATAACAACATCAAATTCTCTTGTAATCAAAATAATTTGAATTTTAAAACCCCCTACATTTTAGATTCTATTCTAAAAATGAATTGAATATTTTTTGCCCCTATAACTTTTTTTGGACCAAAATATACTTAACAAAATATTTTATTCAATCATTTGTAAGCGATAGGGACTAAAAAGAAATCCAATTCACTTTTAGGGACTAAAAAAAAGAGAAATTAAAACATAGGTAGTTTGCAAAGTTTCCTAATATCAATCAATTAGATAATGGCTGATTCACAGCAATTAGTTGAGATTAAAAAAAACTAGATGTCGTGCTACGTTTTTTTTAAATTGTTGTTAATCAAAGATAAATTATTAATTACAATATATTTCCAAACATAATTGTCTTATATAATTATTTTATTCACATATTTTAATATACTTAATTCAGAAAAAAAAAATTCAAACATCAAATATGGAGTTAAAAATAATGGAAAATTTTCAAGAACCCCCCAGATTTTCTTAAAATTATCACAAACCTCTTCACTTTGGAGATTATCCCGAACCTCCTCCCCCCCCAAAAAAATGGTTACATTTTTTATGCCCGCCATATGTTGTAAACTTTAACATTGATGTAATATTTAGTCCTTTATTGTCTTTTAATTAATATAAGTCATATGCCCCGAGCATTTTGAGAAAAGTTAGAGGGTTTCCTAAAGAATTATCCTAAAAATAAAGAGAAAATACAAACTAATTTATATTTAAAAATTTTATTTAGATAATACAATACTTAATTAATAATTATTGTTTCTGGAGAAGAGAAAAATATTTGTGGATGAATTCTTCGTATTCTTAGTTTTAACATAAAAAGGGAAATTTTTCAAAACCCCCTAACTTTTATGGTATATACAAAAAACCTCTATCTTTTTAATTCTTCAAAAAAAAAAAAAACTATAAAGCAAGTTGAATTTTTTTTTAACCCCCTATGGGGTTAATTTTACTTTACCATCCAATAATTTTTCTAAGAGATCCCAATGCCCCTCATATATTCTTTTTCATATTTTATTATGATCAATTAAAAATAAAAATAAAATTATAATATTTTTGAATATAATATTTCACAATTTATTTTGACAATATTTTATGATATTCTTTTGTAATGCATTAATTTTTATTTTATGGTATTATATTATGAAAAAATATTTTTCTATTATCCTATGTTTAAATTATAATTTTATTTTATTCTTTATTCTTTATTATGATTTAGTCTATATTTTAGTTTTCATTAATTATTTTTAATGTAAAATATAAATTTAGCTTTTACTTATTTTTTAATTGAATAAAATAAATATATGTGAGGGGCAATTTGGTCTTTTAAAATTTAATTGGATGGAGAAGTTAAAATTAACTTTATAGGGGGTAAAAAAAATTCAACTTACTTTATAGGGCGTTTTTGAAGAATTTGAAAAGTTAGGAGTTTCTTGATAAATACAAGAAAGGTCAGGAGTTTGTTGAAGAATTTCCCAACAAAAAATATACTATTTTGCCACTCTAGCCACCTAGGGTTTCAGAGAAAACCAGATGCCTGAGCTTTCCAACCATCAAATGCTTCAATCTGCCGGATTAAATCTTCTCGTGGTGCCGATACTCTCTCTGATCATCTACCCATCTCTTAGCTCCGATCAAATCGAAATTTCATTTTTGGCTGCATCCATCTTTTCAAACCAAAATCATATAATAACTAAACTAAAAATAAACATGTATGAAAACTAAAATTTTAAATTGCACGATCGAGGGCCAATTTTGGCTTAATTAATACTTAAAGTGTATGTATCTGTCTCATATTCCTTCTTTTCCAAAATTATGTAAGAAACACTCATAAAACTAATTAATTGAGAAAAACAAAGAAAACAAAAATAAAATAATTAATCACCTTTTGAGTTTCAATTTGGAGTTTTGTTGATGATTGTTTGAAGCGTATTCTGACAGACCAGGATCTACTATCTAAAAGAAGATCACAGTAACATTTAAGAATCAATTATTATAGTGATATGATCACATAAAGAATTCAAATTGAAGAAAAAGAAATATATTTTGTTCAAACATGAACAAAAAAAGTAAATGATGAATTTCTCCTTCTCCAGTTGAGGGTCACAAAATATAAATTTCTGACCTGATTATTCTTCTCAGACGGCCTCTGGGTACAGTATCAGGAGCTGACATCCATTCAGTTTTCATCTAATATCTACAGCACTGTAACTTTGAGTATGTTGTATTAGGATATTGAACACTTGCATTATGTAATCTTACTCACCCTAATAATATGAACTGATTATATTATACACAAACATCAACATCCTTGTGGAAATCTTCAATGGAGAAAATAATTGCTCCATACTTTTGTCTTTTATAATCCTATCCCATCAAATTCATTCAATATATGGGGTCTACTTAGCCAGTTGATTAGTTACTCACAGGCAGAGCCGTCTTGAGTTTTGGGAGGCACTAAGCTACTGCTAGACTTGGTTATTATTTTTTATTTTTTAAAATGAGACTTTGGTGACTTACGGTTATTGTGCATATAAAAAACACATAAATTTGCACAACCTAATAGAACAACAACAGAAAAATAACTAATCACAACTGAGAAAATATATTGGTTCCTTGAATTGAAATTGCACAAACAAACAAAAAAAAACATAGCACAAGTGGGAATTGAACTCTGAGTCCCTAGGGTTGTTTTGGTATATCAAGTCATTTGTCAAACCAACAATACAACACATTACTTATGTTGAAATTTGTATATTTTTCTTTTTTATTTCTACTAGAATTGACTATAAATTTACACGAGAGGCTCTACGTATCTCGAGGCCCTTTGCGGGGGCTTGGTTGGTCTATCCACATGGCCGCCTCTTCTCACAAGCTATAGATGATTGTTTTTTTTTCTTTCTTAAAAAAAATCACAAGTTTCAAATGATAATTGATAGGTAAGATGTTTGGTGTGGAACATAAGATTCTGAAAATAAGGAAAAAAAATTCAAAAATTGTAAATTAGCCCCCATTCAATCATTCATTTACTTTATTCACATTTTCTTTTGCACAGTCTCTCTTCACTTAATCGATAATATATTATACTGGACCATAGCAATATGGAGTTTATCACACAAAAAGCTAATATATATGTGAAGGTTTTATAACAAAAATACAATATTTGATTAAGAATTAATAATTTCATAAAGAAGCTAGAAAAACATATTGAACACTTGCATTATGTAACCTTCCTCTTCTATTTGTATTAGTATAAGTACTTATAATAAACAATTGGATGAAATTAGTCCAGTATAAACATGACGAATGGAAATCAGGCATGCTATTAATATAAGATCTGACATTCTAATAATAATAAAAATAGTTACAGAATAATGACCAATAAAATTCTAAAAAAACATAAATAATAAAAAATCATTGACCAATTCATGGTTAAAAAAAAGAAAAATGAGACTAATTAAAAGTTTTTATATGATAACCTTTTGAGATATTTTTGTTATCAGCCCCAACATAGGTTTTGGCCCAGTATCATGTGGGCTTTTTCTTTTAAAATCCGGAATTGCTGATGCTGTAATATGATTCTTCTTTCAGATCTTGCGCGCTTTTATGCAGCCAATGCGAAGTTTGTTTAGCAATTAGGAAATGCACGAAAGGAGAGAAATTATATGAAAGTAGAAAATATGGAAAAAGAAGAAAAAAGATTTATCTAGATTTGCTTATTTCCTCATTACTTTTTTGTTTTGTTATTAGTTACTGTAATGTTATGTATTTTTACAAGAGTTTAGATATAGAATGTCAGCATTTTGGAACGCTTAGCAGCACTCGATTACAAAAATATATTTTTGTAAACATAAAAGTTATGTAAAATTACAAAAAAAAATATTTTCAAAAGGGTATATTTGTAAATACAAAAAATATATCCAAGTGCAAATATATATATGTACAGTTAAAACTATATGGTGGACGCTTTTGAGCACTCTTGAATAATTTCTCTTTTTACAAATACGTTTTGTAAAAATACGGTGACTCATACATCCCCACGTATTTTTTAGAAAAAATTCGTTTAGACCGGATTCTAACTTGAGATATTTTTCTCTTTCTTATTCGAATGCGTCTTTGACCACTTGTGCTAGTATGTGTTGACAACAAATTTTTCAAGTTTTAAATCACCTAATAATAATCGTCAAATCCGAAACATAGGACCAGACCTATATTAATTCGGTTTGTGCATTTAATTTGTTAATGTAGCACAAATCCGTAATAATAACATCAAATCCGAAACCAAAACACAGGACCGCACCTATATTAATTCGGTTAGCACATTTAATTTGTTAATGTAGCATGTCGGATTCGCTGGATTCCGAATATATCAATTCAGTGCACCCTCATAATTTCACAAGAAGAAAAATTAGTTGGGTCAGAAAAAGAAGTGTCTATATCTTGACTAGTTGCGCTAGTTAGACTTTGTGAAATTATTGAAATTCTGATATAACATAATGAAATGAAGTGAAAATTGATGGATCTAATTTCAAAAGATTTGAAAGAAGACCAAGTTAGTTTCAGTTTAGTCCTTGATTTGTACAATTCAAATTTGTGGGCCTATTCTCAGTTGAAATTCAAGCCACAAAAGAAGACTCGAATCAAGTACCCACAAACTTTATTTATTGCATGCAGTTGAAGAATTCTTGGAAATTATTTAGTATTTAAGTGCAAACAAAATTTATGCCATTAAGTTATTGTATCTCCTGTTATCGTGTCAGTGTGAATTGACATTTGACAGTAGTGATCTTTTGAAAATCTAAACATAATTACTGAAAATATTTCATCATTCAAATGCTAATGTTACGATTGATTGATTAATCTTATTCTTAATCGGTGTAAGAAATGATCAATATTGTAAATTTGCGTAACTTGGAAAATTTGATGTATATGATTTTTTCAACAACATTTCATAAATCTAGTACTCATATCCAAGATTAAAATTAATATTATTTATTTTCATTGTTGTCGTCTTTAATATCATTTTCGCATTGATGAATCTGATTTTGAGGTATTTAGAATTTTTATTTCTTCATAGAAGAAAATGAGCTTTTAATTTTAAAACAATAATATGAAAAAAATGTTTGAGCCCAAAAAATAGCAGCCGCTGCTGTCAATTTCAGGGATGAAACAAAAGCAAGAGTTGAAAGAAGATACGAGAAATATTCAACAAAGATGAGGTCATGAATTCCCTAAAACAGAAGAAATATCAGACAAATTTACAAAAAAAACCCTAAATTTTTCCTAAATAATATTTTACCCAAATTAAAAAAAGAGAAATTATTTGGAGTTCCAGCTTTTGGAGTGTCCAAAAACGTTCACCATACAGTTATATATATACACATATATTTTTGCACTTGAATATATTTTTTGTGTTTATAAATATATCTTTTTAAAAATATAACTTTTTATAATTTTACTATAATTTTTGTGTTTACAAAAATGTATTTTTATAATTTCATCAGCGCTAATTTAGCACTCTATATCTGAACTCTTAAAAAAAATAACAAATCTAAAAAAAAAAAAAAAAATGAGAGACAGTTCTGAGAATTTCTCTGCAATGGCTCAAGAAATGATTAAATTGCTATAAGAAAGAATCCAGTTGTTAAAAATG
Source organism: Juncus inflexus (assembly GCA_024447665.1). NCBI lineage: Eukaryota > Viridiplantae > Streptophyta > Magnoliopsida > Poales > Juncaceae > Juncus > Juncus inflexus. The sequence goes on along the minus strand of JAJHPC010000014.1, from coordinate 2,740,407 downwards.
GAGAGGATATTGTCTCAAAGAAAAAAAAATGGAGAGGATAAACAAATTAATGGGCATGATGAATGTATGATTCATGACTTTATCAAATGTACTTGAGATAAGATTAATGGCATCAGATTCTGATTTCAAGCGTTTTTTATGCTAAAAATAATTGAACGTCTCTATAATCAATTTTTAAATGGATTTCAATTTTTAATTAGAATGCGTGTATGAGGAGTTTTGACGTTGTCTATATTATTTTTTGGTGAATTGAAATAATAAACATAATCACTTTCAAACATGATACTTAAATAATATAATTAATATAAAACAAACCAAGTCAATCTCGTAAGACAAGACATGAAATAGCAGGCGTTATTCACTTTTTTTATTTGAACAATAACATGAGAAGTTATCCAAAAATTTAGAAGTAGTCGAATCGACTTTTTCATCAATTAACTAACATAAATAATTAATTAGAAGATTCGACAAAGAACCCATTATTCAAAAGTAGTAAAGGACCTTATGTTAGAACTTAGAAGATATAATATACAGTATTTACAGTTTAGCCGTCTATAAAAGTGCCACATTCTTTTTAGAAGCCATAAAGGTTTTGGACTGCCCAAAATGCATACTACATTTTAGAACTTAGGCTCTTAGTGCACGCCTGATTAATAAACAAGGCATACTACATTGCTTGACCTCTTGTTCTTATGATTGTTTAGCATATTTTTTATCTCGTCCAATTAATCCTAGTATATAGTTTTCTAACAGTATACTTTTACACTTATATACTATATCATCATTTTTTTTAATTGTATAAGGATCTCATATGCCCTTCGTATAAATCTAGAAAAAACCGAGTTCTAAACTGAGCTTGAACTTGAAATCACTCTTGTTCAAATGATACTTTGACAACTTGCGCTAATAAGTGTTGACATATATCATTATTTTGTATAATATTTGTTTTATCTGAATAATAAGGGCTGGAAATTCACACTAAACTAATTGTTTTTTTTTTTTTGGCCTGAGGGGGGGAGCTTCTGGAGGCGATTGTCTCTCAGAGATTTTATTAAATAAAAAAAAGTTGTTTTTGATTACAACGTATAATTACAGAGAAATAGAATACAATAAGACATATTGACTCCCTACTACAAAGGTCCTACACGAAGTCAAATTAATCTCCTAATAGTATCGACGCCAGTTCGTCAATTGCTGGGCGATCTCCGAGATGACGGCTTGTAGAAGCGGCCTTCTTTGTCTAAAAATCAATTAATTTTTTGCCTTCTAAATACACCAACATATACTTAGTCAGTTCGTTCTCCATGCGCTTCTGTCGTCCTTGTTTTTCCCGAACTAACTGTGTTGTCAATCCATAAATAATTTTCATCCAGAAACCACCATGAACATCCTAATGAACGAGTATTATATTATTTTCAGGAAAAAATAGGATCGTCCATTATTAGGACGGTGGTGGTTTTAGATGATAAGAACGGATGAGCATTATTGATGGACTATAACTCAAGTCACTACTATAAGTCCTTTTTAACATTAATTCAACACAAATCCGCGTTTTTCTTTTCTTGACATTAATTCATTGGTAAATGACTAATTTTGTCAAAGTAGGGAAAGTTAGATCAAAATGTTCCATTTCGAAAAGGTAAAGTGACAAGTGGAAAAAAGGACCATTAATGCACTAATTAGTGGAATATAATGCGCACTATGTACTAAACTATTTTCATCAAATCCAAATGCAATCAAATCTATATTTCATAATACTAGTACACACACTTTTGGACTAACTTTCAGTGTATTATGCGGCCCCTAGTCTATAAAACTATATTATAGTGCGCTAAAAAATAAACCAACATAAAGTAACTTACACAAATAAACCTAAAAATCTACATTAAATTATTCAAATTATAAATAATTAGATAGACAAAAGAAACTTTAATAAACCTAAAAAGCTATATTAAATTATTCAAATTATAAACAATTAGATAGACAAAAGAGACTTTGAATAAACTAATTCCTTATACGACATACATTGGAATAAAATAAAATAAAATTCCATCCACTATCCATCAACTTATTATTATTCTCCTCTATATTACATTCTTTTCCCCAACCTAAACACAACCAACCCCTCTTCTATATAACTTAATCTCAAATTTTAATTAATTAATTATTACATATATGAATGAAAAAAAGAAATTAAATAAACAAAAAGACTGCCTTTCATCTTTCCAGGACTCCCTTTGGGAATCCTCCATTTCTCTCCAGATGAATTTTACCCAACAGTCTTCACTAAAAATCCCAATTAAATAAAAAAAAAATATTTCAACAACAAAAACAATAACGAAGGAAAGAACCGGTTAGCAAATATTTAACCCAACCCGACCCGTTAAGCCCTCATAGGCTCCTGCTCAGGCCAGGCTCCAAACAGGTCGCTGTTATAAATCCCCGACCCGTTACCGTTGTTAACATTATTATTACTCCAATTCACATCTCTTATTTCCTCACCGGGTCCAACCGGGTTGACGGGTTGACCGCTCCGAAACCCGAAAGAGGCGGACTTGCGCAGCTTGTTGAGTTCTTCTCCCTGTATTCCCCAGTCGAGCTTCCCGCCCGGCGAGGCCCAGTCCGACAGCGCCGCTGACGTCACCGCCGCTGACGTGGCGGCTGACGTCATCACCGACAGGCTGGACGGCCGGATCGCCGGAGTCGGCCGCCGGTCGGAGAAGCTCTGGCTGCGTTTCGCGAAGGCGGTGGCTCGCGCGTTCATCACGGCCTTGGCCATGGACGAGTGGTCCATGCCCGACCCATTAAGAGAAGATGATAGGTTTGAATCGTAGTTTGAGAATAATTGGGTCGGGTGCAACTCGGGTGGGAGTTGAGACAACAAACTTGTATCGTACGGAGAAGAAGAGAGGTTCGATTCATAATTCGGGCTGTTACCCCAGTTTGAGCGTGGGGAAGAAAGGTTGTTGTTATTGCCGGACATTTTGTCGAACAGTTTCTGAGCGTACGGGTCCAGACTGAGCATCTCCAAATCGAGATCCATTTCTCTAGCTCCAAGAGGAGTTTTGAGCCTGGTGGGCAACGGAGAAGAAGAAATCGGCGAGCCGGGTCCGCCGTTCTGCTGCATCATCAAAAAGGCAGTCGCCATGTCCATGGTGGAACCGGCTCGCGGAGAGCCGGACCCGACTGAGACGGCCGACGGGTTCACTGACCGGAGCTCGTCATGCTTATGAGCAAAGAAACAGATCCTCCTTTTGCAACCCACTTCATCTTTACAGAGCCTGGTTCTGTACTGAGCAGGGTGGAGCCAAGATTCAAACACGCCATGAGCGTACTCACAGTTATCGGCCTTCCGGCAGGTTCCTTTGCGGAAGTCGGGGCACGGCACGCAGCTGTAGAAGAACTTGCGGGGGTCGCGGCGGCGGGCGTTCTCGCCGGGGTGGACGAACGGACACTCCGTCCAGTCGTGGGAGTAGGCGCGCGAGCAAGGCTTGATCTTGAAAGCGTACATGCGGAACTCGTCCGTGCTGTATATCCCCGTTTTGATGTCGGGCAGAGTCAGGTCAGGCGGGTACTCCTTCTTGGAGTCCTCTCTTGTTAAAGACTTCTTCGGAGGCGTGCAAGGAGGAGAGGCGGAAGGAGAAGCCTCTACTTTGAGGAGCAAGCGGAGTGCTTTGTCTAGTGTTTGTGAGAGGTTTCTTGGTATCAAGTCGCCGGGACGGCGGCCTGACGAATCGAGGGCTTCCACATCAGCACCGGCGGATACCAACAACGTGACAACTTCCTCACCGGCGGCAGCACCGCCACAAGCAGCCAGGTGAAGCGCCGTAGCTCCGTCAGAAGCAGAGGACCTCGTAGCTTCAGACGGAACTGCACCAAGAACGAAAGAAACAACAGAAACGTTTCCATACAAACACGCGATCATAAGCGGCGTGCGTTCCTCCATCGCCACACGATAAACCGGCGACGCCAGCGACGGTCCGTACCACAGGGCAGAAGCCTCCAACTGCTCCGGAGATCGCCGGAGGGAGGCGACATCGTCGGAGGCGGCGAGTTCGAGGAGGAGAGCAGGGTCGGGGTGGGGTGATAAGGGTTTTCGAGCGCCACTACACATGTTGAAGGAGAAGAAGGGTTTAGAGAGGAAAGAGGGGGATAATGAGGGTTAGAGCAGAAGCAATGGCGAGTGGGGGCTTTTTGTAGGGATAGAAAAGTTTCAAGGGAATAAAAATAATTCTCGACTGTGGAGGAATAGAACATCGAGCGAGATAAAGATAAGGGAAGATGGAGAGAAGGTCCGACCCTCTTTCTCTGCCTTTTGTCAATTCTATCACCCCTGTGGCGAGTCAGTTTTGAGTTTTTAATCGACTCGTTACACGTAAGAGAAGGCATAATCAGGAGTGAATAAGCTCCTCTGCGAAGTGAGTCATACTATTTAATTTGAGTACTTGACTTAATTAATGTGTGGGACCCAGAGTGCAGTGGCTCAGTACAGAGGAATTATTACGATTGGGTTGTTTAGTTTGTTTGTTTATTTCTAATTGATGAAATTTGAATTTATTTTGTTGAATTTGTTGAAGTCTATTGTGTCATTTTCTTGTTTCTCATGGCGTGGTCAAAAAGGCAACGCTGCCCTGCTTGCCTTCTTCTTTCCTTCCTTTCTATAATGACATTATTTGTCCTCCTTCTTTCCCTTTCACCCTTTAACCATTCGTTATTTCCTTTCACACCCATTATTATTCTCGCTCTTTCTATACTTACTATAAACATAAACCTTATTATTAGTTTATCTTTATACACGTACTTTTAATTGAAAGGCCTCCGAGACAGCAGAAGATCAGATAAGTAAGTGGCTCTGCTCTTAAATTTCAAAGATATATATGGTTGCAAATCAAATACAGAAATTAAGATGTATTCATAACCAAGTAACAGGACCCGAGGACCGAAACCCAAATACAAAACCTTTCGAGGACCTATTCGAAACATTCCCCGAAGATTACCCGGACGCAAAACCAACGTCCAAAACTGAAATGTATAAAACAATTTCGAGTCCCCTTTATTTTTTCCTTTCGTATTTGGACTGGCTCGGTTGTGGGCCCCGCGCTTTAGAACCAAGTGCGAATAGACTTTTTGCTCCTAGGAAAAGTGATATTCTGAGAGCACATTTGTTATTATTCAGCGAGCCGGGATAATATTACAGAGCGTCTCTGCTCCTGCTTTCAGCTCTGAGAATAAGAAATGTGATCTCGGAATGTTATTTCCCTTTGTGGTTATTCCTTCGGAGTATGAAACCGACACGTCACTGATTCCTGAATGTAAGGGCGACCGGCTGGGGGAGGGAGTCAGGACACATGCCGGTTGAGAAGACTTAAGTTGACTGGCTAATAGTGTGAGTCTACTCGGATTGTCACCATCTCCTGTTATGTATAACTGTAGAGTCCAGTTTTATGAAAATTTTGTTATATACTTGTTGTAATGTGTGTGGTGTATATATATATTGTTATGTTATATAGTGATGTATTTTGTAACGTGTAGTGTAGTGTATGTATTGTTATGTTATATAGTGATATATTTTGTAATGTGTGTAGTGTATGTATTGTTATTAGGGACGGAGTTTAGTAGAGACTAAAAGAGGTCATGATCTTCTAAGATTTTAAAACCGTAGTATATATTAATATTGTTTTACTGAAGGATTTTTTGGAATATATATATTTTTATGTATTTGATCTCGTGAGATTTTTGCTAAGTGTTAATCAATGAGAAAATTTATTTTTGGCCCTCTCAAATAACACCATCAAGTTCCGTCTCTGATTGTCTAAATTCTAAACTCTAAAGCCTAAACAGTCATGTCCCCATTCAGTCTGAATAAAATTCCGGTCACTGAGTATATGTATTATTATGTTACATAGTGATATATTTTGTAATGTGTATAGTTTATGTTATGTTATATAGGGATACATTTTGTAATGGAGAGGAGGGAGAGAAGGGAATTAGGGAAGTCATGCGCAGAGCATTGCGCGTGACGTGATTGGAATGGTTGTTGTGGAGTCAGTCTTCCACTTTCGTCCCCGTTATATACATAATTAATTAACTCGATTATTTTAACCCTGTTGTAAAACATTACACATATAAATCGGCGCTCTGAGTTGTACAGAGTTACATGTCAGTTTTGGGTGGCTGGAACTTGGAAGATTATGATTTTTTTTTTCATCCAATCTAGTGTTAAATAAAAGTTTGTTGGGATTAGTAATATGAGATATGAATATGAATATGGTTGTATGAATAATAAATTGGTTTATTGTTTTCTATTTATGATGGTACATAAAATGGAGGGCCACAATATATCTAGGATTAGATGGCGACAGGCGCTAAGACATTCAAGAAAGGAGATAATGTTTTTTCATTGGAGAAAGAAGAAAAAGAAAAAAATGTTTTAATTAATATTAGTAAATATGTCACGTCAATATTCCATTTAATTGGCCCATAATCTTTTCTACTGCTTGTTCACTTTGAGTAAGATTCTTGATCATCTGTAAATTTTAAAACTCTAATAGCCAATGTATAAACTCACTGTACTAAACTTTATTGTGATATTATGACTTATTCTTGATTCGCTACACTAAATATATGGAATTGGTAAGAATGTGATATATTATATTTTCTTTATGTGGGGTCTTTTGACATTTATGCCCCATTATTTCCCTTTATTTACGGAAAGATATCTACCCAATATATTTGTAGTATATATTTTCTTTGAATTTGGACGTTCCCTTATTAAAACCGTCTCTTTTCTTGGCCTGTAATTTTTCTGTGGAGGTGCAAAATGCAAAATTCCTTTTCTTTTCCTTTTTTTTTTTTCCTTTCATGTCTTTTGTTTAAAAATAAACTTTACAAAAATTAAATTAAACTTTACACCCACTTGTTACTTTCTTATCATGGTTCTTTATAAAGAACTTTTGGACTTCGTCAACTTTTATACTAAAACTTCCTGAAATTCAGAGTCTATCATGAAAAGCGAAAATAAGAAAGATGAGAGTAAAATCAAGAAAGAAATTTTTTCAATGTTTTTATTTTGGAGTTAATTAAGAGTCTAGATTCTAGGTATCAATATTATGATTTTTTAAAATGTCAAATGTGATATAATTTGCATTTAAAACAAAATATTTGAAAGGTGATTCAAAGTATCTTAAGCATTTAAAGTAAGTTAACTTAGATATTGTATCATAATTTAAATTTTATGCATTGTATCTTGTAAGATAATACATGCATACAAGTTGTTTTTGAAAAGTTTAATTAATTTTCGCCATGTATCTCCTTTTTTTATTGAAAGGTAGTTATGAAAGTTCATGAGATGACGCAAGTTTAAACATTTAACAATAGAACCAAACACTATTTAAAAGTCACAATATTTGTTGGGAAAATGCCTTATGGTACACCAAAACCAAATTTAAAAAGTATTGAATTTGAACTGAAATTCAAATATTTCTGAATTTAAATTCCTCCTTTTGGTGGATCAGGAGGATTGGGTTTGTTTAGCAGCCCCACACGGAACCAATCAATTCTAATGAAGAATCTTAAATGCAGATTTAATTATTTTATTTCATTTTAATCTTGTTCAGGGGACAGAACTTTATATCGGTATTGGAGTTTATTATATAATATTTTCAATATAGTTCTCCCATTTGTAGATGTGCTCTTGATCAATTGACGCTAATAATTAATTATAATTTGTTGATTGGTATAAAGTTACTAGAATTGATATTATCATTTAACTATTTGATTAGATAATAAAAAAATTAATTATACAAATTTAATTGATGAAAATATACTAACTAAAAATTAATATATCTGCTATATACTTTACAATCAAATTGAGAGTTATTAACAGATGTTGCACTAAAATGACTTATAATTGAAAAAATAGATTATTCTAATAACAATGTTGAAGTTATAAATCAAAATATTATAAAAGGTATCGAGAAAACTTGGCATTCATTCTGTTTTAGAAGTGATTTCTTCTTTTTCTAACAGCAAAAATTATTCAAAATTAATCTTAAAATCGCAAAACATTTCTACCGTTGGTTCTTGATACAAATTGGAGAAGCAAAATATTCCTTATATCTTTTCACTATTATTTAGTTAAAATTAGTAATCGGATGTATTATATTAGGGATGATTACTTTACATGGAAGGTCATACAAAAACACAAATAACATGACAAATCAAAGGTTGACCGCCAATTCCATTATCCAAATTCTTTAATTATTTAACATCCACAGAAAACATTTTATTATACAAAAAATTGTTCCCCCATCTAACTTTCTTTTGAATTATTTAATGGAATATGATAGAACACACCAGCTTAAATAACGCCGGCGTCACTACTTAGCCGGCCTTAATCACACCGGTTCTCAATAATTACTTTCCTTCATCGTGCAGCACTCCCGTCATGCCATAACAGTATATATATCATTACTCAAACAATACTATAATCTAATAAAAATAGTGTATATATATATATATATATATGATACAACAATATATGTATAACACTATATAATTCACATATAAAAACATTATATATATATTGCGGTTTACGGATAATATATAACATTATTACTCGTGATATATATATATATATATATATATATATATATATATATATATATATATATATATATATATATGATATAATAATATACATATCACCATATAATTCACACAAAAACAATATATATATTAGTATATAGATATACTATAACAGTATTAACGCTTGATTTATAGATATGGTATAATGCTATATAGATATGATATAACAATATATAACTCGGACAAAATAAATATATATATATATATATATATATATATATAGGGTAAATTTCACCGTAGGTCACTCAACTTTCATAGAATGACCAAATAGGTCATCCAACTTTTATTTGTTCCCAATAGGTCACTCAACTTTTGATTTGTCCAAAGAGAAATGATATGGGCGGGAAATTTTTTGATACGAACAGGAAAAATTATAATGAAAAACTTTTTTACCCTTCTTTATACATGCCAATTAATTGAGCTAAAAAAAGCAACTTTCAAATTTATTATTATTTTATTTAAACCAACTAATTCTTTTTTGTTGAATCAAATTTTAGTTTTATAAATATGTTATTATCTATTCAATATTAATTAGTCTTGTTCATGAAATTTAAGATATATTAATATGCTTATTCAAATAGAGGTTAAGGAAATATATTGGCTAAATACATAAAAACATATGCAAGAATAAGAAAAATAGTTTTCATTATCATGCAATTTTATGAATTCGTAGTTGCTCCAAAATTAAGAAAATGGAAAGTAAATAAAATGGTCAAAATGACTAATTAATATTTTTATTTATAAAAAAAAAATCTTGTTACAGACAACTAAATTAAAATTTTAAGTGTTCAAATGATATTTGAAAAAAAATACTATATCCAAATACTAAATAATTAAAGAGATGACATAATTGATATATTTTAAAAAATAAGTCTTTTTTCTAAAAAAAATACAATGAGATTGAAGAAATTTTGGAATGAGTTCAAATGAATGAGATTGGAAAGATCAAACAAATATGAAAATAAGAAAGAATGATACTATTAATTGAGAGATTTTCATAACATTAAGACATTTATTATTTGAATTACATTTTCTTTTTTAACTCATTTAATTGGACATACAATAACAAGGGTAAAAGTGTCATTTTTTAAACAATTTCCTGTTTCTATCAAACTATTTCCTGCCCAAATCACTACCCTTGTCTAAATTAGGTCACCCAGTTAATTTTTCATCCATTTAATTGTCGGAATTGACACATGCATGACACGTCATTGCTGATGTAAGTAATCCACGTCATCGCTGACTTTTAACTCAAATAATCATCTCAAGTTTATCTAAATCATGAGAGATCATCTAACATTACAATTATTTCACAACATGTCACTCAACTTTGAAAATTTATCACCAAATGTCACTCAATTTTTATAATGTATCACATAAGGTCACTCAACTTTTACAATATATCACATGAGGTCACTTAACTTTAAAATATATCATAGGAGGTCACTCAACTTTACAAATATATCACAGTGCGTCACTAAACTTTAAAAATATTTCACCAGGGGTCGCTACCTTTAATTATATGTTAGTTTTAATTTGTTGAGACGATTATAGTTCATGTGAGACTTATTTTTTTTTCTTTAAATATTAATTACATGATTTTTTGCAAAAATGAGATGGTCACAAAATATCATTTTTATAAATACAAAATAATATTTTTCCAAAAATACTTTTTAAAAATATTTTATATCGTTTTTAAAAAATGTATAGAAAAATTTAGAAAAATAATTTTAGAAAAGAATCTTTTTTCGGGAAATCTTTTTCATTTAAAAAAAATTACGTTTAAAGAAATATTTTATACAAGAATATTTTTTAAAAATGAAAGTATTTTATAAAATACTTTTATTATAAGTATTTGCTTATAAAATATTTGTTGAAACATAATTTTTTAAAAATGAAAACCATTTTTTTGAAAAAAATATTCTTTTATGAAAATATTATTTTATGAAAATATTTTTTGGAAAAGTGTTTTTCTGATTTTTTTAGAATTTTTTTTAAAATGATATAATTTTTTTTAGAATTTTTTTGTAATTTTTTTATATTTCATAAAAATGACATTTTATAACTATTTTGCTTTTGCTAAATTTAAAAAAAAAAAGTCTCACATGAACTATAATTGTCATAACAAATTAAACCAACATATAATTAAAGGTGACATATTTTTAAAGTTGAGTGATCCACTGTGTTATATTTGTAAAGTTAAGCGACCTTCTATGATATATTTTTAAAGTTGAGTGACTTTCCATGATATATTTTTATTGTTGAGTGACCTCATATGATAACATTGTAAAAGTTGAGTGACCTTTGATGATAAATTTTTAAACTTGAGTGACCTGCAGTGAAATAATTATGAAGTTGGATGACGTCTCGTGATTTTGGTAAACTTGAGATGATTATTTGAGTTAAATCGATGATGATGCGGACGCTTACATCAATGATGGCGTGCCATACATGTGTAAATTCCGTCAATAAATGGATGAAAAATTTACCGGGTGGTCTAATTTGGACAAATCAAAATTTGAGTGACCTATTAGGGATAATTGAAAGTTGGTTGAACTATTTGATAATTTTATGAAAGTTGAGTGATCTACAGTAAAATTTAACCTAACAATATATGAATCACATATAAAACAATATATATCAGTATACAAATAAGATATAACAATATATTGATGTGATATATAGATATGATATAATAAAGTATGCATATCCGATATAACGGTATATTATGCAAACAAAACAATATATATATATATATATATATATATATATATATATATATATATATATATATATATATATATATATATAAACTAATAACATTATATATTGATCATGCTGGAGAAGAAAGAGCGACGGGAAGAATTGATGGGAGGAGTTAGCGGGAGTGCTGAACAAGGGGCATGATTTGGGCGTGATTACCTCATCATGTTTGTACATTTTCCTTATTTAATATCCATAGAGGAATTTAGTGTATAAAAATTGTGGAAATGAATAGGATGGACTTGGCAGCTTGCGACCGTTGATTTAGACGTGCAATTTTTGGGTCCCTTCTAGAATCCTATTATCTAAACATTATTGATTTCAAATAATTTTTTTTTTCAAACCCCTTAATTTTTCGAAATATTAAATAAAATATCTAACTTTAATATTCTTTCATTCTTAGTCCCACTAGAATTTCTTTCTTTGAGTAATCCCTCTAGATAAGATTAAATTTCCATTCCTCCAATATATAATGTATTAACAGTTAAAATTAACATCGCAAAAAATTATTTCCTCATTTCTATATTATTTTTTATTGGAAAAGAATAAAAAATGATTAAACTGATTGAAGTATTAAATTTAACCTTCTAAAATCTACCTTTCAAGAGATAATTTGACTCGAGTTTTTTCAAAATAATAAGAAAAGTTGGGGTTTTATGAAAAAAAAATCCGATTTTCTCCCTTTTTCTTATTTACCTTTTCAATGACTTTCTGTAGAAATTTGTTTGCAATTACATGATCATATGATTTATAGGAAGCAGAAGACTTTAGTTGAGTCAAGTAACTTTATTTAATATTAACTGATAAACAAATCTCAACAAAATGTAAAACAAAATGATACAATTGTTGCGCGATTGGGCCGAGAAGAAAATAGAAAATTTTCAAATGGCTTATGCTTGACATTCAAATGGCCTATGATTCCTTATAAAAAAAAATACCATTTAACAATCAAATTATCATATTGCATCCTATTAAATGATATAAATTACAGAAACGAAATAGTCATTCATCATAATATGAAAAAGAAAACAAAAACAAAAAAACACTTGCACAACTCATCCTTACACGCCTTAAAAATAAAAAAGCACAGGCCACCCTGAAAGAAATATAATTCTCAGGCCCAAAGACTGAAGTTAACATCTAGCCACCAAATTATAGTGAATTGGGCCTAATATCATAATACGATTATTTTTAGCCCAAAGAACAAAGGGAGAAAAATATAATTTTCCCGTTGTTCCAATTGTTTTTTGTTTTATTATTTGTATCATTTACTCTACAAATATTTTTTTAGAAACAAAAATTTATTCAGAAAACAATTGAAGTCATATATGCTTTAATTTTAGGCCATCAATATATTCCTCCATGAAACATACAAATATAAGGAAATATTATGTATCTACTTTTTTCTCACATAATGATGCAAAGTTTTTTTTTTTTGGACTAAAATAATGATGCAAAGTTCAAGTAACTTTTTGTTATAGAAAGTAAAAGGCTAAAAGCCAAAGAGTTTAAGTGCAATTTTGCGTATAGAATATACACAATTTGCAGGGCATACATGATATATTACTGTTCTGTACAATTAAAAAAAAAGATATATTACTGTTCTGCAGGTTACATTATATATGAGATCATGGTTAACAGTATCAGTCAAATACAAGGCAAATCTGGGAATATCTTTATGAATGGATTCATATCATTCACACAGGCGACAACCATAAAAAATGTTACAATTACTACTTTTGAAATAAATAATAAGAAGAAAAAAAATAAAAATAAAAAAATAAATAATAATAATAAACAAATGTCGAATTAAATAATTTAAGGTTTGAATCGAACAAGTTAGCCTGTACTTGCTGTTCTACCTAGGTCAAAGCCGCCCAAATCTTTTCCCATTCATTCATTCAATATTCTTTCACATACTTCAAATTCTCTCCATTTGTTCCTAAACGGAAGCCAGACCATTACTCCCATTGTTGCAATTCAAAGGAATTATTGTACTGAAGTTCTTCTGCTTTAGTATAGCTGGAGAGAAGATCTTTGTTATTAATAAGGTTGTTTGAACTTGATCTGGTCAAGCCAAATTCCAGCAAAGAAAAAAGGCTACTTTGATTTTGCAGTTGACCGTGTCCTTGGGTTTTCAAATTATGTGTTGAAGTTTTTTTTAATATACATTATTTTGATTACTCATTAACTTAGTTGTATATCAATTGAGAAATTATTGAATATGTATATCTAGACAAAGGAGTTCCATTGCGTGTTGTATGATTTAGAGTTGGACCTACATTGTAACTTAAAACAAGAACAAAATTTCTTTTGTGGGGCCATATAATTAAGTTATTACGACTTTAACAAAAAGATAATCTTCTTATGTTTCTTGCGTATCTAACAAGAGATATAGTCGACCACCTGAAAATGCATTAGAATCTATCTCTTTTTGTGTTTCTAGTATCTTCTTCCTTAATGCACATTTCTTAAACTTTACTTTCAAAATAGATGCAAAGCATCTCCAAAAGCTGCTAAAATGAATAGAAATCTGTCTTTGCCACTTTTGAAGACCAAAATCTCTTTATCAAACTAAAAGAAGATCTTCTCACAAAATTTATCCTAAAAGAGAAGCACAAAGAGATACAAAAATAAAAAGAAACTACAAACTAATCTAAAACATGGAGCATAGAATTCAATCCTCTTTTTAGTTTCTTTCTATCCTTCCACATGATCATCAAACCCTACTTAGATCACTAACCCTAAACCTACCCTAAAGTCACCATTTTCGAAAGGAAATTCTAACTAGCTTGCAATGTTTTCTCCCTAAATTCTTGCCTGCTGCTAGGTGTGCTAAATGAAATTCCGTTTGCTCCTTACGTGAAAAATATTTGTCGTTAAGCCAAATTTCAAATTGTCAAACCCGTCTCTCACATTTTAAGGGTTTAGGGCCCAAATCATCGATCTTCTCTCTAGATGCACCTTTTTTTTTTTTTTGGCAAAACTATCATTCTTCTTCAAGCTTCGAGAGAATAGCCGTAATGAGCGAATGCTGCCTCTCAGCACGGGCTTCGGCACGTGCATTCCTTGCCTCTTCTCTCTCTCTCCATCGTCTAGCCATAGCCATTCTCTCCTCGCACAAACTAATCATGGATCGCCTCCACTTCTCCTCTTTGTCTCTCCTCTCGGTCTCTCTCGCTTCACTCTCCTCGAGCCACTTCATCTGCATCTCCATCTGTTGTTTGGCGATCGCCTGTAACGCCATCTTTAACTCAAACTCGATCCCTCCTTTCTTTTTTCCTACCACTTTTCGTTTCTTTTTGTTTCTCTCTTCAGTTGTATTTTCTAATTCATGTTCATCATCTTCTTCTTCCTCTTCCTCCTCATCCTCTTCGTTCCATTCTTTGTCTTTTCCTTTTTTACTGTCTGAAACTAATGTTCTATCCATTCTTCGCGAGAATATGCTTCTCATTTCTTCGTAGAATGGAAATTGTTTTCCCGCATCTTCCATTGCGTCGCTTCCCTTAATAAAACAAGAAAACAAATATCAAATAAAGATATAGGGATGGAGCATATGCATATATGATATAGAATCACTCTTTAGGTCTTTATAACCTAATCAATCATCTATATGCATCATGTAAAAGTGGTTTTAATGCTTTGCAAAAATGGAAAAACTATTATTTCTTCAAATTAATTGATCATTACCATTTTTTAGTCACTTTAGAACATTATCAACAAGGAGGATTCCCATTGAAACTCATATTTATGGAAAAACTATTAATAGAGATGGTAAAGGATTTCCATTGATAATGTTCTGAAGTGACTAAAAAAATCCTTTACCATCATATGATAAAAGCCTTATAAAGATAGTATTTAAAAAAAATCTTTACAAAGATTATGATTACTTATACTTGGCAAATAGTTGAATATAAATGCACCTTAAGTTTTTAAAGTGAAACAATTTTGGGTTCCTTCAGAAGAATTAAAAACTTTATCAAATCCTTACAAATGTTATCATACATTCAAACCTTTACTAAAAAATATTTAGGCACCTTGTGGATTGCACTTAAATGAGAAGACCTAGGACTAACAATTACTAGGTTCAATATATACACAAGACCATTCGTAACTTCATTATATTTTGTTTTGAAGTAGTCATTCTATAATCTATACAAATTATCTTTTCCATCGAATATATCATAATGACCTTTACTAATATATTCTATTGAATATAACAAAGCAAGACCATCTACAAAAATCATTTCAATTTTCTATTAAAGTAAAAACCAGTTGATATCCCTACTGATTTTTCAAAAACAATAACAAATATATGATTAAATTAAACACACATTTTCACCTTGAATCGAGTAACGAGGTTCTTCCACTTAGACTTGCACTGATCAGGCGTGCGATGAAAGCCCTTGAGCTGAAGTCGAGCAGAAATAGACTCCCAAAGTGGTTTATTCCTCTTAGTCGACATGAAACTTGCATCCAAATCAGCGCGGATCGATAAAAACTCAGCAGTTTCAGCATGAGTCCATTGCGGCAATCTCTCCCGATCAATCGACTCTTGTGACGTTATTTGTACCTGTTGGAGAAGAGGAGGCAACTGAGTCGGTACCGGCTGTATGTTAGGGTTTAGTGATGGTATTTGCTGGGGGATTGAGAGGTAGGGGTTAGTGGAGAAGTTGAAGTGTTCAAAATGTTCTTCCATTAATTAGGTCAGATAGAGAGAGAAAAGAGTTTTTTTTTTGGAAGGAGAGGGAGAGAGAGAGGTTTGAAGTTTAGTGAGGGTTTGAGTGAGTGAGTGAGATGGCTCTACCTCTAGAGAGAGAGAGAGAGAGAGAGAGAGAGAGAGAGACGAAGGGTGTTGAGGGTTTGAGAGAGAGAAAGAAAGCTCTAGAGAGAGAGAGAGAGAGAGAGGGAGGACAAAGAGAGAAGGGTGGTGAGGGTTTTGAGCTAGAGGGAGAGAGAGGAGGTGGAGGTGGGGCAGAGGGAAGGAGAAATCGTAGTCATAGTCATTGGCAAAATCTGTCAACACGGAAACTGCTTGCTTTCCCATTGCTTTTTTCACTCATCTTCTCTCCCCTCCATTGCCCTCCTAATCCGGTACACCAACTTATCAATAAATGACCCAAAACATAAATCTCCAGTTCTAATAAACTCGAGAGGAAATGAGTACAGTTAGATAATATTGATGTGGGGAACAATGGAGAGATATGGTGCATGCGTCTGATGTGGCGTCATGCTTACGGCTCGTTGTGTCTTGCCTCCTAAGTTTTATTATTCTTTTAGTATATAGTTGGTCCTTCTAAATTATAAGCTGTTGGATGAAGAACACAATCTGATCTAACGGTTAACGGGTAGTGAAGCACTAATATTTGCTATATATATTCTTATGCTGAAAACTGAAAAGTATTTGTTTCCTATCTAGTGTACAAATAAATCTTGGAAAAGAAGCTTCGAACGAGATAAATGGGCTACGGTCTCATATTAGTTTACAAAAGTTATTTTGATGATTAATGTTAAGAGAGTTGGATTTTGCATAATTGCTTACGTAATTAGATTTTTTTTCTTCATTTTTGCATGTAATGAGTAATTGAGGCGTCCGGAAGAAGAGTTTGACTCATTGTTCCTTGGTTGGTACAATTTCATAACAGCTGGTGCAATGCAATTTTTGCACCGTTTTCTTTTCTTTGTTCCTTTTTTTCTCAAGTTTTATAAAATTCAAAATTCTGACAACACGGTTTCATTTCTGGGCAGGGGATCCCATTTTTTTCTGTTCTTTTTAAGGTATGGTTTCAATATTACAGCCCAATAGCATCAATTTACTACAAAAAACATGGAAAATCAATTTAAATACTGGGCTGGGCCGGATTGAAATAAATTAGTCGAGAGAAATTTTAAATTGTAAGTAGTTCCTTTCTAGTTTGTTACATGTAGAGCCCAATATGATTTTTTTTTTAATTAAACTAAAGGGAGAATATAGTTGGAAGTCTTATTTCTTATTTAAATTACTATATATTTCTTATTACCACTATATTTTTCTATTTTTTCAATATATTGTTTTTACTTATGCAGCTCCTTTAGAATATTATTGCATTTTTTACCTATTCAGCAGATCTTTTTTTACCTCTCCAATATAATATATACACTTTCAAAAATTGATGTCTTTTGATTATAACTTTAATTTGATCTATCAAATATACCACCCTTCTGAATACGATTTTTTTTTTTTATATCATTATTTCCCAAAATAAATCAATACTTGCCACTGTTTTGAAAATAATGTGGTAACTACCATTTCCGCCACTATTAGTGGCGGAACAACTTTTGTTCCGCCACTAGTAGTGGCGGAACAGATAGATTTTCAGTTTTGCCAAAAACGGTTCATTTGACGCACTAAACGTGGTTAATTAGTATTAAAAATCTTGTTCCGCCACTACTAGTGGCGGAACATGTTAAAATATTTTTTTACCCCCCACTTAAAGATTAAAATGGCTCATGAATGGGCAATTAGCGTAAAAATTGAAGAATTACTATGTTCCGCCACTATTAGTGGCGGAACAGGTGGATATTTCAGCCACTATGTTCCGCCAAAAATAACTCATTTTTGTAACGGTTCTTTCGTAAAAACCGTTACTAATTACATTATTAGTAACGGTTTTTTCTAAAGAACCGTTATGCACTGTAAAAAAAAATCTATATGCATATTTGTAACGGTTTTTTAATAAAAACCGTTACTAATTACATATTAGTAACGGTTTTTCCTAACGCTAAACAATCTGTAACGGTTGTTTACCGAAAACCGTTACTAATATGTAATTAGTAACGGTTTTTATTAAAGAACCGTTACAAATATGCATAAATAGATTTCTTTTTTACAATTCTGTAACGGTTCTTTAGAAAAAACCGTTACTAATATGTAATTAGTAACGGTTTTTATTAAAGAACCGTTACAAATATGCATGAATAGATTTTTTTTTTTTTTTTTACAGTGCGTAACGGTTCTTTAGGAAAAACCGTTACTAATAATGTAATTAGTAACGGTTTTTAGGAAAGAACCGTTACAAAAATGAGTTATTTTTGGCGGAACATAGTGGCTGAAATATCCACCTGTTCCGCCACTAATAGTGGCGGAACATAGTAATTCTTCAATTTTTACGCTAATTGCCCATTCATGAGCCATGTTAATCTTTAAGTGGGGGGTAAAGAAATATTTTAACATGTTCCGCCACTAGTAGTGGCGGAACAAGATTTTTAATACTAATTAACCACGTTTAGTGTGTCAAATGGACCGTTTTTGGCAGAACTGAAAATTTATCTGTTCCGCCACTACTAGTGGCGGAAATGGTAGTTACCACATTATTTTCAAAACAGTGGCAAGTATTGATTTATTTTGGGAAATAATGGTATAAAAAAAAATAGGCTCTGAATACATATATATCTTTTTAAACATCAGCAAGGCCGGCTCTACCTTTTGGATTGTCCAAGTAGATATTAAATTTTTAATTCTTATTTTTTTAATGTTCAAACCATTAGGTTGAGAGACTTTGCTAAATATGTGTTATATTACGTTTGCCGAAAATTGAACCCATTATCTCTTACTATACATGCAAATATTTTAACCAATTATGCTACAAATAATTTGCGAGCAGATATTAAAATTATGCTCTTATTATAGTATCATAAAAATATACAAATAAAAACATGGAACAAACTATGTTAATATTTACTGCATAGAAAATAATATAATTGTGGTACTTTTTAAGTAACGCAATTGTGGAAATTTTCTCTATTAGAAAATTTATCGAACACTTAATGGGACGTGATTTCTTTCTCATTCAATGTAATTGGCTAAGCCTTTTTCTGAATCTTATCGTCGACTTGATGGTTGCTGAAGCCTAAGGGTTTATGCCCTGAGGGACTTACCTTAGGAGAACTCATTGTTGTTTACTATAGACATATAGGGGATTTAATAGGCCTAAACATGCGAAAACATGTATAATTATAGTTTTTAGGGTTTCATATTTTTTAATGTTTTTAGACTTTTTGTTGTTTAAATTCTAATTCACAAAGCAAATTAAATAAATAAAAAATTAAAGTAAATAATAAAAGTAAATCCATACCGAACACCAGATCTGTTGACAAAGTTTGGCGAGATGGTTGCATTAGCCTTAACCACCTATTTACTTTTCTTGCGGCTCTGATTTCACTAACAAACAAGATCGTTTACAGAATCTCGAACCACCGTCGCCTTACAATAACCTCTTGACGGTCGGTGAAATAATCAACTTACAACCCGATCTCAATAATCTCAACAAACCAACGAGCAACACGCTCAAAACTCTACTAATCTCACTTTAAGATTTAGAATAATTTAACTAGTATTAAGAAGAGAGTTTTTCTGCTTTTTCAATTGAAAAACCGTGTCGTGAAACTGAGGAGGGCTGCCCCTCTTAAAGGAGGAAAGTACAACCCTTAGAAAAGGAATCCTAAGTAGTTCCGTTGTCAACAACGGACTGCAGAAAAGAAATGAAATTAAAGCAGGATATTTTTCCAACGGCTATAATTCTGATGGCCCGTTGCCAACGGACTATACAACAAAATTTCACCAGAAAACTCCAGGAGAAGAAATCCTCAACGCAGAGTTCCATTGCCAACAGGGCGGTGCGTTGCCAACGGACAACTTCCTTTGCCAACGGATCTAGCCAGTTTTGCATAATTTGCAGATTATATTCTCTTTTTAATACAAATTAAATTATTTACTCCACACAACACACTAGAAAAACTAAGAAGTTTGCTCTCATGCCTTGCAATCCTTTCTTACGATCCTTTAAACGCATGACAACTTCTCGTCTTCCCGAGTTTATAGAGAGACGTCCATTTCGATTTAATCTTCATTTTCATTGTGACAATCTAAGCTTATAAGACATTCTCAAAGAACATTTATTAGTAGCTCAAAATAGTTTTAAATATCATCAAACTGAGTGTAACACTCATCACTTTTCATATTTATATGTAAATACGATCCATTTCAATGGCCTGAGAGATGAGTGAGTGTTTTTTGCCCCATGCCAGCATGTCATTGAGTCTGAGCATGCCCTTTTATTTTCTTATTTCACTCGTTATGTATAAAATTTTCTCAAAATTGAATAGTTTCCAATTTTTTGAATTTCTCAAGTGAAGGATAGTTCAGTAGTTCTAAAGAAATAAAGAAAAAAATATACCGTATGTGAGATTTGAATTCCCACGTTTGAGTGGGAAATTTATAAGGATGGAGGGGTCATATCTCTAAAACTTTTCGATTCAGTGATATGTTATAAAATTAATTTTAAAAACTATTAATATTTATGTGTATCTGTTGTAAATAATATAATTCTGAAAACTATTTATTATATAAATAATATAAGTAAATTTTAAAATTTATTGTTGTACTTTATTGATATTTTTTAATGGCCATTAAATGGAGAGTTTAGAATGGTATTAATATGTTTGACCAAGTCTTCTCCTCTTCCCTATTATAAAAGGAGTTTCTCTCATTTCTAAATAAGAAGACATATACAACAAATACAATAAAACACTTCTTCTTCCTCCTCTAAAATACTTTCTTCCAACTACACAATATTAACTTGATTTGAGAGATCATGGTGCACGGCTTCATTTTTTTTTGAAATGAAGGCCCGCTCTGCGACTGTGCTACCGGAGCGGATACGGCACTTCCTCGTGGTGTAGAACCTTGGAGGCGGATAGACGGCGAATCCTGCACTAGAAGACATCAATCTGTCTTTAGGGCAGTCGCAACTCGATCGCACGGCTACATCCAGACTTATCTCATTCTTAATCATTATTTTACGATTTATATTAATTATTTATTTGGTTAATTTTAGAATAGTAACCAACAATCTAAAGACAGATTGATTCTTCAATTTAATTTCATCGAAGTCCAAAATAAACTGAAATTTGACATTCTATTGATCTATTCCAATTAACTTGAAGAATCTGTTTCTAATAATAAACTTGCTAAGCATTAGCACATAAAAAAAAAAAAAAAAAAAACTTAAGACCTTGATTGGTTTTTGTTTAGAAAGTATATCAGTGATATTGTCTTTTGCAAAAATTCTATTAGATCTACCTTAGACAAGCCAAATTATTTAATAACGGTTTTATTCCATTCCTATTATTATCTCACCCTTTGATAGTTTAATCTTTAATCTTGCATTTGGATCCTGATTATCCTTGGTTCGGGTTTCTAATTTGGCAATATCCTATGTTATCTTGTTCTTGTGTTTGGAGAATTCAAATCTTGATCAGATCAATTCGAATATAAACATGTACTGAAATAGAAAGTGGATCAAAGGAATGAGGAACCAAACTTGCAATGGAATCTACGGAAATAATATGGGCAGGAAATGATTTGATAAGAGCAGGAAAAATTGAGATAAAAAGACTTCTTTACCCTTGTTTATACATATCAATCAATTGAGTTAAAAATGACAAGAATATATCACTCTTTATTGTTGATTTATTCTCATTCCAACGTAATTATCATCAAAACCTTCAAATTTATGAATATTTATTAAAACCAACTAATTCTTTATAAAATATGTTGTTAACTTATTAATATTAATTATTTTTGTTCATGAAATCTTTAGAAATTTTAATATTAATATATTTATTCAAATAAAGGTTGATTAAGAAAATATACATGCTAAATACTTACAAACATATACAAGAATAAAAAATAAATTTTCATTATTATGCAATTTCATCAATTCATAGTTGCTCCATAAACAAGAAATAATAAATACATAAAAAGACCAAAATGACTAACTAATATTTTCTATTTATAAAAAATCTTATAACGGACTAACTAAATTAAAATTGAAAAATAAAAATAATATATTAAAAGTCAAATGCTATTTGATAAAAAAAAATAATACTATATTCAAATACTAACGAATTAAAATAAATGGCGCAATTGATAATTTTGAAAAAAGAAACGGCTTTCTTCTACAAAAAAATAAAATTTTAATTTAGTTAGTCCGTTATAAGATTTTTTATAAATAGAAAATATTAGTTAGTCATTTTGGCCTTTTTATTTACTTGTTATTTCGTGTTTATGGAGCAATTATGAATTCATGAAATTGCATAATATTGAAAATTTATTTTTTATTCTTGTATATGTTTGTAAGTATTTAGCCAATATATTTTCTTAATCAATCTTTATTTGAATAAGTATATTAATATTAAAATTTCTAAAGATTTCATGAACAAAAATAATTAATATTAATAAGTTAACAACATATTTTATAAATAATTAGTTGATTTTAATAAATATTCATAAATTTGAAGGTTTTGATGATAATTATGTTGGAGAGAGAAGGAATCAACAATAAAAAGTGATATATTATTGCCTTTTTTTAACTCAATTGATTGATATGTACAAATAAGAATAAATAAGTCTTTTTGTCATAAATTTTCTGCTCCTATCAAATTATTTCCTGCCCATATCACTTGGAATCTATCCATCAGAACTATTCAAAGGTGTTTTCAATATTTCTTTTATTAAATTTAGAAAATTAAAAAAAGAGTACTATATCAGTTTCCTAACTTGGTCTGTCACAATTAAATTCATATAATTAAGTACTTAATTAGTGCTTCTAAACGTATTAAAAAAAATTACATTAATTATGCATTAATTACAAAATAACATGTATACAGTATACACATGTAATATATTTAACGAGTCATGAATCACCCTTGTATGGTTAAACGGCTTGCATGTAGAGCCCAATACTTGAAGCACATTTAATAAACCTATTTTGCATGTAGAGCCAATAACATTTTCTTACATGTTTTACAAGATATGAATTTTTATATAATTCAATTACAATGTTATGAAACAGTACATAACAATAATGACCTAATAGGGGAGATTTAAAATGAATGAAACTTAATGGTCTGATTGTCAAATAAATATCGGTTAATGTAATATTAGTGGGTAATAATTAGGTCTAGTACCTATACCAAAATTTATGACCGTGGTAATTACCCCTCATTATATGGTTTCTGTTATGTCTTTGGTAAAGAAGTTAATATATAATTGGAGCTTTTCCTTTACATAAAAAAAAACTCTCTATATTTGCTAATATATGAAGTTTGATATGTTTATCTCTTCATATATATCCAACTCAATGAATTTTGGAAAAAGATATTTATATAAAGGGGTTCACTAATTTGGTGAATCTAAATTTGTACATAAAAGATATTCTAATTATTAGAATATCTATAGTACTCACTAATATTGAAATGTGTTTGATTAAAAACAAAAATGCACAAGATTTTGTGTTAATGAAATGATAATAATCATTATCAGTTAAATATCAATTTTTCATTTTTATATATTAAAGTCCTAATCAATTGGCAATTAAATTTTATATTTAATGTTTTAAACTTAAACAAAGGAAGTTTATATGTGCCTCTTTCAATTAGGCTCAAATAAATTATTACTTGGACAATGAAGTTAATCATTAGTACTGGCAAAAATATCATTAATTTAAATGAAATGATTAGAACAGTTCAGTTTAATATTTTAATTAAGTTTATTTATATCTCTTTTCATTTGAGGTTAGAAAGGAGCTTATGTTCACGTTTGTGCTAAGCGGTATTTTCTCCACATATTAAAATTCTTATGGAGCCATCCTTTTGTAAAAAGAATACTTCCAATTTGGCAGTATACTATTTACTTTCATTCTAATTTTTTGAGGTGAGTTCTTTAGCTGATTTTAATGCAATCATATCATGCTTATTTTCTCAAATCTATTTCTTTCATTAAAAAAAAATTAATCATATCCATTTCAGTATAATTGAAATATAGAATCTGTTAATCTTAGATTCTATTTATAAGCAAGCTGACATGCATACAACTCGTTGCCTTGTATTGGCCAAATGTTGTTATTATATAATTTGTCTTAACATAAGTA
This sequence comes from Juncus inflexus, assembly GCA_024447665.1. Lineage (NCBI taxonomy): Eukaryota > Viridiplantae > Streptophyta > Magnoliopsida > Poales > Juncaceae > Juncus > Juncus inflexus. Next base: position 2,716,027 of record JAJHPC010000014.1, on the reverse strand, counting down.
AAGACATGTATTTTTGCATAAATTAAATGCATAAATGACTCAAGTATTATCATATGAAGTTTGATAAAGTTTTCCCTTCATATTAATTTAAATTAATTTTATAAATGCATTTATTCAAGTAAGGATTTCACTATATTGTGATGCTATATTTGTGAATAGATGATTTCCTATATGGAGCATCTTTTATTGATAATATCATTTTTTTTTAATAATATCTTTCAATCAAATTAGACTGTAATAATTAAATAAAATTTATTTAGAGAATAAAATAAATTAGTATTTTACTGCTAAAGGCTCGCCATTTTGCCTATTTTTGGCATATATGAAATATAATAAAGTTGGTAGGACTAACTATATTTCCCAAGTTGGATAAAAAAATAAAGAAGGCAAATAATTTTTCTCAATTATTTTGAGTTAAAAAAAAGAATCTTAATTACATTCCATTTAATTAATACCAATTTATTTGCATAGCAAATAATCTTATTTCCAATTCAAAAATAATACATTATACAATTTCTTTGCCATTTATATTGGCTATACAAGTATTGTTAAATTATTATTATTTAAGAAATATTAATTGTTATAGCACATGATTGGCTTTTAATATTTTAGTCATATCTTATTTTTAAATAAATTATATTTGCCTTCATCTATAGTTAGATAAATTAATTTTATCCTATAGATATAAAATTTATAAAATTGTCCAATATAATAATTTATCGAAAAGATGAATTTATTATTTTTAAAATAAACAAATGCACAATGTTTGCTAACTTTTCAAGTTTTTATTGCTTAATACAAGCACAATAAATAAATAATACATGAAATTTGATTTAATCATCTCTTCATATAAATTTGGACTCCATCAAAATTTTATGGTCCAATGTATAAATCTATGAAGTTTGATGGAATTATCTTTTCATATAAATTTGGATTTAAATAACTATTTTTTATCCAATATGGATATTTCTGATATTCTAACGATTTTAAGATGTTTTGTCAATAAATATTGATACGAAAAAAAATATTGGTCAATCTCATATAATTTCAATATGAAATTATTTTGCCTAAAATTGGCTTAGGAATTTACTTTGAGTATTCTTATTGTGCCTAAATTATTATCATCAATTTTGATGAATTCTTGTTGAGAAGAATAGTATTGATCTAATCAATCAATAAAATATAAATGCTAGATAATTTGGCACATTATTAATTATTATAAAACCGCGAAAAATAAAATAAAATATGATATCATATTAAATCGGAAAAATAATATATCCGATAATAAAAGATCTTTTGTGATCTAGTTCATCGAGGGGGATGAAGCGTTGAGCCCATATAAATGTCACCAGCGGTGGGTCCCCTACATTGTGGCCTGCTAGACGGGACAATTGGTTCAAAAGTTAAACGAAACCGCTGATGTGAAATTTTGAAGCACTAATTTAGACATTGACTTGTCTATGCTCATTCCTATGGTGAAGTGCTTTAAGGTGGTTAGGAATTAGGATGAACATTTGTTCTCAATAATTCTGAGAAAATTAAAATTCAAATAATTAATTGTATAGATTAATAAAATACTTTATATATAAGTAATATTGCGGAGTATATTTCCACACCGTATACTCTTGGAGGAATTACCTAAGTGAGAATTGTCGTGGGCCGCGACTAAGGATACGGGCTAAATCCTAAAGTGTTCTCATGATAATCAAGGTTAGCGCATGGCCATAAATAGCGCACACCCGTTAAAGCACCTAAAAGATTTTTCCTACTATATGTGTGATTTATAGAAAATCGATAAAAGATTTATGGTTCAAAAACGTATGTTTACCATGTAAATCTCGATCGTATATAATCATCACTACGTATGAGTTCAATGTTACGTCAACTCATACTTATGCATAGTAGATACCAAGTATTCGGAAGTAATATTTAAATATTAAGTTTTAAAATTGAGGGGGAATGTTGTATATTATTTATTATATAAATAATATAAGTAAATTTTAAAACTTATTGTTGTATTTTATTGATATTTTTTAATGGCCATTAAATGGGGAGTTTAGAATGATATTAATATGTTTGACCAAGTTTTCTCCTCTTCCTTATTATAAAAGAAGTCTCCCTCCTTTCTAAATCAAAGACATATACAACAAATACAATAAAACACTTCTTCTTCTTCTTCTTCTTCTTCTTCTTCTTCCTCCTCAATACTTTTTTCCAACTACACAATATGAACTTGGTTTGAGAGATCATGGTGCACGGCTTCATTTTTTTTTGAAATGAAGGCCCGCTCTGCGACTGTGCTACCAGAGCGGATACGGGACTTTCTCGTGGTGTAGAACCTTGGAGGCGGATAGACGGTGAATCCTGCACTAGAGGACGTCAATCTGTCTTTAGGGCTGTCGCGACTCGATCGCACGGCTACATCCAGACTTGTCTCATTCTTAATCATTATTTTATGATTTATATTAATTATTTATTTGGTTAATTTTAAAATAGTAGCCAACAGTATCGATCCTTCTGAAATTTTATACAAGTTTATTTAGTGGTACAAAAAATTTATAGACCCCTAAAATATTGTCAAGATCTACAAGATACTGGATTACGATTAAGTGTGCATTTGTAATACTTCATATATTTATCATATTCAATTTGGTTAGAATGCCAATTTTTTATAAGTAGACTGAACACCCTAATTTAATGTCAATTTTTTATAAGTAGACTGAACACCCTAGTTTCCAAGCAGAATCATAAACCTTTGGGCTCAAGTAAGTAAACTTGTACTTCCTTTTCCCAAAAAACTAACATTGTTGGAAATGGGAATATTTATATCCATACCCGCTAGCCTCAATCTGCATGTTCCATTTCTATCACGTTTTCCCTCAATGAGACAGGGACTCAACGAATCAATATCTCCCTGCTATAAACAGACACTTTGAGTCTCTCTTTCTCACCCTCACTCTATAAACCAAATAAAACAAGGACCATAGTAGCGCCAATGGATGGAAACCATGGTTGGCCTGAGCCAATAGTTCGTGTCCAATCGGTATCAGAATCATGCCCCAATACTATTCCGTTACAATACGTAAAACCGCCAAGTGACCGACCAAATATTCATACGAACTCCTCACGACTCAACATCCCCATTATTGATTTATCTGAGAAAAACGCTATTGAGATTACCAGTGCAGTATCGGCTGCATGCAAAGACTGGGGTTTCTTTCAGGTCGTGAATCACGGCGTCAGACCAGAGCTGATGAAACAGGCGCAAGAAATATGGCGACAGTTTTTCCATTTGCCAATGGAAGAAAAGGAAAAGTTCGCGAATTCGCCTGATACTTATGAAGGATATGGAAGTCGGTTAGGGGTCGCAAAAGGAGCTATCTTGGATTGGGGAGATTATTATTTCCTTCATTTTTTGCCCTCTAATCTTATGAATCGTGACAAATGGCCATCTCTTCCCCCTAGTTTGAGGTATGTCCATACTTAACATACAAGGTAGATTTACAAGTTTTTTTCATTCCTTTTTTTTTCTGATCATGAGAAAGGAGAAAATTATAACGGAGCACCGTCATGCATATTTTTTAAAATAACAACGCTTCGTCATGCTCATTAATTATGTAAAACAGGGCTATAACAGACGAGTATAATAAAGAGCTAATAAAGCTTTGTGAGTGTGTCATGAAAGCCATGTCAGTCGGACTTGGATTAGCCCCGACACGTTTACAAGACTCGTTTGGTGGAACCGACGTGGGAGCCTGCTTGAGAGTGAATTATTACCCTAAATGCCCTCAGCCTGAACTAACACTCGGCTTGTCGTCGCATTCGGATATTGGAGGCATGAACATACTTTTAGCTGACGATCGTGTCACAGGGTTGCAAGTCAGGATAGGATCAGATTGGGTCATGGTTCAGCCTGTGCCAGACGCATTTATTATTAATGTCGGCGATCAGATTCAGGTTAGCTTAATTATTTTTTTATGAGTTGATTAGGTAGTTTGTTGATTATTAGGTGAATGTATTGGTTCCCTCACAAGATGGAAACCCTAGACTCTAGTTAAGTTGATGTACATGCCCGCATATATCATTCTCATGATTGGCCAATGGGCGATTAATGGGAGTTGTTATCATCAGCTCTTTTTAATGTCATTTAATAATTTAATAACATTTTGCTGCCATAATTTATGTATATGAACCAAAAATAGTTATGTGAGAAATGTATTGACATATGCTAATTGTTCATAGAAAAATATGTTGACACAGGAGGGTATATTGTGCTAGAATTCATTTTCTCAAAAATGACACTAGTTACAAGTATGAAACTTGTAAAAATACAAAATGGAAGATATAGTAATTGCCTACACTTACTAGCATAAGTAGTTAAGGCACACTGGAGATATCCTAAATTTGAACTGTTTTTGACTATGGCATCTTCTGAAGTTATGTGAGAAACATGCCAGCCCCAATACATATAGAAAAGAATATACTAGTTGCTACTTGCTAGCATTGAAATTTGAAAATATATCAACAGTCTCTTCGGAGACATCCCTTAAAACATAGAAAATACGGAAGCGCAACGGTGTTCAAAACGCCCTAAACCGCATTTCAATATATTATTTTCACTCACATATTGTTTTACTGGCTCGAAAAAGATGAATATATATATATATATATATATATATATATATATATATATATATATATATATATATATATATATATATTCTTTGTTTAATTTTATATACTATTTTTCGTTTATATATATTATCATGTTGCAGTGTCAGGTCCTTTAAAATATATCAACATAAAAAATACCAAGGATAAAAGTTATTACTATAATTAATTAAATGAGATATATTATCAAAGGATATAAAATTATAGTATTAAAAGGTAAAATCATTTCAATAGTGTCAAACAGAGAAAAAGAAAAGGAAATCTCAAAAAAAAAAAAAAATCGTTAAATATTTAATCTCAAAAAAAAAAAAAAAAAAAAACTGAGAAAAGGATATAAAATTATTATAGTATTGAAGCTCGAAATGGACAAGGCACGAGGAAATTGAACCGAGTGCCATGGGAAATCGACACGCTAGCGCATTCATTTGTCATACTTGTCTTTCAAGGGCTTGAATTCTACAGTGGATTGAATTGTGAAACCTAAACTATAAAAAATGAAATATTTTTTCCTACTTCATTTTTCTTTCTTTTTTTGGACAATACCTACTTCAAAATTTCAATGCAGGAATCTTTATGTTTTTTTTTGTCAGATGATATCAGATGATATGGTAGTGGGTAGATGATATTAGGGGGGTCCCGTTTAGAGAGACAAAAAACTTTATATTATTTTTTGGATAATCCATTTAGGGCATATGCCATGAATAAATATTTGAAGTTTACTTGTGCAATATGTTTTTATGTGGGAGATGATAAAGCACGTTTTCTAATAATAATATATACAATTTATTTTATAATAATAGTATATACATAAAAAGTGAAAACAGTATATAAAATGGAAAAATTATATTTAAAATGAAAAAAATAAAAAATACACAAAGAATAAACAATAATATATAAAATGACAAAACAATATATAAAAATGAGAAAATAGTATATAAAATGAAAAAAATAATATATTTACAGTGTTATCGTGCTACAACCGTGTTTGCACATTTCCCTATGTTTTGTTTTACTTAAGCTTTGTTTTGCAATAAATTAAATTCATTTAACAATTAATCATACTTAACATTCTGATCCAAAGTTTTTATTAGCAGTTTCTATAACTTTTAAACCATTATGTCATTCTAATTTTCTATATACAAACATATGCATCAAGCTAAGACAATATTATTATGGGAAATTCTTCAAAAACCCCCTAACTTTTCTGCTATTTATCAAAAACCCCCTAACTTTTCAATGTTCTTCAAAAACCCCCTATAAAGTGAATTCAATTTTTTTTAGCCCCCTATGGTGTTAAATTTAACGTTTCCATCCAATTTTGATTTGTAAAAGACTAAAATACCCCTCATATATTTATTTTCATGTCTATTTTATTGCATTAAATAAAAAAATTATATTTTACACTAAATTTAAATTAATGATTACAATATAGACAAAATCACAATAAATAGTAATGACGAAAATAATATTTTACGAAATATAAAATTATAATTTAAAAATAGGATAATAAAAAAATTGTAATATAACACCATAAAATAAAAACTAACATATCATAAAATAATATCATAAAATATCGTAAAATTAACATCGTAAAATATTATATTAAAAAATAATATATTTATTTATTATTTTATTGAATATAATAAAATATGAAAATAAACATATGAGGGGTATTTTAGTCTTTTACAAATCAAAATTGGATGGAAAAGTTGAGATTAACACCATAGGAGCAAAAAAAAAAAATGAATTCACTTTATAGGGGGTTTTTGAAGAATATTGAAAAGTTAGGGGGTTTTTGATAAATAGCAGAAAAGTTAGGGGGTTTTTGAAGAATTTCCCTATTATTATTATTATTATTTACCCCTCTAAAATTGGAAATAAACAAGACTTTTAAAAAACATAAATGAGCTCTTTTTAATACTAATCAACTTTCAAATCTTATATACAGGTGCTGACTAATGCGATTTACAAAAGTTTGGAGCATCGAGTGACGGTAAATGCAAGGGAAGAGCGATTGTCACTGGCTATCGCTTACAATCCGAAAGGTGATTTTCCACTAAGCCCTATTTCAGAACTCGTCACTCCAGATAGACCTGCTCAATACAAACCAATGACATTTAATGAATATCGCCGTTGTATCAGAAAGAATGGCCCACGCGGTAAATCGCAAGTTGAATCGCTAAAATCTGATTGATAGCAATTGTGTATTCATTGTATGATTGTATCTGTAAATCAGTTTCTTTTCTAGAGAAGAAAACTTATTATTCTATATCTGAATATATAGCCAAGTGTTTTTTCCACTCCAGATGCAAATCTTCACAGAAAGCATATAAAACTATCATGAAATAAGTTCATCAATGTATTTTATAATAATAATAATAATAATAATCTCGCATCCATGTAGTTTATAATACCAATTTTTCTGTAGTACTACAAAATACATAGATTTTACTCATCAAATACATCCCACCAAATCAAATATTAGATTTTGATGCAAATTCATATTTTCGAAATACAACCCACCCAAATCAAACATGCCCAAAGCAAAATGTCATATTGTCATGTCTCCGATTGGAGTTGGGTCATTATTTTTCTGAGACTAATTGATGAGAGACATGAGACAAGTGGACGGACCCTTCTTTACCAATTAGTACCGGACTTTGGCACGAGCAGGACTTTTTGTGGTATAATTCCAACCATATGGTCCATATTGCACATTTTAAACTTAAATTCAAAAATAGTTAAGTTTTGAAACATATTTCCAGTATGACAATTTCGGACTCGGAAAGAGAGCAGTTGAAATGAGAAGAAGATTCTTTTAATTTTTGGATTTATTTATTTATGTAGAGAATTTTGCAAAAAAGACCCTACATTTTTATTAAATTGCAAAACAAATTATATTGTTGGAAATTGCAAAAAAACCTACTATTAATTAGGAGTTAATACAGTTAAATTTCGTAGTTAAATCTGAAAATAATTTTTTTAATATCAATTAACATTCTTCTTTCTAATAAGATTTTTAAGCTTAATTAATAGTTCTTAAACTTAGTTAGAAATATTAGTAACTTAATTATATTTTTTTAATTAAGTTTAAGAAACAATAATTAATTTTGAAAATCTTATTTTAAATAGTATTTTTTGAACTTAATTAAGATAGTAAGTAAATTATTAAGAAAATTGGAAGTAAATATAAGAATATTATTAAGAAAACTTTACACCACACTTTCCGTTAAGTTTATCTAATGTTTCTCTTCTTTGAAATAATTTATTTCAAAAAATTAAAGTTTAATAAAAAACATACAAAGCTAAAAGAATCTTAAAGTTTAATTGAAAATTTTTAAAGTTATGAAAAATCTTAAAGTTTAAATTTGTTTCTCTCACTGGAAAAAAATAGATTAGGACTTTTTTTTTGCATATTCCAACAATGCAGGATTTTTTTACAATTTAATAAAAATATAAGGTTTTTTTTTTTACAAATTTCTCTATAATAATAAATAAATCCAAAAGCCGAACTCTCAGAGGTCGTTTTTTTCAAAAACTTAAAATGATTTTTTTCTCATTTCAACCGCTCTCAGAGTTCAGAAGGGTCATATTAAAAATATGTTTCAAAATTTGGCTATTGTTTGAATTTAAGTTTAAAACGTGTTTCAAACATACCCAAAATGTCATATTGACATGTTTCCGACTGTTGTAGGGTCATTATTTTTCTGAGACTAATTAATGAGAGACCTGAGACAAGTGGACAGACCCTGACTGACTGGTAGCAATCAGTACCGGACTTTTGCACATATAGTACTTTTGGGGGCCTTCAGCAATAGTTTGCTTGCTTGTTCTTTTGCTACGTGGATTCAGTATCTTTTTCTTATCCACAAAGATATATATATATATATATATATATATATATATATATATATATAAAATATAACTAAATAATTTATACAAACAAAGTTCGAATTTTGTTTGTGATCAAAATACTATATATATCATAAAAATTTAAATTTCAACCGTATGGATGGAATATATATGTTTTGAATATGTTGTAAATTAATTTTCACAAGAATCAGAATATCATATCATTATCATCATATATTATCAAAATTCATCAAAATATATACCTAATACATGTTATATATATTTTGATGATATATGATGACAATGATATAATATTCCGATTCTTGTGAAAATTAATCTACATCATATTCAAAACATATATATTCCATCCGTACGGTTGAAATTTGAATTTTTGATGAATTTTGGTCACAAGCAACATCACAAGCAAAATCGGGACTTTGCTTGCACAAGTTGTTTAGTCATCCTCTATATATATAGAAAATTTGCAAAAAATCCCCTACGCTATGCCTTAATTGCAAAAAAGCCCCTGCCTTAATGGAAATTGCAAAAAAGCCCTGCATCATTTCTAAAATTGCAAGAAAGCCCCTACCGTTATATTGAAGCTAACGCCATTAGTTTCAGTGGTTTAATCACTTCAAAATTATTTTTTAAATGATAATTAACATTCTTGTAGAAAAAATATTTTAAAAATAATTATGAAAAAGTATTTTTTTAATATTTAAAAAAATAAATATTATTTTTCAGTAAATTGTTTTATTAAAAATATATGTTCCCGAAACAAAAGTTTTTTCGAAACAAATTTTTTTTCAATGACAAAAATTTTTTCGATTTTTTTCTTAAAAATAGATTTAAAAATATTTTTTAAGAAATATATTTTTTAGATAAAATGTTAATTAATATTAAAAAAAATAATTTTGAAGTGATTAAACAACTGAAACTAACGATGTTAACTTCAATCTAAGGATATGATTTTTTTTGCAATTTAAGCAATAATGTAGGGCCTTTTTTGCAATTTTCAATAAGGCAAGGGCTTTTTTGAAATTAAGGCATAATGCAGGGGTTTTTTTGCAAATTTTTTTCTATATATATATATATATATATATATATATATATATATATATATATATATATCTTTGTGGATAAGAAAAAGACATTGAATCCACGTAGCAATATTTTTATACATATTATCTGCTGTAAAAATGTATCTCCGGAATATCTGCGTTATACGTAATTCTCTACATAAAAATATTAAACACAATACACCGCTAAATACTATTTACAACCTTAATATATAATGACGTTTATTTCATTTTTTCCCACTCTATTCTATTTTTTTTTTCTCAAAATTTCATTATTCCATCTCTCATATTGGTAACTAAGAAATTCTACTACACTTTTATCCACTCTATCACTCTAATGTTCCACTTTAAATCATTTTGATTTCAACATTGCCCTTCGTTGTTAAAGGTTGATAACGTCGAAATTCGACTAAGTCCATTGAACAATCATTGTAGTACCTTTTTGTCCAAACTTAGAAGGCAAAAAAACATGCATATATCTGTCTCGATCAAGGTATGTACAGTTCAACTAAGTTCATTGAACGATCACTAGGAGCAATCTCGCCCTATGATGTGAGTTAAAATTTGTTGATAATTAAAATTATTCACTACATGCAAACGTTATAATAAGTCAAAATTTCAATAAAATTATTCACCTATAAGCATTTAATCAAGTGCAAACGTAATAATAAGTCAAAGTTTGTAAATTAAAATTTTATTTTTATCAAAATTAAAATGTGACAATAATAGTTATTTCATTAAAAAATTAATTGTAATTATATACTACTTTTTGTTGAATGAAGATATTTCATTGATAAAAGAACAGCATTCATCACAATCCTTCACTTATGATGCATTTAAAAAGTTTGATTATTCGTTTACAACATGTTATAACAATCTAATTCATAAAATGTCATTATCTTACATAATATTTTTTGTGAACCTATTTAACATAATTCTTCATACATTAAATTTAGAAAAAATAAATAAATTTGGAACTACACTGATATAGAACTCAATATAATAGAAAATTTAAACAAATTTAAATATAAAAGTTTTAATAGGAAACAAATTATTCAAATAATTATTATTAAAAATTTCTTGTCAAAGAGAATAAAGGAAAGAAAAGAACTACGAAAAGAGTACTTTAAAATAATTTATTTTAATTCAAAAATCTGGAGATATTCATTTATGTAAAAATATTAATTACAATTTGCAATATTTACTAAATGAATAAAAAAAACTTTTTGATGAAAAAAATATTCTAGGAGAAGTACGCTATATGCTGCGGTTTTTATAATTTATTATTAATTGAAAATAAATAATTTATTACAGCTTATTTATTTAATATCAATATTATAAATACATATATTCACTTACATAATTTTGTTTGCCTAGTTAAAAGAAATTAATTTAAAACCATATTAATATGGAGTTCAAAATAAACAAAAAATTCAAACAAATTTTTATATAATATTTTTAACATGAGAAATAAGATATTTGATTAAGAATTATAATTTTTTTAGGAATATATATATATATATATATATATATATATATATATATATATATATATATATATATATATATATATTTGTGTTGATATGTGAATTCTTCATCTTCTACTTACATTTAATTTCAAATGATATATACTTAATTGAATGAAATCGGTTCATGAACCCAACGAATGATAACAATGCATGTCATCAATGTAAATGATGTGTTTTTAATAGAATACATTAAATTGGGTATAAAATAATAACACATAGAAGTCTACAAACATATTTGATCAGATGTAATATTTAATTAGATGTAATTGGTCTATCATGTATCTTTCGAATCACAACAATACATGTCATCAACAAACGATGATGTGACTTCGCAAAAATCCATAAAAGTAATTTTAAAATAATCAGCACATAAAAGTCTACAAAAAGGGGATAGTTTTTAAAAATTCAATATTCACTTAATGATTAAGATTTATTCACATTCCATCATCCAACGGCTAAGATAATTGAGTTCATTTGACCTCTTGAGAATGCTTAAATGAAGTTTTTTTTATTAACTCAAAATTTTAATACAAAACCACCCCAACCAGCCTTACAATCCTTACACCTCTCCTAAGACTAACGCAATAAAAACTCTTCAAAAGGCAGTAAAAACTTCAAACTACAAAAGTAAAAAGCTTAAAGAATAAAGGGAGAGCTCAACTCCAAAACCCTATTCTACCACCTTGGCAGCACACAATCATCAAAATTCATCCGCATAATCCTAGCTAGGTTCGTCAAATCACGAGCTTCCTTATTATTTTGAATTTTTTGTCAAAGTAGCACTTTTTTGAACAATAATCAATCAGATGACACTATTTTGCAAATAATTAGATATTTAGCACTTCCGCCAGACCCTCTGGCGGAACTGAAGTAGTTCCGCCAGAGGGTCTGGCGGAAGTGCTAGATACCCAATTATTTGCAAAATAGGAACTGAATTAGTTCCGCCAAAGGGTCTGGCGGAACTAGTGATTTTTTTGTTGTTGATCCCAGCCATTTGACACCCGCAAACACGCTTAATTAAGGAAAAAAACTAGTTCCTTCATAGGGTATGGCGGAACTAGGTAAAATTTATTTTTTCAGGTTAAACTCTTAATTTAGAAGTCCAATTAGCTAAAAAAATTACGAATTCAGCAGTTCCGCCAGAACCTCTCGCGGAACCTCCTATTTCATTTTTTTTTTTGCCTCTAAAGAGCCATGAAAATGTAGCAAAAAAAAAAAAAAAAATTTACTGTTCATAGTTCCGCCAGAGGGTACGGCAGAACTATGAACAATATTTTTTTTTTTGCTAAATTTTCGTGGCTGGTTAGAGGGAAAAAAATATAAAATGGAGGTTCCGCCAAAGGTTCTGGCGGAACTTCTGGTTCCACCAGAGGGTCTGGCGGGACTGATAAATTCGGAATTTTTTGAGCTAATTGGCCTTTTAAATAACGAGTTTAACCTGAAAAAATAAAATTTACCTAGTTCCGCCAGACCCTATGGCGGAACTGGCTTTTTTTCCTTAATTAAGCGTGTTTACGGGTTCCAAATGGCTGGGATCAACAAAAATAAAAAAAATCATAACATCCGCTAGAGGTTCTAGCGGAACTACTTCAGTTCCGCCAGACCCTCTGGCGGAAGTGCTAGATACCCAGTTCCACCAGACCCTCTGGCGGAAGTGCTAGATCTCAATTATTTGTAAAATAGTGTCATCTAATTGATTATTCTTAAAAAAAGTACTATTATGCAAAATAATTCTATTATTTTCTCTCCCACAAAACAAGAAGGTCGGATTTTTGCTTCCACAACACACAATCCATAACATTTTGGACCGCTATCCATTGTGAGACTAACACCCTATTTGGATCATGACTTTCCTTCATTGTCTTTATCACCTCCTTATTATCAGAGAGAAAGGAGCACGTCTGATTTCTTTTATTCACAGCCACGAATTTTAATGTTTTCCCCGTTACCCCAAATTCCACTTGTAAGACTGACTCCCTCTCACAACTCAGATTAGTCTGTACTAAACCCCCATTCTTATCCCTAATAAGGAAGGCCGTACCTATATCCCCTTGTTGATTCACCGAAGCATCCATCCAGCAATACAAATCTGACACCTGGCTGTCTGCACTGCCTTATACCGATACCATCTGTACTGGAATAGGAACACCAAAATTCATCTCATGAGCCTTCTTCCCTGCTCTTCTCACCACTATTCCCTTCTCAACCCTTTCATTCCTAAAAACCAAATCATTTCTAGCAATTCATAATTCCCACATTATGCTTATAAGTGGCGTTCGGCAAAAAGTAAAATAGCCGAAGAGTGAAAGAAGAGAAGAGTGTCTCTTCCATTTTATTTCAATGGTGTTTGACAAATAAATGAGTGGAATAGTGGAATAATCAATTAATGCAATATTAACCCCAACCCCTTATTTTTCATCTATTTTTGAGTCTTCTCAAAAGACCACATCATTATTTTTTATCTCGATTGTTCGATCAATTTTTTTGTCGAATCTTAGCCATTCATTTTCTCAAATTTATTGATATTTCATGACAACATTTATGTAGTTATTAAAACATAAATATATGATTGGTTGAATTGGTATTTTGTGTTCCATATCCGATTTAGTGAGAAACGTTGTGAGTTTGTTTGCGACCATCAGATCTTAATCAGATGGTTTCAATGAATTATGGTACAAAGTTATGTACAATTATTAATAACAATAATTAATGAAGAGTTCACTCATTAAATATGAATATTTTTTCTTTTCTTCTTAAAAAATTATAATTCTTAATAAAATATTTTATTTCTAATGCTAAAATCATCAAATATAAATTTGTTGAAATTTTCTCTTTATTTTGAGTTACATATTATTATGGTTCTAATTTTTTTCCTTACTAAAATATGTGAATATAAACTATATAAAAGAAGATGTACAAAAATGATATGCTCATTAACTTATACCGTATACCTTATTTTTTATCTCTCTTTGAGCATTCTCAAGAAAACTATTGTCAGTTTTATTTTGGCCGTTGGATCAATTTTTTTTTAAAATCTTATCTTTTAATTTAAATTATTACCACAATATCACATGTACTTTAAAAAATAATGAAATTTTTTCTTATTAAAACATAAATAATTTTTCTTTTCTTCTTTAAAAAATTATAATTCTTAATGAAATATTTTATTTCTCATATTAAAATCATCAACTATAAATTTGTTGGAATTTTCTCTATATTTGTAGTTCTATATTATCATGGTTCCAATTTTTTTCCTTACTAAAATATGTGAATATAGACTATATAAATAAAGATGGAAAAAAAATAGTATGCTCATTAACTTATACCTTATTTTTCATTTCTCTTTGCTAAAATATGTGAATCTACCTATTGTCAATTTTATCTTGGCCTGTTGGATCATTTTTTTTGAAATCTTATTTTTTCATTTAAATTATTACCACAATATCACATAAAGACATATTGTTATGATTTCAATATCTTTTTTTCTTGATAAAATATGTGAATATAAACTATATAAAAGAGCATGTAAAATGATAAGCTTATTTACTCTTATCATATTCATTTACCCTCTTTTTAAAAATTCTCAAGAGAACTATTATCAATTTTCTATTATTTGTCGAATCAAAAAATTTATCAAATCTTAGCTTTTAATTTAAATTATTATCATAATATCACATGATTAGTTGGATTAATATTCAGTGTTATATCTCCGTTATGTGAGAACTATCATCTCAAACAAAATTTCAGAATATTGAAACTATATTATATTACTTATGTAGTATTGGTTTCATAATAACATATGTATAACCATACAATTTTAACATCTAAAAAAAGAAAAGAGCAGTGACAAATTTTTGATGAAAATGAGTAATGTTACATTTTCCTATGTAGTATACATATTTTTCCCATATATAATATTAAATATAACAATTTTTTTTATTTTTTTTAAAGTTAATCATCTATAACTTAATCTTATGTAACTTCAACTAAAATCTTCGAAATAAATTATCTTGCAGTTTATTTTTTCTGATCTCATTCATCTAAGCCTGATTAATGCTTAATTAATTATTCTAATATAATATGTCAAGACATGATGACATAAGAAAATTAAAGACAAAATTTTGAATTCTCATGTATTATTTATGTATTATGAATTTACAAACTTTAATTTTGAATTTTTCATAATTACAAGTTATACATTATTAAGTTGAAATAACTATTAAAATTGAAATACTCGCCGCGAAGCGCGAGCATTAATTCTAGTTTATTTAATTTGGAAAGAGGAGAGAAAAGGAAGAAAAATCTTCTTATTCTATCTCTCTTCCACTCTTCCACCCCCCCCCCATCCCCACCCCCGCCCAATGGAATAAAGTTAAACAACTCTTATATCCCTTTATTCCATCTTCTTCCACTCTTGTTCGGCGGAATAAATAAATTTCTTCCACCTTCTTCCATGTTACTGTTATGCATGACTCTAAATCTCTCAATAATCTCTTTCCTTTTTGGTATTGTTGTTTAGGAAATATTTAGGCTATGGAAATAAATATTGAGGGAATATTTAGGCAATGGAAGGAGATGGATTGTTTCCATCCTTGCATTATATATTAGGTAATTTTATCTTTAATTTAGGCAACTTATTTTGATAATTAGTCACGGCTCTCTCCTATATAAAGAGTCATTTAGCTATTGTAATAGTATCCCAATTCTTACAATGTAGTCTTTCAATTGAATAAATGATTTCTCTTTTCTTCTCTAATTATTTCTTTCATGAGTTCTCTTACTATACATCAATATTCTCCCCATTACCCTAATATATTGGTACCAGAGCTATGTTACGATAATCTTTGTGCTTCCGTAAGTCAAGTATACCGTCTTGTTCTATCATGAAGTCAAGTACGGTTATGTCGACCAAATCTAATATTGAGAAATACGATAACATGATGAATTTTGCACTATGGCAAGTGCGGATGAAAGCTATATTATCGAGTCAAGATGTGAAGGTCGTCATTTTTGGGCGACCGAAGGTGATGAAGGGCGATGTTGGGAGATGATGGATGATAGAGCCATTTCGACAATTCATTTTTATTTAAGCAACTCGACTCTTGAAGAAATTCTCACGGGGACTACATCAGATGGCACATGGAAGAAGTTAGAAGAAATCTACATGCAAAAATCGGTTACAAACCGGTTATATTTGAAGTGGCGATTCGACTCTTTGAATATGGCATACGGTATGTATGTTAAGGTTCATGCTTTGGTGTATATCTGTTTTTTTAATGGTATGGAGAGAATCAATATTAAGATGGACAAAGAGGACAGAGCTGTGATGTTGTTGTACACGCTCCAAAGTCATATAATGAGTTTAAGGAGATCATGCTTCATTTAAGGGAGTTATTTACCGTTGAGGATGTCTATAGTGACTTATTAGTCAAGTCAGGTATCGATTATGACTTGTCCATGGCCAAAAGTAGTCATTAAGAGATTGAGTTGTTTGTGGAGAGGGGAAAACGTAAGGAGAGAGATGTAACATTAGAGAAGACTCATTCGCAATTCAAGTACAAGAACCTGATGAGCAACTATTGCAAGAAGACGGGATACATTAAGACCGACTGTTACAAGCTCAAAAAGAAGCAGGAGGCGGATAACGGTGTTCTATCAGAAGAATCTTACGAGGCTAAATCCGGTAAGATTGAGGTACTTTTTGTGGCGAATGAGAAGAAGAGATTTGAGAAGAATTGGATGGGTATGGGTAATTCAAATCAGATGATCCCGAATCGAGAGTGGTTCACCACATATGAGGCGTATAGTAAAAATGTTCTTCTAGGAGACGATCATCTATGCTGCGTTGCCGGTGTTGGCATGCTTGAGATCAAGATGCAGGACGGAGTTGTCCATTTGATCAAGATGCAGGACGAGGTTGTCCATTTGATCAAGATGCAGGGCCAGGTTGTCCATTTGATCTCATTAGGCGTTCTCGGAGATATCGGTTGCAAGTTCCGATGTGAATGTGGAGTCCTCAAGGTATCTAGATAGGCTCTTACATTGATGAAGGCTAGAATGACTGGTGTGTTATATATTCTGGAAGTTCAGAGTACCAAAAACTATTTCGGGAAGTTGGCGCAGTTTTAGGCTCGTGTGTCGTCGCCTTCTCTGCTTCAGTTAGAAGGTCAGAGTTTATGATTGGATGCGGGGTGACAATTTTGAGTACGAGGTATCTACTGTGTGGCCAGAATATCGGTGTGTTATATTCTGGAAGTCCAGAGTACCGGAAAGTTATTTCGGGAAGTTGGCACAGTTTTAGACTCGTTCGTCGTCACCTTTTCTGGCTCAGTTAGAAGGTCAGGGTTTACAATTGAATGCAGGGTGACATTTTTTAGCACGAGAGATCTACTATGTGGCCAGAATACCAGAAAGCATGAGTTTTGTGAAGATTATGTTTATGGCAAACGGAGGAGACTCAGCTTTATTACAGCCGTTCATTGCATGAAAGGAATTTTGGATGATATCTATTTGGATTTGTGGGGACAAATTTGTTATCCTTGTATAAGAATTGTTCAGCATTGCACGGTTGTTCGCTCTCGACAACATAATGGCGTGGCAGATCGGAAACTACTCGATAAGGCATGGTGCATATTTTTGGGGCGGGTTCTCAGGCGAGAAGTTATGGGTTGAAGTCACTAATACTACTTGGTGGCTGGTCAACCGTTCTACGAATACAGCAAGTTGGTGCAAGGCACCAACAAATGTTTGGTCGGTAAACAGGTGAATTACTCGACATTGCAGGTTTTTGGATATCCCGTTTATGCACAAGTCGTTAAATAGAAACTCGAGTATGGGGAGAAGAAATGTTTTCTTCTTGGGTATGATTCAGGTGTGAAGGCATATCGTTTGTGGTGTCCGGTTGCGGAACTACTTGTTTTGAGAGACGTGGCTTTTGATCCGATTATGTTACGGGTAAAGGAGCAATTATTTGAAGGTGAAGTTTGATATTCCCGATCAACTAGGTGAAGTTACTTGAAGTAACTTGGGGCATTATGATTTTGACGATGATACATCGGTTAAGGTGAGTCGGGAAGGTGTTTTGGTAAGGGATCGTGTTGGATCTTCTATGAGGTATGGATACTTCAATTTTGTGTATGCTTGGCTGCGGTCAACAAATTGGAGTTTTGCGAGTTCTCGATACAAGGAGACGGCCTCATGTGGAGCAGAAAAGTGGATTGCTGCATTAAGGTGGAGCTCATTTTGGATATATTATTATTGTGACTTTGAGTCATGAGTGAGTTTTTGAGTCAAGGTGGAGATTGTTATGTATGATTCTAAATCTCTCAATAATATTTTTCATTTTTGGTATTGTTGTTTAGGAAAATTTTAGGCTATGGAAATAAATATTTAGAGAATATTTAGGCAATGGAAGGAAGTGGTTTGTTTCCATCATTGCATTATATATTAGGTAATTTTATCTTTAATTTAGGCAACTTATTTTGGTAATTAGTCATGACTCTCTCCTATATAAAGAGTCATTTAGCTCTTGTAATAGTATCCCAATTCTTACAATGTAGTCTCTCAATTAAGTAAACGATTTCTCTCTTCTTCTCTAATTATTTCTCTCATGAGTTCTCTTACTATACATCAATATTCTCCTCATTATCCTAACAGTTACCGAACGGGCCCATAATTACGATTATCTCCTACTACGAAATCTCATTCCAAAACCTATGCAAGACCTCACAGAACTCGCCCCCAACCTCCTGCTGCGGCACCCTCAACACAACATCCCACCACACACTTCTAGTAAAACAACAAGAGAACATGAGTTGGCACCCATCCTCTACTTCTAACCCACATCTCAGGCAATGAGCTATGTGACTCATCCTAGAACTCAACCTCTGAAGTAGAGGGACCGCATTATTACAAAGTTTTCCATAAGAAAACCTTGATTCTTGGTAAGAATCTATCCATTTTAAATATTCTTGCCATTATGATTTCCTTCCAAGTCGTTATAGTGAATTGCATCCTTTGTGTAATTAATCCCTTATACGCCTCTTTTACCGAAACTTCCCCTGATCCTGAGTTAATCTACACAAGTCTATCCCGCACTTCCTCTCTCTGTCTTGGATCAAAATTTACTTGGAGAATATCTAGTATAGCCTCAACCCCTAACTTATTTGATATGGCCTCTAAATCCCACGAATTCGATCCTCCATCATATAAATCAACTACTCTAAGATCACATTATTCTCCCATCCTCGGCTGCCAACCTCTCCAACTCTCAAATCAAGGAGACCCTATCGCCGAGGCATTTCTGCCATTGCCCAGAATCCATTTGAACTCATTCCCAAAAGATTACCTCATTTGCATCAAAGCCTTCCATGTTGTTGAGCATCCTGAGTATCGCTTGACATGCCAAAATGAAGATCTCGGGAAATACTTGGCCTGGACCACTTGTACCCACAGATTTTCATCCCCTTTTGCCACCTTCCACATCATTTTCATCATGAGTGCCTTATTGACACTCTCCAAATCTCTAATCCCCATCCCCCCAAACCGTTTAGGTTTTATGATTTTGTCCCATCTACACCATGCGGAATAACGAAACTCGTTCTGTGTCTCTGAATTCGTCTGAAAAAATTGCTTAATTATCGTCGTGAGCTTTTGAATTACCCCAGTTGGAACGAGAGAGGTTGCCATGTTGAATAGTGACAATGCTTGTAACACCGATTGAATTAGAATAAGTTACCCCGCCGGATTGAGAAGTTGTCTCTTCCACCCTACCAGTCTCATGACCAGCATGTTCAGTAGGTACGTGAAATCCGCACTCGTTTTTCGCCAGAAAGTTACCAAGGTATTTTTCGCCTCGGTTTGCATACCGAGCACTGAAACTGTTCAGGATTTGGCTTCGCTTCTTGTCCCCTATCGCCTTACTCACCCACAAAATCGATTTCTCCTCATTTAAATCTTGGTCAGAGATCTCACTATATATTCTGATCGCCAATTTGAACCCTTCAACCTCCTGTGCTGCCGCCTTTCCAATAAATACCAAGTCGTCAGCGTACATGGTGTATGTGATCACCAGTGCCCTCGTTGCCACTTGTACACCCTTACTCACCCACCGACTGCTCAAAAGAAGTTGAAAAATAGAGGTGGGAGTAATTGTAGCACCTTTTTGTCTAAACTTATAAGTCAAAAAAACATGCGTTTATCTGAATCAAGGTAGATTTATCACTGACTTCAAAAAAACAATTGATAAGTACCTATACGTTAACAATTATCACGCAAACCAATTCTTGGTGACGGTACGAAAATAATCACTTCCGTCTCTGAGATACGCACAAATTAACAGTTCAACAAATCTAATTCAAACAAACCTAATATCAAATTCTAATCCATCCAATCAAATTCACACAAATTCACTATCAAATCAATTGGACCACAATCTAACATCTATACAGCCAACAACAAAACCAACAATTAGACTCACATATCAATCTTAGCCATTTCTACAATCTACCCACCCTACAAAATTCAAGCCTAACAATTCCGTCACCTATAGTCACTCACTCGCTATTCCAACTCCTATACCAATCTATCAAAACCACTTCAAATCATTTAACACTAATAACAAAACCAGGATCCCAATTCCCTCAAATTCAGGAAAGCAATTCCCGGATCCCCTCCTTCTGCTCCTCGCTCAAACTCCTCGGAAACTCAATCCTAAACCTTATCCACAAATTCCCCTTTCGCCCCTCCTTCCCAATTACCATGCCTTCTCCCTGAACAACCTCCTCGTAATTCGGACTCACAACAGATCTGACAGGAATCTCCAAATCCCGGCCGTCCAACGTAGTCAACTTTACGGTGAATCCGGTCAAAGCTTCTAGAAGGGAGACTGAATGAGTGTAGAACAGGTCGTTGCCTTCGCGCTTGAAAACCGGGTGCGGTTTCTCGTCAATTAGGAAAACTAAATCGCCGTAAATTGAGTTACGGGAAGTGAATTTACTGGGAAATGTAATACGGGTTCCTTTTTTCCAGCCGGGTCTTATGTCGATGGTTAGGATCTCTTCTTCTGTTGCTGGTTTGCTAAAAAGAGAAGAAGAAATAAATAATTAAAAAATTATCATAAGAAAATAAATAAATAAAAAGTAGTTGTAAATAAATAAAAAGTAGTTGTAAATAAATAAAGAAATGATTGTAAATAAATGGCATTTGAAAAACCCCGTATTTATTGAAATTGTTAAAAAAAACTCCCTAAATTTTTGGAATATTTAGAAAACTAAACCCTTTCATTTTAGGCATTTTTTAGTATTTAAAATTTAGGAGGGTTCTTAAAAATGGGAAGTTTCAAGTATATTCCAAAAGATATATAGCTTATTACAAAAACAGAAAAAAAATAGGTCTTTTTTGAAAAAACATCCCATTAATAAATAAATAAATTATATTTATGACCAGTCTGACTGACCCGTTTGAATCTATCACATCGCGAGAAATCTTCATTTTCTTAGACCCGCCTTTATACAACTCTTCCAAACTGCAAACCAAAGTCTTCTCAATCTGAGGAACAACCTTTCTTAAACCCTCTCCTCTAAAACCCCTCAAAATTTCCTCATTAAGAAACCCTCCTGTTCTAGGGTTAGGGTTTGGGGATCCGAATACTTGTGAGAAGATTTCCTCAGTGCTTCGCGGGTTGAATTTGAACCCGGTATAGGAGGAGGAGTGATGAGGTGGCGGCATTTGATTGGAGGATTTGAGGCCTTCTTCGCCGTATTGGTCGTAGATTGATCGCTTTTGCGGATCGATTAAAACCTGATTGAGAGATTAATTTGGGGGGAAATTAGTGGATTAATGCAGTGATTTTGATGTTTAGCAGGGAATTAGGGGATAAATGATGTAATTAGTAATTTGTACACTGATGAAAGTTCCCTAGTCCAAGTGAAGTAGAATAAGAAAACACAAAATCATAAGAAACAACAAGATTTTAGTCAGCAACTGAAAATGAAGTAATTGAGAGGAAATGATAAAGTATGAAACGAATAATTAATGTTTCAAATTTTGAACAAAAGGAATAAGAAACGAGTAATGTAGTGATTTGTGATGTAAAATACACTAAGTTGTAGTTGTTTGTTTGATGGTTAGCATGGAATTAGGGGATAAATTATGGAGTTAGTAGCAATCAACTATTTTCATGTGGTTTGACAATGTGATTTGAGTTTGAAACCCTATTAGAGACACTACACACTTTTGAAAGTTTAAAGTTCAGTAATCAAGTGAAGAGTTATAAGAAAATACATAAACCATATGAAATAGCAAGAAATTAGTCAGGAACTGAAAACGAAGGAGCAGAGACGAAATGGAAACAGAAAAATACTTCACTAATGCCTCAAATTTCAACAAAAACTAAGGATCGAGATATCTAACCATTACAAAATCACAAGAAACAAACCAATCCTCAACGCACAACACAAAAACAAATTGATCAATCAATCAATCAGCCCACGCCCTAGATTCTACAAACTTCTTACTCACATCATAAGCCTGAGAGATCTGTTCGAACGCCGACTCAGCGTAGGATTCGTCGGAAGGGTTCTCGTCGGGGTGCCATTTCATCGCCAGCCTGCGGTACGCCGTCCTCAGATCCTCCTCCGACGCGCCGCGGCCGACTTCGAGCAGCTTGTAGTAGTCGATCCCCATTCCTCCTTCTCTATAGCTCTCCCTCTCCGAGCAGAGGTTTAGCAATGGAGAAGCTAGTGAGATGAGAGGGAGAGAAGAGTCAGTACATTTAAATAAGGATTCGCATCCGGTAAGAAAGTGAGAAAGGAAATGAAGGATTTTAGAGGCTTCATAAAAATTCGGGATTTTCTCTTTATTTTGAGTTACATATTTTACATGATTTTTTTTTTAATGTACTATTTTTTTTTTCAAAAATAATTCACTATTTATCACTTTTATGAAGAAAAAAAGAACTACCATTTCCGCCTCCTCTAGTGGTGGATCAGATCTTGATCGCTAGTAATAGTGGCGAAACATTTGAATTTTCAGTTTTTTCAAAAATGTCCCATTTGACTAGCCAAACATAATTAATTAGTGTAAAAAACTTTGTTCCGTTAGATGTAATTTGATGGAAAATAATTATGTTTTTAACAGGATGAAAATAATTATGTTTTATCAGTTCCGCCAGAACGTCTGACGGAACATGTTTTTTCCATTAATTAACCCCGTTTAAGTCCACCAAATTGCCAGATTTTAAAAAATCATAGAATCCATATATTCCGCCACTATCACTGACGGTCTAATTGATCACTGAGAATGACGGAAATGATAAATACCTCATTATTTTAAAATTAATAGTATTTACCGATTTATTTCTGAATAAAATGTTACAAAAAAAATCTATATTTCAGAGGCTTCTTGAATTACATGCGTCGAAACATAAACTACATATTGAGAGCTCGTGTCATGCAGAGTTTGGGAAGATGTCAAAGATTGCAAGCATTCAAAGTCAAATTTATTAATAAAATTCAAACACAACTAGTCTTACTTTCAAACAACTGTAAGTAAGAATCACACCTCAAACTGCATTTCTGAAATATTTCATAGCGAAAACAAAACAGAACCAAGTCATAAACGCAACAAAATATATAAAAGGATTCCAACGACAATAAAACCATAACCAAGTTCAAAACTGACACAAAATCTCAAAGTTCAGACCCTAATAACACAATCCAACGTCTTTTCAAGCAATAAAATTCAAAAACCCTAACAAAACCCTCCTCTCTTTTCTCTCCTTCAGTACTTGATCGGCGCGAGAATCTCAAGCTGGGAACCGAGCTTCTCATCAGCCGCCACCTCAGCTTTAGCCCTGAGCCTGGCAAGCTGCTTCCTCCTATCATACGACACCTTCGCCTTCTCCTTCCTCTTCTCTTCCAACTCCTGGTCATTACAAAAAATCACATCAAATTAATATACTTTTCAACTATATTAATGATATATATTAATAAGATGTAATGAAGAAAGGGAATGTGTTTATGACCTTGATGGTGTCATAGTAGCCCCAGCCGACCTCTTCAGAAAGACGGCCGAGCAAGCAGTACTTGTGACCAGGCTGGAGCCTCAAAACCCTAAAATATTATAATCAACAAATGAATGAATATATGCATGAAAATATTAAATTAAATGAATGAATGAAAAATGCGAAAAAGGAATAATTGATTACTTGAGAGCGTCAGGAATGACCATGCGCTTGGTTTTGTCGTAAGGAGGCGGGACACCTTCGTAAGCCTTCAGCCTGGCCAGAGCTGCTGCTCCTCTCTTTGTCTTGTGAGGAATCATACTGTCATTATTCAATAATTTAACAAAAGAAATATCAGATATAACACTTCAGATTGTAGTTTATAGTACACTAATGTAACTAACTTAAACTCCATTTAGTAAGGTAAAGTTATTCAGTAACCTATGATTTCATTTAATCAATTAACTAAAGTTCATATCAAACAAAAGTGTTACTAATCAACCTAATTCATATACCAACACAAAGCAGCAACAACAAAAGAAGAAACAAAAACAGATAGATCTAAATCCAAACATCTCGATTCAAAAAATCTAGCAAACTCACCCGCGGACAGTGCGCCAGAGGATCTTAGCCGGAGACCGATAATGAATCGGTCCATGAGACGGCTTGGTGTTCATCCTCTTGCGGAGGAACCGCAGGTACTTCATCTTCTGCCTGACGAGGCCGCCGGACATGCAGATCTCCTCGCAGCGGACGACCACCACCCGCTGGCCGTTGAGCAGCTCCTTGGCGACGATCGACGCCAGCCGTCCGAGCATGTGCTGCCTCGCGTCAACCACTATGCGCTTCGCGCAGATTCCCGATCCTGACACCATTGTTGGTCGCGCTGCTTCTCTTCTTCTTCTTCTTCTTCTTCTCTCTCTCTGTGTGTGGAAATGTGAGGTATATGAAGAGAACGGCGGCTAGGGTTTATGGAGAGGGCGTTCTTAAGAGAGTGTGTATGTTATATAACTGGGCCTAAGCCCAATATTGTGTTTTATAACTATATATGGGCTTTAATGGGCTTTGAAGTGATTTGTAATGGGCTAAGTGGTAATTTTATAGATGTTTGGGATTTTTTTTTTTTTATGTGTAACTTTTTTCAAAAATAAATTAGGAAAGGTTACTCATTTCAAAATAATAGAGTAAGAAAATAGAGCCTAAGAGGCTAAGACCAATAATGTGTGTATAATTAAATTGGGCTTTGATTGGATGAATAAGAAAAGTGAAGGGCTGTATAATTGTGGTGTTTGATTGGATAATGTAATTAGATTGAGGAGATGTATAATTGTGGGGTTTAATTGGATGAGATAATAAAATTGAGGAGATGTATAATTGTGGGGTTTAATTGGATAAATAAGAAAATTGAAGGGCTGTATAATTGTGGGCTTTGACTTGATAAATAAAAAAATTGAAGGGCTGTGTAATTGTTTGTGTTGCAGTGTTGGCCAGTTTGTGAGAAAAGAAAGAATGAGGGTGGTTTTCAAGTTTTCAAGTTTTATTAATAGGACGGCGCCGATTGCTGAGAATAAAGTGTTTCTTTTTTTTTAATTCAAGCTTGAGGGAGAATAAAGTTTTTGCTTATATAGTTCGTTGAGAATAAAGTTTGGTGAAGAAAATGGTTTAGGGTGGCAACAAACAAGATTTAGTGCTAGACTGCTAATTATTGGGAGGATTTAAAAGGACAGCCAAACGGCCGACCTAATTTATTGAAATTTAAAATGTTCTTTTTCACAAAGCACATTTTTCTTTAAATAAATACTAGTAGTACAGTAGTACTGTTAAGAGTCTCTTTGTGCCTTTTCATTTCTTTGTTTTTTGGATTATTTATTTACTAACTTTCAAATTCTAAAATAAGGTCAGCAAACTCTTCTTCTAGTGTCCTTTTAGTTTTTCTTCTTTTTCCCTCAAAAGATAACATCTAGCTCAAAACAATATCCTCTTCTTTGAGTTTTGAGTTTGCATTTTTAAATTAAGCTCAAAACAATGATAATATTGCAAAAATAACATCTAGCTAACTTCAAAATATCGACCTACTTGGCACAAAATTAAAGATTGGTTGGTTCGTCATTGTATCTATCTATTAGGTTGCGATTGCGAGTTTCCATGCAACTCAATTCAAAGAATATCTAACGAACATGATATAGCTCACATTCAACTCAATTTTGGTTCGAACTGATTTGGTTTGGCTCGAGTTCAGTTTGAACTTCCAAAAAATTTTTTTTTTTCCGATTACATAGACCGTAAACATCCACACCTAACCAACTGCGCTGCAGCAGCGGTGACGAACTTCAAACAATATATTATTGATTGAAAAATGAGTTTTGAACTATATTACCAGTCCTAAAGCATACACTAAAACCATACCCAATTAATTTAAAAAACAATCCATGCCTTTAAAGGTCTCGTGAAATGCACGAATATATAAATTACTGCTTTGGCCGCTAGCGTGGAGGAGTTAATCACATATTAATGTATCATAAAGTTGTTTTCAACTAATCAAATAAAGTGGGTAATTATTGATTACGTTCACATATTATGAACATTGCTTTTTTATAGTGTCAATTTCACATTGCTTTCTGCATAATCATAGATTTTAGGATATTTTTTAATGACCCTAACTTATCTTAATATCTAAAAAATTTCCTTATATTTATAGATTATCTTTTCTAATTATGTATATTGACTACCTTTATGATTTAGAGAAAATTACTTGTATGTAAAATATCATTTCTTTTCATTTATCTCTTATGATTTTGTTTATATTATGGCTATTTTTAATTCTAATTTACTAAAATCTTATTCTCAATTTTTATTGCTTAATAAAGTACAAAAAAATTGATGGGGTATTTTGGTTAAGAAAAGTATGTTATACGAAGAATTAAATTAACCCTTGTAATAGAATCAAAAGATTTATTTTATTTTATAGGAAGGACTTACATGTTCCTATCTATATTTAAATAAATTTGGATTTATCAAGTTTTGAATCCATAACCTCTACTAGAATTTTTCTTAATATTCAGAAAGTTTTGGGGGTTTTTGAAATAGTATCTATAATTTAATTGGATGCAATCATTCCACGCTGGATCAGCCGATTCGAGCTAAAGTGTTTTGTTTCGTAAATTAAGATAGTTTAGGACACAAGAAAGAAATTTTAGAAGGATTTCCTAATGACTTCTGGTGCATCTAACTTATCTTATGAGATCTGGTTTTTAAGATTTTATGATTATATAATACTATTTGTATTTGCATAATATCAATAGAATGATCGAATGACATTTTGTAACTAACTGACTAAATAATATGCAGTACAAACTTCTCTTCATTTCAAAACTACAACCAAGAGTTTAGGCAAATATTGAATCAATATTATGTTGAATATTTCTTTTTAACATGTGGATGAAGAGAAAAAGAAAAAGCAAAACAGAAAAATATATCCTTGACTTCTATTTTCTTTTTTCTGATATAGTATTGTGAGTCAAACAAGAGAAAAATACATGAAAAAGAAATATATGAAAATTCCTCCAAGTTTTGAGTCAGGACGAAAGTTGGTATAATTAGACCAAAGACTTATTCCAAATTTTGTATTCCACCTTAGCATAATATTCAAAAAAGGTGGTTTGAACTCTTTGACAACGATCTTTATTAATTTTCTGCCCTTTTTCCTAGTTAATCCATTCATGAGTTAAGCATGAACATCATAATAAAAAAAATAACAAACTCCAAAAATATATGCACAAAATATATCCATTATATACCTCAAAATTTAGAACGAACAATCTTCTTCTCTTGACTTTCAACTCTTGCGAGGAGCTTACAATCATAAAAAAAATTGCACTAAAATAACAAAAAAACTCATATCTACAAGGGATCAACAATGAATGACCCCCAAAATACTAAAAAAAAAAAAAAAAATCAACCCAAAAAATCTACAACTAATTGCCCAAAAAGAATTCCCCTTAATTGCCCAAAAAAATCCCCCCCCAAATTAATTCCCTCTTATCCGTTCATTCCCTCGCCTCAATGGACCCAACCGACATACTCTTACTCGAGTCGCTCCCCCATTTCAAACTCCCCTCAAAAACCGCCATGGCCGTTTCCAAATTCGACACCACTTCGGCCATCAACGGCCTCATTCTCCCCTCATTTTCAACACAACGCCTCGCAAGATTCGCCACCAACTCCACGGCCTCGATCACACTCCCCTCCTCCTTCTCGGCTCTCCTATCCAAAATCTCACTAATGTCTCCCATATCAATTTTCTCCACCGCAAAATCCACCACGTTTATCAACTCCTCTTCTCCTTTGAAAATGGCCTTTCTGCCTGTTATGACCTCCAGCATTACGACTCCAAGGCTGTACACGTCACTTTTCACTGTTAGGTTTTGGAACCCGTAGTATTCTGGGTCCATGTAGCCGACCGTACCGGCCGCTTTGGACGGTACGGACCCGCCCTCGGTTTCTGGACCCAGTAACGAGAGTCCGAAATCCGAAACCCTAGCGACGTAATTTTGGTCAAGTAATATATTTGACGATTTTATGTCTCTGTGGATAATTGGAGGTACCGCATAATTATGTAGATATTCAATACCTCTTGAAGCATCTAGTAATATCTTGATCCTCATTTTCCAAGAGGATAAAACGGGCGAGTCGAAATTAGGGTTTTTGGGGTGCAAATGATCATAAAGCGCGCCGTTTTTCATGAACTCGTAAACCAACAACCTCTCCTCATTTTCCGTGCAAAACCCTACCAAGCCCACCAAATGCTTGTGGTGCAACCGAGACAAAAACCCTAATTCGGACTGAAACGCACTTTCCTTCTCATTCCTTCTTCTATTTCTAGGGCTTGAATCTCCTCTCTTTATCGCCACCTCACGCCCGTCCGCCAGCCTGGCACGGTAAACCGTGCCGAAACTTCCGGCCCCGATTTTGGAATCGAGCGAGAAATAATTCGTCGCTTTTTCCAACTGCTCAAAGGAGAATTCTATCGCACGGTCTTTAAAGCTCGATGGTCCGCTTCTCTGACGATTCAAAGGATGGGACCACTGACGCTGGAAAACGTTTACACGGGGAACCGAAGCGGAGCGAGGAAACTTCACTCCATTTCCGCCAGAAATGGAGAGTCCAGTTCCAGTGTTGGTGCGCTCTGTTCCACTAGGAGGAGCGATTTGAGGCAGGACTGAATTGTGAATCTTTTTCCTTCGTAAAATTTGGTACAAACAGTAAATAATCGCGCAAAGACCAATGAACGTACCGACTGTGCCGACAATAGCGAAAACTTTCCATCCGATGCCGACTTTTCTTCTAGAAGAACTTGGAGACTGCGATGAATTAGGTGGCGGTACGGTTGGTACAGGTGAAGGACCAGTATTGGTACGGGAATTGCAAGGATTGCAGATTAAACCGGTACCGGAACAGAGACTCGCCGAACCAGCATAAATTCCGCAGGCACAACTTACCTCGTTCTTGACACAAATTCCAGGCAGAATTTTCGGTAACGAGAGTTGGAAAACCGAAATGTTTTCTTGATTTGAATGCCAACAAAAAACAGAGTAATTGGCGATTGTTAATCCACAAGTGAGATTTCCGCCCGCAACCAAGAACTCGAATTCCGTACCATTTGCGGGAAAGTACATACCAGTTTTGCTACCGGTACCGCCCCAACAGATTGCCGTACCGTTACGTTGTTGAAGCGCGCAAGTGTGGCTCGAGCCCAACGCCAGGCTGGTGAACTCAAATGCGGTACCGGTCGGTACGGCAGACTCGCCTGAGCTGTTACTCCCCTTGCATGTGAGAAAACCGGAGGTGTCCAGTCCACACACGTGTGAGTCGCCGGCCGTAATACTACTCATCGATTTGTTGGCAAATTCCGATTCGAAGGAGCTTCTGAGCGGTCCCCAACAAGTCACTGTGTTATTGGAGTCAATCCCGCAAGTAAAATTCCTTCCTGACGTGAGGGAATTATAAGTACCCAAAACGGATTTCCGGAAGCTTTGCTCACCTCTCCACCAGTGGAGTTTCTCTCCGGCGAGATCAACGGCGGAGATTTGGGTCTCACCGACAACGAGATCAGAAAGCACGTCTGACCCATTATAGACCCGCCTCACTACGCCTGAAC
This sequence comes from Juncus inflexus, assembly GCA_024447665.1. Classification (NCBI taxonomy): domain Eukaryota; kingdom Viridiplantae; phylum Streptophyta; class Magnoliopsida; order Poales; family Juncaceae; genus Juncus; species Juncus inflexus. Next base: position 2,685,736 of record JAJHPC010000014.1, on the reverse strand, counting down.
CGTCCCAGCAGAAAAACGAAGTACCGGTTGATTTGAGTGCACAAGTGAGGTCGGTACCGCCTGCCACTGAAGCAAACGGTACAGTAGACAGAATCTGGTACGACGAGTTGGAGCTTGATGAAATGTTGGTACAGTAGACGGTGATTGGTACCGTACCGGCTGAGACACCGCACACCGTGCCGGAACCCTGGCTGATGGCGAGCGTAGCAGCAGAGCCCACCGCGCCGGCGAGGAGAAACAGTGAGTTTAACGCAGCTAGTACGGCGAAGAGCTTAAGTTTAAGGTTCATTTCATGGAATTGGGTGGTTGGTGTGGTGAGCTTGAACTCTCATTCGAAAGGCAAATAACTGTTGTTGGATGGTAGAACGAAGAAAGAAGGAAAGAAAAGAGTGAGAAATAATGGTGGTTCAAAGAACAAATGGATTATATGGATTAAATGGATTCGGGGAGAGAAAACAGGAGACGAGTAACAAAACGCGGGTTAAAAAGGAATCACATGAGAAACTCACGGATGATTGACACGTGTACAAATGGACGGTGGATGTACAAAAACCGAGTCGTTAATTAAACACTTAAAAGATTAATGAAGGTGGGGCCGGGGAGTCAGTGAGAGTGTGGGCCGTGTGGAATTGGTCTAATTAACTTTTCAATCTGTTGGTTAGCAGTCTTTGAATTTGAAATTAATTGGAAAACTTTTGATTGTAGTGGACTGGTCACTGGAAGGTACTTAAGAGGAGTGCAGAAATCATGTGATATAATTCATATTGACCGTCTAGTAATTCATATTGACCGTTTCAATTAAATTGCTGAGGTTTTTATGAAGTTTTGAGTAATTGGAGTTTGTATTTGATTGGAATGGTGAGAAGATTAGTGATTGAGATTGTTGGAAATGCTCGAGGTGGACTGAAATATTCTTAGGTGGACTCTTACCTTGTCCAGGTTTGGCCTGGTCAAGTACTTTCTAGATTTTGAAATCATACTTTTTTGAATTTCCAGAGTTTAAAATGAATTTTCAACTGTCATGTGTGAAGGTTATAAATCTTTCCTTTATCTGATTCTTTATCCATTTAAGTTAAACTGTCTTTTCTTTTTGGATAAAAACATTATAGCAAAAAAATCAGTTAAAACAAAAATAAAAAATGATTGGCGGACTACAATAATTTTAAATAGCCAATGTGTTGAAGATTGAACTCAATGAAAACAAATGATCATATAAATTCAAATTGCATCAAGAGTTTAACCGAAGGTAGCAAATCGCCTTTTTGATCACAGAGTCGAACTGATCTAATACCAGGTCTTAGCTCCCAGACTGGAAGACATGTCTGGCCTGCAAAGTCATCCTTTTCGGACATGTCACACTCATTAACTTCGATTCGAAGAATCGCTAATTCAGGAACTCTAAGTTTGAATTCAAATTCTCGGTCCCACATTGGGGTCCAATTATCTTCAATTACGTTCGTTCTCTCCATTCGCTTATCGGCTTGTATTCCTGCTATTCCGACCTATAAAAATTTCAAAAAAAATTATATAAAATTTCATTTTTTTTATAGTAGTATAATCCAATTTTGGTGACTTTTGGAATTATTACTCGTGTGTAAAAGTCCGGTGGTGAAAATCGATCGAAATGTCTTTCCGAAAAATCGAATCGCCATCCATCTCCCATAAATACCTTCACCTTCAAAATACAAAAATTTAAATGAAAATATGATGATATGAATAGTAGAAGAATTAACATATATTTTTTTTACCTTTAATGTTGTTTTTATTGGTAACAGTTCGGATGTAGGATCAAATGTTATATTTCCTTTTGTATCTAAAAGGAAATGTGGTTTCTTGACATAACCACAGCCTCCATTGGCTCTAAACATGCCTTGCATCACCCAAAGTGACTTTCCGTAACCCTAAAAAGTAAACTTAAGAAAATTAATTATTGTGTAAATAAATTACCTAAGTATACTACCTAATTATGGAGATAATAATTCATTAATTTATAATTACCTGCATATTAAGTGCAACCATTTGAGCTCCATACATCCAACCATGCATTGGATTATAATTAGATGAAGAAAGACGTGTTCCTTTTGGATAAATCCTCAACAAATTCCTTTGAGTAAACCTACAGTTTACATCATTATATATTTCTTCAAGTCCATTTAGTTCTAATTAAATCAATTTCGAAGAAAATTAAATACAAATCTTTGAATTTACCTTATAATTTCACTTCCATGTTGAATCATGGCATTGTCAAACACTTGCTCACTCAAGCTTAATCTTGATACTTGATTTGAATCGGTTTTTAATGCATTTGTCAAACCGCCTTTTTTCTTTTTAGCCGGAATTGAAATCAAATGTCGATAATCACTCGCCTCGTGATGTTCATGTTCTTCTTCTTCCTCCATGTAATGTTCATCTTGTTCATGCTCAATCTAAATATAACCTAATTAACCTTTCTTTCCGAATACTAAATATTTTCATACGAATTTACATATAAAATTAAGGTTTCATTTCTTATACCTTACTAGTTGTTCCGAGTTCTGGTTTGTGATCTGATATCTCAGAACCCCAAGCGTCTTCATTTGTTTCTATCGGTACGACTATGACATGATCTTTTTCTTGGCCTCCTATAGGTTCCTCAAGATACTCTTTTGGGGGTTTTGTCGATACGAGAATCTTCATCTTTAAATCTTCCGGTGAAGGAAATTTTTCTTGTATTTCATTGTTTGGAATATATATCAATTTCCCAAAAGTTTCATTCATCATCTAAAAGGAATTATATTTTAGTCATTTTGTAAGGAAACTTCAATTTAATTAGAAGAAAAAAAGATGAATGAACGAACCGTAGTTAGTTTTGCACGAAGATGAGGATCTAGATGGTCTTCTAGTGTTATAATTACTGGATATGAAGATGCAACGAAAGCGTATTGTTCGATCGTTTTTAAGCATTCTATCAGTCTAACTGATTTTGTCAGTGTTCTAAACATAAATAAACCAAAAGTTCAACGAAAAAGAACATAATGATTTTAATTTATGAATATTATTCATAATGAATTTTAAATTTATTTGTGTAACCTCCCATGAAGAACATTTATATCATCATGAGTATCATTTGGCCACACATCCAACTCAATTCCTCTCACTCCTCTTTCAAGTGCCTTTCTGATGGGCTCAACACTACAGTCGCTAGTCAGTTGATTTCCCGTCAAATATGAATTATGACCGGTATATATGAAATAGTGCGATAATGGCGCCTTCATGTCTTGATGAACCTATAAATATTTTTTAACACGAAACACTAAAAATAACTACTAATTTATAAAAAAAATAGAAAAAAAAAATGAAACTTACTCCAAGAGAAGGTGATAAAGGAGAGTTCTCATTACCAAAAAGGAAATTATGAAAAAATGCATCAAGAGACAAACTCTTTTTCTTTTTCACTAATCGAAACTCATTTATACTATCAAAAACCGATTGTGCGGCCCTAAATGGATCCTCCTCTTTTTGCACCTCTAACATAAATCGCTCCAACTGATCGAAACTCATAACCCCATCTTTTCCTGCGTATTCTTTGAAAATCTCTTTAATCGCCGGTGAAGGCTCGTTTGATGCCGGTTTGTAACGACGCCTGATGCAACAACATATATTGTATGTGTACATTGTTTTATAATCAATTAGTTTATCATTATTTTCTTAATTTGTTTTACATGGATATTGTTGGTAGAATTGTTTTGAGAGAGAGAGAGAGAGAGAGGCATATGTGCATGGAGTTTTATAGAGGGGTGGAAACCGGAACGAATAAGTTTGGAGTGTATTGAGGTTTATGTACTATGATCTTTTTTCTGTTCTGTGATACCTGACTGAATTGTGTCCGTAAAGACTAAAAACAAAGCATAAGAATTTTTTCTTGCTTTAATTTCATATCATCGGACCTTTTTAATGTTCTCTTGCTTTTGTCTTACATGCAACTCAATTTTCCACCAATAATTTCATTCCAAATGCACACCTCATGCCTTGCATGCCTACAATTGCACAGACTAAATAAAAGACACACATAAGCATTATACAATATACCTATCTATGGAAAATAAAAACACAACTAATTCAATTTCCAACAATATAAATCACTAGTAAAAAATAAATAATTTCTATTAACTGCTATTCTTAACAAAACCGCCAGCCTCAAGTAACAACACCTCTCTCTATTCATTCTTTCCTACAACAGTCGAAAAGGAAACCCACCATCGAAGTGGAACGTGTACAAAATTCCCACTTCATGCCTTGCATGCAAACTAAATAAATTTCATATATAAACACTATTTACCTATATATTCCAATAATAAAAAACAACAAGTTCAATTTCCAAGTCTTCCAATATAAAGTATAAATCACTACAAAAAAAAATAAACAATTTCCACTAACCGCTATTACAAAAATGATCAACATCTCCCTATATTCGTTCTTCCCTAAAACATTCCAACAAACCCAAAAAAAAAGAAAAAAAAAAAGAATCAGAAGTTGAACTCAAATCTGCCCCCTCTAGGAAAACCGCCTCCTTGAAACTATATAAAATCCATATATAAACATTATTTACCTACAAAAATAAGCAAAAACAAGTCCAATTTCCAAGTCTTCCAATACATAGTATAAACCATTAGTAAAAAGTAAAACAAATAAATTATTTCCATTAATGTCCCTTTAAAAAACAACTAAAATCTCTCTCTCTGTATTATCATCTCTCCTACAACACTCATACAGTGAACTAAAAAAACAAAAACAACAAACTAAAAAACAAAAAAACAAAAAAACAAAAAATAATAAAATAAAAAATAATCAGAAGTTGAACTCAAAACCGCCGCCGCCTGGAAACCCGCCGCCACCGCCCGGAAAACCACCTTCAAAGTGGAAAGTGTACTGCTGACCTCCCGGAAAACCACCTCCGTGAAAACCACCTCCTGGAAAACCACCTCCGTGAAAACCGCCTCCACCCATTCCGGTTTCGTCTAAATCTTCGCCTCTGTCATATCTCACTCTCTTGTCCTCGTCTCCAAGAACCTAAAATAAAAATAGAATATATAAACAAACAAATAATTAATAATTGAATTGAAAGGCGGAGTATGACATTCGATGCTTAGATTATTCGGTATTACCCGTTCGGTTTGATTTTGATTTAGAAAAATTTTTAAAAAGCCAAACCGACGGAACTACACTTTTATTTTTTTCATTTTTTTTTTCAATTTTAAATAAAATAATAATGTTTAAAATAAACTACCTATATTTTAATGATTTATTTATGCTTCCAATTTAATCGTACGTCAGAAACTCTTATTTTAAGTCTATCTAGTTTCTCATTTGGCTCGGTTCTAACTTTACTAGGTTCGGTTTGAATTTAATTTGGTGCAGTTAATTCGGTTTGACCTCATTCGGTGCAGTTAATTCGGTTTGAATTTAATTTGGTGCAGTTAATTCGGTTTGACCTCATTCGGTTCGGTTTTGGAAATAAAATTTTGACATTTGAGTTTTGACAAGGACAAATTGCAAATATCATTAATTTTCGTTTCTTTTTTTTAATTTTTTATTTTTAACTACCTCGTAAGCGGCGGCGATTTCTCTTCCCTCATACTCATATTATGCCAAATCGCAAAAAAGCCCCATAAATATTGCAAAAAAAGTAGGGGCTCTTTTGCAATTTCCAACAATGCAGGGGCTTTTTTGTGATTTCGCATTAGTCGTTGCAAGTGGGAAGTTCTTATTTCAACACGATCTAATTTCTAATTTGTCAAGACTCTAAATCGGTTCTTAGCTTATTCAGTTATGTTTAATTCCTTTTTCACCTACTGTACATCCGATATTTTGTCTTCTCAAAACGACATAAAACAAAAATTTCCAAAAAATATTAAAAATTCTCCTTTTAATACCTCATAAGCGGCAGCGATTTCTCTGAATTTATTCTCAGCTTCCTCTCTGTTATCTTGGTTTTTATCAGGATGCCATTGTAAAGCTAACTTTTTATACGCTTTTTTTATTTCGGCTACAGATGAAGTTTTTGAAATGCCGAGTATTTTGTACCAGTCTTTTCTTTTGCTGAGCTTCAGGGCTTTTTCTGCTCGCATTAGGGCTTCTCTTATACTCATATCCTGTTAATAATAGTAATAAATGAATGAATGAATGAAACAATTAAAAAAATAACAAATGAAAAAATGAGTGAATGAGATAAATTAGTCATAATAATGAAAAAAGGATTATTATAAATTAAAAGTATTAATAAAGGGAAAATTGTACAAAGGAGGTCATGAATTATGCCAAAATTGCAAAGAAACCCTGCATTATACTGAAATTGCAAAAAAGCCCCTACAGGTGGCAGGGAGTTTTTTGCAATTTGGTATATACTTTTTTGGAATTTCCAATAATGCAGGGTTTTTTTGCAATTTCAGCATAATGCAGGGATTTTTCGCAAATTTTGCTTTCATAAGAATTACCTGTGGTGATTTTTGAGCAGCTTCTTTTAGATCTTGAACTGCTCCTTCCCAATCTTCCATAAGAAGTTTCGCTTCCCCTCTCTAAAAACAAAATAAATAAAATAAAACAAATAAATAAATAAATAAACAAATAAATATATAAATAATAAATAAATACATAAATGCATAAATACGTAAATAAATACCATAATATTATAAAATATAATATCATAAAATATAATATAAATAAATATACGTAAATAAATAAATAAATAATATAAATATGTAAGCAAACTTCTCACTATTTACAACATTTTAACATTTTACAGGGGCAAAAACGTAATTTCCCCCACCCACCTGAGAAAAAGCTTCTAGAAGCTCTCCGCGGATCTGCAGCGCCTCATTACAGCTGGACACAGCTTCTTTTCCTCTACCGAATTTTACCAAAACTTTACATAATTCCAAGTAAAGATTCACGTTAAATGCTGCGTAATTTGGGTCCATTTGGAGGGCCGATTTGTAATCTTCCACCAAAACGGACCCGAATCACGCTGCATTTAATGTCAATCTTTACTTGGAAGAGCTGGTCAAACTGGAGATCGACGGAATAAATAAGTTTGAGTATATACTATATATAACATTTTAATATTTAACAGGAGTATATACAAAACTTTCTCATATACAGCCATTTCACATTTTAATTTTCGAGTATAGACAACATTATTAAACATCTTATAAACAAACATATAATTTTTGAGTATATATATAATATAAATAAATAAACAAATTTTTAATACTTTTACAAAATTTTAATATTTTACAGAGGCAAAAATGAAACTATTTTTCTCACCTGAGACAAAGCTTCTAGAAGCTCCCCGTCGATTTCCAGTGCCTCGTTACAACTCGTAACTGCTTCTTTTCCTCTCCCTAATTTTACCAAAACTTTACATAACTCTAAGTAAAGATTCACATTAAATGCTGTGTGATTTGGGTCCATTTGGAGGGCCGATTTGTAATCTTCCACCGCCAGCCGAAGCTTTCCCTTATTCGCATTATCCTCAGCCTGAAATAAAATAAAAATATTTTATTAATTTGATGGGAAATTTGCAAAACAGATCATGTGTCATGCAGAAATTGCAAAAGAGTCCATGGATTATTGCCAAAATTGTAAAAGAGAGTTTACTTTTAGTTATAAGCTTACACGTTAGTTTTAATTGAATTTTAAGACGTTTTTGTTTGAAATGAATCAAAATAATTCAAATGTGATTTTTTTTTGGCTAAAGTAATTCAAATTAAACTTTAAAAATATTAATTAAATTATACAAATGTGATTCTAGAAAGTGTAAAAAACGGTGTTAGCTTGTAACTAGCGGTAGGGCATTTTTTCCAATTTCGGCTATAATGCAGGGGCGTTTTTGCAATTTTCAATAATGTAGGTTTTTTTTGCAATTTCAGCATAATTCAGGTTTTAGTTTTTGCAAATTTCTCTAATTTAATTTATTGTTTTTACTCACACTCTTAGTTTTTTTAAGGAGATTTTTTAAGCCGAAATATGCTTTCTTAAGCTCACTATGTTCTGGGTCCAATCTGAGACCCTTTTGAAAATGCCTGAAAATTAATAAAAAATAAATATATTTCATATAGATTTTTTTAACTGAAAATTAAAAATAGATTAAATAAAGATTAAAACAAACCTTAAAGCAACATCATGATCAGAAAGATAATAATAAGCACGGCCTCTAATCAACAGAGCCTCCAAATTATCTTCATCTTGTTTTAATATAAATCCAGTTTCTGAAATTACGCTCGAATAATCTTTTAATTCCAATAACGCCCTTACTTTCAGAAGTTTCGCCTGTTTACAAAAACACCCTCCTTTTCATCAGAATTGGAAAAATAAATACTATTAAATTAGTTGAGGGAAATGTAAGTAAAGAGGGACCTTTATGCAACTGGGGGAAAATACGAGGACTATTTTGTCAATATACTCCAAAACTTTAGAAAAATCTGACGAGTCGAAATGAGAATCAGCAGAATGGAGAGCGTTTTTTGCTTGAATTAATTGTGAATATTCCTTTTCTGCTGAAGAAGATTTGGGCTTTAATTCAAGGTATTTTTTATAGTCTTTTTCAGAGTCATCATATCTGAAAAATAATAAAATATCAACTAATTAATTCAAAATAAATATGGGAAAGGGTGATTTGATTTAATTTATTTAATTTGATTAAATTAAACCTGCATTTGTGGCGAAGAACAAAAGCGCGCTGTCTGTGAGATTCAGAATGATTAGGGTCGATTTCTAAAGCTGCATTAAGAACTCCTAATGCTTCATCATAGTGTTTTAGATTTATCATTTCAGATGCCTTTTTAGATAGAGCTGAAGGATCATCTTTTCCGCTTTCTGGTAGAAAAAAAGGAAGATTTTGATTCAGTTTGATGTTAGTTTTACTGAATTAGTGTAAAATAAAGATCTTAAATTAGTAAAGTTTTAAAGCAGTAAACAGTATAGTGTACAGATATTCAATATGAAACAGTAAAAAGCAAGCACTGAAGCGATTTAATATGCATTTCAGCTCATATAAATCAATCAAATCTCATCAGTTAAATTTCGCAATCCTTAAATAGAAACGAAATTTCATTTGATCAGTGGGAAATTAACAAACCTAAGGCGAAAACAACCGGATTCACGTTTGAAGAGAACCAATGGCAGAAGAAGAGAGGCAGCACCAGCGCCGTAAACCGGATCGCCATGGCCAACCTTCCAGTTCCACCTTCAGATTCCGCACAAAAATCCTTCAAACTAAACTAAACTCCTAATCTTCTCTTCCAGTTCAATTGATTCCACTTCTGAACAGTGGATTTATTCTTCGACTTATTTTTGTACTTCGTTTTTGCAGATTTGGAACACGTATGTATTATTTATGTTTTTTTTTTCTTCTTCTAGTTTTTCGTTTTTGGTTTTTTGGAAGAAATTTCAAGTGACAATTAGACACGTCACGTAGCCAATTACTAACTGCCACGTGGAATCCACCTCGGATAATATGGGCTGGGCTGTTTTTATTACTTAACTAATTATATGTTTATTATTCATTATAGAAATAATAATAATAATATGCTTATGATGGGCCGAGCCTGTAATCACATACGATAATTTTGAGAGCAGACTTCTTATTTTGAGAGCAAGAATACATAATGAAAGCATCTTAATTTCACACTCTCAGCTCTTAGAATAAGAAATAAGCTCTTAAAATATCATCTCCTCTCCACTTTCTTCTTCTCAGATCTGCATTGTGATTTTGTGCCTCTCTCTTTCTCAATTGAATCGAATCGAATTCGAAAGGGAAGAATGGAAGGCTGGGACGCCGGAACGAAATCGGCGCTAACTCAGATCCCATTACTAGGGACGAGAGCCGGGCCGCGGGACGGCGAGGAGTGGAAGCGGCGGCTGAAGGAGGAGTACAAGTCTTTGATCGCGTACACTTCCATGAACAAGGCCAACGACAACGACTGGTTCCGCCTCGCGCCGGCCAACGCCGAGGGAACCCGCTGGGAGGGCTCCTGCTGGTACGTCCACAACCTTAAACGGTATGAATTCCCCCTCCAGTTTGATATTCCGGTGACTTACCCGGCCACCGCGCCGGAGATCGAGCTGCCCACCCTGGACGGAAAGACCCACAAGATGTACAGGGGAGGGAAGATTTGCCTCACGGTTCACTTCAAACCCCTCTGGGCCAAGAACTGGTACTCATCTTTTCCTTTCTTCATTTCTTGTTTGCTTGTTCTTTCTTCTTGATGAGAATTGTTAATTTTGAAACAGTCCTAGGTTTGGGATAGCGCATGCGTTGTGTTTGGGACTGGCGCCATGGCTGGCGGCCGAAGTTCCGATTCTCGTTGATTCCGGCATGGTGAAGCATAAGGATGATGAGCTGACTGCTCCTCCTGCTCAATCCTAGTTTCCGATTCCGACCGGAAAAAACAGAGTGCTCTGTTTATTGAATAACTTAACATGTTGTGTTGAGTTTATAGATAAATTAACATGTTTTGTTGGTATGAATAATCTATTTTATTTCAGAATAAGTATTATTTTTGTGGGAATCAATATACCTTTTTATAACAATGTTGATAGTTTTTTGAATTTCGGCGATCTTGGTTACAATTAAACCTGTGATATGTATTAGACCCCTACTTTAATTTATTTCAATGTGTGAATAAATAAATCCGAAACAAAGAAACCGGCGAACTTCATCGTTGGCACAATTTCGTCTTGGGGTGATTTCGTCTTAATTAATTGCGGATGAAGTAAAAACTGTGCAAGTTTACATATAAAAATGTGTTTATACATAATTAAAATTTTGAATTATATTATATAAGCAATAAATTTTATAAAGCAGCAGCCTAACACAGCATGCAACTGCTCTTAATATTCTTAAATCCAGCATAAATAAATCAATTCAACAGAACAAATTTAAATGAATATTTAAGAAATAAATGTACCAAAACTGAAAAAGAAATTCAATGCCTCGTTTCTTTTTCTCCTCCAACAAAACTCCAATGATACTATCATATTCATAAACTAAATATTACAAAAAGCAAATAACTAACATCTCATCAATCTATCAAAACCAAAGATATCAATCAACCATATTAACAAACCTATCAAACTTTCTACAAACCAACAAACAATTCACCATCATAACTACAAAACTTATTTGAAGATAAAGGATATGACGAGAATTTATTTGAAGACTTGATGAGCTAAATTAAATATATATATATGAGATTTAGGGAGGGTAATGTGATATTTTATTCAAGGTTTAGAATGAAAATTGTGATACATTGAGCAATAATATAACAAACATGATCATAAATAATTCTATAGAACAACAACAAACATACATCGTGAAAGTTCAAAATATATAGGAAACAGAACCATCCTACAATTATAAAAAGATTTGAAATCCTATTTCTCCATGTCTTTTCCGACTCATTATTTACCCTCCTTTTTCTTCTGATAATTCTATGAATAGTCTAACATCATTCGTATTATAAACTCCTATTGGCTCATAATGGAGCGGCACCTCCTCAATAGTCACGATTCACGAATACTTTATGCCGGGTGGACCTGGCGGATTAGTCGGTGGCTAGAAACAAGACGGTCTTCTTTGGGTCGACTGGTTCGGTCCTACAAAGTACTCCGACCTCTTGATTGTCCTGGATGAAGGAGCTAGTTGGTTTGACCGCTCGGGCAGCTTGAAGCGCTCCCCAACAAAATCTTCATAAGTCAGAGCATATTTACACTTGTATAAAATGATAAACAAATTGATTTCCTCAAATACTTTAATATAACTTGTATAATATGATAAAAAAAACTAATAAAATACTTCTTCTTAACCTAGTATTTAAAATGATTGTTAAAGTTACTTCCATAAAATGTTTGCATATTTACACCCTTTTATAATCAAAGATTCAAAGTCACCCATATTATAACCCGAACTCTTACATTCTACTTGGTTATGAAATGCATATGGCATGTGCACATCCCACAAAGGTAGATTGATAGAAGAAAATAAAAACAGTGTACTCATGAACCTAATATACTGCAACGAAATGTCATGCATACACTGGTGTGGAGGTGAATAATTTGGTAAGAAGGCTGGATAATTCCGTATCTTTATATATAATCGTCGGGACTTCTGCATGCGTTGTGTTTGGGACAACATGGCTGGTGGCTGAGGTTTCGCTTCTCGTTGATTCTGGCATGATAAAGCATAAGGATGATGAGCAGCCTGCTCCTGCCCAATCATAGTTTCCGACTTTCCCTTTCCTACCAAATAAAACAGAGGGCTATGTTTTGTTTCTTGTATGAGGATCGAAGTACCTTGAGTTTATAGATAAATTAACATGTTTTGTTGTTATGAATAATAATCTATTTTATTTCAGATTAAGTATTATTTTTATGGAAATCAATATATCTTTTTATAATAATGTTAATACCTTTCTTGCATAAAAAAAATAATAATGTTAATACCTTTCTAAATTTCGGCAATCATAGTGACAAATAAACCATTACATAATTAAAATTTTGAAATATATTATATAAGCAATAAATTTTATAAAACAGCAGCCTAACACAGTATGCAACTTCTCTTAATATTCTTAAATCCAGCATAAATAAATCAATTTAACAGAACAAGGAATCGAATCAGAACCATAATGCTAGCCTCAGAATTAATGAGCACTCCAAACTTCTGTGAGGAAACACTCTTCAATCTGCCAGTTCAACTTTTACCAGCTTAACTCGGTTCTAACATTACTGATATGACATGAATTTATTTGAAGATTTGTCGAGCTAAATTAAATATATATGAGATTATGGGACTGGAATGTGATCTTTTTTTCAAGTTTTAGAATGAAAATTTTGATATATTGAGCAATAATATAACAAACACATATCATAAATAATTTTATATTAACTAAAATAAACAACGACAAATACACAGTGAGAAGTTCAAAAAAGTTAAAAATATATAGAAAATAGTCATATCCTATATAATACATGAAAATCTAAAAAGGATTGAAATCCCTCTCCTCCTTGTCTTTTTCAACTCCTCCTTTATCTTTCTTTTTCTTCTGATAATTCGATTACTGGTCTAACATCATTTGTATTATAAAACCTTCATGGCTCATAATGAAGCGGCACCTCTTCTCACAATTCACGTATACTTTATACATGTTGGATCTGTTAGTAGTATGTCCTAGGCCAATGTATTTGAGACCTAGATGTATGGATTGTGTTAAACAAACATTGTTTTTATTTAGAGATATTTTATATAATAAATGCGTATTGGTTATTTTATTCTTATTACTAAAATGAACCTTGAATATGATATTCAGCTTTATATCATCAAAGTATGTGACTTTGATAGTAAAACTATAAAGTATTATGAATGATATTCTAAATTGTCCCTGATCATTCATAGGATGTTTGTGAGACAAACATACTTTATGATAAGCTATAAATGTACATCAGTATGTTAGTTGAGTGATGGTCACGTTTTACTGATCATGAATAAGAGTTATTAAGTCATTAACATAAGTATATGTTAGAGACCATATACTGGATTGACCCACCGTGAGAATACTACATGGTTTGTGTCATTAGTTATTCTCAGTAAAGAATGTATCTGTAATCCTTAGACTTGAGATTATCTCAGTTTCCTACATGAGAAATTTTATACTTTAATATAATCTAATATCGTATTTAACCGGGCGGTCATAAAGATTATAATTAGGTATATAATGAATTATGCGGAGGAAAGAGTTTAATTAAGATAGGATTTGTTCCTCTCATAAATTGAGAGAGATATCTTTAGGCCTCTTGATGATTTGATTGAAGAAACGCACGGCCGTGCTCAAGTGAATTAATAAAGAGTTATTAATGTCATTTCATGTTCAATAAAATTCGGTGTCAAGAAATATTTATCGACCAACATAAGGTTGACACATACCATGCCTTATGGACGATATAGATATCGTGTAACAAAGGAATACAATGCATGACATAAATTAGGTTTGATCGAATCATCTATATTTGCTTAATTTGGGTAATCATGCTGTCTTGCTAGAGACCGCTCATGATTTGTAATCCGTTGTGATTATTGCCAACATTAAGTAAACCTACAGGGTCACACACAAAGAACAACTATTGAGACGTACACAGAAAAATCATAACTTATGTGATAAGTTGTATGGAGAGCTACATAGTCAAATGACACATCCAATCCTACATCTTATATATGATAAGGTGTGTTGCATATATGGTTACATAGTTACCATGCACATAGGATATGAAACTTATGGACTATGTAGGCACAAGAGACACCCCAAAATCAAATTAAGGATCATTATATTTTCGTCCAAAATTTTGTGAGACAAAAAGGAGAGAAAAATCTGAAAATTATTCTCTTGTTATTTTCTGTGAGAGAAATGAAGAACGGATACTAGCATATATCGTTCTTTATCCGTTCAAAGGGGTTGTTCGTGTGGATACCGGTAGAGGACGAAGCGAAGTGCGGCGTCTTTGTGATTCGGGTTGAAACCTTGGTTTTGTTTGGAGAATCGGTTTGCTTGGAGAATCCGTTCGTTTGGAGATCGGTTTGTTAGACCGGTTAGGCGAAATATACAAAGGATCAGTTTGGAAACCGGTTTGGAATCGGGCAACGAGAAGCGTCAACCATATTCGCTTTTGATCATCACGGATTAAGCGTAATCCGAAGGTACAAAGTTATGAACTTTTCTTTGATTTAATTGTAATTCACGGATCCTTCTTTTGGGTTTCGAATTCGATTTTGTTTCGTTTTGTATTTTCCGCTGCGTTATGAATGGTAGAAACCCAACAGGATCTTACAAATTAGTCGGTGACGCTTGCCACTGTCTTGCACCAGACCTAATCAATCTTTCGTGTTTGTTATGTTCAACAGGCTGCCTGACTGAAACAAGACGGGCTTGCTTTGGTCAACCAGTTCAGTCCTACAAAGGACTCCAGCCTCTTGGTTGTCCTTGACGAGGGAGCTAGTTGGTTTGACTTCTCGGGCTGCTTGAATCGCTTCCTAACAAAATCTTCATAAGTCCGATCATATTTACACTTGTATAAAATGATAAAAAAAATAATTTCCTCCAATATCTTAATATACTTGTATAAAATGATAAAAATAAATAAATAAATAAATAAATACATAAGACGCTTTTCATCAACTTAGTATTTAAAATGATTGTTCAAGTAACTTATATAAAATGTTCACATATTTACACCCTTTTATAATCGAAGTCATGCATATGTTAACCGGAAATCATACATTCTACCTGCTTATGAAATGCAAATGGCATGAGCACATGCCACAAAGCCCAAGGTAGATTGATAGAAGAAAATAAAAACAGTGCACTCATCAACCTAATATCTTATAGATAAATTAACATGTTTTGTTTTTATGAATAATCCATTTTATTTATTTCAGAAAAAGTACTATTTTTATGGGAATCAACATACCTTTTTATAATAATGTTAATACCTTTCTGAATTTCAGCAACCATAGTGACAAATAAACCGGTAATATATATTAGACCGCCATCCTTATTTATTTCAATGTGTGAACAAGTAAATCTGTCTAAATCATAATTGGTCAATTCACGAATAATTCACGTATTAAACACGTATTTTTTGAATAATTCAAAAAACGCGAAATTCGCGTCTTCATTTCAGTATTTCGCATTCATTTACGAATTTTTGACAAGAGAAAAATTCAATCCGGATTTTACGAATTTTTACTAAATAATAATATTTTTCCAATTATTTCTAAATAAAAAGTTTGTATTTACATAATTTATATACTGAATTATTCCAAACAATTAGCCGAATTGACGAATTATTACCGTCTCAATTTTATTTGACAGAATATTTGACCGACTTAGAAAACGTTCAATACGAATTATATACGACCGTATCACGAATCGTATTATTCGCGTATTACGAATGACTAACTGTGGTCTAAATGTTGGTTTTACTGTATACTTGAATAGAAAATCTGTCTAAATGTTGATTTTACTATATACTTGAATAGAAAATCTGTCTAAATGTTGGTTTTACTATATACTTGAACTTGAATAGAAAATCTGTATACTTGAACTTGAATAGAAAATCTGTCTAAATGTTAGTTTTACTATAAACTTCATCGTTGGCGTGATAAAATGAGTCTTTACATAATTAAAAATTTCAATAAATTTTATAATACAACAGCCTAACATAACACAGCATGCAACTTCTCTTAGTATTCTTAAATCCAGCATAAATAAATCATTTCAACAGAACAACAAATCGAAATAGTATCATTATACCAGTGTCAGAATTAATCAGCACTCCATAATTACATCTGGAAAACAAATTAAAACGAACATTTAAGAAACAAATGTACCAAACCTGAAAAAGAGATTTCAATTCCTCATTTCTTTTGCTACTTCACTGAATACCCAATGTTACCATCATATTCATAAACTAAAAATAAAACTAAAAATAAAAATAAAAAAAGCATCTAACTTCTCATCAATCTATAAAAACCAAAGATATCAATCAACCATATTAACAAACCCATCAAACTTTCTACAAACCAACAAACAAACAAATCACCATCATAACTACAAAAATTTCCAAATCCAAAAATCCCCAACACCCCCCCAAAACTCAGAAAATCACGAGAAGCGAAAAAAGCATATAAACGAGCCAACATGCATATCCCACTAGTCCTTTATGTTCGTCTCCAGTCAAAGCTAGCTGTACCAACAAACTGGTACAAACCCTCGACGACCAGATCACAAACAGCATACCGGTACCGAAGATCATGGTACCACCACGTGGCAGGAAGATCGATAAAGCAGAGAAAATCACCATTGGAATCATGCAGTAGCCAACCAGGCTGAGACACCTGTACAGGTCGAGACGGCCATTTCGGCCCGCTATCATGTTGCACGTGCAGTACAGAAATAGAGATGCAATTGTAACCCATCCTAAAAAATGAAGTTGACAAGAAATTCAAGATTCAAATTCAATACAAGATTTTGCGATTTGAATCAAATGTTTTGCTATTTGAATCAATTTTTTTGCAATTTGAATCAAATGTTTTGCTATTTGAATCAATTGTTTTGCAATTTGAATCAAATGTTTTGTGATTTGAATAAAACGTTTTGCATTTGAAGCAAGTGTTTTGCGATTGAATCAAATGTTTTGCATTTGAATCAAATATTTTGCGATTTGAATCAAATGTTTTCGAATTGGAAACAGAAATTAAAGATCAGTAAAGAAAATTGATTAAAGGATTGGATTTGTATACGTTACCTAGTAGGATGCCGAAGTAAAACCGGCCGGCGAGAAGCTGGAAGAGGCCGAACGAGATCAGAAACAGAACCGGGCCGGACAAATCCCCTTCCTCATACAAATGCGTGTGTTTACGAAACGGATTCAAGATGCAGACCGTCTTCTTCCAGATCAGGCGCGTGTTGATCCCCAGTTCCTCCAACAGCGGCGGCTCATCCTCAAATGACAAGGCGGAGTTGATGTGGCCGGAGAAGATCGGGGGGATTGAAGAGGAGGTGGACGGCACGTCGAATGAGAGGAAGGGGAGCGGGTTCGGATTGAAGGTGGTTGGCGGAGGATGGTGGTTGTACGGGGCGGAGGAGGGGAAGAGGACTGGCCGGACGGTGAACTCCTTCGCCATTATTGAAGGATTGGTTGTTTTCTTTGAGTTTCTCTGTTTCTGTTTTCGTTTTCTATGTTTAGAATGAAGAAAGGAGGAAAGGAAAGGAAAGCTTCGGAGGGAAGAGAAGTGAAGAAAGAACCGCGGAAAGGGCGGTGCGGTGAGGAGTATTTTACGAGTTAAATCCTCTACTCATTATATCAGGGGCCAGTTTGGTTCGATCGAGTATTGCATGAATTTCAACTAATCATAATTTCAAGAAATTTAATTTCAAAATATGGCCTATTATCATATTTGATTTGGTGTATATATTTTAAAAAATATAAAAAATTTTAATTTATGGAGATTCTAAATTTATAAAATTTATTTAGAACGACTAATTAATCTGAAAGAAATATTTTTTATAAAAAAAAATCTTAATTTTGCATTTCCTTCTCATGTTAACGAGAAAAATCACCAATTTTCATGATAATTCTTTTTCTATCAAATATTACCTAAAGAATCAAGAATTCTCTTATTTTTATTACCTAGTAAAAACCAAACATAGAAATGGAATCCATTCCTATTGGATGTCAAGTCATCTATGCTCAAAAGCTCGAACCAAAAGCCCCTTAGAAATAATATCAAGTATACCCTTCCAAAATCCTAAAATATCTAATTTACCCCTCTAAAACTCAAAATATCAAATTTACCCTCTCAAAATTTTTTTTCTATCAAATTTTTCAAACTAACATAAAAAATATATGAAATTATATTTCTACCACTTTCTCCTTCAACAACTCATTTTCTTTCATGCAGGACTTGAAGTGTTGCTCCACAACTTCCCTTTTTCTCATAGGATATCTTTTAAATGCGAAGAAAAATCTTAAACTAGTATTCTCTCCTTTCAGATTTATAACCCTCCTCTCTTTCTTTTCTCCTCTATTAATATAATCTTAAGTACTTGTTTTTTCTTGTCATAGTTTTAGCATCATTGAAACTTATTAATCTTTACATTCTATTTAAAAAATTCTAAAAAAACTGGAGTATTTTATAAGGATATTTACAAACTGAATTGTATAATATTAACACATATTCGATATAACCATACATTTACAAATTGAAGAATACATTTTTTATTTAACGAGTGGAAGAAAATAAGAAGATAATGAAATAAATAAAAGGGAAGAAAATATGGTGAAATTTTTTTATTTAGTAAGAAATATAATAGAGAAGGGAATCTAAGTGAGAGAGAGAAGAATTGATGCAAATAAAATGGAGCATTGTGAAGGATTGGACGGAACTTGGATAAACAGAGAAATAATGAGGACCTGAGATGTTGTAGAAAGAATGGGTAAAAATATAATTTCATATTTTGTTAATATTAGTTTGAACGGTCAACTTAAGAATGGGTAAATTTGATAGAAAAAGAACTTTGAGAGGGTAAATTAGATATTTTGAGGTTTAGAGGGGTAAATTTGATATTTTGGGTTTTTGGAAGGCTATACATGATATTACCCTATTATATTATTTTCGGAATGAAAGGATGTTTATTTTTTATTTCATTATAGTAAAATACAGGGGTGTATACAAAATTATATTTTCTGAATAAGCATGGACTCAAATAAACTTTAGCATGGAGGTTGTAAAACCAATTTTGTCCTGAGGTCGATTCTGGGCATAATTAAGAAATTGGGCTGATTCAAAAATTGTATAATAACTTGTTATATACGAGAGAGATGAGATTTTGATTAATATTCCAAGCAATAATGTGAAGTACTCCGGTGACAACGAGGGGAATTCTAACAACAACGAGAAGTATTCTAATGGCAAGATGAAGCATATTTTAGACAACAAACTCATCTAGTGAGGTAATTCATCTGGAACAAACATCAGGATAAACAAATTGATTTCCTCCAATATTATAGTATAATTTATATACAATGATAGAGAATTAATAAAATATTTCTTCATTGATTCTGTATTTAAAATCATTGTTAAAGTAACTTATATAAAATGTCGCATATTTTCACTCTTTTATAGATGATTAAAGTCATGCATATTATAACCCCAAACACATGCATATTATTTGGTTATGAAATGCAGATGGCATGAGAGCACTGAGCATGCCACAAAGATAGATTGATACAAGAAAATAAAAACCCTGCCATGAACGGATGAACCCCATGTTATTACGGCAAAACCACCACTATGAGAGTCTCCCAATGTCGCATATTTTCACTTTTTTTTAGATAATCAAAGTCATGCATACTATTTGGTTATGAAATGCATACGCATGGCATGAGCACAGATCACAAAGGTAAAGAATAATAATACTAAAATAATCACTATAATAGTTTAGTAGCATGATACTAATTTTATATAATATGTCTTTTATGAGTTAATGGAGCCATATTTATTATAATAAAACATATATAAAAAAACTCTATTTGCTCTATTTAATTATATAAATAATCCTAAGCCCAAAATCCATACTCCTTTATTTATTATTATACCTAAGATTTTAAATAATAATAATAATAATAATATAAAGGGAAAAACTCATTTTGGCCCTCTAAACTCTTCAAAAGAGTGCAAGTTGTCTTCTCAACTATTTTTTAGCATCTTTACCCCTCAACTCTTTCCTTGAGTTTTTTTGTCCCCTTCATTCATTAAGTACACAGTCAGCCGTTAAAAATACTGTCATGCCTGACACCACTGAGAAAGTAAAAGTTACAAAAAATAGTTTAGGGGACAACTTGCATTTTTTTTTAAGAATTTGGGGGATCAGAAGTGAACTTTTCCTTAATATAAATATGCTAACTTTGAATTCGGCCCAGCCCATAAAATGAAAGAAAAACTTAACCAGAATTTATATTCTCGGATTTCATTTTCCCGATGTTGAAATCCCAGTTTTCAATAAATTAAAAACCGGTAAAGCAAATTCCGTCTCCTCCAAAAGGGTGTCTTCTCCTGAAAAAGACCTCCTGAGACTCGCGTCTCCACAAAATGGCGCCTTTATGATCTGTTCACGCCACTTTTGAGACTCGCCTCTCTTCGTGGCGTCCGTTCATGAGTCGGCAACAACGCCTCTATTTGCACCTCTTCACGAGACCTTGCATCTCTTCACTGTCGGCTTCTCTGTGTTGATGACCCAAATTGCGCCTCTCGAGATGACGACCAGCCGAGACTTCATAAAAAAATATCTTTTGGCTTCTAATGTGATTTTTTTTATTTCAGTCCATTATAGAAATAGAAACACATCATCCATAATTTTGCACATCAAACGTCACACTCTAATCTGACACATTAATGCTTAATATAATTAACTAAGCTTAATTACTTTATTATTAAGAATATTTGACAGTAATATAATATACAAATATTTCATATATAAGTCCAACGTTGTATTAATGATCCAATAATTTATTGTAAATTAAATTAAGAGTGAATAAAATGACCACTCGCATGTGATATGTTACTCTTCATAGGGCTCACATTGATTGATCTTTGGCATTTTGTTTCTTTTATCATGTTATTATTAGAATATGTAACTTAAAAAATGGAAATCATAGTATATAAGGGTTTATTTTGAATTAAGAAGTTAAAGGTTGAATTGCAGTTGAATTATATATAAAACTAAAATTTCGCAAAATAAGAAAAGGGCCCAATTTTCTTTAATAGGTTTTCTCTTTTGCAATTATATAGAAAATCTATAAACTCTTTTTTAATTTCAATTAATTTCATTTGGAACGGGTATGTGAAAGTCCTCTCCAAATTCCAAAAAAAAGAAAAGAAAGAGCTCAAATGCTCAATTACTCTGTTAGTGCTCCAGTCCGGACAAATATGATCATTTAATCAAACTATATTGTTATGTTTTTGTAGGGGGGGGGGCTATTCAGTCCGCTACATTTATAACGTTATATTTAAAATAAACAATAGCTAGGATTATAGCATTTCATTTAAAATAAAGTAGAAACTTTAATGTTATGTCTATTTAGTTGTACATCTAGTAATACAAAGTTGACATATTTTTTAAAGCATAAATGCAATCAAGTTCATAAATAGAAAAAAAAACATATAGATCATTCAGATTATATTATCACCAAGTTATTTTATTACGAGATCTATAGTTATAAAAAAATCATGAGCAATATATGAGTAAGTGATTTTTTTTGTTTGATTTAATATTTTATACAGCAATATCATATATTAGACAATAACAATATTTGCCAACAAAAAAAATCCAAGACATGAAATAAGAGATGCAACAGATAATAAAAAACTAAAATCAATAAGATTTCACAGAGAAACGTAAACAAAAAATAATTAGCACTCTTGAACGTACGAATTCAATATAATAGTCCAAATTGTCAACAAATAATAATAATAATAATAATAATAATAATAATAATAATTACAAATAAAATTAAATGTATGACGACAGAGTGTACATGCATGGGCGATGATGCGACGACGGGGTGTACACCGGCGATGTCAGGATGTTTGACGACAGAGTATACATGGGCAATGATGCGACGACATGGTGTACACAGGCTATGATGGATTGTCTAAAGTACTTGTTTAGCATGTTGGGACAAATTCATCCGGAGCGAACACCATGATAAACAAATTGATTTTCTCCAATATTTTATATAACTTAATATAAAATTAACAACTCTAATAAGATATTTTTGTTCATTAACTTAATAGTTGAAATGATTGTTAAAGTATGTAATGTCTTCCACCTTTTATAGTTAAAGTCATGTATATTATAACGCAAAATCATGCATAGAACGTGGTTATGAAATACATATGGCATGGGTCGAAAAATAAAAACGGTGAACTCATGAACCTATTAGATTACAGTCGAATATCATGAATATCCATGTGTGGAGGGAGACAATAATTCGGGAAGGACGAATAATCAAGTATACGAAGGGGGGATAAGTTAGTGTCGAAGGTGAATAAATTTGTACGAATTCTGAATAGTATGGTATGAGAACGCTGGACGCATAATTTCTGTCCACAATATAATCTAACTAGTTTTGATGTTAAATTTAACCCAATAGGAGAATTAAGAAAAAAACATTCACTTTGTAGGAGATTACCGAAAGAATCTAAAAAATGAGGATTTTTAAAATGTTCAAAATAATAAGGGAAATTTTAAAATATTTTTGAAGTGATTTAACTACTCAAACTAACGCCGTTAGTTTCAATAAAAAATAAGAACTTTTATTACAATTTTAGCAATAATGCATAATTTTTTTTTGTAATTTCTAATAATGTAGGGGTTCTTTTGCAATTTAAGTATAATGCATAGGCTTTTTGCAAATTTATCAAAGAGGCATAAATTATTTTTGGATTGCCATCTCTCCACATCTTAATGAGTCACACACAATTATGAATCCTCAATTGGCGGTGATGAAATCTTTCAGCTTTTAATTTTTATGTATTCCGAGTCTTCTGACGACTCGTGGAAAGAAGGTTGGCAAAAGAAACCGAAAAAGTATGAAGATTATAAAGAATTTTAAGATTGGGATGTTTTGAGATGCATTAATAGAAAAAAGTAAATGAACTTCATTAAAACATTTAATTGACTAATTAAGACCACAATGTGGTTGTAAATCGAACCAAGACTCCAAGAGGTAGAATGTGAGGGGATGTAAACTGATTTTGTTAAACTAGTTACAACGCTCACTCCGCTTCAGGATATATGATTTTACTAAGAATAAATTTTGATAATTTTTTTTGAGAAATATATATTAGAAATTATTTAAAAATAATAATTAAGATTTTTTTAATTTTATTAACTTTGTGAGACTTAATTAAGATATATTATTTAGCTTAATTAAGTTAATTAAGTTTCTTAATTAAATTTTAAAATGTTAATCTTTAGAAAATCTTATAAACTAATAATATTTAAAACATATTTTAATCATAATTAAAGTTCTAAAATAATTGTGTTAACTCCAAATTATCAGTAGGGGTGTTTTTGTAATTTCAGCAATGATGTAAGGGCTTTTTTGAATTTACAAATATAAAGAGGATATCTTTGCAATTTCGGTATAGTATAGGGGGGTCAAGAAATTTTCTATTTTTTATTTGTTATTCACCGGTTGTAGTATTATTTCCATTAGCCGTGGTTCTTCTATAAATTGCAACAATACAGCATTGAGCATACTCATTTTAAAATGTTAAAAGAGAAAATATATAGTGACATGTTATGTAATAACACTGAACTTTATGAGCATTAATTTAAAAGATATGATCACAGAAAAATAAAAAATTATATAAAGAATTGTGTAGTGGATAATAGATTCATTTACAAATGACTCATTTCATTTATGTATGTATCTAATTTGCCACAGAAAATATCAAATTTGAGGTCACAGGTAAATAAAACATCATATGACGAATTGTGTAGTGGGTAGTGGATTATATACAAATGGCTCATTTCATATATGTACCTATCATATTTGTCACGGAAAATCCCAAATTTGGACACATGTCAATGGGAGAATCAAAGTTCATACCCTGCATTCTTTTAAGAATTTGCAAATAGGCACCTTAACTTAATTAAAACTTTGAAGTGATAACTCCGCTTTATATGATTTTAAATGCTAAAAGCCTTATTCTAAAATATACAATTAAATAGATGTTAATATATAAAACTTATAATAATTAGATTTTTGTTGAAATTATAAAATTATCTAAACTAAAATAAATAAAAAATCAGACTATAACAACATATGCGTTATAACAATTGCCACGAATTTGTTTACGTGCCAAAATTAACTGATATGTAAGCATTTAATCGATAGAAGTGCTAAAAGTGGATAAAAAATAGTTTATATGTAAAAAAATAGACCACTAAAAAGTTCGGAAATCAAAATTGAGATATCTCAATTATTGAAGGGTCCAATTAAGAATTTTTGTGGTTAATACAGATTGTTGTTATGATTTTTTTGTTGTTATTTTGAAGTTAATCATTGTTTTTCCAAATTTGAAAAATTTTCTTCACGGATATTTTTGTTTATTTTTTATTTTTTCGGTCCAAGGAAGGTATAAATTTAAGAAAAAAAATGTATTAATTTAAAGAGAGAGTAATGAATACCATAAGTATGTATATAAATATATTAAAGATTAATTTGGTCAACATTATGTTAAAAAAGTTGGGCCTGTTAGACACCGTCAACACAACGCCCAAATTCTTCTTAATAATAGGAAATAGTGGGGCCCAGAATATAAGACATATAGAATTATTATTATTATTATTATTATTATTATTATTATTATTATTATTATTATGTTTGGAAATATAATGGGTCGTTTATTTAATTGAAGAATAATCGTTATATCAAATACAACATATGTGAGGTTATATCATTTTACTTATCGTCCCAAATTCTTGATTATGATGCCCAACTTCTAAATGATTATACAAATACAATTTTCTTATTAAGATGACTTATTTTATATAATGTTATGCAAATTTGTCACATAAAATTTTGAATAAATAAGATCCATTTATTTTTTACAATACCACTATCTAATGCCAAGTTTGTTTTATATAATGTTATGCAAATTTATCACATAAAAAAATAAATAAGATCCAATCTTTTTTTTTACAATACCAGCCTCATACAACCAAAGTTTTTTGTATCAACAAAATTTATTTTATATAGAATTGTGCATATGCCACACAGAAACAATATCTAAAGAATAGAAAATAACTACAAATATAAACAATCAATAGACCAGTGATGAGGGTGAAATTTCTACTCCATCGAAGATAACATCTCATACTGCGGCTCGTACCCCTCCTCCGATGGGGTGTACATCGGCTCATACCCCTCCTCCGTTAGGGTGTACGCTGGTGAGGTCGGCTCGTACCCCTCCTCCAATGGGATGTAGGCCAGTGAGGTTGGCTCGTACCCTTCCTCCGATGGGATGTAGGCCAGTGAGGTCGGCTCGTACCCCTCCTCCGATGGGATGTAGGCCAGTGAGGTCGGCTCGTACCCCTCCTCTGATGGGGTGTAGGCCAGTGAGGTCGGCTCGTACCCCTCCTCCGATGGGGTGTACGTCGGCTCATACCCCTCCTCCGATGGGCCGTACGCCGGCGAGGTCGGCTCGTACCCCTCCTCCGACGGGGCGTACGTCGGCGAGGTCGGCTTGTAACCCTCCTCCGACAGGGCGTACATCGGCGAAGTCGGCTCATACCCCTCCTCCGATGGGATGTACGCCCGCGATGTCGGCTCATACCCCTCCTCTGATGGGGTGTACGCCCGCGATGTCGGCTCGTACCCCTCCTCCGATGGGGCGTACATCGGCGAGGTCGGCTCGTACCCCTCCTCTGATGGGGTGTACGTCGGCCAGGTCGGCTCGTACCCCTTCGACGACGGAGTGTACCCCGGCGTTGAAGGGGTGTATGACGATGGGGGGTAGATAGGAGATGACGGGCGGAATCCTGGGGACGACGCGCGTGTCTCCAGCAATGGTTCAACGTACGGGGCATATCTAAGTACTCTGTGTCCTGCATGAGAAAAAGACAAATATTAAAATACAATTTTATAATAATATAAAGAAAAAACTCATATTGAATCCTAGATTAATTTTGCATGAAAAATGATAACTGGTCCGAGGAAGTACTGCTATAATTTATTGCTCTAGTAGCTCCTATACTATTTAGTTTGGTTGTTACTCATTATACTACTACATATTATTGGAGAAATAAAGTTACGGTTCATATTAAACCAGGGCTTAATGTGTTCTATTTAAATGCCATCTTTTAAACATTCCAATTATCAAAACTTCACATATTCCCTTTAAATATTAAATTATCAAAATATCACATATTCCAATTATCAAAAATATAATATAGAAATATCATGTCAATATTCAAATTAAGGATAAATTGACTTTAGTGAAAGTTGAAAGACTGTATTACAATTTCATTTGTAAGCCTAAAAAATATCCAATTCTTTTAATTTAAGATAATGTGCATAGTACTACAAAACATCAAGTATCATCTATGATCTTTTTTTTTTGAGGGAGGTATCATCTATGATCTTGTAAACTTGAAACTATAATTTACTATTTTATAAAATAATTATTAAAACCTGTTAAATAGTTTATGTACTCATTACAAAAATTAGTCACCGTAAAACTGTTGAAATTTAGATAAGTTTCTAAATTTTTGAAAAACATAGAAATTAACTCCATCCGACCCCCTTGTAAGAAACTAAAACGGAAGGAGAATTTTTGTAAAAAAAAAAGCCCCCTCATTGTACCTAAATTGCAATTATCAATAATGAAGTTTTTTTCTTTTGCAAATTTAGGCATAATGTAGACGCTTTTTCCGCAAATTCCCCTAAATTGGAACTACATTTGACTGCACCTTTTCGAACAAATATTTATAGGAAATTAATAGTAAAGAGAAATGGACTTACCACTAGTACGTGACTTGCTTTTCTTCATTGGGCCCATTACGGTTGATATTCTCTTATGATTCCTATGTTCTCAACAGAATTTGAAACCTGAAAAAAGGAAAAAGAAAAAAAAATACATATAAGGGCCTATTTTGAATTTAAAAATGAAGTGAAAAAGGAATAAGAAAATGTAACATATCAGGGCCTATTTTGAATTTAAAAATAAGTAAAAGACTGAATTGGGGAATTGAACACCAAAATAAATTTGTCAAAAAATAATTTGTCAAAAACTTGGTTCTTAACCAGTTAGGGGTGGCCAATAGATTCAATGCAATCATGTAAGAAACGGTACCAGTTTCGGTACCAAAAACCAATGAAATCTCAGAACAAATAAAAATGTTTTTTCTTTGCCATCATGATCAGATGTATGTACGCATTGAATATTGGAATCTAATCAATAGAAGTTGTAATCTTTTTTTAATTTTAATGAATAAAAATTATTAATGTTATATCGAGGTAGAAACCAAATCAGATTGGTATAATAACTGATTTGATATGTAAAAACGAAGATTGTTCAATCCAAAAGAAGATATTAAACAAGGAATTTCTCATTCGGATTCAAACTAGTTGATCAATGCGATATATCTGAAAGAAAAATCTCATAAAATAATAACGGTTGGAACCAAAACCACTAAAATCAGAATTCAGAATACAGCTTTCAGATCCAGATCAAATGATTCAAATCATATGTACTAAATTCCTTGATTGAATAGCATAGAGGTGTAAATATAAATAGAGAAAAGGATGAAGCAATTAAAACAAATTTCCTTGTCTTTTTTGCAAATCGGCCTATTGGCAATTCGTATTTCGTATAACACTGACTAAGTTTAGATTATATCATTTTATAAAAGTTCACAAAGATTTTTGAAACAAAATAAGACAATAACGTGAGAAAATGTCAGATAATTTCAGTTACATTATCTTAACTCTTAAGGAAATTTACGCTTAATGTCGGTCTTTATCAGATTAGGACAAATGTGTGTATGTTATGTTAGAACGTGCTACAAAAATTCGAACAAAAATTGTAAAATCGACAAAAATCAAACAAAAAATCTATACAAATAACAAAACAGAGCAATTCAAATAACAAAACAGAGCAATTCGAATAACGAAACAGAGCCATTCAACAATTTCCATCGATGATTCAACACAGAAAGGAATGGAGAGAGGCTTTACCTGATTGAGCGAGACAGAGCAAATTGAGATCACGTCGCTAAAACTGAAGCTCCAAGGACAAGTGAGAAGACGTCCAAAATACTCGAAGAGAAAACTGAAAATTTTTGAGGCTTGAATGAGAAAATGGTTTGAGAGAGAATGAGAAGATTGAAGAAGTTGTAAATTTGCGAAAAGATGTCTTGAGAATTTTTTGAATGTTAGAATGTAATAAACTGCCAATCTCATTTCGTTCAAGACGTGTCACAACCGCTTCAAATAATTTCTGAGACATCTTTTAGCAAATTTCTGATCAAATTTCTTTCCAAATTTAGGATTCACACTTGTTTCTGTTACTTTCCAAAAAAACAATCTTTCCATGATTTGTGGGTAGGGTAAAGATTAAGTGAACTGAATGCAAGTAAAAATCTACCATAATTACTGCATTATTGCTTGGGCCACAACATCTTTTTGTCAAGTTTTAGTGTTATCTCTTGTGTAGCGGGCCATTTCAACATCATTTGTAACATTTGTATAAAACTGAAGTTCGTGAATACAAAAACAAAAAAGGAAAAACTAGTGTTATATCAGTTTACTTGAATTTCTCGTGGTATAGAATGGACACTTTTTTCAAGCCATTTGGCAAGTTCATAAATATTATAATAAATTCATTGGTATTCTATATATATCAATACTACATATTGAACAATCACAACATTATCAACAGTGAAAATTCAAGTAATTTCAGGAATATACGAAATAACACACAGTTTAAATGGAAAATAGTTACAAGTCATTCTAACAATTGCATTAATGCATTGTTGGCAAATTATCATATTGACTCGCACATAACAATAATTTGAAATTGCTCACAAAAAATTCCAGATTGTTTCGACTTGTCGATAAGCACGAACGTTTGACTTTATAAAGCACGAGCTTCTTTAGTATTGGTAAAGATTATAGCATTAATCTTATGAATTGATAATAGCATGAATTCAGATGGTTTTCGATTGAGATGCTGATATTTTGAAGTTTCGCGAATAAATAATATTCAAATGCGATTGGTGATGTTGGAATTGATATTAGCTGGTTGTATACATTTGCTTGAATAAATCTGCATATATGATATAAATCAGTGATTAATTAGGCTGGGCATTATATAGATAATTGTTTTTGCTCATAAATACGTTTTTGTCCATATATATATATATAGTGCTCATATATTGTTCCTTCCATGTATGCTCTTTTTTTTTTGCTAATATGTATTATTTTTTTGAAAGTAGTATATATATTTTTCCTGTTCTCATATTTACTCTATTTTATCCAATATATATTTTTTCTTAAAATTTATTTTGGTACTCATAGACTCCATTGTTATCTTACATATTCTTTGTTCACCTCTCATATATGCTTTTATTTTTTATACAAATGTATATTTTGCTATAGTCTTTATATATTGTTTTTCTGAAAAATATATTTACTACCTTTTTAGTGCAGAAAGATGTCGTATATATAATATGATTAATGCCATTACAACATATTATTAATAGGACTTAAATCTGGAAATTTTTCTCTACAGTCGACCATACACCGTGTCCGCTAAATATGGACCGCTTGTTCAATTTTTGATGGATGAGATTTATTTGTAATATCCTAATCCTGACGGACTGCTCTCAGAGTATGCTTCCACGTCACCCAAAAAATGCTAACCATCTGATTTTGATCATACAGGCATGTTTTGAGGGGGGTTCACATAGTGCTTTAATGAACCAAGTCTACAATTCTTGCATTTAAAGTTCTGATTGGTCATATTTATGGTTCACAAAATAAAATATGGACCAACTATATGTTGCTTTCTCTATTCATTTCTTCTATTTCAATCTCATTCTCTCACAGCACCCGTCAATTCCCCTTTCTTCTTTCTTCTTCTTCTTCTTCTTCATCCTCTTTTTTTGTTCTCCGCTGATTCATTTCTCGCACTCTCGCACGTTCTTCCTTCTCTCTATTCTCTCTTTGGTTCTCTCACAGATTTCTCTTCTCAGTCTCACAGAAGAGAAGACGCAACTCTCTCCTCTTCTCTCTGTCTAAAAACTAATAAGTCTCCATATCTCTCTTTAAATTTAAATTGCCGGAATCCATAACAGAAGGAGAAATCAATAATTAGGGCTGTTTGGGGCGAAAATCAACAACATAACTATTTTTTCCTTGCATGCAATCCACTGTTGAAGCAGCATCAAATCATGCAAAACTCTAATATCCGACAATCCCGGCTTTTCTATGCTCTCTCCACTTAAAAGTACAGATATTTAGCTATTTAAAAGGATTTTCTCATTTCTACAGTGTTTTAATGATTAATTATATCTTCAGGGTTTAAATAATTAATTTCTTTTAATTTGGTTTGAATTAGAGAGAATTTGATTGAGAGTTTTAGACTTTCTCAGCGGTTATGCAGAAATGGATGATGATTTTCATGCTGCACACCAACTGTTTGATGAAATGTGTGAGTATCATGCTATCCCCATTCTCTTACTTTCAGTATGCTGAATTGCTGATCCTTCATAACAAAAGGCATATGTTTCTTTTGTTATGGATTCAATTATCTTTGCTCGCATATGTTTCTTCATAGCCTCTGACATTTTCATGGACCGGTTCTTCTTTTTACTATTTTGGATTGTTTTATAGCTCTCAATTTCTTTAATTTAGTTAAAATAATTTCCATTTTGATTTCGCTTCCTTAATTATCCAAATTCTTGGATGTCTGAACTAAAGACTAAAAATCTTCTTTTTTCCTTTTTCGTTTATTTTTAAATTCCAGACCAAAATGAGGGGCCATTACTGAGGCAAAGCACTAAGTTACTTTATCATAAATGTCTCTCAATTCGCCTAAAATTTTGAATGCGAAAGGAGATGGTAAACATTGGTTCTAACGAAAAGTCCAATTGCGTTGTTATTTCTTCAGTCACTGACGACTTGGATCCAAATTCTCAACAGTGAAGGATATCATTTTCAGGTTAATTTTCGGGTTTAATAGGCAACTAAATTTTTTATTTTTTTTCCATTTATACCAATGCAAATTTTTTTGATTTAAATACCAATGCAAAATTTAAAAAGTTACTTTATCATAAATGCAGTTAGAAAATTATGGTTTCTTTGCTGTCAGGAGTAGTACAATGAGACCGTGCTCAAATATGGTATTGCTTCAAATCAATATTTTGTTTTATATTGTCATAGTTGTTTATTAAGCGAATTGGAGGTTTCCTTTTTTTTCCCAAATTACCCAATATATTTTTTTATGTTTGATATTTTGGATTTATCTAGGTACCCCTTTTTTTCTTCTGTGTTTTAGCAAATTATGAATTTACAATAGTTTTTTTCTTACTTCATCCTGGGAGCTTCTAGGGCACTTTATATTTGTAATTAAATGAAATGGGCCTATAGTCTACTCTTCTGTTCCTTTCCTGATTTCAAAATTATTTCCCGTTCAATTTTTTCATATGACTTTGATTTTTGCATGAATCATTTTTTGGGTTGATTTGTTTACAATAGATCCATGGTTACAGTTTCATGCTATACTGGGTTGCATTTTGGACAAATATTCATTACAATATACATTAAATTTTATCTATCTCTTATGTAGAATTAATTTTCTTTCAAATTTCAAATACTTATTTACATATTATAATTAAGGATTTGAGGTAAATAAACACCAAGATGAAACAAGGCAAAACAAAGAATCTAAAAATTTATTCTTTGCAAGAATTTTCATGGTCTACGAACGTCCAAAATTTATTATTTTTCCTTATTCAAATAGAAAAATTGAATTAATATAAAAAATATCATAATTTTAATAGGATCATACTCACAAACTAATTTCTAATAGGATAGTAGTCAAAATTAACTCCAATTTTTATTTTTGTATTGATGATTTATCATTTTATTTGGCATCTGCATTTTCTGTATTGGCCACTTTAAAAATCTTCAGTGATAGCATATTTCCCCCATTTCTGCAAAACTATCATGGGAAGGGCCTATATTAGTTCATTGCTATGATGTGTATTTGTGATTTTTTTCCATTTGAGGGTTTTGTATGAAAGTTCTCTAATTCATAATTAGTATTTTTTTTAATCATAATAATTACTTATTTCTTTGTTGCAGGTTCTCCATAGAGGAGTTTTGATGTTTTCAATAGGTCGCTCTCAATTTGTTGATTTAGTACCCAAAAGCTAGGTAATTACTATTCATTTTATGTTTCAAATTCAGTGACATAAACCTTAATCTGTACTCTCAAGGATGATTTATTTTCATTAATATCTAGCCCGCGGTGACAGTACAAATTGAAGAGATCTGCAAGAGTTAAGAGGCGCGTAACGTTCATGGCTTTGATTACCGTTGATATATTGATTAAGTCATGTTTTTATATATGTTGATATATTAAGTCTTTTTATGCATCCCTATTTTTCGCTTTATGTTATGTTTGGCTGTAACTACGACTTTTGTGAACACTTAAAGGCATAATAGTATTACATGGTGTAACACTTCACCATTTTGTATTGTAACTATTATTGTGATTTAAATTGTAATGAAATTACTTTTTAAACAATGTTTAAAGATCTAGCGCAAAGCAAGAAGCATTTTCTAGTCAAATTTAAAATAAGAAAAGTGTATGTGTAAAATTGCAGAATATATTAACTGAAATAGTGGCGTAGCTTTATAGAGACCGCGGGGGAGGTCATGGCATATATTTTTATGTATTTGAAAGCTTTCACATGCAATTTCAGGTGCCAAGTAGATCAACATCAACATGCCAAGTCACATTTACACATAAAAAGTGCATTATAATACCTTTGCAAAAAGCAGTCTTACATTACATGGATCTCAACCCCATAATCTTATCTTGTCAAAAAGCATGCTTTTCTACCCTTTTATAATTGAACGCAATGCATTATAGTTCCCTTCATACATACCTCTGTTATTTTCCTTCATCACTAAGGATTAAAGTGAGGAAAAAGAAGAATTAAAGCTGCTAATTTACAAAAGTAAATCAACATTATTATAGCAATAATTATCATAAACAATATTAAACCCATGCTAGTGGAAGTATACTCTTACCGAAGACACGCGTTTTTCGTTTATTGTACTAATAATTTTTTAATACTCTTATGTTCCTTACTATATATTTTTTAACATTCAGGCCCTCCAAAGATCCAATTATATGTAAATCATACAAAAATAATATGTAAATTTTGCATTTCCGAATCAATACTATGATATATCAAAAGGAAATGAGTGAAATGATTATATAAGAGGGCATAAAACAAAAAAAGGAATTTAGAAGGGTATGTATAAGCAAACATAGGCCCATAAGGCCATAAAGTCACTGCAACTCGGAAGCAAGAAATCAAATCAAATACAAAGAGAGGGAAAAGAAAACAAAACAAAACAAAAGGCCACTAAAGCAAGCACCTCAACACCAAAAAGCAAAGAATAAATAAACAAGTACATAAACTCACCATTAATCCCTCAAGAAACCAAAAGAGGCCAAACTAGATCCTCTCATGAGAATGTACCACTACAGATTCAGCAACACAGTGATTGGCTACTTAAATCTTGCCACCTTACTCGCCTCCATTCCTCTAATCGGTGGTGGGCTCTGGCTTGCACACAGCTCCAGCACATGTCAGTCGGCCCTTCAAACGCCGCTTTTGGCCCTCGGTTTCATTGTTTTGCTCGTTTCTCTTGCCGGATTTGTCGGCGCTTGTTTCGGCGTAGCATGGGCTCTTTGGCTTTACCTTTTCGTTATGCTTATTCTCATTGCCGCTCTTCTTTGCTTCACCGCCTTTGGGTTTGTTCGTTTCTTTTTGGATCATGATTTTTTGTTGTTAAAGAAATGTAATTTGTTAGTTTAAAGAAGAAATTTAACTTGAATATTTTGTTATGATGGAATTAGGTTTGCAGTAACAGGTGGAGGAGGAGGAGAGCCTGTGGCGGGAAGAGTATATAGAGAGTATCGGTTAGGAGATTACTCTTCATGGCTCAGAAAGAAGGTTTCTGACGAAAAGCACTGGCGTACAGTCCTCACCTGCATTGTCGGGTCCAAGTCTTGCAGCAAGATCGCTAATTATACACCTCTTGATTATCTCCAACACGATCTCACCCCAATCCAGGTATATATTAACATTAATGCCATATTTATGAAATTATAGTCTCATATTGAGTATTAAGTAATATTTTGTATTAGTTAATATAATTAGAATTCTGCGAAAAGTTGTATTAAACCAGTATGCATTTATAACATGATCTAATATGATTTGGGGAAATATTATATTGGACAGTCTGGGTGTTGCAAGCCGCCGACTTCATGCACCTACAGCGAAGGAATTGCGGTTGCGGGGCAGGATAGCGACTGTTACAAGTGGAACAACGCACCAAACATACTATGCTACAGTTGTGACTCGTGCAAGGCTGGGGTGCTGGAGCAGGTTAGGAGAGACTGGCACAAGATATCAATCTTGAACGTAATTGTCCTTGTCGTCTTGATTGTTGTTTATTCCGTCGGTTGTTGTGCGTTCAAAAATGCGAAACGTGGCGATTCTAGATATCCATACGGTGCTAACCACATGTCAAAGATGAATCCTAGATGGGATTTTTATTGGTAATATGCTTTATTATGATTTAATGTTTATTAAGTGAAATGATTCGGTTTAGTTAAATCTTTTGAAGTTGAATTTGAAGTTTTGAATTTGGTTTCGGTGCAGGTCGAGATGGTTGAGAGACAGAAGAGACCAACTATACTGACTTGTATGCTCGAAGGTTTTCACCGATTCTTTTGTGTTGCCATGTATACAGCGAGAAAGAAATGCAAGGCACGGTTTCAGTTTGTATAGTGGGTGAGATTTAGTTATGTGTAGTATCATGAAAAATCACCATGTCTAAACTTAGGATTGGTGTGTTGCATTACTTGCATTTTGTAGAAGTAAAATAGATTGTTAATGAAGATAAAAATAGATTGAGCAGTCACGATGGCAAGCTTAAATTCTTATAATTATTGTATTAGGGAAAGTAATAAGTTTTGAGCAGTACATAAAATCCTGAGCTCTGCGAAGAAAGAAATTTGAAAGATTGAATACACTTCAAGATAAAAAAATAAAAAAGATAAAAAGATAAAAAAAAAAAAAAAAGAAAGAAACTGAGGTTCCAATGAAAGAACGAAAATTCTTCAAAGTACAAAATTCTTCATATTCATTCTCTAAACTCAAAAGAGAAAAAATTGGCTAAGCGAGAACTCAGAAGGATAATAACAAGCTGGTCCTTCCTGCAAATCAGAGAAAGATGAAGGACTTTAGCAAAATTCAAACAACAGACCATGCACACAGAAAAAACTTTTCCAAAAGCCAATGCAAAAAAAGTAGGTTAATTAAAAAAGTTGAATGACATACACGTCATGAACACAAGTTTTCTATGACTCCACTTTTTCTCAATAAGCTGATGAGAAGTAGCAAAAAATAAAGCTTATATTTGATTTACGTAAGATTCCAAAATTAACCCTGATAAAGTTTCTATATCCCCAAACTAATACAATTTTAACTTTATACCCAAAATGGAGTTGAGAGTAAATCTGGCTATCACTCATACACTCATTTAATAACCCAAAAATACAGAAAAAAAAATAATTTAAATGTCAGGTACTTTTTACTGGATTTTGAAACCCCAATATTTTTCTACTACCAGTCTTTCAAAATCCATTTTGAACTAGTTTGAGAACAAAGATACAGACCGAATTAATTTGACAATTTTAAAGTAGGCTAACTCAACAATCTCAATTTTAATTTACCAATATTACTTCTTTAATTAACTATACTCATAACCCACCATATACCCAGTCAATACTACCGTCATACCTTTTGGTCATGCTATGTACCATACCATTTCACATCAGAAACCAACACAATTTGTCAATTTCAAACTTTTTAGGGGTTAAATTGAGAATCTTACCTCTTAAGGATTTATCAAACGGTTGAAGCAGAATTCTTTTTAGCTTCTTTGATTTGCTCTAACTCAATCAGTCTTTCGATCCAAGCTTTCTCTCTCGCCACTTGCGCCATTTTTCTCTCTATCTTTTCCGTCTCCTTCCTTTTTCTCGCCTCTGCCCATTGCACCTTCCTCTTCTTCTTTTCCGACTAATAAAAAAATTAATATAAAAAAATAGTAAATTGAAATCCAATTTTGTGAATTTTGGTTTTTAATTGAAGTACCAGAATGAAGGCCTTGCGCTGCCTGATCCGTTTCTTCTCGTTTCTTCCTCTCGCTTTCTGACTTCCTTCATTCGGCTGGCTTGTCGGTATCGGCTCGCCAGCCTCGTATTTCACCCATGCATATGGACCTTTTCATTCAAGAAAATCAATCAATCAAACAAACAAATCTCCCAATCAAAATCCCCAAATATTCAAAATAAGAAGCGTCCATCAATCAATCAATCAATCAGTTCCAAAATATTCAAAATACAAACGATTCAATCGAACCTGGAGGTCGAAGGCTGGCTCTTTTCTTCCGATTCTTCAGCCCAGGTCGCCGCTTAGGCGGCCTGGTCTCCGTCAACTTGCTGAAATCAGCGCTGCTCAGCATGGCCGCCGTAGAGCAGAACCTCTGAAGAACTCCCGATCCGACACAAACAGTTTGGAGAAATCCATGTTGCGGATTGGGAATAGCACGAGAGAGGGAATGCGTGTGCGTGATTTGCGTCGCGATGCTTCTCAGAGCTCGAAAGAGCGACATTTTTTATTGGAAAGAGCTCGAAACAAAAAAAAACCCTCTGAGAATGGAGTGGGAGAGAAAGAGAGAAGTAGGGTTTGGAGTTGTGAGAAAATCCGGGAATTGAAACTACGGTTATGTGAAAAGGCGATAAATGAATTCCTGGGAATTGAAATTCGGATTGTTGATGGACAAATCTGAGAGTTATGAACAAATCTCAGTTGGGGAGAAATCAGGGATTCATGTTAGGAGTACAAGAAATACAAGAAAAATATAGACCTGGTTTATAAAAATATGATGTTATTCACAAAACAGAAATAAATGAAAAATATGACGTTATTCAAAAAACACAGATAAATAGAAATTTTGGAAGAAAAGACCAAATAAATAAATAAACTGGAAAATAAATGTTTGGTTTACCAAAATATGATAATAAAAAAACAGATAAATGGAAAATATGAAGTTACTCAAAACATAAAGATAAATGGAAAATAACTTCGATTGAAAGACCAGATAAATAAATAAAATGGAAAGCCATGCACTTTCCTAATTATTCTACATAAAATAAACATTACAAATAAAATAAAAACGGCAAGTTACATTACATTACATTACAGCAGTTCCCAAATATCCTACTTTACTCCTACCCCTAACCAAACCTCCCCACCTTATGTCACCAATTTTACAAAAAACACCTCCTCACAATTCCAACAGTTACAAACTAACAATTACCAAACTACCCTTGCCAAACCACAAAAATAAAACATACATTCCATAACCATTAACCAGGGGCTATTTCGCGAAATTCCCCACCTACCTTTCTACTCAGTCACCCTACTCTAATTTCTCCTCGCATTCCAAATCCGGCATATTTTCAATCCCACCCTCCTTATTTTCCTCATTCTCATTTCCATCCTTCAAAACAGAAATAATCGCGTCTTTTATCTCATCATTATTCCCATTTTGACACGCAATTATCCTCCCAAATATCTTCACATCTCCACTAACTTTCTCTTCCTTCTCAACCTCATCTG
The DNA here is from genome assembly GCA_024447665.1 of Juncus inflexus. NCBI lineage: Eukaryota > Viridiplantae > Streptophyta > Magnoliopsida > Poales > Juncaceae > Juncus > Juncus inflexus. The sequence goes on along the minus strand of JAJHPC010000014.1, from coordinate 2,647,637 downwards.
AACTACTCCCCTTCAAATCCGGAATCCCAATTCCCGGATTCCCAACTCCTGGATTTCCACTTACCGTATTTCCATTTACGGGAAACCCGGCTTCCAAGCTCAAACACTTCCAACTCTTGCTGAAAAAAACCTTGCACTGCTCAGTATTTCTCGTTCCAACACAAGCTGAAATTTTAACAAAATCTTTTCCATAAATTGCGAGCCCTTTTACGAATAATTTCTTTTCCTCTTCAGTCCACTCATTCGACTCGACCTCTCTCCAACCGTCGTCAGAACAATATTCGTAATTATTTTCATCGAAATTAGGGTTTGGATAATTAATTGCGTTTGTGATGCACGAGCTGACTCCTCCTTCTGACGACTTTGTGAGATCGGGAGAAGAAGAGGAATTAGGGTTAGGGTTAGGTTTTGGAGGGAGGGAAATCGCCAGGTCAGCATTCTTGGTCTTCTTTGAGGAGTTGACTCGCTTTCTAAACTCTGACGCGTTTGACTTTATTTTGACCTGAACCGGCAAATCAGCAGTAGCACGCTTCTTTTTATTTAAATTATTATTTCTTGAATTGTTTTTGGGTAGATTTTCCACCGAAACAGCATTAATCTCCCTTTTCCGCTTTCTATTATTATTATTATTATTATTACTATTCCCTAAATAATCACTGGAGCCTCCAGTAATTAGGGTTTTGGTCTCCTCCTTTTTCTTCAATTTTTCATCACCCCAAACATTCTCAACACTAAACCTTTTCATCTTTTCACAAAACCCCTCGGATTTATGATTCTTATAATAAAACTCCACACAATCCGCCGTACTTTTATGAGGCAAAAACGTGGCTATTTTGGTAAAATCCTTGCCAAATTTACACAGCATCTCAAGAAAAGTCTCCTTCTCAGATTCGGTCCAGGGGTTTGACTTTGACTTTGACTTTTGGTCAGCAACCGGGTCGAAAACCAACCCGTTTGAGGAGAGGAATTTTGAATTATTCCTCTCATTTTGAGAGAGGATTAGAGAAGGCATTTTTAAGTGGGGACGGTACAGTTTGGAAGGAGATTGTGATGATGACATCAGCAGTTTGGAAAAGTCAAAGGCTTTTTTGGTTCCCAGTGGAGTTAAATTGCCAGCTGTCAGAAAAAAAAATTAACAAAAATCAGGTTAGAATTTGAAAATTATTAGAGGAGAGAATAACCTAAATATGATAAGATAATTTATTCAAGGGAAATTTGCAAAAAAGCCCCATCATTTTTGTACAATTACATCAATAATACAGGGGCTTTCTTGCGACCAATTATTAATCGTGCAAGGGCTTTTTTGCAGGTTCAGCATAACGCAGGGGCTTTTTTGCAAATTTTCCATTATACAAATATGGAAACTCAGAACTTCACGAAACAATTTACAAAAATATGATAAATAATTTCAGAAAAGGAAACTTACTTGATGAGAAATACCGATTTCTGTTTACACTATTTCTATCTCTGCAATTCGATTTACGGCTTTTCTTATCAGGAATTAATTTCAATTCTTCCTTCCAAATTCGGCGAAAAATTCTGAATTTTCGCGCGAGAATCATTTCTTTTAATTTAGTTTCCTTTTTTTGCGCTTTGATCCGTTCTTTAATCCTCGTTTCCTTTTCAGTTTGGGATTTGATTGAGTTTACCAAGATTTCAAACTGCTGATGTGGCGGATTTGGATTAATTAATCCAGGGGTAAAAATGGAATTTGCTTTGTTGGATGATTCTGAATTTGAGGCTCGGATTTGAGGGATTAAATTAGGGTTTTGTTGCGCATTTAATAAGGTTTTAGTATCATACTCAATCGATATTTTTTCCACTGGAATAATTTCAGTCTTTGTTTCTCTCTCCTCTGAACCCGGCTTCGGTAAATCATCATTAATTACTAATTCATGAGCGGGAATAATATTAATATTATCATTACTACTATCGAATGATTTAAGTTCGGTTTCCAATAAATCAATTTCGGTTTCTGTTACTTCAAGCTGCTTTGAAATATCCTCCTTCAATTCGGACAGCTGATTTAATGAACTTTGTCCAGCTGGCAGAACGTGATTCGTCAGAAAAGAGGCGAGGGCAAAATTGGAATTTCCGTCTGAAATATCCAAATTAGGCAAGGGCAAAATTGGAATTTCAACAATCTCGCCGCATTCTTTGTTTTCGGTTTCCACTATCTCGCCACATTCTTTGTCTTCGGTCTTCAAAGAAGATTTTTCTTCATTTTCTGCTAATTAAAATATAAATAAAAAAAATAAAGTTAGAAGGGGAATTCTTCAACAATCCCCTAACTTTTCTGGTATTTATCAAAAAAACCCTAACTTCTCAAATTCTTCAAAAAAACCCTATTAAGCAAGTTGAATTATTTTTTACCCCCTATGAAGTTAACTTTAACTTCTCCATCCAATTAAAATTATATATTTATTTTATTCAATTAAAAAAAAAAGTAAAAAATTAATTTATATTTTACATTAAAAAATTAATGAGAACTAGAATATAGACTGAATCATAATAAATAATAAAGAATAAAATAATATTTTACGTAAAATGAAATTATAATCTAAATATAGGATAATAGAAAATACTTTTTTCATAATATAATACCATAAAATAACAATTAATGCATCATAAAATAATATCATTGTCAAAATAGAATGTGAAATCTTATATTCGAAAATATTGAACATAAAAATATGAAAAAAACATACATATGAGGGGCATTTGGGTCTTTTAAAAATCATTGGATGGTAAAGTTAAAAAAATTCAACTTGCTTTATAGGGGGTTTTTGATAAATACCATAAAAGTTAGGGGCTTTTTGAAGAATTTCCCAAGTTAGAAATATTAAAATAATAAATCATGCTAAATATGTTAATTTTCAAACCGATAAATTATTTTGCGGACCTGAAACTGGAATAACTTCACGTGTGATAGAATCTTCCTCTCGACGAATCAGAGGCTGACAGCTCATCGCCTCTAAACCAATCACAGCCTGACAGCTCACCTCATCTTTTTCTACATCCTCACACCTAATCTCACCATTTTCCAATCCGTCAGAATCCTTCTCCATCTCTCTCTCTTTCTCATTCTCTCTCTCCAACTCTCTCTCTCTCTCTAACTCAACAGTATCATTATTACCAAAAACGCCCTTTGAGTTTGAAGGTTCGATTGGATCTCCAACCTTCTGTTTCTCATACTTGGCCAAGCCCTGACCCCACCCAAGCCTCGCCTTCTTCATCGGAATATCCTCTTCTTGATTCTTGAAATCCGGGATTCTCTTTCCCGGATTCTCCAATTCCTGATTCTTAAAATCTGGATTCTCTCTTCCGGCTCTCGACCACCTTGCCGGCCCGTCCTCTCTCTTTCTGTCTCTGTCTCTGTCTTTTTCTCTGTCTCTTTCCCTCTCTCTTTCTCTCTCCCAATCGGACCGTCTCTCCGAGCTCTGTCTTTCTCTCTCCCAATCGGACCGTCTCTCCAAGCTCTGCCTCCTGTAGTAATACTCGTCAGAGTTCAATCGAGAGGAGGCGATCGGAACGGCGACTGATCTGAGATTCGCCTGGTGGTGGTGGTGTTGGCGGTGATCCGACGGATACGAATCATGGTGATAAGGCTCGTAATTCGGAGAAGATCTCCTCTGATACTCACTGTGGTGGTGGTACGGCTCGTAGTTCGGAGACGATCGCCGTTGGTACTGGTGGTAGGGATCGTACCGGGGAGATCGCCGGAAGGATCTGTCTCGATTGCTCGGCCTGCCGCGCTCGTACCGGTTACCGGAATAACCCCGGTGGTGGTGGTAACTTCCGTGCTGCTGCTGCTGCTGCTCTTCGTAGTAAAACCTGTCTGAACGGGACGGCGTTCCCCCGCGAGAACCGGAATCCTCCTGATAGTTTCTATAATAACCTTCACAGATTCAAAAAGAACAAACAAAGAGTCCGTAAAGAAGGAAAGAAAGAAATAGAAGCAGATCGATACTGAATAAGGAGGAGCGGATTGAGTACCTGACGGAGGGCGGCGGGAGAAGTCACGGGAGGACGAGGAGTAAGAGGAATAGCGAGAGGCGTCGGAGGATGCGGAGACTGGCGGCGGCCGGTCGTGGCGGCGGTCCTTGTACAAGTCACGTCGATCCAGCGGCGGCGTCTGCGGCGACATCGAATCCCTCCTTCTCCCCCGTATCAAACCACCATAATACCAATCTCCCTCTCTCTCAATCGCAGATCCAACAATAACTCCTCCCTCCCTCTCGTCTCCTCTCCTCTCCTCTTCTCTCCTCTGCTCTGCTCTTGTCGGCCTTGGGAGGAATAAGCTGGGGCAAAAGGAGGTTTCTTTGTTGGGAGATTGGATTGGAGGATTGTAATAGTGAGAAGAAGAGTGTGAGGAAGGAAAAACGGGGAGATTGTGTTTGTGATGAGAGGGGGGGGGAGATAATAGTGAATAAGGGGCGGAGGGAAGGAGACAAAAGGCCGGACGTGAAGGCCTTACTGGACGCGCATTAACCAATTTGCAATCCCCTCTTTAGGTCCGCTGCAAAATAATAATTAAAAAATATATATATATTATTTATAAATATATATATGTATATAATTGTAAAAATGAAAATATGATATAATATTTAGACATAATATAAAATATTTATAAATAGAAAATTATAAAAATGAAAAGATGATATAATATTTAATTTGCAGTCCCCTCTTTAGGTCCGCTGAAAAATAATAATTAAAAAATATATATATATATTATTTATAAATATATATAAAATTGTAAAAATGAAAATATGATATAACATTTAGACATAAAAAAAAATATTTATAAATAGAAAATTATAAAAATGAAAATATGATATAATATTTAATTGGCAATCACCTCTTTAGGTCCGCTGCAAAAGACATAAAATAAAAATACTTATAAATATATATAAAATTATAAAAATGAAAAGATGATATAATATTTAATTTGCAATCCCCTCTTTAGGTCCGCTGCAAAGGACATAAAATAAAAATATTTATAAATGTAAAATTATAAAAATGAAGAGATGATATAATATTTGGAAATATAATGGTTTGTTTTTATGAGGAAAGAATTGCATTTGGAAATATGATTGAAATGGAAAATAATGTGTGTCGTGGTTTTTTGCAATAAGGTCCTTAGGTATGCTGCAGAAAAATAAAAAAATAAAAAAAATGAAATTATTTACAAATATAGAATTATAAAATGGAAAGATAATATAATTTTTTTGAAATATAATGATTTTTATGGGGAAAAAAATATATTTGGAAATATGATTAAAGTGAGAAAATAATGTGTGTTTTGGTTTTTTGCGGTAAGGTCCTCGTATGTTTGTAATATTGTGTTTTTTTGGGGGAACGGGAACGGGTTTGTGATGTGACTTGAGTGTTGAGTCGCACCTGAAAAACTGATTCTTGTCAGGGTTTGATTTAGTTATATGTTGATGATGTAACATGCATAGTCAAAATTTATATTAGGAAAGTTTATATTGCCATGCGTGTAGTCAAATTTCATATGAGGAAAGTTTATATTGCGGAGCACATACGATGTATTGAATATTTGTATTTAGGTGAAAATTAAATGTGAAATATTAAGTTCAATGTCAGAATTTAAGCCTCAAATTAAAATTGAACAAAAAAAGAAAAAAATGATGAAAGAGTATATCTTGCATTTAATAAGAGATAAAAAAAATTATCCTTTCATTTAGATAATTACACATATCTTTAAAGAGAGATTGAATCCTTCCGTTGGGATGAACTACATGCAACTTTTTGTGAGTAATACAAAATTGTACCCTTCCGTTTGGATAACTATATTCACAATATTTTTTGCATGGTGAAAGATTGGTCATTTAATTTGGATAACTTCTGATAACATTTAAATTCTGACTTCGCATCCTTTCGTTATTTTTTATTTTATTTTATTTTATTTTATTTTGGGCTCACTTTTGAATTTGGGCTTGATATTTCACTGGGCCTAAATAAAATAGATTTCGGGTATAAGAGATGCGTCATAAGTCAAGCCGTATTCAATATTGTATTACATGTCGATACTCGTGAAGTTGTATTCAATATTGTATTAGATGTCGATACTCGTGATATATGCGGATACTCATATAACGTATTTGAATCTTTTATTTTAAGTACTAGTATATATTTTTCAAATACTTCTCGGATAATAAATGAGTGATAAAAAAAATTGTATCTATCCATTTAGATAGTTACTCATATCTTTTGATATAATGAAAGATTGTATTGTATTATTTTATTACTCATATCTCATATCTCAAGGGGTAAAGAAACCAACCCCACCAACTAAGAGGTTGTGTTATGGGTTCAATAGTCGTCAAGAATAATTTTCTTTCTTTTTTTCAAAATAAGCATCTTCATTCAAGGAGTTAGAAAAAAAACTATTTAATTTAGATATTTATAGTGAAAGAAACTACTCACTACTTTTCATGAGCAATGAATGATTGTATCATTTCATTTGAATAACTACTCATAACATTAAACTTCTGCTCTTTCTCTCACATCTTTTTATTATTTATTATTTATTTTTAGTTAATTTTAGTTTAGGGCCTACGTTTTGGATTGCTGCTTGATATTTCAGTGGCCCAAAAAAAAAAATTTGGGGTGTAACAAATGCTTCATAAATAACTTGAAAAATACAGAGAAGTGCGTTTTTAATATTTGGGGTAACTTAAAAAATATTTTGTTACCATATAAATTATTATTAGCACAATAATAAAATATTATAGACCCATCCACAGTGTAATATAGGACTCAATTAGCGTTGCTAGTTCCAGTGCAACGCACTTCTCTGTATAGTTCGTATTTATATTGTTTTTTTTTATATAGATAGTGTTTGGATACAATCTGATTCATATATTACATATATACAGATACAACTAGGATGTTATCTCAAGCGATTAGATATCTTTAAATTTTGAGAAGTTATTCTAGGTTGAAAACACAATAGACACATTTAACATTATTTAGTAAGTTTCCCAATTCATGATGAGTTTGAATCTTAAATTTCTTTTGAATATTATCATATATGAATATAAATATGTATTCATCTCAGAGATACTTATATAAATTATCCAATATAAATAAGATACTAGTTTTCAAGTATTTTTCAAACAAAATAATTATCCCATGAATTTTCAGGAATACATATGAAATGCATAGAGCCAGCCTAAGATAGGATTGAGTGAGTTGACCTCAACAAAGCTGGAGTCAAACAAAATAGAAAACCATTACACGAATAGTCCTAGAAAATCAGCCAGAACTTCAACTCATTGTCTGTCATCCTTCGAGATTTCCTTAAAACGCTCGATATTTACATAAATGAAATCAAGACTGAAAAAAAGCATACTAAACGCCCCAAGATTGAAGCCCTGATATTAATTAAAAAAAAGTAAGAGGGGTAATTTGAAAAATGCGTGGTTCGAGGTTCTCTCAGGCTCGGTCAAACTCAACGGGAAATAAAGAAGTTTCTTCAGGCATTTTGTTTACACGTTTTCACGTATTTGACGGGGCCTATAAACTAAATCTAGAAAACAAATTTGGACTTGCAATATTATTTAGCTCATGTTACTCCTCAATAAAATGTGAATTTAAATTAAGAGTTATCTCATACATTTAAATATTTTTTTAGAGTTCGAATATGGAGTGACAGCATTTTGAAACGTCCAGCAGCACTCGATTATAAAAGATATGATGAAATTACAAAAAAATATTTTTATAAACATAAAAGATACAGTGAAATTATAAAAAAAATATATTTTCAAAAAGGTATATTTATAAACACAAAAGGGTGGACGCTTTTGGGCACTCCGAATAATTTCTCATTTTTTTATTAGCTCCCAAAAGAAACAATCATTTATATCACAACAATATATTTTTTATTCTAAACATTATACTTTTATATTACCAAAAATATACCTTACATGAAAAATTCACTGGGAGCTATAAAGAGCTACTAAATAAAATAATTATAGGTTAAATTTCGTGGGCTCCGAATAATTTCTTATTTTTTTATTAGCTCCCAAAAGAGACAATATACATTTATATCACAATAATATAACTTATATTCCAAATATTATACTTTTATATTACCAAAAATATATTTTACATAAAAAATAAGAAATTATTTGAATGATTAGAATTGAAGATTTCAAATCCTATTGGACAATATGCATAAAATCGGGAGTTCCGAAAAATTTCAAATGACTCCTCATTTTTGAACACGTGACGACTTCTTATTACACATTAGACGGGAGTTGAGGAGATAAATTATGAGAGATAATTAGCTGGTCCCTAAATCTAATACTCCGATTTGAAAAACGTAAAAGCAAGTAGGAGTAGAGGAACAGAAAGGACCTGAACTGCGCCGACCAAAAATATACACTTCAGTCTCCTTCATACTCTCCAGTCACTGACAGTGGGTCCCTGTCAGTGACTCGATGCAAAGAATGAGAAAGAGAAGGTATGAAGGCGAGCAGGCGTGCGATCAGGTGGCGGGCGGGTTTCTCGCTCCTAAGGCGGACGAATGAGGTGCGGTGGTTAGGCGGGAGGGATAGATTGAAACGATGAAAGAGTAATTAATTTTAATTTCATTATTATTACGGGGATAAGCTGAGAGTGATTTGATTCATTTGATTGGGTGAAAGAATGATTAATGAAGAGGGAGATAGGGGGGATATAAGAGATATTGTTTGTTTGGCGAGCATGCATTCCCGCAAAGCAAGCAAGGATTCTGTCTGTCGCTGTTAAGGTATGGGACAAAGATAAGGATAGGAGATATCAAGTATAAAATATAAATACATGGACTATTAAAAGAAAATATTTTCAAAAGAAACAAAATAATTTTGATGATCATAAATTCTGCAAAGATAGCTTAGTACAAAAATGTATATAATTTATAGCTAATTCTGATTTTGTTTTTCGATTCAAACGAGGAATTTTTGAAGCGATCGAGCTAAGCCATTCTCTCCATCTAGGTCTCCAAATCTGATAGTGTTCTTCCATACTATGACATATATACTTAAGGTAATGTTCACCATTGAAGTCATAGTCATAGTCAATGCCATCACGAAGCGACTTGAAAAGATCAGATACCTCTTTATCGCTATGCAAATGGTGTTTAATAATCCCTTTCTCAACTAGCAATGCCACATCATCAGGTGTAGTGACGAAATAATACAAAAATACAACATATGCAGTAATGTAATTTCCAATTTGAGGACATGTCTGCTCAAAAGCAGTCAAGTTTCGGAAAAGATCAGAAGTTTCTTGATCAATAGTTAGGCAAGGAACATTTAACGTGCCGTTGAAAAATCTAATGTCAAGTAGAGAGTGTGGGTCATTATCACAATACTCTCTTTTCTTCAACTCTATTCTTGCTTGATTGTATTGTGTTGCTCTTCGCCATTGATTGATAGTTTGTTTCTTCATTTGGGTTTTACATTGGTGGTCATGAGACGGGGTTTGATTATTTTTCTTGAAGAATTTGCTACTTAACTGCAGAAAATGATTAAATGGTGATGGTTTTCTCACATAATTTGACAACTTTCTGTTTCAATTTTAGTAGGCTTGAAGTACATATGGCACAAATGAAGCAAATGATGAAATTCTTTTGGTCGATTAGATTCTGAAATTGCATTAGGTAGGGTAGCAATCAATTAACATAACTTTCATCGATTCAAAGACATTTTTCACGAGTAATGAAGTTACGCTTCTTCCTCCTCCTACGAGTTCATATATCTTCTTTATAACAAAAAACGGAATTTGATTCTCCACAAGAAGCACATCACGCACGATATACTTGGTATAAAACTGCCCATTCTCAAAATAATTCTCTTCACCAATTTCATTCTCATCATTTGTTCCCTCTGTCCGGTATAATTCCGGTATAATTCCATCTGTCCCATTGAATGCCATAAGTATAAAACATCCATCGATCAAAAGCATTTCGACGAAACTCTTCCTATCCATTTTAATTTCATCAGCATAAAACTGCCTTGCTTGTTTCTCTAGTCTGTTGATAGCTTGTACGTAATCTTGGAGTTTCTTTTCAGGGTTCAACTGAAGAACATTATTAAGATATGCCCATTTCATCTTTTGAGTGGCACTCAATTCTGGAGTCCGGTAGTGATATGGTCCGATTGAGAAATTACTCGGTTCATATGCTTTCTTTTCTTTGAAATGTTGCTGAATTTTCTGAACTATGATTGATGTTTCATTTTTCATTTATTTTTCTTGCCATGGAAGTGTCCAAGTCATCTATATTAATAACATGCACTCCATTGAACGTCTTGGACTCTCTGTTCCAAAAAGATTTGGTTGATCAGAAGTTATTTGGATGATTAGGATTGAAGTGATTAAAATTAATCTTTTCCTTTTAGTTTGAGAAAAGACGATTCAGTCACAAACATATGTAGTAGAAACTGGAAACCACAATATTTACATTGAGAAAAGAAAAAAATAGGACCGGAAGAGATTTTTCTCCATTAAAGAGCAGATATATTTTGCTGAAAATCTATTTTTCACAAAGAAAGAAGGCGAAAAGAAAAACAAGGAACCTGATCGAGATGAATTTTGGGAGCAGAATTAAATTAAAACTCTGCGTTTACAATGAAAGTCTGAATGAGCACTTTTCATTTGACATCCAAATATACATTGTTTTGACTGCAAGGTCATTTTTTCTGTCCCATCCTATAATTTTAACTGCGAAATATATATCTAAGATTAACGCTCGTGGACAATTCAAAAAAAAAAAAAAAAGATTAACACTCGTGGGCACACAATAATGAAAGATTTATTATTTACAAATTTTAAGCATAATTATGACATGTTTCTTATACTAAAAAAATAACAATTCAAGAATCAGCTTATTGGCGAAAGTCTGGTGCCTCGAAAGGAATTGGTGGAAGGCGGGGCGGAAAGTATAAAGGGCGCCTAGGCGCAATGGACAACTTTTCTCTTGCCATGACCGTTTTTTCATGATTTGTTCGAGGAATTGATGAAAGCTCATGATTAATTCTGATTGGAGCGACCAGCTTGGCGAGAACAACCAAGAGGATGCTTAAGACAGCAAGTGCCTTTGAAAAAGACATTGCTGCTCTCCTTATCTGTGAGCTATTGATTTTTTGTTGTTGTTGCAATAATCAATGTAATTGTATTTATATATCTAGTTCTTGAAGAATTGTTAATGGTGCAGACATTATCTATTTCATAGGCTGTGTGCCTAAGGGAAGGATATATCTTGCATATCTTTCTTTTCATTTGATTAAAAATGATTGCTGCTCTGCATAGTAGAATAGTTAATCGAATTTTGAGACCTGATAAAACACGCCGGCATCTCGACGGCTGACATCAGCACCATTAAATCACATCTTAATCACGTCAAGCTCCCCAAGATTTACATAAATAACAATAAAGCCACTGGAAGTGCGGGCCATCCAATTCTGTTATGCGGGCAATATAAGCAGAGTAAGAGGGGTAATTTGAAAAATGCGCAGTTCGAGATTTTTCTTCGGTCAAACTCAACGGGAAATAAATAAGTTTCTTCACGCATTTTGTTTACACATTTTACACGTATGCTACGTGGCTATATATTTTTGGTTATATGAGGAACTGTAATGCTCAGATTTGAAGTTCGTAAAAGTTGGTGGGAATAGAGGAACCAGAAAAGACCTGCACCGCACCGACCATTTAACTTCAGTCTCTTTCTTATTCTCTTACTCACTGACAGTGGGCCCTGCTGATTTAATTTTATTAGTTTAGGGAATAAGGGTGATTGATTGGGTGAAAGAATGATTAAAAGCGAGTTAATGAAGAGAGGGAAAGATATGCAAGATTAGTGTTTTTTAACAAATTGGTTCTCCACAAATATGTACCTTTAATTTTCGTTTCGTTTAAAAAAAAAAAATGGAGGGAAAGAAAGGGATATTGTTTGTTTGGAGAGCATGCATTTCCGCAAAGATAGGGCTCTTATTTAATATGTCGCTGTTCAGGCATGGGGACAAGATAAGATAGGGGTAGGAAATATCAATTATCATATAGATATACTTGGAATATATAAGAAAGATCACATGATTTGCGGGCTCTTAAAATCCTTTGATTATGTTATTACTTATTAGTGACCCATTTCATCATTTTACGGGATTGTGAGAGAAAATGTTACAAGTGGATGACTAGGTGTAGGTTTATTCGAAAATAGTTGGTTTTCTTCTGATTGTTTACCATTTTGAGTTGTGTGCTTCATGTAGAGATCTTATCCTTTCAAGAAGAGGTTTACTTTGTAGCAATCAATTCATTTAACTATTTTCAACTGTTAGTAAATCTAGTTCGTTTTTTTCTATATATCTCTCTGTCTAAGTGGACCAGTGAGTAGACAATGAAGGTCTCTGTCAAGAAGGAGAGAAAGCCAAAGAATCACCTACTTGCACTCACATGGCTCGGTTATGTCCTGTTTTGCATCAAAGTGTTTGAACACCTCCATTATTTTGGTCCCACTGTTTGAAAAATTATTAGGAAACCTAAATCAGCATCCAGCCAATCAGGACATTCCACTTCATTGGTACTAAGGTTGCATATAAGATAGAGAGAGAGATCGTTAGATTCATCTATTTGCTCTTCAAATGCTTGCTTTGTATATAAGATTAAAATCAAGAAAGAAATTAGGCGATCAATAATATGGAGATGAAGGCAGTATGTGGAAAAGTATTTGTTCTCTTTTTTCTTTCTATAATGACTTTGGCAATTGTAAATCAAGGTCTGATTTCTTCTCTAGTTAGTCTTTCTTTTATCCTTTTTTATGTGTTTAATTCATAAAGTGGGCTGTACGTGTAATAAAACCAGGATTTAATTGCAAAATTTTATGTAATGATAATTCAGCTAGTAGAGAAAATGTTTTGGCATCAGAAGAAGTGTATCAGATAGACTATAAGGGGCCAGAGACTCACTCGCTTCCTCCACCTGTATCAACTGCCAATGGTATGAAATTAAATAAGGAAAATGAAAAATTACAATGGATACCGTAGTAATTCTGTAGCGACGGATTGAAATTATATATTGTTTTATCGCGTTTCTATATACGCTATATACCGTTTTCATTTTTTAAAATATATACTGTTTGCCGAATAAATTTTTATATACTGTTTGTTTTCAATTTATATATTTTATATACTGCTTTCATTTTTTTAGATATATATTGTTTTACCGAATGAATTTTTTATATACTATTTGTTTTCAGTTTATATTTTTTTTCAGTTTTTATATAACGTCGCTATAGGATCGCTACAGTACCTTAAATAAATTCAGTTTTTATATATCAGCTCCCATTAAATAAATTGTATTTTTCATATTTCCTTACTAAATACGATATATTAGATATTTATAATAACGAATCATTATTCTCATAATTTAGAATAACAAATTTTGTTTGTGTTTTCTTTCTAAATATGCAGGAGCTATTAAGCCGAAGCGGTCAAGAGAACATGTTGCTGGAGAGAGCACGAAAAAACTGAATTAGAAAATGTGTATTTTTTTGCCTTCAGTGTTTTGGGGTTTTATTTTCTTTTTTAATTCATTATTGATGGTTGATTTATGCCTCTTTATTTGCTTATGTTGATTTTAACAGAAAATGCAAGTCCATATATAGCAACCAAGACCATGAATTGGAGGTGCAATTGTAATATGTTATGAATCTCTGGGTTATTTTTTTTAATTGAGAAAACCTTCAAAATTTCGGATAGCAGTTTCATTACGTCAAAGATTAGTTAAGAAGAAATATGATGTTCATCTCGTTCTGAAAGTAGATTACCAGTTTATTCAAATCATTTTAGTTTAATCGACTGCAAAAGAATAAAATTAAATATCATCATGAGTTGGTTACACTTGCTGTTGAAGTATTGACTTATGGAAAAATTCCTTGTTTGTGAGGCTAATAAAATATTTGTGAGGCTCAAACAAAAAACAACCTTGGAGGAAATGATGGGCGTAATCGTAGTGTAAGGCTAATAAAATATTTGTAAAAGGATTATTTTATCGGAATATTATTGAAAAGTTAAATTTTCTCAAAAAAAATTGAATAGTTATGCTATAACACTGAAACAAATTTATATAACCAACAATTTAAATACTTGGAAGTATTATATAACATTTTGTGAAAGTTTATAATACTAATACTAATACTAATACTAATACTAATACAACTATAACTACCACAATAATAAGAGTATTTTAGTAATTTCGCATGTATTCAATGACTCAAAAACTTTTTCATTTTTTCAATGTGGTAAAATTATTCTTGCAAAAATATGAATTTGGAAATTCGTTTCATTAAGACTTTTTTACGAGAAGTTTTGCTGATTCAAACTTTGTTACTTTATTGTTCAAGTCATATTTTTGCATCATTAGCAACAACCGGGAAAATGATTTTCCAAATTTTCTTCTACTTAGAATTATGTAGTGAATTGGAGGAAGGTATGTTTCCCAAAAAAGCATGTTAAATTAGATTTGGCAAACCTTAAAACCTAAAATAAGTCCCTCCCCCTTAAATAGGTTTGGAAAATTGATATAGATGAGGACAGACTTTGGACATAAACCGTTGCACTCACGCAACGTATAACCAAATCGGCTAGTCTAGAGACTACACCTACCGCCACTTCCTCCTCCATCAAGAACCTTGCTTCCCTCTTACCTTTCTATAATGACTTTGGCAATTGTAAATCAAGTTATGATTTCTTCTCGTCTTTCCTTTTTCCTTCATATTGTGTGTTTATTTCATGTATGTATGATAAAATCAGGACTCACTGCAAAATTTTGTAAGATAATAATATCAGTTAGTAGAGAAAATGTTTTGGCATCAGATGTGTATCAGATAGACTACAACGGGCCACAGACTCACTCATTGCCACCGCCTGTATCAACTGCCAATGGTACTAAATTGCAATTGCAATTTATTTTTCATATTTCCTTATCCAGTTATATAACTAAAAACGGTATATTAGATATTTGTATTTTATAAGGAACATTTATTCTCGTAATTTGTAATAAACAAATTTGTTTGTGTTTTCCTTAAAATATGTAGGAGCTGCTAAGCCGAGGCGGTCGAGAGATGATGCTGGAAAAAGAGTATGGAAAAACTGAATTAGAAAATGTGTACTTTTTGGGGTTTTATTTTCTTTTTAATTTAATTCATTATTGATGGTTCTTTATTTTTTTGTATTAGTTTTAACAGAAAAGGCAAGTCCATATATAACAATCAAGACCATGAATTGAAGGTGAAGTTGTAGTATGTTATGATTCTTATGAATTAATCTCGATTATTTTTTTTTAATTGAGAAAACTTTCAAAATTTTGGATAGCAGTTTCATTAAGTCAAAAGAATAGTTGAGAAGAAATACGATGTTCATCTCGTTATAAAGTAGATTACCAGTTTTTTCAGATAATTTTAGTTTAATCGACTCCAAAAGAATAAAAGAAAAAAAAATATCATCATGAGTTGGTTACACTTGATGTTGAAGTATTACTGACTTTGATAAAGTTCCTGATTTGTAAGATTTCATGCGGCACAACTTGCAGGAAATGATGGAAGAAACTATAGTGAAAGACTAACAAAATATACATTTTAAAAATATTATTTTGTCGAAAGGTAATTGAAAAGTTATGCTATAAGTATAACACGTCTGGAACAAAATTATTCCACTAATAATTTTAACACTTAAAAGTATTAAATACTACTTTCTAAAAGTCTATTTTATTGTCTAAAAATTTAGCATTGCTATATTCTAATAGGGGAGTTATGTTACATATAATTACTGACTAGGATAATGCTCGTATTTTGCGGCGAATATTTCAATTTTAATAGTTATTTCAATTTAATAATATATAACTTGCAATTATGAAAATTTTAAATTAAAGTTTGTGAATTCATAGTACATAAATAATACATGAAAATTCAAAATTATTGTCTTTGATTTTTTTATGGCACTATGCCTTGACATATTTTATTAGAAAAATAAATTAAATATTAATCGAGGCTTAGATGAATGAGATCCGAAAAAATAAAATGCAAGATAATTTATTTCAAACATTTTAATTAAAATTACATAAGATTAAATTATAGATGATTAACTTTAAAAAAATAAAAAATAATAATTATATTTAATATTATATATATGGGAAAAATATGTATACTACATAAGAAAATGTAACATTATTCATTTTCTTCAAAAATTTGTTACCGCTATTTTTTTTTCAGATGTTAAACTGGTATGAATTACACATATATTATTATGAAACTCATAATACATTAAGTAATATAATATAATTTTCAATATTCTAAAATTTTGTTTGAGATGATAGTTCTCACGTAACCGATATGTAACACTGAACATTAATCTAACTAATCATGTGATGTAGGAGAGAAAATTGATAATAATTCTCTTGAGAATTTTCAAAGAGGGGTAAAAAAATATGATAAGAATAAATGAGTTTATCATTTTATTACATGTTCTTTTATATACTCTATATTCACATATTTTATCAAGAAAAAATGAAATTGAAATCATAACAATATGTCTTTATATGATATTGTGGTAATAATTTAAATGAAAAGCTAAGATTTCAAAAAAAAATTGATTTAACGGCCGACATAAAATTGACAATAGATCTCTTGAGAATACTCAAAGAGAGATGAAAAATAAGGTATAAAGTATAAGTTAATGAGCATATCATTTTTGTACATTTTCATTTATATAATCTATATTTCACATATTTTAGCAAAAAAAAAAATTGGAACCATAACAATATGGAATTCAAAATAAAGGAAAAATTCCAACAAATTTATATTTGATGATTTTAACATGAGAAATAAAATATTTCATTAAGAATTATAATTTTTTAAAGAAGAAAAGAAAAATCATTTATATTTTAATGAGTAAACTCTTCATTAACTATTTGTACATGCGATATTGTGGTAATAATTTAAATAAAAAACTAAATTGATCCAATAGCCGAAATAAAATTGACAATAGGTCTCTTGAGAATGCTCAAAGAGAGATGAAAAATAAGGTATAAAGTAATGAGCATATCATTCCTTCAAAACAAAAATGAGCATATCATTTATATAGTCTATATTTACATATTTTAGCAAGAAAAAAAATCGGAACCATAACAATATGGAACTCAAAATAAAGAGAAAATTCCAACAAATTTATATTTGATGATTTTGACATGAGAAATAAAATATTTCATTAAGAATTATAATTTTTTAAAGAAGAAAAGAAAAATTATTTACATTTTAATGAGTAAACTCTTCATTAACTATTGGTACATGTGATATTGTGGTAATAATTTAAATGAAAAGCTAAAATTTATTAAAAAATTGGTCCAACAACCGAGATAAAATTGACAATAAGTCTCTTGAGAATGTTCAAAGAGGGATGAAAAATAAGGTATAAGGTATAAGTTAACGAGCATATCATTTTCGTACATCTTTATTTATATATTCTATATTCACATATTTTAGCAAGAAAAAAAATTGGAACCATAACAATATGGAACTCAAAATAAAGAGATAATTCTAACTAATTTATATTTGATGATTTCAACATTAGAAATAAAATATTTCATTAAAAACTATAATTTTTTTAAAGAAGAAAAGAAAAATTATTTATATTTCAATGAGTGAACTCTTCATTAACTATTGGTATTAATAATTGAACATAACTTTACACCATGATTCATTGAAACCATCTGATTAAGATATGATGGTCACAAACAAACTCACAACGGTTCTCACTAAATCAGGTATGGAAGACAAAACATCAATTCAACCAATCATATGCATATGTTTTAATAACCACATAAATATTGTCATAAAGTATTAATAAATTTGAGAAAATGAATAGCTAAGATTCGACAAAAAAATTGATCGAACGGTCAAAATAAAAGTGATGATGTGATCTTTTGAGAAGGTTCAAAAGTAGATTAAAAAAGAAGGGGTTGGAATTAATTTACTGCATTATATATAACAAGATTGGTTGTGGGTTCAGTTTGAAAATATTTGAACGCATGCTTGTGTGATGTTTGGGCCGTAAGTGTTGTTTCAAACTTTGTTTCGAAATGAATGCCAGGAAAATGAGATCTCATATATACCTTAGAAATCAAGGTTCTGATAATCAAGCGGGTGATTGTAAGAAAAGATGTCAAATATCAAAATGCGTGCTCATGTCAAATAAGTGGTGTTGAGATTGTTGGTTAGTTGGGTACTGTGAGATTGTTGTGGATTTTATATTCTTCATTAATATTTATGGTATTAGTCTGCCATAAATGGGCCAAAGAAAATTTTGGACACGTCTCCTTAAGGAATTCTATCCTATATTGCACATATATATGGATACGAGTACGGGTGTCGTATCCGATACGATACGGATATGAATACGGCGATACGACATATCTCAAAAAATCTAAGATATGGATACGGCAATTTATGTATTATTTATTATTTATTATTATATTTTATATATTTAATTAATTTATATATATTTAGATATTATAATTTGATGTAGGAGATACTAAAAACTTATTATTATAGAAATATCTTGATGCAGAATATTTATTTGTTATAATTAATTAAATAATTAGATGTTTTAATCTTATTTTATTAATTTTATATATGTAATCATATGTTTTAAGAATATAGTTCTTACGTTGGAAGTATCCGTTGCGGATACGGGAAGTATCAGTGAAGTATTCGGTATTATTTTAGAATAAAATATTAGGATACGCCACGTGACATGTCCGATATGGTATTTGAGTATTAGTTACGATACGGCTGGATTTTTGAAGTATCCGCACAACATAATATTTTTGATGAAACATAAAATCAACTATGTAACGATATAGAGTTACATAGTTGATTCTATGTTTCATCAAAAATATTGTTATTCATATAATGGGTTATTTAGCAGTTAATACTGATCCGCTTCACATTCTAGCTCATTGTTTTATATTATCAAGATATAACATATCTTTATATAAACACTAGCGATACCCTCGCTCCGCTTCAGAAAAAATAGTTTTAAAAATTTTGTAAACAAAAATTGGAAATAATATGTTCAAAAAGTGGTAGTTTAATTTTTTTATGGACAAATTTATGGAAAATTTTAACAATTTTTTCTTGGTTTAACTTTCAATATAGCGCCAATTCTTAATTTCATTGTTGGGTTATAATTTTTTTAAAAGGGGAATCCAAAATCACAACGGGGTTGATAGCGACCCGGATATAATTTCTCCCGCGTTTCTATATACTATATATATTATTTTCATTTTTCACATATAGATTATTTTCATTTTTTACTTATATAACGTTTTCTATATACTTGTCGTTATACTATGATGGAAAATCCGTCATGATATATTCGGAGTCCCTTTTTAAAATTACTCATTTACCTTTATGTGTAAATTAAACAAAACACTAAAAACAAATTAATATATACTTAATACGATAAGTAAATATTTTAATTGTTTATATTAATTATCTTTTAAACCTCTTAAAAGTATATGATATCATTATTATTGTGTTGCTTATGTGATGTTATTCTTTAATTACATATTAATTACTAATTTAAATATTTTTCATTTTTAAAAAATATTAGGAGATGTATGTATTCAAAGGAATATTTTAGTGTAAACAATAGAAATTATTTTCCTAGTACATTTTATCTCATGTACTTGTGTTTCACATTAAAAATCTTGTATACATATTTTTATTCAAACAATATATATTTTAGTGTGACTCTTAGTACAATACATTACATGTATGTAATAAATACATACAAAACTTCATTTAAACAATAATAAGATTTAACTACTATGTTCAACATATATAAAAAGAATTAAATATATAAAAATATTTCTTAGTACTTTTATTAAGAAAATATTTATATATTGCTCTTCTCCAATTCTATTTCTATTCAAAAATCTTGTTGATACGAGAACTGGGGAAATATACAATATGTGGGCCCCATTAATATTTCCTAGGAAAAATATAATCGGTGAAATATTCCGTTATTATGTTTACAAAATGTAATGAATTATTTGAGTTTATTGAATGGTTTGTCACCACATAATTGAATCATATCATTTAGGGGTCCATATTTCATTTATCAGTCTTTTTTTCTGTTGTCGAAATTGCAACGGGTTGTACAAAACAATCTTAACCCATTAAATGACCCGCTTAATATATTATTACATATAAAAAATCATCGAATATCAAGGAAAATATTTATTTCATTAGTGAGGCCCAATATCTTTAACAAAACTATTTTCTGAAGCCATTTTTTTGACGGGTCAAAAATAACTCATCTGACCACCCATTTTATATTATATTATTATTATTATTATTATATTATACAAATATGTCATAAAAAATCATAAAATATTACACGTGTCAAAATTGTAGGTGAAACTGAGCTTTGTAGGTATGATAAAATAAAATAAAATTCCATTCATGAACTGATTTAACAAGCAGGCTCAGGCCAGTATTTTGTTCGGCCCAATTTTAGTAAATACTCTCGGATATGTAAATTGTATGTATGGCCCGTACAAAAATAAAAATATTTGGACCATATCATCTCCTAAGGCCTAAAATGAAGAAACTCATTTCTTGCCCCTTCCTTCCTTAAAGAGAGAGACGAAAGGAAGACTCCGCCCTTTCTTCTCAACCCTTTCAATTTAACCCTCACATTTGGAACTCCGATTTGAAGCTTTGAAGAGCAAGAAAACGGCGAATTTGAAGCTGCAATCCTGACGCTGTATCTGGTATTTGCATGATTAAATCGTATTCTTTTTTTTTTTTTTTTATGTTGATTAACTATAGAGTGAATTGGAATTTGGAATGACAAACTGTGATGTTGTATATATAGAGTATCATTCTTATTAGATCTACTAGGAAACTAAGCTTGAGATTGTAGTTTGCAATTAGGAATCATTTAGATGTTAAGTGACAATTCCGATTTAGATTTTAGTTACTAGTCCTCATTTTCATCAAAAAAAAAAAAGATTTTAGTTATTAGTCATGATTTTTTTCATGCAATTTTTGAATTTAATGTTTTGAATTTTTTTGAGAATTGATATTTTTCTGGGGTCTTTTTTCAAAATAGACCTTTGTGGGTCTTTCGAACCTGTGATCAGGTTCCTCTGGCCGGGCATGTTAGCAAGTATAATATAATAATGGGAAATTTGCAAAAAAAAAGCCCCTGCAATATACCAAAATTGCAAAAATTGAAAATTACAAAAATGGCCCTATGTTATTTCCAAAATTGCAAAAAAAAAACTACCGTCAGTTTGGAGTTAACACCGTTGGCACTAGAGGTTTATAAATTTGAAGCGTGCATTTAGAAACATCTACCATTGATTTTGCACAAATGTCGATTGATATGATTGATACGATAGACAATTACTTGTGTTGGTTGCTTATATCGTGTAAAAAGTTTTTATTTTGTTTCGGTTTTAGTTAGAGTGATTTGTGATATTTTCGAATATGCTGGCTTTGAATTGTGATATATAGTAATGAAGGTTGAATAATCCCGTAATTGAGATGAACTATATTTATTTTTAGGAAATACTTGATAGAATTTATGTTGTGGAGATATGCTATTGTGTGAGAGAGATGTGTGGTAGGTAGGGGTGTAAACGGTTTGGATACGGTTCAGATAGTGCTTTTACCATATCCGTATTCATATTATTTTTCCGGATTTGGATACGAATACGATCTGGATAGACCCGGATGCGGTTCAGATATTAAACGGATATGGATACGGTTCGGATATCTCGGATACGGATACGAATACGGACTCATTTCGGATTATTAAAACGGATATTTTAATATGTAGCATAAAAAATTGCTATATGAATAAAAAATTTAAAAGAAAAAAGTTATAGCAAGGAATAACATTAGATATATCATTATTCTACATAGTCAAAATACTACATCAATTTAATAACCGTACTAAAACAAAAATATCACTACTTTAAATAAATTAAATAAATTAGCCATACTACAAACAAATTATTACTACTCCACATATTTTAGTTTAGTCATACTACAAGCAAAACATCGTTATTCCAAAGAGAGAAAAGAAACCGTGAAGTGGCTCGTAATTTGGCGGTTAGGATTTTGTTAGATGGAGAGAGAATTAAAATATTTTTTTAAGTTGAATGTAGCGATTAAAAAAGAAGAAGATATTGTGTCCATATCCATATCCATATAAACTATCTGTATCCGTCGAATATGGATATTTTGATTCAGATATGGATATTTTGCGGATACAGTACGGTTCGAATTCGGATATTATCCGTTATGTTTACATCCCTAGTGGTAGGTTATTGAATTAGAATATTAGCTTAATAGTTAATAGAATTTCATGGCAGCGTTAATGAGTGGCTGGGGTTTAAATAGAAAGGTCGGAAAGAATTAGAAGATTTAGTTCTAAAGCAATATATATGATTAGATTAGTAAATATTAGTGAATAATAGCTATCTAGTGTACAGATCTTCAAGTGTCGTCGATCTGTCTCTCTCAGTAGATCAGGCGCTAGCAGTTCTCATGTCAAGACCCTAATTTGGGTTTGACTGGATTTGGCAGAAATTGATGAATTTTGTGATGAAATTAGAGTTCTAGGATTGGAAATGGGGGATAGAAAATGATGGAATATTTTTGTTATTTTTTGTAATGACTAGTTTTAGGCATGTGCGTTGCACATGTGTTGTATGACATTAAACAAATGTGTGTTGGGCGAGATTAATTTTTGTTAACTGCAAATAAGAATAAAGACATATAATTATTATTTTATCGTAATATATTATTATTTTGAATAAACATAAGTGTATACATTTTAACTTACAAAAAATATACATATAATTATTATTGTATATGCTTATTCACTTCTCCTCAAATTTTGGTTCCAATATCATTTGGTTTTGCTGTTCATTTAGTTAAGTTCATTTTTGTTAATTATTAGGACAATTTGATTTTTTTTTTAATTTGTCACCAAAACGGTTAGTAAACACTTTTATTTCTGAAAAAGCGAGCTACTTCGGGTTACAAATTCCAGGTATCTTTGACCCGCTTCTCCACTCAACCTTAAAACAAACAACTATCACTCTCCTAGACTAATCCCTAATCTCTATTTCTTGATCTTGTTCATTGCTTTAATCCATTTGATTTTACCGATTTGTTTCATCATGGCACACACTAAAATCGAAATCTTTGATATGTACATGCTTATAAAGAAATAGAAAAACAAATACATGCAGGAACTTTAAAAGCATGCCATTAGGGCACGTTTGATTTGTAGGACTTTTAATTAAGTGGAATACATGTTTTAATGGAAGTACTACAACATACATTTATAATTTCGACAACGCAAGTTTAGCACAGTTAATATTTAGCTAGTCTCTCAACCTTGGGTTGTTCTATTTGATGAACTATCAAAATGGTTACTTTTGAAATAAAAAGATTTACTTCATATTTGCTTAACATTAATGAAGACATTTAATTCATATTTGCATAAGTACCTTCGAATAAAAAATTTCATTCAAAATATCGTAATACTTGGGAAATAACACCCATTTTTTTAATAGAAAGAGATTTAACTTACCAATTTTTAGCTTCCTTTCATTACAACTCATAAGTAGGTATTCATAAGAGATCCCACACTAAAGACTAAACAACTAACACGCTTACACCTCTACTAAATTAACTAACCTCCAAAATTGCAATCCTACTATTTCCTAATTATAAAACCTCCATTTTGGTAGATTTCTCTAGGAACTTGTTACTAGAACTTAGATATTTTGAGATATTTCTAGAACCAATATAATTTGCAAAGCTTGAGATATTTTGAGTTGCTTTTCTATAATTTCCCATAACATGGTTGATATTTTGTTTGGCCCTATAGTTAAGTTCATGTTGCTATCCTTAACAAATCAATAGAAAATACTCTTTTAGCCTTTTTGTGCAATTACCATTATCTACGCTTATTTTTAAAAAAACATAGCTATTGGCATCTCATGAGGGAGCACCGCTCAGAATCATCTCATTCCATAACGACAGAGAGAGATTGGTCAGGACTCCCACCAGAGATGATCCATCTCATCTTGAAAAAGCTCCCAGATATCTCCGACCTCATCCGCTTCCGTGCAGTCTGTCCGCATTGGAGGTCCTCCGTTCTCCTCTCTGATCCATCCCTACGCCTCCCATGGCGCTGTTATTGGCCTAATGAATCAAGCTCGGATCTTCTGTGTCACTCTCTCTCCTGCAACAAAACATATACCATTGATGTCCCTCAATTGCGGCACGGCAAGGAGATCTGCGGAACGGTTCACCAATATATACTCCTCTTTGATCCCAGGTTTTCCTCTTTTTCTTTGGTTAATCCCCTCACGAGGAAGGAAATCCCTCTCCCTCCCCTACCTACATATGAAAGGTGGTTCTACTACACTCTGCAAATAGAACCAGACTTCTTTCGCTCTGGGGAATCCGACTACGTCGTGCTCTGTGGAAAAACTTTATTTGATAGGACCATGAGTTTTTGTAGAATCAGCGATGAGAAGTGGTCCACCATAGAAGCGAACATGAGTTACAAGTACTTCTATCACAATGGGATCTATTATGCTGACTCCATTAATGAAACAGTGGCTACAGACATCAAAACCGGTGCCGCATTATATACCATACCTCCTCCACCAAATCCAAGACCTGGCGGAAAGAGAAAGGGAAGTTTCTTGATGAAGATATCTGGAGAGTTGATAAAAGTGTTTATAGTAAACGACTGTGTTAAAATACATATGGTGGATTTTGAAACTTCTAAGAATGACATTGAAGCTTATATGCTAGATCATGACAATGGTAAACCCAGTTGGACAAAGTATGAAATCAAGGACCAGATGCTTTTCATCGCCAATTCAGGGAGTTTTGCTCTGAATGCTAATGATTTTACTGGATTCAAAGAGAAATGTTTGTATTATGAACGCTCGCATGTCAATTCAATGGGAAATGATTATATCAAGGGCCTGTACAAGCATGATATAGAGACCGGCATAACAGAAGAGTTGGTTTGCTTTCCTCGCTGTAAGAACTTATGGATTTTCCCTAATCTAATCTAGCTTTTGAGTTGTATATTTGTATCTCTTCTTGCTAATGAACTTATACGGTTATACCGTTATTTGCTTTGATTATTATCTTTTGGTTATCTTTTCTTGACTCTTAATTTATTGTAACTGTTCAGCTTGTTCTGTGTATTCACATATACCGGCATGTATCTTTTTTAGTAACAGGTGTGAATATCTTTTTTTTTTATGCCAATAAATCTACATACATTTAATGCATGCATCTATTCGAATTTATAATCATTGTGTCTTAATTTTAATGAGAGTGAGTGTGAGAGAACCAGTTTATTTTATTTGTAGCGGATAATCCGTTTTCTCTTTATATGTTTTGATATTTTCTTCTTCTTGTTCAATTTGAGGATTGGAACTAGAGGCCAAAAAATGAGATGAGAGGAGGAGCTACACACCAACTCATCCGCTATTCTTTTTATTCTTTCATTAAGATATGACACACACAAATTGTTAATAGGTTTAAATTTAGGCCATTTTTGCGTGCGTAGAGGTCGACACCGTGTATTTTTTTCCCTGATCGTTGGATTCTGTTAACAGGTTTTGTTTTTCTTATCCGTGTCATTCTTTACGTTTGATATTTCTGTTTTGTAGAGTCTACGCATGGCCTATTTGGTTAACATCTGTCCAAGTTATTTAACAGCTGTTGTTTGTTGTGTATATATTTCTTTTCTTTTTTTTCATTCTTTTACCCAGAGTTCTTTCATTTCTTCTTTATTTATTTTCTACTTTCGTTTTTGGGTATTCTGGGTTTTTCCTATCTGGTTATTTTGGCCGTCGGAGGTTGTTTTGATTTCGTCTTGTTTTTTCCCCGTTTGTCTGCCTGTCTTCCGTAATCACCAGGTATTAACCCTTTTTACCTGTTATTTTTAGATTTTAGTTTGGTGACTGGTTTTTTGAATTCAAGGGATTCTTGAGTTTGTTTATTTTAAGGTAAAGTTGTTTTCTTTTTCTTTTTCTTTTTCCAGTGATTTCTTTGTTTTCAGTTCTTAATTTGATTCTATTTTATCTTTTTCAGTTAGTTTAAGGGGAATTATTTTGTTGTAGCTTTATAAAGTATTGATTTATTGGCGAGGTGTTATCAACAATTTATTGGATTTATTGATTGAGGTAAATTTTTTATCTTTTTCTGATATTTTGTTGTCCTATTTTTTGAGTAATTTTTCAGGTTTCAGTTTTTAATGTACAAATTGCTAATTGTTATCTAATTATTTCAATTAATTTGATACTATTTTTTATTTTTCAGTTAATTTGAGAGAGGTAAGTTTGTTTTAGTTTGTTGTCAGGTATTTTTTTTCCTTGGTGGAATAATATCAAATAATTCTTGGGTTTATTAATTCAGGTAAAATTGTTGTTATTATCTGGAATTCAATTTTTTTCCCAAACAAATTTTCAAGTTTCAATTCCTTATATACAAATTGGTGATTACAATTGGTACTGTTATTTAATTAGTTTTATGTTTTTCAGTTAATTTGCTTCAACTAATTTCAGGAAAATTATTCTGTTTCAGTTTCTGACAAGGTATTGATTATCTGGAATTCCATTTTTTCTTTAAACAAATTTTCAACTTTCAATTTCTTATATACAAACTGGTGATTATAATTGGTACTGTTATTTAATTGGTTATATTTGTTTCAGTTAATTTTTCCCAACTAATTTCAGGAAAATTATTCAGTTTCAGTTTCTAACAAGGTATTGATTTCTTGGTGAAGTGCTGCTTATTGGAAATTTCCCAATTCATCTATTCAAGTTAGGTTTCCATTTTTATTTATTTATTATTTGTTTGTGTTCAAGTGGTCATTCATTTTAAAAATAGTTGAAGGTTAAATTTGTAATAACTGGATTGTTTTAGAAGTTTATTGATGTCTGTTTCTGTTATTCTACAATTTGCAGTAGATTTTGTAACTGTTTATTTCTCTGGAATACGATTTCAATATTTCTGGTTCATTGAATATAGGAATTGATGAATAATCAGTTATGGTTCTTTATTGTTTTCCTTGAAAATTTATGTTTCTTATAAGGACTGATGTTAATATTCGGTTTATGAATATGTAGTTGTTATGGTTTTTCATTGAATATAAGAATATTTGGTGTTTTTTGGTAATCTATTCAGTGATCAGAAGTTTTTAGGAAATTTCCATTGTTCATGTAATTGTTATGGTTAGTTGGGCTGTTACAGGTTTGAGTCTTTTAAATCTGTTCATTTTTATTTGATTAGTATATGTTCTTAACTTGAAAAGGAAACAGAAAATGGAGATAAATTATACCGGCTTTAATTTTTTTAACAAATGGCATATGTTGACTTCTGTGTTATACATATGCAGGTTGATTTTCAGTTGCGTTTGCTGGTTTATATATAAATCATTTTAGCTTCAAAAAAATATATATAAATCATTTGAGTTATATTACATAATTCAAAATTCCATTTCTTGGATTTTACCAACAATCCTAAATCCTGATTCTCAGATTTCTGATGTTGCTAATAATCCCGGGATTTCATTTCCCGGTTCCTTAATTTCTGAACGATAAGTGTTCCACCTCAGTTGTTCAGTTCAGTTCGTCTCTATCTCTCCATTTCATCACTCATTCATTCAACAATACAATACTAATCAAAATCAAACGTTTCCTTCTCGAACGATTAAGGAAGAATTCCCGAATCACTCGCATCTGTTCTCCATAAAAATCCATTTTGTTCAAAAAATCGTAGAAACCCATAACAATGATGCAAAGATTATCATCCGTACGGCGGGCGGCGGCATTGCTGGAGAAGCAATGGGGAAGAATCGCGCCTTTCTCTACTTCCCTTCTCTTCGACGATACCCAAAAGCAGGTTTGTTGGTGTTAATCAAGAATTTTGTTTTTATAATTGGGTTTTAGAGGATTTGATTATGTTTTACGACCCTTTTTAATTTTTTGATAGTTTAAAGAGAGTGTGCATCAGTTTGCGCAAGAACACATAGCGCCTCATGCGTCCAAAATCGATTCAACCAATCACTTTCCAAAGGTAATTTATCAATTTCGTTTCTTTTTGATGAAATTGCATTTATCAATTTCTGAATAGCAAGTTCTTTAATCTTAGTCTCACATCTAATTTTGCTTTTTTTTTTCTTCAGGATGTTAATTTGTGGAAACTCATGGGAGATTTCAGTCTGCACGGAATCACCGCCCCAGGTAAAATCAAACCTTCAATTCGAATTTTGAATTTAAATTTGGTTTTAGAACTGATTTTAATCCTTTTATTTTGATAAAAACAGAGGAATTTGGGGGAATGGGATTAGGATATATGTACCACTGTATAGCAATGGAAGAAATATCTCGCGCTTCTGGATCCGTCGGTCTTTCTTACGGGGCCCACTCAAATCTTTGCATTAATCAATTGGTACATTAATTAATTAATTATATTTTAAATATTAATTTTGTAACATTTAAAGATTGTTATTTAATTGAGGGTTTTATTTTTGTACAGGTTCGAAATGCTACACCTGCACAAAAGGAGAAATATCTGCCAAAGGTTGGAACTTTAAAAAAAGAAAATTTGTTTATTTTTTTATTTTATTATTTTTTTTATTTGGTGATAATTTGGTATTTAATATTATGTGAAGCTAATCAGTGGGGAGCATATAGGGGCGTTGGCAATGAGTGAACCTAATTGTAAATCATTCTAAACTTTAACCATTCATATTAATTTTGAATTAATTTATTATTAAAAATTATAATTAATAATATAATATTATTATTTAATAATATTTCAGCTGGGTCAGATGTGGTAAGTATGAAATGCAAAGCTGATAAAGTCGATGGAGGCTATGTGATAAACGGAAATAAAATGTGGTGCACAAATGGCCCTTCTGCTCAAACACTGGTTTTTATTATTACTTTTACTTCAATTTTATTATATATGTAATACATTTTGTGTATGATTAATTTCATTATTTGGTTTTTGCAGGTTGTTTATGCAAAAACGGACGTTTCAGCTGGATCAAAGGGAATAACTGCGTTCATAATCGAAAAAGGAATGCCAGGGTAAACTAAATTAATCCTCCATAATTAAAACCTACTTATATGCTTTTAATTATATAAAAATTATTATTCTATAAAAAATATTATTCTAATAGAAGTTCAATACTTCACAGATTTAGCACTGCACAGAAACTAGACAAACTTGGCATGCGTGGAAGCGACACGTAAGATATATTCATTAATACTCAATTGAAATTATAAAAAAAATATTAATTAAACTCATAATACATATATAGTTATAACATTTATTTTTTTTATTCAGATGCGAGCTGGTATTCGAAAACTGTTTCGTCCCGCAAGAAAACGTGTTAGGGCAGGAAGGAAAAGGCAAAATTCATCCCTCAACCCTTTCTTAATATTCTATTTTATTCAACAATATTCTCTTTTATTAGGAATTTTTTCCAAAAAAAAAAAAACTAACCTTTCCGGATAAAAAAATACCCTGACTTCATTTCACAGGAATTTTTTTGAAGGAATATAAAAAATGATAGTTTTCTTTTTATCCAAGCGAATCCAATATTCCATTTCATTCCCCAGTATTCTCTTCTATCCAACAATATTCTCTTTCATTCCCCAATATTCTCTTTTATTGACCAATATTCTATTTTACACAGGCGTTTACGTGATGATGTCAGGCCTGGACTTGGAGAGACTGGTACTAGCAGCGGGCCCGCTCGGCCTGATGCAGTCTTGTCTCGACGTGGCGATTCCTTACGTGAGACAAAGAGAGCAGTTCGGTAAACCAATCGGCGAGTTTCAGTTCATTCAGGTTTGTATTTTTAAAATGTTAAACTCTTCGCAAATTAATTATGTTTGTAATGTTTGATTTAACGGAAATTATGTTTGTTTTTAGGGGAAGTTGGCTGATATGTACACGTCTTTGCAGTCTTCCAGGTAATTGTTAATTTTCATTCTTTACAAATGATTTTACTATTTATATTAAGTTGTATATTAACTTTGTAACTTTTTAAATTTTTTTAATTTTGGGCTTTTTATTCATTTGTAACTTGCGTTTTTTTAAGCTTAGGGCTTTTGCGAGTAGTATTATACAGTTTCTTGATTGTATTTATTATGAAGTTAAGTTATTTATTAACTTTATAACTTATTTTTTTAATTTTTTTTTAATTGTAGGGCTTTTGTGTATGCAGTTGCGCGAGATTGTGATAATGGGATTGTTGACCGAAAGGTAGTTAAAAACATATATTTGTATTTATTATATTAGTAATATTATACAAACACTTTTATAACTTATTAATTTTTTAATTAATTAATTATTTTTCTTATTTTGTAGGATTGTGCAGGAGTGATTCTTCTGGCTGCAGAAAAGGCCACACAAGTCGCCCTTCAGGTAAAACAATAAAATAGTAAAAACTATTATTATAAAAATAAAAATAATAATTATAAAGCTAATACATAAATAATAAATTATTATTATTTAATTATTTCCAGGCGATACAATGTTTGGGCGGAAACGGGTACATAAACGAGTACCCAACGGGTCGGCTTTTGAGAGACGCGAAACTATTTGAAATCGGTGCGGGTACGAGTGAGGTGAGACGAATGATTATTGGCCGTGAATTATTCAAACAAGATTAGATATGTAGTATTATTATTATTATTATTATTATTATTATTATTATTATTATTATTAACTGTTTATTAGTTAACATTTGAGTTTATTCTGAACTCTGATTATTGGCCCGTAAGGCTGGCATGAGCGAGCTGAGTATAGCCTGTTTTTTAGTTGATGGTAAATAAATAAGTGAATTGTTTCTGATATCTTGTTTCTATAGCCTCTCTTTTTTTTCCTTTTTTTAATTGATGGTAAATAAATAAGTGAATTATTTCTGATATCTTGTTTTTTTTCGTATTTCTTTTTTTTTGAAAATGTGATTAATATTAAACTGTGTAGTTTCCAGTTCTTTTTTTTATTAACTTTTGCACATTGAAATTCAATACTATCCACACTATAATAGTGCAAGCAAAAAGTTTCTGAAGGATTTGTTTTCTGGGCCTTTCATCAGCATATACTCTTTTTTTTTGTTTCAATGATTATTTTTTCTGTAGACTATATTTTGGTTATATTATTTATTTTGGATGAGCATGAATTGTGTAGATTATTTTATAATCTATGTTTTTCTTCTCAAAAATGTCTGATATGAAAAGAAAGAGTAAACAGGATCTTTTGAATCAAAATCAGAGGCAAGTGTTCAATCAACAAAATCAGAGACAAGTGTACATGAATATATTTGAACAATGGATGAAATGAAAGCACAGAACTTTAAGAAACATTACAATTATAAGATTAACTCGTTGACTATTTGCAGTTTCTTACATTCTCTCTTTTTGTCAGTAATTTCATACATTATCAATTTATCATCAATTTTCTTACAACAACAAAGATAAAAAATACATTATCATCAATTTTCTTACAACCAAGATAAAAGATACACTATCATCAATTTTCTTACAACAACAAAGATAAAAAGAAAAGGGGACAAGAAAATTTCCGGTAACTCTCATAACAAACCTTTAGCATACTCCACTCTCCCCCTCTTTTCGTATCCGTAGATCAAATCATAGAGAATTATCAACCACCTTTCAAATTCCATCACACTCCTTTATTGTCATTTCATATTCCATACACACAAAAAATCAAAAATATCCCAAAAAAAATAAAAAGTATACTTCCCTTTAGTTTCTTATAACGATCCATTTCCGTAATTCGTCATATATAGGCGTCTCGAATTCGAGCCCCATTCCATCGCCTCTTTCACAGCTTTCCTCCTTTCCTCCTCCCTTTTCTCTTCATCCTCTTCTTCATCTACTTTTTCTTTTCCCTTTCTCTCAGATGTCTCGCCAATTGAAAAACTTCCGATCCGAGGGATCGACAATTGAGGGCCGGAGATTTCGCTATTTGCGTCAGGATCAGGCGGTTGGGTGAGATAATTTAGAGCAACACAAACATCAGTCATTAATGGACGAGATGTTGCCTCTTCTTGGAGACACATAACAGCCACTGCGATCGCCTGGTTGAGTCCTTTCTCTGGAAAGTCTCCCCTCAGAAGCGGGTCTGCTAAGTCTTTATATCTTTGCGGATCCTTGAACATCGGTTGCGCCTGCACCATGAAATCAAAATTAATCAAATATTATTATAAGAGAGACATACTCATTCAATATACTCAGACCCAATATATATGGCCCAATATGTACAAACATTGGACATGCATACCACTACAGTTGTTTCAGAAGAAAAAATAATGATAGGTACGTACCCAAGTGACTAAAACTTGTTCATCGGTCGGCCTAGTGTTATCAACAGCCCTTCGTCCAGTAATCAGCTCTAGCATAACAACTCCAAAACTATATACATCTGATTTAGAAGTAAGTTGACCTGTACGAATATATTCCGGTGCACAATACCCATATGTGCCCATGACACGAGACGTGACAATATCATTTTCCCCCATCGGTCCGAGCTTGGCCAGTCCGAAGTCTGAAAGCTTAGGGTTGTATTCTTCATCAAGTAATATGTTGGAACATTTAAGGTCACGATATATGACTGGTGGGTTTGCCTTCTCATGAAGGTATTCTAGCCCCAATGCCGCGCCGAAAGCAATTTTCATCCTTGTGTACCAGCTCAGCGGTTCTTGATACGGTGCAATATCTGTCGCAATACAAGAATTGTTCAATATTTTTTATTGTTCTTATTAAAATGACGATTTTTTTGTAAAATTATTACGTACCGAGTAAAAGGGTGTCGAGAGAACCCATACGCATGTACTCGTACACCAAAAGCCTCTGATTTCCATCGGCACAATAGCCGACGAGATTCACCAAATTCGGGTGGTGAAGGAGGCTCAGCATTAAAACTTCGACTAGAAACTCTTTGTTGCCTTGCAGTCCGTTCTTGTCCAATTGTTTCACCGCCACAATCTAAAAAATAAAACATTAAAGTTAGGATTTCTTTTTACCAACAATTAGAAGGAACAAATTAGTTTTTTTTATATATTGGGGGAATAATTAGATTACCTGGCCAGATCTAGTTAGGCCTTTGTAGACCCTTCCGAACCCGCCTTCACCGAGCAAGCAATCTTGTCGGAAATTTTTGGTGGCATTCGCCAGCTCGCGAAATGTAAATGCTTTTGCCGTGATGTTTCCATTTTCGTGTTCAAATCTACTGCTCGCATTTCGTGACATAATCCTTTTCGATAGACTTCCTGTATATATATAGATTTAATTACTTAATATTTAATATTTTGAGGAAATTCTTATGATTTCTGTTAATTATTGCCTACAAAAATAAAAAATAAAACAATGATATTACCATTGTTTGGATGAAAATCATAATCGTTTTTTGAGATGGCAATGGGCCTTGAATTGATCGACTCCCCCTCAGATGAGAAACAAGAAAAACATCTCATCATCTTCATTTTGCCCGCCTTATTGTTTCGTTTTCTCTCAATTATCTCAGCCTTTATTTATATTGGATGATTTTAAGCCGAACAAAATAGTTTCAAAAATAGAAAATTTCTTATTAGGTTGGATATTCCTTCAGACAA
Organism: Juncus inflexus; assembly: GCA_024447665.1. NCBI lineage: Eukaryota > Viridiplantae > Streptophyta > Magnoliopsida > Poales > Juncaceae > Juncus > Juncus inflexus. The sequence continues at coordinate 2,613,858 of JAJHPC010000014.1, read as the reverse complement.
GAAATTATTCAGTTCGATAGACTAGGAGTAAAATGAACTGGATGATGAATATGTTATGTGATGATGAAAATATGAGGGAATTATGTAAGCCAGGTTTATCAGACAAGAAGTGGAGATAGAGGAAAAAGGAAAACGGTTGAGATTGTTTGATTGGTAATTTTTTTGTATCAAATTGTTTGTTTGGTTATTATTATTAAAAAGGGGATATGTAAATAGACATGGTCTACTATATATTTGGTTAACTCAACTATTGATACGTTTAGTTTGTTTCAAGAGGCAATTTTTGTCTGTTAATCACTTAATATACGGAGTACGGATTAAAAGGCAGGTTTCTGCATGAGAAAGTTTGTAGAGAAATTTGATTCTTTGGTATCTATGAACATGAAGTAACAAAATTATTTCCAGAAATAGAAAATAGGTATGAATTAGTGGAAGCAAAATCCATAACATTACAAGATATTTAGCTAATGACTACGATTTACAACTCATTATCCCAAAAAAAAAAATGATTTTCTTTTATTTTTTTCGTTTCTCTAGTAATCAACCACTTGTTACTAAGAAAATGGTTGCATTTGTTAATGTCATGAATGTTTTTATTAAAATTAATATTATATAATTCTATATTTTGAACGATTTACAGAGACAGTCAAGTAGATTAAAAATTAACCTTTGCCTATCCAAAAGTTTCAAGGGATAGTTTCATATTTGCCATTAAAAAAATCAAAATATCATATTTGTCATTACAAAAACTTCAAAATATCATATTTGCCATTACAAAACTTAAACTATCATATTTGTCATTCCAAATTTAAAATCTTTCAAATTTATTCAAAACTTAAAACCATCAATCTTTTTCCGTTAAAACTAACTGTCAATTCTTATAATTACTATTTTATCCCTAAACGTATTTCATCAAGTAAATTATAATTATAGTTAATTTGATTGAGGTATTTCAAAATTATCTCCCCCTCTTTATTCAAGATTTAGATCCACATATACAAATAAAGATTTTTTTTCATTTTTCTAATGTAAAGTCATAATTTAATATGAGAACAAAATATATTCAAAAGAAGAATCAATTATTCCAATTCCATTGAGTTTTGGAATAATTATTTTTGAAGAGAAAAAGTGAACAAAGAGAATATATTATCTTTATAGATAAAATAACGTTGTGAGAAGAAGTGGTGAAAATGGAGACGAGAGTTTAAGTTGAAAGGATAATATGTATATTTGCTTGTGACGAAAAAATAAAAGGACATTTTGGTCATATTTAATAAAACTTAATGAAAGGTTAATGGTTTTGGATATATTTGATATACTTGAAGTTTTAAAAGGGTAAATTTGATATTTTGTGTTTTGTAATGGCAAGATATTTTTAAGTTTATTTAATAGCAAATATGATATTTTAAGTTTTTACAATGGCAAATATGATATTTAAAGTTTTTGTAATGGCAAATATGACAATATAATTTTTACGATAGCAAATATGATATTTTAAGTTTTTCTAATGGCAAATGCCGCAAATATGATATTGGACTACTGTTGAACATGAATTCTTTCAAATATTTTGTTGTGTTGGTGCAATAAAGAAGCCTAGTCTTAAAGAATATATGGCCCAGTTTGTATTTATAAATATTAGTCTCAATTTATGAGTATGAATCCTTAGAATTATTCGGCCTAATCTATGAGTTATTGGACTTGAATTTAACCCAATTTTTTGGGTACAAGTACAACTGTACCCAAAATAAAAATAACAAAATAACTCACAACTCACTTTACATAATCCATCTCCTTTTCATCTTCATTTTTATCAAACCGAACTCATATATTTTGGATTTTGTGTAAATATTGGATGGGTTAGATAATTATATTTGATTTTGCTAGCTCTACTCTATATCTGATTTGGATTCATAATCTCAAAACAAGTGTTATATTTCTGGGTGCTACCTTATGATATATCTCCCTCTAAAATTCACCCTAGTATCCATTTTTCTGTCGGCATTCCATTAATATTGAATTCATTTATCCTGCAAAATGAATGAGAAATCAAATAGTTCCATACTTCTCTGCCCAACATATCTCATTCCAACTTCCAGAATCATAACGGCTATATGATGGTCAATCATAATGCACCAAAAATGCATTTAATTATCACCAACGATTTTCTTGCAATTTATGACCCACCCAAAAAAGAATAAAGCAAATAATCAACCATGTTACTTTTTAAGTGTAAAACTTTTTAATCCACTTATCTTTTCGTGCCTACATCCTTGACCTTTAGTAACTTCGGATTCGTGCCTACAAAATTTGATTGAAGGCCCAATCAAGCTTCAAATTAAGTGCCAATTAATCTTCTGTTTTACAAGTAATTTCAATTTTTTGTTGGTCCATTGAGATTTAGTCCAGCCTCAAAGATCCATCTACATAACAATTCAAGATAAATAGAATATGATGATAAATCGGTACTAATATGTATCGATAGCCCAACCGAAATTAATTGAGTGGAAACGATATCTCATTCCTTGTTCTTTTCAGCCTTTATTATACTTCAGATCACTGCTAACTGTTTTGTTAGGTATATATCGTTTGTTTTGTTATGTCGATGTATATTGACATCAAAAGATTCAAAACTGCTTACAGATTTGATATTTGATGTTTCATGTACAAAATTCAATAACCCATAAAAATATACATATTGGATACTATTTTATAGAAAACCATAAAACCTACAACAAACAACAAAATTCCCAGCAAATGAATCAATCAATAAATAATAACCAAATAATAAACCACCACGCCTAGTTATAACAAAACATCAATCTATATATGTATACATCCTATTTTACCATACTAAACCCCCAAAAAATATCCAATCCAATTCTCAATTTCACACTATCTCATCCCCTCCTTTTCTTCCCCCACCTCTAAGTGTACTTGTCAAAGAAGAAGAAGACGAAGAAGATGATGACAAATTAAGCCCAACAATGGCGTTGTAATCCGAAACACTATCTTGCAAACTTAGTAACAATTGATGATTAATGCTAAAACTCATTGACGGCCTTGTTGTGGGCACAAAAGGTGGATCCGCTTCTCCGCTCAGCATCTGCACTACTTGTCGCATTCCAGGTCTCAAACCCGGATCGGGACTCGAACAAGCCAACCCGACCAATAAAACGCGTCTCATTTCGCCTTCCTCATAGTCACCTTCTAATCTCCTATAATTGAACAAAAAAAATTTTAAGTCAAAAACAGTGATTCAATCTACATTAAATTACTAATAAGTATATAACTAACCCTAATTTCTATCTCATATAAGGTAAGACTAATTGTCTTCAATTATGGAATGTACAAGCAACTGCATCTATTATAACTACTCATAATTATTGTTTTGTTACCTATCAACTGTGTCGAGAATTCTTCCTTCGCCATGCAACCGCCAGACCCATTCAGCCAGATTGACATTATTCTTGCTGTCAATGGGTCGGCGGCCGCAGGCAACCTCCAAAATAACCGCGCCGAAACTAAAAGTATCCGTCATTTCAGTCGCTCGTCCCGTCTGAAGATATTCCGGCGCGAGGTAACCCATTGTGCCAGCTGTCACCGTGGCATCTGGCGATTTATCATGCTCGGTTTGTCGTGCCAGACCGAAATCCCCCAAACGTGCATGGTAACCCTCATCTAGCATTACATTGCTCGACTTTACATCCCTATGTATCACCTGTAAGTCATTAAATTAAAGTTAAGACCCTAAACAAGCATTTTTGCATCTTAAATTGTGCTTAAACATTATTATGATAAATGATAATTTAAATTGGGCTTAAACATAAGGTCGAGAGATAAACTACTTACTTGTCTTTCGCACTCACGGTGGAGATAAGCCAAGGCAGAAGCGACACCAATCAGTATCCTCTTGCGATGGCGCCACATCAGCGGCGGCGCGTCAGAGTCAAAAAGCGCCTTGTCAAGGCTTCCATGTAACATATAATCATAAACCAAAAGAATCTCTCCTTTCTCACAACACCAACCTTGTAGCCTCACGAGATTCCTATGCCTCAAACCCGCAATAATAGACAGCTCCGACAAAAACTCCGCTCTTCCTTGCACTCCACTCTTTGAATTCGAATTCGAACTTGCATTTTGGATGCATCTTTTTACCGCCACAATCGCCCCTGTTTCCGGAATAATTCCCTTGTAAACTGTGCCGAATGCTCCATGACCGATTATGCGAGACGAGTCCAACCCTCGCGTGGCGACGCTCAGCTCGCGATACGTGAAGACTCTCGGCGCGTTGATTATCTCCGAAGCGGCTGTTAACTCCTCCGTTTTTTTGCGGTATTTCGCGCGTCGGAGGAAAATCCAAAACGCGAATCCGGCGAAGGAGGCCAGCACGACGGCGCCAGCTGTCGCCACCCCAGCGACGGCGCCTTGCTGTCGCTGTTTGGTGGAAGAAGGGGCGGGTTGTGAGGTGGGGTTGATTTGAGATGGGCCTGATGCGATGGAGACGGAGGGGCCGAGTTGCTGAGGTGGCGGTTGACTGGCAGGTGGCGATGGTGTGGTGATGATCGGACTGGTGTTGGTACTATCGGCCGGTGGTTGCGGAACAGGGGAAGGGGCGGTGGAGTTTGGAGAGGGTGAGAGAGAAGAGAAGCTCCACCATTCGATGCTGTGGATTTCTGTACTTGCCTGAGTGGAAGCTGAGAAGCCGACGAAGGCCTCGTCATCCGTGTACTTGGTAAGATCTAGTGGGAAGGAGAGGATTGGATCAGCTGGACGAAGAGCAGAGTAAGAAATGAAGATTTGTAAACTTCCTTTCTTTGTGTATTCAATCCAAGCGTTTATCAGCCGGCCCGACTTCAAATCGATTCCGGCGGTTTCCAAATCGGCGACTTTGGCCGAAACCATGCTGCCCAAATCAACCCCAATGTGATTGGCGTTTACATCTTCAAATTGCTCATCCATTAGAGTGTCAAATTCAACAGCGAAGCGCGAGCCGGATTCGGAAGAAGAATTTAAGAACCCAAGATACGGGCCTGAGTCCCCAATTGAGAGGTCATCAGGGGAGAGAAGAAAGGCCAATCCGCCTCCGATGGAGGACGGATTGAGCGTTGCAATGGAGAAGGAGAAGAATGTGGAGAACGGTAATGGGTCGCCGGTTAACTTGTCCCGGAGCTGTACCGGGTCCGAGTAGAGCGCCCGGCCCGCGCCGGAAAACGGTACCGGTAAATCGCGCGTGAGATGAATGCTTCCGTTCTTCAAATGGGCGTCGCCCAAGAGTTTTAGACTGCCCAATGTCAGCGAATCAAAGTCGAATTTTATACAGGCCACTCTTACCACAATCAATTGAAAGATGAAGAACACTGCATAGAGAACTAATTTGGGGTCGAGTTTTCTAACCATTGTTGCTAAATGCTAGTGTGGAATGTGGGTTTCCATTGATGAGCAAGTAGAGAGAGAGAGAAAGAAGAGAGGTGGAGTAGAAGAAGAACTCTTTAGAGTGATTTTTTACTTGAGAAGGAAGGTAGGTGAAGGAGAAAAGAGAGGAGAAAGTATCGGAGTGAGGACACGTATCCAGTTGCAACGGTAAAATGGGCAGAAAGAAAGAAAGGAGAAAGTGGGAACAATAAGATGAACATGCACTTCACTAGCAAAACAGAGAACTAGAGATCTCCATTTCTGTTTATTTGTTTTTCTCTCTCAATTCTCCTCTGTTAACTGCAGAATGGAGGTGATTGATGATTGTGTGTAATTTGGTTGTTGAGAAAAGGGCACTAAACTAATTATTCTTTCTGATTGGCTTTTTGTTTGCATAATTGCATTTGCATCTGCTTTGAGATTCAGTGGAGCATAATTGAAATGAAATGTTCTTTTTGGACAAAAGATACAATTTTCGCTCTTCTTTATTTTCCTTTTTTTTTTCTTAAAAAATACTGTTGTGGCATAATAATGAAGGAATTTTCTGACTGTAATTTTGATTGTTGAAGACTGACTTAGTCTGTAGTTTGCTTGATCCAAAGCATTCATCATTAAGTGATGCCCTCTGCCCTCTTAAATCTCAAATCTGGTTTGACTAAGTAAAACATATGTATTTTATAATAGTATATAAACATAAGTATTTTATAATAGTATATGTTAATACGTGGAGCGTGGAGAGCGGGTTGTATTGTGATTTGTGAAGATAAGCCAAAATTTTTATTAAATAAGAACTTAATTTTTTTCAAGTACTATTGTTAAGCGTAAGCCATGTGACCAGGTCATAAATCCTATAATATTGCATATATACTTCATTTTTAATGGATAAGTTCAAATTTTATTTATATTAATTAAGTGTAGCTGACAGTGGACTCGTGTTATGCTTTCAGCGAGGGCCCAATACTTTTCTTAAGCCAATTAATTTGACAGACTTACAAAAAGAAAAAGATAAAAAGATAAAATAAAAAGAAAGTGTGAAAAGTATATCTATTTACAATAAAAAAAGAAGAAGAAAAAAGGTGAGGAAAGTTTGGTGAATGTTTAGTCACGGGAGAATACAGAATGCTTGCCAGAACTGGCAACAAACAATGCTGGATGGAATTCTGAGCCTCACTGCTTTTTCACATGAGGGAAAAGAATTTTGTGTTCTTTTTTTTGTACTATTCTTCTTGATTCTTGCTTTTTAGTTTAGCTTCTGTTTTTTGCAGAAAGATTAGAAAATCTTTGATTTTTAAACAAGTTTTCATGGTTTTTATCGATCAATGAATCAATCTATGCCCGTGAAGCAAGACCAGATAACAGAACAATGGGCCTGTTGAGTCATGTGTATGATCCAGTAAAAGCAGTGGAAAAATGTACTACTCTTATCTCTATTTTGTACTTATAAAAGGATATTAGGGCTGTTAATTTGTCATGTTACTTAGTCTAATTGAGTAATTACTTATTTTGAAAGGTTCAGACGAATAGTGGAGATTGGTGAGCCTAGTTCCTAATTGGCCCCCACAACTGACAACAAAATTATAAAAGATTGACAGAAAAATCTAATAAATGAACATGCAACAAATGAAAAATATCAAGAGAATGTGCCGTTGCTTGCTCCTTGGAACAATCCTCAAACTATTTCATACATTATCTTTTTACTATACTATATCTTTATATCCTTTTCCTGAAATTAAAATATTATCCTCTCCTATATCTAAATGCAATACGCTTTTTGAAGGAGCTCCCATTGGAACGGTTAGTATACATGTCACGACAAGAATCCTCTAGTTTTTTTAGGATTCCTTTGTTTTCTCTAGTAAGGTTTTCTATACTACATAATTTTATGCCTTTGTGTGTCTTCTTGTTTTTATAAGGAAAAACCACTTGTGTGGAGTTTTCAACTAACTATTCAATGTCTAATAAATTTACGGAAGTATTACTTTTTTTAGGAAATTTTTTTAGTGATAATATGAAAAATATTAAATTGTTTGAATCATTACTATAGTTTTAATATAATCTTGAAGTAAACTTCTTATGGTTATTATATTCTTATTTTTGGCTTTTCCTACTATAATAATTTGTGATAAGATTATATAGTTAATAGTTTCAAGAGAAAAAAAGATTGACTGACTTTGTGGTCAGATATCACCACACCAATCAAAATGTTATGAATTCAATACTCAGTAAAAACGATTTTCTTTGAAAAATATATGAGGGGCATATGAGCTCATTCTATTAAAAAATGCTAAGCAATATCGTCTGTACTTTTCCCTCGTTTTTTTTCCCTTCAAAAAAACATACGATAGATGTTTAACTTCAACGGTAAATGAAACAATCTAATTTTGAAATAAGAAATTATCAACTATTACATTTCATTTATTGATGTTAGTTCCATAAAAAGTACTATGGAGTCATGCATAAGATCTTATCCTAGCAATTAATTTTAAGCATTGGGTTTTTTTTTTTGGGGGGGGTGGAGCTGATGAGTGATGATGGTACCCTAACTTACAGGTATAAATAAAAGCAATTCTTTCCAATTGCATTGGTGGGTCTCAAAGTCCGGCCCCTCCTCTATGCTTCGCATTTTTCGGTTCATCCATCAATAATACAAGGAGTCAAGGACGAGCCTTTCTTTGTGTGCAATGCAAGATTTCCAAATCGAATATATGTATATGTATAGATAGACCATAAGGTGTCTAGGGCCCTACTTATTCATATATGTTAGATTTTGTCTAGTATAATAAGTCCCAACATATGGCTAAATTATATGTTTTGGAGGTAAACATATATATTTTTTTCCTTTTCAATATGTCAAAGCTTCATAGTCGCTTTTAATTGAATTGAATTTACTCCAATTTCACTTTCATTATTTAATATCAATGAAATTTGAATTCATAAGATATGGTTTTTGATGCAATATATTCAACTAAGCAAGTTATGAATTAGAAATTATCATAATGGATTGTATAATGTTTAATTATGATAATTTGCAAGAAAAAAAAAAAGAAAAAAAAAAAAAGCCTCCTACATTATGCTGAAATTTAAAAAAAGGAGAAATTGTATTATTATAAATTGCAAAAAGAAGCCTCTATGTTATTGCTAAATTGCACAAAAAAAAAAAAATCCTATCTTTAGTTATGAGTTAACAATGTAAGTTATATTTTCAATAATGCACGATTTTTTTTTTGCAAATATCTCTTTAATTATTTATTATTTATATTATTAAAATTTTAATACATCCTGTAATATTGCTGGATATTCTGAAATTTGGATAATATCTAAAATGAATAACTATTCTACAATTTGTCATGATGCTTAGGCTTTGTGTTGCATACATATTTAAGCTCAAGGACAAAATGGGGAAAAAAACATGGAAGAAGAGACGAGTTCTGTTGCAACTTGCACCGATCTAAACTTATGCAGACATTTGTATATAACTCCAATAATAATTCCAGAAAGTTAGCTGGAACTATGTATGTAATCCTAATCCATGACTTGGTCATAGAATGAACCAAACATTTCCAGCACAGCCTCATTAATTTCTCAGGGAAATTCCACCTCAGCTTTTGTCTCTTTAGTAATGGATATTTTGAATTTTGATTTTGTTTTCTTATCCGTAAAATGCTTAGTAATGGATATGGCAGAAAAAGGAATTTATGTTACCAATTGCAAAAATGGTCCCATCAATTTCCAAACGAAAATAAAAAGTGGCCTTGAAATGTCAGAATTAACCCGTCATTTAAGTTGGCTTGGCCCAGCAAGAGGAAAAATTTATTAGTCTATTAAAATCTTTTGGTCTCAGTTATATTTCATTAAGATATAAGGCCCAAGTTTAAAATCCCAACATATCAATCATAGTTAATTTATTTAAAATACTTACCCACAACAATTCAAAACCAGCTTCTCAAGACAACGGGCCGATGATAGAGCCCATGATCTAAGATAATGGTTACATTAATTTGGACAAATTCAGACTGTTAAATTTGCATCCATGTATGGCCCAACTGTGTAAACAGTAAGCACTTTATATTTTTGAGGCAAAGCTTAACTGTATAAACACTTGTAACAACTTGTAAAATTTTGATGACTTTTATGGAGTCCTAAGTTGAAATTATAGCACACTTTTCAGAAGAAGCATAGAAGACCTTTGGTTTGTGCAGTTTTTCTTCAACACCAGATAAAGACGGCACCATATCTTTGTGTAATTTTTACAAGGCAAAGGCTTAAAACCTTTAAATGTTTTGTCTCGTGCTTGTCTCACCCACTTGTAACAGTAAGACCGTTCTGTTCTTATTATTCTTAATTAAACAAATGTAGGATCCAATGCTATTTCGTTGACCTAACTTCGAAGTTTATACATATGATATTACTAGCTTAATATTTTCTTATTGTGGTTTCTTACTACTGTCTAGGTTGTGGAAATAATTTTTATAATGAGTCAAGTCTACATTACATTGACTGAAACAGTTTGAATACAAGTATCATAATTTTGAATCAACTGTTTTCTGATCTTCAAATATAATAGAGTTTCATAATATAACCAGAAATGTTATTTTATATTCTTTAGTAAAATATTGATGGATAAAGGAGCTACCAAATTCATTTTTAAAATTCTTGTGTTGTTAAGGAACTGTCACTCATGAATCATGATACAAAGAGGGGCATTGGGATCTAAAATCCAGAGAAAATGTACAATTTTATTTTCAGTTTTGTAGCAGAGACAATGGCTTAAATTATTGTACATGGCAGACTGGTATGTTCTAGCCCCACCTTCATGTCTACATGTATAAGTCGGTTTCAGTTCATAATTCAAAACAGTTGGATCAAATTATATTCATATGTCATCAATATAAATTATTCAATTGCTTCAATCATTTAATATAATCCACAACAAACATTCGCTAAAAGGTCCTTTGATTATCTTAAATTTCCCCACAAAGATGACAGATCATGCTTCTAATTAGTCCTAAAATCGAATAGTCATACCATTTTTCTAATTTTTATTCACTGTTATAGTTTTTGACACACATTTGTACGAGAGACAATAAAAAGAGGATACTAGCAATTAACAAACACAAGATTAGTCCATGTGAATCAAAAAATTATAAATTCAAATTTTAATAAACACAATTTTATTTAGCACATATTCGATTGGCAAAGTCTTTTCGTTCCATCAAATGGTTGAATCTCGGAAAAAACACAAGATTAACATTAAACAAATTTAAAATTACAAGAATCAAAATTAAAATAATCAGTGATGGTACAATTGGAAATTGAATTAGTGGGGTAGATAAGCATGTGAAATTTGATGGGGGCAATGCAATGAATTATGAAAAGGTTTTTTGAGGTGAGGTGAGAAATCGGATTGATTGAACTTACATGTCAGATTTGCCTCGTGATATTGCCTACCATACCTTGTCACCAAATAACCATCAATCAATGAGGTATGTATGATTATAATAGTTTAAATATGAATACTTGCCTTAGTAATAGAGACTTTGTGTGACATAATTTCAAAGTTATTTCTACAATTTATTGATTTTTAATGCATAATTTGTGGAGATTTTATTTAGCTAGTTATTACCATTAATTACAATTAAGATTCAAGCATATGGACGACAAGTCCACAGCCCAATTGCCCATACCACATGCCCTACGTACAAAATACAAGCTATTCTGATTTAATCTAATTAAAGCCATTCAATAATTTCAATATTTAAAAGAAATAAAATGATTTAATAGTCTCTGACCACTGACATGCATCTCTCTCCATCCGTCTCCCCATATTTGATATAAATATTTGGTACAAAATGTAAACATTAATAGTAATTAAAAATTGAAAGAACCTCCAATGCTGATTCACCCACTCGTGCATCTGTTCTTTTTTCTTACCCTTATTTTAATAATGATGAATTACCTCAGTAAATATAATAAACCTACATCAGCATGCATTAATACAAGAGCCCTATGTTTATTTCCACATTTCAGATCCTCTCCATTGTAAAGAGCTCCGGTGCTCCTTTGTTTTGCAAGCTCTATATAGCATGAGCTTGTTATTGACAAATGACATAATTGAATATAATTTAGTTGAAAAAAATGATTGTTTATAAATTTAACTTAAATCCGCAAATGTGATAGTTTTTATAAGAATTCATTCATATTATAGTGTTATGGTAATATGATGATATTCTTTTAGAGTATATATATTTAGGTTAATTTGTGTAAATATATTTGGTGCAGTTCGAAAAATATCGCTTGTCATACAAGAAATTCTAATGATTCATAGCTCAGATGGTAGAATGGGATGTTTGTGACTCTAGATTTTTGTGAGTTCAAATTTATTGACACCATCTTTATTTATTTAAACAAGTGTGCAATGTAACATCGGTTGTCCTAAAAAATGTGTATTTTGTATTTAACTGTATTAAAAATGTTGATAAATTTTGTGTATTTTATTTATTTATGCGATTGGTAATATGTCTACTTGTATCTTATGTATATTAGAATAACGTCATCATAATAAAATGTATATGCATATAATCATAAAATATCATTTCGTGAATCACATGCAGATAAGCATTTTATTCAAACAAAATAATCTTCTTAAAATGTAAAATGTTCAAACAATAATCATGTATTTTTTTGTATAACTAGATATGAAACTTTATTCAAATTACTGTTTTATTCTCATCAAATTCAAACAGTGTTTTAAATGTCGAAACATCGGACCGCGTAAGAAAACTCACCGACTAGTTATATGGTTACTAATCAGAAGCATCGGCCAATGTCATATTTTACTTTCAGAATTTTTTTTCCAAATAATATATAACAAATTATCAATACTATTTTTTAAATTTAAAATCTAACAACAATAAAATATAAACATATAAACAGTGTCGGCTGCGCCGATAAAATATAAATTAATTTTGGAATGAGCTGCGAAAACAAAAATATTTTTTATTATGTCGCCAAAATCAGTCAAAATATTGGACAAAGTTAATCAAAAGTCAGATTGACCGATTTTTTTAATTTACATGACAATGAAAAATTGACATCCAACTAATCAATTACTTATTATGCCACATATCCGCTACATTTAAAACATTGAATTCAAAAAATAATCATATTTTTCCTAGAATAAATCCCAAAATTGCCATCAAAGTAAACTAAATCTCTATTTCCTCAAACTGGAGAGAATTCTTCAGTATAGTAAAGACCTGCCCCACTTGCCATCTTTCTTATCCTCTGTAGACAAAAACCAGTCCAGTAAGCCAAACAGAGAGAGCGTGCACACTGAAAGAAACAGCACAAACTCACTGCTCACCAAACCGAGACAACATTTAATGCCTCCCTCTTCTTCACCTTCTCATTCTTCTTCGCCCATTTAAACCACACCAACAAACCACCACCAGCTCCACCGGAGCCGGCCAGGCCAGCCATGATGACGCCACGCTCCGTCGCCGTCGCCTCCAGTCCCGGCCGTGAGAAGCTCCCGGCCCCGCCTGGCCTTGCCAGGTTGCTCATACGCAAAACTCGGAGCCGTTCGGTTGCGCGTGCTAGCCCCATGTTTGGTGTACGGAGCCGGAGTGTTGGGCCGACTGGCCGGAGTAATGAGGGTCAAGGGGAGGAGCCATCGTCGCCTAAAGTCACTTGCATTGGTCAGGTACGGATCAGAACCGGTACGAAGGGGAAGAAGAAGAAGAGGGGGAAGAGTAAGCCAGTGAAGTGCAGGTGTTTAAACAGAGCGTTATTTTGCTGCGTGGTTTGTGAGGGGAATAAGAAAAAGAAGAAGAAGAAGAAAAGAGATGAAAGGATTACAAGATGTCTTTGGCCTTGTTGGGGGAGGGGATGTTGTACAATGAAGAGTGATCATCAAAGCAAAAATAGTAAAACAAATGAGGTCAAAATACATGAGGCGGATCGAGCTACAGCGCCGCCGTTAATGGCCCGGCATTCGAATTTCTCTGAAGAACCTGGTCGGTTTTCCAATTTCAATGACGAGCCAGGTCGGTACTCTAATTTTTCTGATGAACCGGCCCGCACATCGAACTATGGTCGCCGGTCGTTTGTGGGCCGAGGTGAAATATCAGATCAAGAAGAAGAAGATGAGGAAGAAGGAAAAGGAAAAGAGAAGGGTGAAGAGCCATTGGAGGAGAAAGAGTTGGTTTCATCTGCTACAACTACTCCACCTAAAAACGCACTTTTCCTCATGAGATGTCGATCAGCGCCTCAACACCACAATCGCTTCGCTCCGTCTCCGAACATCGCCATTGAAGAGACAACAGAGGTGAAACTGAAACCAGCAGACGAAAACATAGGACTCGAAACAACAGAGGAAAATGAAACGGAGGAGAAGATCAGAGTGGAGACCGAGAAACTAACGGAAGAAAAGGAAGTAGAAACAGAGGAAGAGGAAGAGGAAGAGGAAGAAGAGGAGGAAGAAGAGGAGGAAATGAGATGCTCTTCAGCAAGGCCATTAGTGCTGACCAGATGCAAATCGGAGCCGGCGAGTAAGGGAGAGAAGATTATCGGTCCGGCCGGGCCGGAGACGGCGTCAACGTCATGCTTTTGGGCCCATACTGGCAGTGGCAGTAGACAGAAGAAAATAGGAGCCATTAATGGCCTTGAACAGAGAACTCCATCACCTCTGCCTACTCATTGAGTACTATTGTTTCATTTTTATGTTGTTTTTTTGTTTCTGTTTTTGTTTCGGTTTTTGGTTTATGTGTGTGTAGTTTTTTGTTTGTTTGGTTAAATAGAATCATAGATTTTTCATTTTTCTGTGTGCAATATTTATCTTTCGTGCCTGTTGTTTTTCATTTGATCTTGAAATCTTGTGATGTTTCTGTTGTCAAATTATACAAGAATGAAAGGGGTTGTGTTGTGATTCTGTGGAGCTTTTTTTGGGTCTGAAAGTTTGGTTAGTTTTATGTTTGACCTCGTGTGATTGTATGTTTGTTTAAAGATTTAATTTCTTGAGATCTACTCTCGAGGTGGAATCAGAATCTGAAGGAGACAAATGATGTATTTGTGGTGCGTGTGACCGTACAACTCGAACTTAGAGGTCTCTTCCATATGTCATGCTCTCAGATTATTAGATTAGTAGACCTACACTACTTGTTTAGTTTAATATTTTGTAGGTAGGAATAGTCTTGTTTAATTATTTTGATAAGATAGTTTAGATTAGATTAGAAATCCCCAACTCAAATCAGATCCCCCATTTTAGATTTGGGCTGGCTTCTCCTCTCCTGCACAGTTGATAGTTCTACAATCTGTGTGATGGGTCATTTTCATTTGATAGGATATTTTGTCCCAGATAAATTCCTATTATATATATCCAAAATTGACCTAAAAATGATTGGAGTTGGATTATTGATTTGCTTGGTTTGCACAAATGTCTAAACAGTTGAAAAAATAAAATAAAATCGAACTTCAAAAATCACTGACAGAGATTCAACTCCAATCTTGGAACTATTCCTAAATATAATGATGAGGGCTGGACAAATTAAATTGATTTGATTTCTCAATGAATAAATTATTCTATTTTTACATGATTTGATCCATCAAAATCTGCTTAGCCAACTGTTGGAGCCGTCTAAGCTCAATAAGCCCAAAGTGACCTAATGCGAGGGGCCAAGACCATGAAGACAAAAACAGTTTCATAAAAAAGAAGTTTACTCACATTTTCTGCATGGGGAACAAAAAAGTGCCCTACTTTCTAATACAAAGGAGAAAATAACCTATACTAAATGAAAATCATCATCATGATAATCCATCTTATTAATAGAATAAAATATTGAAGGAAATCAACCATCCTTTGGGCTCACCATACAAAAAGCTCAAGACTATCTCCTTTTAAAGAGAAGAATCAAAGATCCGACCATTAAATTCATTATGAGAAGCTTGAATGCTGAAGCAGATGCGTTGGCAAATTTGGGGAGGGTGTTATATGTGAACTATGTAGATACCAGATTGCTGCCTTTACTGAGATATTTCTAAAAAAATGGAGGCAAAGATATGGAAGATTGAAGATGAATCTGAAACTTATTTTCGATGTTGTGCTTATTGTGGAGCTTTTAGAACTAGTCTGTGACTGTCGAATCCTAGAGTTGGTCCTTCGTTTGGACTTAAGTCTAGTGTTTTGTTATGTTTTTTAATTTGTTTTTGCTCGTAGGGTTGATTCAGATCATGTAATATAACTTTTGGAATTCATCTTCAATCTTAAATTCATAGCATAAATGACCACAAACTGAGGATTTATTATAATAAACAAATATTTTTAACATAAATGACCATCATCTATTACTATTTAATAATCTTTTGGAGTAAATCAACTCACCTATGAATAAAGAACCAGAGTGATAGTGAGACTGTGAGAGTCAGCCTGATACACATTCCGCACCCACAACAGCTCACAATGCGCACACACCAACATACACGCTGATGCACAGTTGAAGCCAGATCCTTGCATTTGGGATCTCAAATGAGAAAGTTTTTTTTTTTGACAAATAGACCCCAGGTTGAACCTGGGAGTCTGCAATTAATATAATATAAAAAGGATCCAAGAGTTCATTGCAAATCAGAGCCAAGCGAGTTGGCTAAGTAACAAATGAGAAAGAATGAAATAGATAATGTATTGATGTATTTATTTATGGAGAAGATGAAAATGTTAAAAGATATTTCAGATTTCATCGGAAAACAATTCCATACAAAACACAAAATATTGATCACAAAAAGGAGGTAGCAAAGGCATTCTATTCAATTTCTTATTAGTAGTTTCTCAAATTTACAGAATATGATTGTATTGATAAATTTCCAAAACTTCCTGAGAAGTTGCTAAAATTTACATGAATTGCTTGTTATTAGAACATATTTACAAAAAAATCGAGCGTCAAATTGACATATTCTGATTCTGAATAGATGATAGCTCGGTGTGAAAAAATATAAACGACTTTTGGAATCGACTTCAGCCCAATAACACCCAAGTGGCCTAACTCACGGGCCCAAAACAAAGGAAGGCATGATGAAATATACTCATGATATTTCTTTGTATTTTTATGTAATTTAGTTTTTTCCTTAAGAAAAACGCAATTTATGGTAAATTAGATTCTAGTAGAAGTAAAACTAGTTGGCACATTTTTCATTTCGTAACAAGAAGGTTAGTCACAATTTTTTAATTTCTTAAGAATACGTTTGCTCACATTTTCAGTGAGTGGTGAGGCACAAAAATTACATGATTTGCCTTCATAAAAGAGAGAATATTTGTTATACAAAACAATTGTATTAAACAAAAATCAAACACCATTATAGTTTATCACTTTATATTATTAGCATAAAATATTAGAGGAAATCAATTCAATTATGACAATATTATGTGATCTATTATTTAACATATTGTTTAGGTTTATGGATTGTTCATATATTTTGAGACGGAAAAAGTGGTAGGCGAAGAGAATAGTATCATTTTTTTAATTGCAACATATTTGAAACATTGTAAATATTCTTCTAATCTTTTTTTATTTTTTTATTTGAAGAGACTTCTTATTTTTTTCTCAGTGTTTAAGATGCATTTTCCTTTCTATTTTGTGATACTTTCGAAATATTTGTAATTCACTGTATGTGTGAGAAATATGATAGGTACGTTCTATTTTGTGATACTTTTCGAAATATTTGTAATTCACTGTATGTGTGCGAAATATGATATGTAATCGATATTTTAAAAAATGATTTAGTGTGTATTTTAACCAGTTGATCATATAAAAGCCTCAAAACCATTTCATTGTTGTAAGAACAATTAATTTGTAATCCACCTCAGCAAATATTCTAAGAAATAACAATTAATTTGTATTAAACCATCTTCAAAAAAGTTATTTTTATTGGCACCATATTTCCTTGCACAAGTCACGAGAAAGATTAACTTACTCCAACACTGATCACTCCAATCCATTAAACACCACCAAACATCCTTTGCACACTATTGATTTAATCCAAACAAAACAGACTCCAGTCAGGGCAAACAAACAAAAAAAGACCAAAAATCCAAACCCACACAACTCCACAAAATAAACAAAAAAACACGACCTATGCAATTCAAATTCCTTGTCAGATCAATACAAACTGTAATTGTCTACCTACAATTCACATCCACACATTTCAAATCAAATCAACGGTCAATTCATTTCACTTCTGCATGTAAGCTTGTTGTTGTTACTGCTGGAACTGTATCTGCTCTGTACCGATACCAGCACCGGTACCGGTACCGGTACCAAAGCACTCAATACCATTACAACAGATGCGGACCAAGAGCAACATGCGTTCATTCTCCAACCTTAGCCTATCGTTCTGAAATCTAAAACCTTTCCTTTCCATCTCTCTTTCTTTGTTGGTACTGTACCTCAGCCATTTAAACCTCTGTCTCTCCAACTGGTACGCTCTCAACTGGTATTTTTTATAACTTTTTAAATATTTTATATGCAATAAATAATTATATTAGAATTTTTAAGCTTACTTCATTTTGTTATGTACATTAGTATATCTTCATGATGCTAGAAGAAACTAATTAGGAGTGTCATGTATAATTGTAGTATCGTCAGTCCAAGTGATATTTATCTTTCTGTACTATTTATTTTTTTCCTTGAAACACCTCAATTTTACCAATTTCTCAATTTTGAGAATATGATTGTATTGAATTGTCAAATCTTTTCTTTCTTACTATCTGTTTTTTTTTATAAATTGTCATGCCTTGATGAAAAGTTGCTAAACTTAAACATAAATTGCAGACTAAATAACCAAAAAAAAAATGTCAAAAACTGAGATATTCCAGATTCTTAATTGATGATTTAAGACTACAAATTCTTACTTCTTTTTAATGCTTAATATCTCCAAATTGCATCTGGAGCTGACACGTGTCCATATCAGAATTGATAACGCCACCCATTTTATATCCAAATAATTCTCCATATTTATTTCTTATTCGATATGCATCCCCATTTTGTACCCAATAAATAATATTATTTTTTATAGAATTTATTAAGGATCCCCAATTTGAACACAATATCAAGTCTCTTTATGCATTTTCATTTAATAAGGATCACCAGTTTGAACCCAATAATTATTTTCATTTATATATATATATATATTTTAATTATACATGTTATTAGAAGTAAAAATGTCAGATATATATGTGTATATATGTTTAAATATGATTTTACTTACAACCAAAAAAATATCTCGCTTTTAATCATATAATTTAAAATTATTATGCATTTATCAATTAACTATTACGTGGCTAGTCAAATTCACTAATAATTATGGTCTTAAAATTCTAAAAAATATTAACAATAACTTCATGATTATATTTCAGTAATAGTATGAATTATTATAAACAATACAAATTAAATTATAATTGATATATCCTAATTAAATAATATATATTCATAATAATGATCCAAGTTATATTTGAAAATATGCTAAAATATCATGTATACCATATAAAATGAGAAATCTAAATAAATTTATTTTTTACATGCATTCTCGACAATATTGAGTATTGAGCTAAAAAAAAGCTGAAATATTAACTATATTTTTCGTTATAAGAGTGTATAATATAAAAATATCATATATACACCTTAAATCTTAACGTATAGTACATGATGAAAGAGCCTACTAAAATACATATGTAGAATATTGCAAAATCTCAAATTATCAGTTGCCCAACAAATTTCATATTTAACACATTGATGTTATATGATTTTCTAAGCTTTAAATCACAAGTGATAAAGTATTATGTTTTCACATTTAATGCAAAAAAATTTACAAAATATAATAATTGCGGTAGAAAAGAAAAATAACTTAAATATAGTAAATATTCCTATTTGAATCCATACAAAACTAAAAACATGCATTAACTAAGATGGTCATAATAAGTAATATCATATAAATCCGTCATGCTCAATTTTTTTAAAAATAATAAGCTACAAAATAAAAAATTATGCTATTAAATTATGAAATATACGACTATTATTTTTACCATTTCCGATAAAACTATTAAGTCTGAAGCGGAGCGAGGCACCCTTTCGCTTATTTTAAAGTTGGATAGGTGGAGAATGGATGACACATGTCCCTAGTGGGAATCTTCTGTGAATTGTCTGATACTCATATTATAAAGCGAGTCATTTTAGACCAATATACTCTTTGCACAAAATAACCCTATAATTATGGATCCTTTCTGATTTTTCTCTTTACTTTTTAATAAAAATCTTAACTTTAAATATATTACCATATATGTCATCTAATATTATGACTATTAGAAGTGAATATCATTTGTGTAATTTTAATCAATATTGAGAGTCTTTTAATAACCAATAGTGAGTCAACAGGTAAGGCGTGGCTTATGGGTCACACAATATTTTCTGTTTTTTTAAAAAAAAAATCTTAGTTTTAAATTTTATTACGTTAGATGTCATTCAGTATTGTGCTTATTAAAAATATGTGTTATTACTGTTATTTCAATTACTATGAAAGATCTTTTTTAACAGCCGTTGAGTTAGTCCCATAAGATTTAATAAATTTTCCTAGATTCAATTTAATAGAGATGGAGAGAAGAATGAGTTAACTTTTCATCTTTTCGAAGAGAATAATTTGTTAACTTTTCATCTTCTTCTATTTTTGCTTGGGTTTAATTTCATTATCATTTCTTCAACTCCATATCTCTTTGTTCTTCAATTTTTTTTCTACTTAAGAAGTCTATAATTTATGATTAAAATTAACATGTACAATTTTATATGTGAAAAAATAATTTTTCTATCTTTTGGTCCAACTATTATTATTTTATTAAACTTATTTTTTTGAATATAATTTAATTAAATTATTATTTTTAATTATATATCATCTTCGGGACATTTCGAAGTGGAACGGGCATCCACTTAGTTGATTTGATAGCCAATGTGATGATTAGTGTACTTGATTTGACCCATCAAAATTGCTCAGCCCACTTTTCGACTTCACTTCGGGTATATAAAACCCAGGTGACTTAATTAAAGGCCCCAAAATAATAGAAGGCGTGATGAAATAAACTCATAATTTCTTTGTATTTTTATTTAAGTTAATTTTTTTCCTTTAAAAAACAGAAATTTAGTGTAAATTAGACTCTCGTAGAACTAAAACTAGTTGGCACTTTCATTTCATAACAAAAAAGTATACTCACAATTTTTTATTTCTTAACCAAAAAGTTTACTCACATTTCCGGTGAGTGCTGAGGCACAGAAATTACATGATTTGCATTTATAAAAGAGAGAATTTCTTATACAAAACAAAATATTAATAAAAAAATTAGCACCATTATGGTTTATCACTTTATATTATTGGAATAAAATATTGAAGGAAATCAATTGAGTTATGACAATATTATGTGATCAATTATTTAACATATTGTTTAGTTTTATGTATTTTTCATATATTTCGAGATAGGAAAATATTCTCATTTTTTTAACTTTGTCAGAATATTTACATTAAAAATCATATTATGATCTTTTCCACTTTTTTATGTACGCATTCTCCTTTCTATTTTGTGACACTTTTCGAAATATTTGTAATTCACTCTTATGTGTGAGAGATATAATATGCGGTTTATATTAAAAAAAAGATGATAAATTGGCAAAAAGACCCTACATTATCCTTAAATTGTAAATGAGCCCCTGCCTTATTAAAAATTGCAAAAAAACCCCTGCATTCTTGATAAATTCAAAATTTAGTCTCTGTCGTTAAATTACTCTTAACACCGTTAACTTATTTGTTTTAATCATTTTAATTAAATTGTTTTAATATTTTTTTCCTTAATCCGTCTTCTCAACCCACTTATTTATGAAAAAAAATCATAAAAAATATTATTTTCTTAAACAAATTTTTCAGAAATATTTTTATTTAAAAATATTTTTTGAAAAAGAAATTTTAAAAAATTGAGAACTTTTTTTTTCTGAAAAAATATTTTCTAAAAAATATTTTTTGAAAAACCATATTCTAAATAATATTTTTTTCAGAAAATATTTTTTTAGAATATTTTTAGTTTAAAAAAAATGAGAAATAAACAAGTTGACTAAAATGATCAAAATAAAAAAGTTAACGGTGTTAAGTGTAATCTAACGGCAGGGACTAAAATTTAAATTTATCAAGAATGCAGGGGCTTTGTTGCAATTTACAATAAGGCAGGGGATTTTTGCAACTTAGGAATAATGTGGGGGCTTTTGTGCAAATTTTCCAAAAAAGATATAGTGTGGTCTACACAAACTATTTTATTCACAAAAATCTAAACAGTGCAATAAAATAAAATAAAATCAAACAGTGCAAAAATCACTGACAGAGATTCACATCACATCCAGCCTGTAGGCTGTATGTGCATGCGCGACCAAGTTTCTAATTACTATTCCTAAATATGATGATGGGGGCCTGGACAAATTAAATTGATTTGATTCCTCAATGAATAAGTTATTCAATTTTACATGATTTGATCCCTCAAAATCTGCTTAGCCAACTGTTCGACCTGTTTAAGCCCAATAAGCCCAAAGTGACCTAATGCTAAGGTCCAAGACCATAGAAGACATTGAAACTATGTAATTTATAGTACGTATACTAGCACAAAAACAGTTTCAAGTTAACTCACATTTTCTGCGTGGGCAACAAAAAAAAAGTGCGTTACTTTCTATTACAAAGGAGAAAATAACCTAAACTAAATGAAGATCATCATCATGATAATCCATCTTATTATTAGAATAAAATATTGAAGGATCAACCATCCTCCTGGCTCGCCATACAAAGACCTCAAGACTATCTCTTTTTAAAGAGAAGAATCAAAGATCCAACCGTTGAATTCATTCCGAAAAGCGAATGCTGAAACAGATGTGTTGGCAGATTTGGTGAGGGTGTTATATGTGAACTTTGTAGATACCAGATTTAGGAGTGTCAATGGATCGGTTTCGGGTCGGATCCACATAGTATCCATATGTAAATCCAATTTGAATTCAAAATATCCAAATGTGAATCAAAATCTATTAAGGAAATGAAGATCCATATGCGAATCCACAACAATTAAAAAAAAAAAGGTTTTGAATCGGAACATGTCATCAAGTTAAAAAAAAAAAACTATTAACAACTAAATCTCATAAGATACGTAATTTCTTTTTCATTTTTTCTTACCAAATATTCACCATAATTAATTTCTTAAATATATTTCATAATATACATGATTTCTTGCCCATTTTTCTTTCGCATTTATTATTTTGTTATTACATTACATACTTACTATATATGCAGATATAAACATATATATTAATTGCCGGATTCATATCGGGTTTCGGATTCGAATCTTCCAGATCTAAATGCAAATCCAATAAACTAACGGATTTTTTTGAAAAATCCAGATACGAATCCATTTTATTATCAGACACATTTTTTCGATCCACATGCGAATCCATTCATTTGGATTCGGATCGGATTATCGGATTATGAGTATTCATTGACACCCCTAACCGGATTGTCGCCTTTGCTAAGATATTTCTATAAAAATTGAGGCAAAGATTTGGAAAATTGAAGATGAATCTGAAACTTATTTTCGATTTTAGAACTAGTCTGTGACTGTCGAGTCCTAGAGTTGGTCCTAGGTTTGGTCTTTACCGGGACTTAGGTCTAGTGTTTTGTTATGTTCTTTAATTTGTTTTTGCTCTTGGGGTTAATTCAGATCTTATAATATAATTTTTGGAATTCATCTTAAATCTTAAATTCATAGCATAGATGACTATAAACTGAGGATTTACTATAATAAACAAATGTTTTTAACATAAATGACCATCATTTATTACTATTTAATATTTTTTTTTGGAGTAAATCAACTCCCCTATGAATAAAGAACCAGAGTGATAGTGTGTATGAGTCAGACTGTGAGAGTTAAACCTGATACACATTACACACCCACAACAACTCACAACGCACACACACCAACATACACGTTGATGCACAGTTGAAGCCAGATCCTTGCATTTGGGATCTCAAATGAGAAAGAATGAAATAGATAATCTATTGATGTATTTATTTATGGAGAAGATGAAAATGTTAAAAGATATTTCAGATTTCATCCGAAAAGAATTCCATACAAAACACAAAATATTGATCATGAAAAGGTGTAGCAAAGGCATTCTATTCAATTTCTTATTAGTAGTTTCTCAAATTTACAGAATATGATTGTATTGATAAATTGCCGCAACTTCCTGAGAAGTTGCTAAAGTTTACATAAACTGCTTCATCATTAGAACAGATTTACAAAAAAATCGAGCGTCAAATTGACATTTTCTGATTCTTAATAGATGATAGCTCGATGTGATGATTTACTCGACTTTTGGAATCGACTTCAGCCCAATAACACTCACGGGCCAAAGACAAAGGAAGGCATGATGAAAATGAAATATACTCATGATATTTCTTTGTATTTTATGTAATTTTATTTTTTCCTTAAGAAAAAAGCAATTTATTGTATATTAGATTCTAGTAGAAGTCAAACTTGTTGGCACATTTTTTATTTCGTAACAAAAAGGTTGTCACAATTTTTTTCATTTCTTAATAAAAAGTTTACTCACATTCTCAGTGAGTGAGGCACAAAAATTACATGATTTGCCTTCATAAAAGAGAGTATCTTTTATAAAAACAATGTTAAACAAAAAATCACCACAATATTAAGCTTTTAATTTTTTATTATAAGAATAAAATATTGGAGGAAATCAATTCAATTATGGCAATATTATGTGATATATATTATTTAACATATTGTTTAGTTTTATGGAATTTTCATATATTTTGAGACGGGAAAGTGAGAGGAACTTGGTACTATTTTTTATCAGAGTTTCCCTGTTGCAAATATTAGTTCACTGTACTTGTGAGAGATATAGTAATTGCATTCTATATTTAAAAAGAAAAGAGATATATTGTTTAGTCGAATAGTTGATTATATAAAATTCTGAGAAAACATTTTAGTGTTGTAATAACAATTAGTTTGATTAAATAAAAAAAATTAATTTGTAATCTAACTCATGCAATTTTTCTAAAGAAAATAGCAAATTATTTTTCTGGCACCATATTATTTCCTAACACACGGCCTCAGAAAGATTAAATTACGCTCTAATCCATTAAACAACACCAAACATCTTTTGCACACGATTCATTTACGAAGTAAAACATACTCCAGTCAGACCAAACATCTTTTGCACACGATTCATTTACCAAGTAAAACATACTCCAGTCAGACCAAACAAACAAGAAAGTACCAAAAATTCAAACCCACACAACTTCACAAAATAAACAAAAAAAGTTTTCAAAAAACACCAACTATGCAATTCAAGTTCCTTGTCAGATCAATACAAACTATAATTTTGTACTACACATGACATCCACGCATTTCAAATCAAATAACCGGTAAATTCAGTTCACTTGAGCAGTTGTGCATGTAGGCTTGTTGCTGTTGCTGCTGGAACTGTATCTGCTCTGTACCGGTACCGGTACCAGCATCGGTACCAGTACCAAAACTCTCACACTACCATTAACACATGCTCCATCTCCGGGCGAAGCAAGAGCAACTTCTCCAAACGAAGCCTATTATTTTGCAGCCTTTTCCGTTCCATCTTTCTCTCTTTGTTAGTACTGTACCTCAGCCATTTAAACCTCTCTCTCCAACTGGTACGCTCTATACTGGTAATAATTACATAGAATTTTTTAGTCTAATTCATTTTGTTATGTATATTAGTATATCTTCATGTATAATTGTAGTATCAAAACTAGTTGGCACATTTTTGATTTCGTAACAAAAAAGTTGTCACAATTTTTTTATTTCGTAACAAAAAAGTTTGCTCACATTTCTAGTGAGTACTGAGGCACAAAAATTTCATGATTTGCCTTTATAAAAGAGAGTATTTCTTATAAAAAACAAATGTATTAAACAAAAATCAAACACCATTGTAGTTTATCACTTTATATTATTAGCATAAAATATCGGAGGAAATCAATTCGATTATGACAATATTATGTGATCTATTATTTAACACATTGTTTAGGTTTATGGATTGTTCATATATATATTGAGACTGGAAAAATGGTAGGAGCATAGTATAAAATGGTAGGAGAATAGTATCATTTTTTTTATGCGTATCAGAGTTAACATATTGCAAAGATTTTTCAAAATTTTTTTTTCCAGTTTTTAGAGATGCATTTGCCTTTCTATTTGTGATACTTTGCGAAAACATTGGTAATTCACTCATTCACTGTATGTGTGAGAAATATGATAATTCACTCACTCACTGATGTGTGAAAACATTGGTAATTCACTCATTCACTGTATGTGTGAGAAATATGATAATTCACTCACTCACTGATTGGTAATTCACTCACTCACTGTATGTGTGAGAAATATGATAATTCACTCACTCACTGATGTGTGAAAACATTGGTAATTCACTCATTCACTGTATGTGTGAGAAATATGATAATTCACTCACTCACTAATGTGTGAGAAATATGATATGTAATCACTCATTCACTGTATGTGTGAGAAGTATGATAATTCACTCACTCACTGATGTGTGAGAAATATGATATGTAATCGATATTTAAGAAAATGATTTAGTGTGTACTTTTAACAGTTGATCATATAAAAGCCTCAAAAACCATTTTATTGTTGTATTAACAATTAATTTGTAATCCACCACTAACAACCTTTTTTTATATAAAAATAGCAATTAATTTTTATCAAACCATCTTACAAAAAAGTTATTTTTTCTGGCACCATATTTCCTTGCACACGCAGGAGGAGGAGTACTCCAACACTTTCAGTAAACAACACAGAACATCTTTTTGCACACTTGATTTAATACAATCAAAACATACTCCAGTCAGACCAAACAAACAAAAATGGACCAAAAATCCAAACCCAAACAACTCCACAAAATAAACAAAAAAAAGTTTTTAAGAAAAACACAAGCTATGCAATTCAAGTTCATTGTCAGATCAATACAAACTATAATTTTCTACCTACACATGACATCCACACATTCCAAATCAAATGAACAGTCAATCCATTTCACTTGTGCATGTATGCTTGTTGCTGCTGGAACTGTATCTGCTCCGTACCAGTACCAGCACTGGTACCGGTATAACTCTCATTGCCATTACCACAGAGCTCCATCTCTTTCTGGCGAAGCAAGAGCAACATGCGTTCATTCTCCAACCTTAACCTATCATTCTGAAGCCTTTTCCTCTCCATCTCTCTCTCTTTGTTGGTACTGTACCTCAGCCATTTAAACCTCTGTCTCTCCAACTGGTACGCTCTCAATTGGTAACCGACCCTCTGTTCTTCCAGCTCAGTTGAACGTATCTTCATCCATTGTTTCACGCCATCTCCTCCTGTTGAAATCACGCCCATCATCTCGTTCTTCAATTGTTGGACAGCTGTCCCGCCGCCTGAAGTAGAAGAAAGAGAGAGAGATAATGGGGGTGAATTTGTTGAATGATGCTTTGCAAGTCTCTGTTTCTTTGAACGGCCAGCTTGATCACCCGTTTCGTAATAATCGGTATCGTATTCTTCCTCTTTATCTGACGATTCGTTACTCTCATTCTCACTACTATTGTCTTGATCTTCTTCTTCATCTGAATGGGGAAAAGCAGGAGTTACACTCTGGCGCGGGGGTACCGTCATTTCAGCCGTACCGGCTTGATGGTGCATGCATTGTTGTTGATCCAATTGCAGATTATTCATCTGAGAAGAAGAAGGATGAACAGAAGAGACGGTTCCTGCATTGTGATACGCACACATCTCAGGGAAGAACAGATGCTTTGAATTGAGTAATTTACGCGCCTCTTCTTTGGCCTTGGGCGTGAGATTATCCATCGAATCGAGCAGAACATGATTCTCCACCACTCGGCACGCCGTTCCTTTCCCCAACAGATCAATTACGCGCTTATACCGCTTGTTCAAATCGTTGAACTTATCCTCGCACTGCTGTGGCGACACGTAGAACCCCTTGTCTATCATGGCTTTCGACACGCTCTTCCACTTCCCTTTGGCTGCACCGCTGGTACGGTTTGCGCCTTTGGTTGATGGACCGGCATGATGGTCTGCTCCGTCCGTACCGCCTCCGCCTCCATCGTCACCGACACGGTACACCTCAGTGATTAGCAACCGCACCATGCCTTCAGTCCATTTCATTCTCGCCCAAGGGCAATTCGCAGCTTGTTGGTTCTGTTGGTTTTGTAATTGGGAAGTGGAGAGAGGTCGTCTGGACATAACGTCGGTTTCGTCAGAATCCATGGTGGTTGGCTGGCGACCTCGAGGCATGGAGGCGTAAGGAGAGAAAGGAGAGGAAGAGTGGTGGTGTCTAATGGGTCCAGCTGGGCCTTGGTGGAAGGAAAGATGCGGAGGCTGAGAGTTGAGATGCATGTCTAAACCCAACGTAGCCGAAGAGGAAGAGTTCATGTTGGTTGTTGTTGGTACGCCAATGTTGATGTTATTATCGCCCCTTTCCATCAAAACAGAGGAATGGTTGGTTGGTCGTAGTAACAAATTTGACTGCTCGTTGAAAGAAAGAAAGAAAGAAATAAAGAAAGGAAGGAGAGAAGTGGTGCAATGGAAGTGGAAGGAAGAGGAAGACGAAGAGGAAGAGAAGAAGAGAGGGTCCGCCCACAGAGCATGCAGTCGGGTTGTGACCCGCCTTGGATTTGGTTTCTGCTGATTGTGGGCGAGGCGGAGAGAGAGAGAAGAAAGAGAGAGGCGCCCACAGAGGAGTGAAGAGAGGTTTGAGAAAACTGCTAGAGGAAAAACAGCCCAAAAATACCCATGGTATTGTATTGTATTGTACTGTATTGGTTTGAGTGAGTCTCTCCAGTTGGAATTCAAAATTCAAAGGTTCTTTGAAAAGTGCTCCATTTATACCGGGCACCAGTTTGTGTCCCTAAACTTTTTCGAGTGATAAGCGAAATTGTTTTCTGTTTTTAAATGTTTTGTTTACTACTGTTGGGGATTCCAAGAGAGATGTCTATAACTAGATGAGATCCTGCGCTCTGCTTCGGAATAGAAGAATAATTCATTTTTTAAAGATATTATTATGATATTTTCTTTTTTATAGTATATATCATAAGATTCATAACTAATATGATATTCTTATTTTATAGAAATATATGTGATATTTTCATGATGTAAATGAAAACTATTTAAAAGAGAAAATGTTTTATAATTATATGTTTTGAGGAGACATCAAGGTTATTTTTTGTTTCATTTTTTGGGAAATGAGAATGTATGTGATATTTTGAGATTTTTCAAGGACACACATGCTATTTCTATTTATAGAGTGCATATGAGATTATATGGAAAAAAATAATTTTATATAATATGCACTAACTCTTTAAGTTTTTTATGGGCACAAAAATGTTATTTTCAGACCAAATTGCTATTTTTCATATTTTCTTAATTTATAGAATGAAAAAAATGACTAAGAAATTGGTGAATTCTTGATGAAATGAAATATTTATATGAATTTTTGAGTTGTTGTAAAATGGGTTAAAATACTCTATAAAATAACTTGCTTCACGTTTATATATATAGATACACCGTAGAAAATATTGAAAATAAATATTATATGCAATCCTCATTTTTTGATTTTTTTCCCTCTCTCTGTAGTTCCACAGAGATAAATTTAATCAAGTTGAATCTCTTTATATGAGATTTCTTTGCATGATGTCATAACCGATTAGACAA
Organism: Juncus inflexus; assembly: GCA_024447665.1. NCBI lineage: Eukaryota > Viridiplantae > Streptophyta > Magnoliopsida > Poales > Juncaceae > Juncus > Juncus inflexus. The sequence goes on along the minus strand of JAJHPC010000014.1, from coordinate 2,584,625 downwards.
ATATATAGCATTTATAGGCAAGTCTTTGATGGAATGAAACTCTCTTGATGCTCAAAATTTCGGAAGGAAAAAAATCATTGATGTAGACGCGTGTCATGACTGGAAAAGTAAAATATTTGTATATACTATAGTATAATAAACGAAATCATAAAATATATATGAATTAAAAATATATATTAACAAAATATTATTCTATAAAATAAAATTATATTATGTAAATTTAAATATTGTTTTACTAAAATAAACCACGAGATAGAATAACTTTATTTTCTATTGTGAAAAAGTATATAATTTCTAGAGATTAAAAAATGAATACAAAAGATTAAGTGAGTTTTAAAAATATTGAGAAAATAAGGGGCGCTTAAAAAAGTTCCAAAATAACATCAAAATTAAATTAAGTCAGATCTCAACTTTTATTTATATGAAGATATATAAGTTAATTTTTAAATAATGAAATGATTTAAAATATTTCATTCTATAGGGACTAAAATAAAAATATTTAATGAAAATATTTAAGAAGTTTATGAAAAAATTCTTTTTTAGGGTGGGGCCCATATTATTTTATTATAATTTATTCAATATTATAGTACATTATATTATTAATTTATTACTAATAAAATATCATAATCTCAAACATTAAAAAAAAATAGAAATATAGAAATAATTATTGAGTTCAAATTGAGACTCATATCAAGAAAACACATATGATGAAAGTATTTAATGAGTTTATGAAAAAAAAATTTAGAGTGGAGCCCATAGCTATTATAATTTATTCGACATCATAATATATTATTTTATTACTAATAGAATAAAAATAATACCAACCACATAATTCTGTTTACTACTTTTTTTGCGAAGGATTTTGCCCTAATTCTGTTTACTACTGTTGGGGATTCCAAGAGAGATGTCTATAATTTTGACTTGAATAATGGAGTTCTCCGTTACCTCTCTCTATCTCTCTACAGTCTCTTCATCTCGCTCTAATTCCCAATTTCTCTCTCTTGTTGCAGATTTGTGGTCTCTCTTTGTCACAAGTGGTACGGTACCAATCCGGTTCAGTGCATGTAGATATCATGAATGAATACATAATATAATTACCGCCTTAATTTATCAGAAATTGGAGGCATCAAATTGGTTAAGCAATTTGTGCATCCTTGCTTAATGAACTTTTAATTAGGTTAATTTGGACCCTTGATTAAGTGATTTCTCTTAATTAACTTTATCAACATTTCTTATATTTGTTTGAAATTTTGTTGCTATTAGACTATTAGTGTATAGTAAGGTATGGCTGAGCCTGAGGCATAATTTCATTAACGAGTCCCAATTATCCTAAACTAGGTATAAATATCTATCTGGCAATTGGAAGCTTAATTGGGGTTGAGCATAATTTAGCATAAGCAAAATGATCGGTTATCTCATAAAAATGTTTGGTACAATCAAAATTTGAGGCGTGATTTACATAATTGTAAATCCTAGAGCTATGGTTTTGATTATCATATTGGATCTGTCTTGTTTGGTACCAGAAAAAGATATTGGATCTTTCTTGTTTTGTTCTTCAAAACAAACAAAATATGAATTTAAATCAGAATTTTATTTTTTTGTTTTCACAGAATCTAACATTACTGTCTCAAATTGAAAGGCTATGAATCTAAGATATACCAAGAAATTCCCTCTATAGGATACATAAACGAGTACGCTGACTTTTTACACAGAAAACACACAACAATCAACATTAAATCAAAAAATAAAAACATGGATTCAAAAATGATAAAAACAAAACATCAAGCCGGGCGTTGTTCGATACCAGGAGAAATATAAGCCCTTACACCAGTCATAAAATAAAAAAGAAACATAACAAAGGTGCAATTAAATAACTTCAACGGGTTAGCTATTACAAATGCCTAGTTAACAAAAGAAAACACTATCACACAGCTCTTTTGAACATAGTTTTCATGGAAGATAAATTAGTTCTGGTTAAGTTTCGACCGAATCTCGATTCGCCCACTAGTGATGGTGAACTCAATTTAAGCTTTTGAAACTCCTCATAGAATTAAACCCGCATGGTTCTTTGGTATAGCAACAAACTCAGCACACACATTTTTAAGGCTAGTACAGCTGTAGCGCTCAGCTAGAGCTAGAGTTGACTCAATTGTATCAAGAGAGATTTCTTCGCACAATATCTCTTCACAAATCAGCTTAAGCCTCTCTACCCCATATCCATCAGCAGCTACAAACAAATGTGAAAACCATATTATAATCAATGTCAGGTCTTGAATCTGTGTATATGAAGTGAAGCAGAGACTTGAAACATCGGGACGCATCTCTTTAATGATTACATACTTCATTCCATTCCCACTCTCTGCCATGAAACCATAGAATTCCGCACGAAATACAGGTGATTGTGCTGCCAGTATCACTTTGTGAGCAGATAAACGCTCCCCCTCGACTATGAAAGTCACATCTGTCATCTCTCCCTTCTCCTTGAGGTTCACGAGAGTCTTGTAAACCCAATTTTCTTGGAGATTCTTGCGTGATCAATTTGCGTGATCCACCCAGGACTTTCATGGTACAAACAAATAAAAAGCTTGTTAGAAACTTCTCCCATTCTCGCACGACACTGGGGCTGATCTCACCTTTACGAATAAATGCATGTATCCCCATGACACATGCAGGCTCTTGTACGGGAGTTCCATCCAAATTCAACAAGTAGAATCTGTAAGTAGCCCAAACATTCTCTGATGATTCGGAAAGATGCTTGAGACGAAACGACGCATTCTGACTGCTGCCCTTTTTCCATAATCCATATTGAATACACCATTCATGGCCTCCGGCACAAAAGGACGGAGAATCGACATACTCACATTCACGTTTTATTTTCTTGCCATTGACCTCGAACGAGATTGTAATCCCTTCCATAGTTAAAGCAGTAGTATGCTCGTTGCTTCTACCAGCCATTTTTGGGGATTAAAAATTAATATCCTGCAAATTGAGATGTGTTATTAAAACCATTCCGTGGCTTCAATTAAAACTGTTTGTATTGTAATTGTACCAGTCATTTTGGTTGGTTAGCTGATTCTTATTTCGAGCAAGTTATGGGAAGTACATAAGGAAAGAATTAAGTGTTCCCAATATTTTTGGTTACTACGCAGATCCTTTCTAAAACTTCGCAAAATGTTCAGAAAAATTATAATTATAACAATAGCTCGTAAAATTAACTATGGTAAATCAATTATTTGGACAAGAATATTGGATTGAGCTTCACTGAAATAACAGCATCTAGGTTTATTTGTCACACAGTACACTTTTGATGGATACTCCTAATTAGGTTTCAAAGGATATTTACAGTTGCATAACTTTAAAAATGGCGATTTCCTTTCAGGTGAAGAAAATGTTGTTGCAAACATCAGAAAAAGATAAGCAACAAACTTACGAATGGAGAAGATGACTGATTGTTGGAGGAGTTTGATTGCGTCCTTTTCTGTTGAAAGGCATGTATGTATAAGAGAAATTATTCAGAGTGCTCAGTTTTAAAATGTCTAGAAGCGTCTACCATACAGTTTTAGATGTATACATATATATTTACACTTAAATATAGCTTTTGTGCTTACAAATATACATTTTTGAAAATATATCTTTTTATAATTTCACTATATTTCTTGTGTTTATAAAAATACATTTCTGTAATTTCATCATACTTTGATAATCGAACTGCTGGACGCTCCAAATGACTGACAATCCATATCTGAACCCTACTATATATATATATAATAGATAATCCCTTTGATCTCTTGGGGAAAAGTATACACGCCATGATCTTGGCAATTCCCAGGACAAAGTAGTGAATAGCCATGAATGAGTGACCTTTGCAGTTCCGCTTTTGGTACAAACTACAAAGTAACCTCACTCGGTTGAAATGAAAGAGAGCATATTTGGCGAATATGGTTCAATGGGGCTATTTGGTGTCATGACAGGAGTCTTGACTTATCAAGCCCAAATATATTGTGAATTGTACTTGGTACTTGTTTCAACTTAATATTTAACTAACTGGAAATGGAAGTAATGAATTGAATAATGATTAAGCTGTCAGATCATCCAACATGATACTTAATTTATTTGCAATTATGTTGTGAGGCGATGCATCACTAAAAAGTTGACAAATTATGTCACTAACTTTATTCGCTATTATTTCATTCTCATATCATTTATATATTTCTGAAATCATATATCAATGAAAGAATTTGTGGAAATTTCAGGGGATTTTTTTAGTAAATCTTCACTCATACCTATATACTGTTTTTTTTTTTTATTGAAAAGTGATTGACATATCAAATGTACTTAAAATATAACTGTCAAGATTGAAAAAAAAAAAAAAAAAAAATGCATAAAACCTATCTGAAGTTTGCAATTGAACAACAAAACACTATCAACATCTCATCTGCAAACTATGAAATCCAGATTTAAATCCTCCTACAAGTTTCTAACATCCATTCATTGTATATAACTTATAATCCACTACAACCAAAAAGAAAAGAACAATCCACAATACATATATCCATTTGCTCCACATAATCTAATCACCCGAATTCAATTAAAAAAAAAACTAAATAATTAACCCTAACTTCTTATTTTTCATCTATTTTTGAACATCCTCAAAAGACCACATCATCACTTTTATTTCGACCGTTCCATCAATTTTTTTGTTAAATCTTAATTTTTATTTAGTGAACCGTTGTGAATTTGTTTCTAACCATCATATGTTAATCAGATGATTTTAATGAATTATGGTGCAAAGTTATATTAATACAAATAGAATATGAAAAATTCACTAATTAAAATATAAATAATTTTTCTTTTCTTCTTTAAAAAATAATAATTCTTAATGAAACATTTTATTTTTCATGTTAAAATCACTAATTATAAATTTGTTAGAATTTTTTCTTTATTTTGAATTCCATATTGCTATGGTTCCAATTCAATTTTTCTTCTTGCTAAAATATGTGAATATAGACTATGTATGAGAATATGTAAAAAAATAATACATTCATTAACTCCTACCTTGTTTATCACCTCTCATTGAGTATTCTCAAGAGGACAATCATCAATTTTCTCTCGGTCGTCGGATCAAAAAAATAATCAAATCTTAGCTTTTTATTTGAATCATTACCACAATATTTCGTGTTATATCTCCAATTATGTGAGAACTATCATATCAAAAAAATCAAAGTGTTGAGAATTATATTATATTACTTAATGTATTATGGATTTCAAAAAGACATATGTGATTAGTTCATACATAATCTATATCATTTTAACAACTAAAAAATAATAATAGAAAATATTGTGGTGACAATTTTTTGAAGATAATGAGTCATGTTACAGTTTCCTATTTCATATGTATAGTGTACATAATTTTTCATATATATAATATCATATTTTCTTTTTAAACATCATGTTAAATATAATTATTATTTTGTATCTTTTTTAAACTTAATCATTTATAATTAAATCATATGTTTTTCAACTAAATTTTATGAAAATAATTATCTTGCATTTTTATTTTTTTTGGTCTCCTTCATTTAAGCCTCGATTATTACTTGATTTTTTTTTTCTAATATAATATGTGAAGAGATAACGATATAAAAAATCAAAGAGAATAAAAAAATTGATGATCTTTTAATCTTAAAAGTCTTAATGCAAACATAAATTGAGATCATGATTAATTATCCAAATTATTTAGTGGGTTGTTATTTTTTGTTTTTTTTTATGAATTCATCACTTATGTTATTTTATTTCTCATATATAAATTTATTTGTATAGAGTTATCAATACTTACAAAATTAGATATGATATAGAAAATATTTTTGAATGAATAATAACTGGATAAATAATCATATGATGTAATTCAAAATGATTATAAACATATCTAACTTGCTTAACATAATTATTATATATTATTTATGTACTATGAATTCATTTATTTCAAATTTTTATTTTGAATTTTCATAATTGTAATTTATACCTAATAGATTGAAATAAATAACAAAATTGAAATATTCACAGCGAAGCGCGAGTAATAACAATAATACACAAAACAAACAAATATTCCCATTCTCTACTGCAAAGGTCATGGCTATTTAATCCTTCCGGGAAAGGTGCAAGGTGAGTGCGTGTACTTTCTCCCAAAAGATCAAAGGGCTTCTTATACATCTGCCCCTGAACAGACAGAAATGATCACAGCGCTTAATCTTCTCCAACAATCGTTCCATCTTTTCCTTAATAAGGTCTTGCAGAAATACTCTAATCAAAATATGTTTGTAAAAACATTTTCTTGAACTGAAAAGAATATCACCAGTGTGAAGTTTATGGAACTATGTTTATGATATGTCAATCAGTCTGTAATTATCCTTTGAAACATCAGAAGTTCTGACCATGATATGTAGAACAAACCTGAGAGGATTTGCATAGTAACCAAAATCTTGTGAATAATTAATCCTTGTATTCTTTGTTTCGATATGGGGTGGGGAGGCTGAAGTTGTCTTGCGAAGAGATCCTCTGCAGAGAAATCGCTCTTGACACAGTTGTGTCAACTCTAGCTCTTGCTGATCGTTACAATTGTACTCGCCTTAAAAATGAGTGTATTGAATTTGTTGCTCTACCAAAAAGTCGATTGGATTTAATTCTAAATGAGGAGTTTCTCAAGCTAATCTTGAGTTCACCATCACTAATGGACGAGATTTTCGAGCAAAAGTTAGTCAGAACTAAATCATCTTCCATGAAAATTACTTAGAAGAAAGAGGTTTATAATAGTTGTTAAAAAGAGATTTTTGATAATTGTGTTATTCCCTTTTGTTGCCTAGGCATTTATATGTTATTCTAATTGCAGCTTTGTTATGTTCTTTATTATTTTGTTTGTAAAGGGTGATTTAATGATGCTTTTTTGGATGTTTGAATCTTTGTTCTTCTGATTTTCTGGATTTAATATTTGCTTATTTTATGCTTTTTGTGTGCTCTAGGTTTAAAATTAGTGTATTAGTATTAATCTCTAGCTCGAATTTTATACATTTGGCAATTTTGTACCAAGCACACTACACTCTCCGGCTGATCAAGATATTTGCTCAAAGTTCTTGAAAAAAGTATCCTACAGTTTCAATGGGTGTGAGTTAAATAGCACAACAAGAACACACTCTTACATTCTACAATAGAAACAAACCTCGACGTGCACAACCTACTTGTCGGAAATTATACAGACATCACATACATACATACATACATATGCATACATCTACATACATATTGGATACAAAACTTCTTTAATTATTGTATGCAAGATCATGTACTCTCTACTTTCAATATATTTATTTTTTTCTCAAGAAAAATGAATATATAAAACCTAACAAATGTGCGCAATTAGGAGCCTTTACCGAACAATAGCATAACAAAAGAGTTTATGTCAATGTATCCAATTCAATTAATCAGCAAGAAGAACAAAGCATACAGATATCTTGTCCACCATTATTAAATCCACATTTAGATCCTACATAACTTGTTCTAACACCAATTCATCGTATATAACTTATAATCCACTATAACAACAAGAAAATACAAAAAGAAGAATTCATCTGCTCCATTATAATCTAACAATCACCCGAACCCCAACAACAAAATGATACCAAAAAAAGAACTAAATATATATAAATAAAAAGATGATAATAATAATAATAATAATAATAATAACAATAATACACAAAACAAACAAACCTCCCCATTCGTCGGCCTTACACCAACAGATCAGGTCGGCCTCTCCTATAATAAACCAATGTACATTCCTTCTTCTTTCCCCCTTCTCAAAAAATCAACCTATACTTTCTCACCTCCTTCTTCAAAATCATCACAAAACATAACCAACCATAATCAATCAATCAATCCATAAATCATTTCATCCCATCTCAACCCTCGCCTCAAAAGGAAGCGTTGTGTCGAGTCCCCAAAATGTGATTTTTTTTTTCTTTTTTTTTATTGGGAATCAGAATCGGTGTCGATTGAGAGACAGTTACGCGTCGGCCTTACAGAGCGAGGCTGGCGAGGATGAGAGAATAAATAATCCGTCGGCCTTTGAATATTATTATTAAATGCTGACTCATCGCCTCTGTTTCCACCGTTCATGCTCAAAAGCACATTGGCTGCCAAACATTAGTTAAATAATATAAATTAAGTCAAAAAAACTAAAAGCTATGAAAGAATTTCACAATAGGGTTTGGCTCGCAAATCAGTTCCTGTACTATTGATTTGTACCTTTCGATCCCCGTGCTTCATGAAAACATCCACAATCTATACATTCAGTTACAGGGACCAAAACGCTCAAATCAACAGTGCAGGGACTAGATCGCAATCCAGTTAAAGTACCGCTCGACTAACGGTACATTTATCCCTTCAAAATCTCGTACTTTAAGAGAGCGTAGAGCGAGAGATAAAGAGCGAAATTAAGAGAGAGAGAGAGAGAGAGAGAGAGAGTTAAAAGACTAACAAGTATCGTCAGGCCGGTGGTCCATCCTGGCCTTGGCCGTCCTTTGCTGAGCTGGCGGCGGGGCAAAAAAGTCCGAATTCAACGCTGACTCATCATCCTCCATGCGGGCCCCGCCTGCCGCCAGACTCAAGCTCATCCAATCATCCGGCCCCAGCCCGTCTCTCTCACTATTATTCTCCTCCAATGCCGTCGCGCCACCTGTCGGCCTCGTCGGCAGGAATATCTGCAGCGTCGGATCGTCTCCTCCGAACGCCAGCGGGTTATCCACCAGACTCGCCAGCTCAGCGGCGCCTGCACGCATGAAATCCTGCGCGTCCCCAGAACCGTCCCCGAGTCCGCCACCGCCAGCTGGCGAGAGAGTGTAGCCGTTGGACGGGGCGAGGCCGAGCGGATCTGGCGCCTCGGATTCCGCGCCGAAGAACTGGAATCCGAAACTTGGGGCGGGGCCCGGCATGGAGAGTGTGTTGATGTCGAATTCGTCTTGATTATTACTATAAAGTCCGAGATTTGTGGGTCCGGTGTTGTAGACCGGGTCCACCGCGAACCGATCCGAAAAGCTTGCGTGATTTGTTACGGTTGTAAAGGGAAATGAACTCGGTTCGACCGACGGACCGGGTTCGTAGGCCATAGGGTTCTCATCGTCGTCGGAGTCGCTGAGCACGATGACATCAGACTGCTGAGCTGGCGTCGGCTGCTGAGCTGGCATCGTTCTCTCCATTAAATTATTATTATGATTATTATAACCGGGATCGAAAGAATTGAACTCACTGCCGTTGTTTAATGAGAGATGGATTAAGTTGTTATCCTGATTCACGCTCGGATCGTCCCGGTCGGAATCCGAGCTGCTGCTTCCCATATCCAAAACTCCCTGGAAATGTTTTCCCGGTTTTCCAGAACCAGGAATCGGATTCCCGGATATTGACGGCCTCTTGTTGCTTACCGGATCTAAAGGCTTCTTGATCTCCCACGTCCCGTTACGGTTTCGTTTGATCCCGAGTTTTAGGCCCGTGTAGTTTTCTGACGTGGCTTCTTGTTTGACGAGATTTGCGGCCGTTTGCGTAGCGGGTTGTTTCGAGACGGGTGGTGGTTGTGGGAGGATGAGAGAGCCGTCGGATGAGTGCCACCTGGCGAGATCTCGGTCGTCGGATTCGCCTTTGACGCGCCACGACCCGTCTGGTTTTACTTCTACCTCGCATACGTCCTCGTTGCAATTTCTCATCTGGATAAAAAAAAAGTAAATTAAAAAATTGTTTTTTTTTTAAATAATTGAGGGTTAAAAAGGAGAAATTAATTTTACCATGGAGGTGATTTTATTGAAATACGGATCGATGACTATTTTGTCTAGCGAATAATTCTTCAGACACGTAGGGCACTGCCACTGCAAAAGAAAAAAAGAAAACATTAAAAAATTATATTAAAAATTAAAAAAATTACTTAAAAAAATAATAATATAACAAACATACCTTTCTTGATCTCTGATTAAGTTCCACAAACGCATCTAGATCGAAACACGCCATGTGCGCACAAGGCTTAAATCTTCCCGCCACTCTAATCCTCGACCCACTCATCTAAACAAACAAAATAATAAAATAAAACTCCAAAATATAAAAAATATATAAAAAAATATAAAATAATAAAATATGACTGACAGGGCAACGGAGATTGACAGTAACAGACTCAGCAACGACTTCCAAATCACTATCACTATCATCATTATCGTTTGACTCGCCACCAACGCACCGTTTGACTCTCGCGAGAGCCTCATCGAACGATTCGCCGTTTCCCTCTTTGGGAATCAAATCCAAAACCTAAAACACGAAATAAATTAAATATTAAATAGCTGAATAAACAAAACACAAATTAAATATTAAATAGGGATAATGATGAAGATTAAGTACCTGTTGGAGAGATCTTTTTCTCGCGACACGGATTCCGAAGCAGAACGTTCGCGTGTCGCATCTCCCCAAGCTGATTTTGTTCAGACCCTCTCTGCTTAACGTAGTTATCTAAAAAAAAATTATTTATTAATTTATTTATTTATTAATTTGTATTTTGTGGAGTTATAATTTATAATTACCACTGGACCGTCATCTCTTCCGTTGATTCCTAGGAGCTGTGAACCGGGTCTAGGAATAACTCTCACACTTATACCTAGAAAGAAAAAAAAAATTAATGTAAAAAAAGTGCTAATTTTTCAATTAAAAATATATGAAAAATAAATAAAAAATGTACCGTTGATTAGCAAATCGGCGAACTGAGGCCACTGCATTCTGAACTGGACTTTGTCGTTCAGAAGCATACACCACACCTGCAAAAAAATCATATAAAATTATTTTAACTGTATTTAATTAATTACTGAATTATTTTAATTAAATTAACAAATATGGACCTGAAGATCGTATTCGGTTCTTTGTAGCAATTCCCTGTCGGTTCTAGATAGCTGAAATGTTCTTTCCACAGTTTGTAATGCATTGCTCCTGTATCAAATAATTAAATTTATTATATAAAGACCTAAGTAATCAATATAATAATATTTAATAATGAAATAAATGTACTGACCCGTCAGGAGCAACGCCAGATGAAGTGAACTTATAAGCTTGCAACGGATGTGAAACAGTCACCCAAAATCTGTAAAAACAATTCAATTTTAATTAAAAAAAACATAAAATAAAATAAAAAATAGAGTACTTCAAAAATAGGGGCACTTTCATGTGAAAAACTCAAAATATCACAAATTGAGAAATATCATGTACACCACTACAAACCATAAAAACATCATGTACTTATACACAAGTAAAGGATGATTTCAGGCATTTTTTTACAAATAAAATAGAAGAAAAAGGGTAGCGATGGCATTTTTTCGATATTTCACATTTTGCAGGGTCATATCTGAAAAATTCCACCAAAAAATAATTAAAAAAAAACTCACGGATCGGCTCTAGTCAATCGACACAATTCACAGTAAAACACAGAAGGAAGCTCAGGCTGAATTCCTTCAATCGGCTTTTCTGGAATTATCACGCAATTCAAGTGCTGCCAAACTTGGCATCTCTGATCCTCACACTGCAATCAGAATATACTAAAAAATTAAATAATTTAAAATATATTAATATGAATAATTTATTTAGGGTTTTTAACTTTAGGAGACCTTGATCCTAGACTCAGGGATGCAGGAGTTGCCAGTGATGCAGGAGGTGCCACATAAGCAGCGGATTTTGTTTACTGGAGCTGATGAGTCTTCGATTTCCTCTTTCGGTCTCAAATGATTATTATTATTGTTAATATTATTATGATTATTATGATGGTTATGATTATGAGTACTGTTAGTATTAAAATCGGACCCGCTGTGGCTTTTTGAGGCTAAGTCTTGAGCTCCGTGTACTTGCAATTTTCTACAGAAAAAAAGAAAGTAATTAATATTAAAAAGGAAAAAAGAATTAAAAAAAGTAGAAAAAAGGAAGTAATATGATATACTATTATACCTGTAAGTATCGTCAATAATTTTGGCCACGGCATCTCTTCCTAAAGAATTTCTCTTTGCATATCTATGCACTCCTAAATAAATGATAAAAAATTAGGATAAATAAACTTGTTAGATTGACTGTAATTATCATATGAAATAAATTCAAAATGAAAATCTAAAAAGTCAAAAATGAGAAGAGGATATTTACCTGGTTCGTCAGAGACCAAAGATAAAATCCGGTCAACTAGGTCCTGAAAAAATTAAACAGGAAACAAAGTCAAATTAAGAGATAAATTATAGACGAATTATAAATGTCAATTGTTAGTACTTTTTTTTAATGAATATTACATAATTTCTCAAGTAATTAGGCCTTGAAAGAAACATTTTGATTGCTTTATATTTGTACCTGTTTCTTTCCTTGCTTAGGTTGGTTCATTTGACCTAAAACATCTTTAAGCTCCTTAATCCTGAAATATGCCAACTTTTCCTGCAATAATGCGCATAAGAATTAAACCATGCATGATTAAGAAGAAAAAAACAGGAATTATCAAGCTTAAAAGAACATTAAAATAAATAACAAGGTTTTTGGAATAAATTTGTCAAAATGATTGGGGAACTAAGTTTATGGATATAACAGACTTTGCTGATAAATACTGAAATAGAAAAAGATGTTAAAAATAATCATAAAAACGTAGTCAGAAAATGATCTGCTTTGAGAGGGCAATACTTGTGTAAAATTAAAATGAGCTTCCACAAATCAAGCTCAAAAATACTTTGCTGTGCATTTTTGTAAAATTATATGAAATTCTCATTTCACCGAAATCATAGCCAAGGAAAAGGTTTTTTTTAAATGGATTAGCAAAATCCACTATCACTCATAAAACCGGCCTAAATCACATCTGCTAAAACATCCATTTTACCAGCAATCACTCAAAAATCATCTCAACCACACAAATAGCTAAATTCAACACCGCCCTCCAAAACCCAAAATTTACCCCATCTTCACCACAAACAACTCAAAATTCAGCTAAAAAAATCACTATCAAACCGAATCAAACAGCGGTCAACACACCAATTCATCCACCAAAACACAAACAAAACAAAACAGAGGGAGAGAAATGAAATCAAGTACCCTGCACCTCGTGACCAAGTCCATGAATTCAATCCCGCGCAAAACTCAGTCAATCAATCAGCCGTTCCCACTCGGAATCATACTACTCGCTCCTCAACCAACCCCCGACCGAAATTCCAATCACCACCCTAACTCAATCATAACAAAAAAAAAACCTCTCCAAATCAGCAGAAGACTCTTCCTCCGATCTAATCACCAGCAGACTCCGAGTCAATACCCCCCACTTCCTCCTCCTCCTCCTCCTCCTCCTCCTCCTCCTCCGCTCGAGCGAAATCACGGCGAACAATAATCACTACTGACGATCGGGGAGTAGAATTCGGTGTTGGAATTTGCTGCGTGGTTAATTCATTGAAATTGAAATTGAAAATGAAAATGAAATTGAAGCGTTTTTGATAGGAGAGAGTTTGTATGTTGTAAAAAGGGCACCGCGGCGGACGTATCGCGGAAGTTCAAATGGGGTTAATTAGGGAGCATAAGTCCGCGCCATTAGCTTGCCACGCAGATTCCTTCCTGCGCGTGGATCACTGTGCTCCGCTCCGCTTCCCTTCCCTTCCCTTCCTATTGTTTTTGTTTTTGTTTTGGTTTTTGGGGATGGGGTTCTTTTTTTCTTTCTTTCTTTCTTTTCCTTTGACCTATTGGTTGTTGGGTTGGGTTGGGGATTTTTTGTATTGTTTATCTTTGTGTTTCTATTTTGGGTATGGTTGTTTTTTATTTTATGTAATTTGTTTATGTTGGTTTTAGATTTTGTTGGAGGGATGATGTTGAAATGATGAATTAAATGTAGAAATGGACTAGATTAGAGTCCTAATAGCTTATTATCCAACATATATCTAACTAACATTAGTAATTTAGTTATATTTTATAATCAGAAATGCTACATTCAATTTTCATATGTATTGATGAAAAATATTTTGTATTAGTATGTTGTAGTTTAAATTTCGTAATATTTCGAATTTTTTATTTTTATCATCATATAACATGTTTTTTGGTTGTTTTGTTCAAATTTTAGTTATGTATAATGATGAAGGCATCCATTTCTAAATGTTATGATAATCGATATACAACATAATAAAAATAATGTATCGGTATTATCGAAATTCGATTTAGCGGACAATTTTAATATGAAAAATGTTGGTCGTTTAAACAAGCCTTATGATAATACATTGAATATCTTTCCTTATATCCTTATATTCTTCGAAATTATAGAAATTTCGTATTCTTAATTTATACATCATATTTGAATTAATTTGTCTAATAGATTTGCATTCCCCATATATGTTATGTTTGTAATATGCAATAATAATATAATCTCCATTAAAATCAGGGTGATTAGCTAAGAGTTATATATTTTGTTCACCATGAACAAAAAATAAAAGAAAACGAAGAAATTAAAAGCAGACAATTGAAAAAGAAACACATGCATCTTACGGCTTACCCCAAATTGGTTCATCCCCTCTTTTCTGAAATCGCCTTTAAATCTAGATTTCTTTTTCCCTCTTTTCGTGTTTCTCATCATTTTTGCTATCGACTACACCTAGAGAAAAAAAAATTTAATGTTTTTTATGGTAAAAGATCCAAATTAGAATTTAAAAGCGGTTAATTTATTGGTTGTGTAAGGCCTGGAATTATCTCTAAATCTATATTTTTTGTCTATTTTTCTTCATCTATTGAAGTTGAGAGTGGTTAATTCGTTAGTTGTGTAAGGCCTCGGAAAAACATAAGAGATCACCCTTGTTCATATAATAATAATAATAATAATTCATTAGCTAGAATTAAGTTCATATATATACACATATGTGCATATGTATGTATGTATGTGTGCATATATTTATATATGTATATCGATTAATTTCTTTTCTAACTGTTAGTTTTCGGCAGTATGACACATATTACAGACTTTCATTATTCTTAAAGGACCATAGACATTTCTTCATTTTACTTACAAGAAAATCTAAAGTACAAAATACTCAACGAATATTTAGTACAATAATAATAAGAAATACATTTATTTTTTTTAGAAAATATAGATAGGAAGAATCAACATTTCATAAATTTTAATAATATTTATTTTTATCAAATTAAAAAATCAATAAATTCTTTAAAAAAATGCAAAACATAATTATAAAAATAGCTTTATAGACAAACCATAAACAAGCTATTATTGCTATAATCAGATTATTTTTGGCAATATCAACCTCAGCCAATGCATAATATTTATTTAATAAAATGAAAAAAATGAAAAAAGTTATTGTAACCTCCAATGCGTAATATTTATTTAATAATGTTCAATGTATAATGTTTAATTATGACTATACAGTTTATTTGTTAAAATTCAATGCATAATATTTATTTGATAAAATTCAATGTATGATGTTTAAAAATGATTATAAAATTCCAAATAAAATAAGCAGTCAAATGATAACTTCTATGATCCATAGTTGCCTAAATAGTTGTCAAAATTCTACTATACATTATATCTTCTCATAACATTTACATCAATATTAAATAATAAATAGGGAAATGTGCAAACACGGCGTCTTTGTAGCACGACGCACTGTAGATATACTATTATTTTTCATTTTATATACTGTTTTTTTCATTTTATATACCGTTTTGTCATTTAATATATTGTTATTTATTCTTTGTATATTTCTTATTTTTTTACTTTTATATACTGTTTTTTCATTTTATATACTGTTTTCCCATTTTTATATATTGTTTTTACTTTTTATATATATACCGTTATTAGAAAATAAATTATATATACTGTTACGTATATACTGTTATTAGAAAATAAATTATATATACTGTTATTAGATCTCGTCATGAACAGTCGTGTTACAGTACTCATGCTGTAGCAGGCCCCTAAATAATAAACTATTCGTTAAACTTATAATATACATCTATTTAACACCCAATCAACTTCCCCCAAATTTATCCAATTTCCTTTTATTTCTTTGAAAGTCCCAAGTTTATCCAATTTCATTATCACACGGAGTCAAAAGTGTGATACAAATCCTGAGACAAGAACCATTTCCTCCTCTCACACAACCATTCATCCCGGCTCACAAATCGTCCATGCACCGAGTCCACACAATCCTCCCCGATGACGACACTCAGTCTCCTTCTAATCCCTCCGTAACAGGTACTACTAATCGTACCCGTTATTTTCCCAAACGTACACTGACACACGGGTCCCACGATCACATTTCAACACGTGGGTCCCAACGTGGGTCCAACGTGTCAGTGAGTGTTTTAGAAATGATAACTGAAATGATAAGGCAAGTACATCCTTTCGTTGAACGTTCTTCGCTTTTGGCGTTTCTTCTCCCCTCTTCTTCTGTTTTCACTTCTTTCTTTCTTTAACCTTTTCTTCTTTATTTCATAAAAGTCCAATTTTAGCCTCTCAACTATTGAATTAGGTCATTTTTTAACTTTTAATTTTTTGTATACAATTTTAGTCCATCAAGGCATCAACTATTTAATAGGTCAATTTTTTGTCATTTCATCCGTTAAGTACTTAAGTATCCGTTAAATATAAAACATAAACAATAATATAGCATGTATTCTTAAATCATACATAATGTATTAATTTTTATTTAACAAATAAACATGCATAAAAAATATATATTTTTTAACAAAAATAATGTTTTAAGAAAAAAGAATAATTAATAAATATTTTATTTTTTTCAAACATTTGTCACATTACTAATGTCACGTAATTGCTGCTTACGTGTCAAATTTAATGGATACATAAGCACTTAATGAATGGAAGGACAAAAAATGTACTTGTTGAATAATTGAGTAACTAAAATTGAATCAATAGAAAGTTGAGGGACAAAAAATAAACTTGTTCAATAGTTGAGGAGGGAAAAAATGGACATTTATCTTTATTTTATGGCTTAATTTTTTATTATTTTTAGTAAATTGTTATTATTAGTATTGACTTATTATTTATATTAAATTATTGTGGCTCGGTGTGGAGAGCGGGTGAGCGTGTTTCCCCATAATTTCCAAATTATTAATAAAATAAACATTTCCAGATTAAAGTTTACTACAGAAAAACAACTAATTTGCAATATTTGGGGCTATAGATAAATATATACTTTGTGAGAGATAATATGGAAAAGTGTTTTTTATAATTATTTTTTGTCAAGCAAAGGTGGGAATGAGAAAGTGTGTTCGTACTTGGCTACTTTGGTGGGCGAATTACCGGATCGGGTGGACTATCCAAATGCTAAACCAACCTCATATAAATCCTCTCCGTTTTATAATCACTGAATATCTTCAGAAATTATACATCTGTGTATGGTTTAATAATGTGTAGGGTATTCGAGGAATTTAATAGAAATGGAGAGGAAAGAAGAAGGAAATAGGTGGGCGGTGGTGTGTGGGTAATGACTAGGATTATTAAAATTAGAAAGAAGCAGAGCGAAAAAGGAAAAAATCTTAAAAGCAAAGGGAAAAAGTAACAAGATTAGCTCGAGATAATTTCTTAATTAGAAAAATAGAAAAGAAAGTTATATTGGGCCTATAATTTGTTGAGTTAGGCTTAACTGGGCCATGATTATAAATAAAAAATAAAATTGATATTGGTGGTATGGTGCGCCGCAAATTGAACTTCGATCATTCGATAATAAAAGAAAGTCATAAACCCACTTTGATGTGGGATTAAAATCGGATTTTTTTCTGATGAATTATTAGCGGGTTGAAATCGGAGTTCAGATTGTTTGATCCTCTTCTACCTATTAAGAATGGTCAGTTCGTTCTTCTTCTTCTTCTTTTGTGTTAATTTTTGTGCCCTAATAATCACGAGATTAGCAGTTTATCTGTAAAAAAGGCCGAAAAATGATCAATTTTGATGAAGTTCCGTGTTTATCTGATCAGATTTTACTTCTTTTGCTCTTATCAGTTCATTTTTTGAAACATTTCTTCAATTCACTTGAAACCTCAGCAGAATAACAATTTTCTCAAAAATTTGAAATGATAAACCCTATACTTATTTGATCGATTAATTTCAGGTTGTACCGGTTGTGGCTGGATTTGCAGTGGCAGCAGCTGCAATTGCGGGAAAATACGGCGTTCAAGCATGGCAAGCGTATAAATTACGCCCAATTGTCCCTCGAATGCGGAAATTTTACGAAGGAGGGTTTCAGTCCACCATGAACAAACGAGAAGCCGCTCTGATCCTTGGCGTCAGGTAATTATTTAGAAGGCCAAATTTCACGTGTACCCCTACAAAACATCATAATTTCACATATACCTCTACAAAAAGTGAAATATCACCAATACCCCTACAAAATCACTCAAATATCATGGATATCCCTATGATATATTCAGTGTTAAGATTAACGTTATTTCTTTTTATTTTTTTCATTTTTACATCTATGTAAATATGATAAGGATTTATATTAAGTCATTTTATGTTCTTTTTAGTTTATATATGACAGGTTCGAGATGAATATGTTTGATAGAAAAACTTACAATTCTCTAGAAGGAATTAATAAAAAATAAAGAAAAGTAGCATATAATAGTATTATATAATTTTAATAAAGTAATCAATAATAATGTAATCATATAGATGTTATTTACAGATTTTGACAAAATATTTACGATAAGGGTATTAGTGATATTTAAGAATTTTGTGGGGGTATTCGTGATATATGTGTGGTTTTGTAGGGGTATTCATAATATTTGAGTGATTTTGTAGGGGTATTGGTGATATTCACTTTTTGTACGGGTATACGAGAAATTATGAGGTTTTGCGGGGTTACATATGAAATTTTGCCTATTTATAATCATATTTTACTAAGGAGAATTTGTTTAAAAGCCCCCCCATTATGCCGGAATTGCGAGCCCTTGCATTATTGGAAATTGCAAAATACCTACCATTAGTTTCAAAGTACCATCAATTTTCTACTCTAATTAATTCATAAGAACTTTTTTTAAGGTTTAATTACTCTCTCTCTCTCTCTCTCCCCCTCTTTTAAGTCAGTCAGCATCTCTCTCATCGAACCTCTCCATTAACCTATATGGAGGTTTAATGAGAGAGAGAGAGAGAGAGAGCAATTTTGGCATAATGCGAAGATTCTTCAAATTTCACATACACTAATCATTTCTGTTGAATATTCTCAATTTCGTATATTTTCTTATGATTTATTATTTCCATTTCTATTAGAGAAAGTGCTCCACAAGATAAAGTGAAGGAAGCCCATAAGAAAGTGATGGTGGCGAACCATCCGGATGCGGGCGGAAGCCATTATTTAGCCTCGAAAATAAACGAGGCGAAAGATTTAATGATGGGTAAAACAAAAGGAGCCGGTTCTGCTTTTTGAATAGCAAGAATTATGTGTGTTTTGAAATATGTTTTTCTTTTCTTGGAAAAATTGATAAGTTTGTTCTGAATAGTGAGAATTTTATGTGTTTCGACATATTTTTTTTTTCTTTTTTACAATATTTTTCTCTGGGGATGTGTCTTTCGGAATTGTTGTATTGTCAGTATGTTTTTTACGTATTTCTCGCACTAGGATTGCTCGTAACAGTGAGTTGTCTTTTTGATTGTTCATTCGTGCTTTTGTTTTCTTAAGTGTGTTATTTGTATCGACCTTCTCATGTATTATATAATCAACTATCGTTGCTTAGGTGTTATTTTTTCTTGATTTATTTTTATTTCGAACTCGTGATTTGTGGGTTGGGAGATTTTTCTAAATACCAACTGTACTACACTCGATTGCTTTTGCTAACCTCAGTGTTCGATGGAAGTTGAACATAAGATTTCTTCTGAAGTTCTAGGGTGTGCTTGAGCTAGCAAGCGTTGGTTATTTTTTTTTTCTTAATTTATCAGTTATTTGTCTTACTCTTCTAGTAAGACGCACATTGTTGTTGTATATATTTTAAAAGCCAATGCAGGATCATGCATATTTTCCTGGTCTCATTCACAGTATACTCTCACACCAACTTTTTCTTCTTTCATGCATATCATGTTTGTTCATAGTGTTTTCATTTATGTGCACAAGGGAGGAAATGTTGTGATGTGCCCCTTCTATATAATAGTAGATTGTGTTTGTTTATATTATATTGTTTCAAAAAATATAGTTGCGAGATTTTTGTAAGACATGTCTTAGAAGAAATATACTTTTATGATTATTTATTAAGATATTGAAAGAAATCAAACTTACATTTTAACGAAGACCTATATTGTTACATTGTCAAAAGTCAGACGTTAATTATTTCAAATTATATTATTACAATATGAAAATTTAATCAATGCAAGAGAAAGATTATTTGAATTTTTAAATTTATTTGAATTTAGTCAAAATTGTGTACAATTCTTATTTCTTAAGACTTTTAATCCTTGGAAATGCATTAATGTTTCTTTGTCGTACTATCTAATCACCTCATCACCCAGTATGTTTTCTCAGACATTAGTCATTGATTTAGACCCGTGTTACTTATATCCTTGAGGAGTGAGAATATGAGATATTTTTTGAGCAAGGGATTCAATATGTCACAACGTACTGTAGCATGTCGAAATCACGAAAACAATATTTATAGCTTACTAACAGTGTAATAACAATATATATAATTCATTTTTTGTAATAGTATATACATAAACAGTAAAAATGGTATATAAAAATAAAATAATAGATTAAAACATCATATACAAATTCCAAAAGTAAAAAATACATAAAGAATGAAAACAGTATAAACAATATATAGATTTATATTGAAAAGTGAAAAAATAGTATATATACCGTCCGTTGTGATTCGGCGTGCTACAATACCATCATGTAATCAGATTTACCTTTGAGCAAACATCACCAAAATTTAGAGAAAGAGTTTGCATGATATATGCACAACCTAGAACAAGTTCCATTATTAACCTTAACTTTTTTATGTGAAAAGTGTGAAAATATTTGTTCCACTCTTGTGGGCCATCCTTGTTGGAATATTTTTTTATATTATTTTCCTTATACTAGTAATGCAAGAATAATCATGTATTTTGATTAACGAGATAAAAAATTATATAACTAATTAAGATGATATGAAGAATTAGTAATGTAAAGAATTAAATAGTATATTTAAATGCTACTTTCTGATCAAGGTGTTGCAAATATATAAACTGTATTGATATGATTATTTATCATTGTTAATTTCAAAATGTGGGACTTCATTTTTATTTTCTTTCCCTTTTAATAGTGGTTATGTTAGATTACTTTCATCATTTGTGTTTATTAAAATGCTACGCAACATTACGGAAAAAAATATGGCGACAGTCGACCGGCGGAAATTATTTTGAAATATTACAACTAAATATAGCTACTTAAAAGAAAAAAAAACATTTAAAAAATAGACCTTATTGGTCTACCATCACCTTTTTTTTTTAATTTCCGCAATTATGCAGGTTTTTTGGCATGCAAGTGTTTTTTTGCAATTTCGGCGTAATGTAGGAGCTTTTGCAAATTTCACTTCTACTAATTTTTTTTCTCAATTTAAATTTATATATTTTATTTTAATATTTGTTAGAGAAAATGAACCCCAAGAGAAGGTAAAGGAAGCGCATAAGAAAGAAGTGATAGTGGCGAACCTTCCAGGTGCGGGTGGAAGCTATTATTTAGATTAAAAAATAAACGAGGCCAAAGATTCCTCTTTTATTCTCTGCTTTTACTCTCTTCTTTTATTTTATTTATTTTTTCTCCTTTATCTTATTTCTTTTTCTGTGTTTTTCATTCCTATTGTAATCTTAACATCAACTCTTGTTGATGAACAAACTTTTTTATAATTATAATTATAATTAATTCAGGAACTTCCGGGCATGACCTGGATCCTTACATTCAAAAAAAAAAAAAGGCCAAGACTTAATGCTCAGTAAAATTAAAGGAGGCAGATCTGCTTTCTTAACGGTGAGAATTATGTATTCCAAAATATTTGTTGTTCTTTTTGTTATTTAAATCTTGTTTTCTCCAATATCTTCTCTGGAGATAATTATGTGGTTCGAAATTGTTGTCTTTTGAGTATTTTTCTTATTTCTGTCACTAAGATTGCAAGTAAAATCCATGTTTTTTATTTTCTCAATTGTGTTATTTGTGTTGCCTACCTTCCCGCATGGCATTGAGTTTGAATATTTATTCTATTCTTCTATTATGAGATGTAAACTGTTTATGTATTCTATTCCCTCATGGTATTAACTGAGCAAATGAAGGATCCATTCATACTTTGCCGGTCAAAACATTCGTAGCACACACACCAATTTTTCCTTCTTTCATGCATATCTATATATGTTCATAGCGTTTTCATTTAGGTGTACAAAGGATGAAATGGTGTGCCCTTTCTATATAATAGTAGATTGTAAATATTTATCTTATGTTGTTTTGAAAAGGTTATTTGCGAGATTGTTCGTTGTATGTCTTAGAATAAAGAGGGTTTTGTTTTCATTTATTGAGAAATTAGAAGAAATGAAGCATGCATTTTAACTAAGGGTTTAACGGATATTCTTGAAAAGTTACATAAGTCGTTAGTTCAAATTTTATATTGTTATAATATGAAAAATTAATCCAAGGAAGAAACAAATTAAATCTTCAATAACAACCGGTTTGAATGTAATTAAGATTGTCAATGGTGGATTTCTTACAGTTTAGGTTTACTGTTAATTGGATAAAAGAGTAAAACAAAATGGATAACAGGCTCAAAGGTAGCCAATTAAAAATTACAATCGAAAAAGGTCATGTTTCGCTAAGTGAACCGTCGACTAAATCAGTGAGGGAGTTATGTTTTAGTTAGTTATATTGCATATTTAGTTTAGTCTTTAGACAACTATACAAATTACTGAGAATATATTAGTTTGATTATTTTATGAGAAAATACTAATTTTTATCTTTTTTTTCTTAGTTTTGCATGCTATTACTTATTTTCTACTAAATTTATTTGAAATTAATTAAAATTGAGCAAGATTCCTAACTGACAAATCTATGGTTTCTTTCTGACAAATCATATCTGGTAAATGCATTTATGGTTTCTTTCTGACAAATCTATCATCTATGTAGATAAGCCATGATTAACTGAAAAAAAGAGTTAATATCATTAATGAACAGGCTTGCTACCTTCCTGGTGTGCCGTAGTCTAAATGGTCCGGTACCCAACCTGACATACATGCTCTCAAATTAACAAGTTTTGGATTCTGTGTTTTTCTTTTAATAAATGTACTTAAGAGATTTAAAATATTCTTTATTTGATTAAAAATCATAATGAGATCATGTATGTTTTGCTACCACCATTCACAATAAGCTCGCACCTAATGAAGAAATTTCAGCAAAAAGAAGAAGGATAAAAGAAAAGAAAAATATTCAGTGTTTTGGCCAAAGAGATAAAGTAGAGCTGCAAAGAAAATTTACTGGTTAGATAAGATACTGACATAAACCAAAATATGGCGAAATTACTGAAAATATATCAAAATAAATTCTTGACAGTATCACAACTCAATTGCATCACAGACTTTAAATACTAACCCCAGTTCACCATACCAATCGATGCAAAATATTTCCCAAATCGAAGAATAGACAGAAGAAACGACTCAGAAATGAAAATACGATGATAGAGGAGAAAACAACCAACCTCTCCAGTCAAGCAGTAGCTTCACTTCATTTGGAGAATTAACTCACTTCTTTTCCGATCACTTGGCCCCATCACTGCTTCTTATGGCCCGCTTGGGCCATATTGATTGAATTAAATTTTATAATTTTACGAGTTCTAACACAAATCTAAAATTTGCGATTAATTTTTTTTTCTCCTATTATATATATTTTTTATCTCATCCTCTACTATCTACTTAAGGTACTATTGTACTTACTCAGTAATCTCTCAATAGATTAATTGAAATGGCACATGTTTGCATATAAATATCTCAATACTATTGTACTTACTCACCAACTGTTTGCATATAAATATCCAATAATTTAATTAGCAAATTGATATGCTAAAATGTGAAATTGACATGTTTACTAAATGATCAATGTATTTAACATATTTACTGACTGATTAATTATATGTTGTAAATTGTAAAATTAAATTGTGTCTTTTTTTGTTTTCGAGTTATGTCATATTTACTTGTATCATCTGGGTTTATATTTAAAAATCAGAATTTCCATTTGAGATGGAGACTATATTGTGTCAAATATATTACTAACATTTTTGAATGCGGAATAAATATTGTCAAGTTTTTAATGTTATCTTATATATTTTTTCAATTTCATATATTTTTTCTTCTCATGTATCAGTATTTTCTATGAGAGTGAACTTTGAAAGATATTAAAAGGAGTTTCATATAAGAATGTATTGGCTGCCCCAAAATAATGAGGCCAAAACATGAATTTCTAGAGAATAATGTGTTAAGAGTCTTAAGACCTATTTATTTATTTTCTTTTATTTTGGAAAAGTACCAGGTCCCGTAATTGATGGTTGTTTAAATGTGCTTTTTATATTGTCTCTGAAATATATGTAGCAGGATTTTTTTTTAAATATTTCTGAACAAACATCTTTTTGAGAAAAAAAATTTAACAGTGAATTTGATCTATTTTTATGTTATTTGTACGAATTTATATATATGTGAGTGTTGATTAAGAGAAAAGTTAATCTTGTTATTTTGCAGCTTCTGTACCGAGTTGCACAATAATATCTTTCTTCTTTTTTTAATTTAAAACTAATACAAATCATGCATGTTTTGCAGGAAGTATCATTCACAATAAACTCTCACCTGCCAGTTTTTCCTCCCTTCATGCATATGATATTTTTGTCAGTGTTTTCATTCATGCTGATAGCAACATAGAGCTTGTAACCCTTTTTATTCTTTCTAATGGTAGATCTTGGATATTTCCATATATTCATGTTTGAGAACAAAATATTTAACAATTTTTCATGGCAAATATTTCAAGTAAAGATTCATGATTATTTATTAAGATAATGGAGGAAATCAAGACTATATGCAAAGTATTTTTTAGACAATGTTTGCGCTATTTTTATTTTTGAGTGTTTCTAGGACGGGTGCTATTGGACTAAGCCGCGCAATGAGGTTGGGCAACAATAGGGTCAAGGGAAACATAATTTAGAAAAAATTTAAGCGTATACGGTTGTGAATGGATCATGTTAACCACCTCATATAAAAAAGAATTATAGCGTGCTCAATCGTTCTTATCGTTGATTGTTTCGAACAATCTCCTTCTCATTATTACTGTATATATACCCTCTCAAGTTGTAGGGAAAACTAATTGCTTCACTTAGAGATTGTAATTTTATTAATTACTAAGGGATCAGATTGATTCCCTCAGAAATTATAATTCTATCAATTACCAAGAAAATCGGATTACTTAGACTCAAATTATAATTTTATTAATTATGTATTTGTTTAACATAATTTATGAATTGATTTGAGATGACCTCGACAACCATTTGGACTTTGCCTTTCTTTTTGGCCCTCATTTTTGCCTCTTAGGCTTTCTAGCTTTCCACCACTTTTCAGCTTTTGATTTCTCATAATCACAAAATTATTTTGTTTTAACTTTCAAGAATAGTGATTAATAGAACTTCAATCTGTTTTAAAATTTTTATTTTTCCCTTTATTGCCAACAAGTGTTTGGTATAAAATTTTAGAGGAATATACTATGATACACGGAAAAATATACTTTTTTAAACCGACTATGTTATTATAAACTACACAATCAAGACTACATGACATGATTAAGCTTTTATGTAATATAGATGTTCAAATATTCTATTACTATTTTTTTGTTTTTTTGTTATTGATTTGTATTTTTTTTAACGACAAATATTAAATGCATGATTTTTATATTAGGTTTAGGCAACCACAGAAACATGACCGGCCTTTCCTTGCCTCTCTGGAGGCATGAACATGGTTAAATCTACACCGAGCCGATTGGTTGCCCTTTTATTTGGTATTTTTCAGTGTTGCTTTTCTTGATTGGTCCAATAATTGTAAAATTTGCATTTTGGTGTTTACTCTTAGATGTACACTACTAAAAAGAACAAATAGTTTTCATTAAAAAATGATAATTTAAATGAATCAGAACATCTTTTTCCAATATTGTATTTTCGGATTTCGACGATCAGACCAGCCTGATCTCACAATCAATACAAAACTATAAAAAAAAAAAAAAACAATGCCAACTTTTTTTTTGATAAATTAATGAAATTGCTTTCTAAGTTATCTCCGATTATTGCGATATATTTATCTTAGGGCAGATGGAACTAAACTTGCAAAATTGACACTTCCATCTTTCTTCTTGAGTGACAAAATTGGCCTCTTTTTTTCCGTCCCAAAAATCCAAACATTGTCTAATCTGATTCTTGAACCAAATTTCATCATAACTAAATGTATATTCTTCAAGCAATGAATTATCTGATTGTAATTCATACCTACAAAAAAAAATATACATAAAAATCATAACCTTCACAATTTTCTACTTATTTAATTTGATGTAACAATTACCTCAAAATAAGCTCTTCTTTTGACTGGGGAATAATGGAGAGGGTATCTCTAAAGTATGTTAATACATCTCCAAATGTCTGCATATAAAGAAATTAATTTAATTTAGCAAAAAACTATAGAATACTTCCAAAAAAAAAAAAAAAAAAAGCTTTGGTGAAAATAAATTAATCAAATTACCTTAGCTTGGAAACCCAATGAATTGATTTGTTCTTTTATAACATCAGACAAAATATATTCAGAATCCAAATTAAAATATTTGAAGAACTCGTCAGAATGAAATTGATTCATAATTAAGTTATCCCATAAATATTTATAACACATCAATTGAAGCCTGCATATATAAAGTCCGAATTCAAATAACAAATATATATAATAAATTGAAAATAACTAAAAAAAGAGTTGAATAAAAACCTTGCATTTCTCTTTTGAGCCTCTGTTGGAATTGTGGGTTTAACACGGGTTTTAGTATCAACTAATATTGGATTAATTGAATTTGAATTCTCATCTTTTTTAATTCGAATTTCATCGATTATTCCTACAACCCAAATTCCTTCAATAATTCCTACTCTGATAAAAAAAACAAAATAATCTCAAATTATAAACAAAAAAAAAAATGACTTTAAATTCTGAAAATTTTATTAATTTTTAAAAAATGCTTACACTGGAAGCTCGCGAGTTAAGCCTTCAAAAAGCAATTGATTAGCACCAATAATAAAATTAATAAACTTTAACGCCCACGATTCTTCTTTAGATTTAACACGAATTTCCACTCTTTCTATCACCTGCATTGAACAAAAAACACAATCCAAACAAATAAAAATGAAAAACCAAACAATCACAAAAAAAAACATTTTAAATTTCAACTACCTCTCTCTCTAATTGAGCATGGCGATCTGAACCAACTTGCATAGCTTTGGTTCTTTTAGGTTTTCCTCTCATCAGCTCAAACTCCTTTTGCTTCTCACACCATTCCTACCAAATCAACAACCAAACACCCAATTAATCCCAAATTCAAACACTCAAATCCCCAAACCCATCAATTAACCTAAAACACCCACATACAGCAGAAGTAATATCAGTGACAGTAAGCCCTCGATTCTTCCTGAACTGCCCAAGCAGTGACTTCCTCGGCATCAGTTCCTCAATGTCCGGCGTCTTCGGCGGCGGGAGGTGAGAGGCGGCGGAGCAGAACCGGCGGGGAGAAGAAGAGGAGGAGGAGAAGTAGGCGGAGATGCGGGGGCGGGCGGAGGCGAGAGCGGCTTCTAAGAACGCCATTTCTTCTTCGCTGATGATTTCCACTGGTTGTTGATCCGCCATGCACGATCCAGTTGAAACTTGATTTGTTACTTGTTAGTAAGTTACAGGCGCGGTTAAAACTTGGAAGAGATGAAATGGAGATCTAACGGCTATCAAGTTCGAATTGTGGAATTTTGGGGATTTAATTGAAGGATTTCTATTATAGAGAGGAAGCTGCGACTTGCGTTGCGTTTGCGTATATGGAATATTTTAGGCCGTTTTCATTTTTTTTTTTAATATATACAGTTTGAATGAATTTTTATCTCCAGTTTGTTTTTGTTTATATGTTTGTATATATTATTTTTATTTTTATAAAAATATATATTATTTTATCGAATGAATTTTTATATATGCTTTGTTTTCAGTTTATATGTTTTATATTAATCATTGGTTAAAATATAATTAGTTGGTTGTCCTGTGTATGAGAGTTGAATTTGGTATGTATCCTAGATATCATATTTTTGTTGTAAATTTATAAATATTAATGTTATAATTTGCCCTTCTAAAATTCAAAATACATCATATTTAATATCAAATCTATCCTTCTAAATTATTGTTTATCATTCTAAATCTTATTATTTTCTTTTTCTCTCTGAACTTACTGTCATCTCTTTTATATTTATATTTATATTAACATAGCAAAAACTATATTTTTTTCAAACCAAACTATTCTATCATATAAGGCTAAAAATAAGAGCACAAGGTAATGAATAAAATAATATTTCTCTAAAAACATATATCCATATATATATATGATATATTTGAAGTTTGGAAGAAATGAAATTTGGGAAGGGCAAACATGATATTCCACCAATACTATACTGTACTGTACTGTACTATACTATACAATACTATATATATAATTTTCGTTTGCAGTTTTCTCAGTCCGACTAATGTCTTCGTTGTTAGAAGCTGCTCTCGCCTCAGCTCGCCCTCTCACCGCATCTTCCTTCTCTTCTTCGCTCCGGCAGCTCTACTCCACCGCCGCCACTCCGTCTCCGGCGGCGCCGGCGAAGGTGCCACATTCGCCTGACAATGAAGAGTTGTCGAAGAAATCATTCCTCAAGCGGTTCAAGAAGAACAGACAGCTCAGCGTCTGTGACATTACTTCTGTTGTGTGTGATAGTTCATATTTCGCATGCATTCATTGTGTTTAAGTTTATTACTGATTGATTGATTGATTGATTTCTTCTTTTAATGCAAGCTTTTGATTGCTTGATTTCTTAATTAGGAATGATGTGAGAAACAAAAGGAGTTTGAGCTGATCAATGGAAAATCGAAAGAAACGAAAGCAATGAGAAAGGGGAGAAATCGACATGCTCAACTAAAGATGGAATCAACAAATGTAGCATCTTTGTTTGATATTTCTTATAACTATTTTGTTGATTTTTTTGCATTTTTTTTTGTCGAGTTATTATGAAGTTTTGATATTTGTTTGATACGACTCATTGCAGCTTATTGAAGGTTTAAATCCTGAGCTGCAAGTGTAAGCATTTGAATAAAATAATCGAATTTTTCAGTTTTGGGTACTTCAAATAATTGATAATAATTGTCTGATTTGAAATATTGTTTGTATGTCAGAATCAGAATTGTGAATTCTCTAGGCATTTGGATTTCAAAATTAATTCAGGAAAATGGAATTCCAAAGGAAAGCAATCCAATTTCTGTTGATCAAGTTCAAGTTCAAAAGGGCGAAAAGACAAATAATCCAATCTCTATTGATCAAATTCAAGTTCAAAAGAGCGAAAATACAAACAATCCTATCTCAATTGATCAAATTCAAGTTGAAAAGGGCGAAAATACAAACAATCCAATCTTAATTGATGAACTTCAAATTCAAAAGGACGAAAAAACAACCAATCCAATCTCAATTGATGAAATTCAAGTTCACAAGGGTGAAAAGACAAACAATCCAAGCTTAGTTGATCAATTTCAAATTCAAATTCAAAAGGGCGAAAAAACAAAGAATCCTCCAAAAGAGGCTAAAAAGAAACGGAAAAGGAAACGGAAAAAGAAACGCAAGGTTTTTCTTCAATCCATTCTTTAATTATTCTCATTAATTAATTAATTAATTATCATATTTGGTATTTGATTTTTCTGTGTTTATTTACATGTAGGTTCAATTGATGAAACCTATTCGAGCAAGCGCTTCTTTTAGGGTACTTAATTTTATATCAAATTATATTAACTTGTAGGAGTGTGTAGATTATATTTTTTTTATTGTAGGTATGAATTTACATTGATTAAAGAATACATCTTTTCATATGATTATTTTGTTTTTGGTTACGTTTTGGATTTTTTTTCAAATATAGGTGATAAAAAGAGTGGATATTCGTGCCAAATCTGAAGAAGAAACATGGGCATTAAAGTTTATTGATTTTATTACTGGTGTTAATCAATTGCTTAATGAAGGCTTAACTCGCGAGCTTCCAGTGTAAAAATTTAACCCTCCTTTTCATAAATATTTTTTTGTAAATAATTTGAAATATTGTTTTATATCAGAATAGGGATTATTCAAGGAATTTGGGTGGCAGGAAAAATCGATGAAATTAGAATTAAAAAAGATGAGAATTCAAATTCTATTAATCCAATGTTGATTGATACTAAAACCCGTGTTAAACCCACAATTCCTACAGAGGCTCAAAAGAGAAATGCAAGGTTTTTCTTCAACTTAATTTGTTTTTTAATTATTTTTCAATTTGTTATATGAAAATTTTATTTGATTTTTGAGTTTATTTATATATATTTATACAGGTTTCAGTTGATGTGTTATAAGTATTTATGGGACAATTTAATTATGAATGAATTTCCTTCTGAAGAATTTTTGAAATATTTTAATTTGGATTCTAAATATGTTTTATCTGACATGATAAAGGAATTTATAAATTCATTAGGTTTCCAAGCTAAGGTAAATTGATTAATTTATTTTCTTTATCTTTTTTTTTTTTTTTTGGAAATATTCTAAATTTTGAGCATGTTTAATTTTCTGAACTAAATTATTGGATATTTATATGCAGACATTTGGAGATTTATTAATGTACTTTAGATATACTATCTCCATTATTCCCCATTCAAAGGAAGAGCTTCTTTTGAGGTAATTATTATTTAAAATTAATCACATAATAATTAATATACAATTTATGAAAAGATTATGATTTTCATTCATCTTTTTGTTGTAGGTACGAATTACAAGCAGATAATTCATTGCTTGAAGAATATACATTTAAATATTATGAAATTTGGTTTAAGATTCAGATCAGAAAATCTTTAGATTTTTGGAAGGGAAATAAAGAAGCTAATTTTGTCTCTCATGAAGAAAAATGGAAATGTCAATTTTGCAAGTTCAATTCTGCTTGCTCAAAAATATATCATAATAACTGGAGGTATGTGCGGTAACTTATAACATTATTGTTTCTTTAATTTTTTGAGAAATATTTTTTGATTTATGTTTAGAAATTGTGATTTAATTCTTTTTACAGCCATGAGTGGGTTACATAAAAATATTGGAGAAATGTTTCATCTAATTAAATATTTATCCATTTGGTGTAAACTACTACATGTTCTTGTTTTATCAAAAAAAAAGAAAAATTCATATTATTCAGACAGAACAAGATAAATTACCTTAAATGTATATTCATCTAAAGCAAACATTATTTAGAAAAAGCTGTCAGAAAAACTCCATAATAAATTACATAAACATCAGTACAAATGAATGGCAAGTAATATCCTTACACAAAAAATGAATGAAATATTTTTCTTATACAAATAAATGGCAAATAACATCCTTACATAAAAAATGAATGGAATACTTTTCTTGGGCAAAATTACAAAATGATCCCTCGGAGCTAAATATATACTTTTATGTACAGACACCCTTAACAATAAGACATATTTCAAACACTAAAACCACTATTTCTTCGACATAAACAAACATCAATAGATTCAATACACATAAAATGAATGAAATACCTATCTTTACAAAAAAATGACCGTGCCAATCGTAATAAAAAGAAAATGAAAAAAAAAACTCCATCATACTATTGGTGAAATATATACATTTTTAAGTTTTGATGTGTTTTTTTAATTGTTTTTTAATTGAGAAGGACATTCGTCTTTGAATTTGCAAGAATTACACTTCCATTTCTCATCTTCAGAAACACAGCTCGGCTCTCTCCTTCCAGTCCAAACTTCTGATAATTGCCTCAATTTTCCCTCAAACCAAATTTTATCATAATCAAATCTATATTCTTCAAGCAATGAATTATCTTTTTGGAATTCATACCTACAAATAAAAGGACATACAAAATTCATGATATACATAAATTACAATATCATTAAGTAGAGTTAATTAATTAATACCTTAAAAGAAGTTCATTGCTGGATGGTGGAAGCATGGAGCAAGTGTTCCCATAGCATGAAACTAGATCTCTTAATGTGAGCAGTTTTGGTTTGTTTAGAAATGGATAAATAAGACCTTGAATCTTGTCAGATAAAACGTAATCTGGATCCAAATTGAAGTGTCTGAAAAAATCCTCAATTGGGAATTGGTTATTTATTAAATTTTCATACAGGGCCTTGTAACACATAGCCTGAAACCTGCGTATAAATAAGCATACAAATATCAAATATCAAATATGATATGGAATAAATATAATGAGAAAAGTAAAGAATGAATGAAGAAAAAAATAAAACCTTCCATTTCTCTTTTGAGCCTCTCTCGGACGAGTGGATTTTACTCTTGTCTTAATGTCAATTAATATTACACTGTTTATTTTTTTGTCCTTTGAATTTCATCAATTCTCCCTGAAATCCAAATGCCATCGATATTCGCTACTCTGATATACAAACAATATCTCAAGTTAGAAACATATTGGCAGTTTTTTTATATAGTCAAATTCTGAAATGATGTGTTTATTATTTGGGATACTTACACTGGAAGCTCACGAATTAAGCCGCCGTCTTCAAGAAGCTGATTAGCCCTAATAATGAATTTAATAAGCATTGAAGCCCATAATCCTTCTCGAGATCCGGTAGATATCACTGGCATCTTTATGTGTTCCATAATCTGCTACAAATTGTATAAAAGAATTATAGTTCAAATGTCGCAAAATGATCAGTAACAAAATAAATATGGGAAAAAGAAATAGACTAGTCTCCCACTTGAGTAGTACCCATCCAAATAACTAGCTTTTAGAAAATGAATGTAGAAATAGAGATGACACCATAGAAATTGATGAATCAGAACAAAAAAAATTAATAAAATATCACACACCATAGAAGAAATATTAGTGGCGGTGGAACAGAATTGACGGAGCGAAGAAGCAGAAGAAGAAAAGCAAGGAGAGATTAGAGGCCGATTGGCCAGAGTAGCTAATATTTTAGCATTTGATTCTTTCTCTAGTTGTGCATGCCGAGCCGAACCCGTGCTCATAGCTTTCGTTATTGCCGGCTTTCCTTTGAGCAACTCGGATACTTTTTTCTGCTCACACCATTCCTAATGTTACACCAAATATATAATTAGTATCAAACTTAAATAGAACCTACAAAACTTTTAAAGTGAATATAGAAATATAGATGGCAAACAATCTCATGATCTTAGTTGATTTTAATTTGATATAATAGATTCCTGAAAATAAGGAATCTCCAAATATGATTTTAATTTGAACAATCAATGCATTAAATGTACAGAAGCACATAAAAAACCAAATTCATGCATGAAACCACACACAGAAACAAAAAAAACAATGAATGCATGAAATATAGACATATATCACATACAGAAACACATATGATGAAAACACATATAAAGAAACCAATCAATGCATGAAACATTTCACATACAGTGTTAGCAATGTCAGTAACAGTAAGCGCCCGATTTTTTCTGAATCGCGTGAGGTACAATTCACAAGAGTCGGCCGTGGAACAGAATTGACGGAATGAAGAAGAAATGAAAGCAGAGATTAGAGGGCGACCAGAGGTGAGAGAAGCTTCTAACAAAGACTTTTTCATCTCATTCGCTAATGATTTTAAGTTGATGGAGATTTTTGAAATGATTTTTAATTTGTGTTTGATTTTAGAAGAATGGTTAGGTTGCTGTTTATAGACATTGAAATAACTGTCACGCCACATCATCTGTCTAATTCTGGTAACTAAACACATCTTCCATGATCTATAACTACCTGAATGAATTTTGTTACTCCTCACGAAGCTTGGCCTCTATTTGTAAAGGAAATGGACGTCACCAGTGTTTCTTCTTCTAATAATAGTTTGACATTTCTATACACATGGTTGGAAACAGAAACAAATGCCACCCACTAAAAAAAATATGAAATAGAAGATTATCAATTGTAGATATGTGATATTGACTGTTTTGCCCTGAAAGTAAAATTAGCTTCCTCTAGCGCTGGTTCCGAAAGCATATATATGATTTCGTGCTCACATGTAATTTGTATGCTTTTGTTATGTTCTTTTTTAAATATAAGCTCACATATGTTTGTGTCATCGATAATTTCATGCTTCTCAAATTCCACTCCCACACAAAATGAAAACAATATATCAAAAAGCAGCTCGAACGAAATGGCAAACCATATATCCTTACACAGAATGAATGAAACACCAATCTTTTACAAGTTTCTACCAACAACCGCTCGTGCCAATCGAAACATCAAACAAAAGAAAAAAGAAAAAAAAAAAAAAACAAATTCCCCACGGCACGCACCGCCGCCGAACGAACAAACAAACAATTCTTAATCCTTACTATATATAACACATGAATATCCCACATCCCATTCAAAAACACAAAACCAACCAACCAACCAACAAAACGTTCAAACAAATAAATAACCAATTAAATTCCCCAAATCACCCCCCCTTCCGCCTCATCTCTCCCTCCATTATCAATTCCCATTATTGCTCCCAACTTCGACCTTGGGCGGTCCCGAATGCCTCCTCATCGGCGACCCCACCTTCTCCCCCGCAAAACTCAGCCTCTTCTTCGCCGGCCCCACCGCCGGATAAACTTTCTCGCTCGTCGGAGTCTCCGACTTGTTGTCGTCGGCGGGGGACGACAGCCTCGACTTCATCCGCGCCGATTTTGTCGGCGCCATGTAACTCGGCACGTTCACGCTAATCACGCTCTCGTCGTCCCTCGCGACCACCGACCCCGCCAAGCTGTGCCTTCTCGGCGGCATCTCCGACTTCACGCTCATCACGCTCTTAGCATCGTCCTCTTGAACCACACCGTTCTTAGGAGTCGACGATTTAGACTTGAGAGGAGACGGACGGAGAGGCCTGGGACTATTGACGGTACTCTTGGGGGAGTTATTATTTGATGTTTTGGGGGAATTGTTGATGATGATGTCACGGCGGGCGTAGGATTTGGTGATCTCACCCTCGGTGAGGAGAGAGGGGATCGGAGTCGGGGTTTTGAGAGAGGAAACGGAAAGAGAGTCGGTGTCTTTGGTTTGAGTATTGGGGCGGGGGTTTTCCCAGGGTTTGGCGGCCATCCAGCGCTCGAGCCAGCTCCAGCCCCACTGCGGGTTCGAAGGGTCTATGAACATCGGATTTGCGGTTCTTGAATTGCTCTTCCACTTTAAAGAGAAGGAAAAATATTAATAATTAATTAGCGGTGTTTATTTAAGGAAATAAATAAATAAATAAATGGTAAATTTGTAAAAAAAGCTGATGCAATATGCTGAAATTGCAAAAAAAAAAAAAAATCTGCACTATTGCTCATCGAATAGACCCTATTGCAATTTCGGCACAACGCACGGGCTTTTTTGAAAATTTCCATAAATAAACAAATTGACTAGAATTAATTAGTAAAAATACCTGATGAGAGAAAGCATAGGCAAGAGCTCGCTCTCTTCGTATGGCGGCCTCCTGCTTGCTAACAATACTCGCTTCGAGCTGCTCCTTCGACTGAGCACTATCATCCCACTCTTCTCCCATCTACAAAACAAACCCAACCCAAAATTAAATAAACAAAAATATCAAAACATAAAATAGTTCAAAATGCTTTGTTCAGACTTCATCAAAGGTAAATCCGCAAATAACACCCCCTACAATGAACCCAAATTTCCAAAAATTCGCTGCATTATTCAAAAGTGCAAAAAGAACCCTCTATCAACAAACACCAATTCCTGAATTTAGGCATAACGCAGGGTCCTTTTTCACAAATTTGTCATTTTCTAAAAATTCCTAACCTTTCTCAATATTATCAAAACCCCCCCTCGCCTTTCAGATTCCTTCCAAACCTCTTACCGAGTAGCTACAATTCCAATTCTCCGAAGGAATCTAAAAAAGCGTGGGGGTTTGATAATATCGAGAAAACTCAAGGGTTTATGTAAAAACTAAATAAAAAATACATACCCTCAGACTGTCAAGTTCTTTCTTCAGAAGGAGCTGCCTTTGTAAGGCCTGATTTTCCTCGGTCATCCTGAGCCGCCTGGATCGGATTTGACTCTGGACTCGAGCCAGAGTCTGCATGCATCTTAGTGTGCTGGCGGCCTGCCTTTTCACCGAATTCCCGTCTATTAACGCTTTCAGCCTCACCAGCCCTCTCAAAGCCCTCAAAGCCCTTCTCGCCTGGTTAAAAAAGTTAATTATTTGATTATTTATTTTAATTTGTTATTTTACTGAGTTTTTGTTTATTGGTGGGTACTTGCGACGGGAGTTGTAATTTAATTTAATTTTTGTTGTGAGTGACTAGGAACAATTCTTTTTTTTTTTTTAATTTAATTTTTTGTTATATATATGAAATAGATAAAAAAGGTCGGCCTGCTTATCTTTTTTTATTTAATTATAAATATTTTGGAAAATTATGAGGATGAACTTAATTAACTAAATAGAAAATTAATTACCTAATTAGATGAATTTAATTAAGTATGCTTTAATTATCGAAAATGCTAAACAGCGTGACTGAAAAGTAGGGCATTAAGAAATGGGAATTTTAATGATCAATTGTTGCTGCGTACAGTGATGAGTGAGTGGTTTAAGCTAAAAAATGTTAATTTAAGAAGTAATGATAAGAAGAAATATTAATTGTTTCAACAAATTATGAGTTGTACTTGTACCTAACTAAGAATGATGAGTGATTTAGCATAAAAAATCTTAATTTAAGAATGTGGTGACAAGAGAAAAAAATCAATTATTTTAACAAATTATGAGTTGTAATGTACAAACTAATTAATGGGACATTGTACTTGATTAGCAGTTTATTCATTATACTGTTAATTTGAACATTTTAATTCATATACTTTATGAAAACACGCACAATTAGATTAGTACTTGGAGTCGGACCAATTATTCACAATTCTGTAAAGTATAGGGACTGAATTGCAATTCAATTGAAGTACAGGGACTAACGATGCACTTATCCCATTAAATAATTAGTTAAGCATAATCTAATTATAGTAGTTCTTTAAATGATTAACTTGTGCTAAATACATACAGTGATGAGTGATAAGTAATGATAAGAAAAACATCGAATTATTCTAAAAAAATAATGAGTTGTATTGTACCTAACTAAAAGAGTATAGTGCTTTTAAATGCTCTATCACTTAGTTTACCACTCAAAAATTAAATCAGAAATTATCAAAATAAAACCAACTAAAAAATTCAAAATTCTACAAGAATCCAAAAATTCTGTTAAAAATTCACAAATCCCAACCAGATCCCCCCCTCCAATTCACCAAAATTCACCAAAAAAGAAAAACAAAAAATCAACAAAAAAAATAAATCACAACTAAAATAACTGAACTGAAGTGAACTTACCATATATCCACGGAAAGCCGTCTGGATCTTAATCGCCGCAATTTCTTCTTTCGACTTTCCAGCAAATCTGGAAGGCGGATTTGGCGTAACAACTTCCTGTGCGGCTATTGGTGTGGCTGGTTGTGGGACTGAGGGCCCAGCTAAAGCTACATTCTTTTTTTCTTCTTCGATCTCAATTTCCGTCGTTTTAACCTCCTCAATTGGCGAAAGGGAAGGATCTCTGTTTGTGGTCTCTAATGGAGTTGAAGTGCTCGGATCTGACTGGATTGGATCCGGAATTTGCGATCTGTTCTTCAATTTCTGGTCAAAGATCCAGATTTACTGTTTGATTAGTAATGATGAGAATTGATTCGAATAAATTTAGAAGTTTTTGAATCTTAAAAACCTGTGCTTTCTTCTCCTTGGAGTCGGGGCTGAAAACTTTCTTCACTGCTCCAAACCACTTTCCTTTCTTCCCCATCTTCACTAGAGATTCACTGATATAATCTTCAATTCAACAAATTCGAAGAATTAGAAGCAGAATTGAAACAGATCTGAGTATTGTTTTGCGAAAATCAAAAGCAAGATATTTCGCTCCACCGATCCAATTTCAGATCTTAAGACTGAAAACAAATAACTGAAATGTGATAAAGACCCAGAATTTAATTAGTGTCTCATGAAAAGAATGGAGAAGTTTCACCAAAACCCGTGAAAAATCTCGTACTATAATCCAAAAAGGAGCAGCAGCAAAACCGAAATGGCAGAGAAGACAAAGAGCGAGCCAAGTGAAAGAAAATAAATTACCTTAAAATACGCCTTGAATTGCTGCTGATCTGACAACCTAAATTTGAATCATTTCTCTCTAGACATTTTTCCTTCTCTCGCTACAAAGCAATAAGAAGAGAGAGAGAGAGAGAGAGAGAGAGAGAGGAGGAAGAAGGATTCCGACAGCTCAAGACCAGAAAGAGAAACAGTGAAAAGAATCTCTATTTCTTTCTTTCTTTCTCTCTCTCTCTTTTGCTTAATTGCTTTACTGAGGGTGAAACAGGATTAAATTGAATTTAGACTGACTTTTGTTAGGGTTAATGATGCTCTTCTCCAACTTGCACCTCTCAGATTCCTACTTTGTAAATTATGAAATAATAGTTCTACTTAAATAAAGTATTCATTATCGGTTACAGTACGTATGACTTTCTGTAAATGGATGTATGTATACACAAAAAAAAGCAAAGAAAGAGAGGGGAGGTGATACATACAAAAAAAGTTAGATTGCTTCTTACCTTTTAGTTAGATGACATGTATAGCATAATAAGAAATATTTATATTTTTACCTTTCGGATAACAAAAAAATATTTCTATCATTAGCTCTCGAAGAGAATGATATAGATTAAAATCCTTTGTAGCAACACGGGAATGCATAAACTACTTGCAACAAAGTAAAATCCCAGCGGTCCTCCATAAAGTTGACTTTGCAAAAACTTTCGATACAGTCAGCTGGCAATTTCTGGAAATGACTATGTCAAGAAGAGGATTCCCGCCGGATTGGATACAATGGATCAAAAGCCTTCTATAGTCAGCAAGTTCAGCAATCATGCTTAACGGGCAACTACAACCATTCTTCTTTCACAAAAGAGGATTACGACAAGGGGATCCCTTGTCACCTCTATTGTTCAACTTTATCGCTGAATCGCTGCAATATC
This sequence comes from Juncus inflexus, assembly GCA_024447665.1. Classification (NCBI taxonomy): domain Eukaryota; kingdom Viridiplantae; phylum Streptophyta; class Magnoliopsida; order Poales; family Juncaceae; genus Juncus; species Juncus inflexus. Next base: position 2,545,259 of record JAJHPC010000014.1, on the reverse strand, counting down.
TGATTAACTATCTCAATTCGCTTGCACCGCAACCACTCAAAATGTGAATGAAAGCAATCCAATATGTGGATGACACAATCATCCTCACGGAAACCCACCGCAAGAATCTGCAATTGATAAACCTGGCTCTAAGATGCTTCGGCAAAATGACCAGCCTAAAAGATTGCTGCACTGCAACCAGCAAAATTTCCCAATTAAATATCTAGGATTGCCACTCTCACTCACAAAATCGCCAAGTTCATTCTACCTACTCTTGATTGAAAAAATCAGGGACAGAATAGCAGGATGGTCCATCAAATATCTATCCATAGCGGGACGAATGACATTGTTAAATTCAGTCATTTCGGCAAATCTACTATATTTTATGCAAGTATTTATTTTATCTCAATGGGTCATCAAAGCAATTGATCGGCTAAGAAAGAACTTTTTGTGGGGAGACACCAACGAATACAAAAAAGGCAAACATCTAGTAAGCTGGGAAATGGCATGCACTCCAAAAGAGAATGAAGGTATGGGTATCAAAGAGCTCAAACTACACAACAAGGCACTTCTGATGAAGTGGATATGGAAAATCCAAGCACAATAACAAGGGATATAGTATCACACCATATAAGAATGCAATGGCAACCAGGTCCCACCCTGAGACAATAAATCCAAAAGTTACTTTATATCTGATCTAAAGTTTATCATTCCCTTATTCTAAAATAGATCTAAGATGATTATTGGAAATGGAAAGAACATAAGGTTTTGGCATGACAAATGGCTTGACGATGTTTTAACAATAACATATTCCGATTTATACTTAAGAAGTGCAAATAAGCAAATATCTGTGCATTCAGCACTATCTAACCCCACTGCTTTGTAATGAAATAGATAATTAAGCACACAGCAAGAATTAACACTCTCTCTCACATATCATTTATTTTCCTTTATTTTCAGTCATTTATTTTCAAAGAGCTTATTTTATTTTTAATTTGTTAATTTGGATGTCTTATGTTATGCATAAAGTATACAACACAAAGAAAGATACAAAACTAGGTGCAAAATGGGCTGATATAACATTTACTATGCCTAGGTGAACTGCCACGAAGTGCAAGTGGGAGTACTGCATTACAAAGTTCAAGTGTCTGAAGGTGTACACATTAAATGCAACACCGAGTTCAGAGACTGGCTGCACTAATTAAGTGAAGGAACAGCAAGTGGTGTCGGCTACCAAAATATTCTGATCTTCTGTGACTAGTATCTCTGCAGCCCATCCTGTTGTCTTTTATTATAACATATTATATTAGTAGAGTTTCGCCCCAAAAATAAGTGGCGTTGAGTATAAATATCAGTAAAATTAATACAATTTATAGTATAGTAATTTTGAATAAAAATGTTAATCTAATGATTATCAATAGAAAAAATGTAAGTATCGTATTTGTTATTGGTTATATGAGAGTTAATAAAAATGTAATTTGAGTTGTTTTAAATTAAATAATCATCAATTCGGGTTTGCTACTCAATAATAAAATAAATTTATTCATCAATTTATAAAAGTATTGATCTATCAAGATTTTTCTACGGTAATATTAATAGAATAGATGCTCGATTTATGAACTGAGAGTTTTGTGTTCATTGAATTTGGTTCATGAATAAAGTAAAATAAAAATAAAAAGTTATTTCATTTACATACATTGATTAACACAATCTTGTTCAAGTTCCTTAATTAAATCGATTTAATATTATTTAAGGCAACTCACAATCTATATGTTCAGTACCGAGACTAAATTAAAGTTAATCTTTACTACTACAATATAATTAATAGTTATATCTATAATCTAGTTAGTATTATACAAGGCAACTGAAATCCCATATGTTGAATTCAGAGACTGAATTAAAGCTAATTTTACACTATTAAAATACTATTAGTAAGTTACATTTATATTACCCAAATATTAAATCTCCAAAAACACGTGTCTACTAGTAAACATTTAATTATTTAACTACCAAAAATAATATATATTTGAAATGTGTTAATTTTTTTTTGTCTACACTTGATCTTAGCCAAAAGACCAAGAAAAGTATATTCAATTTTTGTTTAGTCACTAATAAAAATCAAGCCATTATATATAATGTGATGGAAAATTCTAGACACAAGATATTTTGACATTAGATATTTTAAGAAGTTGTATATATTTTCAATATATTATAAAAGCTGAATATTTTTTCGTACTGCATATGATTTACATTCGGTCTAAAATTTTTCAATTTAAAGATCAAATTTTTGAGATGAGCTGGAGTAAGTTTTCTTCTTAACACTACATAATTCTTTCACTACAAAAGCCATAGATAATCAGATATATCTTCTGTCGCATGAGAAATGCAGATTGACAGCAAATCTGACAGGATTAAAGGGCAAGCAAAATGCTTTGGAGCATTATTGGTACTTAAAATATCGCTTCAACAAGTATTTCTGACCTACCAAAGTCTGGATCTTAGCAATGCCATTTCAGACAAATCCAGATAATAATTCCACGGTCTAGAACTGGTGCATTGAGGCATATCTCATCCAAATTATATCCAGTTCGAATTCTTATTTAACATTGTTTAATTAAGTAATTAGTTAAAAAATTGTAGAAATTACACATTCATTCATAGTCATTATTTATATATTTGTTATTTGTTAAGTATTTAATGGACTGGCGGTAGTTAGAACAACCAGAGTTGCTCAAACTGTAAAATAACAAACAAATTGTAGTACTTATTTGTCCGAGTCTGACTGGACTTATCAGACTTTATCTATGGAATATTCATGGCATAACTTATATCATTTTTTATTTTAGCATAACATTTAATTACATCATCAATATAAAAAAATATAATATATTGATGGTCCAAATATATACTTTCTATGAATAGGATAACCAACTCACAACTAACGGTCACAACTCACAAGACATGTGATAGCATTAAATCTAGAAATTTGAGCACAATGTAAGAGTCACATGAGTTGGGTTTTTACTTGTCTTTCACGTACTTCAAAATAGAAACAAAACATAGATTTATATCACAACATAAGTTATTTAAAGATAGAGAAATTGGTACCAAAATATTTTAGTACAGAGAATCCTGGAAATGGAAATAGAGACCGGCTAACCAATTCTCTCTCCATGCACTGGATCCAGCTATAAATACAACTTAAAAGTGCATTATATTTATAATTAATGGTTTGGGGAAGGCCAAATTGACAAGACAATTATTGACTAATATTTTCTAATATTATTAAAGAAGAAGCATATAATCATTGCTGGTCACTTGATTAGTATTTCTTCTTTACTATCTAATACCTTTTTCAACCTATTTTTAAGATAAGGCTAGAGCAATTATATTAATGCTACCTCCTGCATCATTCTGTCGAGCTTTCTCTCTTTCTTCTTCGGTGTGGATATCATATAATGCACAATATACCATTTTTATTCTTATTATAACTCTTTTATATTGTACAAAATTATCAGGAGGATTGACAGACCCGACTATTTTTTTTTTATAACAAAGAACCAGAGCAAGAGTAAAAGACTAAAATTTGATGTTTTGTCAAGGCCCAAAAAAACCCAGTTCAAATTAATCCAACATAAGCCCAATCCAACACTACTATCTTTAGGCCCATTAATAATAATAATAATAATAAGGGAAATTTACAAAAAAACCCCTATCTTTTCTGAATATTACAAATAACACCCTGTATTTTCGTTTATTACAAATAACCCCCTGTCAAAAATATTTTCTTTACAAATAACCCCCTCCATCCATTTTTCCATCCATTTAAAGTTTAATTTTTTAAAAATGATCAAAATACCCTCATCTAAAAGAAATTAAATAAAAATTAAATAAATTAAATAAATATTAAATAAATAAAAATATAACAAAATAATTATTCAAAAAATAAAATTAATTAAATAGAAATAAAATTAATTAAATAAATAAAATTTAAAGAATAAAAATAAATAAATAAAGTTTAAAAAATAATTAAATAAAAATAAAAAAGTATTAAAAAGTATTCAATAAAAATTAATTAAAATAATAAATTAAACAAAATAAAATAATTAAAAGCTAGAAATAATTAAATAAAAATACAAATAATTAAATAGAAACTAAAAAATAAATAATATTAAATAATTATTATTATTATTGACACATGAAACTTTTATTATCGGTGGTGGAACTTTATAGAAACCTGGGGGTGCATGCGGCATGTCCCCCACCCCCCCAAAAGATTTTGACAGAACAATATATATCAATAGTGCAAAAAACAAATTTGGGGGGGGGAGGTGCCGCATGCAACCCCGGTTTCTATAAAGTTATCCCACTGATAATGAGGATTTCATGTGTCAATAATAATAATAATAATTTAATATTATTTAATTTTTTTTTACTTTCTATTTAATTATTTATATTTGTATTTAATTATTTCTAGCTTTTTAATTATTTTATTTTGTTTAATTTTTTTTATTTTGTTTAATTATTTTTGTTTTTAAACTTTTTCTATTTATTTTTATTCTTTAAAATGTATTTATTTTAATTAATTTTATTTTTTAAATAATTATTTTGTTATATTTTTATTTATTTTATATTTATTTAATTTCTTTTAGGTTAGGGTATTTTGGTCATTTTTAAAAAATTAAACTTTAAATGAATGGAAAAATGGATGGAGGAAGTTATTTGTAAAGAAAATATTTCTGACAGGGGATTATTTGTAATAAACGAAAATACAGGGGGGTATTTGTAATATTCAGAAAAGATAGGATTTTTTTTGTAAATTTCCCTAATAATAATAATAATAATAATAATAATAATAATAATAATAAACTGTGTGAGACCGTTGCAACCTGTGGCAGTGACAGAATAACTAAATGCTCATCACGGCCCATATTTTGCCAGCACCCAAATCTCATTACCTTCGATGTAGGATCTCATTATCTTCAATGTAGGATTTCATTGTTAATAATTTAATATGATAAGATAAATATAGATACTTTAAACTTTGTTTTACAAAAAAGAAAGCACGTCCCCACCCCATATCTCCATTTCATCCCAGCCACTTCACCGAGATTTGATTTTATTTTTAAATAATATTATGAGTTGTTAGAAGATGAAGAAAATACAAATAGCTATTTTTTCAAAATAAAAAGTATATATAAATCAAAACAATATATATACAAATTGGCGCGTCAATGCATTGCAATTGCACATAAAGAATGCATGTGTATTTCAAGCAATATCAATATGCCCTATTTTGTCAAATATGTATACTCTTTTTTACTGTAAAATAAAAAAAATAGTTATTTAAAAATATTTTTGTTATGCATTATGCGTTATTACTTGTGCCCTACGGTCATATTTCTTCACTTTCACTATCAAAAACTTTTAAATCTAATGCTACTATCAGAATATCATAATCAAATTAAAAAAGAAACATGAAAGCTGCTAAATCTAAATCTATAGTTAGAATATCATAATCAAGAAATAAAAAACACAAAAGCTGCTAAATCTAAATCTGCAGTTAGAATATCATAATCCACAATTCAAAAACAACGAAAAAAATAACCAAAAAAGAAGACTAGAGATTGGAAATTAGTGGAGGGTACCTTTCCCTTTCCCTTGTCCTTTTTTTCTCATTTTCTACATATATTAACTAACACAATTATTACTCCAACTTGAATGGGCTCGACATAAATCAAACCCCACTCAGCTTTTATATTTTCTTTCTCATAAAAAAAAAATAAAAGAACAAATTAAAAAAATGGGCAAACAAATATTTAATAAATACTATCAGCTTGGGGAGATTCCTCCCCAAAAAGAAAAAACCAAAATTGAAAAAAAAAAAAAAAAACAAACTTTTCCCCCTTTTAACCCCCTTCTTTTGTCAATTTACATAAAACCCCTCGGATTTTGTCAGAATCTCCTCTCCCAGCCATTGTTATGCTTTTTATTTTTGGAGTGTCGGTGCATTTTCTAAATAGTCTATCTTGTTCTCAGATCTTCTGTGGATGAGATTTGTGTGGCCTTTGGTGTGTGTAGTCTCCACAACATTATTGTTGAGCAGTCAGCTGGAATCCCCTTTAGTTTTGACTCGTCTTCTTGTACCACCTCTTCTACAAACCTTACTGAATCCTATAATACAACATTTAAAAATGATAAACAAATATTTCGTGCACAATTTATTAATTATAAATTTACAATAGACTAGTAGTTATAGGTTGTTGGAAAACATAACTAAAAACGTTAAACTAATTATAATGTGATAGAAATTTGGTGAAACAGAGGAACCCTTCAAGAAATCATAAGAAGAGGACAAAAAAGTAAGAGGCCCAGAATTGGAGGGGCCCCTACGCAAAAAGTTAGGTCGCCTGTCCCATTTGTGACAGCTAAGAAGGACAATGCTAATTGAAATTTGATGCATTTAAAAAATTAAAAAAACTCATTGCTTCAATTATTGAGACAAAAAACAAAATGTTACAGGTCCAATTATACAGTAATCCACTGTTTCACAACCAAATTTCCAAAAAACAATTTCCCAAGTCACATAACCCGATAACTCCTATCTCAACAAAATTCTGAAGCAAGACCGAATTCCTAATTTTAACAAAGTCCAAGGATATATAAGCAAGAAAACGAATATAATAAAGGTCACGGGTGTAAAAGTTAACCTGTGACGTGTCAAACTGAAAAAAAAAAAAAAAAATTTCACTTTCTTAACAAAAAATCTTGAAATAAGGACGTTTTCGTAGTTAGAACAAACTCAAAGGGTACATGACCAAAAAAGCCAATATAACAAAGAAATGTCACGGTGTAAAAATAAAAACCAAACAGTTAAACTTAACAGACCTGTGACGTGTCAGGCAAAGAGGTGGGCCGGCCCCACCGCTCAGGGTCCCAGAGAATCGAACTATTAAATGCGAATTCCGACGCGTCGATCTGGTGCCGTTTGTTCTGCGCCGTCAAACCTGACGCCGTCTTGGGGGAGTAGTGCACGGTGTTCGTGGACCCGGTCTTGGCGTCCTTGGTGAACCAACCTACCACCTTCCTGTCTCTGCACAGTGGGCCCTCGATTGTTATTTTGTTCTTGGGCACCGACAGCTTTGCCACCGGCCACGTTCCAAACGCCCTGAATAAAGTTACCACAATGTTTAGTAATAATTACATAACTCACTTTTTCTTTTTCTTTTTTTTAATATTAATCATTTAGCATTGATTAATATGACTGCATTAATGCATGACGTGGGTTTGTGAGGGGGTGATAATGGCAAAATGGTGACACTGTTTAATAAAGTTGGTGAGAATAGATAAGGTCGAGAGGGCGGAGCTTTTGAGGAGTAATAATGAGTAATGAGGAATCTTTGTTTGGTTGTGAAGCAAATTAAAGTCAGGGAGCAAAGTGAAAATACGGCATCCGATGCGAGGGTGAATTTGTGACTTTTCGTCGTATTTACGTTTTCGCCCCTGGCTTTTTCGGTGGGAGAAATCATTGGGAGCGCCTGTTCTTTCACGTGTAATGTAAAGAACGTATCCACTCAGACCTCTCATTTTCCCGCATGTACACGTAAAGTAAAAGGGAGACAACTTTATAAATTTTAATGAAAATTAGTGTACTATTTTTGGGTAGGTTAAATCATTATGACATTTATTTTGAAGGCATTATTTGGTGGCAAAGTTTAGTTTAAAAATTAATAGAGAGAGGGGGGAGAATGAGGAATGAATGATGAGGTGGAAGAACGGGTGTGTATAATAATACGGAGCAACAACCTAATATTTCGCTGACAGCAGAGGAATGTACATAAACATAATCATCCTTATTTGTTTAACAAACAAATAAAGAGGACTTAGCATGTGCTAATGTAATATAACTAGCTTATCGATTAATTTTGTAATTAAAAAGAGTCTTGAAAGTTTGGTGAAGAGTTTGGCCGAAAATATTTAATTAAACAACCGCTTTATCTAACGTGCCACCAAATAAAACTTTTCTTTTGTAATTAAAAAACGAGTAAAAAAATATAAATATTTATTTTTTAAGTTAACAAACTAATAATGAGTAACATGAGTAATAATTGGAGGTCAACAAATGCATGCCATTGACCCGTCCCAGTAGTTTAATTTTAAATATATAAAATAACCGTTATTAACTCAAAGTTTGAAAACATAATAACATATTATTATCCAAAACAAAAAAATATAGAATATACTACGTTAAAGAGGAAAATGAATGAATGAAAAGGACACGACAGACCAACAAGGGATCTAGCTGGAATTGTGAGATAAATTGAAAATGACAGTACACCACAATTTCATTATTTATTTCTTATTTTTACAATTCTCAGGTATTTCCCTAATTTAAACAAGCAAGTTCGTGGGATATTTAAATTTCGCCAATATTCTATTTTTTATTAAAAATTAATAACTTATAAGTTATAATCCCTAAGTAATATTAAATTATTAACATTAACACCTTAACCAAAATTAAGCAACAATTATTCCCTCTCTCTCTCTCATTGAAGTTTCAGGTTTTTTCCTAATTTAAACAAGCAAGTTCGTGGGATATTTAAATTTCGCCAATATTCTATTTTTTATTAAAAATTAATAACTTATAAGTTATAATCCCTAAGTAATATTAAATTATTAACATTAACACCTTAACCAAAATTAAGCAACAATTATTCCCTCTCTCTCTCTCATTGAAGTTTCAGGTTTTTTCCTAATTTAAACAAGCAAGTTCGTGGGATATTTAAATTTCGCCAATATTCTATTTTTTATTAAATTAAAAACTTATAATCCCTAAGTAATATTAAATTATTAATACCTTAACCAAAATTAAGCAACAATTATTCCCTCTCTCTCATTGAATTTTGGCACAAAATCCAATTAGCCCCAACTTTATTTGACTTAATAAATGAACTGTATTAAATATAAAATAAAATAAATAAATGGAAATACAGCGAAAATCCATTTAATTCCATAAGAAAAAAGATTTCGAAATCGATGCATTTAGCAGTGTACCATTAATGGAACACTCGCTAGCTAATCTCCAATTAGACATGCATGTAACAAAATAATTTGAACTCGTTCGGAAACCATTTTGACAATTTTGATAAAACCAATTTTTATTTGCAAATTGGGAATTTATAAACCATTTTCGAAAAATTCTCAACCATGAAAGTCTAGTCTTTGGTCAAGGAAATTTTACAAGATCAAATCGTTAAAAATAAGGGAGAAGAAGACGATTTCTTCCTGACTCTTTCAAAATTGAACAGGATTTAAATTTATTTTTATTCCTCGAAAATCTCACACGGTCGTACAATTTTATTCGTGTTTTATCTTATTTTTTATTATATACCCTCAATTTTTTAAATTTAGATAGCTAAATTTTTGCATGCTAATGCTGATGATTCAACAATTGAAGAATTAAAACTTAAAGAAAAATCATAAGAATGGAATCAAATTGAGGAAAGAAAAAAATTTCATGGGCTGAAAGCATTATTAAAAAAAAAGAGGAAAAAATCACAAGAATTTGAAAAAAAATGAGAAATGCAATGAACTTACTTGATCTGTCTGAGTTCCTCAAAGAACTGAAGATCATACACACTATCCAGATCAGCGAAATGCAAAATGCCCGTCAATCGATGCCTCTCAACATGGCTCAGTGCGACATTCCTCTGATGGTGCCTCTCATCCCCCGGATCCGTAAAATTCTCCTTGAACGTCAAATGCCTGTACATGATTCCGGTGCGGCGGAGCATCTCGGCCGTCGATCCGACCTCCTTGTGCGCCTCGACGACGACCCAAACGAGCGGCGACCTGACCAATCTCAACGTGTGCGCCAACCGGGTCAAAGAAGCCCGCTTCAACCGGTCCTTCGGCCTCGTCGTCGTCACGATGATCAGCAAACCCGGCGGATTCAAACCCGACGCGTCATCATCCGGTTCGAACTCCGGCTTGGGCTTCACCGCAGTGTACCCAGTCCGGTTGTGGGTCGGCGATTTCTCAATCGCTTCGATCAGATTCGGCTTGACAATTATTGGGTTATAGATTTGGGTCGTCTGAGTGGTCGACGTCGGAGCAAAACCGGTGAAAAAACCCATCACAAAACAAAGGGAGAAATGAACCAGAGCTTTCTTCCATAGTTGGACCTTCTTCTTCGATCTCTGAACCTCACCCATTTGGAACAAACCCACAAAAATCTTCAGCAATCTCGCGTTATTTTCTCTTGATTTTCTTGTGAATTTTGCTTGGTTTTGTGAACAGAGGGGAGAAGAGAGAAAGGAGAGGAATAAATCGGTGGAGAAAGAAAGGGAGGTGTAAGTGGAGGTTTTATTAGGGAGGTATATTCTGTTTAAGGGTTGCAATGGTAATAGTAAAACTTGGAGGGGGTAAAAAGGAAAAGAGACGGAAGGCGGGAGTGGAGAGAAATGATAAACAAACAACGGCTCTTATCTATTTGGTCCGGTCCGGTTCGGTCCGGTCGGGTCCGGTCTGAGTACAATCATTATGGGTTTGGGTCGGTGTATTGTTTGTTGTTGTTTGGCAAGAGTAGGTTCATTGATGTGCTCTGTGAACCCTCCCACCTGAAAGATGTGTTTTAAATTTTATATGTTGAACTTTAGAATTAGAATAGAGTATAATATAATAATATATGATTTGGTGTACCAATAAGGCCACTCATTTCACTTTTCATGTTTATAAAAATAAAAAGTTGTATAATTAACTAAAAGTTTGGGAAATATAAAATTTTTATTTTTATTTTTTAATTCCTGATGTCAATTTGCATGAAAGAATGAAAAACTACTTATTATTTGTGCATATGAGATCTGAACTCACAGTCTCTAGTAACTCAATTTACAAAATTTTATTAATTCAAACTATCATGTGACTATTTACAAAATTTTAATTTCTATTGTCTAATGATTTGTTAAATTTGTGTTTTTTTAAGTATGAAAAGTGAATACTGAGAATTTATTAAACCAAATAAAGAAATGTCCGTGTAAATTAATAACAATCGAAAATACAAATATGGAGAATTTATCCCATTTAGAGCGTATTCTCGAGTATTGTTCGTCATTAGGAAGAACGTTCGACATTGCTCGTCATCGTTTCCATGCAGAAGGTTCGTTGGATTGGAATTGAATGCATGTAAGGTTCCTCGATCTTAGAGTTGTGGAATAATTTTTTTTGGACATATAGAAAATGAAGTATTTTATTTTATTGGAATATTGAGAGCAGCAAATTAAATCATTATTAACATAGATAATTTTATTTTTGATAATATCTGATTCAATACAAAGTAAATAAATAGAATTGACATAAGCAAATCAGATTATGTAAATTTACCTAATCTAACTATGGGAGCTTTAAATAGCTAAAATTTGGTCTGATGTATTTTCTACTGTATCATGCACACATTAAATAAGAACTAAATCTGAGTGATACAGTGTTTCATAAAATTAATTGACTGTAGTTCTACAATAAATTACGTCTTAATTAATTTGGATCTCTCCAAAAATTTACATGAATACTTACCGCTTGATCTAGAAAGATTTGGCAAAGTTTTAATTTCTATTATATGTCCGTTCACTAAAATTATGTTTTTTTAAGTACTATATGTGAATTATCTAATCAGATTCTATTAAACGAAATAAATAAAAAGAGTTTGTAGAGATTAATAACAAATAAAAAGAGGAATAAGGAGAAATTATATAGTTTAGAGTGTCTTATCGAGAATTGTTCGTCAGTAGGAAAAACACCCGACATTGATTGCCATCGTTTCGATGCAAAAGGTGCGTTGGACGGAAGTTAATGCATGTGAGGTTCGTCGATCTTAGGATCAGCTGCCATAATTGTCGAAAATTTATTCAATATAAAATTTAAATAAAAAAAAATTCTTTGTTTATGTTATTGGAATATTGAGAGCAGCAAACTAAAATTATTGATAACAAAAATAATTTTCTTTTTTAGAAATTTTAGTTCAATAAAAAATAAATTGAATTGACATATAGGCAAATCAGTTCATTTACATTTACCCGTTCTAACTATGGGAGCTTTAATTAACCAAAATTTGTTCTGTTGTATTTTCTACTATTTTATGCACTCATTAAATAAGAACTAAATGTTAGTGATACAGTATTTCATAATATTAATTAACTATAGTTCTACAATAAATTATGTCCTCAGAGGAATTTGACCAAATTCAAATATTAAGTGGTAAGTGATACCAAGTCATATGAAAGGAAAAGCAAACGTGGAAGGAGAAGAGGCAATTTTATATTCAAATTCATTTTATTTTTTTAATTTTGCTGTTGGGAATGCAACGCGGCAACTTATTATTCAAATTCAAATTAGACCAATATTAAAAATGAAAAATTGTGGGGTGATTAAGACAACCCACTTCCTTCTGGCAAGGTTGGAACTTTGAAGAAGGTCAATATTCTTAGAAAATCCCTTGAAAATAAATAAATAAATAATAAGTTGGGAGACCAGATTAATTTTCTAATTAGCTCCAAGTTAATTCCCTAAGTTAGATGTATGTTAGTTAATTTTTTTGACATCGAACTTACAATTTGTGAATTAAATGACTTTGACAGATATGTGATGCATAAGATTACGCATGATGGGTCATGAGACTCGAACTTAAGATATCTCCTGAAGTTATAAAGTACATTTCTGTTTGAGCTAACAAGTTTTGACTATGTTAGTTAAATTATTAAGATTAAAAATTATATGTATTTTTACTATAAAGATTCATGTTATATTTACATATAAGAGAAACTTAATTTTAACGAAGATTATAACTTGAAATTTGGCTAATTTCAGTGATTAAAATAATATAATATCAATAATTAGGTTTAAGTCATTATTCAAGTAGTTATTAGATCTTTACGCTATGTATATAAAATTAGAATTTGAGTAACTAATTGAACTTCTAAAGTGGAAATGGTACTCACAATAATGCAATTAAGATCTCGTATTTGTAACTTTCAAAACATCAAATCTTGATTCTATTGTCTGTTTCAACAATAATTTAATTATACAGTAGTAACAATTGTAGAACTTCTACTTTGCTCATAAAAAATACATATTTGATTATTTATATTATTGAATCAAATAGTTTTCCGAAAAATCGCCAATATTTAAATTGATAATTATATAGCATATCAAAGTTAGTTTTTAAACAATAAATCATGAAATAATCTACACCGGATGAATTGACCGTACCTAAAAAATTAGGTGATATATAACTTTTGAAGGATGCGTGATCTTTATCCTAACTGTTATTTTTCTATAAATATAGAAATCTCTTTATTATATTATGTTTAACTTAAAATATCATTATAGTAAATAATCTACAAAAATGAACAATACAATGTCATTTTTTTGCAAAATATGTATGTTTTATTCTTGACAAAATATTGTATCACTTTAGAACGAAAGCAATGAATATTTCTACAGTAATAAATATAAACTATTAGAAACCACAACAATCTTGAAATAAAGCATACGGGACTCACGATTGCCTACGATAAAACTAGATACATTTAGTTTTAATGCATATGAATACATAAATTCGACAATAATTTCTAAAAGGAGATTGCATAGATTGAAGAGGAGGTAAAATTGAGTATGGGGCTACTTAACAGCGCCAAAGAGGTAATGAGCAGGGCACATTGCGTAATTTGTGAGGAATTGTAGAATTGAGGTGTAGGTGTTGGAATCTATGTTTCCCGTTCATAACGTGGCGTTGGTTGCAGCCTTCAGATCTTCTGTGTTGTTTTACCAAATTTTGTTTTGTACAACCAAACACCCGATAGGATATTATTAGAGCAGTAAGTTTAGCTCATGGCTCGCAACTTTTTCGGTTTCAACTTAGAAAAAAAAACTCTAACAGTTTGTTCAATTTTAGCTCGAATTAATTTCGAGTCGAGCCGAACAAGCTAGAAATTGGTCAAGTCAAGTTCAAGCTTATTCCAGTTCGTTTGATATACACTTAAATTATTTTAGACGATTGACAAAATCCTTTGCAGAAGACTTAAATACGCGACAGTGCATCATAAGTGGCAGAGTGATCTTGCTGTCACAATCCACTGAGACTCAGCCCCTTATCGCACGGATTAGTCTAAAAAAAACTTAAATTATTTCGAGTCGAGTCATTTTGAGTGGCTCATTTTTGAAAATAGATTGACTAATCATTAAATTTTAAAGCATGAAATGATTTTATATTTATGGTGGATTAAATTTTTGGAGGTTGAATTATTAATATTATTGTTTATATGTGATTTCGAGCTAACTCGAGGCGAGAATTGGTTTAAATTCGAGTTAAGACAAGCTAAATTTGATAACGAAATATAATTTTAAATTGATATTAAATTGAGTCGAGCCGGCTCAAATTAAAGTGTCGAGTTTGACTGGTTGCTCGAATTTAATTTCGAGCTGGGCCTAGTTCATTCAAATTCGACTTATTTACGACCCTAGATATTACAGACACGGTAAACAAATGGACCCACATGTCAATGGTTACTGCACATACTACACTATTTGTATTCCATAGAGAATCCGGACTTTGATTGGGATTGAGGGCCTGCGGCATGAAACCAGGTTCAACTTCAACAACTCCATCCATTCCATATTGACTGGTAAATAAATATCAATTGGAATAATTATTCAAAAAATATAAAAAAATCTACTGGAACTTGGGAATTTGAAGGAAATCTGTTGGACATTTTGGAGGTGGTGCAGGCGTGGCTAGCCATCTTCACTGGTTTTTTTGGCGTTTTGCCATTGCTGAATTTTATTTGAGAATTGACAAAAAATATTGTTGAGTAAAATTTTTTTTTTTTATAAGTCAGATTTTTTTTAATTACAGATTTTAGATTGATTTAGTTTGGTGGGTAGATTAAGATAATAGGAGATGATAATGCACAATGTATCTTGTATATGTACATGTTATGTCTGGACTCTGGAATGATTTTGAATGCTCAATTGAACGCATACAATGTATTTTTCATCTATACAAATGGAAATGCAATACTTTTTTAACTATATACTTTTTTTTTCTTAATTTTTTGTTTCGAATTTACAAAAATGGGTCCTTAAATCAAGGATGTAAAGTAGAATCATTTTGGATTCTCTTGTTTTACTTACAAAAATGACAAAACTGTTACTATTCAACTTTCATGGTTGTTGAACTCTGTAAATCTCCTACCTATATATGATGGAACAATTCATCTTAATAATAAAAATATTTATTGACTTCACTTGCAGAGGTATAAAAACAAAAATAATAATAGCTGAAGTGCAAAAATTGACTAAATTGAGTGGTTTCCATATTATTTTACCCTTTTCCTTGCAATATTGGCACGAGTCCTTTTCAAATGTGGAGTGAACCTTTTCCAGAAAAATTGATGTTTAAGCTGATTCTACAAAGAGTAGAAAAGTTGCAAACATTATTAACTCACGTAGAAATTTGTAACAATCCTCCAAAATCCAAGTCAAGTAACAATTTTCAAAGTAGCCCTCCCAATAAAAATATTTGCCAAAACATACATATTTTATTCCTTAAATTTTATCCAGTTTTTAGCATTTTAAATTTTAATTGATTTAGACATCATATTAAGATGCCATAAAATTTCTACATTTAATCCATCATTAATATTTTAAGGGTTTTGTTTCACTGTAAAAGAGACTGATATAATAGTTTGTGAAAGAAGTTTGCAGGTAAAAGAGACTAATATAATAATTGAGGGGCAAAAAATAAAGTTTTCTCTTTCATATTTTAAGGTTTTTGTTTCAGTGTAAACTATTTTAATGATATGACTTATTATGACTGGCTTGTTTCATTTATGTCTGATTTCACTTAATTTTTTATTTCCTGAGTATTAAATCCAAATATTGGTTAAAAAAATATAAGTGAAAGCGTTCACATATCAAAATTTAAATATTTTATTTCAAATTAGTGATTCTTAACTGGATATTATATATTTTTTCTGTTATACTATCACAAATAATTTTGTTTATTTTTTCTTTTCTTTTGAACTCTACTTTGGTATAGTTCAGTTAAAAAAAAAATTCTCCTTTGAACATGTGAAGATAAACTATGTTAAAATTATATATAAAGGAGATATTATATGGGGTCTAATTATATAAAACATGCATATTTATACAATTAAAATTTTTAAATATAATAAAAGTTTTCTTTAATTAACAATAAGTTTTATAAAAACTGCAAATTTAACCTTCCAAAGAATACTGCAAACTTTTCTCAGATACTCCAAATTATTATTTTTATTACTGTTATTTTGTTGCAAGGGAAATTTGAAAGAGCGATGGACTAGAGTATATTCAAAACGAGACGGAATTTTGTATATAATATTTTCTCTACTTTTTTAATATATTATTTTTTTATATATTATTTTTATTGTTTTATGTATGTATTGTTTATCGTCTCTATATACTATTTACACAAAAAGAATTATATATTATTTATTGTTTATTGTTTATGCATATTGTTTTTTCGTTAAAAAAAGAAACCTTGTTGTAAATGTTCATATGGCGAGGATTCAGTTCAAAGAATTTTCAGAATTTTTTTGAATAGTAGCACTATTTTGAAGAATAATTAATCAGATAGCATGATTTTCAAAATATTTGGGTAGGTAGCACTTCCGCCAGACCTTCTGGTGGAACTGAAGTAGTTCCGCCAGAGGGTCTGGCGGAACTAAGGAATTTTTTTTTTTTGCTAATCTCGGCCATTTGACACTCTTAAACAGCCTAGACGGTGAAATTGACCCAAAAATGACGAAAATATAGGTTCCGCCAGACAGTCTGGCGGAACTACACATTTTCCCAACTTACAATCTGACCCAAAAAGTCCAAAAAAATGGTCTAGTTCCGCCAGTGGGTCTGGCGGAACTAAACCATTTTCCCAACTTACAATCTGGCCCAAAAAAATTTCAAAATTTAGGGTTTAGTAACGTTTTTTCATAAAAAACCGATACTAAATATTAGTACTGTATCGGTTTTTATCAAAGAATCGATACTAAATCGGGAAATTTTTTTTTTCATTTAGTAACGGTTTTTATAAAATAACCGTTACGAAATTTGCCGCATTTTCCACTTAGTAACGGTTTTTATGGAAGAACCGTTACTAACTGCTTATTTAGTAATGATTTTTACGGAAGAACCGTTACTAAGTGTCAGATTTAGTAACGGTTATTTTATAAAAACCGTTACTAAATGAAAAAAAAATTCCCGATTTAGTATCTGTTCTTTGATAAAAACCGATACAGTACTAATATTTAGTATCGGTTTTTTATGAAAAACCGTTACTAAATCCTAAATTTTGAAATTTTTTTGGATCAGATTGTAAGTTGGGAAAATGGTCTAGTTCCGCCAGACCCACTGGCGGAACTAGACCATTTTTTTGGACTTTTTGGGTCAAATTGTAAGTTGAGAAAATGGTCTAGTTCCGCCAGACCCACTGGCGGAACTAGCTAGTTCCGTAGTTCCGCCAGAGGCTCTGGTGGAACCTATATTTTCGTCATTTTTGGGCTAATTTCACCGTCGAAATTGGGCCAAAAATAAATTTTACCTAGTTCCGCCAGACCCAGTGGCGGAACTAGCCTTTTTCATTAATTAAAAAATTGTTTTAAGGGTGCCAAATGGCCGAGATTGACAAAAAAAAAAAATTCTCTAGTTCCGCCAGACCCTCTGGCGGAACTACTTCAGTTCCGCCAGAAGGTCTGGCGGAAGTGCTACCTACCCAAATATTTTGAAAATCATGCTATATGATTAATTATTCTTCAAAATAGTGCTACTATTCAAAAAAATTCGAATTTTCAAGCCAATATAATATTCAATATTTAGGTTTAGGGCATGAGAGTTGAGTGGAGATTAGAAAGCGGAACCGAACTTTGGCGTTATTAGCTGTTTCCTTGTATTTTTCCCTGCCCAACATTTCCAAGCCAATATATTATTCAATATTTAGTTATGTTTTAATATAAAACAAGTCATGAATAATATAATAGATGATACAGCAGTGACTAATAATTAAATGGAATTTTCACATTCTCACTTTCAAACATTAGTAGTATTTTCAATTTTGACTTCCGTTTCTGTTGGCACACGGTTGAACTTTTAACGTCAACTTACTTTAGAAAGTTTTAGCTAGAGGAGAAGTAAATATCTTTGGAAAATATTCACTGAAAAAATATGTTGACATGTGACATATATATATTTTTAAACATTGAGAACGTATGGCCTAATTGGAAAAAGCAGTAAAAAGAAAAGAAAAGAAATCACCCTCTACTTTTATACCTTTGATCCTTCATTCCAAAAGAATGTAATAATGTAGTATACTTATTTTTATCTTTTGAAGGAAAATAAATGTGATATAGTTAATCATGTAAGATACAGGTGGCAAGCTCATCATATTAATCATCTCATCAAGTCAAATTCCCAGCCAAATAAAAACAAGATTCAAGACTGCAACTAGAGACCACATGATGACATGACTAAACCCATTCACATGTTCCATATAAATTAACATCCTATTATTTAAAAAAACAAACAACTAATTATGAATACAGAATTATTAAATACTTAATTAAATATTTAAGAACTAATATTTAGAATTTATCATTGTATTATGCAATAAAATAATATAATTCATATAGTTCAAGAGAAATATATATTTTATTTATCAGAAGAAAAATATCTGAATATAAAAAATTAAACACAAATGTATATTTTAGTTATTCGGTGAATATATTCATATCATATCATTTGTAAACTTACAAGATTAACGAACGGGTCAGAAACTATTGGACATATTTCTAGACTAGACCCAACAAAGAATGAGGCCTACATTTTTAAAGTAAAATTAGGCGCAGTTAAATCTCGGCCTATTTAGTATTGGGTCTGGTTTGAAATTAAAATTTCAGGCCTAGATATTAAACAAAGCCTTCTTTAGTTTTTTTCTTCCATTTTTTTAATTACAGATGCAACCTCTTGATTGTTGATTCTAACATGTAAACGTATGTTATTTATACTCAGACTTACTTACCACCAAGAAAAATTGTGCAAAAAATCTGATTGAATTAAGTGGAATTAAAATTAATGACCAGTTAATACGAAAGAAGTTTCAGTTTCAACACACAATTAAAATGAAAGATAAAGTGACTGGATGTAAACCAGTCAATTTATTTTATTTCGGGAATACATATGTTTCAAAACACACACTAGGTTATGTTTCGAATTTGCGCATTTACATACCGTTTCAAACTTTCAACCGCGTTGTTTGGTGATCGGCGGTTTAACTTTTTACTTATTGCATACGACCTCATATGTAATGAGTCATTACAGTAAGCAATCATGCAGTCTTGTGTTATTCATGAATAGTGTGCAGCATTGTCTCGCTTTTCCATTCATCACATGAATACAACTCTTTCTCAGAACTTTGGAATTGTTCTTTTTGAGTGAGTTGAGAGGGAGGAGGGAGAGAGAGAGAGGGGGACGAGAGAGAAGGTGGGATGAAGGTTGTGATATTTATAAACAGTGGCGGAGCTTGACTGTATTTACTGGGAGCAAAAAAAAATTATTCCTACTAATTAACAATATATAAAAAGCTTAGAGGGATTAAAAACATAAAAATACATATATTTCGAAATTTTATTTAACTAAAGGGAAATGTGCAAATTCGACGCACTATAGCACGACTGTAGCACGACGCACTGTAAATATATTGTTTTCTTAATTTTATATACTATTTTCTCATTTTATATAATGTTTTGTCATTTAATATACTATTGTTTATTCTTTGTGTATTTTTTCTTTTTTATATACTATTTTTTTATTTTATATTTTATTTTCTTATTTTTATATATTGTTATGGTTATATTGTCATTAGAAACTAAATTACATATATTGTTATGTATATATTTATATTAGAAAATGAATTATATATATTGTTATTAGAACCCGTCGTGAACCGTCGTGCTACAGTAATCATGCTATATCAGGTCCCTCAACTAAAACACTACTAATCTATTAAAAATCTTGAGCGGAGGGAGCATGACTTAAGTCCTTATATAGCTTCATTTATGTTTATAAATGAAAATATATGAATAAGAGGTCAGATTATCACTTTTTTTCTTTTTCTTTTAATTAATTAGAATCTCATAGGCCGGCTACTTAGTTAAAAAAAAAAATTATCACTATTTTTGATATAATTATGGACAATATACCCATTTATATAAAGATTTTGGAGACTCGAACTCCATCAAAGACAACAAACATAATATTATCTATTTATTTTTCTGCAAAATATTCTCTCATTAGAGGAAGTTCATAAAAAAAATTGGCCGAACGTGTCTCTAACAGGATATAAAATAGCTTCCATAAAAAGGTAAATATTTTAATAGATTTAAATCATTTCTTGCTAATAGAATTTGAATGCACAACTTCTTGAATTATATGCAACACTGCAGTATTCACAAGCAAAAATTAAATATTCATGACTTATTATACAAAAAAAAGATGTTGGGACTTGTTTTAGTGCAGGAAGCACTAACAAGTTGTGGCGATAGTTAGAATGTCTATTTCGATCCACAAGGCTCGAGATATGTTATAGTGGGCAATTGGCAATTAGTAGATGATATACTGATATGTCTTATTGTAGAATAGTGGATATGGGTTCATACTCAAAACAATCATGACAAAAAGAATTTAAATGCTTGTTTTCCCTTCAACAAAAATAAAAAACAAATAAACAATTCTCTCATTATGATGTCTTTATGATGTAAGACTTATCTAGCTAGATAGACACTAAATTTGACAGGTCTTTTCTGCGAAATTTTTTATTCTTTTTTTTGAAAGAAACAAGGACCCAGAGGTTTAATGGAAAGACATAGTAATTAATTTTCTGTGAAGTTTAATGGGCCCTTCTCATTTATTATGTCTTTTCGCAAAGTCTTTCCATCAAATTTAACATTCCAAATGATACATAATTAAATAAAATCGATTAACCATAAATCTAATGAATAAAATAAACTACATCATTTTAGGACGACTCGATCCGAAATCGAAATGGCTCGAAACATGGAAACTTGAATGACCTATAACTTGAGATACCCCAAACCCAAATGACCTGCTCGATATGACACGAACATAACTTAATTTTATTATCCTAATATATGGAATATATCAAATTCAGATTTTTCGAGGTAGGAGAGATTTGAACCTGAATGTTCGTCCTCATCAAATAGTTTTACCTAATTTCAAGATTTTTTCATTGATCTGAAAATGTTGGCTTGAATAACCTAGAGTGTTTATCCGAATGACTCGTATGTCGCAATCCTAATTCATGGCATGTCAAAACACAAATCAGAAACCGAACTTGATTGATTCACAACCTGAACCAAAGGAGACTAAATACGAATTGATTGAACCCAAGCAACCCGAAAGACGATTGACATGCAACTCGATTGATCTGTTGACATGAACGACCTAAAATCGAAATTACCAATGAAAATATATGTGACCCACAATCTGAATGATCTGAACCTGAACCCTATCCCGGATCCAGCCATTTTGTGACCTCTACCAATATATGTATAAGTCTTTGGCCACTTGATAGTGCTACATGATTTTTTTCTTAAATCCATTTGTTAGAGCCAAAATTATTTACTGTCTTACTCATGCTCAGTGAATAGGTTAAAATGCTAAATCCATGTTATAATGAATATAATAAATTCTCTATTTTGTACTAAATAATAAAGTCGGGACTAATTTAATTTTGCACTCAATTCCAATCTGAAATATACTATTACTACTAATAATAATAACAATTTTTTTATTTCATAGAATAATATTGCGCCAAGTCTCTAGGTAACATGCATTATACCTAACCCGGATTCAAGTTTAGTCTACGAGAATAAATATGACATGGAACATTATTTGGGCCGGCGCTCAATAGATAGAGTGGAGTGCAAGTGCCTTACAACCCGATCCTTGCTTATCAATCAAGTCATTTTCAACACGTTAACAAATAAACTTCAACAAAACTCGGAGCAAATATATAAAATGACAACTGATAAATGTGGCACCAGCATGTAGAGAGGGTATTTCGGGATTACTGCAACTGCAATACTATATTTAGATGTACGTTACTTCTAGGCCTCGCATAGGCCTCGCATGCTTCATGCTTATTCTTTTTATTCTTTTTATTGAAATAATGCTCGCACTTCACGGCGAATATTTCAATTTTAATAGTTATTTCAATCTAATAATCTTTAACTTGCAATTATAAAAATTCAAAATTAAAGTTTGTAAATCCATAGTACATAAATAATAAATGAAAATTCAAAATTGTTGTCTTTAATTTTTTTATGTTATTATGTCTTGACATATTATATTAGAAAAACAAATTAAATATTAATCAGGCTTAGATGAATGAGATCAGAAAAAATAAATGCAAGATAATTTATTTCGAATATTTTAGTTGAAACTACATATGATTAAATAATAGATGATTAACTTAAAAAAATTATATTTAATATTATATATATGGAAAAAATATGTATACTACATACGAAAATGTAACATTACTCATTTTCTTCAAAAAATTGTAACCACTATTTTTCTTTATTTTTTAGATGTTAAAATGGTATGGATTACACATATGTTATTTTGAAACCCGTAATACATTAAGTAATATAATATAGTTTTCAATATGCTGAAATTTTGTTTGAGATGACAGTTCTCACATAACGGAGATATAACATTGAACATTAATCTAACTAATTATGTAATATTATGATAATAATTTAAATTGACAATAATTCTCTTGAAAATTTTCAAAGAGGGGTAAAAGAATATAATAAAAGTAAATGAGCTTATCATTTTATTATATGTTCTTTTATATAGTCTATATTCACATATTTTAACAAGAAAAATTGAAATTAGAATCATAACAATATATTTTTATGTGCTATTGTGGTAATAATTTGAATGAAAAGCTAAGATTTCAAAAAAAGTTGATCCAACGGCCGAGATAAAATTGACAAAAGGTCTCTTGAGATTCCACAAAAAGATATTAAAATAAGGTATAAGATATAAGTTAATGAGCATATTATTTTTGTACATCTTCATTCATATAGTCTATATTCACATATTTTAGCAAGAAAAAAAATTAGAACCATAACAATATGAAACTTAAAATAAAGAGAAAATTCCAACAAATTTATATTTGATGATTTTAACATGAGAAATAAAATATTTCATTAAGAATTATAATTTTTTTAAGAAGAAAATAAGAATTATTTATATTTTAATAAGTAAACTTTTCATTAACTATTGGTACATGTGATATTGTGGTAATAATGTAAATGAAAATCTCGGATTTAAAAAAAAATTGATCAAACGCCCGAGATAAAATTGACAATAGGTCTCTTGAGAATGCTCAAAGAGAGATGAAAAATAAGGTATAAGTTAATGAGTACATCATTTTTGTAAATTTTCTTTTATATAGTTTATATTCACATATTTTAATAAAAAAAAAATTCAATCCATAACAATATGGAACTCAAAATAAAGAGAAAATTTCAACAAATTTATATTTGACGATTTAACATTTGAAATAAAATATTTCATTAAGGATTATAATTTTTTAAAGAAAAAAAGAAAAATTATTTCTGTTTTAATGAGTGAACTTTTCATTAACTATTGATATTAATACCTGAACATAAATTTGCACCATGATTCATTGAGATGGTCACAAACAAACTCACAACGATTCTCATTAAATCAGATATGGAACACAAAATACAAATTCAACTAATCATATGCTTATGTTTTAATAACAACACGCATGTTGCCATAAAATATCAATAAATTTGAAAAAATGAACAGCTAAGATTCGTCAAAAAAATTGATTTAACGTTTGAGATAAAAGTGATGATGTGATATTTTGAGGAGGCTCAAAAGTTGGTGAAAAATAAGGGGTTGGGGTTAATTATATCAGTGTTCTGAATTTTTTTGAAGTCCTCAAGTGAAAAATATTTACAAAATAAATTATTCAATTTTTTTTTTGGAAAAGATAAGCATTTGCTTATATTGTATTAATACGAAAGCAGAGCATTACATGAAATATTTACAAGAGAGAATCCGAAAAACTCTTTCTAAAGAAAACCGAAAAAAACCAAATTAAATATAGCGAAACTAAATAAAAACTAAGAAAATAGACAATACATCTTAAGCTACTCTTAAGAATTTGATATTCAATGCTTGGGCCCATTTTTTGTCCGTAAGGATGGCCTGATCGAAAGTGGATGATGTCATTTGATTGTGGTTGCGAAAGATGCTTCCATTTCTAACCTTTTAGATTTCTCAACAAGTGGTTGTCCAAATTGTGCCCCACTTATGATGGTGCTCCTTGACTAGCTTTTCATGGATTGCGTTCATGATTTTTACCGGGTCCTGCGTCCCATGAGAGGGCCAAGTCATGCTATGATGACTTGCTATTTTGCCCCGCACTTTCTTTGCGTAATGGCATTGAGTGAAGCGGTGAGCGTGCGACTCAGTGGCATTGTTACAGTATACTCAAGTGTCAAACTGCAATTGCCCTCTTGGATGTAATTTGTCTCTCGTTTGCAATTTTCCTTTTGAGAGAAACCACATGGAGAACTTGATCCTGAGGGGGGGGAGGGCACTTTAAGTTTTCATATTTGTGCTTGGCCCGTGACACTTTGTCCTAGATCTGCAAAGAAGCCATATGCCTTTTTGACGGAGAAAGATTCCTCTTTGCCACTGTTCCTTACCGGGCTGTCCTCTTGTTGGGTTTCTACCGTTCATAACGCAGCGGAAAATTCAAAATGAAACAAAATCGAATTCGAAACCCAAAAGAAGGATCCGTGAATTACAATTAAATCAAAGAAAAGTTCATAACTTTGTACCTTCGGATTACGCTTAATCCGTGATGATCAAAAGCGAATTTGGTTGACGCTTTTCTTTGGTCGATTCCAAACCGGTTTCCAAACCGATCCTTTGTATGTTTCGCCTAATCGGTCTAACAAACCGATCTCCAAACGAACGGATTCCCCAAGCAAACCGATTCCCCAAACAAAACTACGGTTTAAACCCGAATCACAAAGACGCCGGACTTTGCTTCGTCCTCTACCGGTATCCACACGAACAACCCCTTTGAATGGATAAAGAACGATATATGCTAGTATCCGTTCTTCATTTCTCTCACAGAAATAACAAGAGAATAATTTTCGGATTTTTCTCTCCTTTTTGTCTCACAAAATTTGGACGAAAATATTATAATCCTTAATCTGATTTTGGGGTGTCTCTTGTTCCTATATAATCCATAAGTTTCATATCCTATGTGCATAGTAACTATGTAACCATATATGTAACACATCTTATCATATAAGATGTAGGATTGGATGTGTCACTTGACTATGTAGCTCTCCATACAACTTATCACATAAGTTATGATTTTTCTGTGTACGTCTCATTAGTTGTTCTTTGTGTGTGACCCTGTAGGTTTACTTAATGTTGGCAATAATCACAATGGATTATAAATCATGAGCGGCCTCTAGCAAGACATCATGATTACCCAAATTAAGCAAGTATAGATGATTCGATCAAACCTAATTTATGTCATGCATTGTATCCTTTTGTTACACGATATCTATATCGTCCATAAGGCATGGTATGTGTCAACCTTATGTTGGTCGATAAATATTTCTTGACACCGAATTTGATTGAACATGAAATGACATTAATAACTCCTTATTAATTCACTTGAGCACGGCCGTGCATTTCTTCAATCAAATCATCAAGAGGCCTAAAGATATCTCTCTCAATTTATGAGAGGAACAAATCCTATCTTAATTAAACTCTTTCCTCCGCACAATTCATTATATACCTAATTATAATCTTTATGATCGCCCGGTTAAAGACGATGTTAGACTATATTAAAGTATAAAATTTATCATGTAGGAAACTGAGATAATCTCAAGTCTACACATCATGGAGATGAAGGAGTTCACCATCCACTTCATACGCATCATGGAGATGATAGAGTTCACCATCCAGCTCATACACATCATGGAGATGAAGGAGTTCACCGTCCACCTCATACACATCATGGAGATGAAGGAGTTCATCGATGCCTTGTGGTTGAATGTATCTTAGGAAATGATCTTAATGATTGGCTCATTTAGATCATCAAGGCCATGTTATATCATATCATATTTATTTTATCTGTGCATGTGATGTTCTGTGATGAAATACATGATAAAATAAAACAACAAAACAAAAGATTAAACATAAAAATCCCTCATATAATATTGAATCATAGAAATGCCTCCCATGTATCTATACTTATTATCCCTTCGATCATGCAAAATTTGGGTATGCCAAAGCATAGTGAATTAGCATAATCTTAGGGTGATAAGAAGCGAGAAATGGTGATTCTCGATATTTAGACATGGTTAGATTCAACAGAACTATCAAGTCAGACTTGGGTTCGGGGCATATGATAGGATGCATACGCCGAGCATATGATGCTCATCCTATGGATTAAACAAGAGTTGTATGAGATACAATTGGAAACGTTCCTACCTAAATAATTAGGTTCTATGCGATGAGCCAAAGCTCACTTGGAACTTGATGAAATATGGATCTTGGTCCACTATGAAATTTAAAGTTAAAATTTCCAAATCAATACATTTGAGGGTTATTGATTTGAATAAAATAGTGGGAGTTAAAATTATATTAAAATATCTCAAATCACATATTAATATAAACCTGCATTTAATTCTGTGTAGAAAATGGCAACAAACAACACATCAACTTTAACATTGCGATCCGTCCTTGAGAAGGACAAGCTCAATGGGGGAAAACTTCCTTGACTGGCATCGGAATTTGAGAATTGTTCTCAAACAAGAAAGGAAGAACTATGTCCTTGAAAGGCCCATTCCTAATCAGCCCGCTGATGATGCTGATCAAGAAGTGGTAAACACTTATGCCAAGGATACAAGCGACTCTAATGATGTGACATGTCTCATGTTGGCCACCATGGATGCCGATCTTCAAAAGCAGTTTGAAAATTTAGAGGCATTTCCAATGATGGTGTTATGCTCTAGGCCAAAGTGTTTGTGACCTAGATGATGGATTGTAATAACAAACATAATATTTATTCTAAGATATTTCACATAATATGTGCGTATAGGTTATTTTAATATAATTAAAATAGACCATGAATATGCAATTCAGCTTTATGTCATCAAAGTGCGTGACTTTGATAGTAAAACTATAAAGTGTTATGAATGTTATTCTAAATCGTCCCTGGTCATTTATAGGATATTTGTGGAGACAAATATACTTGCGGATACATATAAATATATATTTATATACAAGCTATAAATGTACACCAAGTATATTAGTTGACTGATGATTATGTTTTACCGATCATGGATAAATAGTTATCAAGTCATTAACATAGGTATATGTTCGAGATCATATACTGGACTGACCCGCCATAAGAATGCTACATGTTTTACGTCATTAGCGATTCTTGTAACATAAAGTATTTATAGTCCTTTGACCTGAGATTGCTCGGTTCCCAACATGAGTAATTTTATACTTTAATATAATCTAACACTGCCTTTAACCGGGTGGTCATAACCGTTATGATTAGGTATACAATGAATCATGTAGAGGGATGAGTGCAATCAAGACGGGATTTGTTCCTCTCATAAATGAGAGAGATATCTTTAGGCCTCTTGATGAATTAAACTGAAGAAATGTATGGCCATACTCAAATGAATTAATAAGAGTTATTAATGTCATTTGTTCTTGTTCAGTTTAATTTGGGATCAAGAAATATTAATCGATTAATATAAGGATGGCGTATTACATGCCTTATGATCGATATAGATATCGCACGACAAAGGGACTAAATACGTGATTGTTGATTAGGTAAATCGGATCACCGATATTCACTTAAATTGGGTAGTCATGATGGCTTGCTAGAGTCCGCTCATGATTTATAACTGTCAAGTCTATTGCCAACATTAAGTGAACCTACAGGGTCACACACAAATAACAAACTGAAACGGGCACAGAAAATCCTAGCGACTTATATGATGAGTTGCATAAGAATGTCACAAAATATATTGTCATCTTATGTGATAAGATGTGATATATATGTATATAAAGACTATGAGCACAAAAGATCATGTAATCTAGAAGAGTCTAGATGATGGCATATGGATAATGATGAGTGATGTCATACACATCTTTTAGTGTGAAGAGACATGACTCTTCACCTCTATATAAGGACATAGATGGCTCCAAATTCACAAGACAACACATCATTCTTTCTCTCATTATTTCTCATTCTCTTTTGTGAGACAAAAGAGAGAAAAATATCCTTTCTCATTTGTGTGACAAAATTACGAAAGGGTGCTTTCCTTTTTGTATAACTACGAAAGTGTGTCATCTTTTGTATGACAAAATGAAAGGGTGCAATTATATGAGAGGAATTATATACATCTTTTGTGAGATAAAATAAGAAGAGTTTTCTTATGCAAGAGGAGAACAAGTTACTAGCATGTATATTGTTCTTCTTCCCGTTTTAAGAAGTTTGTTCGTGTGGACACCGGTAGAGGCGTTCGTACTTTCGGCGCTTGTGATCTATTTGGCCCAAAAAGATGAGAACGATTTGTTGAGAGTTTTGGTGGAGACCGATTGTGTGTGCGGTAGATGACTTCCGCACGATCCGACCTAGACGGCCTAGACGGACGTAAAATCGGTTAGGACGGTAACCGGTTTAGAGGCGCATGGACAACACGCATGGTTTGAGCGTCACGGATTAAGCGTAATCCGAAAGGTATCTTTAAGATTTATTTCTTTGATTTAACCGATACGCACGGATCCTCGGATTGGTTTTGGACGATATTTTTGTTTTTCCGCTGCGTTATGCACGTCTGAAACCCAACATCCAATGTTGGCACAGCTCAAGGAAATGTTCCAAGAGCAAGCTAGAAATGAGAGGTATAATGCACATTGTGCATTAGCAAGTTGTAAGATGGTTCCCAACTCCTCAGTGAGTGCTCATATTCTGAAAATGAAAGGATACCTTGATCAACTTGAGAAACTAGGGGCAAAGGTTGGCAATGAGATGGCTACCGATTTGATCCTTAGGTTTCTTCCTCCGAATTTCAAACCATTTATAATGAACTATAATATGCATAACATGGACAAGAGTATCACCGAGTTGACGGCATGCTGAAAAACTTCGAGGGGACTATGAAGACAAATGTTGTCAACGATGTTCTCTTGATTCAGAAAGGCAAGGGTCAAAAGAGAAAATTCAAGGGCGAAGTCAAAGGAAAAGGTAGGGGCAAGATGTTGTCCGAACCTAAGAACAAGAAACCCAAGGAGGGTGTTTGTTTCTTCTGCAACAAACCAGGCCATTGGAAAAGAAATTGCCAGGCATACTTGGAGGATCTAAAGAAGAAGAAGAAGATTAGTGAGACTACTACTTTAGGTATTAATGTTATTGAAATTAATTTATCTACTTCTTCATCTTGGGTATTAGATACCGAATGCGATACTCACATTTGTAATAATGTACAGGGGCTGCAAAGGAGTAGAAGATTAGCGAAAGGTGAAGTGGACCTGCGGGTGGGAAATGGAGCAAGAGTTGCTGCATTAGCCGTGGGCATTTATTTATTATCTTTATCTTCTGGACTTGTAATAAATTTAAATAATTGCTACTATGTACCTGCTGTGAACATGAATATTGTATCTGTGTCGAGATTGGTTTTGGATGGTTTTAAGTTTGTTATTGAGAATAATAACTTTACCATAAGTAAAGAAAATAGTTTCTATGCGAATGGTCAATTAGAAAATGGTCTTTATGTTTTAAATCTTGATCATGAACATTACAAGTCTATCTATAACATTAATACAAAGAGATTTAAATCTAATGATTTGAATCCGACATATTTCTGGCATTGTCGTTTAGGACACATAAATGAGAAACGCATTTCTAAACTCCACCAATATGGACTTTTAGACTCATTTGATTTAGAATCATTTGAGACGTGCGAATCTTGTTTATTAGGTAAGATGACAAAGGCTCCTTTCACAAAGAGAGGTGAGAGGGCAAGTGAGTTATTGGATCTCATACATACAGATGTATGCGGACTAATGAGCACACCAGCTAGAGGTGGTTTTCGATACTTCATTACTTTTACTGATGACTTAAGTAGATATGGATATGTTTACTTAATGAAACATAAATCCGAATCTTTTGAATTGTTCAAAATTTACAAAAGTGAAGTAGAAAACCAGCTAAGTAAGAAAATAAAAGCACTTCGATCAGATCGAGGTGGCGAATATTTAAGCCTAGAGTTTGACAATCATCTTAAAGATTGTGGATTAGTTTCACAACTTACTCCTCCTGGAACATGTCAATGGAATGGTGTCTCGGAAAGGAGAAACCGAACTTTACTAGATATAGTTCGGTCTATGATGAGTCAAACAGATCTTCCGATATCCTTTTGGGGTTATGCCATTGAGACTGCCGCGTTCATACTAAACAGAATTCCATCAAAAGCTGTTCAAAAGACTCCATATGAGATATGGACTGGGAGGAGTCCCACATTGTCTTTTCTAAAGATTTGGGGTTGTGAAGCTTATGTGAAGCGTCAAATTTCTGACAAGTTAACACCGAAATCTTGATAAATGCTTATTTGTGGGATATCCTAAAGAAACTAAAGGATATTACTTTTATAACCCATCCGAGAACAAAGTGTTTGTTGCTCGAAATTGTATCTTTTTGGAAAGAGATTTATTTCTAAAGAAACTAGTGGGAATAAAGTACATCTTGAAGTAATTCAAGATCCAATAATTAGCAATGAACAGCCATTGGAAGATCCACAAGTCTCTTCAAGAGTTGACGAGTCCGGTCTTGAACCACAAGATACTCCTCGTAGATCTGGTAGAGTTCGTCATGAGCCCGAGAGATATGGATTTCTCGTGACTGATGATAGAAATGTGGCTCTCATAGATGATGAACCCACATCTTACCAAGAAGCTATAAAGGATCCTGATTCTCATAAATGGTTAGAAGCCATGAAAACTGAGATGCAGTCCATGTACGATAATCAAGTTTGGAACCTAATTGATTCACCTGAAGGTTCTAAGACCATTGGGTGTAAATGGGTTTTCAAAAAGAAAACTGACATGGACGGAAATGTGCATACCTATAAAGCAAGACTTGTTGCGAAAGGTTTCCGACAAACTCATGGTATAGACTATGACGAAACTTTCTCACCAGTTGCCGTGCTTAAATCGATTAGAATTCTGCTTGCCATAGCTGCATATTATGACTATGAGATATGGCAAATGGATGTCAAAACAATTTCTCTTAATGGAAATTTACTCGAGGATGTGTATATGACACAACCCGAGGGTTTTGTTGATCCTAAGAATTCTGATAAGGTCTGCAAATTGCAGCGATCCATTTACGGATTAAAGCAAGCATCTCGGAGTTGGAATCTTCGTTTTGATGAAGTAATCAAAGGTTTTGGTTTTATCAAAAATGAAGATGAACCTTGTGTTTACAAGAGGGTTAGTGGGAGCGCAATAATTTTTCTAGTACTTTATGTAGATGATATATTACTCATTGGAAATGACATTCCGACTTTAACAAATGTTGAGACATTTTTAGGAAAGTTTTTTGCAATGAAGGACCTAGGAGATGCCGCTTATATACTCGGCATTAAGATCTATAGAGATAGATCTAAAAGGCTCATAGGTCTAAGTCAAAGTACCTATATTGACAAAGTGTTGACACGATTTCGAATGGATGATTCGAAAAGAGGTTTTATACCAATGTCACATGGCATAAAATTGAGTAAGACTCAACGCCCTGCTAATCAGGAAGAACGAAATCGCATGAATAAAATCCCGTATGCTTCGGCTATTGGATCTATCATGTATGCCATGCTTTGTACTAGACTAGATGTATCATATGCATTAAGTGCAACTAGCAGATATCAATCTGATCCCGGTGAAAGTCACTTGGACATCGATCAAGAATATTTCGAAGTACTTGAGAAGAACTAAGGATTCATTCTTGGTTTATGGAGGATTTGAAAGTGAGCTAGTTGTAACAGGTTACACGGACACAAGCTTTCAAACCGACAATGATGATTTTAGATCGCAATCTGGTTATGTGTTTTGTTTGAATGGAGGTGCAATAAGTTGGAAAAGTTCCAAACATGACACTGTAGCGGATTCTACGACAGAAGCGGAGTACATAGCAGCTTCAGAAGCAGCTAAGGAAGCAGTTTGGATGAAGAAGTTCATTGAAGAACTCGGTGTGGTTCCTAGTATAGCAAATCTTGTGGATCTTTATTGTGACAACAATGGGACAATCGCGCAGGCAAAGGAACCAAGATCGCATCAGAGAACCAAACACATACTTCGACGTTTCCATTTGATCAGGGAGATCATTGCGAGAGGAGATATTAAAATATGCAGAGTTGATGGTGATGATAATGTTGCCGATCCGTTGACTAAACCACTTTCTCAAGCAAAGCATGAGGGTCATGCTAGATCGATGGGTATTAGATACTTGTTAGATTCGGCCTAGTGCAAGTGGGAGATTCAAAATGTCAATCTCTCCATGCAAGAGGTGTTAGTAGTATGCCCTAGGCCAATATATTTGAGACCTAGATGTATGAATTGTGTTAAACAAACATTATTTTTATTTAGAGATATTTTATATAATAAATGCGTATTGGTTATTTTATTCTTATTACTAAAATGAACCTTGAATATGATATTCAGCTTTATATCATCAAAGTATGTGACTTTGATAGTAAAACTATAAAGTATTATGAATGATATTCTAAACTGTCCCCGATCATTCATAGGATGTTTGTGAGACAAACATACTTTATGATAAGCTATAAATGTACATCGGTATGTTAGTTGGACCGATGGTCACGTTTTTACCGATCATGAATAAGAGTTATTAAGTCATTAACTTAAGTATATGTTAGAGACCATATACTGGATTGACCCACCGTGAGAATACTACATGGTTCGTGTCATTAGTTATTCTCAGTAAAGAATGTATCTGTAATCCTTAGACTTGAAATTATCTCAGTTTCCTACATGAGAAATTTTATACTTTAATATAATCTAACATCGTCTTTAACCAAGCGGTCATAAAGATTATAATTAGGTATATAATGAATTATGCGGAGGAAAGAGTTTAATTAAGATAGGATTTGTTCCTCTCATAAATTGAGAGAGATATCTTTAGGCCTCTTGATGATTTGATTGAAGAAACGCACGGCCGTGCTCAAGTGAATTAATAAAGAGTTATTAATGTCATTTTATGTTCAATCAAATTCGGTGTCAAGAAATATTTATCGACCAATATAAGGTTGACACATACCATGCCTTATGGACGATATAGATATCATGTAACAAAGGGATACAATGCATGACATAAATTAGGTTTGATCGAATCATCTATATTTGCTTAATTTGGGTAATCATGATGTCTTGCTAGAGGCCGCTCATGATTTATAATCCGTTGTGATTATTGCCAACATTAAGTAAACCTACAGGGTCACACACAAAGAACAACTATTGAGACGTACACAGAAAAATCATAACTTATGTGATAAGTTGTATGGAGAGCTACATAGTCAAGTGACACATCCAATCCTACATCTTATATGATAAGGTGTGTTGCATATATGGTTACATAGTTACCATACACATAGGATATGAAACTTATGGACTATGTAGGCACAAGAGACACCCCAAAATCAGATAAAAGAATATAATATTTTCGTCCAAATTTTGTGAGACAAAGAAGGAGAGAAAAATCCGAAAATTATTCTCTTGTTATTTCTGTGAGAGAAATGAAGAACGGATACTAGCATATATCGTTCTTTATCCGTTCAAAGGGGTTGTTCGTGTGGATACCGGTAGAGGACGAAGCGAAGTGCGGCGTCTTTGTGATTCGGGTTGAAACCGTAGTTTTATTTGGAGAATCGGTTTGCTTGGGGAATCCGTTCGTTTGGAGATCGGTTTGTTAGACCGGTTAGGCGAAACATACAAAGGATCGGTTTGGAAACCGGTTTGGAATCGACCAAAGAAAAACGTCAACCAAATTCGCTTTTGATCATCACGGATTAAGCGTAATCCGAAGGTACAAAGTTATGAACTTTTCTTTGATTTAATTGTAATTCACGGATCTTTCTTTTGGGTTTCGAATTCGATTTTGTTTCGTTTTTGTTTTTCCGCTGCGTTATGAATGGTAGAAATTCAACATTTATTCTCAGTAAAGAATGTATCTGTAATCCTTAAACTTTGGATTATCTCAATTTCCTACATGAGAAATTTTATACTTTAATATAATCTAACATCATCTTTAACCGGACGGTCATAAAGATTATAATTAGGTATATAATGAATTATGCGGAGGAAAAAGTTTAATTAATATAGGATTTGTTCCTCTCATAAATTGAGAGAGATATATTTAGACCTCTTGATGATTTGATTGAAGAAACGCACGGCCGTGCTTGAGTGAATTAACAAGGAGTTATTAATGTCATTTCATGTTCAATCAAATTTGGTGTCAAGAAATATTTATCGACCAACGTAAGGTTGACACATACCATGCCTTATGGACGATATAGATATCGTGTAACAAAGAAATTCAATGCATGAACATAAATTAGGTTTGATCGAATCATCCATACTTGCTTAATTTGGGTAATCATGATGTCTTGCTAGAGGCCGCTCATAATTTATAATATGTTGTGATTATTGCCAACATTAAGTAAACCTACATGGTCACACACAAAGAACAACTTTTGAGACGTACACAGAAAAATCATAACTTATGTGATAAGTTGTATGAAGAGCTACATAATCAAGTGACACATCCAATCTTACATCTTATATGATAAGGTGTGTTGCATATATGGTTACATAGTTACCATGCACATAGGATATGAAACTTATGGACTATATAGGCACAAGAGACACCCCAAAATGATAAATGAAGGTATATTATTTTCGTTCAACTTTTGTGAAACAAAAGGAGAGAAAAATCCGAAAATTATTCTCTTGTTATTTCTGTGAGAAAAATGAAGAACGAATACTAGCATATATCGTTCTTTATCCGTTCAAAGGGGTTGTTCGTGTGGATACCGGTAGAGGACGAAGCGAAGTGCGGCGTCTTTGTGATTCGGGTTGAAACCGTGGTTTGTTTGGATAATCGGTTTGCTTGGAGAATCGGTTCGTTTGGAGATCGCTTGGAGATCGGTTTGTGAGACCGGTTAGGCGAAACATACAAAGGATCGGTTTGGAAACCGGTTTGAAATCGGGCAAAGAAAAGCGTCAACCTAATTCGCTTTCGATCATCACGGATTAAGCGTAATCCGAAGGTACAAAGTTATGAACTTTTCTTTGATTTAATTGTAATTCACGGATCCTTCTTTTGGGTTTCGAATTCGATTTTGTTTCGTTTTTGTTTTTCCGCTGCGTTATGAACAGTAGAAACCCAACATTTTAGCCATATATTTTCAAACCTTCTGTAATGATGATCGTGTCATCCACATGTTAAATAGCTTGCATCTGGAACTTGTCGGGTTGGGGTGCTAAAAAGGTTGAAAATGAGTGGTGAAATGGGGTCAGCCTGTCTTAATCCCCTTTTATGGGGGAAGAAGAGTTGCAAACGCCCATTGATCTTCAGAGCATGGAGTATCCATTGTATTCATCGGGGGGGAGGAGACCCTCTTTTTTCCATGAGAGCCTGGAGAAAGTGCCAATTTACTGTGTCAAAAGCTTTTGCAAAATCTAATTTATACAATACTACCAGAGTTCTAGACTTGTCTAAATAGTTGATGGCTTCCCTTGCTGCTAAAAATGACTCAATTATCTATCTATTTTTTATAAAGGCCGTTTGGTTTTCAGAGATTAGGTGGGGCATTTTAGTCTGCAATCGTGTTGCTAAGATTTTTGAGATGAACTTGATTAGGCCATCAATAACACTGATTGGTCTGAAATCTCTTATACTTGTTGTGTTGTATGCCTTAGGTCTACGAGAGATCTGTGCTTTGCTTATGCTTGACAAATCGAGGGAATTCTTCTCAAATTCCTTGCATAGCCAAAGAAGGTCGCTTTTGACCGTCTTTCAATAAGTTTGAAAGAACTCAATTGGGAAACCATCAGGACTGGAGGCTTTGCCTTTTGCTAATTCGAAAAGAGCCGATTTGATCTCCTCCATAGTCATATCGGCTCCTAAGTCATTTAGGCTATCAATAGCTGGAATTGTACTAAGGAAGTCATGTGAATGTTGGTTGCTGCTTGGGGCCTGTCCTAAGGAAGACTTATAAAAGTCTTGGAAGACATTTGCGATCCGTCTTTGGTTTGTGCTTATTTGGCTGTTTATTTTATATTTTGTCCAGGGCTTCAGTGCTAATCTAACTTTGTTAAGTTTGACTGCTAGATTGAGAGCACCATTACTATAATTCACAACCTTTTGATGCATATGTTGCTCGAATTCACAGCCTTTTATATCTCAAGCAACATATTTTACTACTATGTTATGTGAACATTTGCAACGAATAAGTATCCTGAATTGAAGTAGAGATACAAATTCTGTTAACATCAAATCAAGAAGAAATATACTTTTTATTTGCTTGTTTTAGAAATTCACCGACTCGAAGACAGCTTTAAAAGTAGATATATACATATAAAATAGATGTATTTCTAAAAAGTCATCTGATACGCACCACCGGCTTATTTACCGTCAAGTATCGCTCAAATTCGGAAAGATATAACAGAATTACAAAAAAGTATATTGATAAACAAAAAAGATAGAATGAATACATATAAAGATATATTGATATACAAATAATATTATTTTTCAATTAGCTAAATTAGTGGACAACTAAAAAGCTATAAACGTATGGTGGCGTTATTTAGCCGCTGTTTAAACAGGTGATACGAATATTTTCTCTTCTAGAAAATATTAATATATACATCTGACTTTTTTATTGTCTATATACAGTATATCATTTTTTGTTAATTTATACGTCTGTGATGTTTTGCATGTTTTTCGTAAGAGATGGAGCATAATAGAGACTGGAGGGAGCTATGACCTTATAAATATTTTGACGGAGTAGTATATATCAATAGTAATTTAGTGTTTTTTTTTAAATACATGTATTTTTAGATATTTGACCCTCCCAAACTTATTGCATAATATTAATCGGTAGAGATTTTTTTTTTGTCCACCAGTAAATCATGTCAAGCTTTCTCTTCGCTTTTCATGTATACGGTGAAATGAAATTGGGCAGCCAAGCCAAATATACCACGTCATGATAAACAGGAAGAAGATAGTTAGAGATAGCGAAAGATGATAGAAAAGCATTCACTTCAGCATTTTTTTTCAATCGTCTTTTCTGTAAGCTTCTAAAAAACAGAATCTGGACCTTAAAGTTTGCAAAAACAATAATCTTATAATGTTATAACAATAATCTTATAACAGTAAAAGAATGAACTACAAAAGAAGGTTATGCCCAAATTTTACCTATTTTTGCTAACAATATAGTTGGCCTTACTCTGTTTATATTCGGACAAGTACAAAAAGAATTAGATATGGATAATTTTATTTCTGTCTATAATTTAGCTGTAAGAGGTAGTGGAGGTAGCATGCAATAAAATATTCAATGATAATCATATCATATATGAAGTGGGAAAAAGTGAATTTCAAGGTGGAAAGTGTAATCCCGTGTGGGTCTAGGAGACGTGTTAATTCTGGACTAAGTTCACATTGCTATTAGTTGAGAGGTGATAAATCAAATTCAATTTACTGATAAATGCAGTAGAATGTATTAATAACATTTTAGGCTCGATATTAAACTAATAGAAAACAAGTTCGTAGAGCTAAAATCTCAAAAGAAAAAGAAGAAGAAATAGGAAATAGATACTGAAAAAATTAGACAAAGTAAAGAGAATGAGTGCAGAAACCCAGCCTTTCAGTGAATTATAAATTCTTAATTTTTTAGATGATTTAAGTTCTTTTAGATATATTATGGAACAATATAATTAGCTGATTTGTTGAAACTAAACCCAAATATATGATATCAAGCTTTGTTCTCGTCATTCTTTGGGCCGTTCAGGCCACTGGGCCTAAAATGTACAGCTGGTCGATGAACAACCAAAGTACTAAATCGACAGAGTTTATTCTTTCTAAATTTCACTGTGGCTGAATTGAATTCGTAAAGTAACGTAGGCCCACGCGCAGAATCCACCTGGAGGAAATAAAATGAAAAAGAATGTTATTCATTCTTTCTGAATAGTGAAAATGAAAAAGAGTAATAATTTGTAATTATCTTTTTATTCAAATAGTTCGTCAGATAATAATTCCATGGGAAAAGGGATCTTTCTATATTCAGAAAAGCGGCTCCTAGAACTATTCCTCCAATTTGAATTCAATTGGTGGTACTAGATTTAATCATTTCTTCGTTCCTGTCTTGCAAAAAATTTCAATCATTTTTCTTTCTTCCATAAGAAAATATATATACTTGAAGTCCCTATATATGCATTTACATTCCTCCGTCCGACATGCATTTTAAATATCTACATCTACTTTTGTAACCGTGATACATTTGCTATTTACATTAAATTTTTTTTTAGAGAAAACTACAAGCGATGGCTTGATTTTTATTTTATTTTAAATTAATCTTGCTATACGCGGGATTCGCACCCCTCATTTATGGAATGATAGAGTTAATACCTTAACACTAGTTTATCCTTAGTGATGGCATTTATTTACATTAATCTTAATCTATCTTCACTCCAACTTGTAGCAAGTAAAATATATTACACTTGTTCGCTTGTTAGGTCAGAAAAAATTCCTTAAATTTAAGAACATTTATTTAATAAAAATAAGCATATTTCATTCCTATTTAATTTTAGCATGGAATTCCAAAGATGAAGATATTTTGACCTCATGATTCCTCTCCATTTATACAGTATTTAACTATTACTATAGGCATATAGGATACCCACTTCTATCCTAACTGCCTAACTCAGTTTTCAGTCATTCCAATTTTAAAATTTAAATCTCACTAAATAACTAGTACTCTTTCTTGCTTACATCACTCAGTTATAATGAGAAAAACAAAAACCCTAATTAACTAATCACCTCTTTAATTTCTCCCTCTACCTTCTCTCTATATATATCCACCTCTTTCTCCATCTATAGCTCCATACCTCTCTCTCTCTAGTTCCACCAATTAACACACAATGAACTCAGGTGACACTACTACCACCATCACATTGAGCCATTCTAACTCGTCGACTCCGCCAACTTCGCCTCTGGCAGCTCAGTGTATGATTAATCATGTGCCACCTGTCGTCCTGAGTCCATGCGCAGCCTGTAAGATTTTGCGACGCAGGTGTGTTGACAAGTGTGTGCTTGCGCCATATTTTCCTCCGACTGAGCCACACAAGTTCACCACCGCTCATCGCGTCTTTGGTGCTAGTAATATTATCAAACTCTTACAGGTATTAAGCCGGTTGTTTTAAGTCTAGTTGGTTGAGTGTGCTACATATAAATAGGTTTAAATTCGAGATTCATTTTCGTATATACTAAATAGTGAAAATGGGGATTTAAGGCCCTTCCATTGTTCATATAAGAAAACCATACATGATGATATGAATGTATGGTATCAAATTTGATGTCAATTTAGTATATTTAACTATATTATTTAATGAAATTTCTTCTCACATTAATTATTTTCAATGTTGACTATATGATATTATATTTAAACTAGAAATTAATTGTCAAATTCATAACATGTTGTGGTAAATGACATGACATGCATGTATTGTCAAAACTTGAGCTTACATTTAGTTGCATCTTGTATATAAACAGGAGCTTCCAGAAAATCAGCGAGCCGACGCCGTTAGTAGCATGGTTTATGAGGCGAACGCACGGATCCGAGACCCGGTTTATGGATGTGCTGGGGCCATCTGCAATCTCCAAAATCAGGTCAGCGATCTTCAAGCGCAACTGGCTCGTGCGCAAGCTGAGCTGGTCAACA
This sequence comes from Juncus inflexus, assembly GCA_024447665.1. NCBI lineage: Eukaryota > Viridiplantae > Streptophyta > Magnoliopsida > Poales > Juncaceae > Juncus > Juncus inflexus. The sequence goes on along the minus strand of JAJHPC010000014.1, from coordinate 2,505,072 downwards.
TGCAGACTCAACACGCCAATCTGGTCGCTTTGATTTGTATGGAGATGGCACAACCCAAGCAACAACAACAACAACAATATTTAAATGTTATGAGTCCTAACATGTTTCAGAATGATGTGTGTCTTCTTGATGAAACTTGCCAAGGATCAATTTGGGACGAACCCTTGTGGACGTGAGTTTATGAGTGATGAGTGTGAGTCGAATCAAAATCGGACCGAAGGTCTGAGTGTGAGTAATGGTCATATAATGTGTGTATGTGGGAATTGTAAAAGTGTGTATGTGTGAGAAGGATGAAGGGTGATTGAACAATTTTTAAGGTGCTTAACATAAATATTGTGTGCTTAACATATATATACTATATTCTGATTGAATTACATATATATTATATGGGTTAATCTTTTGAAATTGTATTTATGCATATGTTTGTCTCTTTTTCTAATGTTTGGAGACCTCAAATAAACTAAGAATACCCCCAATTAAGTCATAAACAATATAATTTTAATAATCTTTTACTACTATATGAATGTGCAACTATTATTTAGTTCATTTTGGTACAGTTGTGTAAAATGGTTTTAGCTTTTTTTCACTGCTGGCAACTACACTTTACAACCAATCTAAACCCTAATTTCACTGAGACAATGTGAAAACAAAACAAACAAAGTTTTGAAACCCCACACACAAGTTTTCGATCTGTGTCAGTACCTGTATCTTACTAGGGTAATCCTCGCTCCGTTTCAGCAATATTTAACTGAATTCTATCAATACAAAAATAATTGATCAAAAATAGATGGCCATGGGGCCCTCTACCTCCTTCAAGAATTCAGCATTTAGGGGCTTAATTGATTATGTACTTTATACTATATTTTGAATTGTCCAATGTCCTTTTATGATATTTTCTTTGTCTGTCTGGTCGTAGTTACATGTGCTTTGACAAAATAAAATTTTATAGTGGTACAGATAAAAAGATTTATAAAGGATAAATAAAACAATAAATATGGTATATATCGTAGCTAATCGGAAGTTTTAATGTCTTGATTTATAACATGTTAAATACAAAAAACATTACAAAAAATTCTTCTTTTTTTTTTGGGCAGATGTGGGCCCCAAACTGAAGAGAGAGTTGAAAGTTGAAAAAATTTTAACCACAATTTTGCATTCATGTATCCTTTCTCGGCTCACTTTTGACAATAAAAACTACCCTCAATGTTAATTATAATAACGACTATGCTATTCAGTTCTAATGTAATCAGCTAAGCAAATTATTTAATGGCATAAATTGTAATAATATTAAACATTGAGGGTATTTATTAAGACACAAAAAGAAATCAACATTTTAGAAAAAGAAGGCATCGTACGTTGAATTGTGTACTTAATATTATATTAATTTAAAAGTGATCCGCTGCATACTTATGTATATCAGATTTGTCATTAAAATCAAAATGGAACACATGTCGCTTGGTGGTGTACTGAATATCATATTCATTTAAAATTGATCCGCTATATATTTGTGTATATCAAATTTGTCAATAAAAAATCAAAATAGGACATGTGTCAAGAAAATTTGATCTATGCCGAGAAAATGAGGGCAGGGCTAACATTGTTTTCTTGGATAGATAGATCAAAGACAAAATATAAGAGAAACTCTGAACTGACATACTTCATAGGCATGAATTTTCAAACTTGACAAAAGTATTTTTTACTGATCAGTAATTTATTGGTAAGTGAAATTTAAACTTCCAAACGACGCGTTAATAAGGAAAAACAGATGATCCAATTATATCTAGATTTTAAAACACATTTTTAAAAAAAAGTCAATTCCACAGGCTGTTTACTATAAATAAGCCCGTACATATTTTTTATATCACCATTTTTGTTATTTAAATCATGCTTCTGGCCCCACAAAGCCTGAAAGTGTATTTGAGCTTAAGGTGGCTTTGTTGCAATCATAGAAAGATTTTTTTTATGCAACACTAGCATTTTAAACTTATAATAGACTCCGATCTTCATTTAAGACCCAGTACCTACTGATCAATATATATATACAGTGATTACAAATTTAGAAGACCGGAATGGAAAAGTATACTATAATCGGTGTTAGTGTCAGTAAAATCATGACTTAACCAATTTGAATGGGCTCTTTTTCTCTTGATCTTTCTCGAAGGAGAAAAACTGTTGACTTGACAAAAATAATATAACAGTTCTGAGTTTGTTGGAGATAAAATCCGAGAACTCTCATGAGCAAAAGGAAAAAATATCTAAATTTTTACAGAACCTAAATATTTTTTTGTATTTAATAACCAAAATAAATTTATAGCATACTATATATATAATGGGGAAGTCTAAATTTCTACCAACCTCCAATGTCCCTATGTGCAGAATTCTACAATATTATTATACAAAATGACAATTATTAAGTAGGACAGTACTATTATGATTTTCTAATTAAATTAATGTTAAGACAGTGACAATCAAACTTAAGATATGAAAAGTTGAAAAATACTTTTCATAATTTAATCTCTTTATGATTGGACGAGAATAGTAGTAGGATGAATAACCTCATGAGAAATCCTCAGAAATGCTAGTGTTGCATAAAAAAAAATCTTTCTATGATTGCAACAAAGCCACCTTAATCTCAAATACACTTTCAGGCTTTGTGGGGCCAGAAGCATGATTTAAAAAACAAAAATGTTGATATAAAAAATATGTACTTTTGTTGAAAAACCAACGATTGGAATATATTTGGCCTTCTCTTTTGAAAACTCATTTGCTCTGAATTTTAAGTTCTAACATGCATGATGCATGAGAGATAATCATGAAAACGTCCATATAACGAAACATGAAAAGTCACATTTTCTTTGAACAAGTTCTTATTCGTTTTTTTTTGTTTGTTGAAATAGTCGTTTTACTAGGATCCATAAAAGTTTTGGAGTTACGCACAAACCTAATTAACCTAACAAGTTCGCCAAATTATCTAAACTCAAAATAGATCCAAAACGGCCAACCAGTTGGAAAATATATGAAGGCTAAGAAATTTAATAGCTATTAGCTAGCTAGTTTACTAAAAATATATAGTACTTCGATCGAGATATCCTTTCTTTAAAATAAAAAAAAACCGTGTACTTAGTTGTTACACGTTTTATTCTCATCATCGTCCTCGGTTATTTGATTGAGAAGTTTATATTACTGAGAGAAGACAATAATTAACAGCATACACAATATACCTTTAAAAAAACATTCTTAAATATCATTTAGTATTTGGCATGTAACACGAGTATACAACAAAGATCATATATGTAAAGTCTTTTTTCTTTTATTGTAGGCGAATAGCCTATAAATACTTGATTTAATTGCTATTAAAGATTGCTCTTTTGTGATAGTTAACTTATATAGCATATAGATATAATCGAAGATAAAACAAAAATATTTATATAATTAGTCCGCATGGACTGTCATTCTAATTCTATTGGTCGAATTTCACCCACATTATTACTTCTGTTAATATTAAGATAAGAATCATTTTTCATGATGCCGCCTATTGTTAAAAATCATGTTATTTCTCTCTTTTCAAATCCTGTAGCAAGTTGTCATCCATAGCTTTGATCATATTTGATTTGACATTTTTATAGCTTTGATCAATATTTGATTTGACATTTTTGACAGTTTCACAAAGTCTGTGTCCAGTACTCTCGATTGGTTTGAGAGAGTAGTTTCGAGACACTATGATTGCTTTTTGTATTATATGTTGCAGATTTATGTAAAGTTCTAGACTAAAAAAACTTTATTTAGTATTAAAATATCTCTAATTAGTTATCTTGTCGACTTATTTTTAAGGCCACACTTGACTTAGGTTCGTTCCAGTGACCGTACCTATTAACCAAGAAATTGATTAAGCATCCAAGGTCAATTAAGAATTCTTCTTTATAATCAAAATCAAGGACTCTTATACAAATATGGTATAAATGGAGGGTATAATCGCCAATTAGTTCATACTTATCATTTCCAAAGAAGTTGGCGGGGTGCACTATTCTATTATGCCTAAATGGGCACTGTAGATTTGACATCCAATAAAGTTTTTTCAAATATTATAAAAAAAATTCAAATAATTTTTTCCCCTGTGATTCAAATTTATACTATCATCTTGTTACTATTGTAGTCTAGTAGAAAGGTCAATGTACAATATAATTTTTAGGATTTTTTCCCTTCTGATATATACCCCTAAAACATAGTTTTTGCAACATGGCATATATAGATTTTGACAATTTTCCATGATTAAATATGTTGAGGCTATATTGATAAAAAATCCCATGAATCGCAATATGAACTATTATGAACTAGTCAAACTGAGTAAGTAGAATGTAATGTCTGGACACAGGAAACCATTTGACAGATTTGACTCTTCCATCAAGAAGAATAAAATAGAATAGACATCATGACCTAAGTTTCAAAAAAAAATATTAGACGGTATAGTACAAATCCTTGGAATTTAAGAGAGAATCTCTTTTACTATTAGTCAAACCGAATGAGAAAATGTAGGTGCCTCTCTTTGAAAGTTAAGGTTTCACATTTTTTTGATTATTTATCACATGGGACAGCACATACTTTTGGAGACATTGGAATCAGCTTTTCTTTCTTCTCTTTTTGATAATTTCCAAAGAACTCCCTGCGTTATTATGCCTGAAATGACATAAATTTATCAAATACATTGATTTGATTATCTAATCATTATATTAATCATTTTTTCAGTATCTTTTGTGGAGAAGATAAGTTTATAGTTTAACTTCAGTACATTGATCACTTGTGGATTTACAGGGATTTTGTTCTAATTCAATACTATAAATGGAAAAGTAATAACCCGAAAATTGTTTTGACGAATTGAGGGACTATATTGAAATTTAATAAGGTAAGAGGCCTTTGGCTGATATCTAATCACTTTATTTCATTATTTATTTTTTTGAATGAATTATTTCATTTTTTTACAAACCTTCTATTTTAGCCGCTTGAGTTTAGATCGGATTTTGATGCACTATCTCATTATTTGATTTCATTTTTTTACAAACCTTTTTTTTTTTATAAACGAGTCGAGTTCGAGCAAGATGGACCCAGCTTAAACTCGAGCGGACTCGACTCAAAACTTGACAATCATGAATGTTTTGAATTAAAGCATTGAGTTAAAAGGAGATAGTGATCAAACTATTCGCAAGGGCCAACTTGATCCTCTTCCCTAGGAATCCCAGATGAGGGAACCTTAGGAGAGCCCCCGACCCCACGAGCCGGAAATTCTAGCTTGAACTCAACTCGATTATGACTCGAGCCAACTCAGCTCGACTTGAATTATTATCAAATTAACTTGACTCGAGTTGAAATTGTATATAAATTACAAAATTAATCATTCAATCTCAAAAAACTTAATTTACCATCAAATATAAAATTATTTTATTGCTTTATAATCTAAATTTTAATAACTTAATCATCTATTTTCATAAATAAGCTAATAAAAATGACACAGCTCAAAATAGCTTCAAGTTTATATCGAACGGGGTGAGCTCAACTCAAATTCGGCTCAACTCGAAATTAATTCGAGCTAAAATCAAACAAGATGTTAGTGAGTTTTTCTCGAGTCGAACACAAGCGAGTTTCAAAGCATGAGCTAAACTTTCAGCCCTAGATGAAATCATGTCTTTAGAGTATTAAAATTGCGGAATATTATATGAGTTCCCACTTAGGATAGAAAAATTGAAATTGTGATCACCTAGGTTTTGATTTTGTACCTATTTGTACAAAAAAAAACAAGTGGTGCATGAAAAATCCAATCAAACTATTGATCGTCACTTGAAAGTTGAAAATGGGGCTATAAAGTATAACCGATTTCATACATTGCGAAATAAAAAAAAGTAAGAGAACAGACTTTTATTTTACTTAAGCTGAAATGGTTTTATTAGATATACAATAAAGATCGGCCTTGGTGAAGATGAAATAGGCCCAATGTATACTAATTAACATTAATACATTAGAGGCTTCAATTCAAGCCCACTGATTTTAACTAAGTTGTGCTACGGCTATACTGTTGAGAATATTTTAGAATTGGGCCACTACTAATGATTATGAAAAGTAGGCGACTGATCTTTTCCTGGGCTGGCGAACTTTTATTTTAATTTATTAATAGTTAAATATTTAAAAGTTTAATTATATATAAGTATATTCTCTTGTATAATCGTTCTTTACATATTCTCTTTTTTATAAGCTCTTTTCATGTAATTTAGCAATGCCAATTATGTAACTTTTTTTGTTTAATGAAAACTTTCTGAGTGCGGGATTTTATCCCACCTGATCTTGCTCAAAAAAATTGAGAAAAAATTAGGGCAACATGGAGTTTGAAGCAAAAAATAAATAAAACAAATTTGTATATATAAAAAATCAATAATGATTGAGATTTGCACAAGCTACATTATCTGAAGGTTGAAAGCAATTAAGTTAATGTTGCACATTTACAATATCTAAAGTTGGATGAACAATAGAAAGGTGATATATCTACAATTTCAATCAGAGTGGATTTAATTTTTCACCCACACATTACATAAATCAATAATGTAGTGTAGGGCCAAAAATCAGTGGAAAAAATATCTTAGATAAATGGATATGCACACAGGTAGTTTAATTGTTTCGTTTCAATCATTGAAACACAACTTCACTACACTCCAATTGCCATGATAGCACACATCAATCCAAACTATCCTTTTAGCTTTCCGAATCTCAGTTCCCAAATTACACACCAGTAAAAAAAAAAAAAAACAAACATTAAGCTATCCAAAAAGGATTTCAATTTTCAAACAACCAATACAAAAAACCTTAATTAACATCACACCACTATTCTTCTTTCCCACACAGCTAATTCGATAAAAAAAACATCAACAAAAACACAAGCCCTACTAATAAATTTCCTCTACACAAAACCCTAAAACTGAAACCTACTCGGTCTCGCTTTCGTCATCCTCGCGCCGCCAAACGGCTCGTCATTATCAACCCTCCTCGCGTTCCTAAACGCAGCGCAACCCGCCACGTAAACCACCACAAGGATGACCAACACAACGATGTTTATAATGGACACTTTGCGCCAGCTGTGGCGGATGGAGGCGAGCACGCCGGCCTTGCAGGAGTCGCACTCGAGACAGAGCTGGTTCTGGTTGTTGCTCCATTTCGAGCAGTCGGGGTCGACGATGACGGTCGAGGGGGAGGCGGACCACAGGGTCTCGTTTACGTAGGTGAAGCCGCATGAGGTTGGCGGTTTGCAGCATCCTGACTGGTAAAAATAATGGGAAATAATGATCAGAACAAAATAATACTAATAATAATAATAATGTTTTTTTATCTGACTAATCCTAAACCCTAACTCAAATAATAATAATAATAATAATAATAATAATAATAATAATAATAATAATAATAATAATAATAATAATAATAATAATAATAATAATAATAATAATGATAATAATAATAAATAATAATAATAATAATAATAAGAGATTATATATATAATTATTAATTATAATCATATTAGTTTTTAAATATTCTAAGTAATCTTCAATTTATTTTCTCTTGCTCGCTAATTCAGCTCGGAGTTTCATATCCTGTCTCAGGCAAGAAAACATGATTTCAAATTCCGCTTCTGGTTTTGAACAAAGATTTTTTTTTTACATGTTAATCACCGAGCAAAAATAAAATTTTAAATCCTATTTTTGAGTTGAGGCAAATAAATTGAACATCAAGTTAACTTGCGTATACCAATTTAAAAATTACAAGAATTAGATATACACAAGAAGAAATAAATTGAAAACTAACAATAAATTGAAAAGTAACATGAGAATTTTCAAAGTACAAAGAGATGGACTACCATTCGGACCGAACATGACATGACAAGTCAAGAGTACCATACTTGTCTGATCCACGTGGCATGCTCCCATTGGCTCAGGCACAGGGCCCAGCACACGTGGCAATAACAGGGACTTAACAACCCCAATCATGCAAAGAAATAGTGAAGGAGAGAGTGGTCCATTTTTTCTTTTCTTTCAGTTGGTACCCAAAAAAAAGAAAGAAAAAAAGAAAGAAAACGACCCTTTTGTTTGTAATTTCTTTGTCTTGCACTTGCACATGTGTTGCTGTTACAATTGGTTATTTGACTTGTTTCTTTCTTTTTTACTTCAAATTAATGAAAATGGTGAAGTTTACTTGTTGATATGATAATAACAATTGACAAATTTTCAAAAGAATAATGACCTTGAATTTACAAAAAGATAAATGAAAAAATCCATTAAGTTTCTCAAACCACATACCCAAAATCCCCAAATTAATCACAAAAAAATTCCAATTGTTTTCGCAATTGAAGAAATTGTTTTAAATAAATTACCTGAATAGGCGATAAATTTCGGCGGTAGAACATATCGGCCGATTCCGGTACCAGCAACCCGTTCGTATCCCTCATGGACCGTCTCATCCCTTTGCAAACATGCCCAGTTCTAAGACAATCACTGATCTTAGCCCAATAACCCGGATCACTCACCCTATCCTTCAACCATCCTGAATAATCCGAAAGTTGGTACTCCAAAAACCCTCTGTTCATGACCACCTCGCCGTGGCCGTGGTCCGTGACGGCGTAAGCAAACACGATGAAGAAGAGGAGGGCGACGACGATGAAGAACATGCAGAAGAGGTAGAGGCGGAGCAGCCAGGAGAGGCGGTAGCACGAGCCGGCGAAACCCATTAGAGATACGACCATGATGGACACTCCGATGATGATGATGGGCCATTGCAGGAAGCGGAGGCAGTCGGTGGTGTTGGCCCGGGAGGCAAGCCAGATTCCGCCGCCGAGAATCGGGATGGAGATGAGGAAGGTGATGAAGTTGACCACGCCGATGAGTGAGTTGCTCCCTCTCATCATGTTGAAAGGGAAGGAAGGATGGATTTGTGTGGAGGAGTGAAATGAGGTTGTTTTGAGGGTGAGAAGAGTGAAAGGAGGAAGAAGAAGAAGATGGGGGTTTCTTAAGTTATATTTTGACTAGTTTAGTGTTTATCAGTTATTTATAGACCATATTACTATATTAGATAGATAGATAGTGATAAATAATGTTAGGAACTTAGTAATATTTATTTATTTATAAATTTATTTATTATTTGGAAGTAGTTAGAGTTTGATGCATGTAAATGGTAATAGTTACTGTAAATGAATTTTTATAAGGGAAAATTTAATATTACTAGATTAGATACATAGATAGTGATAAATAATGTTAGGAACTTAGTAATATTTATTTATTTATAAATTTATTTATTATTTGGAAGTGGTTAGAGTTTGTTGCATGTAAATGGTAATAGTTGCTGTAAATGAATTTTTATAAGGGAAAATTTAATAATTAATATTTATGTGTATTGTATATTAGTCAAAAAATATTCATGTGTTTGAATATTTATAAAAAATATTCATGTATAATGTATTTTTTTCAAGATAGTGTAAACGAAGGAAGGCCACAGAAAATCAGTTGTAATTTGAGAGATTAAGAAAGAGATAATGGAATATCCAATAAATAAATACTAGTAGGTAGAAATTGAGTGAAGAGTGCGTAATGATATACTGACCACCTGGAATCTACGTATTAATTTATTGTTTGTCTCTTAAATATTCGATTATTTGTACCAATTCTCATGATATTTTTTATAATAGTGTTTAGAGAAGAAAGACAACTGTTGAGTTTGTTGATTAATTTTTTTTTTTCTAGACAAATTACCTACTTAGATTTGCATTCATTCTTAAAAATTTTACAAAAGTTATTTACAAAGGTTGATTAACTTTTTGAAACAAGTTGCTAAAATTACGCAAACAACTTGAAAATGTGTGGTTTGGTTTTGCTAATTTTGCCAAGATAAGTCATTTGTCATTTATGATTATAACTTCATTAATTCCTTTATCATGTATTATTGTTCAGCTTAATTCTCTATCAAGAATACCTTGACAACTTTTCCAATTGTGATTTCTTAAAAAATTACTTTTCCAAGTTTGAGCACCGCCCAAATCTCTGCAAGGCAGCCAAGTAAGTACGATAATAAATAGGTCAATTAATAAATAAATAAAGACAACAAGTCAAGCAAGAACAATTAGAAAAAAATATCAAGGACTGGTAGATATTTAGCAAGAAATTGATTTTTATGTATTTTGTTTTTAAGTAGGGGCCTACTTATCAATTTTCATTAAAACTAAAATTAAGCGAAATTCATAAGTTACATTTTGTTGCATAACTTGCATTCCTTTTGGCGTTGGGTTTCAATTGTGGAGCCCTCCTACCTATAGGCAGGAAGGCGGCACAGATTTTATGTATTACTTGATTAAAAGTTTGTTTATTATCATATAAAAATATTATTTAGAAATATTTCATCTTCGAGCTTCGATATTTCGATCGTCATCCCAATAGTTTCAGTTTTCAACAATAATATGTAGATTTTTTTTAAAATTGATTGATCATTGATTTTGTTGTAGTGTTTTGTAGGTTCTTGTTCCTGATTTTTACAGTCTTGATCAAAACAATCCAAACTCTGATGAAATACGTAAATTGTTCATATATACTAAGTTCATTACTTGTTCAATAAGTATGATCAATGATGTAGATCTTTTTATTAAGATTAAAACACATAAGCAGTGGGTTGAGAGACTTATCAAATAGTAGTTGTGTTAAATATGTTTACCATGACAATTTATAAAATAACTTAAAATTAGTTATTTTGTATTTCTTCTTCACTTGCTCTCTTATCATCTTAAAAAATTTACTATTCATAGTTAAATATCATTTAGTTTAGCTTCTCATGCTTAAATTTGCTTATATAAATCTGTTTTAAATTGTCTCCTTATTTTGAGCTTTATGTTAATATAATACAGACTTAATACATTTATTTAGTCCGAATCACTTCAAATAAATTTCATAAAATAGTAGGTGAAGAAAAAATAATATCATTTAATGAAATAATGTTATTTTACAAATTATATAATTATAATAAATAATTTTATCTCTCATGTACAATAATTTTAAAACAGTCATGTTCCAAATATATAGTGTTGTATCGTTCCAAATCGATATGGAATCCGTAATGAAATACAACAAAAAATTAGACGAGACTAAGTACATGTAATTCTAATTTTAACATAAAATATATTAATACATTATTTATATATATATTATTACTTAAAAATTTACTATCCATAGAATAGTCTAATGATATAATATTAATTTCATCTTCAAGTAGAGTGGAAAATCTCTGAAAATTGATTTAAAATTTAGAAAAAAATTTGAGTACCCCAAAAAAAAGGAAGCAGATGGTGGAACGCCGTTCTCTCTCCAAAATTTAATTTAGGGACTGTTTTTGGTTCCAATTAAGATCTGCCGACTACAAATTGAGAGTAGTTTAAACATAAATGAAATTCATAAAAAATCAAAATAATATAGATGAGATGGGACAAAAGGATGGCTCTGTTCTGCACTATTAGTACAGAAATGGCCAATAGTAAAGAAGTCGATTATCGTGCTGAGAGCTGCACACATTTGTCACGCCTATCCATTTTCCAATATCTTTTTCTTGTCTCTTTCCTTCCTTTCATTATACCTTTCTCTCTTTTTCTTTCGTTGTATTGTTTCTTTTTCTCAAGTCAAGTAGCGTAGTTTCACATAAAGCAGATGCGATATTTTAGGAAGCGTGGTTTGGTTTCCATTCTGATCTGCTCGAATATTTTTTTTCTTTCTCTTTCACTTGGCTTCTTTTGTTGCATATACTTGCCAAAAGAACTTCTAAAAGGATGTAAAAGTTATCCAAGTTCAAAATCATGTCATCTGATTAATAAATACTACATAAATTTTTTGAAAAAGAGTCGAATGTATAGAAATATATATATTTAAAATTTTTTTTTACTAAATTACTACTAATATATATTAAAATCTTGAGAGAGCCATGACCCCTCCAAATCTCTATTAAGTTCTGTCCATATATGAAAGTGCCTAAAGTTTCTAACCGGTTATTTTATTTTGCTGACTTGAAACCTTTTATTGATGGTCCTTATGTATTATATATATTAAGATGAGCGTTAGATAATAAATAAGTTATTTATTTTCTTTTTTTGAAATATGTAAGATTATTATATAATTGTATTTGTATAATGTAAATCTTAATATTCATTTATTAAAAAAAAATAATCTCGATATTCTGGCCCAAAATATCAATAATGAAGCTTCTGAAAACTAATGGACCGAAAATAGTATAACTATAATAAACAGAAAGCCCAGCCCATTAAAAAGAAACAAAAATTCCAGCACAGCACGCGTTCTTCATAGTTATGACATGTGGCATTCAAATACTTACCTTTCGACACGTACCACCATCTTTAAACAAATAAACAAACTCTCGGTTCTACCAGAATCATCATCATTTCATTTTTTAGCTAAATTTAGCCTCAAATCTCCTCCAAAAAAATCAAACTAAAAAAAGATTAAACACAAGTTTTCTCTTCTCTCTCAAATCAAAGGAGGAATTAAAGCTGAGCTTTTAGAGACAAGAAATGGGATCAGAGACTTTCTTGGAGGTTTTGTTGGCTATTCTTTTGCCGCCTGTTGGGGTTTTCCTCCGCTTCGGATGTGGTGTAAGTTGTTATTTTTGTTTCGCAGTAATCTTTTGTTTATTTTACATTTTAATCATATTTTTGTTGCAAGTTTTTAATTTTTTAGGGTTATTATTATTGATGATCATCTGTTTCTTGTTTTTAATTTTAATTTTAGGTGGAATTTTGGATTGATCTGCTGCTGACATTGTTGGGCTACATACCGGGAATAATTTACGCGATTTATGTGTTGGTTGCTTGATTTTAATTTTCTTGTTTTGTGTTCATGTGAATATAATTGATTTGCAATATGTTCGTTCTGTTTTTTTTCTCTTTCTTTTGGGTGTAATGGACCTGGATCTCTTAGTGTTTGTGTATGAATTTTATCATGCTTTTCTAATGTAGAGTGTTGCAATTAAATTATTTTGCGTTGTTTAGAAATGTGAGTCTGTTTGGTGAATTGAAATTATTGAACCAAAGACTAAAGAGGGAGAAGTCATATTCATAGAAAATATTCATAAAGAAAAAAGCCAAATAGAAATAGAACTTGGCAAATCTGGTAGATTGAGGTGGGAGTAGAAAAGCAAGCATACTATTTTTTTTTATTTTCTTATAAACTCGTAGGTGCATTTCGTTAATCATGCAACCGATTACAATAATGTTTGTGGCATGTACTCACACATTTGGTGTTCAACATCTCCTAGTTACTAGCTTCGGCTGTGAATTCAACAGCCATCACTAGTCTTTGAGTTCATACAAAATACTAAAAAATTACAAATATCAATTAGATTAAAATTACAACCCAAAAAACTATGGTAATAAATAATAATATAGATAATATAAAAGTTATAATAATCCACCGTAAGAATAATCCGTACTGTTCATTAATACAATTGATAGTACAAAGCACAAACATTAGGATAACCAGGTGAAATGAAATCTCCATAATTTCAGAGGGTGAGATGATCGAATCATCCATTAACCGATTCAGGAGAGATTAGAAATGAATCTCAAAAAGCATTAACTGAGTTTTTATGTGTCCAGAAGAAAAAAATCCATTTAAAGTAGAATTATTTCTAATCTAAAAAGGCATTGACTGAGTTTTTGTGTGTCTAGAAGAAAAAAAAAATCTATATAAAGTAGAATTAAAAGACTTGGCGACTTAAGTACTGATAAAGGTTGATCTAAAAGAAACAAAGATTCATCCATGAAAGAGATTCCAACAAAATTTACAAGTATCCATCAGAGCTTCATGAAACCCTGATATGATCCATCCAAAAAACAAAACACTAATTAAAACTTAATGATGGAGTGACTAATTTCTCGCCTAACTACCAAGCCTAGACATCTCTCACCCATCATCACCAATTCGTTTCTCAGATCAGCTAACCTGCATAAGATACAAATCGAAAACAAAATAAAATAATCAACTCTCTTGTAAACAATAATAATAATGCTTGCGGTGAAGTTTCGAGACGTTCTATAACTGAATTTTACATCTTTACTAATATCAAACAAAAAACCACAAAAAAATACCTGATAAAAATCCTCATACCAATTCACTTCACTTAGGACTCTTCTTCCAAAGCCCGCTCATCCTTCTCAACACCCCACCACTCTTCTTCTTCGGGCTCTCGAACTCCAAATCATCAGAAAACGGCGAGTTCATCATCTTGCCCGCAATAGAATTATAATCGGCATCCAACGAGCCCGACCGCTCCATCAATCGCCCGTTATTATTGTTCGGGCCTGTTAACGCGGCCGCGGCGGCCTCGGCGGCCTTGCGCCACTGGTCGGATTGGATTCGGAGACGTTTGAGCTCGGATTCCATCTCGGATGTGACTGCTTGGGCAGCGTCAAGCTGTTCCGCCACCCTGGCAGTTTGGAAAGTTGAGTAATGTTAAATGATAATGCAAATTACAAATAATTAAATATCAAATTTAATAGTATTTGTATTAATAAAATTGTTAACTGGTTAAAGGGAAGGTTTGATGTTTGAGTTTATTATTATTGTTAGTACAAAACAAAATAAAATAAAGAATGAAACATTTTAAAATATAAGTAGAATTAAACAAATCAATTTGAATACAAAAGTATGAAACAGACAACACTGTGATGCAATGGATTAAAACAAGATAAACTTAAATAAACTAAATCAATCTAAATACGAATAGAATTGAAACAAACATTGATACAACAAAGGGAAAAAAACAGCAGAATAAAAAAATACTTTAAACAAAAGAAAATAAAACAGGTCAAATGTGATTATCAAATTTTGTTATACCTGGCGGCTCTACGGCTGCTCTTATCCGCTTCCTCAGTAACATAACTCAGCCTCATTTTAACATCCTGCTCAGCCGCCTTCGCGATTTCCAAATCCGACATCACATTCTCCAGCTTTTTCAAACCCCCGCTTTCCACTTCCCGTATTTCCTTCTTCAGCATTTCATTCTCCTCCTTCAAACTCCTCAGTTGACCGGTCAACTCAGACTCCGACTCCGGTTTTGGGACTTCTTTTTCTTCTAGAAGCTTCTTGAGAGTGTCCAGCTCAGCATTTTTGTTCTGCACTTCGAACTCCAGCTCGTACACTTTCTCTTCCCACTCGTTCATCGTCTGAATTTTCAAATTCGAATCCAAACCGTTGTCAGTTTTTTCTTCAAGATCCAATCTCAGCTTTTCTATCTCAGCTCTCAACACTAAATTCTCATCACTGGACGCCTCCAGTTCAGTCTCTTTCTGGCAAATGGACGCCTCCAGTTTCTCGATCGCCTGCTTTGCAAGCTCGAGCTGCTGCTCTCTCTCTTCAGAAATCTCCTTAGTCTCAATTTCGGATTTGTGAATCTCGTTGAGTCGACTTTTCAAACTCTCGTTGGTCTGAACTTGAGACTCCAGCTCGGTTTTGAGGACTTGGAGCTCTGTTTGGGTCTCTTGGTAGAGTTTGGTTTGGGATTTTTCTGACTCTGTTAGGGTTTCGATTTGCTGTTTGAGAATTTGGATTTCGGTTAAATCGGTCGAGTGCTGATTTTGCATGGTTTCTAGCTCGGATTGCCACGCCTTATCTCTCTCCTGAAAATTAAATAAATATGATTTAATTCGTAACAAAAGATTTTTAAATAAATTGAAAATTAAATATGGTAATAATTTCAAACATGCCCTTCAAAAAACTCAAAAATATCATATTCATCCTCCCAAATTATCAAACTAAAACCAATTTTAAGCACACAAGAATTGAACAACGTTGATACTTTTATCATAAATATCCGGAAATTTTCATATACGCCCCTCAAAAACTCAAACTATCAAATTCACCCTTCAAAATTCGAATTTTAACATATTTAATGTACATTTTTTTTCCTAACTATTAATTTTTATACCTGGGAGATCTGTTTGAGTTCTTGGAGCCTCGCCTCCTCGGCCGCCGACAAATCCGCCAGCTGGCGCTGAGACTCGTCCAGCCTTGTCGTGAGGCCCACGATCTGCTGCTCCGCTTCCTGTGCGGCCTTTGCGTGGCGGGTCTCTGACGATGTCAGGTCTTCCTTGGCCTTTTTTAGTTCTTCCTTTGCATGGCTCAGTTGGGATTCGAGTTCTGCGATTTTGCTCGGCCTCTTTTTCTGAGAAAATAAAAAAGATAAAGGGTTAGAATTATACAGATAGTTGAAAATTGTATTTGGGAATTTGATTAAAAAATTACTATATTGCCTTAAATATATAAAAACGCCTTTACTTTTGGAATACTTTAAGAAATGCTTCTTATAACTTTCCAGTTTCAAAAAAAGGGACTGACTTTTAGAGTTGGCAAAATGCTCATTAATTTGACTTTTATTTTAAAAAAATAATAAAATAATATTTGAATAATATATATAAACAAATGTCGCAAATTATTTATCTATCATTGCAAAACGGAGCTCTTTACATATTAATTCCCTCTTATTTCCCTAAACCAAATTAGGAATTTCTTGAAATAACACATTCAATTTCGCTTTTTCTAAAAAGAAAAACGTTCAAAATAGGAGTTATTACGAATTTTCAAAAAAAAAAAAAAAAAAACAGGGGATTTTCATAAATATTATTATTAAAAAAGAGGACCTCTTTAGCGGGGCTGCGTGGGGACCGGCGTTCAGAGACTTTGGGGCTCTTTTCTGACGAGGCCCTTGCTGACGTGGCGCCTGACGTTCTAGGTGTGCCAGCTGGCGACGCCTTCTGTGGAATCTCACCATTCGATCCATTTCTGTTCAATATTTGTAATAAAAAAGAACAGGTGAGCTACTGTTCAAGTTCTATAAGTTAGGGTTTAGTTATATTTTCCAGCAAATAAATTAGGGTTTAAGACTTGTATATTATGTTTTCTAACGTTGAAAGTGTGATTTTGTGCAAAGTGAAGAAGATTGTTTGTAACATCTTATTGAGAAACATCAAAGTCAAATATTCAAATTCAAATAATAGGGTTTTGAAATTTAAGAATTAAAAAGAAAAACAAATAAGGAGACAGGGGCTCAAGTGGTATTGTACTGTTTTGATCTTACCAGATCTGTCTAATACAATAAAACAAAACAGAATAATCTCTTTGGATACCACTTAAAAACTGTTCATAAGCTAAAAAAATATTCATTTTCAAGCCTTGAAATATTTAATATTGACAACCGTTACCTTGTTTTTGGTGTTTGCATTGTTAATCCTTCACTTGTACCCTAAACCCTGCTCAAGAAGAAAAGTATAAAATAAAATCAAACTAAAACTATTCAAGCCGTGAAAATTACAAAAATATTAGTTTATTTACTTGCGCAGTCAAAAGCATTTACATCAAAAGGGTATCAAGGTTAAAATTCTTTGATTTCCAACTCAATATAATATAAATAGTAGCATAGTAAATCGTACAATATATATTTTTTTTTCTTTTTTAAAATATTCAAGATAGGAAATGGCCAAGAAAGAATCCAGTGGAAAAAATGAGTTTACGAAAATGCCCTTTATTGATGTGAAGACAGGACGTAGGTATGAGGGGTAACATAGTCATTTTATATGATATATAGAAAAGAGTGAGATGTTTAATGAGGTAAAACAGTAAAAAGGAGTCAAAAGAAGCAGAGACTGCACTATGCACATTTACTGAGGAGCCTCTATTGAGTGGATAATTAAATAAACTAATAAATTTTTCCAAGGACCAAGAAGGAGAAAATAAATTTAAAACTGAAAAAAATAAAAAATTATAGAGTCAAAACTCAAAAGGAGGAGAAAAAGAGGAGAAAAAAGGGCAAAAATAAACAAAAAACTTTTGCTGGTTTAAAATTGATTTTTTGGCCATATTTCTACACTTGGATACCAAAAATCATGAGAAATAAAAGGTTAGAAGGACTTTTTGTAACAAAAAAAGCTAAAAGGAACTGAAAGCCAAAAACAAAATGCTTGAGAATAAAAGAAAAGGTAGAAAAAGAACTAAAAAAACCTCTCCATCTTACCTTTTTTTTCTCTCTAATCGCAAACAGAACCTCTACATTACGCTCTTGAAAACAAGATATCATATAAACGAAAAACAACCCAAAAAATGGAAATAGACAAAAATAACGAATATAAACTTACCCTTCTAAAATCTCTACATTATGCTCTTAAAAACAAGATATCATATCAAAGAAAGAACCCAAATAAATGCAAATATAGACAAAAATGACGAATATAAGCTTACCCTTCTTTCTTTCTTTCTTTTCCCTCTCTTCTTTTGAATTCTCTTCTGCAACACACACACTACAACTCAAAGTTTCCAAATCTCCCTCTCTTCTCTCTATCTCTCACACAGTGACAGAGTTCAGTAAAGAAAAAGAGAGATTGGAAAGAAGCTCAATAAATGTGAAGAGATTCAAAACAATTTTAACCCCACCAACATAATCTACTGTACTTTCTCGTTACACACGGGGCAGGATTTTATTAGTTACGAGTGCTCACCAGTAAAAGAAGTAAAATTTAAAGGTGAAAATGAGTAGATTAAATGGTGGGATGTAGGCGTAGGTGCACAGGTCCCGAAATATGGTGAATAGATTTTGTCCTGATTATTTATTTGATTTTCCATGCCTTTATTCAAATGCATGTAGAAAAAAATGGAGAAAAGTTCAAATTTAACTCTTAACTGTTCACTAAATTTATTTTTGGTTCCAATTTTCTATGAATTCAATTTTAATCTTTCAACTATTTAATAAGTCTATGTTTTATTTGACTCTTAACTATTTAATAAGTACTTACGTATCAGTTAAACTTTACATGTAAGTAATAATATGATATATATTCTTGACACATAAATAATAATATATTTTTTAAATAAATATGTACCACAAATATGTATAATAAAATAATATTTTAAGAAAAGAGGGAAATTAAGAAAAAAAAAAATTTCAAATATTTGCCATGTCGCAATTGCCACGTTAGAATATGTATCAAAAATATATGTCATGTATTGTTTACCTGTTAAATTTAACTGATGTGTAAGCACTTAACGGATAGAAAGATTAAAAATATACTTTTTGAATAGTTAACAGACTAAAATTGAACTAATAAAAAGTTGAGGGACACAAAAATGAGATATTTAAATAGATGAGGTGCAAAATTTAACTTTTCAAAAAAAAAATAAAATAAGTTATTGATTTAAAAAAATTAATATTTTTTATTTAAAAAGGTAAAAGCCCAAAATGATGGTACTGTACAAACAAATAGTAGAGTTTATTTAAAAAAAAGAGAGACAGAGAAGGTGGTGGTTGTTTCCTTTTTAAGGGAAAATTGTAATATGAGAGATTTCTGAAACTCCATCCAATGAAAACATGACATGTCACCATAAGATGATGTGACGTGTTATTATTGGCTGGTTCTTGGTGGACTGGTGCCACGTAATGTGTTCTTTTTTTATGGGCTCCATTCAATTGTTAAACAGGTTTGTAATTTGTACATGCAAGTGGTGGGCCATGATTGCAGTAGTTCTCTTTCAAAATTTAAAATAGGTCCAATGGAGCCTACTTGACTGATGACCCCCTTGCAAAATTGTGCAAATTAATGTCCTCATAAATCTTCCATTCCCATTTACCCATGCCTAGACCTTAGCACCATACTTACTACAATTTATATTTAAAAATAAATAAATAGGTCAATAACCCATTTGAGCGAGAACATAATCTGACTTGAAAACAAAATGTTAATATGTCAACAATTCAAAAACCTAACTTCACCTGACACTAGAATCGCTCGTAACTCAAATGACCCGCATGACATAACTAAAATATAAACTAACATTTTACCGAAGTAATGGAAAATCGATTTTCAAGATTCCTTGATTTCATCTAATGTAATTTCCATCTGTGTATTGATTTGAATGATCTAATATCTGAATCCAATCTAGATGAATTCGATAGACCCATATTCTGAACATGTGATTTGAATTCCGAAATGATCCGAAGCTCCATAACAACCAAAATAGAAATGGTTCATAAGTTGAATGGTCCGAAATCCAAATGGTTCAAAATCCGAATTACATGTTGATATGACAACGATCTACAAAAAAAGATTGATCCAGCATTGCATTGATCTGACTTAAGCAAAATTGAGGTGACTCGAACCCAACTGACCCATATATTTGCCACCTCTACAAATAATTATGTAGCAAAACAAATCAAGAAATTTATTTTTGTTAAGAAAGAAGATTTTGGTCCACTTAATGACTTAATGCATCTGTCAGCAGAACAAACCTTGCATTGTAATGAAACTGTTTTAAAATCAAAAGATTACTTTTTTAGGGATAATTGGGTACTACCTTGTTTTGTAATGAAAGCAACCATCCCACACCTTGTAACATTTTAACTAAAAACCCCACAAAAACAAAACTGAAACATCATGACATAAATGTACCAACTTTTTTGAAAAGAACCATACATCATTTTTTTTTTGAAAAAAGCTCACTTTTGCCCCTGAACTTTTTAAAATTGTTCAACTTGCCCCCTAAACTTATTTTTGCACACTTTTGCCCCCTAAACTCTTCCAAATGTTCAACTTGTCCCCTTCATCCAGTTAAATGCCCGGTCGCGAGTTGGCGGATGCGTGGCATGCTAACGTGGCAAATATATTGATTTTTATTCCACGTCAGCAACAGCCTCTTCCCTTTCTTCTCTTCGCTCCTGACTCTCTTCTCCTTCACTCCTATCTCTTTTCTCCTTCTCTGTCTCCCTGCTCTCTGTCTCTTCTCCTCTCTCCGCGCGACGCCAGACCCGTCGACGACGCCAGCCCCCGCCACCAGCCAGCCATATCTCCAGCCCCATAAAATCGGCTTAGTAACGGTTTTTTCGAAAAAACCGATACTAAATCTGCTTAGTAACGGTTTTTTCGAAAAAATCGATACTAAATCTGCTTAGTAACGGTTCTTTCAGAAAAAATCGTTACTAACCAGATTTAGTATCGGTTTTTTTGAAAAAACCGTTACTAAGCCGATTTAGTATCGGTTCTTTCATAAAAACCGTTACTAAGGCGATTTAGTATCGGTTCTTTCATAAAAACCGTTACTAAGCCGATTTTATGGGGCCGGAGATCTGGCTGGCTGGTGGCGGGGGTTGGCGTCGTCGGCGGGGGGTCAAGGCCGCGCGGAGAGAGGAGAAGAGACAGAGAGAGTGGAGACAGAGAAGGAGAAGAGAGTCAGGAGCGAAGAGAAGAAAGGGAAGAGGCTGCTGCTGACGTGGAATAAAAATCAATATATTTGCCACGTCAGCATGCCACGCAATCAGTTAACTACTGACTGGGCATTTAACTGGATGGAGGGGGCAAGTTGAATATTTGGAAGAGTTTAGAGGGTAAAAGTGTGCAAAAATAAGTTTAGGGGGAAGTTGAACAATTTTAAAAAGTTCAGGGTTTTCCCAAAGAACTTTTGTGTTGTCAAACTCTCAGAACCCAAAAAAAAAATGAAGCAAAAAAACAATAGCTGATTGGGCCGAAAGGTAAAAAACAATCTCAAAGTTAAAAAAGGACAAATATGGGCTTAAATAATTCATCTCATCTTTATGAATTTTTTTTACGGCTTTATTAAAAAATTAATCAACAAATAGCACTCATTTTAAAATAATGGATATTTACCACTTCCTTCCGCCACAACCGGTAGCGGAACAGAAGCGGCGGAACATGTTGATTTTATAATTTTTCAAAATTGGGCTTAATTAGTGGAAAAACCTTTTTTTGCAAAAAAATTAATTTTCTTCATGTTCTGCGACTAGTTGTGACGGAACAATAACTTTTTGCACTAATTAATCATGTTTAGCTAGTCAAATAGGGAATTTTTGAAAAAAACTGAAAATCCAAAAGAACAACATCTATTCCGCTACTAGTTGTGGCGGAAATGGTAGATGATCCATTATTTTAAAATGAGTGATATTTCTTGAATTATTTTTAAATAGAGTGGTATTTAAAAAAAAAAGTCCATCATACATATAAAATTAATGGGCCGAATTATTTATATTCAGCCCATTGGGCCAGCACTCCAGAATCTACTCTTCACTGGAGACGTCCAGTTAAGTCAACCAATAATCTTTTCGATTACCTCACCGCCGCTCCAGTCACTCAATTTCCATTCTACTCCAAGATTACTACACCAACAAATTAATTTCACACTTGTCAGTGAAATGGTTTATGGTAAACCAAGTGTAAATAAATTTATAAATTTTCTTTCTTCCCTATTTTTTTTTTTTCTATCCCATTTCGAATTTTCTCTCTTTTCAAAATTTTCAATATTTTTCCTTACAAAAAACGAAGGACCAAACCAAGGTAATTGATTTCGTATTTTCTTACAGATATTTTTTTTTTCCCTCTCTTCTGAGTTCTGAGCGGAAAGTTTGTTTTGTTTTTTAACTTCAGCTCTTTGTTTTTGTTTTGTTTCTCTCTTCTTTCTGTTATACTATCTTCTAGGGTTTCATCTTTCCTTAAGCCTTAAACCCTCAAAACAACTCCTTCCTTCTCCATTAATGGCTTCTTCAAGCTCCTCCGAACAAATTCAACAAGACCCAACCCTAGATGCTCAAAACCCATCTTCAGAAGAAGAAGCTTCACCAAAATCCGAAACAGAAACCCCCAAATCGCGTGGCAGGCCAAAGAAACTTCAAACTCCAAATCAATCCGCTTCATTAATGGCTTGTTCAAGCTCCTCTGAAGAAAACCCGACCCTCGCCGAAAACCCATCTTCGCAAGAAGACGAACCAAAATCAGAAACTGAAGCTGAAACCGAAACTAAAGCTGAGACAGAAACCCCCAAATCGCGCGGCAGACTGAAGAAACCTCAAACCCCAACTCAATCCGCTTCCAAAACGGAAAACGGGATCTCTAGCCGGATTTCCTACTCCTGCCCGTTTCAGGACGAACCCAAAACGAATTTTGCCTTTTCGGACCTGGTTTGGGGCAAGGTGAGGAGCCATCCGTGGTGGCCGGGTCAGATTTTCGACCCGTCTGATGCGTCCTCTCTCGCCGCGAAACACCGCCGCAAAAACTGCCATTTGGTTGCTTATTTCGGCGATAAAACTTTCGCCTGGAACGATTCCTCTGTCCTGAAGCCATTTCAGACGAATTTCGCCCGCATGGCGAAACAGAGCAAGACTGAGGCTTTCACGACAGCTGTCGACGCCTCATTGGCCGAGGTTTCCAGACGAGTTGGAACTGCTTTGTCTTGCCCTTGTTGTGATAATAAAGAGTTTAGTGAGGTTAGAATTGATAATACGGGGATTAAGAATTATACGTATAGTCCAGCTGGAGATGTGTTGTTTATCAGAAATTCGTTTGACCCGGTCAAATTTGTTGGTTTTCTGACCGATTTGGGGCGAAACCCTAATTGTGAAACGGAAAGGTTGGATCTTGCGATTGTGAAATCTCAATTGAAATCTTTTGATCGATTTAGGGGTTGTAAGTTAGATCTTCCTGAGTTTAATTTGAGTTTAGTTAATTTTGAAGAAGAAGAAGAAGAAGAAGAAGAAGAAGATGAGTTAAATATACCGGTAAGCGCACTAAAGAGTAGAAAAAGAAAACCCAAACCAGTAATTGAAAAGCCGGTAGTTGAGAATCCGGTAGTTGAGAAACCGGTAGATGAGAAATCAGTAGATGAGAAACAAGTTACTGAGAAACCGGTAACTGAGAAACCTGTAACTGAGAATTCGGTAACTGAGAATGCGGTAAATGAAAATCCGATAACTGAGAAACCAAGCGAGAAGGGGAAAAAGAAGAGAAAAATGTCGGAAATTTTGGAGAAAAACGAAAATTCAAAAACGCCAGCTCGTAAGGCGCGAGTTGGCGGGCCGAGTGGATCCAGTAATTCAGGAAAAAACAAAAAGAAAAGATTAGATTCATTGGGCGATTTACAGAATAAGTTTAAAAATAAGAAAAAGTTTTCTAATGTTGGTGAGTTGCTTAAATGCACGACACCCAAAAACGGAAATGTCAGAAGTTCCCAAAAAAGGAAAAGTTTATCTAAGGTGAACAATGATGAGAAAAAAGAAGTTGAGAAAAAATCTGAAAAGAAAAGCGGTAAAAAGAAGAAAGAGAGAGAAGGTGAGTTTGGTTTGGATGAATATTCGTCTGCTAGTGGGATGCTGAGTCAGCTTTGCTTAGCGGGTCGAGACCCGTTAAGAGATTATAGTTTTGTTAACATGATTAGTAGTTTTTTTACTGGATTTAGAGGTTATGCTGTTGATTCTGTTGAGGTAAAACTGAGTGGTGAGAAGAAGAAAAGAGTCTCTCAGTCTCAGACAAAGAGGAAGAAAAAGGAAGAGACAAATGTGGAGGGCAATTCTGTAATTTCCAATGAAGAAAAACCGAGTGGTAAGAAAAAGAGACGAGAGACTCAGTCTCAGACAAAGGGGAAGAAAAAGGAAGAGTTAAATAAGGAGGGCAATTCGGTAATTTCCAATGAAGGAAAAATGAGTGGTAAGAGGAAGAAAAGAGAGACTCAGTCTCAAGCGAAAAGGAAAAAGGAAGAGAAAAACTTGGAGGGCAATTCCGTAATTTCCAACCAAGACAAAATGAGTCGTCAGAAAAATAAACATGAGCCTCAATCTCAAACAAAGAGGAGGAAAAATACAAAGGAAATAGAAGAGAAAAATGTGGAGGGCAATTCCGTAATTTCTAATGAAGAAAAACCGAGCCGTCAGAAAAAGAAAAAAGAGACGGAATCTCAAGCAAAGAGGACGAAAAAGAATAAAAAGAAAGAGACAACCGTCGAGGGCAATTCCGTAATTTCCAACGACGAAATCGATGAGGATAAATCCGAGGGCGATTCCGTAATTTCCGCCTTAGTTTTAAACTTCAACGACGCGGATGCGGTTCCGTCCGAGACGGAGCTTAACGAGTTCTTCACCCGTTTCGGTCCGCTGCACGAGGACGAAACGGTGGTTCTGAAGGAGTCGAGCCGCGCTGAGGTGGTCTTTAAAAACCGTGCGGACGCTGAGCTGGCGTTCAACAAGGCCGGTAAGTTTGACGTGTTTGGAAAAGGGCTCGTGAGTTTCAGACTTAGTTTTGTCAAGCGGCTGTGAATGGACATCTCCAGTTTAGTTTAGAAGGGTGATTGTTTGAGGTGTTTATGGAGGTTTATTTACTTTGGTATGTTCGTGTTGTGTTTTGAGAGAATGGCGTCTGTTAGTTAGGGTTTTAAGTTTGGTTTAGAGGAGTTTTTTTTTTTTTTTGAACTTTTGGGAGCATAGACAGACAGATGGAGTAAATAAAAAATCGTATGTATTCTGATGGACTTTGTTGTACTTGAAATTACTCATGTTTGTCTTGAGTTGAATCTACTCTTTTTATTATGTTTTATTCTTTTGTTGTTGCAAATTATATTTTGATGCACATCTCGAGAGATATTTTCAAATTATGTTTATATCTACAGGGGAAAGAGGATTGATTGTAATTTCCTTTTTGGATGGGTTAATATTGGTTAATCAAACAAGCAAAAAATGTCGCAATGAAACACCAGCAAACAAAAAGAAGTCTTAAAAGAGCAAAAGTATGAATCATGAATACAATTGAAAGTATTTACCTAATTAATTCTACATATCTTTCACTTCCCAAAGTATCAGTAAAACTAAATCACTGGTACAATTGGTACCGTTACTTTACACATGAGAGAAAGAAAGTGAAGATATTTTGTCTTCTAAATAATTTACGGCTGGTACCGATTCACTCATGTTCAAATGAACATTCTCCTTATCCAACATATTTCTACCTAGCGGCTTGTCCTGAAAAAATAAATTATATAAAAAACTAATAAACAAAGGGACAATTTAGGGACAATTTCCTGAAAAAAAATTGGTAAAATTCACAAATTACCTATTCTTTAATTATGAGAGGGGCGGAAAGTATTAATCATATTTCTCATATTTAAACTAACAATAAAATTTAAATCAATAATGAAGTTTACCTTATCAAAATATCCCATTTTGGGAGCGGGCATTCTGAGCCCGGACGGCTTAAACCCTCTCTTACTATTATTATTATTATTATTATTATTATTATTATTATTATTATCCTCAGAACAAATACTCGAATTACTGCTGCTTCTTGATAAACCCCCACCGCTTAACGGATCCTTGTTCAAACTCCGACCCGTTAAGGAAGAACCGGGCGACCCGTTACTGTTCATTAAATCGACGCTGTCTATCGAACTGTTCGGCGAAACGCTCGCCTGTTTGAGTAGTTTGTTGGGTGTTTTTACGATTTTGCCCCTGGATGAGGATGATGAGGGGGTGGCAGGGATGGTCTTTGGCGGACCGGGTGCGGGTTTGTTTTTGCTGACGGGTGTTGAGGATTTGAGCTTCGGAATTGGAAAGGAAACGGATTGGCTTCTTTTTGTAGATGGAATATTGTTGTTGTTGTTATTATTATTATTATTATTATTATTAGGTGGACCAATGACAGAGCGGGCTGAAGGGATTTTAGTTATTTTCGGAACAGAAGGTCCGTTGAGCACACTTCCTGCAAAAAATAAAAATAAAATTAATACAATAGTAATAACTTAATAGAATAATAATAATAACAATAAGTGTACTTTTGTTTGAAATATATAGTTTTAATAAGAAAATGATTAAAAAAGAAACATTTTAGGGAAATTTGCAGAAAAAGCCCATGCATCATCCGTAAATCGCAAAACGCCCCTGCCTTGTTAAAAGGCAGCAAAAGAAACATACATTATTAGGCAGGAGCTTTTTTTGCAATTCAAGGACAATGTAGGGTTTTTTTGCGAATTACCCTATTCTTTTTACTGGTTGTACCTGTGCTGTTTCGTTTTAGGGTATTATTGATTGGAGGAGCGGGACCCTTAATTAGGGTTTTAGGAATATTAGTGGATTTAGGTAAAATTCTCGGTGGTTTTAAAGAATTTGATTTTGATTCTGCATTTGTCGCTCCGAACTGTAAAAAATTAAAATAAATGTTAGATACTTCGTGGGAATAAAGTCTTTTATTTTCTTGATCTTTGAAAAATATGCGTTACTTTTTAATTTAATTTAGAACGTACTGATAATTTTGTATTAATTGGAGCTGATATTGAAGATCTTTCAGGCAGTTTTGGCGGCAATCCAGCTTTTCTGATTCCTGTTGCTGTTGAAGGCCTTATCTGAAAAAATAATAATAATATAACAGTATAATAATACAATAAAGGCATAACAATTATCAAAAAACAATACCTTATTTTGTGCAGCTCTCGCAACCTTCTCTTTCGCTGTCAGAAAAACAAAACAATACCAACCGTCACCAAAAATATGAAAATAAATAAATAAATAAAAATAACAAATATTCATCTAACTTACGGCCGAGCCGAGACGCACCGAGCCCCACTTTTTTACTTCTATTGACTTTCGGATCCTCATTGGGTAAACAACCGAGCGACTTTTGTATGGAGGCCCTCACATTATCGAATAATTCCGTCTCGACGCTCTCGAGCGTAAATCTGTCACTCTCAACCGTCGTGCTCGACTCGGCTGACCTTCTAGATTCTTCCGGAATCCCCGCCAGCGCGGATTTCGATGCGGCTTGGAACGTCGTGTTTATGCTGGCCAGTTCTTCCGTGTTTAGAACCCCTAGATAGACAACATTTGGAATTTGAAGAAGTTTGAGGGTTTGATAATTTAATGATTTGGTTTGAAATTTGGGAGATTTTCAAATAATCCCCAAACTTTTTTGAATATTAAAAAAATCCTTGGGTTTCGGATTTTCAAAAGATCTTGTTGATATTTGAGGGTGAAAAAGGAATTTCAGAAGAGTTAACTAAGATTGAGGGGGTTATTTGGAAATTTCCCTTGAGATTTTGAGGATTAATAGTTTAATAATTGTACCTTCGCAAGTGAAAAATGCGCTGTCCCAAGCTAAGCTTTTGCGTAAGTTGGTTTCTTTTTTTGATCTTTTTTGCTCTGGCGATAAGGAGAGCTCTGGAAATTGGTCGGTTAGGTTATCGACTTTTCTTCTGAACTCTTCTTCATGTAGGTTGGTTTCTTCAGAATGGAGATCTCCAGTAGATTTGAACTGGACTGATCTTATAGGCGATAGAGATAATTCTGGAAATTCGTTGTTTAGATCAGTCGCTTCTGTTCTGGACTCTTCTTTTAGGTTAGTTTCTTCGAAATGGAGATCTCCAGATTGATCGATTGGACTTGGAGGGTCTGAAAGCAGAGAAATTGATTAGTTTCGAATAATTTGATTTTCACTGAACGAATTTGATTTTTTGAAAAATGTTGTTCTGATTTGATTTTGTCATCTGAGATGATTATTTTGGGGGAAATAGATCAGAAATTAATTTTGAGAAATTTATATCAATTTTCTTTGTGGGGCAGTAGTTTTAATTTGATTTTATCATATGATATGATTATTTTGGGGGAAAACTAAATCAGAAAATAATTTTGAGAAATTTGTATCTCCACAGCATTCAGATCTGTAATCACTCGCAGAAAAGTCTATAATTTTCTGATCTAATACTCATCCAAAACAGTAACAACAACAAAAAACGAAACGGTACTAAAAACAGGTCCTTTTAGAATCCATTACGAATCAAAACAATCAACCATACAAATCGAGAAAGAAAGTTCAAGAAAACCTCACCGAGCAGGCACTGGTGATCGCCAGGCGAAATCAGCAAATCATCCTCCAGCGAAACGTCAATCAGAGAGAGCGCCTCCATCGATTCACACTATTTCCTCTTCTCAGTCGGACGATTTTGATTTTGTCGTAAGATCGAAGAGCGATTTGGGGAAGAAGAAGAAGAAGAAGAAGAAAAGAAAGAAAGGATGCAAAAAACGGTAATAGTTGGAAGAGTGGGGGTTTTGATATATCAACGCTCCGATTTTTGTGTAGTAAGGAAAAAGGAAAATGGAGAGGCGTGGGGGGTTGAATGGAAGGGAATTAAGTGGAGGTGCGAATATCAAGTGAGGAAATAAATAATTACCATTTTTAATGAAAAGAGTGAGCGGGCAGGATTTGAATTTTGAGGAGGATGAAATTACTGAAATGCCCTTTATTTTTCCGTTGTAGATAGTAGATACTGTGGTGTTATGTACTCTCCGTTTGGTTCGTATTGGAGATGTCCTGTGCTGTTTTTTTTTAATTGTAGACAATTTGGCTACTTAGATTTACATTAAATAGAACATTTTACAAAAATATTTACATTCAATTTCCGTGATAGTCGCGGTTTTACAAAATTTTATGAAAATTTTCTTATGAGATATGCGCCTTATGATACTCATGTTGCGTCTGGATTGCCGTTACGACTGTTTCTTTTTGATGATGTGTTTATGTTTTAATTGTTTTTTAATTAAGTTTTATATTTTAAATTGTGATCTTGATTTTTCTTTTTAAACATCACGGAGACATGTTTATTTGTTCTACTAATATTACTATAATGGCTTTATCACAATTTATGTTGTATAATTGAATGTGGGTGTTCGTATTCAATTAATATAACACATACATCGGATTTGTAATTATTTCTGAATTGATTGAATTGTAATTAGTAGAGACTTTAGTTGCATCGGTCTGAATTTCACTCAAATTTTTGAAAAGGACACCATCCAATGTTCTTTTTCCTTCATACTAATTTTCTCTATAGTAGCAACTGCGACTCGAACCATTTATTATGATAACCGTGGCATGATTAACTGATAAATGTTTTTGACTAGCTTTTTTTACTAGTTATTATGTTTTAATTACTAAAAAAAGTGAGAATGGTGTATAAATAGTCACTTCATTGACTCTTAAAAAAATTAGTCACTTCATTGAACAAAAAGATAAAACACATTCCAAATGAAATAGAACCTCTAATCCAGCAAATTAAATCTACACAAGCATTTTTTTTTCATCTCATTTGATTGCTTTGATTTTCATTTCTTCTATAAAAAAGTTTATATAATCAAATATCATATACGATCCTCGTAGTATTTTCTAAATAAAAAACTATTACAAATCAAATACTATGAGATCCATGATCCATAGGAAATCTAAGGGTGCAAATGGTCCTGATAATTTCCATACCGGATCCGAAAAAGATCTAGATATCTGAGCGATCAATATAGGGGTCTTTTTGTTTCGAATATGTATCTGGATCCGATATTGAATTTTAGTATCAGATACAATCCGAGTTATTCGGATCCAGCCATCCAGATAATTGTCAAAACAGGCACATGTTTTTAATCTAAATTGTCAAATAAAGATAACCAGACCCAATCATGCAAATGTGTATGCATTGAAATATCATATCTATAAACTTAGTAATCAAATATATTTAAATATCTATAAAATTAGTAATTTAGATATAGACTCATACCATCTAATCATGATTATTCTATGTTACTTCTAGCCTTGCATAATGTATGATATACAGTCATCGAAATTGATGCCTCATGCAAATGACTCGTAACAAAATATTTTGAAAGACACATTATTTGCATGAATGGGCTTAAAAGGATCACGGCTTTGTAATTTAGCATACTTCAACAATTTAGTTGCAATGCTGTTTGTTTTTTTTAATCGATTTGCTATGCTCTTTGTTGTCTTGATCAAAATCTCTCATTACTACTTGAGATATTGGAAGAAATCAATATTTCAAGTGTCAAGCCGAGCGTTGCAAGGCTAATATTTACAAAATGAAGAAAACAAATTATAGGGGATAAAACTCATGATGTATTGGCTACTCATCTCAATATTTTGGTGGATAAAAAAAATATGTATAAATGTAGCTTTAGTGTTATAGGGGTATTTGAAAATTCAATTAATTTTAAGGATAGTTTTTCCTAGAAATCTAAAAAAATAAGGAATTTTTTTGTAATGTTAAAATATTTACTTAAAAATTTCCCATAAAATAATCTCTTTCCAAAATTGTCAAAAAAATAAAAATGCAATGAAATAATCCATGTAGAACATGTCCAGCCATGATGATCAACCTCGTGATGTGATAGGTTTTTTTGAAAACTCGATTCACTTTTAGGATATTTTTTACGAGAAATCTGAAAAATAAGAATTTTTTTTGTAATGTTCATATATATTAGCGGGTTTATTTAAAATTCCCATTAAATAATCTGTTTGCATTGCAAAATTGTCAAAAAAAAAATGCAATGAAATAATCCATGTAGAACAGAACATGTCCAGCCATGATAATGGGCAGGCTCTTCCCAGTTCAGTTCAGTTCACACATCACATGCAGCCCTCTCACTGAATTCTTAACCTCACTCAGCAAAAGCCGGTTACAAAAGCGATGATAGTGCCACTGCCTCCATCCATTAAAGATTTTCCGTTAATATATCTTATGTATATATCTGTAACGATATTACAACCGTTCTACGTAACAGAGTGAAAATGACTCGTTTTATTATCAGACATTATTAAATGATGCAAAGGTCGGGATTCTTTTCTCGGACAGAATTTAAGTGTATTATTATTGATGGACAGTTCTGTTTATTCAAGTGTAGCGAGTCAATTTTCGCGTTTTGAAGCTGATTTGATTCACTACATAAAATGATTTACAGAAAAGTGCACAGAAATATGAGAAAATGTTAAACAGGACCCCACTTACTGACTATATTTGTTTGCATGCCATCAAATGTCCTCTAGAATTCTTCTCGTATAATTCTCATGTTTTTAAAATAAATACAGAAAATAACAGAAATTTAGTTTTGAAAATATAGATTTATAATATATTATTTCGTAAGTATACTAAAAAAAAAAAGAATTTACATTTTAAAACATTGTAGAGGAGTTTGATCTATCAGCACAGATTCTCTCTGTAAAGCAGAAAAGCAAAGAAAAAAGAAAAAGAAAAAAAGGTGGCATCTGCTCGCAGTGTGAACTTTCACTCCCCAAATTCAAGCTTCTTTCTCTCTTTATCTCTCGCTGCACAAACTGCTGGATAGTCTTTTTGAATCTTCTGATAAGGCCAACGAAGAAGGATCTCTTCTCATTTTCTCAACAAATGCCACAGTTTAACTGAAGGATCAAAGAAGGCCAAAAATGGTGGCTTCTCGTGCTGTTCTTCATCTCTATATCTTAATTCTCACTGCTGTTCTGCTTCCTTCTTCGCGAGCTCAATCTCCAGGTACTTTCAGTTCGTAATTTCATTAACTTTTTTCCTATTTTCGCATGGCCATTCCCATTACTTCTTCCCGAAAGCCAATTCAAACAAAATCACAAAAGGATTCTAATCAAAGCTTCAGCTTTACATGCTTTACCCTTGATTCCTTCCAATTAAACCAATCAACTTTACACCCGCAAAATCAAACCTCTCACTCAACCAAAATCCATCTCAAGTAAAAAATACTTCATCTTTACAGGATTCCTGAGCATAGACTGTGGCGGAACGGAGCCCCACACGGACGCCCTCGGCCTTTCCTGGACTCCGGATTCCCAATTCCCGTTCGGCAAATCCACCAACATTTCCCTGCCTACAGAATCCCGGAAACAATACTCCACGCTCCGTTACTTTCCCGCCGATTCCCACAAATACTGCTACACCCTCAATTTAACAACTCGCACGCGTTACTTGATCCGCGCGACATTTTTATATGGAAACTTCGATCAAAGCAACACTTTTCCGAAGTTTGACTTGTCAATCGGAGCCTCTCATTGGTCGACGGTCGTGATTAATGATTTGAGCACGGTGATAATTAAAGAGGCTGTTGTGCTGGCGGCGTCTGATTGGGTGAGTGTTTGTGTGCACAACGCGATGACAGGTCAGCCGTTTATTTCGACCTTGGAAGTGAGGAGGCTTAACGGGTCGGTTTACTACACGGATTTCGAGACGAATTTCTTTTTGAGCCTGTCGGCCAGGATTAATTTCGGCGCGCTTTCCGATGCGCCTGTCAGGTATAAATTATATTATTTAGTGCCTTTATTAACTATTTTATTATTCTTGGGTATTTTGTTTTTGTTTATCTCCGTATATATTTTGTTTTGTTAAAATTGTAAAATGTTTTATTTTGTCTGTATATTGTTTTTTTAGATAGTATAAAAACTAATATTGGTAGTATAAAAAGATCATATAAATATTACAAAATATTTATGAAAATAGTATGTAAATATTATAAAACATTATATAAGCATTATAAAGCAGAATAGAAATATAATAAAACAGAATACCATTACCATAAATAGCATATACATAAAATGGAAAATAAACATCATAAAACCCTACATAAACATTACAATATCTTCGCCCAATAAGTTGGTCCCAAAATACATGTACTAAACCAAACCACTCTCATTTCAACATTTCAACAATTCCAACATATTTTAATTTAATTATTCGTCTAATTCAGGTATCCTGACGACCCTTACGACCGAATCTGGCAATCCGACCAAATCAAAAAAGCGAATTATTTAGTCGATGTGGCACCGGGGACCACCAACATCTCCACCCAATCCCCGATCGACACCTCATCCGCCGCCGAAAAGCCCCCAATCAAAGTCATGCAGACCGCCGTGGAAGGTCAAAACCGGACTTTGAACTACCGGCTGAATTTACCTGGATTCCCGGGCCCCGGCTGGGCCTTCTGCTACTTCTCCGAAATCCGGGAATTGAAGTCCGGCGAAAACCGGAAGTTCAAGTTATACGTGGATGGCATGGGTGATGTCAGCAAGGCGACGGTGGATGTCATGGAGAATGCGCCAGGGGCTTATAGGGTTTATGAGCCGGGGTTTTGGAATATTACTCTGCCGTTTGTGTTTAGCTTTCAGTTTAGGCAGACGAACGATTCGGTTTTGGGGCCGATTTTGAATGCCATGGAGATTTATAAGTATGTGGCGATAAGTGTCGGGTCTCCTGATGGTAAGTGTTTTTTTTGGTTATTTAGTTTTTTGTTTTGTGGTGTGGAATAGAGCGAATTTTTGAAGTAACCCCTGTAGTTTGGGATATTTGCCCAAAAAAGATGACGGAAATGTTTTGAATGTTGAAAAAAAACGTCTGAATAATATTTTTATTATTTAAGGTAAAAAATTAATATTGGGGGAGTATTTTGAAAGTCATGGGTTTTGAAAAATGGAAAGTTTAAAGTAGGGATTTGTAAAATATTTCTAAAGAATTCTTTTTGAATATGCGAAGTTAAAATAAATACTCAATTTTTATTAATTTTTTTTTGAAATTGGGTATAGTTGGTATAATTGGGAAATTAGCGTCAAATTATTTATTTGCTGATTGGGCGCAAGAGGGCGGGGATCCGTGCTTACCTGTACCTTGGACTTGGATCAAATGTACAGCTGATCCACAACCGTTAATTAAATCAATGTAAGAAAAATAATTATTATTTTAATTATTTTGTTTTGTATTTTGTGTTTTATTTTGTTATTTGTGAGCTGATGAATTGTTGTTTGTGTTTGAAGTGTTTTGTCAGGGAAGAATTTGAGCGGGAATATTCCGATGGAATTAGCTAAGTTACCTGGTCTTGTTGAAATGTATGTTTATTTTTCTTCATAATTGTTTTTTTCATTTTATTTTTGTTTGTTTAGAATTATTATGTTTATTTATTTTTAAAATTTTTTTGTAGATGGCTTGATGGTAATAATCTGACGGGTCCAATTCCTGATCTTAGCGCCTGCCCTAATCTACAAATTATGTAAGAATATATCTCTTAATAATTATATTTGTTTAATTTGAAGGCTTAATAAATAAACTTATTATTTTTTCGTGTAATTTTAATACAGCCATCTGGAGAATAATAAACTAACTGGCGGTTTGCCTTCATTTTTGTCAAGCTTACCTAATCTTAAGGAATTGTAAGCCCTTTTTCAGAATATCAGATATTTCTATTTAAATTCATAATTATTATTAGAGTGTTAAGTTATTGTATTATTTAATTATTCAGGTACATTCAAAATAATATGCTGTCTGGAATTTTGCCTAGGGCTCTTCTCAATAAAAATATTATCTTCAAGTAACTCTTTTTTTTTCAAATTCTCCCATTTCAATTTTTACATTTTTTTACCTTGTGAAATTCTATTAACAATTTCTTTCTTTCTTCATTACAGCTACAGTGGAAACATGTATTTACAAAAGGAGAAAAACACAAAAACAGACTTAATAATTATTATTTGTTCCATGATTGGCGTCGCATTTCTTCTAGCAATTATTCCGTGCTGTTATTTCTTATTCCGCAAAAGACTCAAATTCCTCTCTCCAGACGGTAATTTCACAATTCATTCATTTTAGAGAAATTTTCAAAAACCCCCTACGTTTTACCGAAATTGCAGAAAAGCCCCTACATTATCAAAAATTGAAAAAAAAAATTACAAAATTGCAAAAAAAAAAAATTACCTTTTTTTGCAATTATGGCAATAATGCAGGGGCTTCTTTGCAATTTCAAAAAGTGCAAGGGCTTTTGTACGATTTCTCTTCTGTCGGACGTTCAAATTTCCTCTCCGTTTCATTTCAGGCGACGCCACGAAACCCCCTCTTGCCCCGCATCGAAAACCGTGCGCTGCCACATCATCATCAGTTTGTTACGATGAGTTTTCGGAGGTGACGGCGCGTCGGTACGGCTACGCTGAGCTGGCGCAGGCGACGGCGGATTTCGCGAGAAATATCGGATCGGGCGGGTTCGGAATCGTTTACTACGGCGAGATGAAAGACGGCAAGGAGATCGCGGTCAAGGTGCTCACGAACGAGTCTAACCAGGGCAGGAAGCAGTTCTCCAACGAGGTGGGGGAAAAGTTTAAAATCTCCTTTTTGTTGAAGGGGGATTTGCAAAAATGCCCCTCCGTTTGTTGAAATCGCAAAAAGGAACCTGTGTTCTTTGGAAAGTAACAGAAATGGGCCCCGTGTTCTTTGGAAAATTGCAAAAAGAGTTTGTTGAGATCTATCTATCTAACACCTTTAATTAAGTCAAGTTGGTCCATGTTCTTAATATTTTGTCGAATAGAATAATAATCTTCAACTCACATTTATTTAATTACCCACAATAATAATATTTCATATAATTTATTAATCATTTATGTTATAAATCAGGTATCTTTACTTTCAAGAATACATCACCGGAACTTAGTCTCGTTTCTTGGATATTGTCCACAAGACGGGAAAAACATGCTTGTTTACGAGTTCATGCACAACGGTACTCTCAAAGAGCATCTTCACGGTATTAAAACACACTTTTATTTTTTATTTTCACATTATTTATTTATTTATTTACCATTTTGCCCTTCTTTTTTTTTCTCTAAAATAAATATTACTTTTTTATTTTACAGGGCCCAAGGCCGAAGAATCACCTTTGAGTTGGCTCAAACGTCTTGAAATTGCCGAAGATTCCTCCAGAGGTTTTTACATAAAAAATACTATTATTATTATTTTCATTGTTGTCCTAAATGTTTATAAAATAGCCATATTTATTTATTATTATTCAAAATATTTATTTATTTATCCTTCCGAATATGTATTATTATTATTATTATTATTATTATTATTATTATTATTATTATTATTATTATTATTATTATAAAATAACCACATTTCTTTCTTTCTTTCTTTCTTTCTTTCTATACTTAGGGATAGAGTACTTGCACACGGGCTGCACACCAACAATAATCCACCGCGACATAAAAACGAGCAACATTTTATTAGACAAAAACATGAGAGCGAAAGTGGCGGATTTTGGGCTCTCGAAACTGATTGCGGCCGACGAGTCGCACGGGTCGACCATCGTTCGAGGCACTGTTGGCTACTTGGATCCTGAGTAAGCAAAATAATAAATAATAATGAAGAAAAGAAACATTTTTTTTGGGGGGGGGAAATGGTGAGTTTTTCAAATTATACAGAAAAATAGGGACTTTTTTGAAATAAAAAATAAATAAATAGTAAAATAAGGTCGACTAGTGGCACCGTTGGCTACTTGGATCCAGTAGGCAAATAAATAATAAAAATAATTATAATAAGAACAATAATAATAAGAAGAAATAAATAATGTTTTTTTGGAATATTTTCAAAAATCCAATATATTTGCTGAAAGTTTTGGGAAAAAAAAAAACTTTGTTCAATGGACTTAAATTTCCAAGAGTAATAGGGTGTTTTTCAAATTATAAAGAAAAGAAGATAGGGATTATTTCGATTTTTTATATTTTTATGTTCTGATGTTTCTAATATATATATATATTTTTTTTGGAAATTGAAGTTATTACACGAATCAGCAGCTGACTGAAAAAAGCGATGTCTACAGTTTTGGAATTATTCTCTTCGAATTGATTTCCGGTCAACATCCTCTATCCGGTCAAAGTCAAAGTTTCGGCGAGAAATACAAACACATCAGCGACTGGGTTAGTCAAAGTCAAACTTGTCAAAATTACAGTTTCACCCTTATCAAATATATATGGGAATTTTGTAATCCCCCCCTATATTTATTGTATTTATGAGGACCCCCCCCCCCTATCTTTTGGAATATTTTTAAACAACTCTACTTTAAACTTGTTATTTTTTATTAAAACCACCGGAGTTTGAAATGCTAAAAAAACTCAACATGTGTGTACATATTATTTATCATTATTTATGTATTATTTGAATATAATGTAAGGCTAGTCTTTGAAAATAAAAGTTAATGTTGGGGTTCCTTAACTAAAAGTTAGGGGGGTTTTGAAAAATGTAAACTCGAGTTTATATTCCAAAAATTAGTTTTTTTTTTTTTTTTTTTGTGAAAAAAGTTCCTTCGTATTACTCACGCATGTTCTTTAATTCCCAGGCAAAACACCACTATGAAGCGGGCAACATAGAGGCGATAATCGACCCATCTTTACACGGTAATTACGACATTCAGTCAGTCTGGAAGATCGCTGAGGTGGCGGTGCGGTGCAGTAGTTTACAAAACACAGGTAGGCCCGCCATGTCAGAGGTTTTAAAAGAAATTCAGGACGCGATTGGAATAGAGCAGGTGGGTTTCAGCGGTACGGTACCGGTTGTTTCTAGAAGCTCGCCCTCTCAGTATCCTGAATTGAGATAGTTTGAGGGGTGGTTTTTGAGTAATTATTTGTTTGGTTTTATGTTTAAAGATTGCTAATTTGAAGTTGTGAATTATGTTCTTATTTTTATTGGAATGTATAGAATTTTTGAAGGGTTTGGTTGGTTTTGGGTTTTGGGAGAAATCAATCCTAATGTGAAATTGTTCGATATTTATTTATTACACTAAGTTGATTTTTATGTGACAGCTTTAGGCTATGTGAGTTACGTTTTCATTTGAGAAAATGACTAATGAACATTAAGAACTGATAGCTCGAACCTTCCGTGATAATGTTGTGATAATGTTTTATTATGCAGTGTATGTTAGATTAAATATCTGTATATTGTTATCTAGTCATGTTAGAGAATTAACTTATATATTTCTAGAAAGCGCTGCACTTGGTGTTGCTATAATTATAGAAATTGTTCCAGATTATAAAGAGAGGAGTTTTATCAACTAATGTTATTCAGGTTAGTTATGGATCATTCGGGTCTCGGATCATTCAAGTTTCGAGTCATTTGAGTTTGAGGTCTCGAATTCTTCGGGTTTGGGTCAGGTCGGGTTTCGGATTGTTGACTTGCCAATATTTTCGGGTCGGATCGGATTTGAGTTCAGGTGGGTCAGGTCAAATTTTGCCAGTTCTAGCTATATTGTGTGTCAATTTTAAATTCTAGATTGATTTTATGTAATTGTAAATTGATTGAATCTTATATAAAAATGAATTCATAAATAATAAGCACAAATTTAAGTAATTAATAATTTACAAGAAAACTCAGGGTAGCAAACTATGCTATTATATTGCCCAGTATATTCTAAATTACCTCGACGCTCTACCTCTACCTCTCAGCACAGTTCACAATTTGTTTCTTCCTACAAACCATTCAATAAAATAAAAGATTATTATATTTCTTGTTAACTAAATTAAAGTATTCGTTAGAAAAAAACCCTTACCTATTTTTGGGACCTATCAAGGA
The DNA here is from genome assembly GCA_024447665.1 of Juncus inflexus. Classification (NCBI taxonomy): domain Eukaryota; kingdom Viridiplantae; phylum Streptophyta; class Magnoliopsida; order Poales; family Juncaceae; genus Juncus; species Juncus inflexus. Next base: position 2,466,043 of record JAJHPC010000014.1, on the reverse strand, counting down.
AGGGTGTTAGGTCAAGATCAACTGGATATCCAATATTCTGTTGATTTTCTTATCGTCGTTTGTGAATCGCTTAAAATGCATAGTCAATACATGAGCTCAGTCTACTATAATTTGCTTCTCCATTTTGGAAAAATCTTATCTTTGAACCCCTGGTACTTAAAATATTGATTTCTTCCAATATCTCAAGGGAGTAACAACATATTTTGATTAAAATAACAAACAGCTTTGCTGTTAAATTGTTGAAGTCTGCAAAAATTATACAACCGTGGTCTTTTTAAGCTTATCCAACTCATGCAAAGTTGTTCAAAGGTGTCCTTTGCATGAGGCATCAAATATTGATGAAGTTGTATCACACAATATGTAAGGCTAGAATGTGGAAGAAAAAAAGAATCATGAACAAAGAAGCAAAATCACACAATATGTAAGGGTATCTGATCTGTATCGCAACACCTATTGAATGTTAAAGGGGCTGTATTTAATTAAAGAGGGAAAAAGAGAAGTCCATTTTGTTGATTCTTTCCAAAAACCAGGAACTCAACCTCCTACTTTCTCCAAATCCATAACTCCCATTCCCTCTGTCCATAAACCAAGTAATCAAAAAACAACAACAGAGTTTTTCACTAGAACTTAGCAGGAACAACAACAACAATGGCGAACAAGCTGATCAGCCAAATGAACCTCCCCTCTTCCCTCTCCCACGTCTTCTCAGCCCGCAATCTCCTCACTGCCAAGGTATATCAATTATCAATACAACACACCCGAATACTCATTACTTCTTCAACAAAACAAAAATGGCATTCAATGAACAAACTAAAAATGGTTATTCACAAAAACGAACTTAGAAACAAAATCAATTTATACAGGACGCCCTCTCTCTGCCCGAACTGGATTTAATCTCCTCATTAGACCTCGACATTTCCTTAGTCCGATCCGCAGTTTCCCTCATCAGCGAATCCACTTCGCCTCCCTTCCAAACCGTACTTTCCTTCCATTTCCCTCCTCAATCCCACCTCCTTCCTAAACATTCCTAATAATCCAGGCGCTGTCTCTGATGGAGGAACGGAGCAAATCGCCGTCTCATCTCGCGACCTCGCTTCGAGGCTTAGATGATGTATTGCGCGGCGGAATCCCGTTCGGAGCTCTCACTGAGCTCGTCGGACCTTCCGGAATCGGGAAAACCCAGGTGAGTAATAAAACCGGGATTTGGATTCCCGGGATTTGGATTTCCGGATTTTGGAATGATGGGTTTTGGATTGCAGCTTTGTTTGAAGCTGGCTTTGCTGGCGACTTTGCCGGAATGCTATGGTGGGCTTAATGGAAGGGTTGTTTATATTGATACAGAGTCTAAGTTTTCTTCTAGAAGGTATTTAGTGATATTTATTAATTGTATTTATGAAATTTTTGTATAATTAAATGTTTATGTATTTATTACAGGATGATAGAGATTGGGGAGAGTAGTTTTCCGCAGATTTTTCGGTTAGAAGGTCTTGCACAAAAGGTTTATTTAAAAATATAACTTATCGAATTTTCATTTATTATATTAAACATACATTTTGATCTAATTAAATAATTGAATCCCTTGATATAATTTATTACTTATTTCTAGATGGCAGGTAGAATTATAGTTATAAGACCAACATCATTATCTGAATTCACAGAATGGTTTGAATTTAATTTTCTTTTAAATAAAATTTTAAATTATTATTTTTTTAAATCTAAACCATGAATATTATTACATTTGAACAGTTTGGAACAGATGCAATTAACCCTATTAAAAAATGAAGTGAAACTACTTATTGTAGATAGCATGGCTGCCCTAGTTTCTTGGTGGGTCCCACTATTTTCTCAATAATCTATTTCTTTTTAATTAAACCCTAAACCCTAAATTATTATACAACACAGGGAAAATGAAAAAGGTACGAGTGGTTCAAGACAATCTCCTTTGAGAGGATCCCTCTCATTTCTCAAGTAATAAATAATAATATTTCATATTTCTCTCGCAAAATCGGTTTTCAAATTTTGATTTTTAAATTTCGAATTTCAAAAAGGTCCATAGCTGAATTTTCACGGATTCCAGTTGTGGTGACAAACCAAGTGAGAAGCCAAGGCAATGATGAATCATTTCATTACACATTTCAAGGTATAAAATAATAAAATTAATCCAAAAATTCCCTCCTATTTTTCATCTTTTTGGATTGTTTTGTAATTTTAATTTTTTCCAGGGACTAAAAAGGAATATTTAAGCAATGAAAAGAAGGAATCGCACCTAACAGCTGCTTTAGGGTTTCAATGGGCTCATGCTGTCACAATTCGCCTCATATTTGAGGCCCATTCTGGTCCAAATATATATTATTTTTTTTATTTCAACCCTCAATTATTCCCTAATTATATTTCAGAGAAATTCGCAAAAAAACATTGCATTTATGAAAATTGTAAAAAAATCTGCATTATTGCCGAATTTTTCAATAATTTAAGTGTTTTTTTTTCAATTTAGACATAATTCAGGGTCTTTTTGCAAATTTCCCAATTCAATCTTTTGTTTCCAGGTCATAGGTTTATCAAGGTTGCGAAATCGCCAATTTCGCCAGCTGTCGCGTTCCCATTTGTCGTAGAGTCATCAGGAATCATGCTTTTGAACCATGTGGGCTTTCGTGTGGCGGGTCAAGAGATCAACACAATTCGCTGCCAAGGTTTATTATCTTTTAATATTTTGAAGCTTATTAATTGGTTATTTTTGTTGGTTTTTAATTTATTTTTTTTGCCTGCAGGTTGCAGTATTCTTGCTCAATGATGTGTTATGTTTGTATGTTTGCATTTGCACCCCTGTAGAAATTTCACATATAATCTTGAAAAAATGGAAATGACAATTAGATAGCTTGAAAACAAATAGAACTCATGTAATAATTGTCACGTTGGTTAAAAATTGTGATGTTTTTTAATTCTGAAATTCGGCAACTTTTTGCTTGATTTTCAAATTAATTAAAATAAATAAATAAATAAAAGTTTATGTGGTCTATAATATATTACAGATAATACTGATAATGTATGGTAGCAACTATATTTTTCCAATACAAAAGGTTAAAAATAAAATAAATAATAATAATAATAATAATAATAATAATAATAATAATCTATCACAATTATTAAGTCAAATAATCATGGAAACAGCATATTCTTATTTCATATTGACATTTAATAATAATAATTTATCATTAAATAAAATTCATGCGCTATGATTTGTGACCGAGTCTTTGCATCTAGAACCTTAATCATTTCATTAATTAATTCAATAGATTTCCTCATGGCGTATAAATTAAGATTATAAAGTTGGATAGTCCTTATCTCAAGCCTGTTGAGCTGGCATTATAATATTTCTTTTTAATATAGTTGAAAGCTATGTTGTGTTTAATTTGATAATTTGTACTCAATTAAGGTTTTATAGATTTATTTAAGTGTTTGCAATTGAGGTCTTAACTGATGATCTGCTAGTTGTGGAGTTATGATTCTCTCAATTTTGCACTTCAATCTCCATTAGTTAATGATTTAAAAAATCATACTTTTCTGCCAGCAAAATTAGATATTTATATTATTGTCATGATGCATGACTAAACTTCATTAGTTAGGTATTGACCTAGAAAATAAACAAATTTCAGATATATATTCAGTTTATTTATTCCTATTTGTACAAGGATTTCCAATATAATATAAACCAAAACCCCAATTTCAACTCCTAATTGAAGTCAATGAATAGTAAATAAGGTTATAAGTTATTTTCAAGTTATTTAGTAACAAATTGAAACGTGCAAGTTGGTTCTGTGACTATCTCAAAATTAAAAAATTTGTTAGTCAAATTATAGGGCTATTTTTAATACTATTTTAATATGTTTTTGAAATTTCCAAAATTCAAATGATAAGGGTTTTAAATAAACATGGGCTTTAAATGAGAATGGGGCTTATATTAGCCCTAAATGTGTTTGATTTGAAATTGTTTAAATTAGGTGAAATTGCGCTCTTTGTAATCTAACTTCTTATATTTTTTTACTTTATTTTATTTAAATTTAGATTTTTTTAATCAAATTTTGGCTGACTTTTTTATTGTTCAGTGATCATGTCATATTTTGAGTGAAAGCAACATTATTAAATTGAACAAATATAAATAAAAGCTGAATTCAGATGATGTATATTATTTGTTATACTTTTTTTCATCTTGACAGTATACTCTGTATTTTTTTTGCTAATTCTTCATTTTTCATGCTTAGATAGAAAATAATAATTTAAGAGCTCAAATAATGGCTAAAAATAGTAATCCAAACTTCAGGGTAAGCACAACATGACAACATACATGTTATGACTTTTGAATTATCATTACTTATTATTTATTTTCCGTATTTATTTACTTGATTTCCCTTTCAAATCTACGAAGACATTTATTTCAAACTACCATATTATAAGGGTATATACTCAAAACAAGAGTGGGTGGAGGTACATATATGCATTTTTTTTATTTACTCTTTTCTTTCATTTTTTTAATGAAAGAAGACTTGCTACAAAAGGATAGAAATGATCCACGTCTCTCAATTCTTAAACAAAAGTAAAACCTCGTATCGTATTCCTAATATTATTATTAATATTAATAATCAATAGATTAATTAGCTCCTAATGACGGCAATCAAGTTGCGAATATGATACATTGTTTTGATGAATTTTATGTTATTAAAATCTAAGAAAGGTAAGCCACTTGCTAATTTATGATTTTTTTTTGAAGGGAGCAATTGTTCCAGATTAATTAAAAAAAAATATATACTGCAAACAGAATTTGAACCCGTAACTTCCTGCTTCATAAGCATTATGCTCTATAAATTGGGATATAGCGATTTGCTTAATTTATGATTATTAATTTTGTAATAATTTATGATGATAACCCCAAGAGGCAAGAAAGTTAGTCCACTTGTTAATTTGTGATTATTTTTTTAATCCTGATTACTTATGTATATATACAAATCAATCATATACAATTTTTCATCTATATATAAACATTGCTAATGCAAGCAATACAATAGCGTGAAATGCAATTTTAGTTTAAAATTAAAGATTTAAGATAAATATAATTTGAAAGATACCAAGAACAATTTCAAAAAGAAAAAAAGATACCAAGAAATATGGGACATGATTTATGAATAGTCCGTATTTGCATTAAAAAATAACTAACTTATTTACATCCTATTCATCAAGTAAGGAAAAATAATGTCACATTTTATCTTTTATTAATGTACCTAAAGCGACGTTCGATGAAATTAAAGTACAGATGGTTGCGCACCCAAAACCAACCATGTTGTTGAAATAATATAATCAAATCCATGTTGAATTATTTAAAATCTTAATCTAGGAAGGTCCAACATATGATCAATCTGTTAATAATTAATTAACTTGTTTGCAATAATTGAGTACTTAATTATTTGATGCCAGATTCTCTAGTACCCCATTAATTAGACCCCCCTATTTAAACATCTTAGATTATTAAATACGATTCATGATCTATTGATCTGCCTTATATAAAATAAAAAATAATTAACCTAAGAGTTGGAAAATAGGGGATCTTAATCTACCGAACCGACAAGAGAAGAATAAATAACCTTATCATTACTTTAAATTAATAATATAAATGTTCCAAAAACCTAAAAAAAGAAAATAAAAAAGGTATGGTAAAAATAAAGGCAAACATACTTTATTCCAATATTAAGATTAATTTTGGACGCCAGTTTCTTATTGAGTAAATTATTCATGATGATCATGAAAAATTCTCTCAAAACATAAAAGCAAAATTCTCTCAATAAATAGAATGTAAGTGTTCCTAATATCAGTTATATGGAGATAAAAACGGGAAATGAAATTAGAGGTGATGTTTTCCCTCTTATCATGTGATCTTGTCTTTACTTATTTAATAATTAGATCAGCTAATCAACTGAACATACTTAAAATAGTGAATTATCAATTTTGTCAAAGGTGTGATGATAGGCCTAATATTTTTTTTTTAAAACGGCATCTTCTCAGAAATGGAAAGAAAATAAAAACAAATAATTTGTAACCGATGAATTCAAAGCAAACCACGTGAAATTCGTAGGTTTTGCAATTTCTTCAAGTTATTTCCAAAGATACCAAATTGGTTTTTTTATTTTATTAGTAAAAAAGGTGGCATGAGAGCCACGTTCTTTTTGCAATAATTTATTATTTTCTTTTTTTTTGGAATAATTTCAAGGTAAAAATGAAAATATCAAGATGCTACTATGATCGTAATTTTGCTATAGATAATTTAATGGAAAATTATATATTTTGGTTTTAAGATTTTGTTCAAAAAAAGGTTTCAAGATTTTGTTATTACAGAATATTTTATTTTAATGAAATAAAAAATTTATGGATATTCTAAAAGCCATAGAAAATATCTTTTTTTGAGTTGAAACCATAAGAAATATCATCCATCTTTTTTTATTACGAAAATCTTGTCAGGGGATCTCTTTGTTTTTGTTTTTTGTTTTTTTGAAGTACTAAAAACGTGCTGCCAACAAAATCATACTCGTATTTTTGCTAAAATTATAATTATACAAAATTAACAAAAGATTGAAATCTTACTAAATTGTATATTTATTTTCCAAAATTAATATATTGACAGCACCAACTTGATGAAATTAATGAGGCAGCAGATATCCATAGTTTTTCTGAGAATAAAAAGCAATATAAAAACATTGAAAATGATTTGTGACTTCTCATTGGCCTAAAAGTCTTTCTTCTTTTTTTCTTTTTCTTCTTTTTTTGTTGTTTTTCACTCTCTTCTCCAAATTTATGTTATTGCTCAAATTAGTTTTAATATTTAAAAAAATTATTATCTTATGTGAATATTAAAGTAACCATAATAAAAAAGTGTCAATAAAATCACATAAGAAAATTATTTTTAAACCAATTTGTGCAATAATATAACTAACATAGTTAATAAAATATACAATTTTTTTTTAGATATTCAGAAAATTTTGGGGTTTTCCCAAAAAGAAATCTTGTTCTTGGTTTAAAAAATCAGAAAAGATCCCATTAGAGTTTTGTTTTCCATATTTTAAGTCACTAAAGTTAAAACAAGAAAAAGAAAATGATGCCATTGTCCCTTGCATCTGCCTTGTTCAGTGAACAAGACAAACCACTGTTGATTCATAACACATTTCAAAGCCACAATTTCCATGAAACGGCTGATTTAATCTTACGAAATAGCTCTCTACATATTGACTGTATTTGTATTTGAACACAAGATCAAAGACAGAACTGTCTTTTTTGGGTACATAACTACGTAGCCGTCTATCAGAATCGTACATTCCGTATTTACCATTAAAAGACAAAAAATAAGGAAAATTTGATACTTTTCATTTTTTTAAATTAAAAATTGATTAACCAGAGTAGCCGGTTGATGAGTGAGAAAGTATCTTTTAGAGAGAGAGAGAGAAAGAGAAAGTAGAAAATAGACTCTAGTAAAATGGAGAAATTAAGGTTGGGAGTCTTTTGTTTTGTTACCCCATTGGGAAATGTATATGTATTTTTTCATGATTTGATGTTTTGTGGGTGGACCCTCACTCTTCCAATAATTTCAATAAGATCCCTCCTTTCATTTTCATTCTCTTGTGCATATTTTTCTTTCTCCGTATGTTTTCTTTATTTCTAATTTTTGTACCATGTTGTGTTACTCGTGTAGCAAGTTAAAATGAGATAAATTATCATTATAGATACTAATTTTCTATAAAGTTAAAAAATTACACCAACTCTCTAATTAGAATACATAGAAGTCAAATTTTGCTAATTCAAACGGTAAAATACCCATCAACTTTGAGAGAACCGAAAGTTCGAATTACAACAAATTTAATTTAATATTTAACAAGTCTGACAACTTATTAATCATAACTCATGAGTTATCTAAAAAAAAGTTATTATACATATAAAAAAGAATTTGGTCTAGAGAGAAAAATCAATGTCAGATATATATAAAAATCAGTTGCATATATTTTTTTCTATCAGTTGCATATATTTTTTCTGACTCATAGTTGCATATGTTATAACACCAAAAAAGCAACATAAATTACAAATATTTTTATTAGGGCAAGTTGAAAGAACAAGTAGCCTTAAAAACATGTGAGCTGGCCAAATTTATGTATGAGGTAGATTGAGATTGGAAAACAACTTGTCAATAAAACCTTGACCTTTAGCTAACCTAGACCAATTAAAATATTTATATATTTAATTTTTAACCTAGACCTTTGCCCTACCAGAATCTAATGCACTATTCACTGATTTTATTTATTTATTTATTTATTATGTGATGTTATAAATTATGATATATACATTATAATAGAAATGAAGGTGAATCATAATTTATTTTTATTCTTTTATCAAATTTAATTGAAAGGACAAAATAAGAGAAATAAACAAAAGAAAAAATCCCAAAACGGGGGGTGATTATAATTCATACATATACGGCATATTTATTTGTCGAGTCCTGATTGGCAGAGACAAGATAAGAATTGAGAAAATAAAATTCTGTGGCCATCAAAATGAAACTACCCGTAAAACTTTATAATACAAGATATATTTCTTTTTTAGAAAAACTCTGAATTTGACCCCTCAATTATTAGCATGAATTATTTTTAGCACCCACTTATTTTATTAGCTTATTTATATTTCTTTCAGGTGCTACGTGGCAATTAACTTCAATATGTAAATTAGTATAAATTTTGCTACTATAGTGATTTTTCTCCTTATAAGATCAAGAAAGAAATAGCATTTTTCTAAAGAAAAAAGTTTATTTAGTGATAACATATTTGAAAGAAAACATATTTATAGTTTGAATTAGGTATCTATATAATCTAAAAAATAAAAAATTAGGTATCTTAACAAATATGTTTCTATGCCACAAAAGACTCTTTCATGAAAAATCTTTGCCCAAACGGGAAATAAAGGCAGATCCGAAAATAAGAACACAAAAAGGGACCGTGAAAGAAAGGGACAAAACAATAGGTTTACCCTCTCAACAAAAATAAAGCTTCATTTTATTTTTTCTTTTTCCTAGGACAAGTCTTAGGTTGTTTCACTTGTTTGCGAGTTTTTCCTTTAGAGATATTATTTTTTGAATTTTTTGAGTTTTGAGTTTTGTAAAAATAATAATTGCGTGGCACAAATTGATTGCATCAATCATTCTGAACGTCGCAAGATTTTTTTTTTTCTAAACTATAAAAATAACCATATCTAATTGTACAAAATATATTAGCAAAAATAATTTTTATATATTTGATTTTGTAAAATTAGTGTTTCTGAAAGTTAAAGATTCAAAAACTATTATTTTGTTTTCTGTTTTGCACATTTGATGTTTAAAAAAAAAATCTCCTTATTTTAGCATATGATTAAATGTTTTAGAACCTCTACATTGGAAAATGTTGTTTTAACAAATATAAAAATGAAAACGTTATTTTTACAAATCATGTATATTATGACATTATTTAAAAAAAAACTGTAACAAAGATTTTTTTTATCAAAAAAGGGATAGTCTTATGTAGAAGGTATTTATTATTATTATTATTATTATTATTATTATTATTATTATTATTATTATTATTATTATTATTATTATTTTAGCTTATCAAGTGAGACTTCAATAAAAAAATTCATCTGAGTTCCCGAGAAATATTTAGTTACAAATTATTCTAGACCTTTTTTGCACTTAAGGACTAAATTGGAAATAGTTAATATATATAGTTTTCAATAAAAAATCTGTGTGAAATTAATTAATTGGTGGATGATTTGCATGAAAATTTTCTTTGTTTGATTGTAACGTTACGTCTCTATTATGCAATAGTGAATGCTGAATACTGTCTCTATTACCAATTTGATTGGCTCGACTTTTTTATAATATAATATTTTTCATTAATCACAGAAAAGCTGATATACGCAAGTAAGAATGCTCAAAACAATAAATAGGATTCATAATAATGCTATTTGGTTGCATGATATGTTTTTGTGTCGGCTTATTTTTGTACTTTATATATATATGATTCTGGACCATGCACGTTTCAGTCATGCATGGGAAAGTATATTAATTACATAAATATTGGAAACTAACCTATTAATTGTCCAGGCATGTTTATATATCCATGCATCTGTGAATTGAACGGTCCCTGAAAACATTAAATTACTTTTTCTAGTTTGGTCCATAAGATTTGAAACTTCCATTTTTCAATCCTCAAAAGTGTTTTCTTAACCATACAAATAGGAAGTCTTACATCACTTACGTATGTGGCAAATATTTTTCAAAATTATTTTGTTTAACAAACTTTTTTTTCACTGACAGCAAGGCTAGTAAAAATAATACCAACACATTTCTTTTTTTCCGAACTGTCACCATTTAGCAATCATAGGAAACAAAAAAACAAAAACAAAAAATGTCATCACACTTTGTGCATTTCAGTGCGTCAAATTTAGCAAAAATATTGGTTTTGCCTACATATAATTTTTCTTTTCTTTTTTAGCTTTTCAACTTGCCCGTAGGCTTTTTTGCATATGTAATATTGTTATACTATTATTGAAAAAAAGAATGTTTAAATTATGCAAAAGAACACTGCATTTTTGGAATCAAATGAGAAATAAATAACATTAATTAAAAAGATGTACAACATAATTTGTATGATTTTAGGGACCATACTCAAAATAGACATTCCGTCTAACAACCGTTGTTAGGTTAGGAGTGATTTTAATGCATATGTAATCACTGTTAACTATTTAAATCTTGGGGTTTCATAGGTTTCCTGTGTGGGCCTCTCTTGGGATTGATGTTGCCATCTAGATACTATTCTTGATGCATTATTACATATTTTAACACATTTATATTTATTTATGTGGAAATTGAGAGATTTCCCCAGCATTATTATGAATTCAGAAAAAATGTTATCATATTTTTTACAGTGCAAAAACAATAGTACTGTTTTTTTTTGTTTGAAACAATAGTACTGTTTTTTTTTACGTTATAAAAACAATTTATTTACCTTCCAAAATGATGAATTTAGAAGAAAATGCCATCGTAGTGGCGCATTGAAAAAACAACAAAGATGATGTTTTTTAACTTCTTTTGCTTTGCTGATTTAAAGGGTCTCATTTTATAAAAGGTTACGTTTGGTATTTTTTTTGTATCACTAGTGATAGGCTTAGAGCGGAATAATATTTTTTATGCTTTTTACATCAAACTCACAAATTATGGACAGATAGATAGATTTTGCTAATGTTATTTTATATAAGATTGTTTTCCGAGACTTAAACACTTGGATTTCTTCCAAAATTTTATGGTATCTTATCTCTCCCAAAAATTTCTATGCTTTTTTTTGAATGCTTAAAACACTATTTTTGAATTAAACAAAATTAACATAATTATTATAAAAACATAAAAAAAAAGTCCATTATAAAAAGAGTTCTGAGATCCGTATAAAAAACTTGGGTTATCCATTGGACATTTTTACTTTTAGGACACTTGTAAAGATACAATGCAATTATACAAAAATTGTGGGCCCTAACTGAAAAAATGCATTATTTGTTTGAGTTGAGACCTTGATGTGCATTTGACCCTTGAGCAACGCAAAGAGCACAGAAATAAATATAAGATAAGCTCAAAATATGAACAGGGCAGCAAGTGCATTTCCTAGGTTTTTATATGAGTTTATATACGCATCCCCCCACCATCCCCCCAACCCACCGTTTACTACTGGTAAACGGGGCTCACTTATTTTGAATATAAGTGAGGCCCGTTTACCAGTAGTAAACGGTGGGTTGGGAAGGGATGGTGAACGGGGGACATATATACTTTTTCTTTTTATATTATCTACTTCCATGATAAATTTTCTTACATGCTATACAGCACGGATACACGTGATACGGTGATATGGTAATTTAAAAAAATCTCTGGACACGATACGTCTAATATATATATTATTATATTATTAATTATATATCTAAAAATTTTAAAAATATAAAAAATAACCAAATATAGTAAAGAAAATGACAAGAAAAGAACGAGGGTAAGAAAAGAGAAAAAAATTATTTTTTATACAAGACGAGATATGATATTGTCTTTAGTTATGTTTCTCATGAGTTAGTTTCATTAATAGAAAAAAGAAAAAAAACGAAGTAAAAAAAGGCTTCAAAAAAGACAATTTTTAACAAAATAAATAAATAAAGAAGCAAAAATTAAAAATTAAATTGGGATTTAAAACATTGGGCTATGTCCTCAGCCGTGTCCCAGTCGTGTCCAGGCGTGTCCTGCCATATCGGAGTCCTGTCCGAAAATCAACATATATTAAAATATTCGGATACGCCACGTGACGTGTCCGAAACGTATCGGTGCCGTATCGGAGCCGTATCCGTGTCTGATACGTATCCGATACACGTACGGCTGATTTTTTGAAGTATCCGCGTAACATAGCTTACATGTATACCTTACTGCTTACCCGCTAAGAGCATGTGGGTTTTCAAAAAGAGAAATTGTATTAATATATTTTTTGAGATTCAATCCATGTTTAATGGATTGAGAAATTTTGTTTATAAATATATGGTACAAAAGATTCCATTAAGATATTTTGTTTATAAATATATGTTACGAAAGATTCCAATAAGATATTTTGTTTATAAATATATGTTACGAAAGATTCCATTAAGATATTTTGTTTATAAATATATGTTACGAAAGATTACATTGTCATGTTTTGAACACATAACATCTTGCTATATATGAATATTAATTTTTTTTTTTACGTGCATAGATATGTAAAAACATTATTTGTCAACGTCACTATACATAAGAAAATTATGATAATTTATAATTACTGTGTGATGAGTAAACTAATTTTTAAATATTATATGAAGAATCTTATGTGGTATAATGAAGATAAGCTCAGTAGAAAATGTTATATATATTCAACCTTGTATTATTGAAATTTTCTACGAGAAAAGGGCCTACATGCAACAAATGCCAAGATTCCCTCGTAGAGTCGCAGATATATGTCCGTTCCAATATCGTGACTCCTAAATTGTTTTTTAGTATAAATTTTTTAATTTGTGGTTTTAGTTTTTCTTTTTTTGTTGAAGTGCTATGATTTTCATTCTCACGCGTTATATTATAAGAATAGATATCATAAATCAAACTGGTACAATACAAGCTGGACAAAAGACTGTGAACAATAAATAAATAAAATCCACACAATCTTATCAATTCAAAATAAGGAAAAAAAATGAATAAGAAAATTAGAGAACATATATAAAACCTAGTCTCTTTTCGTTTATTTTTTTGTATATCTTCTTCTGGCCGAATAATATCCACATATCATCATTATCACGTTCAACGTGTATTTCTTAAAACACATACTAGGCTTGAACTAAGATATATTTTTTTAATAAAAGAATAGATTCTCAGCTTTATAATACTATTTTTAGGTGAAATATTCTTTTAGACAAATTATATCTTTATAATTATCATATTCACTTAAATATTTTCAACGACTATCATTATAAGCATGACAAGTATTAATATATGCTGCTGGTGCTTTTTTATCTATTTTTTGTTTTTGAGAATCAAGCTCACCTTCATTGAGACTGAGAAACTTACTAAATATCAGTTATGATAAATGTATTTACCTTTCTGTTTATACTTGCCCTTCATTCTTACACTTTCTGCTTATAAAATAATAAATTATCTTGCAGTAAACTAATTTAAAAATTACTTCCATTCTCTTTAAAAAGATTAAAATTCCTTCTTCCCAAGAAAAACATAATATAATGACAAGTAAAGCATCAAAGAATTTATTCAAAGAAAATTTATCTAACCTCGGTTCCCCATACATACCATACATCGCGTTCAAACGTTATTGGCCAAATCACCCAAACTTCATCAACGGGCAATAGCCGGTGGAAAGTAGAGCCGCATTCGCAACAGTGCCTTACCAAAACGGGAAAAAAAAGTGTAACGGAGAATACGAGATTCTTTTAAGAATAAAAAAGGAGGTTTAAGGTTACCCCATAGATTACCCGATCCGGAAAAGCGACGTGGATACCAGGAGATTGTTACACGTGGGCTCGCCATGCAATTCGACGGTCCAGATCTGTTGTGAGAAAGGATGAGTGATTAATCAAATTAGGGGTGTTTTGGTAATTTTGTTGCGAGGTTAGGGAAGAGGTAAGAGTATATGGTTCGTACGAGGTGTAGTTTTTTTATTTCGTATGACGATTATGCCCTTTGTGTTGTACTGTACTGTACTGTACTGCTCAGCATCTCTTGGTAAAATTATGCAGATGTAACCTTGGGGATATATTTGTTTTATGTGCACCCTTACCTGGTGCTTTTTTGGGAATTATATTGAATACTGGATGGGGATGGAAATGAAGAAAATATGAGATGTAATGATTTAAATTTGAAGGGTGTTGGGGAAGAAAGCATGGAAAGTTGATTGAGTAAACAACGTGGGATCATGATCTTTTATGTCTTAGGACCACCAATCTTAGCAATTGGATAAAATAATAAATGATTTAGGTGTCATGTTTTTATTGGGTTAGTACTTGGTTAATATAGATCCAAAACAGACCAATCTCTATCTGATTTGAAGGCAGATTGGACCCTGAAATTGTGAAAAATATTCTATGTTTAACTTAGAAAATATCATATCATATCATGTCATGTTTGTTTAATATGACAATTATTTTTATTTTTGATTTGTTATATAATAACAAGAGTTGTAAATTTGAATTTGGAATTGGTATATGGTTTTGAGATACAAAATTGGAATATAAAGAATATGCTGAAATGTGAGCATAATAGTTGTATTTTCTATTAGTATGTCAATGGTTGAAAACACAACATTAGCTTTCAAGAAATAAAAAACAACCTTAATATATGGAAAATCTTATTCGCGAATAAATAACATACGGCAAATCTATTTATTATTTTGTTGCTTGCAAAATACATGCATTTGTTAAATTTTTATGCTTCTAGATACCTCTTATGATATACTAAGTACTCTATTTAAGTCATCAAATTTTTATTTTAAAGACAATTTGTTGATTTCTTCCAAATGTTGAAAAATAACATTAGTTTTCAATAAATAAATAAAAACCTCAATATAAGGGAAATCTATTTCACGAATAAATAACATATGGCAAATCTATTTATTAATTCGTTGCTCGCAAAAACAAACATTTGAACACTTTTCGGATTACAGATACCTCTTATGATATACTAAATACTCTATTTAAGTGCTCCACATTATATTTTAAAGACAAATTGTTGATTTCTTCCAAATTTTTATTTTTGATACAATGCACTTATAATTAATTATTATTATTTAATTTTTTCAAATAGAAATTAAAGTTTCCAAGTCATCATCTATTTTTTCACATTGAAAACAATGGTGTGAAATCTCACATATAACAACCAAGAAACACGGCGCATATTATAAATGCGTCAAAGATATATATTTTTTTTACAATTTACATATCTATTTTTTTAACAAGTTCAAATATTTAAAAAAAAAAAATATATATATATATATATATATATATATATATATATATATATATATATTTCCACAATAAAAATTAAACCCAATATTGGTGCATTTATTTAAGTTTATTGCAACTTAAGACCTACAAAATGGGTATTTATATAGTTAAGAGATATGATAGGGATTAATATGCAAAATATATTGTTTAATCTGTATTTCTGTCGGCATGTCACTATTTGATTCGATCATTTCACCTATGAAAATGTCAGGTCAAGCCCACCACTCACGTTTTTTTAATATTTCTTGCAAATCTCATACATCTCCAAAATAGAAAGGTTTGTAAGTTTAATTATTAGAGTAATAAATTCAGAAATTCCATTAATGGGATTAAATTAACATTTGATATGACTTTAGTGATCAATCGATTGCTCAAACGTGTATAGCTCCTGTCCGTACGCTCCCACTTATTTTATAAAAGAAAATAGTTTACACTTTGAAGTTGGTTTAAATGATATTTTTATTGTCTAGTTGGAAATAATGCAACATATGAAGTTGTAAATTCAAGATTTTTTTAAAGCATCCTCTAAATAATATATAATTTACGAATATATTGAATTACTAAATATCTTCTATATTCGAATCAAATTTAATAAATAATTTATGTATTCTATATATAAATATTGTTGTATTATAAAAATACTCTTAAAATATTATGACTTATTTATTAAATAAAAAAATGAAAATTGAACTTCGATAAAGATTACGATGATGACTATCAACAACAATATAATATTTAAAAAGTTTACATTTACATATTTGTAATCTTGAATTATTGTATCCGTATTGTTTAAAATAAACTCCGTAATGCACAATATATTTATTTTTTTTTGAAATTTTTACATATGAGAAATAAAATAACATAAATGATAAATTAATAAAAAATAATAACCCACTAAACAAGTTAATGCTTAAAGAGAGTTGAAAAATAAAATAAGAGTTAACGAGCGTATCATTTCTCCCACTTATTTTATGAAAGAAAATAGTTTACACCTTTGAAGTTGATTTAAATGATATTTTTATTGTCTAGTTGGAAATAATGCAACATATGAAGTTGTAAATTCAAGATTTTGTTTCAAGCATCCTCTAAATAATATATAATTTACGAATATATTGAATTACTAAATAGCTTATGTATTCGAATCAAATTTAATAAATAACTTATGTCTTCTATATATAAATATTGTTGTATTATAAAAATACTCTTAAAATATCGTGACTTATTTATTAAATAAAAAAAATGAAAATTTAACTTCGATAAAGATTAAGATGATAACTATCAACAACAATATAATATTTAAAAAGTTTACATTTACATATTTCATATCCGTAATCTTGAATTATCATATTTTTATTGTGTAAAATAAACTCGCAATGCACAATATTTTTTATTTTATTTTTACATATGAGAAATAAAATAACATAAATGATAAATTAATAAAAAAATAAAAAATAATAACCCATTAAATAAGTTAATGCTCAAAGAGAGGTGAAAAATAAAATAAGAATTAATGAGCGTATCATTGTTTTACATGATTCTCTTATATAGTATATATTCACATATTTTAGCAACAAAAAAATTAAATTGAAACCATAACAATATGGAATTCAAAATATAGAGAAAATTTCAATAATTTTATATTTGACGATTTTAACATGAGAAATAAAATATTTTATTAAGAATTATTATTTTTTAAAGAAGAAAAGAAAAATTATTTATAATTTAATGAGTGAACTTTTCATATTCTATTTGTATTAACATTTCAACATAACTTATGATTTATTGAAATAATCTAATTAAAATGGCTAGAAATAGACTCAATGATTCTCACTAAATCGAGGATGGAACACAAAAAACTAATTCAATCAAATCATATTATTATTTTTTAATAACCACATACAATGTTATTGTTGCCACAAAATATCAATAAACTTGAAAAAAATGAAATGTTAAGATTTGACAATAATTTTGATCGAATGTTCAAGATAAAAGTGATGATGTAACTCAATGAGAAAGCTCAAAAAGATGGTGAAAAATAAGAGGTTGGGATTATTTTTTTTATAAGCACTTATATGCATACTAAAATTTTTTAATTGAATCTACATTCATTGAAGTTACTGTTCATCATGCTCTGATGAGTTGATAGTTGTGTTAAAAAAGCAACCTTCAACCAACCCGAAAAGGAAATGTTTTTCATGTACAAATTGGGTAGTTTTGTAAGGAGCTAATAAAGCACGAATACTGTAGCACAACTGTTCATGATGGATCTCAATAACAGTATATGCAATTTAGTTTCTAATAACAAGTAGCATAACAGTATGTAAAAATGAGAAAATAATATATAAAATAAAAAAATAATATATAAAAATGAAAAAATAAAGAATACACAAAGAATAAATAACAATATATAACATGACAAAATAGTATATAAAAAGTTAAAACAGTATGTACAAAATGAAAAAATAGTATATTTACAAGACGTCGTGCTACAATACGTCGAGTTCATATTTTCCTTCTTGTAAACAAAATATGAAAACAGTATTTCTAGTTTCGGACTTAAATTTATTTCGCCTTATATTTTGAATGATTTTGTGTTGGGTCATGTGACAGTATTAATTATAAACAGTAAACAGTTTGTGGGAAAATTAATTCATTATTCATATCTTGATTAATTGATATCTTTTGGACTTGACATTTGATAAACACATTTATTAGGACATAATTAATCAACAACGGTGAATAAAATAACCGACATATTTATTGCAAAAAGTTTTTTTTCCAACACAACTAAATATTTCATATAATACATAAAGTATTATATATATATATATATATATATATGTATATATATATATATATATATATATATATATATATATATATATATATATATATATATATATATATCATATTTTCAATATCAGTGCAATCTCATTTTATATATTAAAACTAAAGGGATAAAATAATGGGTCCTGATATTACGCGTCTTGTTAGAGGACGTCCCGCACGTGACTGCTAACCAAAGGACGACGGGAGAACGACAGACTTCAGCCCCATCGCCTCCCATCTGAGCTGCAGCGTCCGGAGCATGATACCATGGCTTCTGCAAGCTCAGATCTGAAAGCAACACCCAGCGACACAAACGATATATTGATTGTGTATAATTCAAACAAACAGTATATAGTTCAGACAAGAAAATAATATGTATAATTAAGATCAAAACAATATATAGTTGGTATACCATTTTGATAAAACAATATATATACCCAAATGACACAAACAAGTATATAGATGGTGTATAATTCAAACAAACAATATATAGTCCGGACAAACAAAACAATATGTATAATTCGAGATCAAAACAATATATAGTTGGTATACCATTTTGATAAAACAATATATATATACCCAGCGACACAAACGGTATATAGATGATGTATAATTCAAACAAACAATATGTAGTTCGGACAAGCAAAACAATATGCATAATTCATATCAAAGCAAGTATATAGTTGGTGTACTATTTTGATAAAACATTATATATACTTTAGATCAAAACAATATATAGTTCGGACAAATGATATATAAATATATATCAAATATATAATTCGGACAAACGGTATATATATCGGTATCCGTTCGATAAAAAAAGTATATATAATTCGAGACTCAAACAATATATAAATGATGATATAATACTATATAATTATACATAGTACTAAACGGTATATATATATATATATATATATATATATATATATATATATATATATATATATATATATATATATATATATATATATATATATATATATATATATATATATATATATATATATATATATATATATGTGTGTGTGTGTGTGTGTGTGTGTGTGTGTGCGCGCGCGCGCGCGTGTGTGTTATTACTCGCACAAAACAATATATATATGACGAAATATATCTTCGACCAAAACAGTATATGGCAAGGGTGGTGCGTCAGAGCGACGGAAAAATGGAAAATCACGAATTTTAGCCCCCAGACCTGTCGTGCGTGCTAACTCTTATAAAATAAGTATGCAAAATTAATCTATCTTAATAATATAATTTAAAACATTTTCAGTTCATACATTCTATATATATAGTATATATTCAATTGCTACTCATAGAAATAGAAAACCAAATAAAAACCCACAGCGTTAGCACCGATATTTTCCTAGGATATCGCGCGCAGCTACAGGTCGCGCCTAAGGAGTCACCAAACAGGACATAATTTTCATTTTCCCTAAAATAATTGGGCAACGGATTAATATACTTGCTTAAAATTAGATGTCTAATATTAAAACTTATCATTCATTAAATATGCATCAATATCTATGTCATATAACAAAATAAGGTATTTTCTCCTTTGAAGTACATAAAAACTTATTATTTTGTTGTACTACATAATTCCGGATGCATATTAAATAGATGATAAAATCATAAACATAAAACCTGAAATATTAATTAATTATGCTTCTGAGTTCTGATAAATTTGCATGATATAATAATATTCATATTTCAAAAGAGAAAAACATTAACAAAAGAATGATTTTGAAGTGTATACTTTGGGGATTTAAATCAGTTCCAGTTAAAGAGTAACCCAAACCCACTGTAATAATAATAATAATAATAATAATAATAATAATAATAATAATAATAATCAAATCCAATTCCCTCACTCACATCTGCCGGTCAACTTTTAACTCCAAGATTCCATTCCGTTTGACCAATACAGATTTTTATCATCCACAAAACATAATTAATTAATAACATTTCATTGTATCATAAGATAGGATTTTGAGGTTAACCGGCTATTTCCGGTCACCTCTTTCGCTATTAATATACTCTATTCTCTTTCTCCTCTCTCTGTGCCTTCTCTCTTCTCTTCTCTTCTCTTCTCTTTACTCACCCACTCATTCATTCCTCCATTGCTCTCCCTCAATTCACCCTCTCAAGGTTTTTATCATTTTTTTCCATTAGAGTTGTGATATTTTGTTTTGTTTATTTGAAATTGTTGTGGTGTTTGTTTCAGAGTTTTTTATTGAACGGAAGCCCCAGTTAAAGGGAATGATTAAGAACAGAGGAAGATTGAAATAAGGCGACAAATGTTCCGTAAGAACGACTCAGCTCTATCCTGCTTCTATCTCTACTTGCTCTGGCTCTTCTTCCTCGATCACTAGAAAAAAAACCCATCACCCAAATCAATCAATCCACTAATTACCGGATCCTTTTTTGTCACCGGATCCATCATACAATCTTCTAACAAACAAACCAACCCAAATCCAATCACCAGTAGAAAAAAAAACAACAGAGCAAGAGAGTCATTCAAGCAAAGAGTAGGATGTTGGATCTCAACTTATCGGATCTCCCTGTGGAGAAACCGCGCAATACGGGTTCAAACCCGGACCCGTTAATGGAGAACTCGGGTACGTCGGATTCCTCCATCCTCAATGCTGAAGAGCATTCCAGCTCGGGTCCAAGCCCGAAACCCGCTAACCCGTTAACAAACCCGTTTCAGTTCGGCATACTAAACAACCCCAAAACACACCCACAATATCAACAAGAACGAGAAATGGAAGCTCCAATCATACTAACAAAAGAGCTCTTCCCTCTCACTGCTGCCTGCTCTTCTTCCTCTTCATCGAGCATAAATGCAAATAACACAAACCCTCATTTGGGGCAGTGGGGTATGATGGTCCCGCAGGATCTTAGAGTGTTCCAGCAGGTGCAGCAGATGCAGATGCAGGTGCAGATGCAGCAGCAACAGCAACAGCAACAGCAACAGCAACAGCAACAGCAGATTGCATCGCAGCAGAACGCGGCTGCACCGCCGGCGCAGCAGAATCCGGTGAAGAAGAGCAGAAGGGGACCGAGGTCCAGAAGCTCGCAGTATAGAGGCGTCACATTTTACAGAAGGACTGGCAGATGGGAATCTCATATTTGGTATTTTTTTGCTTTTGTTTAGTTGATTTTTGTTTGATTTTTTTTGGATTTTTTTTTGGGTTTTTTTGATGATTAATTTGATTTTTTTTGTGTTTTTGGTGTGCAGGGATTGTGGGAAGCAGGTTTATTTAGGTGAGAAATTCTCAAATGAAAAAAAATAAAATTATATGATATATATTTTTTTCTTTTTTCTTATTTTTAGCGAGGTGCAAATATTATTTATTGATTTTCTGTTTTTTTCTATTTTTTTTTTTTGGTAAGCAGGAGGGTTTGATACGGCTCATGCTGCAGCAAGGTTAGTAACCTTGATTTTTTCTTAAACATTATATATATTAAATTCCAAGTCATCTTAATTTAGACTTCAATTTATATTCTAATAGTTAATTAATTAAATACAGAGCGTATGATAGAGCGGCAATTAAATTCCGCGGGGTCGACGCGGACATTAATTTCACTCTGGTCGACTATGAAGAAGACATGAAACAAGTAAACTAAAATCACATTAATTATACAAAAAAATAAATATATAAGGTATAACCCACATTACAATTTAGTCCCTGTACTATTGACTTGTACTTTCTGATCCATGTATAAGAAAACGTGCATCAAAAGGACCAAATCGCTCAAGTTTACCAGTACTTGGACCAAATTGCTTCCCTATATCCAACTACTTTATATATTTTTTTATAATTTTTTTATATTTTTTGTTATGTTTTTTGAATAGATGAAGAATTTGTCGAAGGAAGAATTTGTGCACGTGTTGAGAAGGCAGAGCACGGGGTTCTCGAGAGGGAGCTCGAAATACCGCGGCGTCACTCTTCACAAGTGCGGGCGGTGGGAGGCCCGCATGGGCCAGTTCCTAGGCAAAAAGTACGTTTAAATTTCAAATTTTTAGAATTTTTGAAATTTTTGAAATTTTGGAGTTTTGACTTTGATGTATGTTGGAAAGTTGGCAAGTTTCTTGGTTGGAGTAGTAGGGTTATTTTGGGAAAAGAATTGGTAATGTTTGAAATTTGATGAAAGTGGTAAAAGAAATTTGAACATTTTGAATTTGTGTTGTTCCAAAGTTGCCAAATAAGAGTTATGTGTGGGGGGTTTGATTTTGATATTTTGAGAATGGGGTTTGATTTTGATATTTTGAGAATGGTACATTGAAATGTGATGCAAAAATAAAAAATGGTAAAAAAATGGCAAAATGGTATTTTACCGATTTGGGAAAAAAATAAAATGGTGCAGGTACATATATCTCGGATTATTCGACAGTGAAGTAGACGCCGCAAGGTTGGGCTTGGAATGCATTTTGGAAATTTTGAACATTTTACAGAAAAAGAAAAAAAAAATTATTTCTCAAATTTGAAATTTCGAAAAAAATTTGTTAAAATAGGGCTTACGACAAGGCGGCTTTGAAGTGTAATGGGCGAGAAGCCGTTACCAATTTCGAAGCGAGCACTTATGAAGGCGAATTAGTCGGCGAAAATTACAACGAAGGTAATTATTATCATTTATTTTTTCATTCTTTTGTAAATTAAATTAAATTAAAATGGGTTTAGTTGTTTTAATAAGATGGAGTTATTTGTTTTGTTTTGAAGGTCAAGAAGTTGATTTGAGCTTGAGTATATCGCAACCGACAAATTCGGGTCCTAAAATGGATCAAAAGGTATGCGTGATTAAATGAATTATTTTTAAAGTATTTGTGATATTTAATTTTAGAAGTTGAAATGCATATTATCAACATGATTTAATTTGACCAAGTTCTTTTTGTGTTTTAAATAGATATCACATCTGTTAACAACGAGCATTTAATTTATCATTATTGGAGAAAAAACATTGATTATTGCTTTGTTTAATGAAACAAAATCTTTTGGAAGATATTCTTGATTAATTTCTTTATCATTATTACATCGCTTATTAATTATTAATTATTATTTCATAATTATTTTTAATAGTTTGATGTCTCCTCTCCACAATCGGCTACTCACGCATGGAGCATTCAATCCCCTACATTCTTTTCAACTAATGAGGTAATAAACATTAAAAAAATCGTCATATTTATATTATATCCACACCAAAATTATTAGTCAACTAACTTAATTAAATCTTCCTCCAATATGTATCAACTAGGTATAACATATACACCAAAAAACAGCACTTTTGTCAATATGTACCAACTAGGTATAACATATACATTAAAAAACAGCACTTTTGTCCTGTTTTGCAACATACCAATCAATCAATTAATTAAGTTTTTAATGTGAAAAAGAAGGAAAGAGCAAAAGAGAAAGTGGGCGCACAAGGATATGGAAATTGGGCCTGGCCCACAAACGGAAATATGCCTTCATCTCCATCTCCATCTCCATCTCAATCTCAATCTCCAGTTCCTCCTCCACTGTTCTCTTCTGCAGCATCATCACGATTCTCTCCTGTTCAGTTCAACAGCAACCCTTCTGCCTCCTCTTCCTCCTCCACTTTCTTCCACTTCAAGGGCTAGTTTTGTTTTGGTTTTGTCCTTTTTTTGTTTTGTTGTGATGATTGTTATGTCATGGAAATATTTATGTTTAACTGATTGTTACTGAATGGTACTTTTTAACATTTATTTATTTCTAGATTTTGTTTTTTTCTTTTCTTTTGGTTTGTGTATAGACACCGACTTAATTTGACAAGTGAAATGTCTTCTATTAATTAATTTTTTTGTAATTTAATGTTATGTCAGTATTTTTGCAACCTAGTCTTATGTTTCTGGTGTTGTGAATGATTGGTTCTATAGTTGTTTTTCAATAGCCAAACTCTGATCTGATTAGCATATTATTTGCATTCACAAGTTAAAAAAATATAGTATTCCTAATCCTAGATGACTTGTAGGAATAAATTAATATATTATTGAAAATAATAAGAAGTACAATTTTTCATAAAGATAATATTAAGTACATTCATTTCACATATTTTTTATGAGTGGAATTAATTTTTTGAGACAGGAAACAAACATATATTCCTGTGCTGTACAACCTGTCACCACTTTCTTTAAACACCACTTTGTGTCAAATTAAGCATGATTTAACCCAATATTCAAACAAAAAAAAACCTTGATTTAACATATTATTCAATTAAATATAAACATGATTAAACCCATTTCTTAATCAAGTTGACCCCATTTTCTCGCTATAATCTATTTCTCTGTCCACTTTTTCCTATTTTGATTATTTTAAGGATATGTTGTCAAGGTTTCGCATGATACACATTATTCCTTGGGCAAATTATTTTTTATATTAATATTTTAATGCTGGTGCGTCACTGCTTACGTCATTTGAAGGCTCCAACTTGCCTTTATAATTTTCTCTCATGTTTGTTTTTTTATTACAAATTGCTGATGGAGATGCCCAACTTCCATCCTGATTAGGTCCTATGTTAATAAAATAACAGCTTATTTTAATGCATAAGTTTAAAATTTGAAAATACATTTCAATTTTTCATGTACGAGTGAATTAAAGTCAAATGAATGAATAATTGATACCTAGTTGGGGATTTGTAACAAAGTGCCTTGAATAGTTAATAGTAAGTTTAGATCATGAATCAAGATTGTTGAGAGCTGTAGCCTACTTATGTAGATAGCTGGAGCTAAATATTATTTCAATTCATCAAGTTGATCAAATCATAGTGATATCTCCAAACAGAGAAAAATGAGCTTTTAATAATGAAATTTATTATTTTATATTGCAATCTTCTTTTCAAAAATATTTTTTTTAATGTCAACATCACCATCTTTATGAAATCGCTTTTTTGTTGTTTCACTTATTTCGAATCATATCATTGCATTTTATTTTTTCTTTCATCTTGTTTTATTAGGCAAACAGTGGAACTTTAAAATTGAAAATTGGGCCCAATTTCCATTAAGAACAGACCAATCTAGCCCAATTATTTGTTATCCTATAAATGTTTTGACACCATAATATAACTATTTCAAACTTCCAATATCTGAAGGCTGAAAAAAACAAAAGCCTACCTTATAGAAAAGAGAATAATAATTTTATTTTACAGTTCAATTACAAACAGGTTTATTAATATTTCACACTCAATAAGTTGTGTGATAAAATAATTTCTACATTTCACATACAAGATGATTTCCAGCAACTATCAAACACCCGATGCTGCAAAAAAAAAAAAAAAAAAAATTTAATTAATTATACTTATAATTACTTAAATTTAGTGAAAAAAAATATTACCATTGAAATGGGCATTTTAGTTCTGACAGAATCGATCTTAGAGAGATCAATTTCCGCCACAGCAAATCCTGTGCTCAACCGATCTAAAATACCCCCAAAAAAATATCACAAAAATGTCAAAAAAACAAATAAGACAAAAAGAGGGGCCAAAACGCAAAATTACCAGAAAGTCGAGCTACAACAGTTCCCCAAGGATCGATAATTACAGAATCGCCATAACTCTCTCTTTTCTCGTTGTGCTTCCCTGCTTGAGCTGCCGCTATTACCTAATTAAATAAATAAGAAAAATAAATAAATAATTCATTTTACAGCATTTTACTTAATTTTATAAAATTGTACAGATTTAGAATTACGTAGCATTGCGTCTCAATTGCACGGGCGCGCAATAAAATCTCCCAATGCGCCTCTCCAGTTATCTTAGTAAAAGCTGAAGGGACCAATAATACCTTTTTTCCATAAAATTTAATTTCACTTAGAAATAATAATTGAAAAAACAATAAATTTTTTTTTTGAAGCTCAGAAAAAATAATAAAATTAAAATGAGATGATTTAGAAAAGAAAAGAAAACCTGAGCTTGGTGTTTGAATCTTAATATCTGATATAATTCTGGAAATCTCAAGTCATAACAAACAGTTAACCCGAGCCGTCCTATCGGACTTTCTTCTACAACCAATTGGTTTCCTGATTTAAAAAAATAAATAAATAAAAATAAAATAAGAGATTAATGATCAATTTTATGAAATTGAATAAGTAAATCAAATAAAATTCCAAAATATAATAAAAACCTGGAGCAGTTGTGTTGCTTTCCTTGTATACCATACTACCAGGTACATCAACATCAAACCTTCATAAAACATAATTATATTATTTTAATTTATACAACACATCATAATGATGATATTTTTTTCTTAAAAAATAACTTACAGATGAATTTTGCGATATGAATTTATAATTTTTCCCGAATTATCAACCAACACATGAGAATTAAACAAACGCAATTCGTCAGGCCCTTTCTCCTGAAATCCTCCAAGACTTAACCACATATTCGATTCCCTAACATTTAAAATCAAACGATTAACAATTAAATCAACAAATTTAATTCCAAAACCAAAGTTTTTCATTATTTCTTCTAATTATTACCTTGCGAGAGAGCAGTATCTCTGCATAATCGGTCCGTCTAACGGCTCCGCGATTTTCAGAGACTCTCCTTCTTTAGCGGCTACAAACGAAAAACTCTCCGGAAAAAACAGCATTTTCACCTCCTTTTCCGCCGCCTCCTACAAAAATAAAGATCATAATCACATCAGAAATGTTCAAACGTTCAAATTCTTCCAAACTAAATTCATTATTTCATCCAACGGAAGGTGAATTGAATGAATTAATTACTTTGACGAGGCGAGAGCAGGTGAGGTAATTCGCTTCCAGATCGTTCGTCGACGTCATCTGAACGACTCCGACCTTCGTCATCATCCCGGCAGCAGCGGCGACGGAGAAGAGGCGTCGGCGGCGGAGGAGACGGCGAGATCCGACGGCGGAGATTGCGCGAAGACTGTTGAGAGTGACGAGTGATAACACGGCCATGCGAATTGGAACTGGAGAAGAAGATTATTTAAGGATTACAATGTAGGGAATTGAGTTCCTGGATTTGATAAAATTCGGGAATTTAAGTCCTGTGTTTTAGTTCTGTATTCTGTTTTGTGTTTTATAAGAAACAGAAAAACAATCTTGAACTTCTGTACTCTCTGTGTCATGCAACGAGTCCGTTTGAGTATATTAATAACTCGTTACACGTAATAGTATACAGTTATGGTTAGAGATTATTTGTAGAAGGAGATAAGAGAGATGGCGTCAAAGATGAATCTGAGTGCTTATCATGGGATGGATGGATAAACAGGAGCACAGATCAGCAGGTTAAAACGGAACGGCCCAAAAAGTATTAATTTTATATGCTTTTTTTGCTTTTTATAGTTGCGCACTCGCGGCTTGCTATATTGGGCTCACTCTGTTTTAGATGCACTCGGTGTATGATGTCTTATAGACCGGTGATGATAAATATGAATATTGTGTACGTTTTTTTTGGGTAGTAGGCGAATCGCCTACTAGATTTTCATTAATTAAATAATAGCGAATACATTCAATATGGGAAAGTAAAAAACAGACGTCACTCTATTTCGGCTTAATACTCAAGTAATCAATTAATCTAAAGACCCTATTGGATTCACTAGCCAACTACTTAGAACTAACCGACCTAGCTAAACTTTATCCAGCTCTTGGCTTCCTGTAATCCGGCTTGGAATACTTGGTCGATGTTGCGCTCTTCTTCACGGAATATGCGTGCATTCCTTTCTTTCCAAACCGCCCAGCAGGTAGTCATCCACATCGAGCCGTAGTAACTTTTGCTTGTTTACTTGTCTTGTTTGCGAGTAGTTGTCCGATTGTTTGCATGTTACTATTGTGTGTGATTGCATGCCTTTTGAGGTATTCTGATGTTTTGTGCCATATTTGTTTGGCGAAATTGCATTGGGCGAAAAGATGTGTATGTATTTCCGTCTGGTTACCGTAACACATAACGCAATTATCAAGTTCAATTTGACCCCTACGTTTGAGACGGTCTCGTGTCAAGAGTTTTTCTTTAATTAGAAGACAACCAAAACGTTCGTACCCTTGTGGGCATTTTGCTTTCCAGAGCAGCTTTGGCCACTCCGGCTTGATCCCACGGTCATTGAAGAAGTCGTATGCTGACTTGACCGAGAACTCGCCATGTTTGTCGATTGTGTTTGTTGGACGCCAGAAGTGTAAATCTTCTGTATTTTCATGTAGTTGTATTGGTCTGATCATGTTGCTTAGTTGTTGTTCTTGTTGGAGCAGAATTGAATTTAAGGCTCTGTCTCAATTTATGTGTCTTTGCTGGTTGTCCAAAACTTCTTGTACCGTGCAATTCTTCCTGAGGGCTTTTTCGTAAAGATCTGGAAAAATATTTTTGAGCGTTGCCCCCTTAAGCCATTTATCTTTCCAAAATTTAGTATTTGTGCCATTGCCTAACTTTGTCTCTATAGATAGATTGTGTACGTTATAGATAGATTTATTTAAAATCAAGTTGATTTTTGTAGAATGCTGTTATAAGTTGGCAGATTTAAAAGTTCTGTTTTATTTTCTTATAGTATTTTATGTGAATTTGATTGGTTGGTATGATATTATGATAGTGATGCATTCATAGAGATTTTTTATTTTTTATAAGTTTTTTTCAACGCTAATTAATTTTTTTAGAATATGAGTTTATATATAATTTTTTGCAATACTTTATATTGCGTAAAATTTAATGTAGATTAAATTTGGATAAATTGTAAAGTTATATTTATTTCACCATTTTTTGTAATTAAATTTAATTATATTTCACATGATTAACTTTCAAAATTAGTATTATAATAAAAATGAAACATTCATATTTCAAAGATCCAAACGAACTCATGAATTTTTCAAATTTTATAAATATCTCCCACCTACATAATTGATAATTCCTCTCCATCCCAAATTCAAAATTCAAATTCAAATGAACTTTTTAACATTTTCCACCATTTTTAATGAGACATACACCAAGACCATTCAAATTCTCCCACCCCCACCAAATCCTCTATAAACTCCCCCCTCTCTCCCCCACCTTAAACCCCCCTTAATTAGCAAAAAAATTTCCCAAAAAACTCTCACCAACAAATCCGGAAGATGCTAAGCAAAGCCTAAACATGTAAATTAACAACCCAAACCACCAATTCCGATCCCCCCTTTCTTCCTTTTCTCAATAATAATGGCTTTCAACAAATCCAATGGCTTAATCCCCCGCGCCCTCACAGAAACCACCTGAATCAAAATCATACAAAAATCTCAAAATCTCATCATAAATCTTTGTAATTCTTGTAAAATTTTCTAAGTTTTTTCAACCAAGATTCGCACTTTTTGTGTAAAATGCCGGGGTCGAAGAGGGAGAAGGTGAAGAATCTAATATTCTCGTGCTTCAGGCGGCCGGTCGAGGAGAATGAACTAAAATCCTACACGGGCCGGGGCGGGAACAGGACCAACAACTGGCTGTGGCACAGGAACAGGGGCAAGCATGCGTACGGCGAGTTCTCCATGGCCGTGGCCACGGCCAACAAGCACAACGAGGATCGCAGCCAGCTCAAAACGGGCCCGATGACAAATAGACCGAATGGGCCTGTTGGTACCTTTGTTGGGGTTTATGACGGCCATGGCGGCTCTGAGGCTTCCCAATTCGTGCTCGACCATTTGTTCCACCATCTCAAACGTAAGCAAAAGTTGAATTCTTTTTTGAAATGCAGTTTACTATTCAATTTCTTTTCTTTATCTTTATCTTTTTTTTTGGAGAATATTTTTGAGAGGGATTTATTGTCCCCCTTCCAAATCTGAAACTTTTTTAATTAGTATATTATGTAAGAGTTATTTACATGATTTTCCTAATTGTTTACATTGCTTTTCTAATCTACCAATAAATTCTAATTAAACAAGAAAATAGCTCCTATAAAAAAACTCTTTAAAAAACGCAATGAAATTCCCCGTACTACTAATTGTGGCCCAACATTTACTATTCAATTTAGGATCTAAACCTCAAATTTTCCACAGGATTTGCTACGGATCAGGACGCCGTAACTCCACAAGCGATCCAAAAGGCTTACAGAGCCACAGAAGAAGGCTTCATCTCGCTCGTCAGACAAAAATGGCGCAAAGCCAAGCACGCCAAGCTGGCATCGACTGGCGCGTGCTGCCTGGTCGGAATTGTGACAAACGGCACGCTTTTCGTGGCGAACGCCGGCGATTCCAGGGCGGTTTTGGGGCGAGGAGAGAGAGGCAGCGCGGTTGTCGAGGCGGTCGACTTATCGACAGATCATAATGCCTCTGCACAGAGCATCCGGGAAGAGCTCAGGGCGAGGTTTCCTGATGATCCGCGCATTGTGGTGTGTATCAGAGATGTCTGGCGCGTCAAAGGAATTATCCAGGTTTTTAAAAGGCTCTATTTTTAAAATAAAGGAGAAAATTAATATTTTGTAATTTAGTGTCTTGCGATGTATATTATCGTTTAATACATAATTCAGAATAATGTTTTATTATGCAAATTATAATATTGTCTTCTCTCTGTTTTTGGCATTTTTTATGATTTGATTCTTATTCATTTTATTATTTATTATTTTTGATTGAACAAACAAAATATGAAGAATAGAAAAAAAGTGAGCAACATTTTATTAAAAAAAATTCTGAATATATCCAATGCTTATATTAACTCTACAGGTGTAAAAAAAATTCATTTCGACTTATAGAAATCAAAATAAAGTATCTAAAAATAGATACCCTTTTGAAAATAATCATAAAAGATAAAAGCTTTTGTAAAAAATTCTCCATTTTCCATCTAATTTTCTTTCCTCCATAACAATTTTTCACTTAATATTCATTTTTAACTTCACTTACAAATAATACAAAACAAACAATAAATACTTCTTAAAATTCAAAATACACAGACTTCTCAAAAATATTCACAAACGCCAAACTTTCACAAAACTTCTCCCATCTATAATTACAATAATTAATTTATTATACATCTATTACTTTCTCATAACAGGTGACGAGGTCGATAGGCGACGTGTACCTCAAATCCATGGAGTTCCAAAAACCCCCTCTCGACCAGAAGTACCGCATCTCAACCCCATTCGCCTCGCCGATCCTGCTCGCGGAGCCCGAGGTGCTCGAGCACAAACTTCACCCCAAGGACAAATTCGTCATTTTCGCCTCTGACGGATTGTGGGAGCATCTGACCGGCCAGCAGGCCGTTGAAATAGTCAACTCCTCTCCCCGCGCCGTAAGTGTTTGGGAAAGAAACGCTGTGTTCTTTGGGGGCTTGCGAAATAGGAGACGTATGTTAAGATGGAACTCTGTTACAATTTGCAAAAACAGAGGCTGCATTATGCTTAGATTGCAAAAAAGTCCCTCCGTTATTGCAAATATTGCAAACGAATTCCTCTGTTAGTTGAGTCATCTTGTTCACTCTAAGTCTGACACCGTTATTAGCTGCAATTTCTTAAAAGAATAGAGGATTTCTCTTGCAATTTTCAATAATGGAGGGACTTTTTTGCAATTTAAGCATAATGCAGCCTTTGTTGCTGCAAATTGTAAAAGGAATGCTCTTTTATGTATGAAACTGCAAAAAAGCCCCTCTGTTAAAAGCTAATACCGTTGTTAGTTCTTCTGCGAATCCCCTCTGCAATTTTTTAAAGAATAGAGGGTTTCTTGTGCAATTTCCAATACTGGAGTGGCTTTTTGCAATTTAAGCATAATGCAGGTTTGAGGATTTTGCAAAAAGCCCCTGTATAAGTTTTGTCAAATTTATTTTTGAATTGTGGGAGCATTTGACTGGCCAGCGGGCCCTTGTGTTGGGCATAAATTGCGAAAAAGTGAAAGAGTCCCTTTATTATTGGAAATTGTAAAAGAAAATACTTTTTAGGGAATTGGGAAAATGTCAGTCTATTGAGAGCTTACATCGTTATTAGGTTTTTTTCTGTGATTTCTTAAAGAATGGAGGGTTTCTTTTTCAATTTCCAATAATAGAGGGGCTTTTTTCAATTTAAGCATAATGCAGGGTCTCTCTTTGCAAATTTTCTTACTCTGTTGTTTGAAAATGAGTTTTTTTTAAACACAAAACATTAGTTATCTTTTTTTTTTGAAAAGAGAAGTTAATATTAGGTAGGGGGGTTATTTGAGTATTTTAGAAGTCAGGTTTTTGAATATTTCAAAAGAAGGGTTTCTTTGTAAATACCAAAAATTATAGGGGGTTTCAATAAATTCCCCAATAATAAATAATAAATATAATACAATACAATACAATACTTAATTTTTAATTTTTTTAATTTTTAGGGTGCGGCAAGAACGCTGATAAAAGAAGCGATAGAAATCGCAGCTCAGAAGAAATTCATGCGGTACAGAGACGTCAGGAATGTCCCCAAGGGCGGCAAGCGTCATTTTCATGATGACATCAGCGTCGTCGTCGTGTTCTTCGATGATGTTGCCGTGACGTCATCATCATCGTCTTCTAAAGGTACTGACAAGAAGGGCCCACCGAGTCACAGCAGCAAAGGCAGCAGCTTCTCGTCCAGAACTCACTCAAGGACCCATTCTCTCCCTTAAGTTAAAAATGAAATAATAATAATTAACTTAATGATAGTTGCGATTATTGTTATTGGTGTTATTGGTATGGAGGTTGAGATGGTGTTTATTTAAATTCGTTTATGTAAAAAGAGTGTTTGTTTGGCGTGAGGGTTTGATTAGTCCGGCAGTAAGTTCCGATTGATTCTTCTTCTTCTTTGGAGAGAAAATTTTATCGTTGGAAAGTGATGAGCTGGATTAGTTGAGCAGTTTGGATTAATTGTTTGTAAATGATGGAATTGAAGTGAAATGTGTTATTGATGTTTGGCTATTGTGTTTGTTTTTTCGTTCTTTCTTTCGTGCTTCTTTTAAATGAGTTTCTATGAGATATTTAATGGTCTGAAAAAGAAATTTGAAGTATGTTGATTGAAATTGGAAATGATATTTTCGGGAAATGGTAAGCCCAATTAAGAGTAGCTGTACATGGGTGAAATACTGATGTGATGAATGAATAGTTGCAAATGAAATGAACGAATATCGTGGGAAATTTACAAATTACTCTCTATCTTTTCTGAATATTATAAATAATCTCCTACTTTTCAAATATTACAAAAAAACCTCTGTCAGAAATATTTTCTTTACAAATAATCCCCTACATTCACTTTTCCATCCATTTAACCGTTAAATTTTTTAAATGACCAAAATACTCTCAGCAATATTAAAGGGAACCTGATAGAATACGACGGTATTATAGCACAAATGTTTATGATGGATCTAATAACAATATATATAATTTATTTTCTAATAACAATATATGCATAACAATATATATATTTTATTTTCTAATAACAATATATACATTAAAAATAAAAACAGTATATAAAAATGAGAAAACAATATATAAAATGAGAAAACAGTATATAAATTACAATATTATTTTTGCTTAATCGTTCATGAGAAAGATGAAACTATATCACAATAGAGAACTATTGATGATATGAAATAAAATCATACTGAAAACATCACTCATGAAATCTTAAGGAGAATTTACAATATTTTATCTTTTCTTGGAGTCCATTATTCCTCATATATAGCAGAACCCTCGAGATCTTATAATTGAATTGATTTTCTCCAATGTTTTATTACAAATAAATATTATGTACTGAATTATTTTGATGCATTTATTCAATTCAATCTAGAAAAATCCTGTTTTATAAAACAGAGTAATGTGTTTTTTTTGCGTTTCATGTAGTTGGAAATTTTATTCAATTCAATCTAGAAAAATCCTGTTTTATAAAACAGAGTAATGTGTTTTTTTGCGTTTCATGTAGTTGGAAATAAAAAAGGTGTGTTGCCTTTTAGTAAGTAATTTTATGCATCCCAAAATTAATCTCCCACAAGTTTTAGGAAGATAGAGAAGAGAAGGTGTTGTTGATACATATAGCCTGATATTTGATCTCAAATTATATATTATATATATATATTATAATTTTAGAAGGCTTTTTCTACAGTACTATTGTGCTACATAAGCTTTTTAATTCTCAACCCCTTAGATCTTAATCCAATGACTCATATAACTCATCAATTGCGTGGTTTTTAATGGGCCAATATGAACCTACAACAATTCTTCCCCTTTTTTCTATATCTTTATGAAGTTTATAATATCTATTTTGACTCTTTAAGTTATGTAAAAAATAATTTTTGCTAAAAATTATAGTGCTCAATTTTGGACATGGCAGTTCAAATGGAAATATATTGCACAATATAGCAATAGTCGGCAAAAAAAAAAAAAAAAAAAGAGAAAAGTCCAAAAAAGAAAAAATCACAATTCACAACTTTTTGCTGATATTTATTGTATTTTTATTATGATTTTTTTTTCATTTTTTACAAATATCAACACTCATATAATAGATCAATCTATAATTTGCAATTATCAAAATGTTTCAAACATATATATATATATATAATTATTTATATATGCATGAATTAGTTGCTTTTTTAGAGCTAAGAGTACATTTTCACAAATGTTAAAGTGTTTTAAGCTTAAGAGCAGTGTTAAATGCCTAAATTTGATATAAAGTTACACAGAAAAATAATAGCTCTCATCAGAAGTGGTAATTGCATTTGAGTTTCTTTTTTGTTGGTTATGTAGCAGTTGTTATTAGATCCGGTCATGCTTATTCACTAATATGTTACATCAACTATTTGATATATTGAAAGTGAATTTAACACAAAAAATAAAAACACCAAAAACAATTTACTACAAGTGAGACTTAACAAAATATATATATAACTCTCGCACAAAGCATAGGTTATCTGCTTGGATATTATATTATAATTTTAAATGAGCTTACTATAGTACTCTGTCCTTACTCCATGTCAGTATTTTTTTAATGATCCTTGGATTGAAAATCAACTATTCTCATCCAACCACATATACATTATGTTGGAATTTTATTGCCTTTGTATATAGTGAATCATTGAAAAAAAAATATCAGTTCATTTGTAGCTAAATACACATCTTAATATATCACAAAATCCATTTGACATCCGTTAAATTCATTTATCTCTATAAAATTTAGAAAGTTTCATCATTATATGGTGCACGTATTTTTAATTTATGGCGTACACATGTTATAGTTTTCAATAACCAAGCAAGATATTTGTCTAAAAAAACATGCAACGATTTTCAATAATATGCATAAAAGTGAACCAGTTATTCTAGAAATCCTTTTGTAATGTTAATAAGAACATATACATTTCCATGAGCTATACAAAAATCACATACTCTTATATATATAAATAAGACGGTCTTTGTTTTATATAGTGTTAAATTTAAAAAGAAAAGAGTGAAGAACTACCACTATATAATATTTGCCATTTTTCATTTGCACTTCCCCATGAAATAATAGTATTTGTTCAAAAAAAAAAAAAAAATACATGGAATACTTTCTTAAACGTCATTCAATATGTATATATTGTCCATACATACAAAGTATTTCATTTTAATTTAAAGCCCCAAATTTATTGGACTCCAAAAAAAAGATCACTATAAAAAAATTTCCATTTTTTTTCTATTTAATCAAAAACAAAAGCTAACATAGTTCAAGAGGAGAGTATTTCATTTTTATAGGAAATGAGACTTATTATATTATATACTATAATTCTTCATTTATACATGTATCCATATTATTTTTTTGGATACAAATACGAGATATCATCTGGATACTGACTCAGTTCAGATGCTATGCGGATACTAATACGGTTCAGATATTATTGAATACGAAAATACATATTTATTATATATATTTTGATGAATTTCGATGATACATGATGACAATGATATAATATTCCGATTCTTGTGAAAATTAATCTACATCATATTCAAAACATATATATTCCATCCGTGCGGACTTTGCTTGTACAAGTTGTTTAGTCATCCCCCCTCTCTCTCTTTATATATATATTAAGAAAAAAAAATATTTTGATTTTTTAATATCATATTGAATAATCTTCACGGCATCAATGCAGATAGTTCTTCAAAAAACGGTCCATGACACTCAGGTGTTGACCAGCATCATTCAGGGGAGTCTCCCAATCCATTGATGAAATGCAAACTAATCAAAAGGCTTTAGTTCACCGCCTAGATGAACTTTCGTTGACTATGCGGCAAAAGGCTTCAGGTGCCGAACAATGTAACAATGGCGATATTCAGAATTGCCGTGCTTTTTTAGGTATCACGAGTCTCTCTATGTGCACCGATGAGTTGAAAATTAGTCAAAAGATCTTAACACGCCGTCTGGATGATTATTTGTTGATTATGTCGAAAAGTATTTCGAGGCGAAATGACAGCACAGATTGCCCAAGTGGTTCTGCCGTTGGGGCCGATACTCTGCAACTAATGAGTTTGAGATGTACCTGTCACAATGAGTATTTTCATTAAAGAGTTGCTTTATAGATGCGTAATGCTGGAAATGTTTTACTGTAGATCTGATTGTTGTTTGTAACTCATTAAATTGTGGGTAATCTAATACTTTTAGTAATCTAAACCATACTTCGAGTCTATTTCGAAACTGTAAATAAGAAAGAGTCTTCTTCCTAATTTGCATTTTCTATACTTGCCTTGCTGCATGATTCCTAATTTTTTTGAATTGTATCTATCGTTGTAAATATATATCAAATATTAGTGTGTAAATATTATAGTGAGGACATTGTTGGTTACAATTTGGGACCAAATAACATCACTAAAAAGGAATAATTTTCATGTGTACCCTGCAAAAGCTAAAAATATCATGCATAACCGTGCAAGATGTAAAATTATCATGAAGATTCATACCCCTCAATTTCATTCATACGCATTATTTTTCAACTCTTTTGAATCTTTTTATTGAGGTACATCATCAATTTTCTTTCGACCGTTCTGTCGAAAACTTTTTCAAATCTTAACATTTTATTTTCACAATATAAAATCAATGAATAAATCTACTGCACATTTTCTCCCGTTTTAATGCAAGTGTACCTTAGATTGAGAGTCACCGGAGGTGCTTCCTTTAGCAACCAAGTGCAATAACATCAAGCCATGATGCAGTATGTGTTTTGGATTGTTTTTCTTCCAATAATTATAAGTACCACTATAGCTTTGAGCAGGTTTCCGCACATGATTCCAACCTGCAAATTTTACTTATACTAATATCATATGGCATGATGTTGTGATGGAAAGTGTCATAATCCATGGCAACTTACGTAAAATATGGAAAATTATCCCATGCCCCTCACTTTCCCCACATACTCTCCTTACACGTCACTCATATGTCACAGGACCCACATTCTGATATTTTTTTTCAGACAAAAATACGTCCGTAGGCTTGTATTACAACCATAAAGTTTAACAATGTTTATATTTCATCATCTCAACTCACATCAACAACATAATACAAATAACATGATTCATTAATAAGCAACCAAAGTGCGAAAAGTAGTATCACAATACCTCTTTTGCGGTTACATGAGATACTACAATGTATCTCCACAATGTGATGATTGGGGAAAAATTGGCAATTAACAAGTTGATAAGGGCTAATAACCGCAAAAGATGCAATTGAAGATGGAAAATAGGCACGAAAGAGTTTTAGTCCATGGAAGTTGTTATTTGCTATGTATGATTAACGAAACCACTTGAAGGACTGGATCGGGTAGAAATCAAATGTGAAAAACCATCCCATACCATAGACTGATGTATAAGAACCTTATGACGGGCAATTGAGGAAGGCCTCAAAAAAATGTTAAGGCCACTTTTGATTGATATAACATATACTAAAGAAAAATGGAACTTCCAAAAATAAATCAAAATTAAGTAATAAGGCTAGACAAACAAATTAATTTGACAAATCACAAATAAATGGCTGAATATGAAAATTAAGGATGATTTTTTTAATATATATTTAGAAAAAGAAGAGAAAGAATCATCCGTTAATTTTCTTATTCAACTATTTTTATGTACTTTGTCAAATTGATTTATTTGTCTAGTTTTATTATATTATGAGATTTTACAGGAGCTAGCGTCATATATAACAAAACATAATGGATTGTGGCAGCTAGCATCAGAAGAAAATATATCACCTAAATAATTATCATAATTATATTGATTTCCTCCAATGTTTTATAAATAAATTTAAAGCTGCCAGTGAATTATTATGGTGATGAGATAATGGTTACTTTAATGTATTTGTTCAATCTAGAGAAGATTATCTCTTTTCTAACACATCTAATGTGTTTTTCCGAGACTAATCATTCCATTTGTGTCGCATGTAGTAGTTAGTTAAGAAAAATAAATGCTGTGTCTTTCTTGTAAGGCATGCCTTGCACACCCCAAATCATTCGATTTGTTTCATCAAGTTAGGTCTAACATGTTCTTCAGTTTTATTCGGACTTCCATATTTTTCTTTATATTTTCTGAAAGAGTGATGATAATTACAGACAAAAATATTGTTATTTCCAGACCTATCTTTCTTACAGACAATAATAACAACAACAACAATATAATAATAATAATAATAATAATAATAATAATAATAATAATAATAATAATAATAATAATAATAATAATAATAATAATAATAATAATAATAATAATAATAATAATATGTTTAGAAATGGAATTTAGATCTGGGCCGTTTAGATCCTAGAAAATCTATTTGTAATTATTACTTCCTTCATATATGGTAATAATCAAATGATAATAGCTAATTACCCAAAAAAATTAATTAATTATAATTTACCATTTAAAATCAGTAATAAAATCGTCTAAAAACAAGATGAGCCTGTAGATAACGATATTGTTGGTTGTAATTATCACCACCCTTCTGAGATTGTTCCTTCAAAAAAATTTTGATTTTCTGTGATACTGTTTGAAATGCGCATATGAAAATGCTTTCATTTCAGAAAAAAAATTGCATCAAAGAATCAACGATGATCTTGCTCTAAATATAGTAAAATGATATCAACAAACCAACCATTGTCAGTTAGGAAGCAAATTCTAAAGACTTACTTCCATGATACATTCGTACCCAAATTTAGCAACTGGAAGTTCAATAGTTGAAAAAATAAGTTATAAAATGTTTGGAATTTTTGAGTCTCTAACCATCAGCTTAAAATATATAAATCAAGACGATTTAAAAAGTCCTATCGAGTTTTTTTTTTTTGAAGGAGCCCATCGAGAATTTTGAATATCAATCATGATGGCACAACCACTGGTATGAAAACTTTGATCAATTGATTACTTATTTTGACAACCAAAAAAATTAATTTGCTAGTTATTTAATGCGTAATTTAAGAAAATTTATATTGTTCATATTTTTCTCTTAAAATAGTATTGTCTTAAAATAGTATTTATATTATTCAATGCGTATTTCTCTCTTAAAATAGTATTGAAAACTTTGTTCGTATTTAAGAAAATAGTATTGTTCGTATTTTGCTAGTTATTCGATGCACTCTTAACAATTTTGGTTGAATAGGTGGTGTGTGCAAAATCTTGATTTTTGTACAAATTAGCCCTTGTTCCTTGTTCGTCAGATTTGGGAGAAACAGTCCATTTGTTAGATTTTGCCGCGATGGTGCGTGAAATAACGCAGGTTTCGGTACATAATAAATCGGACCAAGTAGAAGCTTCCAAACTTAAACAGTTTCTAATAAGAACTCCTGAAAATCAAAATTATATCAACACACGTAAAAAAACATAATATATTTATTATTAATGATATGAAACAAAAAACATACATGGAAGGTCATCCTAAACTTGTCAGGAGATATTACGGCCTTTGCGCCTTTGTTTGTCATTAATGATCTCCTTCAACTCACATATGTAGCAGAAGCCTTTGGCTACAAGATTAAAATTTCACATAAATTAAAAAAAAAAAGAATAAAATGAAGTATGTCT
The DNA here is from genome assembly GCA_024447665.1 of Juncus inflexus. NCBI lineage: Eukaryota > Viridiplantae > Streptophyta > Magnoliopsida > Poales > Juncaceae > Juncus > Juncus inflexus. The sequence continues at coordinate 2,425,672 of JAJHPC010000014.1, read as the reverse complement.
CTCTAAGAATTGCACACATATGGGCCTTAAACTGTACAGGAAAAAGATCTGATTTTGTGCATCCTTGAATAAGAACCACGAAGCCTCATGTCTAATAGCTGATATGTAATGGTCATTATTGTCAGCTCCATTATGCTCCACAATGGCATATAAATTATATTTACTGCATTGCTATTATAAAAAAAAATACAAACAAATTATTATAAAATACGGACGCTGAAATTATATTGAAAGGAGTTTTTTTTTTGTTTAGAAAGAATTTTAGAAAATTAACATGGAATAGAAAGATAAAAGATGTATAATGAGCTAAATAGAATTACTGACACAATTTTTCTTTATGTGTTCAATATTAAACACACATAATTTAAGGATTAGATCTAGGGTTCAGTATTTGCATTGGAAATATTATACCACACAGGTCCAGGCCTAGTTCAATCAAAAGAAATCGATAACTAAACTTTTTAAAGAAAATATATTACCTAATAATTATCATAAATGAATTGATTTCCCCCAATATCATATTGTAACTAATATTAAAATGGATTATTATGATGATATTTTTACTTGATACAATGGTTTAATTTAGAAAATTTTCAGCTTTTATAGAGAAAATCATGCGATCCAAGTGATCAATCATTAGGGAGGGTACTCCATTTACTGTTATGAACTGAATATTTATTGTTATGAACTGAAAAAGGTGTGATTCAAACTTCTAATAGGTTGATTACTACAACTTTCTGTATCACAAACTATTCATTTTTTTATTTTATTTGATAATTGAAAATTTATTTAGTTTTATACAAAGGCATCTCCTCCTCACAACATAAATAAAATAACCATGAGAAACCAATCGGAACCCATAACCATATCTTTGCTCAATGCAATTTTGCCAAGTGTATTTGGAAACAAACATCCAACATGCAACATGACAATGCGCATACTATAAGCCATCACCTAATTACGCAAACGGGGAAGCAAGCTAAGACAACGGCAGGTTCAATATGGATGGCCGGATGTTGGGCCATCTGGAAGGAACGAAATGCGCGCATCTTCAGAGAAAAATCCAAGAATGCCGCTCTGATATTTGAAGAAGCTCTTGAGGAAGCAAAAAGGTGGGTAGAGTTTAGTTAGGAAGTGAAAGTAGTTTGCTAGAGAATTTTTAAGTTCTTTAGGCTAGATGGCTACTTCAAGAGGACTGTGTATTGTTTTTGGAATTTATCGCAGTTTGTAAACTTTGTTTTTAATCAATGAAATGCTAGTAGGCAATTTGTCTACTATGAAAAAAAAACATAAATAAAATAAACACTCTAAACTCTTGTGATTCTTTGTGCATTTTAAATATTGAGCACCACACATTTGAATGGATTAAAGAGATGTTCTTATATAATTATCCTCATCAATTGTTACTAAGAACGGTCTGGCACTGCAATGTGGTTCTTAAAAAAAGAAATGATGCATTACAATATTTTTGAAAAAAAAAATTGCTATATATGTGTGATTATGTAAATATATATTCTTTTAAATGAGTCATTTATAATACATAAGCGTCTTTATATAGAAACATAAACTGGAAACATATCAATATAAAGTTCAAAACAAAATGTCTAAAGGAATTTTATATATAAAAGTTTTAAAAGCACATGTTTAAAGGAATTTTATATCTCGATATGTCTGTGAATACAAAAATCTTGATCAGTGAACACAGACTTTTTAGATACAATGTTTAGCAATCATAATTCCTAACAACAGACTTTTTTGATACATATTTAGTACATTAAGAACACAGTAAACCCATTATTAATTTATTGTTCTGTAGCTCACTTGATTAATCCAAAAAAGGGTTGAAGTAGCTGTTGAATTTGTTTACTGGAACTCTACTAGTTCATATAAAATTGTCTTTTTAGCTGGTTTATATGAAATTTTAACAGTAAATAAAAAAATAGACACAGAGTTCATTCAATAGTTATTTCCTAAGAGACCAAATAAAAAGCAAATAAAATATAAACATAAATAGTTCCTACAAATTGAGACATTTCCTCCATGCAACATGTGTCCTCTTTGGGATCTTATGTGGCAAGTCGGATGCACAGTATATGAAACGAGTCATTTTTAAATAAATATACTATCCAATTCACAATTTGTATAGTATGAAAAATATTCCTTTCATCCTCCATGCAACGTGTGTCCTTTTTTGAGATCTTATGTGGCATGTCGGATACACATGTATATAAAACGAATCATTTTGAAATAAATATACAACCCAAATCACAATTTATACTATAAGTATAAAAAATATTCATTTCACCTCCATGTGAAACGTGTCCTATTTTGGGATCTTATGTGGCAAGTCGGATACACATGGATATGGCACGAGTCATTTTCAAATAAAAAAAATATTCCTTTCACCCTCCATGCCGGATACACATGTATATGAAACGAGTCATTTTTAAACAAATATACAAGCCAATTCACAATTTATCACGATCTTATGTGGAAAGTCTGATATACATGTATATGAAATGAGTCATTTTCAAATGAATATACAACCCAATTAACAATTTATGCTATAATTTTTTATACTATAGCTATAAAAAATATTCCTCTCACATATACTTGACACGTGGCAGCAATAGGCTAGCATTAATAACATAAGTTTGAAGCAACATTTCAGCCCATTCCAATAGTTCAAACCATATCATATTTGTTTTACAAGCCCAAGAACTATTGTTGTGGGATTAAATGATAACATAGTATAAATCGGGACAAAAACACACATGAGTATATATCTTAAGAGAACCTTACGTAGATCTTTTATGGTGTCATGAGTTAAATAATATAAATTTCAAGTCACTTTATAATTATTATTCTTCTAAAGTTCGATAAATGGCTTCCTATGTACAAAAGATAAAAAATATTTTTTTCAAGTATTTAAATTTGCGAATTTCACCATATGAAGTAATTATATTTAATGTATTCAAAAGCACTTATAGCATATATTCTAATTAAAATATTTATAGAGAATAATTTATTTTAGAATATAACATATAATAATAATTAGTATATACTTTTTAAAACAAAGTTATACATAATAAAGACAAAAAAAATTCTGGGATTAAAGTTGGGCTACACCGAAAATGCTTATAATATCAACATTCATGATTCAACTATCAACACTAGCCCTTTTATCATTCTATATATCCCTAAAAAACAAAGTTATCCCTAAAAGAGCAAAATTAAATCTCAAACTAGAACATATAATCATGCCAGTGAAAGCAACTTCATTATTTCATAATGCTAATAGAATAAAAATATCACGTTATTTTCTATCTTTTGTAAATGAGCAATTTCATGTATATAGCCTTTCAAAAATATTGAAAAACTGGATATAATCATATACCTCCATAAAATTAGGAAATTTATATAAATTCCTATAATCCAACAAAATATGAAATTAAATAACTTAATGTAAAATGAAACCTCAGCTTATATTCATCTCGAGGAATTTCATTTATTCTCTTACAGAATATAAGAATTTCAAGTGTACCTTTGAAAATTAAAAGTTACGTATTTTTATTCTGAAGCGGAGCGAGAGCTCCACCTTGTGTTATTAATTTTTATAGGCAAAGCTTGAGATGGGTCATCCGTCATCCCACACTCAAGTAAATTTTCATTTAAATGTTCATGTCACACAATGAATTTAAAATAAAACAGACAGAGAAAATGGTGAGCCACCACTCGCTCATAAATCAGCTATAAAAAAATGCCACATTACCATCATGTTAAATAATTACTCTATCTCTAATCTCCCAACATGTCAATTCCCATCTCTTGCACTGATGTTCTATCTCCTCTGAAGAATCTATTATATCTCTTTCAATATTTCAAATAGTAGGAAAATTGCATTTCCTCCACTTGGCATAGTAGTACCCTTGTAGGAATATTATGATCAAAAGAGCTTATGTGGTCTTTCATCCCCTCATTTATCTAGATTTGCCATGTTGTTTCTGTGAACCGACAGCCAAAGAGTAGGCGGTTTTGATCTTCTTCACTTGCCTTGTAAAGAGTACACATAGAGGTCATCTGTCAACCTCTGTGGATGAGGATTTTGTGAGTTGGAAACATTTTCCTGGCGATTTTACAGGTAAATATTTCAGCTTAGGCGGCATTTTCATTTTCCGCATTTTCTTCCAAGAGACATGTGTCTTTCCTGCATTTGCAAGCCTGGATATTGCTAATTTGACCGTAAAACCTTTATTTTGACATTCTGGTTTCCAATTGAAGTGGTCCTTTATCTTGACATAAAACCAGAACAACAAGAGAAGGAGAGGAGGGGGGACCGAAGGAGGAGCAGGAAAGAATGCGGAACGTGGAACGCGTGGACCAAACGACGCGCATGATGGATACATGAGATATACACGGCTCGTACAATAACCTTCTCCCCATTAGATTACTATTATAATTTATAGATTTAAGATAAATTGTTTTGTATAAATTCCTCATCCTCACTATATATTGATCAATATATTTATGCGATAGATACTCAAGCTCTCCGTAATTTTTCAAAAAAAAAATATATTTCTTTTAAGAGTCACTGATATTATGTAATTAATTATTATGTGATGAGAAGATTTTCAAAAAAAAAAAAAAAAAAAAAAAAAAAAAAAATATATATATATATATATATATATATATATATATATATATATATATATATATAATAATAATAATAATAATAATAATAATAATTGTCATTGATATTATCTAATGAATTATTATAATAATGTTTGCTACTTAATATATTGCTTGATATAGTAAATCTTCTCATTTATAATAGAAAATTCATGTGCTTATTGTGATCAATCATTAAAAATGTGCCTCAACTATTCGGTTATGAAATGCAAATGCTAATGTTCTAGGTAGGTCATGCGAAATGAAAATCATGAATCCAATTATATTATATGAATTCAATCCTCTCTTACAAACTAAGATGCTTTGTAACAAAATCATGACTGTACATATTAGACAATTCATCTAAATATTGCTTTTGATAACATTAAATAGTGTGAATGTCAAAATCCAGAATGACAATTGAGTTGGATATAATAATCAAGACAACTAATGAATGACCAAAATATTTGATCAAAAGTAGTGATTTATTGTATTTAGCAAGGCCCAAATGAAAAACTTCTAAATTAGAAAATGAAAATGAAATGCAAAAGAGAGAATTTATTACCTTAATAGACGAAACATAAGAACACAGTAAGCTCATAAATAAAGGATTCATGTGCCAGTTGAATTAGTTTAAAATTAGAACTCTTTTTTTTTTTTTTTTTTTGGTGATGAAAAGGTTTATAGTTGGAAAAATACCAGTCATATGAAATTGTCTGTTTTTTAGACACTTTATATGAAATCTTCAAAAATTCATGAAATAATCATTTCATAGAAAACTTAATTAAGAGAACCAAAAAGAGGGGAAAAACAAACAAAATGTTCTGTGAATAATATTCACAATAACCGACTTGAATTCATAATCCAAGCAATGATATCACAATAATTGAGAACCTTGTCCAACTAAGAACATAAATTGACTTTAAAAAATATGAACATAAATTATTCCTACAAAAATTGAAAAACCAATTCAGTTATGTTTCATGTAGATCAAAAGGTACGCACATTTTGTTAGTGCTTCCTTTGATGTAATTCTTATGACCTGTCAAAAGAAATTAAAAATCTGGTTAGTATAGTTTCATGTCAGTACAATTGTGTCAAGAGGACCAATGATTTTGAGACAATAAATGTTAGATTAATGCGTAAAAAATATTTACCTCAGAGTCATTGCACATGAACCAAGAGGAATCCTGGCGAATAATGGACACATAATGTCCAGATTCGCCAGAACCCCCCTGATGCTCCACCACTGAAGTGAGCTCATACTTTGTTTGTTGCTGTTATGGAAAAAAACAGAGAAGTCGTTACAAACAATTCATGTTTTTTTGACAAAAAATTGTGATACTAAAAATTACGTCCAAAAAAGAGACTTCCTAATATGATACAATAACCGGTTTATGATATAACCAGGATCAAAGTTTTCTCAGGGTACAAGAACTGGTGCACGAACAACAAACAAACAAAGTAACAACAAACACGTATAAAAACCTAAAACCAACAACAAACAAACCAACCAACCAAACAAACAAACGATAAATAAAAGTCACCTCGGCTATGGAGCAGCTCATGTAGGTTGCAAGGTCGAGTTGGGCGGGGTACTCGACCTGGTGGCCGACCTTGCGTGTGGCCCGACCTCGCGTGTCGTATTGGTACCTCTTGAGATGCACGACCAGCACGTCCGGCAGCCAGGCCAACAGCTCCGTCTTCTCAACCCTGGCGGAGCAGCTGCACCCCTCGAATCGGTAGTCCTCGGCTGTGCTGGCCGACGTGTACGCCTTCAGGGCGTCGGAGAGAGTGGTCGCTGTGGACACGTCTAAGCTGAGGTGATTAAATGGGAAGAACGATTCCGAGTCTCTAGACGTGTCGCACCGACAGCAGCGGAACTGAATTGTTGAGATAGAAAGTTTTTTTGTTAGAAAGAATAATATGGAATGCGAATTTGGAACATGATTCATGGATCTAGGATTTAGGGTACATTTTATTTTAATAATTTACCAAATTTGTACTGAATCCGCAGAAAGCTTCAGACGGGCCGCCTAGCTTATCTAGAAATCTGTGCAAATATTCTTGTGCGTCGGCTTGCTGGCCCGGCAAGAATCCAGACATCAGACCTGGAAATCAAAATTATATCAACACACGTAAAAAGACATAATATATTTATTATTAATGATATGAAAAAAAATCATACTTGAAAGGTCATCCCTAAAATTGACAGGGGATATTACTGCCTTTTTGCCTCTGTGTATGTCATTAATTATCTCCTTCAGCTCACATACGTAGCAGAACCCTTTGGCTACAAGATTAATATAAATTAAAAAAAAAAGAATAAAATGAAGTATGTCTCTCTAAGAATTGCACACATATGGGCCTTACACAAACTGTACAGGAAAAAGATCTGATTTTGTGCTTTTTTTTTTTTACTCTTTATATTTTTTGCATTTTTTTTCTTTGACAACTTTCCATACAGGCCCTTGTATCATTACAAATTTTGTACTAAGTTCCAAAATAAATAAAATCCTAATTCATATACTTACATGAGCAGGGCTTGGCATGATCAATCATCTCTAGTTTTTCTATAAGTGGCTCGCAGTGGCTCAGGCATTGAAGGATAGAATTCATGAAGCAGGTATTGCCGAGATTTTTCATGCCTTTTAACTGCCGTAAACACAAAACAAAAGGAAAACGCATAATTTAACATAATCTTTTCATTACGAGTTAAATGAGTTTCTTTTTTATGTTCTTTTTTATGTTGTTGAATTATAAATAAAGGAGGTTACGCCTTTTGTAGCTAAGCCCAAAGAGATTATGTTATATTAAAAACAATTAAAAATACAAAACCCTTACCCCTGCATACGATTTCTCTTGATGATTTGGCGCTTCGTGAGATAATCCATTTCCCTTTAAAATATTCTGAAAAAATGAAAAAGAACAGAAAAAACGTGTTTCATTTAATCTCTAACTGAAGTAATCCTGACAAAAAATTAGGGTTTAGAAAAGTTATTTCAAAATAAATTTCACCTTTTCAGCCCGGTAAGGTGTAGCGAGATGACAGCTCAGAGCGGGTCCCACCTGTTTGAAGCCCCCCATTACTTTTGGTGCCTGAAAGATTGATCTCAATTAGAATTTATTCAGTTGTGGTATTTAATTAATACAACTTTTATTTTATTTCAACAATCATTTCAACCTGCTCAAAACTGACGGCCGCTGTGTTAGCCTTGCTTTTCTTCTTCTTGTCCTTCTTCTTCTCCCTTTTCTTCTTGATAAGAATTTTCGCCTCTTCATTAGGCTTCTTGCTCTGAATCTGAGCAGCCATTGCAGATTCTGCTGTTATTTCATGAACGGCCGACAAACTGGAGATCTCCATTTTGGCCTCGCTGAGCTGGCAGAGCTGTGTATGCTCTTGGCCCAACCATTCCATCCCCTGAAATTTATAACAGAAATAATAAGGAATTGACACTTTAATATGAAATTAGAGTAAAACCCTATATAGAAATAAAAGTGCTGGTTAATTAGCTTACCTTGTTATTCTTCTTCTTCTTTTTCTTCTTCTCAGCAGCTATGCCCAATTCTGAAAAACAGAAGCAGAAATTATTATTAATATTAAATATGAATACTAAAACAAACAGAAAGAGGGAAAATTTGATATAAAATTTACCTTGTTTTTCTGATACTTTTTCTGTTTCCACAGATGGGTCATCTCTCTCCTTTTCCATACATTTCCTGCAATTAAAAAAATATCAGAATTAATTAGTATCATGGTACCGTACCAATACCGAACAGTTCAGACAAGTTTTCAAACAAAAATACTTACTTGTTTTCTTTAGGGACCTGGATCGCCAAACTGGAGATCTCCAGATTGGTGTCCGTAGGTTGGCCAAGCCCGTCAATTCCCTGCAATATTAAAAATAACGCGAATTGAAAGAAGTATACATTATAATTGTAACTTGAAGAATATGTAAACACCTACATAAAAATGTACTGAAAAATAATATTACCTTGTTATTGTTATTGTTCTTTTTATTCTTCTTCTTTTTCTTCTTCTTCTTCTCCTTCTCTCTGTTCGATTCTGAAAAAACAGACAGAACTATCATTTAGAAAAATGTGCCTGCCAGTTATCTTTTCAAAAGAACGAAAACCCCCAAAAATTCTGACAAATAGAAGAAAAAAATTTGATATTATATGTGAGAATTTACCCATCGATTCATCTGCAGTCGTTGGGATCCTTTCCATTTCAGCTTGTGGCTTCTCAGTTTCGCTTGATAATCTGCATTAAAGAATGTTTAACTTTCTATTACACCCACATTCTTCAAAATACACATTAAGTTGAAAATCGAACTAGAAATTTATTACTGACATGCTTTCATCAGCTTCCGTTTTCGCCCGAACTTCTGCGCCGTCTGAACTGAAGAGCTCCAGTGCTTTTGACTCATTCGTGTCCTTTTCAATCTTGGCCAATTCGGCTTGCGCCTCCTCCATTTCCTCATTACTTCTCTCGTTTTCAGATTTTGCGCTGCATTTAAAAAATATTGAACTTATATTTCTTAAAAAACAAACTAAGATTGAAACAAAAATGACCAAAAAATCATCACTTACATATTTCCCTTAATTTCAGTCTCCGCCCCAACTGTCATGGCAATCGGACTGGATACCTCCAGTACTTGCTGGGGGCGGGACGCGAGCTGGCGACGCTCTTCATGCACGAGCTCTGGCACAGGGAGGAGCTCAAGCACCGGCCAATTGGGTGCTGACACATGGCATCTCCTTGGCTGAGCTATCTCCTGTTGCAAGTCCTGAAATTACAAGTTGGTTACAAGGGAGTTGTCAGACCGTCAAGTACTTAACACAGTTTGAATTTCTGTTTCTGTTTTTGTGATTTATTTTATTTCTTTTTTCAGTTTATTATACCTCGTTGTTAATCTTCTTAGCATCTCTTCCATTGTCCAGTTCAACTTCTTCGTCCACGCTTTTTACAGGAACTGGCAATTCTGAAATAGAGAAATCAAATAATACTTTTACAGCCAATTAAGTTAAAAAACCATAATATATAGACAAGATATAATTTTTGTATCTAAAAGGAGAGAAAATAAATATGAAATTAAACCTAGGGGTGCTGGAACAGGGATAAAGTCAGGCGCCGACCAATTGGGTGCTGACACGTGGATGCTCCCTGGCTGAGCTATCACCTGGAGGAGTAAATTTAGAAAGGAAAAAAAAAGTTGTATTAATAAAAGGGAAAATACACTACAAGTCTGACTTCTTTCATAGAATGATAGAATATCATTTTTGTGGGTAAACATTCTCAATTATCAAACTAGTACTGGTGTATTAACACAGGTTGAATTTTATTATTTTCTTTTTTCTGTCTACCTTGTTGTTCTCCTTCTCCTCCTCCTCTTTCTTGATAACATCTTCACCATGCACAGTTTGAACAGCAATCGCCAATTCTGAAAGATTAAAAAAAATGCCATGTAAGATATTCACTTTACAGCCAAGTTAGATAAAAATGATTTCTAATAATAAACAGAGAAGATCAATTTAAAATCAGAACCGAAACGTTTAACGACTTCTTTTCGCCCCGCTGCTCTTGCTGACTCAGCTTGCACGCTTGCAACTTCGTCACATGACACATCAGCTTTTGATTCCTTATTTTCCAAGTTGGCCCTGCATTAAATAAATATTCAAATTATGCCAACGAAATAAATCCATAGTCATGACAGATCAAAACTCCAACTATCAAAATCAAATTAGATTTTCCAAATTTCATTTTGGATATCAAAGCACGTACCTAGAACTGGAGATTTCCAGTAAATTTGAGGGCGATGTGGTGAGCCGGCCGAATTCTTTAAAAATGATAGAGGTGCCAGGCTGAGCAGTCAGTGCAATCTGTATGCCCTAAGCATTACGAAAAGTGAGTTATTAATTAAAGTTAGTATATAAGTTGTATTGTTTTTAATACTTAGTAGAATTATTATTAGTTCAACAGTCAGTAAACCTTGATGACAATTGATACATTTGTAATGTATCATATGGAATTCTACATCAAACCGGGTGACAAGTAAAAACAGAAGGAAGAATGAGAATTTTCTTGGTGTATCAGTATCACTATAAAGCATCAAAATATCATGTAAACCGCTTCTAGAAAATTTTGTGGCTTTTTATAAAAACATAGAAAATTTGATCTCTTGTCAAACTTCAGCCGAATTGATCATCTGAATTATCAGATAAAAGAGCACAAGATATTTTGTTATTTTGTTGGAGAAATATTTTGAATTTTGGATATTTTGAGATTTGTGTGCTTTTGCAGGACAAATAAATTGTGATTTTGCAGGAAAAATATTTTGTGAGTTTTAAAATTGCCCCAAGAGAGAGAAAAAAATGTCGTTACTTGGGAGGCACTTGTGAGATCAAAATATCTGCTATCTATCACGGCTGTTAAAAAAGAATACACAAAAAATTGCATAAAAAATAAACAGCAAGTTAGTAGTGTTAATATTTGCAATCATTCAAAGGGAATGTAGAAATATAAAAAGGTATCATTGATCATCAGTTCAGGTAGTAATTAGTTTATGTAAATAATGTAATCACTTTTATCAAAAAAGAAAAAAATTTAGTTATTAAAATAAATGGGATAAATGATGATGATTAAAGTAAAAAATTACCTCGAAAATTTGAACTTATCATTTCAGAAGTTGCACTAATCAATCTCTCCTTATTACCCTGCAAAATACATAGTTAGCAATATTAAATCACTAGGAAGTTAAGTCTAAAGCAAGTACAAGTGTTAAATTAATCAAAATAAAGTAAAAACGAACAAAACTCACATTTACAGTTGTGCCACTATTCTTCAATATGACCCTACCCTCTTCCAAAATACTCTGCTCACTGCATAAATTAATAAAATATACTTTGGTGTAATACAAAATAGTATTTTGAATGATAAGTCATCTGAAAAGCTAATTATATATTTTCTCAATAAACAATGAAACTGTTATTTACTAATTACACACTAATGGGAAACTCATATGTTTTTAACCATACTTAACACAGACAACAAATTCTGGACTCAGATTTCCATTCCTTCTAAAAAGAATTCTTGATTGCAACAGGAAAGAGAAACAATGATATATAAAAATTGTATATTACTGAAAAGTCTATTCTTATTCTGCAGGATTCTGGTTGACCTTTTCTTTAACAGAGCAGCTCAAGTTGATAACTTGTGGTTATGTGAAAATGACATTAATTAAAAGAAATTAAACATAAAATAAATAAAAAAACTCTGCAGCTCAGGTGCATAAAATTTACCTGCTCGTCATGTGTGTGTCATCAGAGTCTAACTCCTCAATTATTACAGCTGAAAAAAATTAAAAATAATTAATAATAAATCAGTGAATCAAAATGACCAAAAACTTCTGAAAATTTAAATAGCAAGAAATATATTGTAATAACAAATGCAAGAGAGAAAAAAATTAAATGGCACACCTCCGTTTTTGTAGAAATATCTTTTCCCTGCATCATTGGATTCGCTACTTGCACATATCTGCATACCAATTAATTTCATTCAAATAAGAATTGACAGTAAAATCTGTTTAGTACATAAATCACAGATCATTTATATAATTATCGCAAAATCGCATGTACAACAAACAAAAAAATTCAGAAATACAACCAACAATTAAAAAACTTTAAAAGTATAACATCAGGATCTATTATTACCAGTTTAATCTTCTTCTCATTGTGAAGTCCTGATTCATCACACACAACCAAAACCAAATTCTGTCCCGCCTCATTAGATGTTTCCACAGAGTAATTGCTATGGGTCCCAAGATCCTTAATGAACTCGAATACCTATATTTCAGTTAGAAATGAAATCAGTTTGGAACAATGCTTAGACCGTACCAGTTATAAAGAATGTAAAAGTTTACTTACTTGTGAGAGTAGCATTGATGGAACAACAACAGTAAGACCATCAAATGGCACAGATTCCTCATCTTCAGTCTGTAGAGGAAAGAAAAAGAATACATAGATAAACAATTAAATAAATAAATGTTATAATATAAAGAAACAAAAAGGTACAATTGAAATTACCTCACGACGAAAAAGAACTATATCTGTAGAAGAAACCATCTGCGCTCTAACTTCATCTTCATCTGACAAAAAGAATTGAATTTTGGTCCTTTCAGTTTTCTTTTGTTACTTAAATCAAATGCTTTTGAATTCTGAAAGGAAAACTCACCGGAAATACGGGCAGCTGAAGGAGAATCAGTCCCACCAGTCTACAAATCAAATTGAAAAGTATGAAAAAAGAATAAACATAAAGAACACTACAGAAAAAGAATGAACAAAAAAACATTATCGAAAAAGAATCAACAAAAACAAGAACAGAATACAAAATGCATTACCTTGCGATCAGATCTCCTGAGCCACCAGCGCCGGAGCAATGAAGCTCCGGCGATCACCACCGCCGCTCCGCCAGCGATAGCAAGGTATACGAGCTTCCTCCCGCCGCCCTCCGCCCGGCAATCATCGCCGGAGTCAGATCGCCGACGATCCATGATCCGAAACTCGAATCAATGTGCGCAAGAACAACTTTTTTCTTGAGATGAATTGGTGTAAAAACTCGATCAAGAAAGGAGAGGTGATGTTCTGTAGAGTCGACATTTTATATGTGGAGAACTGGAATGGAGAGGGATGAAATGGAGAGGATAAAGAACTGGAGATATCCTGATTTAGCTCTCTCTCTCTCCCACTTCAACGGTCAGCCGGGTTTTGCGGCGAGGATAGCAGAATCATCGAGAAAGAGGCGCTCTATTTTTGTTTTCCTTTCCTTTATTCTTTCAAACCTCCATGAAATGAATGAGAGCTTTAATTCCGTGGACCGCTGCATAAGCTGGAATTTATTTCCTTCTTTTGTATAATCCAGGAACTGAAATCCCGGTTATAGTAAAAGATCTCCTTTTTATTTTTTGTGGTGCAGATACTCACTCCTTGGAACAGAGCTTGTCAGTGACGTTTTTTTTGTTTTTATTCTTATTTTTATGTATTTTAAAGCTCCTAAAGATTATTAGGTTTTTTCTATACATTTTACAAATAATATTTTTTTATTTTTTCCTTTTTTTAAATCTAGAAAAGGGTACTATCATATATTCATATGGTATTGCTGAAGCGGATATATTGCATGGAAATATGAATTTTTTAGGAGTAGCTACCCTTCATGTTATTTTATTTATTTATTAATTTATTTTTTATTATTTTATTTATTTTGATTTTTTGGTTCTACTAACTTTTTTTTTTTTTTTGCAAGCAAGCCTGTTGGTGTGATTATTATTAGTAGTGAACTTGTTACTTGCTTTGATCCTTCTCTTCTCATCTTACAAAGTGAGTTCTATTTAATTAAATGTTTTTTTTAATAATGTTTTAATTAATATATCATTAAATCAATTTATATAACAGCTTTATTCTTCAAACGAATCATCAACGACCATCTTATGGAGCATGTTCCTTCCCTTTATCCACTATTAGATCATTTAATCGAACACTAAATGAGCACTGATTCAGGTAATAAGAAAATGTGTGAAATAGAGTACGTCAAAATCGAACTTAATTCAGCTTTGAAGATCTTCGAACCTCTCTATAAAGAAGCTAATCACCTCTATATACAAGCTATGTTTCTAATTTGAGTAAAAATTTCAGGATAGGCAATTTCACCACGAGCAGGATGAAATTCGGGAGCAAAATAAGAGCTTTGGATGCAAACGCCTTAAGAAGATAGATGTTCGTTACACGATTTACGATAGTAGTAACACATTGAACCGATTTGTAGGGCTTCTTTTGCAGAGTACACATCAAGTCCAAATTATCACAACAAAGTACATACCGAGCCGATTATTTGAGTTTGCATGAGCAACCTATTATTTGTTTTGCTTTTTCAGTTTTTAATTTTTTAATTTAAGGCTCAGAGAAAAAAAATTAGACTTGTTGGATAGTTAAGAGAGTTGAGCTATGTTGTCCGGCTAAGTAATATATGTTAGTGTTAGTGAATCTATATTTTTAACAGATGATATCTGAATTTGAATGTTGTCACATTCCTATTTTTCAATGTCTTCCCATTAGAAACTTGAATTAACACAAACACTTGTGGCCACCTCAAGAATTGTGTAAAAAACAAACTTATGAAATGATTTGTTCTTGTGTTGTGTGATTTGAGCTTAAAATCAGCACCTAATTCTCATGTGCACAATGCTTTTGTTTACTTTTGCTGATCTGATTTGCAAGTCTCAATGCAGATTTTTCTGATTTCAGAAGGGCTATTTAAATCGAGAAACCTATCCCTTTTTAATGAGAAATTGTAGAGGAACTATTTCTCCATTGTTAACTAAATCATATTATACCCCGCAGAATCACGTCTGATTACCACTGAAGTTGGAAAATATGCTCTTGTTTAAATGTCAAAAGAGAGGTACATATTGGTACTATTCATGAAAAATGATAACAATTTTGATTATTGAGTTCTCAGATAAAAAAAAACACAAAAAAATGATCCAATTGGTACCAAAGTGAAAAAAAATTCAAAGAGATCATTTTTCAGAAAGAAATCATTTCTCAAAAAAGAGACCATTTCTCAGTCTCATTGCAATTCCAACTACAATCTCCATATATACATTCACAAATATCCATATGAGCAATTTCTTCTTTCTTCTCTTTTTTTTTTCATAAGATCAAAAAGAAGTTGAAATTTGAGCTTCTTCATTACTCTATTCTAAATTAAACTTAATATAATTATGTACTCGACCAAGAGAATAATAACAAATTAATTGAGGTAATTTTAAAATTGTATCTTCACTGAAACATTCAGTTAACTGAAACAAGTTCCCAATAAATGGATCAAGTTATTTAATTGGGCCAGGCTGATAAACTAAATTAACAAGATCAAATTCATATAAGATGCAATGGGCCTATCTGATATGAACAATAAGAAATGATATCTACCGTCCCATGGATGAACAGAAGAGTTGAGTAAATATCCCCGTATGAGTTGAGAAAAAACCTCAATAAATGACGGCAGAGACGTCAGCAGGCTTTTGTAGCGCCGTGACGACGCCACCGACCTTCACACCTTCATAATTCGTCACTCAAAAGTGCACCACCACCAGAACCGAAATATCCGGAATCGCCACCTTTATGTGGATCCTTTACGTGTCAACACACAACGCTAAGAAACTCAAATTAGTGTTGGGTGCAGACGGAAATACTTCCATGCCGGACCGTCTTTTCACCTGCCAATCTCTCGAGTATGTTCGGTTGGAATTGTGGATGGAGGAACTTGAAGTGGAAATTAGACCCGATAAGGTTCGCCTGCCTGGATTGAGAGAGCTTTATTTTAGTAATGCATCGTTTAGTGGCCGTTATATGGAAAAGCTTCTCGCTGAGTGTCCCGTTCTTGAAAGTCTTATATTTCTTGACTGCACTTTGGCGATGGAGACTATTTCATTTCCAAATCAGAAGAAATTATCTATTAGCAGTTGTAAATTTATTGCCTCCGATTCCTTGAATTTATAGGAGAAATCGGGATGGGTTTTTAAATTAGAAAATATGTCTACGGTAACTGAAGCAGTGGTCACCACCGAATATGATGAAAGAGAAGTTGGATACAATCTTGAACTTCTTTGTGGCCTTTCAGGTGTCGAGATTCTGAAGATAGACAGTTTTGTTTTTGAGGTAAGCTTGAAGAACTTTATAGCGTTAAGCTATTCCTTTTTATTTGTTTTGACATTTGAGTCGTCAAATATTGCAACTGTATTGTCCAGTTATCTTATGCAATGCCCTAAATTGGTGTTTCTCATTATATCACAAGCACGAAGATTTTGAGGTACTTGTTTTATAGTAGATAATTTATCCATTTAGGGTGATAACTTTGGCATCGTAGGATGGACATATTCAAGAAGATATGATGGAGCAAATTGAAAGCTTTAGTTGCGATCGCCTTAAGAAGATTGAAATTTTCTACACAAGATATAATGGCCATGTGGACGAGCTGATGCGGGTTCTTTTGCAAAGTACATTGGAGATAGCAGATCTCCAAATTATCCTCCCAAAATATTAATTGAGCTTCTGATGAGGAGACAACTCTCTCTCTCTCTCTCTCTCTCTCTCTCTCTCTTGGATTGTTTTTTGATTGAATGATTTGCATGGACATAATGTTTTTGACTTTTGTATTAAATGAATGGAATTTCATCGTTAGTTTTTTAATCCAGGTGTGTACTATTAAATCTGCTTTTTACCCTTTTTAATGGGTGCACTTTTGCTTCATCATAGCTTTTTTCGTGCCTCGTAGTTCTTTCTTTTCAACAATGTTTGAAAACAGTCGAAAAATAGCATTTGAAATCATATATTGCTTTCATAAAAAGGAACTACATTCCTGATTATTAAAAATCAGAAATTGAATATTTCCTTCATAAAGAAGGAAGTTACTTCATTTTTGTTCAATAACATCAGCCATCGTATAACAATACCAAGTCAGTAATGAAGTCCCAATCCAATACCAGCACAAATTACAAAATATGAGGTATATTAAGAAAATCAAATTGCATAGCAAGGCAAAAATAAATTCACCTATAGCTAAAACACCATATCAGTTAAGGTTTAGAACAATTTCAACTTCATGATAAATCAAAACAAAACCTACTCAAAAATAATTTCAGCTTTCGGCGAAACTCTTGCGAATTGCATTAGTTTATTTAATATCATTTTATTACCGTCCTTTTGCTCCAACTCCAAGTCTTTTGTTATGCTCAAAATATTGAGTTGTGGTGCAAAGCCTAATATAAATTTTACAAATGAAACTATCGAATCTACAGCCTTGAAGTTGACTATCTTTACTGTACGGAGTTCCTTTAACAAACTATCCTTTATATCTACTTTTTCCCAAAATGTATTACTTGGTGAATCAGATATATCAAATAACATATTCACCTACAAAATAATTATTAAAAAAACATAGAAGTAAGAAACAAAATAGAAAAATATATGAACAAATAATGGCAAAAGAAAGACTAACTTCTATATCGAGTGATTGTAAATTAGGGGCTCTCTGAAATAAGGCTAAAAGAAATGCAGCTTTCTTCTCATTCTCAAAATCCAACTCGAAGCTTATATTCTTTAGACGATTAAAGGTCGACGGAAACTTCAAAGGTTCAACACAGAGATACTACATGAAAAAATTTCCACCAAGATCGAATAAACAAACAAATAATAGAAATTAAAATTAAATACAAAATGATAGAACCCCAAAATTCACATTTACCTCTAAAAAGCTTGCTCTCATTGCCAAATTTTCTAAATCAGGCATACTACCAAGAACTCTCGCAAAATTATTAAGCTTATGTATATCGTCAGGTAGATCTAACATCTCAACAGATAAGGAAATCAGCTTTGGTGCACAAACTTGGAGATCCGAAAAAAAGCAATCAATTTCTAAACATTCAACGTTTAGTGCATGAATTTTCAGCACGGTAAACTTCTCCAAATTGATGAGCATCAGTTCCTTCAATAGTGGGCAGCTTGAGACCAACCTCTCGATATCTTCATCAGAAATTTCAACAAATTCTAGAGTAAGAGTTTGAAGAAGCTTAAACCCTTTGAACTCGCGAGGCACTTTGAGTGAAAAGTCGCTTAGATAGATGTAAGTTAATTTGTCACATGAGAAGAAACTGGAATGCATTATGTACTTAGGACATAAATTGAGTGTGATTTCTCTGATTCCATTTCTTGACAGGTTAAGAATCCACCGATCATAAGCCTCGTGGTAAGAGTAGACGCTGGAAAGATAAATTTTACGAATTGGGCCGTTACGAAGCACTAAAATTTTGTCCACAAATTCTACGAAATTAGAATTCTCGTATCCCAAATCTTGTTCTGATAATCGTAGTTCAGGAATGGAAGACCAGGTGTACCTCCATTTGCTTGATAATATGCTTGATTTTCCTGCCTCTTTTATTGGTAAATAAGTAAGGATCTTTTCTTTCATATTTTCTGGTAAGTCGCTTAACATATCGAGTTTTGTTGAAGGACTAGATTTTGCTTTGCGGAATTGGGAAGAACCCATTAATGGAATGATTTAGTGATGAAATTTTCCTGATAATGATTAAAATTTTTAAAAGCCATAGAAAAAATTTGTTAGGCTCTATAAAGTATAATTAAATGAATTTGGAGGAAATAAGTTTATTCACTAGTCATTAAGCCAATCTTCTTTTGGTATAATTTGTATCAACATAACAATCTATTATCTATGTTCGATTTGGGTTGAAATTGGAATCTGCAGTCTGCATTTATTTTTGGCTGAAACAAGGCAGTATTAAATTGAAAAAAAAAAAAACAAGGTAGTATTTCTTTGGAGATCAAAAACGAAAATAGGAAATTGTCGTTGAATTGACAAACTAAAATTGGGAGGGACCAACAACGAATGTTACAAAACTGAATGGTCAAAAAGTAAAACAAGATTGGAGAAAAACTTGCCAGTAAAGAGCCCCTGGATTTCTCGTCTTGCGAATGAAAGGAGAGGAAAGCGGGAAGCAATTTGGAGGAGGAGAATTATATAGATAATCGAGAAAACCAGAGATTGAAATCCTCGATTGTTCAGATTGGGGACTTAGTTTTAGAGTTAGGGTTTAAATCTCGGTTTCAAAATAACAGGTTTTTTATAAAGACAGAAACTAATTCCTGAATAAATATGGAAAGGGTAAAAACTAAAAAGAAATAAAAATGTGCCTTCCAGGACTCAAAAGCAAACTTTTCAGAAAAAAATGTGCCTTCCAGGCATTTAGTTATGAATGTGTATTTGTGATCTTCTGGTAGTACGTATGTTATGATCTTTGTTTATATATATTTGTCTAATACATAAATAATACATTTGGTTAATGTAGACAGTTAATATTTCAACTTAAGTCCAAATTCAACGACCTTGTTTCGAAAATTGACTACCGTTTGTTGTTGTAAAAAAAAACTATTTGGGAAAAATAATATATTATGTAAATGTAATTATTTGTCACATACAAGCTCACTGAACTAAAAGTAACACCATAAATGAATATTACAATATTCCCTCAACAATAATAATTACTCAGACAAAATCACCATAATTCCTAAACCTTCAAAAGTTGTACTAATACAAGAAAAATTGATTTGAAATCAGAAATCTGATTTCCTTCGCCTTCCGGCTTTTATGCGAGATCAAACGCTCTATTCTTTGTCTCTTCACATTTAAAGCCTATTAAACCAAACAAAAAATAAAATAATTAAAGTCCCCCAAAAATATTTCATATTTTTATATCAAGAATTACTTAATCAGGATACTAAATAAGAGAATGTATTTATCCTATTTTCTCTTAGATTATATTTTTTAGCGGAACCGCAGCCACATTTTCACTTCTTCCGCAGTCCTTCTAGCCAGAAGCAATGTTATCATAGATTTATTGTTACAACATCCACATTTTAGTGATCATAATTGAATTGATTTTCTTCAATATTTTATTATAATTAATTTGAAGTAATGAACTTTTGTATCGATGATTGGTACATAAATATATTTGTTGAATACATTTGGTTAATGTAGAACATTCTCTTTTATAACAAGAAGTCATGTGGTTATTGTGCAATCATTCAAAATGTGCCTTTCATGTATTTAGTTATGAATGTGCAGTTTGTGATCTTCTGATAGTATTTATGTTATGATCTTTTTTTAACACATTTGGTTAATGTGGGCAGTTAGTATCACTTAGTCAAAAATTCAGTCCACCAGGCAAAGCTTAATAACTCAAACGGTAAAATATCCAATCAATTTTAGGAGTCACTCAAGTTCAAATTGCGACGAAAACATTTAACTCAATATTTAGCAAGTCTAACATCACATTAATATGTGAGTTATCTCAAAAAAAAAAAACGACCAACAATTTGGGAAAAATTGACTACTGAAAAATTTTATTTGGGAAAATAATATAGAGAAATTATTCGGAGTGCTCAGTTTTTGGAGTGCCCAGAAACGTCCAGCATACAATTTTAGTTATACACATATATATATTTATACTTGAATATACCATTTGTGTTTACAAATATACCTTTTTTTAATTTCACTATACCTTTTGTATTTACAAAAATATTTTTTTGTAATTGTAGTTAGGCGTTGCTGGGACGCTCCAAAATGTTGGCACTTCATATCTGAACCTAATAATATATTATATAATTATTTGTCACATATAAGCTTTCAACTGAAGTTTCCAACTTGTGTACATCATATTCAGTAGAGTGATTACAACCTGCTGGATGTAAGGATTACAACCAAATTGATTTCGCTAATTAAGGACCAAGTAAAAGAACCAAAAAAACTAAATATACATCACAATTATCAAAAGGCCATCAACAAAGTTTAAAGTAACAGAATAAATGAATCCCTCAACAATAATAATAATAATTACTCAACAAAATTGTCTTAATTTCTCTACATTCAAAACTCTACATTCAAAAAGTGGTACTAATCTGAGAAAAAAGTGATTTGAAATCAGTAGTCGGATTTCCTTCGCCTTCCTGTTTTGACGCGAGATCAAACGCTTTATTCTTCGCCTCTTCACATTGCAAAGCCTATTAAACCAACAAAAAATAAATAAATAAACCCTCCTAAAAATATATCTTTTTAGGTCAAAATTAATTACCTGAATGCAAACTTCTGCCACATCGGCCCTAGAAATAGTTCTTGTTTCCGTCTTCAAAATCTCATCGTCTTTTCCCACAATCAATTCTCTCACACCTCCATCCTTATCCTGTAACCCTCCCGCCCTAAAAATATATTTAAAATAAATAGTTAAAATAAAAATAATAAAAAAATTAATTAAAAAATGAGAATAATAAAGTACCTAATAATTGTGTATGGGACACTGGAATCGGCTAAGTACTGCTCGGCCTTGCGTTTCCAAACTAATATTTTCCCGTTTCCAAGGCTGTTTAGTGGGTGGTTTAAATCTGTACCGCCCATTGAACCGACAAGTACTATTTGTTTCACACCTACTGCTTGAGCTGTATATATTGATATAAATCAAAGTTATTATTAGATAATATTTAAAAAATACACTTTTAATGAAGGGATTCAATACAAGGCAAATTTTGTCAAATTTTGCATGAATTTTAAGAGAGAGAGAGAGAGTACAAGGCAAATTTCATCAAGATTTTGCAATAATCTAGAGAGAGAGACTGAGAGAGCGAGGCAAATTCATCAAAATTTGCAAAATTTTGAGAGAGAGAGAGAGAGAGAGAACAAACCTGTATCAATCTGATTCTTCTGACCAATCCAATCAACCTAACATAAGAATACAAAACCCAATCAAAGACACAAAGTTTGTTCAAAATCCAATCAAACACCCAAACTTTTTGTTACAAAAATGCAAAATCAATCAAACTAATCAAATCAATCTCATACCTGTTCAGGATGCTGTCCCTCCTCAAAGTAAAACTCAGGCCGGCCGCCCTTGCTCGGATCGAACCCCGGCTTCATCTTCGGAACGGCGCTCGTCAGAATCACCAACGCATCAATTCCCTCAAAAGCTGGACCGATTGTTTCGACTTTCGTAATATCGCCGATAAAAACCTCATTTCCACCGCCGATTTTGCTCTTGCTCTCCTCGCTCCTCACTAATCCTCTCGCCGAGAACTGGTCGGGTCTCTCCTTAAGTTTCTTGTACACAATCTGACCTGCCAAGTTTCAAGAATCCCATCCAAATGTAAAAAATTTCATTAATTCGTATACTTGTACATCTGTTTACATATTTACAAACTATAGAAAGATAATATCATCATCTTTTGCAACAATTAAATCTCCTTTTTACATGTGTGGATATTTAAGGATTAAGACTTGCCTGTACGGCCGCCGGCGCCGGTGACGAGGACGGTGAGAGGCGAGGAAGTAGAAGAAGACATGGCCGTGACGGAGAGAGCTCGGCGAGAGGAGATGGAGGTGGAGGTGGAGGTGGGAAGCGGAGAGACTGAGAGGAAGGAAAGAGTGGCGGTCATTAATGGAGATTTTTTTTTGCTTATTGAGTGTGATGTATGTTATGTGAGTTTACTGCCACGTGCCACTGGCCTATCTCTTTCGCTCCTTTAACAAGGAGATTCCAATTCCCGAATTTAGTCAAATGCGGGAATTGAAATCCTGAATTGTGGCCTATAAAAGCCCATGTTTGATATGACTTCCTGGGTCGTAAAAGCCTGTTATGTTTCTTTTTTATATATAAGTAGGCCCATTTTGGCCCTCTTTCATTAAAAGAAAATATGTATATAGAAACATTGATTTTCTAAATAAAAATGATTCTTTTCTTTTCTTTTTCTTTTTCATTTGGGTGGCGTTCGGCAAGGTGGAATAAGAGTACAAGAAGTGGGTTATTCCAGCCGAATAAGTGTGGAAATAAATGGAATAGATGGATGGAAGAGTGAAATTCCCTATTTCCATAGGAGAGTGGAAGATCTTTATTCCATGGAATAAGTCAAATTTTAGGATCAAAATACCCTCTTTTTTTCCACCATAAGATGATGTGGCACTAGAAATTAATGCATTGTTTATCTCTATCCTTTCTTTCTATAATTTTTTTGTCAAGAAAAAATCACTAATTTTCGATAATAATTTCATAAAATCATAAATTTGAAATGTGCAAATGATTATACTCATTTTTCTCTATCTAAAGAGATATGTCTTCTTATATTTTTGAATAAAAAATTCCTTTTCTTTTGTTATTATATTTTTAATTGAACATTTATGTTTTTGTATTTTCTATCTTATTTAATTAAAAAAATTAGAGATTATTAAATAAATTAATAAAATATAATTAAAATAAGAATATTATAGTAATTAGTAATTATTTCTATTTTTTAAATCAACTTTTTATTCCATGAAACTTGCCGATTCCACTCTTCCATCTTTTGCCGAATGGGCCATTGAGGTTTTAGTTTTAAAGAATGGGACCTAAACCAAACCTCTTGTAGTTTAAAATCAAAAATACATCTGTCCTGTAAAAAAAAAATTAGTAAGGCTTTGTCTTTTTACAATTGTGGAAACTCATATAAAAATAAGGGCGAGGATTGTATCATATGTGAGAGTGATATCTGTGATTCTTGATTAGTTTAATCACATTCGCATTTGAAATGCGCTTTTGCGTTTATGACCATTCTCGTTCATGGAATAAGTAGCATCATTCTAATTTTATCATATTTTCTTGCTCTTTTTTTAAATTTCTACATGTCTACGTAATGATAGTTACTAAGTTTCTTATATAACAAAAGAAATAATAAATAAACTAATTAGCTTTGAGCAAATCCGATAAATAAGATAAAACTGATCTGTACCTAAGTCCACCAGTTTGGTTCTTACTCATTAATTTTCAAATTCAGCTCCAATCAGGTTGATCTCGTGTCTTAAAAAGATAAGTGAAAAATATAATATAATCAAATTTGTTTAGAGTTTCCTTTTTTACCTTTTTTTACCTTGTGCACTTTTGATTTTATGACCGTTCCTCCATTGAATTATTGTCGCGTGAAGTAGCATTCTAATTTTATTATATTTTTTTGCTCTCTTTTTTAATTTCTACATGTCTACATAATGAAAGTGACTATGTCTCTTATGAGGGGAATGATATTTTGACAACTTATGACTATGTCTCATATTATATGAGGAGAATGATATTTCGAGAACTTATTTTTTACTCTGAGAGCTGAGAGAATTAAAAATAAGCATTAACCCATTGAGAATACGCTCTCAGAATACCAAATTTGTTTTTAGCAGTAACGGAACTTAATAGAGACTGGAAGGGGCATAGCCCTCTCAAGATTTTGACTGAAAAATATATATCAGTAGTGCTTTAATGAAATTTATTTTTAAGATACATATATTTCTATACATTTGGCTCCCCCCCTCCAAATTGTTTGCATAATGTTAATCAATGGAGAGTTTATTTTTGCCCCCCAAGTAAATCGGGTCAAACTTCATGCCTGACTCTTAGAATATCACCTCCCCTTATATAATTAAGAAAAAGTAACTAATAAATTAATTAGCTTTGAGCAAATCCCGTAAATAAGACAAAACTGATGTGGAACCGAGTCGAGTAGTTTGGTTTTTGTTGATTCATTTTCCAAATCAGTTCCAATCATATATTGAAATTAAACATCAACAGACCGGTATTAACTCGTATAATAAAAAAAATACAATATAAGTATAATTTATTTCAGAAGCAAAAAATAGAAGTATAATATAATCAAATGTATTTAGAGTTTCTTTCTTTCTTTCTTTTTTTTCCCCTTAAAATAACAAGTTTTGTGCATTATCTATCACATATTTGGATTTAGAATTTCAGTCAATTAAGATCAGCAAAAACAAGAGAAGAGCAACATATTTATTTCTTATAACTAATAAAAAAACATTCATTTCTTATTCTTATTAACTAATAAACTAATTATCACACACATATATATATAACTAACAAAATAAATAACATATTATCTCCTCATAATAAATAACCCTCAAACAAACAAATCCTCCTCTCAAGTAAAATCTCAAGCACTAACGAAGGTCTCCAGTGCAACCTTGCCAGAATGGTACTGGAGAGTTCTCCTCTCAGCCTCCACCCAGAGCTCAGGCAGAGCTTGTCTCATATTATGTAATGTTTCCAAGGCATAATCTGCTCCTTTTATTCTATGTGAATTTCCAACCTAGTTTAACAAAATATCAAAATTCAGATCATTAAATTTCAGTTTCAAGTAGTTATTAATATTTGAGGGGTGATAAAGGAAATTTACCAATACTGTATGGAGCCCTATAAGCTTTCCAGCCTGAATGTTTCTAACACTATCATCGAAGAAAATCTGTACAAAAATATAAATAATTTATAATTTATATAAATATAAAATAATTTCAAATATTGAAAAAATATTTTTATTTTTTTTACAACTTACGGTTTTTTGAGGGTCAATATTGGCAATTTTAAGCGCAAAATCCATCGCGTCAAAAGACGGTTTGCAAAGAACTGGCGTTTTGGGAAGCTCTACACCAGGTTCAGGCAGAGAGAAATGTTTTATAATATCAAATATTTGAGGGGTCTCTTTGTCAATTTTTGCAGGTGGATTGAGGGTCTCGAAGCAAATAATTCCTTCGAAACAATCCTCTAATTGAAGCCGCTTAAGGGCTTTAATTGCGTGAATTTTATCTCCATTTGTAAATATCTGTAAAATGTTATTGAAGTAAGAAATGTTAGATATGTTGAAAGTTTTAGTAAGGGCTTATTTTGAAAAGTTTGAATAAAAACTTACGAGTTTGCGAATTGGTAAACTTTGAAGGATTTTTTTGAGAATTGGGTCGGGCTTGATATTCTCATATGGTAATCTTCCATGTACAAAACTGTTTCACAAAAATTAAATATTATTTATTAATATAAAGGCATAATTTAATTATTAGATTATAAAATGGTTGAATAAAAGTTTGAATTTACATACCTGTGATAGTCATCATAGTCGAATTGGTATCCTACCGCCTATAATAAAATCACAGAAACAAAACAAAATTTAAGAATAATATATAATATGATGAATGAAAAAAATTAATTTAGAATTGTTTAAATTAAAACATACTCTTAAACCAGCCATTGTAGTGCCATAATTCTTGTAAAGAAGATTGGATAAATCAGAGATTTTGCTTTCCTCAATTCCGAGTTTCTCAACCATATAGTCTGTAAATACAAATAAAACAATATTTTAATTATAAACAAACTTAATTTAATATTTTTTTCTCTCTCAAATAATGAAAATTTATATGATTTTACCTTGAATATTTTTCAAGCATGAGGATGCAATGCCAGAGCTATAAGGGTATAAAGTGTCGTCGAGATCTAAATTACACGAACATAAATCAAAATTAGAATTTGGTTTTTAAATCAAAATCGAAATTTATTTTAAGTGGGAGTATTATTACGGTGAAAAATATATTATAGAAATATTTGAATAAAGAATAGTACCAAAAAGAAGGCAATCAAATTTGGGCCTCTGAGACTGTCTGTATCGGTCCTCAAATTCCATTTTCAGTCTTTAAATCTTCAAAACAGAATGAATTTAAGTTTCAGCATATTAATATTTTAGAAAAGCTTAAATGCTAAATAACTTGATTATTTTAGACCCGACTTACAAGCTTTGATTTTTCAAATTCAAAACCAAGTATTTTTTTTTAATGCAAGCTTGAGGTTAAAAACCAAGTATTTGATAAAAGGAACATTTCTTAATCAAATTTCACCTGATATCACTGGAAGAGAATACCCAAATGCAATGTAGCAAATCTAGAGAGAGAAAATAGCTCAAAACACGAGTGAAATGAGAATTCAGAGAGAAGGGGTGAAATTAAGAGGAAGTGGGGGGAGGAGAAATGGAGAAGAGAGGTGGGTTTAAATAGGCAAAGGTTGAGAGACGTTGTTTCGCTTGAAACTCAATTAATTATTTGAATTAAGCCAATTTAAAATTGGATTATTCGGTTGATAATAGTGACTTGAGGAGGTAAAGTGTGATTGTTGAACTGAAGTAAATGAAGGTTAATTTGGGTACTCTCCATTTCTACATAAACTGGAAATCTTCATTCGTAACTTAGTGCATATTGTTGCATACTATTTTTGAAGTATATAATCTATGAAAAATATCGGTTTGTGGGTCAACATCATTTCAATTTTTATATAATACTATGTGAAGTCATTTTAATTTTTATATAATACTATATTTTAATTGATGAGACAAACAAATATAGTACAAAATATTAAGTTATTATTTGTATAATCACCTTGCAAAGCTAGTTTTTCTTAGCTCTTAATTTTGCTTTTTTATGTTAATTATTAATCTGAACTTCATATTTTGCTCTTCATTTTAATAAATTTTGATCAAATATTTTGTGTAACATTGTCCTGAAAAAATAGTGAGGATGAATCCAGTTTCTGCAATAAATGGAGAGAAAATGAAACATTCAAGGATGTCCTTGTTGTCACTACGTCATTGGTTGGCCTATTCTATAGTAGCTTCTTTGGAGATATTTTTCTTCTTTTTTTACTACACTTTAAGATATTATTTTCAATTTCTCTCTAAGGTAGTGTTTGGCAGCTAGATAAAGAGGGGATAAGAGAATTTATTCCTCTTAATCCTGCCAAACATCAAACTAATTCGAGGAGTTAGTAGGGGTTAAGGCAAGAAAACGATGGTAAAAGTTAACCCACCTCCAACGTGCGATAAGAATATATTGAGTTAACCCCACCATTTATACCCAAAATACCCTCATTTTATTCCTCCTCCAATTTTTGTATTATTTCTTTTGTTATAAACTTTCTCTCACTTGACACATACTTGCTTCTTCTTCAAACTCTCATTTCCATGGCTCCCACCTCTAAACATTTCAAACCGAAATTTCTTTTTATAATGTTATTTTCTACTCAAATAAATTACATAAAAAATTTCTAATTTTCATTATCTTTATTTTGAGATCATTACGGTGGGGGTTTAGATTTGAATATAAATATAGTATTAGAAGACATAAATATACATATGATGTATTTCTTGCTTGAAAAATCTCTTGAGTTTGCTTGACAAATCTGTGGAGTTTCTTTTAGTAGATCTCTTCCAAATTATCTACTCGTTATGTAAGTAAATTATCTAAGGATCTCTTTCAAGGCTTAAAACATTGTTCAGTTTAGTGGAGCCTAAATTAGAACTTTCACATTATGAAAGGGTTTCTTCTAATTTCAAGGCTTAAAACATTGTTCAGTTTAGTGGAGCCTAAGTTAGAACTTTCACATATGAAAGGGTTTCTTCCTAAGCTTTGTTATTATCTCATGGAAGTCATAATTCTATTTTGAGTTTTATTTGTTTTAATAGCTAGTTTCAATTTAAGGAGTTCAAAGTCCAAAAAGACATTATATTTTTCATACTAATTACCAACTATTTTTATCCTTAAATTATATGCATGCATATATGACTAAATTTTTTTTCATAGTATAATTTCTTGTTTTTCTGTTGATTCTACACATATGTGAAATTTTTTTTATCAAAGCTACTGAACATGGTTTATTATTATTTAATTTGTATGTTCTTTATTTATTTACAATTTTGTGAATTATATTTAGTTTTAGATTTTTAAATTGAATTTAATGCATTACATATATTTATATCATATGATTATCAATATGTAAAATACTAAACTTATTATATAGTTATCTTACAATAGAAAGGACATTTTAGTAATTTACAAAATTCTTTTTTTAAATTGAACACTATCTCAAATTTTATCCCTAACATCTTACCAAACACCATACTAAATTGGAGAGTTAAAGAGGAATAAGCTAATTAATCCACAAAAGAACTAGGTTACAATCTTTATATGGACTGGTATCAACGTATGGTAATAATTTATATTTTGTTCATCTTTTGAGTTTAAATGATAAAATATGTGTACAAAATATAAGATTTTACATACAAAAATCGTAACACAAAATATATCAGCTCACTCTCACAAAATTGGTCTTTTCGTCAAGTTTTGTATTATAGCTATGGTGAAAAATTAATTAAGCAAGCAAAGAATTTAAAAATTAAGGTGTACATGGTCGGTGCTGTGCTAAAACTAAATAAATAAAGAGAACGAGAGAGATGTGCATTGAAATTAAATACTCAAAGAATATGCAAAAAGATTCAAATTTCTTAATTTCAGAAATAAAAAATTTAATTTGCACCGCCAAAACAAAACAACTGTACCTTTAAACCGACTTTAAGCTAACTTCTTATCTTTATAATTTCAATGATATATTAATCTAATGTATCTATTCAAATTCAATGAACAATCTAAATATTTAACTTTGAATTAAAATAAACTCTAATAATTATAGAAAATAATAAAAGAAGGAAGAAGTAGCAGGAAGCAAACAACAGGTGACATTGGTTTTATGTTCTTAAGTCATACTAACTCAAGACACAAATGTCAAAATAATAGTAGAAGTTCCCAGCAAAAAAAATAATAATAGAAGTAAGAAGATAGTTCTTCCATATTATAATCCTCACGTGAAACATTTCTTGCATTATTTCAGAAAGCCTTTCAATTCAAATCAGTGTGAATGTAGGGACAACCACCTCTCTATAATTTATGTTTTGATACTGATATGGTAATATTTGTGAAAAGAACTTGGAAAATATACTATACATATATATTCATCTTATAAAATTTTCTATATGAAGGAAAATAATTACACTATACATCAAAGCAATTCATTAGTACTACTATGTACAATATTTATGTTATAGTCCCAATTATTTTCCAGAAACTTTAGGTATAGATGTATAATGTAAGAGAAATTATTCACTATTTTAATTTATTGTTAATAAAATATAAAGATAGTTTTCTAAAGTTTTAATTATGTAATAATGTATTCTCTTATGTAGCCATCATTTCACATAACCAACTTCATATATTTAAGCGAATGAAAAAAAAAGAACAAGTCAAAATCACGTGCCATGTAAGAAACACGATACTTGACTAATGATTATTAATTTTTTTAATAACATAAAATATCAAAACAAAACTAATTTAACAAAAATGACGGAAAATTACAAACGATCGCTTATTTCGTTCTCTTTAGAATAAACTCATATATCTTTATCTAAATTTATTAATCAATCATGCTATATGCGAAATTCGAATTTCTCATCTATGGAAAAATATAAGTGAGTCTAATATCATACCACTAAATTATCCTAGTGTTGGTTTAAAAAAATTTAAGGGAAATTTGCAAATAACCCCCTAACTTTTCTCAATTTTACAAATAACCCCCTATATTTTCGGATTTACAAATAATGAGGGTTTTGTAGGTTAATAATAATTATTATTTTTTAACATTATTTTTTATTTTATTTTTAAATAATAATAATTTTTTATTTAATTAATTAATCAATTAATTTTTTTATTTTTATTTAATTATTTTTATTTTCTTTATTTTCTTTATTTTAATTATTTTTCATTGAATTATTATTATTTTTATTTATTTTCATTTTCATTTTATTTTTATTTTATTTTATTTTTTTTTATTTTTTAACTTTTTTCTTTGTAATTATTTTTATTTTGTAAATTTTATTGATTTTAATTAATTTTATTTCTATTTAATTGGTTTTATTTTTTACTTAATTATTTTTTTATATTTTTAATTATTTCTATTTATTTTTTTACTTAGGTTTATTTATTAATTATATTTATTTAATATTGATGAGGGTATTTTTGTCATTTTCAAAAATATAACCAAAAGGTGGATGGAAATATGGATAAAGAGGGGTATTTGTAAAGAAAATATTTCTGACAGGGTTTTTTATAAATCCGAAAATATAGGGGATTATTTGTAATATTGAGAAAAGTTAGGGGGTTATTTATAATATTGAAAAAAAGTTAGGGGGTAATTTGTAAATTTCCCAAAAACTAATTTAAAACAACCCACGTTTTATTCGAATATTGACGAAAACCAGTTAAAATTATTGATTCGGATGTATATATGCAAAACTTGGTCTGTAATGTCATTTGGGTAATGTGACCTATTAAAAATCAAATAGTTATAAAGTAATGATATTATAAAAAATCAACCTGGTTAAAATTTGTTCACAGCTCATCTGGTGGCTAAAATAATTAAAGTAATGTGGCATAATGAATAATAAATAAATTTATGTGTATGTGATGTCATGTGGTTATTATGAAATAAAGATGTTCTTCTAGAGAGACAGATTTACTCTCTCTCTGTAAACCAAAAAAGACCAAAGTAGAGCCAAAATTCAAATAATTGAAAGATGGAAGCATTGGTTGAACTTTGCAAGTTTAGGCACTGCTAGCTGGAATCCAGTTTGGAGACTGTACTATGGAGTTTGTTTGTACATCTCGCATTTTTGCGCAATTGAATAAAGATCCATTTGTGCTCAAGCCTCATTCTCTTAATATCCATCCAATTATTGACTGAGTTTGATGCTGATATTTATATAAGACTGAGCATAATAATAAAGAATTAAGCAGTATGATTTTTATTAAAAATTAAAAGTGAGCAGTATAATTCAGTTGTTACTTGCTAAGTGTCCAATCAGACGAGAGAGTTTAAAATTAGTGGTGATGAAATTTTTTGTAATCATGGTTATTAACAAGGGAGCTGATACTGCACGACATTACTGTAGCAACAGTATATAAAAACTGAAAACAGTATATACAAACATATGAATTGAAAACAAACAGTATATAAAAATTCATTCTACAAAACAATATATATTTAAAAAAAATGAAAACAGTATATACAAACATATAAATTGAAAACAAACAGTATATAAAAATTCATTTGTTAAACTGTATATATTTAAAAAAATGAAAACAGTATATAATTTCAATCCGTCGCTACAGGGTTGCTATAGTGCACCCGACGTGATTTCCAATTTCCCTATTAACAAAGTCAATTTTGAGACTTGTAAGACAGATACTTTGAGAAGAAAAATGAGTGATATTATATTTAAAATGAATTTAGTGATAGATTAATCTAATCTTCTATCATGATTATCACAATATTCTTAGCGATTTAAAAAAATTTATTTAATCAAAAAAGAGAGCCTAACACACCAAAAAAGTGTTGGTGTGGTATCTAATTAGAGAAAAATCTCGTGTTGTGTACTAGTTTAGCTATGAGAACAACAAATTATTGAAGCTATAATAACCATTCATTTAGGGAATTATTAAGGGACCTGCCCAGCAATTATAACATGACACATCATCAACTTGATGAAGTGGCGTATTTTCATTGGCTTTGTTCATGATGGACCCTTTATAATTTCCAATATGGTTGTCGTACACACATCAAAACAGTACGTTTCAATTACGGACAAATAATGCAAGTTGTAGCAATTGCTTGGCTGTATAGCAATACAATAAGCATTGATATTTGTGAGTAATGCATTGAAGGATCTCATTTCATGTCCTTCTCTTTTTTCCCCTTTTCTGAAAAAATAAAATGAATTGAACAGTTCGCACCCAAATAGATCCAGTTAATTGTACTTTTGTTGAACAAGAGATTATTGTTTAAGTTTGCAAAGTTATACTTACTTATTTACGTGTTTGTTCAATCTGAAATGACGGCAAATACTGTAAAATCTTTATTTTAATGTTCGCAGATGACTTTCGTCAATCAGTGTAATGGTTGTAGTAAAAACAGGTTTAAGAGTATGAAAAACAACAAATAGTTTATTAGGTGCATATAGAAAGATGTATTTTGTGCAGTTAAAAAAATGAATGATACTGCTGCAAAAGATGTATTGATACATGATAAAATGTATAGTAAATACTAAAATATTATATTATTCATATTCAAAAAAAATATATTTGATTCAAGATAGGTATTATATATATTGACAGTTTAAACTGTACGCACAATCATTTATGCAAAATCGGCCTTGGTCAGATCAAAATCATTGGCTTCATTTCATTCAAGTATGCAATCCTAATCAGTTCTTTAACATTAATGTGTTAATTAACATTATAAACTTCATTCATAAACCATATTAGCCTAGTACGCTTTATTGATGCGTAATGCTACGAAAATGAAAACAATTTAAGTCTATAACTAGGTGATTATTGGGAGAATAAGGAGGAAATTAAAGAAATTAAATAAACATCAATTTGGTGTCTAGCATTTTCATTATTGGGTGGTCCATGACAGAAACCCTAATTGCATGATTAAGGCACCCTATCATTTTCTTGTGAAACCCTAATTAAATATATACAACACAAACTCCATAAGTTCCAGCACTAATTTTGGTCCTCCACTCCAAGCAACATAATATTAAAATTTTAAGATTGTGATGTTACATGCTAATAATATTTTGACCAAATTTTAGACCAGATTTCGGTTTCTTATTGGCTGCAGTACTGGTACTTAGCTGGCATTTGATATTTGCCAAAATTCATTCTATTTTCATGAAGAAAAATAAGAGTGACATAAAATTTAATCAATCCAAACATATGATATAAAATCAAATAAGGTTTACATGAGTAAAATTCGAACCCTCTCTCTCTCTTTGTTAGACCGATAATTACATAAATCCAAATCAATAAAATCAACCAATGGAATAAAAATAGTAATCTTTCTAAACAAATAAATGAATTATTAACTCGACAGATTTAAAATTAATTACTAACCAATTAATAGAGATACAAATATAAATACACTCATCTTATTGTGGCGCGTCCCATCGAAAATATTCCGCTATCACGTAAAGGAGTCTGAAAATAAATAAAAAAATATTAATTTTTCAAAATAAAAAGCATAAAATTTACATTTCATTAAATATTTACATATCAAAATAATATTTTACCGAAGATTTAGCAGAAGGAAAAATATTCCAAAATCTTAGAGTTTCATCCCCTGCACCGGTAACTACAGTCTGTAATTTTTTTTAATAAAGAAAGTAAATTTGTTAGATAATGGATAAAAATTTTAAAAGTAAGCAACAAAATTGCATAAAGAGCCTCGAAAATAAAGGAAATAAGAATTATGTACCTGTCCATCTGGTGAGGTGGCAAGATATAAAACTCTATAGGTATGACCAGTCAAAGTCGCCAACTATTATTTACAAAAAAAATCAAAATATCAGTTAGATATATAATATCTTCATTTATAAAAAATTATATTAATATGAAAAATAATATACACACAAACCTTAGCCATAGATGGATATTTCCAGACCATAATCTGATTTTGCGAATAACCATGTGTACTAACCAATTCGTTGGCATTTTTACACCACGCCAAATTACACACCTTCACCAAAAAAAATCATTAGAATTAAAAATACGTCACAATTTTTTTTTTTTATTATTATTATAATTGTTATTATTGGAATATTATTATTGTTATTACAATAACCATTTGTAATAATGATATTACAATAATATCATTATTGTAGTTATATTTTTATTGTAATAAAAGCCTGTGAATTACGCCTAAGTTGGAAAAAGCCCCTGCTTTATTGGAGATTTTTGATGTAATAATAATAATAATAATGTTTGTTGCAATATTTTTTTTTGCATTTTAGGCATAACTAATAATAATGGTTGTTGCAATTTTTTTTCTTTTTTGCATTTTAGGCATCACGCACGAGTTTTTCTGCAAATTTCTCTATTATTATTATTATTATTATTGTTGTTGTTCTTCTTCTTCTTCTTCTTCTTGTTCTTGTTGTTGTTGCTACTGTATAACTACTACTATTATTACTATCATTGTTAAATTAAAAAAGAACAAATTTGCAGAAAAAGAACAAATTATTATTATTATTATTATTATTATTATTATTATTATTATTATTATTATTATCCAAATACAAAAATGTCTACTACACATGATTCTCAACATTATGAATATAGAAGAAAACTAATAAAACATAAAGACAATTATCTACACCAAAAAAATTCTCACATATCCTTCATGTTGCAGATCATGTTCTGTAGACCTTTTGATCATCATAACAACAACATAATTACTATTATTACATTAAATAAATAACATATTCAACCAATTACCTGGCTGCCGGTATCGATGGAGTTAACCATACTCCCATTGGCCGTGTTCCAAAATCGAATGCACCGATCCGCCGTGCCGCCGCCCGAGGCGAGCAACCCCGGCTGATGTGGCGACCACGCAATGGCTTTGACTGCTGCTGTGTGTTGTGTCAGCCGATGCACGGGATGCTGGCTCGACCGCTGGTTCCACACCAACAACTGCATGTGAACAAGAAAATATATTAGTTTTTGAAAGGAAAGTGAAATAATTAATGAATGAATAGTGAAGTGATTGGTTGGTTTGTAAATGATGATGATGTTTGAGAGTATGCGAGGAGGATAAGTAAGAGATTAATGTAAGGCAATAATAATATAAAAGTTAATTATAAATAAATTGGTTAACATTTGAGAATAAGTAAAATTTACAAAAGGCCCTTGCGTTATGCCTACATAAAAAATATCTATTCTTTAAAAGTTCGAAAAATGGTACCTAATACTAATTAGATAGAGATGTTGGGTAATTTTAGGTGATATTTTTTGAATTTTTAAATAATAGAGGGTTTTTTTTAATTTAGGCATAATGTAGGGGCTTTTTGCTAATTATACATAAGTAAATAAATTAATTTACCTGGTTATCATTACCACCTGAAGCTAATTCCCGGTCATCATGAGACCACTTCAATCCACAAACCTGATACATCATCAAAACACATTCATTAACCCTTCTTAATCCTTCTTAATCATTCAAACCAATTCTTTTTTGTTTTCTTAAAATTTAAATTTACCTCGGATCGGTGGCCGGCGAATTTACTAACAAAATCAGCGGGCACGCGCAAATCGTGATTCAAAATATTTTTATCTCTGCTTCCAGACGACAAAATGCATGAGCTCCACGCGAGCACGCCAGCTCGTGTTTCATGCCCACTCATATTCCTTATCCTTTTACATTTAGTACTATCCCAAATCTACACAAACCAAAAAAATCAAAATTAAAAATTTGAACGGGCATTTCAACAAACAGGTTGTGTGTGTGCATGAGTTGGGAAGTAAAGGAATGTTATTTTATTTTTTTATTTTTTTTTATTGTTTGGGTACCTGAACTTCGCCAAGGCCGGTACCGATTGCAAGGTACGAGCCCTCTCTTGTCCATTGTACCGCACAAACTCCATCTCTTGAGCCCAAATCGCAGAGTTTTGTGACCTTGCTCGTGCTGGCTGACCAGAGATAAACAGAGGTGCCCAGTCCAACGGCTAGCACGTTTTGAGATGACCAATCAACCAGATTTAGGTAGAAATCGTCTTGCAATGATGGTGCGTCAAGCACCTGCGATTTAAAATTCAATTTAGGTTAAAATCGTTTAGGGTTTTGGGATTTGAGAACTGATTTGAAGTGAAATTGTTAGAATGAAATTGAATTGAAACAGAGTACAGTACCTTGTGAGGTGTTTTGGGGATTTTCCGAGCGGCTTTAGGCGGAGTCGCCACCTCACCAAACCCGTTAGATCCGAAATCCAGACTCGACCCAAAACCCGATAAGGGCGAAGCCGGTGATGGGTGCTCTGTTTTGTACCTGAAGATCTTATTCGGGCTAACGGGCGAGCCAGGTGAACCCGTTTCGTATCCGAACATCTCGGATCGCAAAAGCCTCAAATACGCCTCGTTGCTTCCTTCCTTTTTCGGCGAGGGTTTATCGACCAGCGCGAAGTTCTGAAGCCTTGAGCTGGATCTACAAGGTATGAATCTGTCGCTATACGTGACCTTCGAAGGAGACGTGGTTTTGGGTATCGAAGGAAAGCTGACGGGTACTGGGTCGATCTGGAGCTTCGTTTGCATTCCGGCAGGGAGATTCAATCGAGATTTCTTGGACGAAGAATCCATTTCTAAGATCTCAAATCTATTCTCTCCTTGCCTAAATCCTCTTCGAGTCTTGATCTGGTGTTGGATTGAGAAACGAGGAGCGAGTAGAAGAAGAGAAGAGAAGAGAAGAAGAAGCAAGGTCTGTTCTTAATTTCCTTCTCTCTTCTTTATTGGATTGGAATCAATTTGGAGGAAACTTCCAACGGTCGAAAATGGGGTAGTTCTATAATACGAAAGAGAAAGGAGAATAATTTGTATACACCATGTGCATAGGTGTACAGTCACTGACAAGTGGGTCCCGCTTAAATTAGCAGAATGGTTGGTGTGGAGCATGACCCAAAGTAACCGTTGGGTTTAGAGAGTTTGAATTAAGTGGGACCACACATGGAACTTTCATGTTGGGCTTAGAAAACTTGCCTTTTTTTTTTAAGATTAAATTTACAAAAAAAATGCATGTATTATAAGAATATTAGTGTATTCTATTTTATAAAATAAAATATTTTGTAGAAGATATATTATGTGTGTACTATTAAAAATGTAGTATGAATTAAACAGTACATACATAATAGAAAAGAGACTAAAGTATAATGGAGTACATATATCACTTGGGATAAATATCAATTGAAAATGGATTGATTGTTGGTCAATATGGTTAACGCCCGATGGCCGCATATGACATTTCTAGAAATGAAGATAAAAATACAATTCTCCTTTGCATGTACAAAATTATAATATTAATCTTGCAATCATACACAATTATTCTCCTAATTAATAGTTTCTTTCAACTTAACCTTGCACTCATGTAAGTTTTACCTATCACTATCCCAAATTTCTTTTTTTTTTTTTAAATAAAATACTATCTCAAATTTCCTACCATTTCTTATCCTTTTTATGTCCGTCCTTCTTGCACTCACATTATATTGGATAGAACACTCATATCGACATTATAAGAAGAATGTGGGGCCCAAGAAACGGTCGAATCAGATGGTGAAGATACATCTGATGAGTAAAGTTCACACGAAGACGAATTATTTATGGAGTTACACGGCTTTCTGACGAGAAACGGCACCATATCTTCTAGAAGACCTTGTGAATGACTAATATTACTTTCCTCTCCAAAACCCCCATTTTGAATTTCAACTTGTGCATCATCCAAACCATTGAAAGGACCTTCCTGATTGACCCCAATTTGTTCAAACGGGTCAAAAGCCATAGTCGATGAACATTTGACAGGGTTTTCTATGATTTGGGTTTTAGGCTTTTCAGAGTTCACTTTAGGCTTTTTGGCCTGATTAATTGGAGAGATTTGAGAATCATTGGGCTTGGATAGAAGGAAGTGAGAGTAAGTGTAGTGAAGGTGAAGGCCTTCATAAGTTACGATTAAAGTATCGGGATCTTCCATTGATTTTTCTACTTGCTTTTTCGCGTTGCATCTTGGGTTTGTGCATCTGTAGTAGCTCCTGAAAAAATAAATAAGAGAAGAATTAGTACAATCATCATGAGATTAATTGACTGATTAATTAAATATGTGTTTAATTAGTTAGGATTATTGGGCTGAATTGAGCCCACATTACTTCATAATCTTCATCATGAGATTAGTTATATAAACATGTATTTCAATTGGGATTATTGGACCAAAAAGAGCCCAAACAAGTTTACTTTTAATGGACACAAAAATTATGACCAATGCCATGGTGACACATACTCATAACCATAAATGGTTCTACCTTGATTAATTAATCTTGGTCTATCTCTAATTCAGTCAAGTGAATAAAATATTGATGCTAATTGAATGCTCCATTACTA
Organism: Juncus inflexus; assembly: GCA_024447665.1. Lineage (NCBI taxonomy): Eukaryota > Viridiplantae > Streptophyta > Magnoliopsida > Poales > Juncaceae > Juncus > Juncus inflexus. The sequence continues at coordinate 2,386,741 of JAJHPC010000014.1, read as the reverse complement.
TTTTTGATATGAGAGAGAGAGAGATTTAGACAAGAGTCTATTTCAGGGTCTTATACATTAATTTTGCAAGGTTATTTTCTTGTCTTTTTCTCCTTTGGTTCAAGAAAGAGAGAAAAAATGGGTTGAGAACTTCCAATAGAAATAATGGTGCCTTTATTTAATTTTCACCGACTCACAAATCTTTGTATTAATAGAAACAAATATGTTAAATGACTAGATTTTATTGAAATTTTTAAGTTGCCAAGAATATAAAATATGTTAACAATTTTCATGAGTACTATTTATAGAAAAGATTTAATGAATAATTACTAATTTAATTTTGGTGTATGGTTGCAAATTGGAGCCTCAAGCACGTAATATCCCTTTTTAGGAACCTTAATTTTACCTACATGTACATGATTTGGACTTTGTGACATGGTTAGTGTTGGTAATGTTCTATAAAATATCGAATTAACTAACTCATATGAGCATAGCTAATTACCCTAAATGTGTGTAGGGCTCAACTGCCATGAGAGAGAGAATGGATTTGCAACAACCTTATCTTGTGGGTTCTACTTAATATAAACAGTATATTTTCACCACTTGATCACTTAAAAGAAGACTAAATATCTTATATTGAGAATTTATCTCTCTATTATATATAAACATAACTTATGAAACCATGTGATGTAATGATATTAAATAAAAGGAAAATAAACCTTGGGTTAGGGCTATTCTTGATTGCCTTCTGTCCATATTTCCTCCATTTGTAACCATCATCAGTCAGTCCATTTCCACATGCCTTGATTTTTATTGTATATTTATTTTCTATTTTACCCAAACCTTTCTCTGGTAGAGAAATTCTACAAATTTTGAAAGGAAAAAAATATTAGCTAGAGTGCTAAATATATTAAAATAAAATAAAATCAATAGCAAGAAAGAAGTGTATAATTTGATGTAATGCAATACATACATTGGTCTAGAAATGTTCCATCTCTCCGTTTCGTTAGTATGTCCGGTCACTGAAAGAGCGCTTTCTATGTCGCCTATTGTAGGACCCGAATAGACGGTCGAGATTAACTTGTTCACCATGGATTCATGGTGAGGATTCGCATCGAGATTCGTGCAATACGAAGGAGACGAGTTTGGTTGCGACTTGTGGAGGAGTTCTTCCAAGAGACCCTCTCCGAAGAATTGATGCCAATTCGCTTCTCTCTCATCCGATTCGGCCGTCATTCTTTGATTTCAAAAGAAGGATTAATGGTGTTTGCGTTCGAATTAAGAGAAGTTATGAAAGGGAGAAAGAGAAGGAAATAGTTAAGGTTTTTTAGCTTGCTTGTGATGACTTCATGCACTACATGGTTATTTAAAGGGCTCATTAGATTGACAAAGTTTTACTATATATAAAGACCAAAATACCCCTTATTTTTTAAGCCACTTTGCTTCATTAGAGATTTTTTCTATTGAAATCATTTTTGAGGTAGAGTTTTTGAAATCTCGGTGGGGCAAGAAACCCTAGCTCCTTTTAAGTGGACTAAGATCACCTGACCCATTCAACTAATGCTATTGTCAACCACTAAAGTATAATTTGGATAGTTCGTCAACTAATACTTGGAGTTTTTATGCATGTACATTTTATTATATTAGTTCTTTGAATATTGTTCTAGAATCAAATTCTTATCCACCAAACTAATTAATATTAAGGGTGTATAATACAAAAAATTAGTTGTGTAGTTAAGGCCCTAAACAACAGTATTAGGCAATGGATATGAGTCTCTTTCTAATGAAAACAACCACCACACTAAACCTAGAAAGGTCACATAATTATTTAGCCAATCCTACCTAAACCCTAAAGCTCTTGAATCAAAATTCTAAACAAATCAAGGCACGAAGACAAGCCCTTTAATCCATGTAGGGCTCTAAATCCTTCTCTCTAGTTAAATAACACTAGGATTAGGTTAAGAATCAACTGAAGGGCATGCTGGTCATTCTAAGTTTTTTAACTAGGGTTAATTAATTACTCCTGTTAAATAATCCTATCTTCTAACAAATATAACAAAAAGGCTTTGCATGGATGTGATGGAAGGATAGTATGTAACAAGGGTTTCATGTTCTCATATGGAGTTGACTTTGGAGAAAAACAAAGAGAGGGCAATGTAAGATAAATTATGGTAAAAATATGATTAGAAGAGCACAAAAAGAAATTAATGAGTGAGACAAGAATTGACTGGCAGTGTAGGTAAGCTCGGTTTTTCTGAAGCCATATGTGCATCTTTCTGTGCGGCCAGAGTCTAGAGTGCCCATGTAAACTTTTCTGTAAATTTTGCTTAAATATTAGATATGGAATTTTTTGTATGAACAATTTTCATGTTTGCAAAATATTGGTCAATTCATAAGTTTAATTAGTACAAATACAAAAAAATTATCTTCAACTATACTATTTTTTGAATTTGCTTATTATTATTACCTTATGTTTATACAGACATATGTATTATATTTATTATGGTTGTTAAATTATTTTAAATTAATTATATTTTTTTAGAAACTATACATATTCTTGTATTGAAAAGGATTACAATATGATTAATATATTTCCTACAAAAAAATGATGAATATACATATACCTCTTTATTCCATTAAAGACATCTGCTCTCACAATTGGCCTCAAAATATAGTGCCACAATTAAACCACAAAGATGAAATTTGGGCCTTGAAGAATAATAAGTCAGCGCCGAGATGCATGAGGTAGGCCTACCCTTTGACACCACATAATTAATTTAGGTTTCTTGTCAAAACATTTTTTTTTTTTTTGAATTGTTGCTTCTCAAAACATTGAAAAAAACATGTACATTATACTTCTGTTCAAACTAATAATTGAAATAAATATAATATACTACATGATTGTAGCTTAAGAGTATTGATTTCAAATTTTCAATACCAAAGAGCCGTTATTCTGTTAAATTAGGAATTTATTACAAATGCAATAGGCATAGATATTATATTATGCATAGGGTTTATTTGAAAGTTTTACAATATATTTGAATAAAAAATGTCAACGGGGGGGGGGGGGAGGATGTGTGCTGTATGATGTAGGTGGCAAATGCATGATTTATTTTGTCTCGTCATGTCACATGCATCATATGAATCTATATCATATCATATTATATATTTATCTCATATAATATTGAATAATTTGCATATATGTCAACCCCATAATTGAGGAAAATCCATTTTCCTTTGTCTTTTTAAGCGTCTTTTTTGGTTATTAGAACCCAAAAATTAATTATTCTATATTGATAGAATGATATATACAAATTGACCAATTGCTTGTTTGAATTTTGAAATAACTTAGATTTATTTTCGGTCCATTTGGATTAGTATATCACAACACTTGCGTTACTACTGTATTCTTTAAAAAATATTCAATTAGAATGTATTTCAATGGTAGTCAAACTAGACAGGTCAAGATTGACATAGATTTTCTTCAAAAGAAAAAAGATTGACTTCTAGTTCAATGTGTTAATAATTAATTGGTTACAGGATTCAATTTGTTTCACCATTCCTTTCAAACATTTATTTAATACATAATTTCATGTTTAACCCCTATAAAATATTAAATATCACATATACTGGTAATGGTACAAATTCCGTCTTTCTATAAATGAGGAGTTCGAATCTTGCGTCTAGCATTATTGATTTAAAAATTTATGTGACAACATATAAGTCAATCCTAAAAGAAAACGAAACAAGTAAGAGCTTGTAGTTCTCCCTCATTTTTTTATTATATATCACTTATATGTAGCTTCAATACCAAAGTGAAAATATTTTATCTCCCTCTATAAACATGAAAAAATATATATATTTTCTTCCTTTTGTGAAAAATGTCTAAATGTCCATGTGATTATAGACTTTATAGGGGGGTATATGTGTATATATTTCATATCTTTTTTAGGGTAATATATTTTTTTGATATAATATTTTGTAGTTGGCCCAGTGACTCAGCACCATAACTCTAATGGACCCCATTTAACAGTTAAAGAAGCTATATCACAATCTACTATTAAGTAAACAAATAAGTTCATGAAAATAAATGATTTAATATTGAACAAGTGTATAATACCATTAAAATCATTAATTTATTTGATAAGGATGAAAAATCAACTACCAACCAGCAACTGTCCACTACAAATATTACCAATTATTCTAGCTAAGGCCCAAATTATGCTTATGGATATGAACCCTAAAAAGGCCCATGGATTTATTTATTCATTTTTTCTTAGTCAAGGCCCTGTTGAATTGAACTAACTCTGACAAGATCTACATGAGTACATTCACTTATTTCCTTTACAAAAATGTCATATACGTCATCATAACATCATAAACAGTATAAATACAAAAATCATAACATTATAGAGCTTGTAAATGTAAAATCATAATATCATAAGGGGTATAAATATAAAAATCATGACATCATAGAGTTCAATGATAATGTATATGATCATGGACGGATGTAGGGGATTTTGAACTTTTCATATTAACCTCTCATGTTTTCATATTTTCGGCCCCCCTCTTGATTTTGAAATTTTCATATTAACCCAATTATGTTTTCACTCGTAACTTTAAGGTTTTGTGTGATCTTCCAAGATTTTTGTAATAATTATTGTCTAAAATAAATAAAAAATAATATGTTAATTCATGAACTCTCATGGTATATAGTTGTATAGTATTATATTGATTATTTTAATTCTCTTGTTGCATTATATATAACTTATATTTTCTTCTAATTTTTTGGGATATATTATGTCAAATAGAAAAAAATTGGAGTTTTTTTAAGATAAGTAAGAAAATGATGTCAATTCATAATTCTTCAACTAGTAAATCTGATGCTCCTTCTTTGTCCATACTAAGTAATGAAACAAACACATGTATTGGGCAATTCATGTTATCTTTGAAACAAGACTCCATAAAAAAAATGAATGATATTTTTTTAACAAAAAGTTTGTAGAAACTTTTTAACAAAAATATAGTTTATGAAAAAAATGAATGATAGTTTTTAAGAATTTTATTTTAATAAAATGAATGATAGTTTTTAACAAAAAAAAAGGAATGATAGTTTTTTACAAAATTGAGTGAAATTTAATTGTTTATATTACAAAAGGTTTGTAGGAACTTTTTCAATGAATAAAATTATAGAAGACTTTGATTTAATGCAAAAAAAAAATACAAGAAAGACGGACTCCATCACGTATCAAGTAGATATAGAAATGTATGTATTTTTGGCTATTGGTTGGTAAAATTATGTAATTTATTATGTTATGTAATTTCTTTTAATATAATATTTGCTAATCGGTTCAGCCCCTCCTAATATATATTTCTGGCTTCGTCGCTATATATGAAATTTTTGTGGGAAAATGAGGGGACAAATTATAATTTTCCTTCACTCATTTCCTTGTAAATTCCGAAGTGGGTATAGTGCTTAAGCATTGGACCTAGTCCAATTATTATTACAAAAAAAATTGAAAATGAAATATTTTTTTCCCACCAAACAAATATAAAATATAATGGATTAAAATGGTAAAGGAGATATTCCATGTTATAGAAAATTTACTGAAATAAAATGGAATGAATCCAACATTTTCTCTTTTTTTCTTATAAAAGAAGTATGCAGCTCAATTTTAATTATTGGGGCCTGATATATCATGACGGGATTTTCATCGTGATATCATAATAGTATATAGAAACGATAAAAAATATATAAACTTAAAACAAAGAATATATAGAGATGATAAAAAATATATAAATTTAAAATAAACAATATATAAAAACGCGGAATAAAGAATATACAGTCGTGATGGAGTCGTGCTCAATCTCATCGTGATTTCGGATTTCTCTTAATTATTCCATTGTTCCACTGACCCACCAAACACAATACCCTTTTATAACATAAAATTGCGTTTCTATTTCAGGATTCATCTATTTGAAGTGTTGCATAATGCAAAATCTTGTTTATCATATTCATCTAGACTATATAGCTTCAAGCATATTACAAGCTATCAAATCTTTCAAATATAGCTTCAAGCATATTACAAGCAATGGAGGGAATCCCATCATGCATGCATAGAATTATGTGCATCTCATTTTGTACTTCATCTAGACACATCTCCTCCTCTCCTTTTCAAAAACTACTAGAGATTTTCTTATTGCAAATCTCCACGCTGCCAAGTCCCACCATCAATGGACTTTTTTTTTGAAATGGCCAAAAAAAAAAATTAATTAAGGGAATGGTTAAGTTTTAAAAATATTTGCAAAAGTAGCAATTTTGCCCAGCCGTCAGGCGAAACACAAGTAGTTTCGCCCAGTAACGGGGCGAAACAGAGCGCAATCACATTACGAGCGAATTTGCTTAATTAACCATGTTTCGCCCAGCAGTCGGGCGAAACAAAGACTGTTTCGCCCGGTAGCCTGGCGAAACAAACTATTATGCATATTTTGGGCTTAGCCCAGCCCATCTTTGTTTCGCTCTCTGGCTGGGCGAAACAGACTGTGTTTCGCCAGCTCATTGGGCGAAACAGCTGTCTCTCCAGCCAAAAATAAATAAATAAAAAAGCCTAAAAAGGGAAAAAATTAAAAACAGATTTTTAGCCTTTTTACATGGAAAAAATAAATAAAATAAATCTGAAGACAAAAAAATAATAATAAATAACTTATTTTTATTTAGAATTTCTTTTTCATATTGAAATGACAACTCTTTTTTTTAGTACATAAACATTGATTTAACATGTTAGGTTATAGGAGGAATCTAAGTTTTTTTAGGTATACAGTTTAAGGTTCAGATATAGGGTACTAGAGAATATTTACTTTTTCAGATTGAAATGACAATTTAGCTTTTTATTTAGTGGGTAACATTGATTTAACATGCTAGAATATTGGAGGAATCTTAGGATTTTTACGTATATGATTTAGATTTCTATTTAAAGAGTATTCTTATTATACTTGATCATCAAAAAATTAAATCTCATAAGTCTCTCTTGCAAACTTCTTCTCTTTATATCTTTCTCCTTATCAAGAAAATGCCACAAAATTCTGAAATTTTTCTATATTACAATGGTCAAATTGTTCAAGATTCGAGCGGATACAATTATGCTCCACAAGAAGGTGTTTTTCTCCCGCGTAGTAGAAATAGAAATTATTATAGATTGTGTTTAGAAATTTATACTACCACCGGTTGGCCTAATAGTGACGATCTTAAAATTAGTGGTAGGTTTCCTTACCGTATGAATGATTGTTTGTATTTTAAGATAGTCAAAATTTCGAATGATTCACAGTTAACTAGTTTTGCTCAGTACATCAAATATGGTGAAGACGGTCGGCCTGAATTAGAAATATACGTTGAACGCATCCAAAGTAGATAATCCTATGTAGGAACTAGTAGTAAATCAAATGTACCTTTTAATGATGACGAGCTTGAGAGGTTAGAACCTGTAATAAATCGTGATGAAGATGAAGTGCCAGAAATGGAAGAAGGCGACGAAGATGAGTTTGAAAATGTTGAAGACGACGAATATGATGAAGATGAAGTGCCAGAAATGGAAGAAGGCGACGAACCAGAAATAGATGTTATGAACAATTGTACGGAAGTGGGTGAGATGTTAGTGTAGGAACTTTCGGTAATCCTCTGGCGAAAGAGTTTGAAGATACTACTATGTGGAAAGAAGCGAAAATCGATATCTTGTATGGTAAGAGCATGCATGTGAGTAGCGATGATAGTTTGTATGAGGGACAGACGTTCGACACGAAAGCAGAGCTACAATCGGCCGTAAAATTATACAGCGTCATGCATCACCGAGAATTTGTAGTCTTCAAATTGAACAAAACACTCTACATTGTAGTCTGCAAGCTACAAGATGACCGCGCTGGCTGTGATTGGAGGCTGTATGCATGCAAAAATAAACGGCATGTGTTTGAGATTAAAAAATTTACACAACCACACGTATGTGTTAATCAACAACCTAACAACGACCACAAACAATTAACAAGTGCATTTATTGCGGGGCTAATTCTAGATGTCGTTAGAGCAGATTTAGCAATTAAACCAGTAACCCTAGTGGAAATCGTCAAATGAAAATTTGAATATACCATATCATATTGGAAGGCTTGGCACGCAAATCAACACGCACTTAGATTCTTGTTTGGCGATTGGAAGGGGGCATATAATTTGCTTCCTGAATTGATGGCAGCAATATATTCAGCAAATCCTACTACTGAATATTCATTTTGGAGAGGTCCCAAAAACCGTCTTTGGTGAGGAGGAGTTCGAAGGTCTTTTTTGGGCATTTGGTCCATCACTTAAAGGATTTGAGTTTTGCAAGCCTGTCATAACAGTAGATGGAACATTTCTAACCGGAAAATATCAAGGATGCTTATTGATGGCAGTCGCTAGCGATGCAAATGGTCAATTATTTCCCTTAGCTTTTGCTTTAGTTGATAAGGAGAGGGTAGAATCGTGGGGTTGGTTTTTTGGGTGTTTGGGTACTTTGATCGGCCATCGCAAAGGTTTATGTGTGATTTCGGATAGGCATGCCGGAATAATTCGTGCAATGAAGGATGACAGATTGAAATGGAAGGAACCTAACAGCTATCATCGTTATTGCATGCGGCATTTAAAAGCAAATTTCAGTAGCGATGTATCAGACAAAACATTGGTTAAATTGATTGTACCACTAGTTAAGGCGCCCACCAAATTTAAATTTAAGAAGCTATATAAAATATTAAAGGATAAAAATAATGAGGCATGGGAATGGTTAAATAAAAAAGATAAATCAAAATGGGTGTTCGCGTATGATACAGAAGGTCGCCGGTGGGGTATTCCTACTAGTAATCATGCAGAAGTGATGAATTATGTTTTCAAGGGTATGAGGAAGCTTCCTGTTACGGCTATTGTGATGGAGACATTCTACAAGCTGTATAGTTATTTTGTCAACAAGCGCGAGATAGCTGCAAATATGGAAATGAATAATAGAATGTGGGGAAATGAAGTGATGGAAAAAATGGAGAATAAAACAGTTAAGGCGCGTGCACATCGAGTCACTACCTTCAATGTCGAAAACGGTGTTTATGAGGTGATAAGAGGATCTAGTGGTTCCAAGGTAGGGGGAAAGAGCTTCCATGTGAATTTCAATGAAGGCAAATGCAGTTGTCAGAAACCGATGCTATATCACTATCCTTGTTCGCATCTTGTAGCAGTTTGCATTGGCAGAGGTGTTAGTCCCGAGTATTTTATACATCAACATTTTTCACTAGATCACCTTAAACATACATATGAAGGAAGTTTTTATCCGATAAAGGATTGAGAACAGTGGCTTGAACGTAAAAAAGTTTATAATGGTACGTTGGTTCCTCCTGAGAAACTTATGAGGAAAAATGTCCGTGGAACCAACAAGCGTGGAAGAAGACAGGAGAAACGCTTTCATAATAGTATGGACGTCATGGACAACGCAGATCGTAGAAAACATTGCAGTATTTGCGGAGTAGCAGGGCACACGAAAACAAAATGTCCGAGAAGGTTGTAGTGTTTTATGTATGGTAGTTTATGTTTATTTATTGTGGGTTGTAATGTTTTATGGATTGTTGTTTGTAATATTTTATGTATTGTATTTTATGTTTATGTATTTTAATTTGTAATATTTTATGGATTGTATTCCAAATTAAAGACACATAGTGAGCTCTCTAAAATAGTTTAAATATCAATCTAAATTAACAAAACATAGTCCAAAAAGTAAACATAGTCGAGTAATACCCGGCGGTCTCCTCCTCCTCCTCGTGTTCCCCCGCGTCCTCCGTGTCTTCCCTCCCCCCCCCCCCCTCCTCCTCCGCGTGGTACTCCTCCGCGTCCTCGCTGCGCCTGAGGCTGAACCTGAGTAATCTGACTAACTCCTTCATCTCCGTCTCCTCCTTGGCCTCCTCCTTCCCCTCCTCCGTCTCCTCCTTCGTCTCCGACATGTTCGATGATCGAACCCCAATCGAAGTCGCCCTCATATTCATTACTTTCCTTTATGCTGCTCCGGATGCACCCTAACAACTTTTTCAATTTCCCTGGTATATCCTGGCACTCGGCTTTTAGCGCTTCGAACCCATGTTTGCAGGCCTCCAAAAGAAATGCATGCTAAAAAATAATATTTGAGTAATGTTAAAAAACTAAAATAATATGAATAAATAATAATATAAATAATAGTCAATTATTTTCATTACCGCTTTCCTTTTTTGCGGAACCATCGGATGATACGATCCCGTAGCATGCGGGATATCGGAGCACATAAGGATCGGTTGCCGTTCTATACCAATTCCAGTATGCATCATACTGGCTAGGGTCGTACGGCCGCCATGAAGGAATATTTATTTCACGTCCCAAGCGTTTCTCTTCCCACTCAGCCAGATAAGCTGAATGTACGGTAGGCCAATCATTTCCACGGTAATTTGCGATATCGTGCAATCGTTTGTCGTACTCGCAATTTGGGGGTGCTTCCATCTCATACCCGAACTGACGCAACACCCGCTCCGGACGATGCATCTCGACAATCCAAAAATAGATCAATGGCATTGTAAGAAGCCCCATAGTTTTTTCGTGCTCAACTATCGGCGGGAGTATATGACGGAATGCGTCATAAGGTGTCCAAACCACCTGAGTGTCGACCAAAATGTCGAACTGATCGCGATGTGTCGTCAAATGCCGATGAGGTGTTATATCCGCGTATTGAGTACAATCTTTCCATAAAAAACCTACCGTAGGTCTCTCATCTTCATCACCATCATTCGCCATATCCTACAGTTCCTTGCGTACATCTTTAGGAACGGGTCGTCCGACAGTGATATGTTCCCATGCCCACAGTTGCAGCAACATGATACACCCTCCCATATTTTTCCGTTTCTTACGCGTACCTTTACACATGATAGTGTTATGCTCTAGGCCAAAGTGTTTGTGACCTAGATGATGGATTGTAACAACAAACATAATATTTATTCTAAGATATTTCATATAATATGTGCGGATAGGTTATTTTAATATAATTAAAATAGACCATGAATATACAATTCAGCTTTATGTCATCAAAGTGCGTGACTTTGATAGTAAAACTATAAAGTGTTATGAATGCTATTCTAAATCGTCCCTGGTCATTTATAGGAGATTTGTGGAGACAAATATACTTGCAGATACATATAAATAAATATTTATATACAAGCTATAAATGTACACCAATATGTTAGTTGACTGATGATTATGTTTTACTGATCATGGATAAATAGTTATCAAGTCATTAACATAGGTATATGTTAGAGACCATATACTTTGGGTCGACCCGCCATAAGAATGCTACATGTTTTACGTCATTAGCGATTCTTGTAACATAAAGTATTTATAGTCCTTTGACCCGAGATTGTCTCGGTTCCCAACATGAGTAATTTTATACTTTAATATAATCTAACACTACCTTTAACCGGGTGGTCATAACGGTTATGATTAGGTATACAATGAATCATGTAGAGGGATGAGTGCAATCAAGACGGGATTTGTTCCTCTCATAAATGAGAGAGATATCTTTAGGCCTCTTGATGAATTAAACTGAAGAAATGTATGGTCATACTCAAATGAATTAATAAGAGTTATTAATGTCATTTGTTCTTGTTCAGTTTAATTTGGGATCAAGAAATATTAATCGATTAATATAAGGATGGCGTATTACATGCCTTATGATCGATATAGATATCGCACGACAAAGGGACTAAATACGTGATTGTTGATTAGGTAAATCGGATCACCGATATTCACTTAAATTGGGTAGTCATGATGGCTTGCTAGAGTCCGCTCATGATTTATAGACTGTCAAGTCTATTGCCAACATTAAGTGAACCTACAGGGTCACACACAAATAACAAACTGAAACGGGCGCAGAAAATCCTAGTGACTTATATGATGAGTTGCATAAGAATGTCACAAAATATATTGTCATCTTATGTTAAGATGTGATATATATGTATATAAAGACTATGAGCACAAAAGATCATGTAATCTAGAAGAGTCTAGATGATGGCATATGGATATTGATGAGTGATGTCATACACATCTTTTAGTGTGAGGAAACATGACTCTTCACCTCTATATAAGGATATAGAGGGCTCCAAATTCAATAGACAAAATCATTCTTTCTCTCATTATTTCTCATTCTCATTTGTGAGACAAAAGAAAGAAAAATATTCTTTCTCATTTGTGTGACAAAATTACGAAAGGGTGCTTTCCTTTTTGTATAACTACGAAAGGGTGCCATCTTTTGTATGACAAAATGAAAGGGTGCGATTATATGAGAGGAATTATATACATCTTTTGTGAGATAAAATAAGAAGAGTTTTCTTATGCAAGAGGAAAACAAGTTACTGGCATATATATTGTTCTTCTTCCCGTTTTAAGAAGTTTGTTCGTGTGGACACCGGTAGAGGCGTTCGTACTTTCGGCGCTTGTGATCTATTTGGCCTAAAAAGATGAGAACGATTTGTTGAGAGTTTTGGTGGAGACCGATTGTGTGTGCCGTAGATGACTTCCGCACGATCCGACCTAGACGGCCTAGACGGACGTAAAATCGGTTAGGACGGTAACCGGTTTAGAGGCGCATGGACAACACGCATGGTTTGAGCGTCACGGATTAAGCGAAATCCGAAAGGTATCTTTAAGATTTATTTCTTTGATTTAACCAATACGAACGGATCCTCGGATTGGTTTTGGACGAAATTTTTGTTTTCCGCTGCGTTATGCACGTCCGAGACCCAACAACACAATGCCCTGTAAAGGTACGCAAGAATTCCACTACCCTATGCCCATCTATCTAAAACCGACAAGTCCTCTAATAAAAGCAGAGGCAGTGCTGAAACACAATCTCCCGAAGCTTCCGTAAATAATACATCGCCACATAATGCAAGCATGTAGGCTCTACAATGCTGCTCGACTTTCTGTTCCGGGGCATCAATTTCCAAATCGGAAAAATTATTTTTCAACCATGTTCTTTTCAATAAAATTTTGCTTCTCCACTTTCCTTTAAACTCCAATTCCGGGATTTCTTTCCCGAGTAGTTGCGTGACCTTTCCCTTCCAATCAACATCTTTATTATTTAAACACATTGCCTCACCGTCCGTCCACATTCCCAACAAACACGAAACGTCATCTAGAGTTATGGTCATCTCACCAACAGGCAGATGAAACGTGTGTGTTTCCGGTCTCCAATGTTCCCGCAGAGCGCTTATCTGTCTGGTTGTCGTAATCCACCCAACCCATCCTGGCAGTTTGTAGTAAGGTTGCTTTCTTCAAAAAAGGGGCATACCGATCGTCCCATGGAACCTGCAGAAACATAAATAAATAAAATATATAAGATTTTTAAATAAATAAAATAAAAGAAAATAAATAAATAAAATATATAAGATTTTTAAATAAATAAAATAAAATAAAATATATAAGATATATAAGATTTTTAATTAAATAAAATAAAATAAAATAAATAAAATATATAAGATATATAAGATTTTTTAAATAAATATAATAAAATAAATTAAATAAATAAAATATATAAGATATATAAGATTTTTAAATAAATAAAATAAAATAAAATAAATAAATAAAATATATAAGATATATAAGATTTTTAAATAAATAAAATAAAATAAAATAAATAAATAAAATATATAAGATTTTTAAATAAATAAAATAAAATAAAATAAATAAAATATACATAAATAAATAAAATATACATAAACATAAATAAATAAAATATACATAAATAAGTAAATAAATAAAATATATAAGATTTTTTAAATAAATAAAATAAATAAATAAAATAAATACAGCAAATTAAACTAATAATAAATAAATAAAATATATAAGATATATAAGATTTTTTAAATAAATAAAATAAATAAATAAATAACATACATATGATTTTTTTTTACTTTCTAAATAAATTTATAAGTAATATACTAAAAAAAAAAAAAATACCGGAACTTCATGTTGTCGGTAGTGCATGGGTTTGATAGTTACATCTTCGGTGTTGCCAAATTCGTTCGCCCGATGCATGTGTTGTTGTGACCGAAGCGCATAATTTGGCCGACTAGGTCCCGCGTCAGATGACATCTTTATTTAAAAAATCAAATAATATTAATAAATAAATCAAATAATATTAATAAATAAATAAAAACTAATAATAAACATACATTTGATTTTTTAAAACATAAATAAATAAAAACTAATAATAAATAAATAAAATAAATACGTAAACATAAACATACATAAATAAATAAATAAACATACATACATAAATAAATAAATGCATAGCATACATTTGATTTTTTAAACTTTTAAAAAATAAAACTATAAATAATATACTAAAAAATATATCTATAACAAAACAAATATAAATAAATAATCCTAAACCCTAAACCCTAATCAACCAAATAATAAATCTAATTTCAAATCAACTACACAAATGGAAAACTAATTTTGAGCAAATAAACCTAATTTGAAACTAATTTTGAGCAAATAAATCTAATTTGAACCTAATTTTGAGCAAATAAACCTAATTTGAATTTTGAGCAAATAAACCTAATTTGAAACTAATTTTAAGCAAATAACCAAAATTAACTAAATCTAAAGTCAAAGAAATCAACATACCTTCCCTCTCATTTTTTCTGTTTTTTTTCGCCTTTGATTCGCCCTTTTTTTTGCTGTTTCGAAAATTTTCGAAAAAACACTCCAACTATTCAGTCAGGGGCCAGAATAATTGGCAGCTGTTTCACCCAGTGAGCTGGCGAAACACAGTCTGTTTCGCCCAGCCAGAGGGCGAAACAGAGATGGGCTGGGCTAAGCCCAAAATTTGCATAATAGTTTGTTTCGCCAGGCTACCGGGCGAAACAGTCTTTGTTTCGCCCGACTGCTGGGCGAAACAGGGTTAATTAAGCAAATTCGCCCGTAATGTGATTGCGCTCTGTTTCGCCCCGTTACTGGGCGAAACTACTTGTGTTTCGCCCGATGGCTAGGCGAAATGGCTACTTTTGCAAATATTTTTAAAACTTGACCATTCCCTTAATTAATTTTTTTTTTTTTGGCCATTTCAAAAAAAAAATCCCATCAATGTATTTGATAGTTAAGAAAGAAAAAGACGAAGCTAGTGATTGTATTCATGTATTGTATGCAAGTAATTATACGACAAATAATTTTGACCCAATATCATTCAAAATTGTTTTCTCAACTTAAAAGAGGCTTGAAATGTTAAAAATGGAGAGAAGGAAGAGAATATAATGCAATTGTTGGCCACAAAGAGAGCACAATATAGCCCACACCTGAAACTGAAACTACCCTGCTCTTGTTTTCAACTTTAATGACAGAAATATACTGAGATTTCATTCATTCATATATAGTTCAGCCTTCAAATACTCTCTATTTTATCTCATATTCTACTAGACTACTCCAATATGTTATATTTCCTTTTAGATTTTTTTTTTAGTGAATTGAGTTTTAGATATCTTTTTCTTTGTATCTTTCATGATATGATTATGAGATCAGGTGGAGGGTGATGAGAGAAATCTCCTCGGGCTTTGTTTTGTTTTTAGCCTTGTCTCCTTTTATTCATCTAGGCATTTCACTCTTCATGCTTTCTTTTGTACCGGGATTTTTTGTCATATCAATATTGATTTGCGTGGGATGTAATATATATTATGCCAAAACTCAATTGTTATACATTGTGATTTTTTTTCTTCACTAGATCAACTTGAGTCTTGACCAAACTAGTACAAAATTTTAGAGGGGGACACAATATACTTAAAAATACATAACTTTAGAATTTTATTCACTGAATTTTTATAATATATATTACCGGATCAAAAATCTTGGAGAAGATATGCATGACCCCGCCTCTATAATGCTCTCTCATTGTTGATCAATGTTACAAAAGTTGATCGGCGATACTCGACGATCATCCACAGCCAAGGGCTAAGAGGGATTAATCAGAGACTAGACAAAAAAATTTCATATTTTTTTTGTGCAATATATAATTCTATGCACTTTATTATTTATAATATAGTCTTCATATGAAATACTATCAAAATTAACATTCATAATAATATTAACACAACCAAATGTATATTCAAAAAACTAATAATATTGAAACATAAAAAATAACTACATATTCAATGTCTAAATAACATGATAAATATTAAACATACAGTTAGAAGTCCACCGAAAAAGAAAATAAAGGTATAAAAAATTAAAACAGGCCGAAAAAATTAGGCCTTGAAGGGAAAAATTGATGTTAATCAACCTTTGGAAGGTGACCAACCAATTGGCCTACTTAGTGGCGATTGGGCACCGCCAAGTAACTAATCGCCGACTAATCGGCCGCCAAGAGATTTTTAGAACACCGGTCTTGATCGTAATGACATGTCGAGTTAGTCAATAAAAAATTGTATTATATATCTACTAATTTCTACTATCAATTATATTTTTAGCAATAATTTTTTAGCTCGAATGCAGGGTTTAAGTCTAGATTTAATGTATATTGGTTTCATGTTTGTTGCCGGATCTTCAGAAACATTAAAAGCAATTGTCTGAAAATCATTGGTGAAGGCTCACAAGGGACACGAGCTTGGAAAAATACGGTGCATGGAATTTAGAAAGACAAAAATCGGCAGGCAAATAAGCATGCTTGTAGAATACGGAGTAGACTAGTTTTTTATATACGGTGGATTATGCTTCCAAGTCCTTGTTTAAGAGAAATTGATTGGAAACAATTTATGTAGTCTTTTTTTTAAAGCCCTTATTTAAGGGTGTTGATTGTAAACGATCTATGTAATACTTTTATAATTTTAGGTAAAATCTTTAGTAGTCTAATCGGCTACCTTTCAATACACCTATTCAATTAGCTCAAAATGCTTAAATCAAGTTGTAATAACTACTTTTATCATGATCAAACATCCTCGAGACATAGATATTTATATGAACCTACTACAATATATCTAATTCTAAGTGTTTTCTAAAGAATTATCAATCTGGAAGCATCCAGTCGAGCATCTCATTTATATTGGCCGTCCAAAGCAAGTTGGATCCTTATGCAGATGTGTAGGGCCCGAAAAATGTTTCAAAAGAAGTGGTGCATGTTTCTGTCTGTTTCATTTCTACTGGAAGAGACGCTTGGTGGGCCCTTTTATTTTATCTCTTTGGCAAATAGACCAATTTGACTGAATTATTCTTTGGTTTCATGAGGAATTGAGTAGAAAATTTAACTTGTTGTGACATATTTTTTGGAAAATGCAGATCAAGTTGTGATATATTTTACTTTTTGAAGAAATGTGTGGTAGTCCTGAGACTCTTGTAGCAAGATTTTTGTTTAGAGAGAGTTGAAAAGGCATTTTGATGAGGGAACATTATAATTTTGATGAGGGAACATTATAATTACGCTAGGTATTTTTTTTAATCTATTTTTTTGTAGACAGAATTTTATGACGACAAAAGCACAGTAGTACTAGGTCCAAAGACTATTGATCAAACTCTGAACCAATTAAAATGAGAGACTACTAACCTGCATGATGTAAAATTTGAATTTCATAAAGTTACATATACTGTCCTTTTTTTATAATACATATACTATCCTTTTTTGCATAAAAACAAATGAAGATATAAAGTATTACTATCCTTTTCATCTTATTAATTTTAGTTTTAAGAACAAATAGTTCTCCACCAAATCTTATGCAAAAGCTCAAGAGGTCACTTCCACAATGAGAAACTTGAAACGGCCACCAAAGAAAAACAGCCAAACATGAATAACTCTACCTACCTCATAAATACGATCCTTAAATCATGCTTACAATGTATGCAAATATACACCAATATATTACCAAATATATTTATTACGTTCATAAATATAAAATGAGGTGATGAGATATCACAATATTAGGGTTTTCCTTTCAGGTAGTCAATTCGATCCAGCTTGTTTATGCTTGTATCGAACGCAACAGATCCATCCACATCTCATCACACAAACCCTAATCCTTCATATTCTCTCTTTCCTTTTCTTTCCTTGGGCTTCGCTATTTCCTTTTTAAGAAACCCTCTCCTCTCTCTCTCCCTCTCTCTCTCTCTCTCTCTCAATGTCAATGTGTGTGGAGATAGGTGTGTCTGTTTCAAGAATTTGGAAGTTTAGAGTGATAATGGCTATAAAAATAGCCATGCACGTTTGGAGTAAGTGGGAGAGGTCAGGTGAGAGTAAAACCCTAGGGTTTTTAAGGCCACCTTAGATGGCGATGTATAACTGTTCCTATTTCAGACGTATATTTTATGCCACCTTCTGACATACTGTATTTTATCTCTCTCTTTCCCTCCTGTTTTAAACTTTTCAAAATTTAAACTTGGTTCACAAAATTGTGCGAATTAACTTATGTATATATCCATTTCACATACGTATAAACTCGTAAATTTATTTTGTAAACATAACTACAGTATGTATTTTTGTAGTAAAATGAATTTTCCTTTCACACCTCTTAAATGGGTGAATTTCAAATCTTTTACAGCTTGGAACAGATGTATATTGATTATTGACTCCTCACTCTCTGTCTCTCTCTTTCAGAAGGGATCACACTTTGCACACATACCAACCAACTTAAACCCCACAGCTATGCCTTGTATAAGGCATGAGGCCTATATTTATACCCCACTCATCGCTCTAAGAATCACTGCACCATTTCTCTCTTCTCTTTCCCTTCTTTCTTTTTTTCAAAAGCCTATTCTTTGTTCTATACCTACACAAATAGACTTTTGGATTTCTCTTCTACACCACGTTTTTACTCAAATCTAGTGTTAGGCTTTTAGTTCGTGCGATTCTAATGCAGCCATTTTTTTCTACTGTGGCATCTTCAAGATTCACATTTTGACTATATATAATTCTGAATTTATCGTATTATTGAAAGAGTGAATGAGAATCTTGATGATGCTGCATTGGAAATCTAATGGCTAAATTTCTTGATGTTTCTCCTTCCATGCAACTAGCTAATAGAGGTAAAATATTAAAGCAATGTGAACTATTTAATTATGCAAACATAATTTCATTAATTAATCATCCTTTAAGGTCTATCCTTGTATTATTTGTCATGTGAGTACATAACCTATATGTAAAAAAACGTTTGCAAAACAAATAAAATGCCCTTTTTTACATATAAATCATGAGAGATTGATTGGCACGTCCTTTTCTATGAATTCTGGATCGACTGATTTTCCAAGCAGAGAAGAACATATTTCTTTTAAAAAAAAAATTGGGTACAATATCTATCTAATACAGGGAATGATTTATCTCATACTTTTATATCTGAATGGACCAGAAAAAAAGTAAGATCTCTATGAATGCGTGCTCTGTGTGTGTGTGTGTGGGTGGGTGGGTGGGTGGGTGGGTGTTTCAGTGAGTGAGTGAGTGAGTGAGTGAATGTGCTGAGTGATGAGATGGATGGACTTGATCGATGGCAGCTTTTTTTATTTCTTGCTTTTAAGCTGAGCCATGCAATGCATGCAGAAAAGAGGATCATGTCAATTATTCTTCGAGTGCTCCGTACATTCGTATCTTATAAAACCCTTTCTCTTTATTGTTTTCTTCCTTTTTGTTGATCTTCTTTTGTCTCTTCTTCTTACTCTTGTAATGCTTTTTAATTCGGTGCTGAAGTGATGATGGATCACTATATTATTGCTGTTATAATTTTTGTAATTGGAATTCTTAATGTCTTTCGAAAGTAGCACCTCAGGCAATGTTATTGAATCATTGATTCAGAATTGTTCGATTAAAATATTGTTGGTGTAATTTTGATTTTTACTATGGAAATTAAGTTAATTTGATGATCTGAATGAAAATGTTGTAAAAAATTTTCTGGTTTCATTTTTAGAAAATTGTTGGTATTTCTCAAATAAATATAAAAGCCCAAATATGTAATAATAATTACAGTGTAACATTTATTGGCTTTTTGTAAATATCATATTGTAAGACCTCAATTTTGTCGCATTTTCGAGCTCAGTGTGGCATTTCTAGTTGAACAACCAACACGCCAAAATACTTTTATCATTGTTATAATAAATCATTGTAGCTATAAAACAATTTATTCAGCTAAAGTTTAATAAAAACATGTACTATTCCTAAATTAAAATCGTCCACGTTTCATTAGCCAATGAAAGTTGTGATTCGAACAGATATATAGACCCCGCATACAGTTCCGTTTCATGTGAGTCTTGTTTTTCATTTAACATCCATTTTATTTTCATTGGTGGTACATGGAAAATTCTGGCATGCAGACTGGTAAGTGGTACGTGCCTGCTATTTTATTTCTGCATTGCATTCAAACTCGGAGGCAAAAACTGGTTTCGTACCAACTCTCAAGCTTTTCCGGATCGTCTTTATCAACTTGGGTTTTTGATTACCTCTCTCAATCTAACTCCTTGTGTTCCTCTCCATTTCCACTGAAAAAGAGAGTAAGTTTGCCGTCACTAATTAGTTCGTTTCTTCCGAGTAGTTGTAAGTTTATAATAAACAAGTATATTGGCATGCATATCTTTTTTTTAACAAGGATATGAATTCAAATCTACTAGTTTAGTTTATTATAAGCTTACAACTGCTTAGATTCACAACCAACTTAAAATATTCATACTAATTTATAATAATAGTGTAATATATATATATATATATATATATATATATATATATATATATATATATATATATATATATATATATATATATATATATATATATATATATAACATTTATATATATAACATTTATGGTGCCCTCTCATTTATCTACAAAAACGTCATATAAAATATCACGACATCATAGGGAGTATAAATACCAAAAACATGATATCATAGGGAAAATAAATACTAAAAATATGACATCATATGGATATAATTACAAAAATCATGACATCATATAGTTCAATGATGATATATATGAAATTTTTGTGTGAAAATGAGGAGATAAGTTATAGTTTTCCATATATTTAAATAGGCAAGTTTATATGTCCTTGTTTTTGAAACACTTTAAATAACTTGATTTAATAAATAAAAAATTAGTAGAGTCGATAATGGGGGGTTTAAAGTGTGAGCTAACTTTAATTTTTTCTTTTACCAATAATCCAATTGTAGAATTTGAACTCTTATGTCAGATGAAAATTAGAATTTCAATTTTTGATTCATGATATTGATTCATGATTAACATATTAAAAATACTTGCAGGACCGGGCTTTCACATTGACAATGAGGCAATTATCTTAGGCCCCACAAATGTTAAGGCCCCATTAGAATAAATGAACTATATAAGTTTAAAAAATATAAAGCAAAATTAAATGAGCACAAAGTGCATTAGCTATATTTAAACTGTGAATTTTTTTTTGTGTGATTCAATGTTATGTGATTTTATTCATGAACAAATATGACAATGCCACATAATAGTTTCCCAAATAATGATGTTGAGACAAAGAAATGAAAAAAAAATAAAACATATATTTATCTCTAGGAAATAAGAGTAATATATTTATTAGTTATTGAATTTCCATATAATGCTAAATTTTAGTTTATATGTGTATGAGGAAAAAAAATTATATATGATACTCGTCTAAGACTCTCAAAAACATAGGACCGGCTCTGAGCACTTGAAATGAGTTGCGTAAAACCTGAAGAATTATTTTTTCCATATGAAACATGATTTGTGACTCCCAGCTAGAATTTTAGTAAGTAAAATACGATTGAATATCAAGTTGCTTTGGATATTTAAAAAAATAAGAAATTCATGCAAAAACTTGCCCTCTAACTATTATAACCAACAATAAATTATACTTGATATTCATTTTGATGGCAAGATAAGAAGGTAATTCAGAGAAATTGGAGATCTCCAGTTATGGATAGAATGGAGAGGAACAGGAGGGAGATAATAATCTAGGTCGGTTAGAAGCATACATCATCACAAAAGGAAAGCAATACGCCATGAGGATTCGGTTCATGTCAGCCTGCCTCCTCACTTTTCTTTTCCCATTTTTCAGATCCAATCACAATCTATGACATGAATCAGGTTTTCCCTGTACGGGCTCTTTCGCCTCATCACTTACATTATTTATTTCATTTCATATGAATCATATCATTTCTTCTTAATTTTCTTTTTTTTTTCCCCAAATTATATATAAAAATAGTAATGTATTAACCCAAAACTCAAATTTTTTTCTACATATAAATTATAGGGATATGGCGGTGCACGATTTTTCATACAATAACAATATATAAAATATATTTTTCTAGAACCAACAAAAAATATATATATAAAATAATGAAAAATATTATAAAAAAAGTATATTGAAAAGCTAAAAAAAAAATGTTATACTATCGTGTTTAGAGCCAGCTCAAGTCCGTCGCGGTTTCAGATTTCCCTAAAATATAATTGAAGTTAGTCAAAAGAATTGAGTTAAAAAAAGAAATAATTGCAGTTACTTGAAGAAATTAATTTATACTAACAAATCCTCGTGCGTTGCGCGAAATTTCTATAATAGTACTTACGCAGTAATTTAAACATTACTAGGATCATACTCGCGCTTTGCTGCGAATATTTAAATTTGTTATTCATTTAAAATTTATGTATAAATTGTAATTATCTATAATAATTATGTTATTTAAGTTAGATATGTGTAAAGTCATTTTGAATTATATCATAAGTTATTATATCCATTTATTATTCATTAAAAATAGTTTTTATATCACATTTAATTTTATAAGGATAGAAAACTCTATACAATAAATTTACATATATGAAATAAAATAATATAAATAATAAAAAAATAAAAAATAATAATCCAAAAAATAAATTGGATTATTAATTTACAATCTAATTAATTTATATTTGCATTAAGATTTCTAAGATTAAAATATCATCTTTTTTTTATCTCTTTAGTTTTCTTGTGACGTTAGCTATTGACATATTGAATAGTTGAAGGGTCAAAAAGGGACTAATTGAATAGTTGAAGGGTCAAAAATGGATTTTTCTCTATTTTATATAGTCTTTATAGTTTATTCATGTATTTTAGCAAGAAAATAAATAAATTAGAACCATAACAATATGGAACTCAAAATAAAGAGAAAATTTCAACAAATTTATATTTGATGATTTTAACGTGAGAAATAAAATATTTCATTAAGAATTATAATTTTTTAAAGAAGAAAAGAAATTTTTTTTATATTTTAATGAGTGAACTCTTCATTAACTATTGGTATTAATAATTGAACATAACTTTGAACTATGATTCATTGAAGTCATCAGATTAAGATCCGATGGTTAGAAACAATTTTACAACGGTTCTCACTAAATCAGGAATGAAACACAAAACACCAATTCAACCAATCATATGATTATATTTTAATAAGAACACACATCTTGTCATTAAATATCAATACATTTGAGAAAATAAATGGCCAAGATTTGACAAAAAAATTGATCGAACGGTGGAGATAAAAGTGATGACGTGGCATCTTGATGAGGCTCAAAAGTAGGTGAAAAATAAGGGTTTGGGGTTAATTTAGATGGAAAAAGATTTCGACCAAAAAAAAAATTGTACTAAAAACGCGCCGAAAAAATAAAAATTTCTAATAAAAACGCGCCAAAAAATAAAAAAATGCTACTAAAAACATCGCAAGAAATTGAAATCTTGAGAATTTGAATAGGAGGTAGGAGAAAAAAAATGTATGCTTAATTTTCATGGGAGGTAATTTGGGAGCTTTCTAATAGTATCACAAATATGAGAGTTGATAAGAGGTAGTAAAATGGGAGCCCAAAATATTTTTCTTAATACCTTCCATTTAGGTGTCACATGACGCGTTATGGTTGGTTGGGAGGTAGGGAACCACTAATTAAGGGAGGTAAATAGCCGTTCCCTATTTAGATAATAACAATAATTGTATTGAAATATAAAAAATATTATTATTGCACACCGCAACACAAATCTAGTCAAAAATAAATATTATAGTTGTGTCAAAAATTTATTATATATTATAACACAAAAAAGAAAAAGTCAAAATTATATTTTCGACAAAGATTCAAAATATGTACAATGCGGATAACTTCAGATATTTATATGGATACGAACACAATTTGGATATTCTTAGATCTGAATATAAATACCGATTTATTTTGGATATATAAACGGATACATATCTCGTATTATTTCTCTAAACACTTAACTATATGTGGCAACAAAGTTAATAAATTATAACAACTTTTACAAAAAATTAAAAAGAATTAGCAACAAAATATTAATATGGATATGGATAATATCCATATCCATATCCAAATATGATTATTAAAAAATATCCAATATATATATATATATATATATATATATATATATATATATATATATATATATATATATATATATATATATATATATATATATATATATATATATATATATCCGAAAACGAGATACTATCCAAATAACAAATTATCCGGATACAAATATTATTTGTATATGTAACCGGGAGTCCGGGAGGCAAATCATCAAATTTGTATCCATATCCGAATAAAATTATACCTGTATCATGTTGGATGCGAATAATAATGAACTGGATACGAATTTTTGTGGCTATTGATATGGGTCGGTCGAATAATATTCTTCTTGTTTACACCCTTACATGTAAAAAATATTAATATGGATATGAATAATATCCATATAATTCTATATAGAGTGAAATATCTGATACGGATACTATCTAAATAATAAATTATCTGCATATGGATAAATGATCGAATCCATATCCATATCCGAATATGTATCACTATTCGGCCAAATACATATAATTTTGATTCGGATATAATTTTTTGCGGATACAGATATGGGTCAGACGATATCTTGCCCATTTACATCGTTACATATACATGTGCTAAATCTAATCTTGACCTTTAGATGACACATGGCTCAATGTTAAGTTTTAGATAATCCAATCTAATAGTCAATATCAAATGCCTTTGTGGTTTAATGAGATTAGAGGATTTTTTTTTTAAGAATTATAATCTATTAATAATTAACATGTAAATAATGTAATATCGAAAAAAATCATTATATTTAAATACGGATACTATCTGAATAACAAATTATTCGGATACGGTATCCGTAATCCGAGAGCCAAATCGATAACCAAATCTGTATCCTTATTCGAATATGTACCAATATTCGGCCGTGGACAGATAATTTTGATTCGGATACACTTTTTTTTGCATACAAATATGAGACTGTCGGATGATATCTTGCCCGTTTACATCCTTACGTGTACATATGTTGAATCTAATCTTGACCTTTAGATGATACATGGCTAAATATTAACCTCTAGATGATCTAATATAATGGTCAATATCAAATGCCTTTATGGTTTAATGAGATTAGATGAATTTTTTTAGAATTATAATTTATTAATAATTAACATGTAAAATATTCTAATATAGCCAAAAATTATTTGAATGCCAATTCAATTGGTCAACAAATAAAATGATAAGATTTACTATTCAAGACATGTGATACATATAAATGATCATATCCAATGGATACAAATTATTTGGATTTTAATCCAATAGTACAAGAAAAGAAAATGATGTGGAGCTCTCATGCAAGAAAAAGTATTTAGAATTAAGTGCTATATATATATTAATAATGTGATATATGAAATGTATTTAAGCCCATAACTAGATGGGCCTTCGGTAAGTAATTGCAATTAGTGTAACGTTATGGGCTTCAGTGTAAGAAGATAAAAGAAGAAAGAAAAAGCCATTGATTGGTTCCCAACTACTCGAACAAAATTCACAAACAGACCCTCTCTTTTGCAGTATTTTCGTCTCAGTACTCGTTTCACAGTGGAAAAGCAAACAATTACCACAAGATCAATGCAGCTTTTACCAGTTTCAATTGTTTCTACGTAGCGTCTACTCATTCCGCTTCTCTTCACTCGCTCTTTGCTAATGGCTTCTTCTTCTTCCTCTCCTAGCTCGGTAAGTTTCTCCATTTTTGTTTCTTCTCACTTTTCCAGCTCGATTTGCGCTAAATTTCAGTAATTTGGGGGTTTGTTGGGTTTTTGTTTTTTGTGTTTAAATCTTTCTAATTAGAGTTTAGTGTATGAGCCAGAGAGTAAATAGTTTTTGATGACTCACAAATTAGGGGAATAATTCCTACTCAAATTCTCCCAGTTTTAAATTCCAACTTCTAGTTTGGCTTTCAATTCAGTTAGATCTAGCTCTCTGTTTGAATTTTTCAAGCCTTCCAATTTTGTGCAGATTCAAAAAAAGGAAAGAAATACAGAGGAAAAGAAAGAAATGCATATTTCCACCTCAAATCAAAACCAAATTGTCTGAAAATTAAGTATGATTTGTTTTTTTTAAATTGTTAGGAGGTAAAAAAGGATGTTATGTGGAGACTAAAATTTGAAGCTCTTGAGAAGAAAAGGAGAGAAGCTCAAAAAGAGCGCGATATTTTGCGCAAACAAGTAAAAGATTTACACAACAATTTGAAGGTACCAATATACATTTTTTCATAAAAAAAATCTTTTTTAGGGTAAATTTCATGATTAAAAGTGATATATTTTTTTCAGTTTGCGAAGGATTTGTTACCAACATATGTAAAAAAACTACAAGAGCTACAAACTAAAGTTAAGTCTCTTGAAGAAGAATTAGAGAGCCTTAAATCTTCAGAAGATGAAGTAGCAAATCCTAATTTACAAAACGGATTTAAGGTATTTTTTTTTTAAATTCAAATCTATATGAAAAAATCTTAACTTTTTTCTCTTTTTGTCAGGGAGAGACTGTAGAGTGAAATTGTGGATCCTGGTCTAACATTAGGAACCCTAATTATTGTTTCATAATTGTTTGATCTAAAGATGTAATTTGATCTAATTATATCTTGCCTCATTTAAGTGTAGTAGTAATTAATTAATTAAGTTAGCCTTTTCATTTTGTTGTAAATAATTCCTGATGTATTTTATTTGTACGGTAAGAATTAGTACTGAATGATTAAGATCTCATTTCACTTGCAAAAGAGTTGTTTGTGGATTTTTAAAGTACACATCTATGGGAGATTTAATTTGGATTATTTTATTAGATAAAATTTCATATATATTCTTCCAAAAATTTACAGATATCAAATTTAACCTTCCAAAATTTTAAATGTCGAATTCACATTTTCACATTTTCAGAATATCAAAACAAAATTTTAAATATCAAAATTATCCAAACAGTTAATCAAAACAAAACCATGTTAGTTAATTATGCTTGATACTATAACTAAGTTTATAAATTTAATTGTTTTGGATAAAAATGTCTATGACCATTTGAATTCAGTCCAAACCATAAATTTTTGGACTCAAAAGTTCCAGAAATGAATAAAGAAGAAGGATATGACAAGAGTAAAGTGGTAAAATTGTAGTTGTGCGGTTAAATTTAATCTACCAGATGAGTAGATATGATATTTTAGATAGATAAATTTGATAATTTGCTATTTCAGTAGGGGTAAATATGTTATTTTTTTTTTTTTTTTTTTTTTTTGAAGAATACAAATTTCCTTGAGACCCATTCTTAGTATATCTGTGATGATTGGTCAAAACAAAGGTTGGGCTGTTGAAAGGACCATCTAAATAGTATATCTGTCGGCCATTGTCTTAACATATAAATTGTACTTAAGAATGGATTCTTTTCTCTTTTGGACTGAAGGTCTTGGAATCATGGGCTTTATCTGGATTTTTTTTTTTTTATACCATTATTTCCCAAAATAAATCAATATTTGTCACTGTTTTGAAAATAATGTGGAAACTACCATTTCCGCCACTACTAGTGGCGGAACAGATGTTGTTCCGCCACTATTAGTGGCGGAACATGTGAATTTTATAATTTTTCAAAAAGGGGATTAATTAGTGAAAAAAACGTGTTCCGCCACTGCCACTGGCGGAACAGGGGAAAAATTTACCTGTTCCGCCACTTTCACTGGCGGAACAGAAAAAAAATTAATTTTTTCTTAAAAAAAAAAAAATATATATATTTTTTCCTGTTCCGCCACTAACAGTGGCGGAACACTGTTCATTTGCACTAATTAATCATGTTTAGTCAGTCAAATGAGAAATTTTTGAAAAAACTGAAAATTCACATCTTCCGCCACTAGTAGTGGCGGAACAGATGTGTTCCGCCACTGGTAGTGGCGGAAATGGTAGATACCACATTATTTTGAAAGTGATGGTATTTACTGATTTATTTTGGAAAATAATGGTATAAAAAAAAAAGTCCTTTATCTGAGACCGGGCCTGTTAAAACTCTTGAATTAGTTTAGTGAGAAAAATAAATTGAAAATCATGTTATTTTGAAGAAGCTACAGATGAAAACTTCCCTTCAATGGTGCTAGACAAAGAGAAGTTTTTCTACAATGTTAATTCTTCATTGAGAAATTATTAGGAGGGGAGATGCTAAAAAACATACGTATATTTTTGAACTGAAAAATATACGATCCAAAATATGTATTAAATCATCAAAAATTCAAATTTCAACCGTACGGATGGAATATATATGTTTTGAATATATTGTATATTAATTTTCACAAGAATCGAATATTATATCATTACCATCATATATCATCAAAATATGTATAATATATATATATATATATATATATATATATATATATATATATATATATATATATATGCGATTATGTTGTTTTTGATGATATATGATGACAATGTTATAATATTCGATTCTTGTGAAAATTAATCTACAACATATTCAAAAACATATATATTCCATCCGTACGGTTGAAATTTGAAATTTTGATGATTTAATACCCCAAAAACATATATATATGTTTTTTAGCCACGTCCTATTAGGAGTATTCTCATTGGCACATCTTTTTCTTTCTCTATTTGATTCTTTTGGAATGACAAGCAGAAAGATAACAATCTTTTTAATTTTTATCTCATTCACACAAATTATTGAAAAGTAATGGTGCTAGTTAAAAAATGCTAGGATAGGAATATATATCATCACACTTTTGACCATTATTAACAAAAGAGATTCTTGTGCTATTCGGCCCACCACTCCATATTTTTTTATTAATTTAATATATGTTAAAATTTTGAAATTTCATTATTGGATAGTGTTTCCAGCGTAAATCAGACATTTCAAATATTTTAATTTAATTTAGAAAAAACATTGGCACCACTCCTTTAAACATCACCTTAATATCACCATATCATATTTACACTGTAACTTATTCATTATACAGAACTAATGGAAAATAATATCTATTATTATATGTCAGCATACCTTTTTATATATTTATTTTACATTTTTTTCAAATCAACATATATTTTTATAATAACAGTTTACATATCAGGTCCCCTTAATTTAATGAATTATTATTGTCGGTTAAAACATCCGAATCCAACGTGGCAGCTACTCTCTCATCTTTAATTCTCACGCGCATTTCTGTCCGTACGCGTTATCTCCGCGTTGACTTGTCAAACTTCACCTGCCTTGCAAATTCAGCCCCCCCACAGAGTTACTCACGAATCTCTTACTAAGTAGGCCGACTCATCATAGGAACCAATCGCCCTTCTCTCCTCATCTCCCACGTCATCCAGTAACACGACCCCGTATAATCCCAACGTAGTTTGACCGGTCGACTGCCGCGTGGCAGAATTAAAATTTATAATAAATAGTCTACCGGCCTTTCCTTCTTTTCTCTTATTCGCATTCCGTTTTGATCTCATCACATTCACATCGCCATTTTGCTCTCTCTAAGGTAAGACTTTTTTTATCCATCCAAACTTTCATCAATTGAAACCTTCAACAATCTCAATCTCAATCTCAATCTCTCCCCTAATAACCTTTTTTTTTTTTCAATTCGTACAGTAGAATCAAATCAAACTCTAGAAGGGAGAAAGAAGAATTAACGAGATGGGAGGAGGGAAAGACAAGCCTGGGAATGAGGGAGAGAAGGGATTCATGTCAAACATGATGCAGGGATTCGGCCAGCCACACGGCGGCGGAGGCTACCCGCCGCAAGGCTATCCTCCCCAGGGTGGCTACCCGCCGCAAGGAGGTTACCCGCCTCAAGGCTACCCGCCGGCGCAGGGCGGTTATCCGCCGGCGCCTGGCGGTTATCCGCCGGCCCAGAGTGGGTATCCCCCGTACGGAGGAGGTTATCCCCCTCAGGGATATCCACCTGGTGCTTATCCTTCTTCTGGCTCGTCTCACCAAGGTAAATAAAATCCTCCATTAAACATTTACTCGTTTGAATTGGAATCAAGAAATTAAAGAATTGATCTTTTGACGTGTTTGGTTTAGGATCTGGTGGGAAGGGCGGTGGACACATGGGGACGATGCTGGCAGGAGGAGCTGCGGCGGCAGCAGCAGCGTATGGGGCGCACCAGCTGACCGGACACAGTGGATCTCACGGTGGTGGATATGGTGGATCCCACGGAGGATATGGTGGGACCCACGGAGGTGGGTACGGACAGTACTACGGCCACGGAGGTGGAGGCCACGGAGGGTACGGCGGCGGCCATGGCAAGTTCAAGCACGGGAAGCACGGCAAGTTTAAGCATGGGAAGCACGGCCATGGCAAGTTCAAGAAGTGGAAGTAAGGAAGAAAGAGATGTATGAAGTTATTTTTAGACTGGAAGAGATGAAAGTTTACTTGTTTTATTATTGTTCCAGTTGTATGTATCGGTTTGTTGAATAAGGAGGAGAGATGTGAGAGATTTCTTTCTTTTTGCTGACAGATTTTTATGTTATGTTTTTAATGCGTAATTACATATGAATTATGATGATGGTTGACTGGAATTTGTTTTTAAATATGTTTATTTGTTAGTTATCAATGTGTTGGTTTGAAGTTGAATGTCTCCCAGTTGATTTGGGATATTATGGTGTAAACTGCAATTTCAATGTTTGTTGATATATTTTTTAATTAGTGTGATTGGCTTGATAAAACATTCATTAATATTTTTGTTAACATGTTAGTTACAAACTTATGTAATATTTATATAGGATTTATAGATCCTGAAGTACAATCCATGATTCAAAAAAAAAAAAAAAAAATTACAATCGATGGAATATGATAATTAACTTGAAATGATGTGTAGATCTAACTTATGCTGTTCTGTTTCCTAATATTGACAGTATTATTACTAATAGATCCATTGTTCACACATATCAAATAGTTGCTACACCTGAAAGAGGCTAGTTGAATTATACATTGTTCGAGCAATAAAAACAACCATCCTTTACAATTTCTTTAATGTATATCAAAATTATTACAAACAATCCTAAGTTGTCCAATTTTGATTCAATTTTCTTATTCACCAACATCAATAAAAAGAAGGAAAAGAACGTTCAGTTCAATATAACCTGCAGAGTCTCAGGTAAAACGTGAGGTCTATTTTTCAACAAAAAAAAAAAAAAAAAAGAAAAAGGAAAAAAAGTGAGAGGTTTCAGTTTCATAAAGATAGTACATGTTCTAATCTTTATCTTTTCTGTCTGGTTTCCTGTAGGTCTCCTCAAGTTGCTTCGCATCCGATAAAAAAGATTTCGCGAGTTTATTAATTTTTGGAACATCATAGTTTTGAGCAATGTATATGCCACATACTGTACCGGCCAAAAATGAGAAACTGCTTTTTATTATTCCCATTTTAATATTTACTCTTTCTTTAGTCTTCACTGCAGCAAATAAAATTAAAAAAGAAAATCAGGGTTTGAAGGAAAAGTTCTAGCATTGAATAATTTGCATACATATAATCAAAACAATTATATGGTTACTGTTTATATGTGTTTTGTAGCAGAATTAATCTCAAATTAACTTGAGGAGCTCATTCTGCTGAAATTTGTAACCGGTAAAATGCGTTTAATATATGATTAATTAGAAAGGGATATTTGAATTGGATCATTTTTTTTTCAAAATTGCAATTTGGTAAAGCTGATCGGTGGGTGAATCAAAGTAACTAACTACAATATTGCATGTATGAAATCAACACACGGCGACGCAATACTGTGGTTCAATCAGTTATTAGTTTACTTAACATTAATTATTTCATAAAAAAGTCAAGATAATCCAATAAGCAATTCGATCAAAAATCTCTCAAATTAACCAAAAAACAAACCTTAAATCGCAGATCAAGACTAATCAATCTCTAAACCTGGAAACGATCACAAATGAAAAGGATAAAATAATGGCCACGCCGTAATAAATCAGAACAAATAAGAACTCTGAAATATTCATTGCTTATATTCGTACAGGAAGAAGGCAAAGTGGAATTGATTTCCTGATTTCTAAGAAAACCGGGACAATAAATCCCACTTCAAAACGCCAGAATTAAAATCTCGGCCGAACCGTATTTTCAATAATCTAATTCATAATTTATGAAGTGTATGATTCTTTCTTTATATCATTTTCAGTTTGATTATTAGCATGAGTTAATATTGTATTTTTTTTTATGTTCAATTCTTAGGTTGAAAGATTTTGCTAAATATATATTATATTATGTTTATCGAGAATTGAAATCACAATTTCTTAGTTGGTGAGTGATGTTTTTACCGATTGAATTAGAAAGTTTTCATGAGTTAACATTATATTTCATACATGGTTTTATGATATATTGCGAATCAAATGACTGTCAGGAAAAACGCAAAACAAGGAAATTCTCAGGCATTAAATATGAGCGGAAGAAAGCTAAGAAATGAGCAGCTAGGATTAATAAAGGCCAATTCATGGTGAGTAATTCCACAAATAATGGGAGTTATTTCACTGACTAGTGACTACATCAAATTTAATAAAAGCTGATCTCCTTTGTGTTACAATTAATTGTGGCACTAATTAAACTTATATTCCATTTTAAGATGACTAATAAATAGTTCAGTCTATATCTCATGTCTCATTTAATGTTAATTATTAATTTAGTTCTAATATAATGGTTCTTGTAATAAGTTAATAACTCTATTATTCTGTGATTTTTTTAATTTTTTAATGGGATCGTACAGTTTGTGGATTTCAAAAAATGTATTTATAAAAAGTTCTTACAGGTCAGTCCCTGACTGATCAGTAATTACAAATTAGTCCTTACATGGCTTAACCCGTACAATTTCTTGAATCTTTTACAATTTTTTAACACTTTCTCTGAAAGTATTGTGTATACTGTCTGTATACATCTCTGTACAAGCAAGCATCCGTATAATTTTATGGGAAGGTTTTAATACTGTTACTATTTGTAATTTGCAATATGGCCCCTGTTTAAATTTGAAATCTGCACAAAATCCAAGGAGGATATATGTAGATTTTTTCAAGTTAATCTTCAATATTGGTTATAGATTGTGACTTTCATCAATTTTCTTATTAATGAAAACAAAAAATGTACAAAAAATTGAAGTCAAAATATGAAAATAGAATATAAATTGCTCCAAGTATAATTTAGCAGCAAAAACAAAAATTTGTATACCTGCTCCATCTAAATATTTGCAAACTGCAAATGGTCCATAGCCTTATAAGTAGAATCTATTACATATGAATTAAGAGGTCATGGGCACAAATCTTGACAAACACAATTTTATTTAGCAAAGACTCTCAAACTCATCAAACATGATTGAATCTCAATTTTTTTTTTACCAACTAGTTTTTTTTGCGTTGAGTTAATTTTGTGAAGAGAAGACTGAAAGATTGATTTTATTGGATTTCTGACGTACTTAAACGCATCGGGAAAAAAAATTCATCCAAAATCAATCTGACGATCCGTGCGAATCGGTTAAATAAAAAAAATAGTACTTAAAAGTTAAAAGTACCTTTCGGTAACGTGTATGGGCCAATTGCCCACCTTTAAAAGTTGGCATTCTTTCAAGAACTTTTTTGACCAACAACCTATCCAATGGGATAGACCGCCCAGCTCTACCTTTTAGCGTAAACTAGTAAATCTTTGGGCAACAATTGGGGAGACCACCTTCAATACTGAGAAAAACACAATAATATGACAATTATGTAAAACAAAATAATTTTCAGACCAATCAGCATACACATTCTTTGAAGATAAGGGGCACAACAGACCGTTTGGCAATTCTTTTCTTGCACAAGAACAACTATTTTCTTCTTCTTCTTCTTCTTCTTCTTCTTCTTTTTATCTCACAAAATATGTATAAACCGCCTAAACTATCTCTCATATAATATGAATCCTTTCATTTTGTCATAAAAAGGAAGAGACCCTTTCATTATTTTCTCATACAAAAGAGAAGGGATATTTTCTCTTTTCTGTCACACAAAAGAGAATGAGTAATTATGAGAGAAAGAGAATAATGGTGTGCAAAATTTTGGTTCACTCTATATCCTTATATTAGGGTAAAGAGTTATATATAGTTACATGATGTCTTGCATCTTTATCCATATGTCATCATTTAGATCACTTGATCTTTTCTGTTCATAGTTTTTATATACATATGTATCACATCTTATCACATAAGATGACGATATCTTTTTTGACATCTCTATGCAACTTATCATATAAGTCGCCAGTATTTTCTGCATCCGTTTCAGTTTGTTCTTTGTGCGTGACCTTATAGGTTCACTTAATATTGTCAATAGACCTGATAGTCAATCAATCATGAGAGAACTCTAGCAAAACATCATGATTATCAACATTAAGTGAATATCGGTGATCCGATTTACCATCAGTCACGTATTTAGTCCCTTTGTTATGCGATATATGTATCAATAATAAGGCATATAATATGTCATCCTTATATTAATCGATTAATATTTCTTAATCCCAAATTAAATTGAATAAAACAAATGACATTAATAACTCTTATTAATTCATTTGAGCATAGTCATGCATTTCTTCAGTTATATTCATCAAGAGGCCTAAAGATATCTCTCTCATTTAATGAGATGACCAAATCTCGTCTTGATTACACTCATCTCTTTACTTGATTCATTGTATACCCGATCATAACCATTATGACTATCATGTTAAACACAATGTTAGATTATGCTAAAGCATAAAAATTCTCATATTGGGAATCAAGATAAACTCAGGTTAAATAACTATAAATATGTAATGTAATAAGAATTGCTAATGACGTAAACCATATAATATTCTTATAGCGGGTCAGTCTGGTATATGCTCTCTAACATATACCTATGTTAATAACTTGAAAACTATTATCTATAATCAGTAAAACATGATTATCAATCAACTAATATATTGGTATATATTTATAGCTTGTCTAAAAATATATATTTATTTATCTCCGCAAGGCATATTTGTTTCCAAAAATATTCTATAAATGACCAAGGACGATTTAGAATAATATTCGTAACACTTTATAGTTTTACTATCAAAGTTACGCACTTTCATGACATAAAACTGAATTGCATATTTATGGTCTATTTTAATTATATTAAAATAACCTATACACACATATTATATGAAATATATTAGAATACATATAATATTTGTTATTACAATCTATCATTTTGGTCACAATCACTTTGAGTCTACCATCAGACTTTGAGTCTACCAAAGTGTAGTATGATTCTAAAGGGTGCCGTTAGACTATAAAATTCTTCTTCTTTCCCAATAAATTTCTTGGAACTTTTTTTTATTTTAAAATGTTAACTGTTACATCCTGATCCCGGATGTAACCGCGGCATGTACTTGTAATCGTGCTAAGAGACATACACTAAAATTAAGTCATTAAAAAATAAATCTAAGCTTACAAATCACCCGTCCATTCCGTCAAGTACCTACGTCGATAAGAAAAACAAAATAAGTAGAAATTATTAGCTAATAAATTTAGCTAAGTAACTGATTTGGTTATGACGCAGCTTCTATATGACCATTATTTTATAAAAATATAGTTGTAATTATATAAAATATAATAATATAAGAATATAAGTTTAAAAAATATTCTTATCAAGCGGCCGTAGTTTTGTTATCTCACGTGCGGCTATATTTTAATTATCAAGCGGTCATGATTTCGCTATCTCATGTGCGGCTATACGGCCACGGTTTTGCAATTCTGTGTGTGCCTATTTTACGACTCATAAATTTTTATAAATATTTTATAATCATAATAAAATTAATTTAGTACATATAAAAGTCCAGTTATCTTAACATAGCAGTAGATTAGCAGGGCATTATGTATCATATGATGAATTGAAACTCGAAAAGTATAACAAGAGTGAACCAAAATAATCTCAAAAGGGAAAATAATATTTTGTTTATTATTTGCTTGTTTCCGGAGCAAATGAGAATTGAACAAGGAGAAGAGAAATGAACTAAGAGATGCATAAATGGGGATTCTGACATAAATGGAGAGTGCCGCTGTTACACAAGGCCACGAAACAGAAAATTAATTAGCCAGATTTGCAAATTGGTCCCTTGCGTTTGGATGTTATAATTGTATTATTTTCATTTTTCTTTTAATGAGATACTAAGTAGCTAGATGTGAGAGAAGTTACATGCAGCCAAATAAATGAGACGATATGTTTATTATTATTATTATTATTATTATTATTATTATTATTATTATGAAACGTTGAAATGAGCCAGAATGATGGTGGCATTGAATGTGAGAAATTTGCTGAAAACCCCCCTCAATTTTAAATAATTGCAATATAGTCCATTTCACTATTTTATTTTTTTGTGGGGTATAACATTAACTTAGGAAAACTGGATGAAAAAAAATCCTAGCTCTCGTTTGGTATAGTACTAAAAAATGAAAGTTGACCCTGAAACTTTATATTACAGTAAAAAAAGGTGATTTAGTACTGAAAATTGTATAATGATACAATTTTTTTTTATTAATATTGAAACCTTATATTCATACTGTACAGTATATTGGCACTAGAATTGATATATAATGATATTATAATAATGTATTGGTATTTTTTAATATGAAAAATGATATATTGACATTGAAAGTGGTCTATTGATACTAAAAACGGTATTTTGATACACTAAAAGCAATATATTTTTACTGAAAATAGTATATTGCACATAAAATGATATATTATTATTGTAAACGGTAGGTTGATACTGAAACTCTGTATATTGACATCGAAAATAATATATTGACACAAAAAATGATTATATAAAATAAGATTTTAATAATGATAAATCAACATTATCAATGATACATTGACACTGAAAATGATTTATTAATACTTAAAATGATATATTAAGGCTGAAAATATTATATTGATACTATGAACGGGATATTGGAGTTAAAACTTAATATATTGATACTGAAAAGTTATAAACGTGTATTTGATAAAATAATAAGCATGACAAATTATTATTGGTTTAAAAAATAAAAAATATGTTTCTTGAAAACAAAAACAGAAAACAGATTTTTGTTTTTAAAAATCAGAAAACAGAAATGATGACAAGCGAGACTCTAGTTTTTCAAAAAAGAAATGTTTATTTCTACTTATTTATCCGAGTAAACCAATTTGATCAGTTCCAAATTCCAACTTGAATAACAAAAATATGATTTCAAATTCCACTTAATTAGTTGTTTTAGTTTAATTCTACATTAATTTGTTGTGTTTGTTTATTGTTTTTAACATGCTATGAAGTGGAATTCGAAATAATTCTTTTATCAGAGACAACTTTGATTAATTGTTTTTTCAACGTATTTCATTGACTAGTTCGAGTTGAAGTATTAAATCCCGTCTTAATTAATAATAAAAATTACATTTCAAATTTTGTTTCAATTTTTATGCTGATTGTCTATTATTTTACGTATGCACCATGAAAGGATATTTGAAATCTCTTTTTATCCAATTGCTGGGACTTAAAATTCTGAACCAGGTCAGTAAGAAAAATATGTTCAAAATCATGTTATTCTAGTATTTGAAAAATCAAAGGATTAGTTATAGAAAAAGAAAGACACCAAGTTCTACACAAAGATTAAAGTAACCTGCACATTGATCCACACAAACCAGTTCACTACATATTACATTTGATCACCAAAATCTTCAACTTGCAATCTTTTCCTTAACACTAACAAATAAAAAGTTTTGATATGATCGAATGCAACTACACTAAAACCAACTCAACTAAAGAAACTAAATTTAGTGCTTATTAATAATGAGAGAGTGGATTTAGAGGACTAGAGATCATTTAATCTAATCCTTCTGAGGTCTTTGTAGGGAAGAGATCAAGAGTCTTCAAAGGCCGGCAACAAGTAGACACACCCGGTTCATGCATGCCGATCAATGTTGACCAATCATAATGCGCCATGTGTGCGTTTCTTTCTGATCCGATGAAGAAACTTGCCGGCTCGTGCACTATTGCGGTCTCTTGTATTGGCGTCCCCTGTACAAGCAGAAAATTTGTGTGAATATGAATAGCTTCACTTCATCAAGATATATGTATTATTATTTTTTATCGAAAGATGACCCGAGGTATATGTATCATTATGTGATGAGAAGACTTATATTATCATAAATACAACTATATTTTGAAGTATATACGATATAAATTATAAATCTCACATTCGTAATATATATATATATATATATATATATATATATATATATATATATATATATGCCATGATCGATTGTAGTACCATATATTATGTTAATTTATATTCTTTTGAAAAACAATTAAAACATGATCAAGTTGAAAATCGAAATTATTATTGTTATTGTTAAGCTTTTCAATATAAAATTAAGCACAAAGTCTTTTTAATAATATTTATTTTCTTCACCGAGAAATCATTAACACATGATTAATAAAACCATGAGAATTGATACCATGTATAAGTACATCAGGGACCATATATACATGACAATATAGAAAGTTAGAAACTTGCTTATTGCACACATGACATAATACTCTATATCAATTCCTAGACCTAAAAAAGTAGCCCTTAATCCCTTTTTTTCTTGATATATTAAGTAAAAACTATTTTAAAAACGTGCTCATATATTATATCTTTATATGTTTTTCTTTGCTTTGAAATTATATCTTTATATCTACCTGATGAAAATATGGAACAGGAGAAGTTTTTTGAATCTCCATGAATGGAGGCACAAAAGGAGGAGATACAAACCCTCGGTCTACGAATTGATGGTGGACCAAGTTATGGTAATGAGCCGATTGGGCGTACAAAACACTCATGGAGTGAAGCTTCCTTCTGAGCTTCTGTCTATCTCTAGCTTTGTGGTTCTGGAACCAGTAAAAGACGTTTTTGCCCTCAATTCGGCCATAGCAGGAGAGATGAGCCGTGATTTGTTGGATTTGTGGTGCGTTTGGTGTCCTTAGACCGTTTCTGTACATCTCTTCTAGAATCATGAGTTGTTCTGGTGTTGGGCACCACCTTGTTGTTGGAGCTTGAGGCATCTTTTGTATTGTTTCTCTCTAAAATCTTTCTTTCTTTTCTGTTTCTCTCTCTTTATTTTAACTTTTGTGTGAGGAAGGGATGATTTAGAGAGGGACAAGAGACAAAAGGTATGGATTGGTATGTAGGGTTTGGCAAAGTATGAAGTTTATAATAAGGTGTGTGTGTGTGTGTGTGTGAGGGGGGGAGTCAGAGAGAGAGAGAGAGAGAGAGAGAGAGAGGAAATAAATGAGGATACTGATGTTTACTCAAGAGGGCATTGATTGTGTTTTTTCAAAGGGTTTGATGGCTATACTAGATGTCATCTCTGTTGTTTCATCTTTAGGGTTTGCTTTCTTCTGACTTCAATTTGTTTCATCTCTAGGGTTTGCTCTTTTCGGACTTTCAATTTGTTTCTTCTTTAGGTTTTACTTTTTCGGACTTTTAATTTCTCCAAATTTTGTATGCTTGAGAGAGATACAGACAGAAATCTAGAGAGAGAAGGTGAGAGACTGACGAAGTCTGAACTGAGATATGGCAATTGCCAATTTGTCATGCACATGCATGTAGGTTGTATTAGACTCATAGGTCTGTCTGTCTAGCTTTTTTTAGAGAAATGCAAAAGAAAATAAATCATAAGGTTATTATGATACGTCCTGAAAGTATAGGTTTTGTTTTTATGTATAATTAACTCATGATTTGGTTACAAAGGTTAAAATGCAAATTTCAAACTTTTGAGGGTCATAATAAAAAAGTTAATATTAAGATGTGATAACAATGGATATATATCTTCGCTGTCAAAAATTAATTCCATTTATTTCGTACTTTATGCATAGGCTAAAAAATAGAGTTTTATACATGTTAATATAGATTTGACCATGCATATGAGAGTAATATACAGGGTCACGTATGGATCAAACTTCTAAAATAACAAAAAGAAAGACGCAAAATTGGTTAATAAAATAAAAACCCTAGCTAGCTATTTTGTAGTATCTAAGGGCAAAAAGGTACGGATTAGAGTTCGGTACCCGGAACCATATGTGACCTGTTTAGTTTCTGTGTCGTCATGTATCAGATTCAGGCTAGGGCCCTAGCTCACAATATGCAGGATATATCACTAATTATTTATTGAGTGATAAGAGTTAGCTCACAAAAGTTTGGTATAGAGGGTGCATTATTATTTATTCATTTTTGTGCTATATATTAATTGAATTAGTTATAACTTATAAGAATGTGAGTACTTGAAACATACACGATTAATGCATGGTTTTTAATAACTGATCAACATGATGCATTTTTCATAGATTTATTGGTTGTTGGGTAGAGTCAGGTTTTGATGAAAATTATAACTCATAATTTTATGTGTTAGATTGCAAACCCATATTAATCAGAGTTGACGCATAAGTTATGAGTAGGACTGAAAGTGTACCTCGTGACTCGCAACTTGCATGAGCTTGACTTGAAAAAATCTCGATAACAGCTCTTTTAGCTCGAATTGATTCCGAATTGAACCG
Organism: Juncus inflexus; assembly: GCA_024447665.1. Classification (NCBI taxonomy): domain Eukaryota; kingdom Viridiplantae; phylum Streptophyta; class Magnoliopsida; order Poales; family Juncaceae; genus Juncus; species Juncus inflexus. Next base: position 2,345,814 of record JAJHPC010000014.1, on the reverse strand, counting down.
AGTCAGCTCGAAATTGAGTTGAGTTCAATAGATTAATATATATTAATGGACCTCGTTTATACTTACATTATAATAAATTTTCCTAATGTATATCTATATAAACTTGCCCTCCTCTTTAACATTTTCGTAAAGTCATGTTTATAATCTGTAATCATGGTATTACCGGAAAAAAGAATAGTTGAAATATTTCTTTTAATATTTTTGCAATTTATGATATTTAAGTGATTTTGTTTGAACACAAGTGTAATGATTAAGAATAGATACATATTTGCTAAAACTCATAAGACATCTTAAAACTTTGAGAGATATTTTGAATTTAAATCACAACAAACGCATTCTTGCAAAGTCTATCGATCAAAAAATTGTGGGTTAAATCTAAGAAAAATTGATACATATATCATTATACAAATCTTTTTTTAGGGCATTTTATACATATCTGAGGGTGAATTTACATTTTCATATATATATTTGCTATTTCAATAATTTTGTTACCAATTGTGTGTTAATGCCAAAATATATATTTGGTTTAATCCATAATCCACATTATACGCTAAAGAAAATTTTATTAGGTTAAAAAAATGTCTGGATTGATCAGTTGGAAAGATAATTTTGATCAAAGCCTGCTCAACCCAAATTATGTGACCTATAAAAAAATCGTAATAAAACAACTGAAAGTTTTTATAGCTTAAAAAAATATTAGCAGGAGTGACCAATTTGTTAGTAACATCAAGAAAACAATGAAAAAAGGTTACTTTTACAGATAGAGGCAACACAGATATCTGCAAATGGTTGTTTCACAGAAAAGTTTGAATTGAAGGTATAACTCAGTTGTAGAATTCAAGGAATATATAAAGGCTAGATACCACTACACATGAACGTATATCCGTATCCTGCATTTATTTTTTTTGAATTTACTCTTTTTCCTAGAGATTTTGTTGTGGCCTATGATTTGATTGATCAAAAGTAGTTGACTATACAACCCAATGGAACAAATTAGATGAGATTTGTAATGAAATAAACAATAATATTTAACTAAGATATGAAGATTAAATATACATCTCAAAATATTATGCCAATATAAAGAACATTAAAATCATCCCCTATAATGCATTGTACTCGAACAATAAAGTACTAAGACAGTTAATACATAGTTTTATATATCAAACAGATTACACAAAAAATGCTTACCAACAAATTATTTTTCGTCAATATGTCAAAATTATTAAGGGCTTTTCTGACTTTTTTTTTCAAATGAAATAGGTTGGAACGGGATAGATAGCTAGTGTATCTAGCTAACTTATTCTCGTTGTGAAATAATTGATTATGAACTGTGATAATTTATGACCAATGCTTCCTTCATTTAATGTATACGCGTATCACAGAATTCCCTTTGCATGGTCATAAAATTTTGCACGAAACTCAATCAGATAATTTGAAGAAAAAGTTAATTAACACATATGTAATTGACTATCATACTTTCGGATTTCTTGTTATAATAATCAGTATTTTTGAGAATAGTGTTATAATTTCACACTCAGTCTCATTCGATATTCTCCAGCTCTACTTCAAATGGAGAGGAATTTTAACAAATGGCTGATGTCACAATGTTTTAGGCATAGTAGAATAGCTGTGCATGGCATGCATGCCAATTGCCATGCAGGGTGTACAAAACTGAAAACTTACAAAAATATACGAATAAGGGCTTGTTTGGATGTGTATTTTTTTCTAGTAAAGTGCAAGAAGAAAGGTCTTTTTTGAGCTTCTTTTAAATCCAGAAATGAAATCACCATTTTTGTATTTTTTACTCGTCATATCTGCTTAGACAGAGAGAGAGAGAGAGAGAATCAAGAGCTGAGATTTGATGATGTGACATGTCTCCTTTCTTTGATATTTTTCACGCCAACTTACAAAAAGGAATAAAGAATAAACAAACCAAGTATATCTATACAGTATCTATGTATATAATATATATATAAATTAGTCCTTGTTTGATTTGTTTAAATGCAAATTAAACGCCCCTGCTTTAACACTGATCAGTTTTCAGTGCTGCCGCATCTCTCAAATCTCTATTGTCTTTACCAATAAAATTCCAAGTGTTTCTCTCTCTCTCTCTCTCTCTCTCTCTCTCTCATCTTCCTTTGGAAATGCATGCTGCTCTGATCTTAAATGCCTAGCTATGAAATGAAGCAACAGAGCTACACGCAAACCCTAGCTCCCGTACTTTCTCGTTTCCAACAAAAATTTACAAAATAATGACAACACATCGCCTGTTTACAATTTTCGGATAATACAGGGTCTCTTGTGCAAAGTTTCCTCTAAAAATAAGACGTATATAAAAACATCAAATTTAAGCCCATGGGCCCAATTAAAATATTACATGGACTTCTATTCAAAAATCCTTTCTTTTTAAACAGGCCTCAATAAAACCTCTGCTATTCGAACAATTGTAAACCCATAGAATTCACTTTCCGCCATTGAAGCTCGAAGAAATGGCAGCATAGTACAAAAACTCTCTCTTTTCTACAATGTCATCTTCTCCAGCCGTTCTCACCCCAAACCCTAACCCTAACCCTAAAACTGACGACTGGATCATCGTCCGCCGCCGCCGGAAGTCCACCCGCTCCTCCTCCTCCTCCTCCTCCGCCGGAAACCAAACCCTAACCTCCTCCTCCTCCTCCGATCCCACCCCATGGACCCCGTCCGATCGAACCCTCGACCCATCCCGATCCTCCAACATCCTCCGCAAAATCAACTCCACAATCGACCGGCTCGAGAATTCCAAATTCTACAACCACTTCCTCTCCAGCTTCAACTCCGGCGAGATTCAAAGCAAACTTTCCAGACTCCGTTTATCGGGTTCGGACCCGATCCGGTTGGTGGTGTATGGGATAGGGAGCTTCGAATCGTACCCGGCACCGAGACTCCAGATGGCGATGGCTGAGCTTCTTCGACGCCGGCTCAGTGATGACTTGGCATCAGCTGAGATATTTGATCCTGTGCTGTCTGCCACGGAGTGCCACGTGGCGGAGGAATTGGGGTTTAAAGTGATGCTCACAAATGAACATGGTCGCCGAAAAGTAAGAAAATATGATTGTTTGTAAAATTAAATTATTTTTTAATTTGATAAATAATATAGTAAATTTAATTTGCGTAATTACTAATTAGGTTAAGAAAAGTGAGAAGATATAATTATTTACTAAATTAAATTATTTTTTAATTTGGTTAAATGATTTGCATAATTAGGTTAAGAAAAGTGAGAAAACAAAATAATTTACAAAAACTAAATGATTTTCCAATTTTTAAATAATTTACTAAATTAATTTGATTAATTTACATTAGGTTAAAGAACCGACGATATTTTTCATGCCGCATTGCGAAGCTGAGCTGTATAATTCGTTGCTGGAAGCAAACTGGCCGTCAGATTTGAATCGGATGGTTCTGATTGGAAATAGTTTTTCCCAATATTGTAATTATGTTTTTGAGGCGGGAAAAATTAATGGGGGATCGGTTAAAATTGAGAGAGTCGCGAAACGTTTGTTTGAAATTGAGAGGAGGAAATTCGTGAGTGAAATTGGGATTGAGTTGGAATTGGGGGAGGAAATGGAATTGGGATTCCATCAGGCATTTCATGATACGAGTTGGCATTTTTTTGAGGTGGGTGAGTGTGTGGATTTGGGGGAGGTTTAGCCGTTTAGGGTTTGTTGAATTGATTTAGTATTTAATTGGATTTATAATTTTGTATTTTTTTGCGACTGAGTTTTATCATATAATTTTTTATTTATTTTGTTTTGTTTTAATGGTGTTAAGCAAGTTAAGATAAAATTGGGCAATAATTTGAAGCGTGTGTTAAAGTAGTGTTTTTATTGGGGGAAGAAGATAGAAATTAAGTTGATAATAATATGTTATATTCCTTATTTTCCCTTTTCAATGAAATGTTTCAATCTTTCTTCACTTTAATCCACTCAATTTCATACTTATTCTGTGATAAAAAAAATGATAAAAATTAAATAAAGTATACATAAGAAAAGAGGTAATAATGAGAATAGCTTATTTGTTGAACAGAAAAAATATGATATAATAAATATGAATATAGCAATGAATCATGATAAGTGGTATACATTATTTTACTGCATTGGCAAATCGTAAATGATATAACGAACATAATGACATAAATTAATACAACTCCAGTCAACTATACATAGGGTCAACATACATGATCAATTCTATTTGTCATAAATTAAACTGTTTAAAATATATTCTCGTAATAAAGAACATTTAAATCAGCATACATAAAAATAAAAATAGGGACTTAATAAACACCGCCCGCTTATTTGCCGCCTAACATCACCCGACTTCGGAAATGTATAACATAATTACAAATGATAAACATAAAAGATAAAATGAACATATATAAAATTATATTGTTAAACAAACGATATTGTTTTTCAATCAACTCTATAATATACAACTAAAAATGTATAAATATATAATAGACGCTATTTAGTTGATGTGAATATTCTCACAAATATTTAATATTTACAAAAGAACATATAGTTTGCCTTTCTTTAAAAAAAAGGGAAATGTGCAAACACGACGCAATAGCACGGCTGTACCACGACGCACTGTAAACATACTGTTATTTTTCATTTTATATACTGTTTTCTCATTTTATATACTGTTATTTATTCTTTATGTATTTCTTATTTTTTTTACTTTTATATACTGTTTTCTCATTTTATATATCATTTTTCAATTTTTATATATTGTTTTCACTTTTTATATATATACTGTTATTAGAAAATAAATTATATATATTCTATGTATATATTGTTATTAGAAAATAATAGCAGGTCCAAAAAAAAAAAAAAAAAACTTATCCGGATTCAATTTTCGTAAACTCAAATCCAAACCGGGAAACACTAACAATTGGCACAATTTCTTACCTCTCCTCTCTTCTTCCTCCCCCTTCTCTTCTCTTCTCCGCTCTTCTCCGTCTTTTCTTTTCGACCAATCTTACACTTGGCCCCCTGCATTTCCCACTAATCCCACCCCGGTCCCCTCGACTCTCCTCCTCACCCTTTTTATCCCATCTCCCACGCCGTCCACCCTCCATCCGACGCCCCTCATTCCTCCACGTCTCCTCCTCCTTCTTCCTATATAAATACACCTTCTTCTCCTTCCTTTCCCTTCTCTCCTTCTAGGGTTTGCTTCTCACTCGCCCTAATTCCCCGATTCCTCTCGCTCTTCTCTCGAATTGAATTCGCTGGAGTTTTTGTGAGTTGATCGTTGGTTTTGAGCGGAATCTGTTGTTTTCATGACGATCGTCAAGATTGGCAACGGATTTAGAAGTGCGGAGGATGTTGAGCATGAATCCACGACTTCGTCGGATTCGGCGGAGACGGAGGTGTCGAGCTCGGATTCCGGCTCGAGTGACTCGGAATCCGACTCGGCCGTGGGGCACGAGGAGGCGGAGGTCGAGTTAACTCAGCCGGGAACTGACGTGTGTCAGGTCGGCGACCGGAGTTGTATTCTGCCGGACGAGCTGTACGATTTGAATGATTTGTCGGAGATTTTGTCTGTGGATACGTGGAATAATTGTCTCTCTGAGGAAGAAAGATTCGCTCTTTCGGGGTTTCTGCCGGATATTGACCGTGAGACTTTTGCGAATACTCTGTCTGATCTTTTCGCTGGTAATGTTGTTTTTTTGCTTTTATTTGGTGAAATTTTCTTCTTTCTTATGTGATTTTTGGGTTGATTTATGGTTTTGTAAGGTTAAACTATGTATAATTAATTGCATGCTTGTATTTTTCAGGTAAGAATTTCCATTTTGGGAGCCCAATGAGTGAACTATTCACGCAATTAAAAGGCGGTTTGTGCGATCCAAGTATTGTACTGTACAAACGCGGCTTGAAATTCTTACAAAAGAGAAAATACTATCACAACCTCCAAAATTACCATAATTCTTTTGTTGGCAATTTAGTCGAAATAAGAGAAACTTGGCAGAATTACAAGGGTTACAAAATACAGGAAAGACTGAAGATTTTGAATACTGTGAGGAGCCAAAAGTTATTAGGTTTCGAAGAGAATGAGGAGAGAGAATCTGAGTTTGAGTCTGAAACGGATTCTGAAGAACCGAAATATTACTCAAAAAGGAAAGAAAAAGAAAAACCTAAGTTTGAAAAAGATGTAATAAAGTCTACTGACAACAAAGGGGTAATTTTAGAGCCTGTAAAGATAAAAATCGGTAATTATGCGAATAAAAAGGCAAACCCTAATAATCAGGCAGTTACAGTCGCTTCTTACGGATACGATCTTTCCAAGAAAGGAAAGTATTTGGAAAAATCAGATCATTTTAATCATTATGATAAACCGATCCAAGCTTTACCAATCGACCGATCCGACAAATCAAACCCTAAAAATTCACACAGAAGTTCAAACAAAATTTTAATTAAAAACACCAAATTGGGCCAATCTAGAGGCAAAGTGCTCAAACAAAAGGACGAAACCGAATCCGACTCGTCAGACCAACAGACCAAACAAGAAACTAACAATTTACCAGTAAAAAGGGAGTATAATGAAATTTCGGAGGTTATTTCTGCAAAAGGGAAGAAAAAGAGCAAATTAATGGAATCCACAAGCAATCAAGAGGTGCAATTGGTAAAAAGGGTTTATATTCCCATCTCCAGTAATAACGTGAAACTGCTACCTGTTGAAAGTTACACGCTTGAGAGGAAACAGAAACCCTTAAATAATCCTGATCCAGTTAATTTTACAAATAATGAGGGGCTTTTTCGTAAATCTGAAAAGAACTCGGTTCAGGTATCACCACCTCTCGCTGGCTGTACCAGTACCACTAAAAAGTCAAAAGGAAAAAACATTAGTAATAATAAAATTAATATTAATAATAATTTTGCGCAGATGGATAAACATGTTATTGACTCATTTGACTTAAAACCCGAATTTTCAAACTCAAATTCAAATCCAAACCCGGTTTCTGAGGAGACCAGCTTCACAAAAAAGAAAGGGAAAAGAAAACTCGACCAGGTAGTATCAGAACCCGTATTTCAAAACCCAGTATCTGAAAATCCCGTATTTGAAAATCCGGTATTTGAAACCCCAGTTTTACCGGATCCAGAACCGGAACCTGAAAAACCCGTTAAGAAAACCTACACTCTAATCACTCCAACAATCCACACAGGCTTTTCCTTCTCAATCATCCACCTTTTATCGGCCGTCAGAAAAGCCATGATCTCCCCACTAGAAGACGAAAATACCCCCCCACAAAAAGACGAAAACCCCCCCAACTTTCCTTCCTTAACAGTACAGGAAATAGTCAACCGGGTCAAGAAAAACCCGATCGACCCGTTTATTTTAGAAACTCAAGAGCCATTACAAGATTTAATCCGTGGAGTATTGCGCATTTTTTCTTCCAAAACCGCCCCTCTTGGCGCGAAAGGCTGGCGCCAGCTGGCGGCCTACGAGCGGGCCAACAAGGCCTATTCTTGGACTGGACCCGTCAATGAAGAACCCGATATAACGGAAGAGGAGACGAGCTCTGACGCGTGGGCCCTGCCTCATAAAATGCTGGTCAAACTTGTTGACTCTTTTGCTAACTGGTTAAAAGCGGGTCAGGAAACTCTTCAGCAGATCGGGTCCTTACCCGCTCCGCCAGCCTCGATCCTCTCTAATTTAGACGAAAAGGAGAGGTTCAAAGATTTACGAGCTCAAAAGAGTTTGAGCACGATCACTCCGAGTTCTGACGAGTTTAAGGAATATTTCCGTAAAGAGGAGTTTTTAAGGTATTCTATACCGGACAGAGCGTTTCATTATACAGCAGCTGATGGTAAAAAGACGATTGTGCCCCCGTTGAGAAGAGGCGGCGGTAAACCGACTTCTAAGGCTAGAGATCATTTCATGCTGAAGCCTGACAGGCCGCCACATGTCACGATCCTGTGCCTCGTCAGAGACGCCGCCGCGAGATTACCTTTCAGCATCGGAACCCGTGCTGACGTGTGTACTTTATTGAGAGATTCTCAGTATATTGTTGATGATGTGTCGGATTCGCAGGTGAATCAGGTTGTTAGCGGGGCGCTGGATAGATTGCATTACGAGAGGGATCCGTGCGTGCAGTTTGACGGAGAGAGAAAGCTGTGGGTGTACTTGCATAGAGAGAGAGAGGAGGAGGATTTTGAAGATGACGGCACGAGCAGCACTAAGAAGTGGAAGAGACCGAAGAAGGACGGAGTGGATGATGGAGGCGCGGAGTTTGAGGAGAGAGAGGAGAGCTGCCAGCTGGCAGAGGAGAAGGTCGGTACGGCTGACAGTCTTGGTCTTGGTACGCTTGAGGTTCTAACGGGCGCTGTTGGTACCAGTACCGCTACGGATATCAATATCCGTGTTGGTACCCGTACCGGTACAGGTACGGATACCAGTACACCTGCACGGTTTGGTACTGGTACGACTGGAGTTGGTACGGATGCGAATACGAATACGAATACGAATACGCCTGTGCGTTTTGGTACCGGTATGGATACGAATACACCTGTGCGTTTTGGTACTGGTACTGGTATAGCTGGTGTTGCTACCGGTACGGATGGTGCGAGCGCTAGTAAGGTTTCTGTTGGTACGAGTATGGCTCGAATTGGTACCGGTATGGGTACGGTTGGTAGTAGTGTAGGTACGGTTCGTACGAGTGCAGCTCGAACCGGTACAGGTATGGTTGGTACGAGTGGTGTGAAGATGGTGTGTCATGAGAATTCCATGAATGATGATTTTGACGATGAGGAGTATGGGGGAGGTGAGAGGCTTTTCGGTGCCATTTTGTTGTGATGTGATTGGTTGATTGGTCAGGGGTATTTTCGTCATTTTGCTTGGCGGTTGGATGGATGGTTTGATTGGAGTTTGAGAGTTAGGTTAGTATAATGGATAAGAGAAAAAAAGGATCTTTTTGGTGCATTTGCGTTGTGTCTGATGATCGGTTGACATCTCTTTGTAAAAAGAATAACTATTTTAGCAGTGTACATATATTTAATTTACCACTTTTAATAGTGGGTTATTAATTTATTTCTTTTTTATCGTTGTGTATTTATTTTACTGTGTTAAATGTGTTAGTTTTATCTTACAAAGTACATTAGCTATCTTGTTCTATGCCTTGGTTTGTATTTGGTATTCTGAATTATTTTGTTTGATGGATTGCTGCAAAATATTTCATTCCAAATTCTATAAATTCAAGGTACATTCTGCTTCTCTCGGTAGTGTATGTGCATTTGTAATTAATACCAAAAAAGAAGAATCAAAACAAGTTTGCAAATTAAACAAAACAAAGAAACAAATTTCAAACCCTCTGTATGTGTAAATATTACGACATAACTGTACTCTCATACAACTCACAACTGATCTCAAAAACCCAAAAAAATATAGTAGTAACAACAAAAACAATAATAATACCCACAAAAATAAATTAAAAATACAATAAAAAAAACTATCAACAACCAACCAACCAACCATAAACACATCTAAAAATTCTAACAAACAAACCGCCTTCCATATCTCTCTTCTGTACATTCTTTCTTCATATAAAATACTCTCAAATATTAATAATCCTTTTAATTTAACATGATAAGAGGGACTCTAGAATCCCTCATCGATTGAGAAGGAGATTCATAAGATCCATTAACTTTTATATCACCAATTTGTCTCAAATTTGTTTTTCCCTCCCAAAATGATTTAATTAACTCATCAAAATCGGGCGTTCTTAATTCCTCTATATATTCAGCCGTCGGTAAATTAATCTCCCTTTTTCTCGGTGTTGAACATGACGGCTCATCAACCTAATAAAAAAAATCAAAACATTAAAAAAATGGACTAATGAGTAATTGAAAGAAAATGAGGGGGGTAAAGTGTAAATGCGCGTACCAAATAATCTTCTTCGAGAGATTTTCCCGCATTTTCGGTAATTTGGACGACTTTTACATAATGACCACTTCTTAATTCCATTATATTTTCATGACACGGCGTTAATATCACGTTCATATTTTCACACGCATCGTGGTCTAATTTCAACGCGCCTTACAAAAATAAACACATAATTATGATTAATAATTAATAAACAAATAAAATTAAAAAATGTATAATGAAAGTTTGATGTATATATCTTACTGTCAATAGAAGAAATAAGTTCATTATTTGATATATCGACGTCTTGAAGGGTTCTTTTAGCAGCGTTTGATAACTTGTTACGTACCGATTGGTTTGCCTCCATCCCTCTCCTTCAAATTATTTTAAAAAATCATTAAACTAATACGATTAGTTTATTTTAATGTGTAATGTATAGAACGAAATATGAATGAATTGATTAAGTTACCTAACGATAGAATCAACCGAGTCAACATTTCCTTTTCCGAGACTAAGTAAAGAGTTATGAGCGTCTCTCCATTGGTTCGCTCCCATGCTTGTTTTCTCCTTACTGAAAAATATAATATTAATCAAAAAATAAAAAAACAATCTGAACTATTTATACAAGGGAAATTTTCTAAAAAGCACTATATTTTCTTGTATTTATAGAAAACTCCCTATATTTTTGGAATAAAAAAAAAGTACTTTAAACTTTCCAATTTCCAAAAACCAAGGACTTCTAAAGTACTAAAAAAACCCTCATGTAACTTTTTAATTTCAAAAACTCCCACCACCATCAATGTTCTAAATTTCAAAAACCCAACTCATTATGAAGTAATAGATAAATAGTATGCAAAAAACCTCTAACGTCATTTTTCATTATTTATGTATTATTCAAATATCATTCACGTTTTCCTTTCGAAAACAATACTTAAGAGTTACGGCTCTTTTAACAGCTTCAAAAGACACGACAGTTCTAAAATGTACAAACTTGAAACTAAGAAACATTTCAACCAGTTCATACCATTCTTGTAATCCCTTATGCATAGAGTCTCGGCCCGCCTCGATTTCACACGTATCCTCCTCATAATTCTTCTCGGCTTTCTGCATGTAAACCTCCCACTCTTGTTTAGCATTGCAGGTGAAATTGCGCGCCGTTGCAATTTCGTTTTTTAAGTTCCCCGTTTGGTTGGATGCGGTTGAACGGAGTCCGTCTATCGCCTCTTGTACCTACAATAATGTCATTATTTTTTAATAATAATAATTATTATATTTTAATTGATTATTATTGTTTTCACTTCTCAATAATAATAATTATTATTTTAGTTAATTATTAGTATTTTATTAATAATATTGATTATTATTTTAAATAAATAATATTACTTTATTGATAATATTTATTGTTATTTTAGTTAAATATTATTATTTTATTAATAATAATTGTTTTTAATTCAATATCATTATTTTTATTCAAATTCGTTATAGTTTGTTTCATATAGGTACCAATTGTTTTTTCCTAGCACTTGAACTCGCAAGCATCTCAGCTACTTTCTCTAATAGTTGCTTCTCTTCGTTTGCTGCACATTCCTATACATTCACAAAATAAAATAAATAAATAAGTAATTAAATAAATAAATACAAATAATTAAACAAAGAATAAAAAATAAAAATAAATAAATAAATTATAAAGAATAAAAAAGTAAATAAATAAATCAAAATAAATAATATAATGAATTAAATAAGAGACAAAAATAGTATTAGCAGTCTCTTTTCTTTGGAATCCTTGAATTAGTTAATTAATAATAAGAAATTAATAATTAATAAAAATGAAAACCTCAAATTTCCTCTCAAGCTCGAATAGTTGGGTATTTTGTACGGTTTGTGATTGTTCCAAAATATCGCTAAGATTTGAAGCGTGAATATCTAATGAATCAAAGAAGCTTGAAGTGATACTCGAAATTCCCCTTGTTGCTTCTACCGCTCTAAGATACCCCTGTTTAATAAATAAAATAAAATATCACATATCATATTGATTAAATACAAGATTTTATTTAAATTAATAATTTAAAAGGTAAATCTACCTCGCGTTGTTTTTGTGCGAATTGAGCGAGTTTATCCTCTTGATTAGAAAGACTAGTTTGAAGATCATTTAGTAACTGATCCGCCTCAGTTGAAATTCCTTTAAAACACTGTTCCACAAAATAAATAAAAAATATTAACCTAATTATAAAATTATGACCAATTTAATGATAAAAAAGAGACTTACATTTTCAAGAGAAGCTGTGTGAGATTTAACTTGCGAATTCAAATTCTCAAAAGTCGATCTGGAATTCTTTTCGATTTCGTCCGCCAGCTCATCCAACGACCCGATTCCAGTTCCGTACATTTGTTTCAATTTTCCCACTCTCTCTCTTAATCCTTCCGTAACCTAATTTTTCACAAAATAAATAAATAAATTCAACAAATCATTTCAAATATAGTTTTAATATAAGTTTGATTAATTTGTTTTATTTGCCTGGGATTTTGAGGAGACGAAGGATTTCATGTCGGATTCCAACTCTTGGAGTTGACTTTCTTGCTGCAGCACGGAATTCGAGACGGTTTTGTGTAAAAAATCGAGCTGCTCTGTTAATTCCGTTTGGAATTTATGTACTATCACTCTGTTTCCTTCTTCCACTTCGTCTTTCCTCTCTACAAAAAAGAAAAAAAAAGTTATTTATTCGGTTTGTTGCAAAAAGCCCCTGTGTTATGCCTAAGTCGCAAAAGAGCCCCTATGGTTTTAGAAAATAAGAAAATGGAAGTTTTCTTAACGTTGGAAATGGATTTGTGAAAAAGGGACTATTTTTTGAATATTTGAAGAATGGAGGGGCTTTATTGCAATTTCTGAAAATTCAACGGATCTTTTTGAAAATTTTCCTGTATTGTATTGTATTGTATTGTATTGTATTGTTACCTATTTTGGAAAAGAGACCAGAAATATCAGAGGCTGCATTTTCGAGTTCGTTCCTGAGTTGATAAGCACGCTCAACAAGCGCTTTTTCTGTACAAGAAAAAAGAAATATTATTTTTTTTAAAACTAAAGAGAGAGAATGTAAGAGAAAATACACTCAAAAAATATTTTTTTTGCGAAAGCTGAAACTAAACCTGATTTGAGAAGATTTGAAATTAAAAATTCTTTTTCTTTTATGGTATTTTTGGCCTGTCTATATCTCTCTTCCAAGTCATTTAATGCATCCTTTGTATCACCCAATTCTTTCTGCAATATTAGAAGAAAAATAAAAAAAACTACTAAACTTTATACCTATTTATGAAAATTAGATTTTTGAGATATAAATTGAAGATAGTTTATACTATACCTGAGTTTTTTCAAGTTTTTCACCCAATTCTTCGCTCAGTTTCTGCTGAGTTTCATAGAGCTCTTGAATTCCTACCAATTGCTGTTTAAAAATAAAAGATTAATTACTTTTAGTTAAAAAAATTAAGAAAAAATACAAAATGAAAAAATGAATAAATATAACAATCTTGGCTTATATTAGTCTTACTTTGTCCTTCGTGTCCTTTTCCAGTTCTAGCAGCTCAATTTTCTCAGTCATAGCCTGAAATTAAGAAAAGAAAAAAAAAGAACGTGTTAGTAATATTTTTAATGAATAAATAAATTTTTATTAAATTGATAAAAAAGAAATAAAAACCTTTTTCTCAGCTTCTTCTTGTAAGTACCGATCCCTCGGTATATAAATCCCATTTTTCTCTCTTGCCGCAAAAACCTCTTTAGAGATAGAAAATACATAAAAGGGTAACTTAAATTCAGCAATATTAAGTTAGTAATAATAGTGTACAAAATAAAATTTGAAGATTCAAAAACCTTGTTTCAGCCGATCAATTTCAGAGTACAAATCCTTAATCATGGTTGCTTTCATCATCTTTTGGTTAATCTTCAACCCAACAAAAAAACAAAAAAGCATAAGCTTCACATCAAATCAAACATAAAACTAGAAAAACTCTCACAAAACAAAAACACAAATTAAATAAAAGTATATAAAACCTCAGGTTTATTCTTGATATTCTTGGCGCGATGCGCGTAATCTAAAGTGCTCAAAGTCTCCTCTAAACACAAAACAGAAGGCGAAACTGTCGCAATTATGCAAGTTTTCGTTTTGCCTCCTAACGAGTCCCTCAATAATCTCGTCAATTTACTATCTCTAAAATCACACAAAAATAATAACAATAGTAAATTATAACAGTACAATAAAATATATAAAAATAAATAAATTTAAATGAAATTAATTACCTGTAAGGGACGTGGCCGGAGTGTTCGACTAAAGCATTGATTACTCTGCCAAGCGTAAGTAAACTTTTATTAATTTCGCCTGCCTCTCTTGCTCTCCCCTGCATTTAACTCCCCATCAAATCATATACAGAAACAAATATATTAAATCAAATCATATACAACAAATTCCTAAAGACATAAAACCCCTATCATTTCTTTATATTTAAAAAAAAAACAGTCTTTCTAAGTACTCTAAATTTACCCCCCTTACAAATTCTCAAGTATGCTACATAACATAACAACAATGCATAATGGCAGCATGATAGTGTGCAAATATTTCTTTTTTTAGTTATCAATATAATATTTGCACTATAGACCCTATATGTTACAATCATACTTTACTATTTTATATATATATATAAAATAGAGTCAACATGTTATACCCTCCACCCTACAACCCAAATCACACATGAACAAAACCCAACCTTATTCACCACCAACACATGATATATCATCATTTCCCAAACCATTAGAAAAAGGAAAGATAGTTTATTTTTTTTCCAACAAAACTCACGTCTCTGGCGCCGGATCTGGAGATATTCTCGGATCCGGCCAAATCCACCAAATTCAACTTCCCAATCTTGATCATCTCCTCGCCCTCGTGCGTGACCTCCTTGATGTGGATCGTGATGCTGAATATCGAGTGGCTCCGGCTGCTCTGCTTGTTCAGCAGCGTCTCCGCCGTCCGACGACGAGCGCTCCCCCTGTTGTTGTTGGAGACAATAAGTTTAGAAAGTATATGGGTTGTATTTAATTGAGAATTAGATTTTACGATTTAAATTGTTTCTATAAGGATAGACAATGCAAGTTGTGATGTAATGACTAATACCCAATAATGGCGTGATAAGTGAGGTGGTGGTCGGATAGGTTTAGGTGGTTATTAGTGGATAAGATAACCGACAAGTCTAGAGACTATGCAATGGGACCCCGAATCAATCATGAAACCCTAAATAAGTAAATCAATGATGGGAATAAGGAAGTTTCATTTTTCCTATTTAGACTTCCGTGATTGATTCAGAATCTAGTTGCACGGTCCCTAGACTCTTTTATACCATAAGTATACTAGTCAACTGATATAATCCAACACTTACGAAATTAACAATTTTTTACCCATCCAAAATCTTGTAAATCTCGGCGGCCGTATAAACAACCTCCTCCTCAAGCCCCCCTCACGAAAATCCCACCTTTCCCATCCTCCATCAGCGCAATCGGCTTCTTGCACTTGTCCTCCGGCTAGGGAGGAAGCGGGGGCGATTTAATGGAGTCGTCGGAGGAGGAGGAGGTCGGTGATTTAATTCAATAATTTAATAAAACAACAAGTCTAGGGATCACGCAACATGATCCCGAATCAGTCATGCAAGTCTAAATAGAGAAAAATTAACTCGCATGATTGATTCAGGATCCGGTTGCATCATTTCTACTCTCTTTGCTAACAAAATTAACCAATAATACCTATCCAAAATCTTATAAATTTCCGCCGCAGAATAAACAACCTCCTCTTCCAATCCTCTCACGAAAACCCCACCTTTCCCATCCTCCATGAGTGCAATCGGCTTCTTGGCCTTGTCCTCCGGCTGGGGCGGTAGGGGAGGGGATTTGAAGGAGGAGTCGTCGAGGGAGGAGAGGAGGTCGGTGATCTCCTCGTTGTAGAGCTCCAAAAAGGTGACCTTCATGGAGTACTCCGCACACTGAGATTCCAGGATTTGGAAGATTTGCTGGACCGACCGGGGGATCACGCCCGCGTCCGTCGGGAGCTCTCCGTTCTGATCACAATAGTGGGAAAAGTATAGAATTCGTTTTTTTAAGAATTGTAAGATTGTAGACTTAGTTTTTTTTTCTTTTTTCTGTGAAATTGTAGAATTAGTTTTTTTTTTTAAGAAATTGTAAAATTGTGGAATTAGTTTTTTTTTTTTTTTTTAAATAAATTGTAGAATTTTTTTTGATAAATTTGTAAAATTGTAGCAGTAGTTCTTTCTTTTCTTTTTTTAAGAAATTGTAGAAATGCAGAATTATTTTTTTTTATAAAGGGACCTCGGTCATGCCTAAATTGGAAAGAAGTCCTGGTGATATTGGGCATGGCAACAAAAAGAATTGTAAAATTTTAGAATTGTTGTTTATATGAAGGGACCTAGGTCATGCGTATATTGGAAAGAAGCTCCTATATTATTTGAAATTGCAAAAAAAAAATAATCATTTTAATTTACAATTTGTTTTATAAACTAATGAAGAGTTATTTTCGTAAATTTCAGTAATGCAGGGCTTTTGCAATTTACACATAAAAAGGATTCTTTTTTTTTTTTTTTGCGAATTTTCCAATTTTTTTTCTAGGCGGTCGTTTTTGTACCTTGATTTTGCGGCTTCCACCGCCTTCCATAGTGTATGTCTTTCCCGTACCAGTTTGTCCATATGCAAAAATGGTACAATTATACCCTTCCAAAACTTCATTCACAATAGGAGAAATGGAGTGGTCAAATAAATCCTTTTGTCTCGATGCGGGTCCAAAAACCTAGTCAAAATCAAAGAATCAAACGACAAGATAGAAAATATGCAAATAAGTCCTGAAAAGAGAATAAATTGGGGATTTATGTCACCTTGTCAAAAGCGAATGTTTTGTCGATCTGTTTATTTGCAATGAGTTGAACAGCCGAAACTTCGCGCCGTCTCTCATTGCACGAAATTACAATTGGTGTGTTGGCCTTCACTTCTTCTTCACTCAAAGGCCTTCCAAAATTCAAAAATCCAAAAGAAATTGAGAAAAGGTGAAAAAGTACGAAAAGATTGAAGCTTTAGGAGACTTTTGAAGGGATAACTCACTTGCAACGGAGAATGACTTGCACATTGACGCCTTTATCGTATTTTGACGAATTTGAATTTGAATTTGAGTTTCCATTTGAGTCGTTCGATCTGAAATTCGATTTAGTATCGCTGGATTTCGGAGATGGCGACATGGATCCAGATCGGCCTCTCCTCTGTGAACCCTCCATTTGTAAATATTCACTCTAGCAAAAAAAAATGCTTTAATTCAATTTTCAATTTGAATTTGTTTATATCAAAATACGTAAAGATTCAAGGTTTGTATTCAAAACATTTCGAATCTGGGGAAAGAAAGAAAGAAAGAAAAACAATACATTTTGGCTAATTTATGGAAAAATGGTAGAATATTACATCAGCTAGGAGAAAAGACAAAATGGCAGTTGTTCAAACATCAAAAACGGAATCTTTTCTTCCGTTGATGTGATCTTTCTTCCAAACCAAGCATCTAAATCAAATCCGAGAGATTAAGCCACAGAAAGAAACAGAGAGAAATAGAGATAGACTATTTGCTCCACCCACTCCACTCAATTTCTACAAAAGCGCTAGACAAAATGCAGCCATTTATAAGTTGAAACAAGCAAACATCAAAATCAAAACTATTTTCTCTCAAAAGCCACTGAAAGCAAATTCACTCAGGCCCCATGAACAGAACAGATCCCAAACTCAAAAACCCAAAACAAAACAAAACTCAAGCTCAATAAACAAAATGCTTGAAAAGGGACGCCAATGGGAGGTAGCAACATACCTGCCGTTGATCGGAGATCCGACGGGAGATCGCTGAGAAGCTGAGAAGAGGAGGAGAGAAAAGGTTTGTGGAGAGGCAAATGCGGTGACTTAAAAGTAAGAGAGATCAGAGAGAGTTTTCTTCTTTGTCTCTTTCAATTTCTGAGCTCTCCTTTTTTTTCACTTGCTTTGAAAAGGACTCATAATTAATTAATATGTGAAATGTTGTTTATTTATTATTATTTTTTTTGAGAAGTGAAATGTTGTTTAATTATTATTATTATTTTTTTTTTGAGAAGTGAAATCTTGTTGTTTATTTATTAGAGCAGATAAGTTTAACATTAAACTTAATTCAATTTAATTGAATTGAGGCGGTAAAAAGAGGAATAAAAAGATGGAATATGGTTGAAGGTACTAATAATACTCCTGCATAATTAGATTTTAGTATACTTTCTTGTTGTGGAATACTGGAATATGAATGTAAAAGGTTCTTTTTATAATACTAGTTAAATAAAAGGAGTGAACTGAAATTATTTTGAGAGGAGAGGTCATATTATAAATTGTACAATCTCTATTTCCACATTTAATGTTTACAACCGAAAGAGCTTAATTGGATATTTAATGTTTACAATCGTACGTGCTGGAAGTGTTTAGATATAATTAGTTGAACCGTTAAAATTTAAGTATGTATACTTAAATATAGTGCCATAAAGGCACTCCACTAACCATTCAAGTCTGTCTTTCCCACTAAAAAAATTCAAAAAATATCATTATTTTTCTTACATTTTCATGATATTTAATTAAACATGGGATATGTTATAAAATTTCTCTGTAATTGTTATTTGTCCATTTTAATCTTGTCATTTCTTTATAATTACATCCAAATAATTCAAGGAGATTCTACATTGATTCAAACATTAAATTGGTGTGGAGACATATGTTGATGCAACTTATATCAAAGAAATTGTGAAAATACAAAAGTTCAGGGCCTACATTGAATAATTTGAAGGGCAAATAGTTGAAGAGTTTAACTTAATCCTTTTTTCTGATGAAGTATAAAGGATCTTTGACCAAGATAAACTCACATTAAGATGGGACATGCTGGATCTAGAAGAGAGTGTAATTAATATATATTAATCATATCAGATACAAAAACACCAACTCGAAATCTGAACTAAATTATTAATATATCATATTGGTTTATGAAATCAAGATTAAACATTATACAAAGAGACTTATATTGCTAGAAATGAACCGTCCACAAACCTTAATTTCAAAAACTTTTCATCTTCTGATAATTAGTTCTTGATATTTCTTAAATTAGGTTGCTAATACATTTTACTAGTACTTTATCCTAATTCAGGGGTGAAGTAAATAAATGAGGGGAAAATGTCCTTTTTATAGTTGGTACTAGGTGTTTAATTGGTAATGTAATATTGTTGCTTCATAAAGTTAGATGATGCTATTCCAACTACCATGTATTTCATCACGCTTAGTGATTAAAATGGGACCCAAAATATTTCCCCTTGATTTGCCCACCTTAAGTATATTTCGAGGTCCAACACAGCATCTTTGCGGGCTAACAACCGATACGGAAACATACTTTTCGATCAATTGAACATATAAAACTCTATGCTTTATTTCAATGTACTTGAAATTTTGATTTTTTTTTAATTATTTCTCATAAAAAGATCATTTATTTTGTTATATTGTATCTTTTAACAATTTTTGAGAACATGATAAATATATTATGTACTTGCTTGAGATCTAAGCAAAGCCATGCAAAGCTAGCTATGGTTGCACCAACTTTTAACAGGTGTAACGTTCTGCACTCATCACAATCCACACAGCCTCTCTCTTCCTCTTCATTTTACCTCGAACAAAAGAAATAACCTCCAAAAACATGATCATGATCATGCCATAGATAGAGAGTGTATGATATATGTGAGGTGTCAAAAGGAAGGAATGCACGTGAAAGGACATGAGGTGATGAAAATGGCCTGGATTTCAAACAGTACAAGTTGGTTTGGGACCCTTTTTGTTGCATGTGATGATTGGCGTCTTAATCCCCTTTTCTTTTCCTTTCCTTCCCTTTTGGGACCATTTCATATTTTATTCTAATAAATTAATTATATCTTGCTGACCAACAATAAATCCGTTGTAGTCTAGTTGGTTAGGATACTCGGCTCTCACCCGAGAGACCCGGGTTCAAGTCCCGGCAACGGAATTTCTTTTTATTTATTTCTTCCCAACTTTCCAAATCCCTTCAAATCCATGATTTGAATTCTTGGATTTGCATTCTACAAGCTCTGGTTCTATCTATCCGTTGCTTTTCTTTCTCTCTAGCAAAAATGGAGGGAGTGTTCTCACTCTCACTCTCACTCTCAGTCTCCTTCTTCCCTCCTCGCTCCAATCTCTCAAAATCCCGTTCTCACTTCATCTCCGCCGTGTCCAGCCCGCACGAACCTTCTTCCACTTCCAGACGATTCAACAAGCGCAGTAATTCTTCAAAGCCTCCTTCTGAATCCAATGGTGAAGCAACCCCTTCTGTCTTACTTTCTTTTCCGATTATGTAAACATTATTGAGTTCTCTTTTATAATGTTGTTGTGTTTCGTAGAGAGGAATCAGTTTCAGAGGCGTTCTTCTCTGATAAGGAAGAGAATTCCGAACATAAATCGAGAAATCTCTCCTCATCGAGCAGGTAATTAATCCTTCTGTACCATAAACTGATTTTTTTTTACAATTGAGCTTAAATTAACCCCCATTGTGGAATTTTAATCATTTTTTTTTTCATTTGTTTTGCAATAGTTGCTGCTGTGAGATTACTGAGGATCGAACAAGGAGGAGCTTTTGCTGGTCTTTTGAATGACAAGGGAAAACATTCAGCAATGAATGAAATGGATTATGTTGAGCGAACTCTAGGGTTTGGAACCAGAAGTCTTGAGGATCGAGACATCAGACTGGTAATGAAATAATAATAATTATTATTATATTTCGTTTTCATCCTTAACTAATTCATATATTTATTCATTTATTTTCTTATTTATTTATTTATTAAAAATTTTCCAAAAAAAAAAAAAAATACATATTCTCAAATTTATAAAGAACCCTACTACTTCCCATTTTGTAAAATTAACTAAGGTGCTCACATATATTCTCTATTATTTCAAAAATGAGTTAGGTTCTTTTTCTAAAATAAAACATTAGAGTCATGTTTTGTTTTAAGTATCTTCTCCCTCATTTTTTCTTGTTTCAAGTATTCAAAAGTTATGATCTTTTTGGAAAATTTCAAAGTAGTTTTTTTTTAATATTCCAAAAGATTAGAGGGATTTCCATAAACACCAAAAAAGTATAGGATTTATTGTTTAAACTAATCCCCCTTCAATTATAATTAATTAATTAATTATTTTATTTTAGGTTACGGAAATAGTGGGTGGAAGTATTAGATGGAAGAGATATTTAGACCATCTAATTAATTCTCTATGTTATGACGAAAGAGTATTTAGAGACATGGAGCCCCTTCTTTTACAAGTATTTATATATTTATTTCTTTATTTATTTTATAGGGGCCTTTTTTCAACTTTTGTGACTACATTTATTCATTATGTGTTTATGTTAAATAGTTTCTATCTCTAATTATTTCAGATACTTCGCATTGGATTTTATGAGATTTTGAAACTTGAGATGCCTTGTTATGCTGTTGTTGATGAGGTCTCTCTCTCTCCACATATATATAATTATTTGTTTATATATTATAAATTTATATATTTTATAATATAATTTTTGATTTTTAGAACGTGAAGCTGGCAAAAGTGGCACTAAGGATTGGAGCAGGGAATATGGTAAACGGTCTTCTTAGAAAACTAATTCTATTAAAGGTATAAAAAATAGAAAAATAAAAACCTAACTTTCAATATTAAATATCATTAAGTAATATATCATTTCATTATTATTCTTATTATATATTTGTGATATTAGGAATCAGATAAGCTTCCCTTGCCAAAAATAGAAGGCGATGATCGAGCGAAAGCACGAGCTCTTGCGATTATTCATTCTCACCCTGTTGTAAGTTTTATTTACATTTTTTCAGAAAATTAATATTATTATTATCATTATTTTTTAATTAATTAATTATTTTTTGTTTAGTGGATGGTGAGGAGATGGATAAGAAATTTCGGTGATGAAGAAGCGATTAAGCTTATGATATGGAATAATAGCGATCCTTTATTTGGTTTAAGGTTTTAATTTTTTTCTTATTTTAATATTTTTTTTTCTTTTTATTTATATATTTAAGTTATTGATTGAATTTTGTGTGTTTAAGGGTGAATACATGGAAAGGCTACACAAGAGAGGATCTTGTCAGACAGTTGGAAATATTAAAGGTTTTTTTATTTTTTATTTTTTAAATTATATTTAATTTCGTGACATGAATTTTAATATAATGAAATTGTTTTTCTTAAATAATCAGGTCGATTATGAGCTATCAGTTCTGAATGATTTTGTTCGCATCAGAACTGGCATGCAGGTATTCACATATCTTAATACATACTTTATTTAATTAATTATTAATTAATATATTTATATTTTATACTTTGAAATATGTAGGCTGTGCTACAAGCTGGTCTACTAAAGAAAGGAATGTGTTCAGTTCAGGATGAAAGCGCAGGTAATATTTCACATTTTCACATTAAAAAAAACAAACAATTAATCAATTTAATATTTATTAACAATTTTGTAATTGAAAATTCATTTTTAGGGTTTGTGGTAAATGTGGTGGATCCAAAACCAGGCGAGACAATAACGGACTGCTGTGCCGCGCCAGGTGGCAAGTCTCTGTACATGGCCTCCCTCCTGAAAGGAAAAGGTAAATAACATAATAAATAGTTATGGTTGACAATATTCCGTTTTGGGTGTTAATATACTGTTTTGGAATGAAGGGAAGGTGTGGGCGGTTGATGTGAACGAAGGAAGGTTGAGGATGTTGAGGGAAGCAGCAAAAAGGTATGGACTTGGTGGCGTGATCGAGACCGTCCATTCTGATCTTAGATCTTATCAGGTCTGTTTATTATTGTATTGTATTGTATGAGAGTTTATATGATTATTATTTTAGTTTTACTATTATTGTTTTTCTATTTTCTTCTTCTTATTATTTAATTATATTTTAATTTTTAGGGAGGGAGTGGAGTAAAGTCTGACAAGGTTCTGTTGGATGCTCCCTGCTCTGGACTCGGTGTTCTTTCAAAGGTACTTAAATAATATTTTTTAAGTTTTAAATTTTAATTAAAATTTATCTTTAAATAAAATAAATTAATTAATTCAATATTAAAAATAAAGAGAGCAGATTTACGGTGGAATAGAGGCTTAGAAGATCTCGAAGAACTGACTAAGTTGCAAGACGAACTGCTCGACTCATCTTCCTTGTAAGAAAAGAAAATAATTAATGTTTTGAGATATGTGAAATTATAAAAAAATTGTTATTTTTTATTTTTAATTATTAGGATGGTAAAGCCAGGTGGAGTGCTTGTGTACAGTACTTGTTCGATTGACAGTGAAGAAAATGAAGGACGGATTTTGTCTTTTCTTGAAAGAAATCCGGTTTGATCATCTTGATTTAGTTTTTATATTTTTTTTTATTTGTGGAATTGATTGAATGATTTATATGTCCTGTTTATTGAATGTAGGAGTTTGCGATAGAGCGTGTGGATAATTTGATTCCTTCAGAATTTGTAACGGAAAAAGGGTTTTATTCATCGAATCCTGTAAATCATTGCATGGATGGAGCATTTGCAGCCCGACTTATTAGGTCTCTTAACTAAAATATATACAAATATAGTATGATTTATATTCTCTTTTACAATTTGTTTATTTTCTTCAGATTTGTTATAAACCAATCATCTTAAATAAATAAATGATGACTGTTAATAATATAGATACTTTTGTGTGTGTTGTTTGCAGGAAAGAACATGTAGGAATGGAAGATATGTGAGAAGTATTATTTAAGGGCTTAGACGAATATTTATGAGTTGTTTCGATGTGTTTGTGTATAAAGGTGTATATACATTTGTCATTATGTTCCATCAAAACTTTTGATAAAATTTTGCTTTATGATTTATCAAAAGTTTTGATTTAAAAAAATTAATCTGTTTGCAAGTAATGTACAAACATTTTGTGCAAAAGTTGAACTTTTGAAGATTATCTGTATTGATGTATCTGTATCGAATAAGTTAATAATTCATGTACTTTATAAAGTTTACCAAATGATATACACATATATATTTTTCATATATTATAAAAAATATTTTCAAATTTGTTCTTAAAATGAAAATTGCATTTGAGAAAGTGTTCAGACAAAAATCATCAACAATTACCTGTATTCAATTTGTTGAAATGATAAGCAGAAAGTATTGCAAAATCTATTGAATGAGTAAGTTACAATACAAGCTTTCAAAAAATGTTTTTCAAAAGAAAAATAAATGATTTTAATAAAAACATAACAGTTATTATAAGAGTTGCTTCATTATCAACAATTAATTTCCCTATACATGTTTCTTATTTCCATTTTTAGCTGAAAAATAATTAAATCACGCCTCAAAACCATAGTATTGTAAGATTTGCCCGAAAAGATTTCACAAAAATATATACATTAAAACAAGAGGAAAAGTAACGAGGACCTGGTGAAACTAAAAGAGGTTCAAGTTGTTGAATTAACAAACATTAATGGCATGCGAGTTGAGTCAAAGGTACTTGAGATCTCCGGTATGAATGACATGGCAGTTGGGTCAGAATTGGAAGCTGACGAAGCATCTATGTCAATTTGGATTTTCTTTTTTTTCAAATTAACTCAAGAATTTTGAATAAATATGGTGTAACTAAAACATTCTTTAATGCAGGCTGTTGTTCGAAACGGAAAAAGCTCGGGCTGAATTTGCGAACTTTGAAAAGGTTGCACCTGATAATTATCATAACTGAATTGATTTCCTTCAATATTTTATTCTAATTGATGTTAAGTAATAAATTATCATAATAATTTTCGCTACTTAATATATTTGTTTAATATAGAAAATCTTCTCTCATTTATAAGTGAAATTCTTGTGCTTACTATGATCAATCATAAAGAATGTACCTCAACAAGTTATAAAATGCAAACTGTCATGTTCTAGGTAGGTCATACAAAAAGAAAATCACATATCCAATTATGTAACATAAATTCAATCCTCTCTAAAATTATTTAGATGCTTTGCTATCCAAAATATGACACGTATATATTCAAATAAAGATTACACGAAAATTGGTTTTCTCAATAAAGAAAGGACATTGTGCATGAGTAAAGCACTTGTTTGGTTCCAATTTTCCAAGCTTTCTTTTTTTCAAGCTTTCTTAGGCAGAAACTGAAGAGAAAGCTACCCTAATGGATTTGAAGTGGTCTTATTAACTAATTTGTGACAAATTAAATTAGTAGAAGAATTCCTTACAAAAAATTACGTATCTTATTATTTTTTGCAGTTGAGGGATCGATTGTTCCTTTTTGGAGTGCATGGCGCCTATTTGATGCATCCTTTTTTAATATGTAATTAAATTTAGTTGATTATTGTTTGGTTTATTCAGTATTGAGTATGAACTTATATTAATTTTTTAAGTGCAACTCAACAAAAAAGCCAAAGCTAACATCAACCTAATAAACAGATTATTGTAGAAAGATCAATTTTTTTAGGGCAACAATGTGGAATACTTATTTAAAGAAAAAAAAATTATGGCAATAGTGTTTGAACCCACAACCTCTAGTCACAAGCATTTCATTCTACGAGAGACCTTCATTGATTAAGAAGAGAATTCCCAAGTCCCAACATAAATCGTTAATTTTCTGCTCGTCGAGCTGTAAAACTAATTCTTCTGTTACAATTAATCCATTCATTTTTGCAATTTGAACTTAAATTAACCATCATTGTGCTATTTCAAGCCTCAATTAAGTTTCAATTGTGCAAAAAACATTAATGTAATCCGATTTTGTTTAATTTTCATTCGTTTTACAATAGTTGCTGCTGTGAGGCTAATGAGGATCACAAGGGAAAAAAATCCGTAAGAAATTAAATGAAATTAGTTGAAAGAACTCTAGGGTTTCAAACCAAAAATCTTGACAATCAAGACATCAGGTTCGTAATATTATTATTACATTTCTTTTTCATTCAAAAAATATATTATTATTCGAACCAATACAAGCATTCTAAGAGTTGTCTTCACTTCATTATCAACAATTTCCCTCTATATGCTTTATTTTTTCTTATTCCCATTCCCATATGAAAAATAATCAAATTACGCCTCAAAACCATATTTATTGTAAGACTTGCCCTGTAATAATGAAGAAAGATTATAAAAACATACAGAAAATTAATACAAAAAACTAAATGAACGGTATCGAAGATCCAATTATCAATATGAATAATATTATGGTAATAATTATTAATAACAATATATTCGTAATTTTCTTTTGTACCTTTCTCATTTATTTAATCAATTAATCTGATTTTTTATTTTTAAGGCTGAAAAAAACTCCGCCACTGAGACACGAGGCAACTATTGCAAGTGATACTTCAGTTGGCACGTGAAACCCTGCAATTTAGTCAATTGCAAAATCGCGCAATTATTACAAAATGATAAGAAAAAAGGTTACATTTTTGGCATGAATAAAATTAATTATTTCTTACCAAAGAAATCGAGTATCATTTTTGATCCAATGAATCCCAGAACTACACCAATAGCAGGCTGTAAAAAAAATAAAAAAATTAAAGTTAGAAAAAATCCAAAAAATATATTTATGCATGATGCATATATTGGATTAAATAAATTATAAAAAAAAGTCAAAAGAAAGTAACTATTTACCTGTAAATACTCCAAATCGGACATACTTTCAGAAATTATAATATAAAGAGACCTCAAACCTACAAAAAAGGAAAGAAATCATTCAAATATTTCGACTTAAATATCTCAAAATTTCAAACTTTATTTGAAAACATATACTCACCACTAATTGCAAAAATATTTGAAGAAAATATTATTAGTGGATCTCTTGTCACGCCAAAAACAGCTGGTATTGAATCGACCTGAATTAATATTTTATTTTTAAAATTCAGATTAAAAAATAAATTAAAAAGTTTTTTTTATAAAAAATACAATATTGATAAACTTACTGCAAAAGCAATATCACTAAGCTCAATTACCGCCACAGTCAATAATAAAGGTGTCGCCTGAAGAATAATAATAACAATAATTATTATTTAACTTATTAATTATAAATTTAATATTTGATTAAAAATTAAAACAAAATTCTATTATGAATTAGCATACTTACTTTCCATATTCCATTTTGATTTGTAAAGAACCGGTCCCCATCATAAGATGCTAAAATCATAAAAAATGAGAAAAAAATATTAACATAAACAAAATTAGGTATAAACAGTCATAATTAGGTATAAAAATAAAAAAATCACAAATTTAGGTTCAAGAAATAACTGACAAGTAACTGGAATAATTTTTTGGCAAGTCTTCACAATAAAATTATCTGACAAGTCTGTCTCTTCCTCTTCAGAAGAAAAAAGCTGTTAAAATAAATATTTAATAATACATTAATTACAAAATTATTACCAAAATCATTTAAATAAATAAATAAATTAATTAAATAAAACTCACTTTGTAAGATGAGAAGAGAAGGATCAACGCGAGAAACAAGTTCACCACTTCAAATCTCTACATAAAAGCATTTAAAAATATATTAGTGAAAAATAAATAATAAAAAAAAATTAAATGGAAAATAAAATTAATATATAAATGAAATGACCTGAAGTGTTGCTGCTCCTAAAAGAATCATAATTGCACGAAATACAATCGCTCCAGCAATACCATATGAAAGTACCCTTTTCTAAAGTTAAAAAAATAATAAAAAAATATAATATCAATATCAAAATGCAAAATATGAATAGAGGGAGAGAGAGAGTAAAAATGTACCTGGTAATCTTTTGGAACTTTAAAGTATTTAAAAATAAGAATAAAAACAAAAAGATTGTCCACTGACAAACTTTGTTCCAACAAATATCTGCATCAAAAAGATAATAAATAAATAAAATGATCAGCACATTTTTAAACAAAAAGCAAAGATTTGTATCTTTCTTGCAATATAACCCTCATTTATATTTTATATTGCTTTTAGATGGTATTTTTTTTCCAAAAAAAAAAATGAGAAATTAAATTACCCAGCGAAAAATTCAGAAGCTTTTCCTACTCCATCTCTCGCAGCAATTCCAACTCCAAAAGTCACAGCAGCTAAAACCTAAAAAATTAAAAGATTTATTCAATATTACATTTTGGAGGAGGAAAATTAAAGAAAATAAAATAAAAAGAGCGTAGTGAGCTTTATCTTATTACGCATAATGTGACAGTTCTGAGAGAAGAATCCTTTTCATTTTGATTTCCATCAATTTCTATTTTCTCTTGTGAATCAGAGTCGGTATTTTCCTCTACCTCTGCACAATGGCATAAAAACAAGTAAAAACATCCATTAAATTTATTATTTTACCTCCATATTCATTTCAATTTGCATAATTGAGTGTAAACGAGGCTCAATTAAATCTTCCAACACTCACCAGCTAAAGATAAATCTTCAATTTCCTCCTGCTCAGTTCGTTTAACATAAACCACCTCAACAAAACCCCTCCTCATCCTTCTCCTCCTTCCTCCAACTGAAACATCAAAACGCAAATCAGAATCAAACCCAGCTGAATTACTACAAATCCTAAGAGGGATTTGAACTCCGAGTGGCCGGCGGAAGAGGTGAGGCGTGCATGGCGAGGCGAGCTGCTGCATCGCCTTTGAGCTCTAATTTTAATTCTCACTGGTTTTGTATGGATGGAAGAGGAGGAGAAGAGAAGATCGTTGTATTGCATAAACCGGGATTTGAAATTCTGTGTTGGTTGAGGAGTTGAAGTTCTGGATTTTTGGGTATTCGGGAATGGGGATTCTATGATTGTGTTCAATACAAAATGCATTTATCTCCCATTCCATTATGATCTAGAAAGTACGAAGTATTCACCAAGAGTTAATTTCCAATAATAATAGAAGGCGAATTTAGTATACTTGTATAATTAGCAGGTAGTGGGATGAGGAAGCAAGCCAAATTTCTTCAATAGAGCAATTTTCAATTTCTTAATTCTTACTTGAGAACTTAATATAATAAATAGAGAAAAGTTCAAATTTGTCCCCTCAACTATTCAATAAGCCTGTTTTTGGTTCCTTAACTTTCTATTGGTCCAATTTTAGTCTCTCAACTATCCAATAAGTCTATTTTTTATCCTTCCATCCATTAAGTGCTTACGTGCCAGTTAAACTTGATATTTAAGCAATGACATGACATATATTCTTGACACGTAAGCAATAACATATTTTTAAATAAACATGCACCACAAATATATACAATAAAATAATATTTTAAGAAAACAGAAAAATTAAGAAAATTTTATTTTTTTTCAAATATTTGTCATGTCACAATTTCCACGTTAGAATATGTATCAAAAATATATGGTACATGTTGCTTACGTGTCAAATTTAACTGGCACGTAAGTACTTAACGGATCAAAGGATTAAAAATAGACTTATTGAATAGTTGAGGGACTAAAATTAGACTAGATTAGAAATAGATGATTTGGCTCAAGTTCCAGCGCCGGCTCTTTTAGATCAAAAAGAACTCGGAAAAAACGAACCGGACGATACACAACTTGGTTTTGGAAGATATGACACCAAAAGTTTACGAACTGCGAAACAAAACATCCGACTTCAGGGCTTTGGAAAAAAGTGCTGCTTTCTTTCATACCAAAGCAAAAGCCAAAGGACCAAAAATAGGCTACTTGAATAGTTGAGGAGACAAAAATTGGACCTTTCTCTAATAAATAAGAGAATTTAATTAAATGATTTAAATTTTGGGAAATGTGAAATCACGATGTCTTAGATCATGCCCAAATCACGACGGAATTGGTATTTACTGTTTTTTCACTTTTCAATATATATTTTTTACATACTGTATACATTTTTTTTTTCTTTTGTGTACATTATTTACTCTTTAAAATTTTTATATATTTTTTCTTCGCTTTTTAACATAATATTTCTTTTTATATATTGTTTTCATTGTTTACATATATACAAAGAGGAGGAAATTGGCTACTTCCCTGACTTGCTTGGATGCGATGTGGGCCTTGCTTGGAGATTTCCATGTTACACAACGATGTCTTTCGCACTAATCAAATCAGTCAATCTGGAACATAACATATATAGGCAAAGAAGAGGTTTTGTTTACAAAAAATGAATTAGATATACTATTTTTCAATTTTATTCATCGTATATTATCTATATATATATTCTCGTCGTACTGCACGATGAGAAACTCATGTCGATATATCAAGTCTCTAAATTTTTTTTTAATGTTTTTGTGTGCTTAGGTGAAACTATGCGGATCTGGTTCATTATGGATTTCGTGAGGTACATTTTCTTCTGGTAATACTGTTATTTAGCTATTTATTTGTTAATTTTTTCAATAACAATTACTTGTCTATTTATTATTATTTTTTTCTTTTACAGATCGACGAAGAGAGATTTGTTGAATTTGACGTCATATTTATGTTAAATTAATGTAGTAGTTAACCTAGAAGAACACAAACTTTTATATTTTATAACTAACTATACCTTAAAGGCACATTTTGATGATAGCACAACACAATAATCACATGATCCTTTTGTTATAAAAGACATAATACTCTACATTAAACGGATGCAATATAATTCAATAGATGCAATAAAAAAAAAACGAAATATATATAGAAACACGGAAGAACAATATACTCTACATTAAAGGGATACAATCTCATTATGAGTTTTGAGCAAAGGGATACCATGTTGTAAATCAAGTACCTCAGAGATGTGTTTAGATATCACTCATACAATACAGTAACATCATGTTCATACAAATCAGGCAAGCAAAACAAAACCAAACCAATGAACGAGTTGGTTGATCAAGCCAAAATGAAACTAGGGACCTATTCTTGATAGGACAATATGGTCTCCCCGTATTTCTAATGTACTTTGCAAAAGAAGCCGTACTAGCCTGTCCACATCCTTGTCATTTGTTTTGAACCTAATATTTACCAACCTAAGCTGATTGCAAACAATCCTCTCGTTTTGATCCACCAAATCTTCATCTTGTCGAATATGAAAATCCTGCAAGTAGTGTTCAAATAAATAAAAATAATTTGACACAACTAAATGAGATTAGCTGATAACAAATTAAATGAGTGCAACATAAATCAAGTACCTCACCATACTCATAACAATCTACATCGGTGTGTGATAAAACTAAAGTCTCCACATTAGGACAATGTCTAAGGAAAGACGACAATACACTAAAGTTACAAAACATACAACCTTCGCCAAGCGACAAATTCTTCAGGTAGGGAAACATCGGGCATTTCCGTATTTCTTGTTCCAACATTTCCTAGAAAAAAAATACAATTGTTAATCTAATATCTAATGAACAAATAAAAGAAAAAACTACATAAATATAAGTTTGTGTGTCTAGTAGCATCTTCTTTGATACCTTAAGTTACATGAAAATTTGATTTGTGTACAAATCAAGATAAGTACCTTAAAAGAAAAACAACTTGACAACTCGAGATTCTCCACACGGTAAAGGCTAGTGAGAAGTTCACAATGATAAGTAGTTTGATCAAAAAATGTAGAAAATATCCGTGCCTTGGTAACATTATACATATATATTAGTTTGATCACATCCCCTACATTTACAGAAAGAGAAAGAAATTTCAGATAAGGAGCAGAAATAGACAAAGGCGGGATAAATATCCCAATGAAGCTACAATCACGAATATCTAAATACTTCAAAGTCCAAAATGAAACGTTCTTGTACAACTTCAGATCACAATCGTACATGCTTAGGCATTGAAGGGTGCGGCACCCAAAAATAAGCTTTTCCAAGTAAGCACCTTTAAGAGATACATATCTAAAATAAAGTTTTTTTAGTCTAGGGAGTCGTACAGTATCTGGTTTAATTTTCGCTTTACCTCCGTCCATCTCCATATCCAAATAAACATCCTCTAGTGAATCACAGGTGAAAAGGAAGTTAGGCAGGTGAATGCGATCACGTCCCCTCAAAACTATTTTAAGTCTCTTAGGATTGTGTTTTAATGCATAAATGATCCATGTTATTGCAGAAGCTGAGTTGGATTTCAGGTGCCATAGACGGAAGGTGTGAAGGTCAGTGGCATCATCACGGAGACGCAAAAACGTGCTAACAAAATTCTCAAACCTCTCAAGGTCTCTGGCCTCCGTTTCTTCGCTTTCGGGTTGACGAAAGCAGAAGTCTAAACATGGCACGAAAGTCCAGAGTTTACTCCACCTTTTTGACAATATACATGTCTGTATCACCTCCTCTGCTTTCAACCGCGATAAGATATCCGTGAGCACCGAATCAGGCAAACTGCTTATCCTATCGACATTTTTCAGTTTTTATATACCGTTGTGCTGCAACGGCGATATATACCGTCGTAATATATCATGTCCATTTTCTAAAAGTAATAGATGCAAGCATATAATCTTAAAGTAAAATATATTAATATTTTAAATAGGTGATTTAGAATTGATATGTCAATATATATCTAAAAAAAATGTTGCAGCTTAAATAAATAATGGAATGGACAAAATTACATATATTAGTTTGTTGTCAAAACAATCTGATACTAAAAAATTGAAATTTTATTGTAATTATCATACAATTAAAATTTATTTGTATTGTTAAAATGTCCATAAAATAATAGTTATAATATAATAAAATATCCATAAAATAATAGATATAATATAACTATAGGGTAAATTTTATCGTAAATTACTTAACTTTTAAAAATGATCAAAATAAATCACTTAACTTTTAATTATCCATATAAGTCACTCAACTTTAAAAAAATAATCAAAGATGTCACTTAAACTTTCAAAAATTATCAAATAAGTCACTCAACTTTCAATTAACTGGATGGTCTATTTGGTTATTTTTCAATTAATCCGTGACCTATTTGATTATTTTTAAAAGTTGAGTGACGTAGAGTGAAATTTACCCATAACTATATCATACTAAAATTGATTGGATGAATGTCAAAAATAACTCAAGTAGGAAATAAAAACTTTTAAAATGATACCAAATGACACAAAATGTAAAAAAAACATAAAAATATTTTTCACAATTTCCGGTAAAAAAAACCTTAAAAACAATGTTAAAAAAATGGAACATTATTTACACAAAGATTTTTTCTTACGAAATTATATTTATGAATACTTTTTATTAGTATTTTCAAGAAAATAGTATTTTCTAAATAACATATTTTATAATAATATTTTTAAGATTCTTTTTTAAAAGTTCTTTTCAAAAACATTTTGGGAAAAGAAATTTTTTAAAATAAGTTCTTTCAAAAAATATGATTTTTGTTATTAGACTTTTAAAATATAGTAATAATTTTTTTTTTTTAATAATAATAAGTTTTAATTATTATGTCGAGGTTTTGTATAAAAGACATATGACTAAATTTGGATTATTGTAGGTTTTATATTTATAGTGTAAATAATATATTAAAAAATAGTATTTTGAAAAGTGGAAGAAACCGTATATATAAAATTTCATCGTGTTTTGGACATGCTCAAGCCCGTCGCACTTTCAGATTTTCCAATTCAAAATTTCATATAATGTAACATTCTTAATATTTTGTGTAAAAAAATAAAGTATTAAATAAATTGTATACAATTTGGAGATTAGAAATAAAAATAAAAACTTGGACTTGTGTATAATTTGGAGATGAGAAACAAAAAAATGGACTTGTGTACGATTTGGAGATGAGAACTAAAAATTCAACACATGAAGACATGTCAACAATTCATGACAAACTCAGGTTTGTATATAAGGATAATAACAATAATTTCTCAGAAAGAAGAGACTGGCTCCTTAGAAATCCGATCTACTATGGTCAGTTGCACATTCTAAAATTATTTTTCTGAGAGATATTTTATATTATTTAGGATATGCAAGTTATCAAATTCCAATTAAACAGGCACTATTTATTTGTGTATATAGTAAAAAATGACTGATACATACCGAGTTACAGCAGTAAATGGTATCGAATTCCGAGTGTTTGCTCTCAACACTAATTTTCCTCGTGCTAGTTCGAGGAAAATGCAACTTTTCGTAGGTTATATGTGTAAAAACTCGTGTTAAGCTTTGTATACACCAAGATCAAAGGAATCACCCCCCCAAAACCAACTTTATCACTGATAAACGGAACTCACCATTTATTTAATAAAAAAGATGGTAAATGGAGTCTCTTTGTCAGTGATAAAGAGTATTGGGGTTGGTTTGAGGGGATCAAACATACTTTTCTTAATATCATTAGTCTCTATCTATAAATTTTTAGAATTTAACCCATTTTATTATGGAAAATGACTTAGGAAGTCTAACTTGGTAGCCATCAAACTTTTATCCTTGTAATAATTTTACCCACTTTATATGCATACAATAAATAAATTTAGAAATGATTTGTTTCATGGTCCACGAGGCGCCCTAGAGGGGTTTGCTAAACTGACTTAGTTTATATATAAATTAACAGGCACTATAAATGTGGCAAACAAAAGAAAAGGTTGGTCGCTCATGCCAGCTAATTAGCTCTAAATATTTGTGAGGATGATTCGGACACCCTCTATTTGCACTTTACTCTGCAAAAGTTCTATCAGCCATCCTCTTGTGTCCATCTAACATCTACCAATCTAAGACTGACGCAACAAAATCTTTCAATTTGCTTCAAATTTTGAATCTTACATTATGCGACACATACAATCGATTTTAACTATAAATGCCACTTACAAATTTTGTACACAAATTTCAAAACATCTACTATACAACGAAAAGACATAAATAACAATATGACTTAATCTAACTTTGGTTTCCATATGGAAAGAGCGTAAACTACCCTTCCCTTCCACCCCTGGAGCATCCAGTTACCATTTTCTTCGATAAAAAATCTACGATCATTAAAGATTCTCATCTTCTTACTACACATCTTCACTATATCTTGCTCCATAGAAACAGGTTTAAATCCTGCTGTTAAATTTCTGACATGCCATTGCTTGTAAGTCTCGGGTCTATGCACCCAATCAGACTCCTCACACGCTATAGTATTCATAATATCACATCCCAAACCTTCTCGCTCGATGAACTCTCTGTACTTATTATCCCGCGGAACTTTGGTATCGAATATGTCAAAAAATAAGGAGTAGTGCAATAAAGCCTGCTTAAAGCGTGTGAGGAAAAAGGGACTAAATGTCGCGTTAAATACCCCATGAATAAAAATATGTGGTTTGATTTGCCGTATAAGATTCAAAACTTGATTCCTCGCGCTGTCGTATCGAAATGCTTCATCTTTCACACGCCTGAACTGAAACAAGGTGTTTACAATAAGCACTTCATCCTTTTCTATTTTGAGATCCTTAATGCAAATTTCCTCCCAATTTGATGCTATCCCTTGATATTCAAAAGGGACATTAAAAGTTTCCGCATAATTTTTCAACTTCTTTCCGATCTCTTCTACCCGTTCCGCTGGGCGGAAACCCGCTTGCGGGAAATCAACACCGGTGATCCGAAGCTTTATTATCTCGCCTTTTCTATTATTAGCAAGAGCTTGGATTAGAAATGGCCATTGAAATCCAAAAAGAATACCAAAATCGATTATATGTATCTTTGAAGACTTCTTGGTTGCATTAAGAATAGCATAATTGGCAAAACAATAAGAAACCCTATAAAAAGGGGATGCATTAATATAGATATGGTAACCTTTTAAATATTCCACGATTGTATTTCGTTTAGAGGCAAGGTGGCGGTAAGACTCGCTCCCGGAGCCAGCTAAGCGAGCCTCAAGCGCATTAACGAAAAAAAAGGCAAGCCTTTGGGTGCTGTCCCCATTAGTAGAAGCGTGTTTTCTTATCTCTTTTATGAGACCGTATGCAATTTTGCGGTCATTAATGGCTAATGCAGTTGCACAACTAACAAGGAAATCCCTAAGATCGATATGGATTTCCTCATCGCCTCTAGGTTTTGCTTTCCTTTGCATTATTTTACTCATACTAGATATTTCTTTTATTTCATGACTTTCTCCATGATAAAGAAGCACTTGATCGAACATATAATCTCTAATTGGCTCCTCGAAACTAATCATGGGTACTTTCTGATTTCGCCCATCCAAAAGATCCATGTTCACGCCATCGTTCTTTTTACTCTTATTTCCCCTTCTTTCCCCTTCCCCTAACTCGGGGTTAATGGAACTACTATCATTTCCTATTTTGTTTGCTTGTAAGCTAAGAGTCAATTTATTAATAACTGGAACGAATTTTAAACCTTCTTCCACTCCCCTATGGAATTCCATAGTTGATAAACTTTCGATTCCTGATTGTTGGGTGCAAATTTTACTTCGCAAATCAGTGGAATGATTTGCTTCAATATGGGTGGTGAAGATTTCACTTCGCGAATCAGTGGAATGATTTGCTTCTATATGGGTTAAAATTGGGTCTTTCTCGTGAGAATTAGATGGATATTTCTCTTCAAGAATATCAGAAAAGGTCTTTTCAATATCTTGTAGATTTGGAGCCTCTTGATATCCATTATAATTTTCAACTATCTCTTCTTCCAATAGAACCCGACTTATGTAGTCTAATATTGGGTCTGACATGACCTCAGAACTACACAAGGATATATATTGAGTTTTGGCCATTTGATCCATAAAAGTAGACCTGCATGTTCAATTTAATGAATAAATTTGGGTACCAACCAATCACTAATAGTGAATTTTTTTATATTGATTAAAACAATTAATCTATACATTAAAGCTCTGGTTTTTAAGCAAAGAAAGGTCTAATCTAATTTTGGCCCTTGAAGTTTGAACTATTGTTTTTGTTCACTTGGCCTCTTGAACTTTTTTATTCAACGAGCTCTTCGACTAGTGTTTTTGTTAAAATCTTTCATTCCATCTGTTTAAGTGATGATGTGGACATTTTTTTTGAATGAGGATGATGCTGACATTAAAAAGAAATATGTCATAGGTACAACAAAACAAAAAGTTTACTGATGTGGTAAAAAGGCTGTCCAATTGTAATTAGATTCTCTAGGACATTTGGTCGAACAGGTTTTGTGCATATAAATATGGGAAAGAAGAAAGGTATTAAAAAGATCACCATAGCATCGAACTTTTTGCTTTGTTTTGTGTATGACGTGTCATTTTAACGGCCACATCATCGCCTTAACTGATAGAGGGTAAAATTTGAACAAATTCAATAATTGAACGGGCAAGTGAAGAAAAGAAGTTAGAGGGTTGGCTAAGTAAAAAATATAAGAGAGAACTATAGACGACCTGCTTCATTCTCTTTAAAGTAGACTCATATATTCTTTCTAAATTTTAAATCAAGTAAGCTAGACGCGGTATTTAAACTCATCATCTATGAAAATAAAGAGTTAATATCATATCACTAGCCTATTGGTGAGAGCTAAGAAAACAAAAATAACAGTTTAAGGGCCAAAATCATAACTTTTCTATGCTTTTCTCTATTTTCATTTTTTTCTCGGATATTACTCACTGAAGCAGGCTTACTAGGGTTAGAGAGTCCCTTAAAACCCTAAAACAGATGTTTGGATTTGGTGAGTAAAAGCATCATACCTCAATAAAGTAGTGAGAAAGACCAGACAGGAGAGCTAATTTGCAAATTAAGAAAGGAAGAGATAGAATACTTATATAACCATGCGAAATCAATCGTAGACCACACTTCATCAATAGGAGTTCTTGCGTATTGCCCAACCTTCAAAGTCAAATCAAAAGATATAAAAGAAAATCACGTTCCGATTCAATGGACAGAGCCAAGAAACATAGTAATTATGGAGACAAAATTTTCTCTTCAATTGGTTTCATAGTCCAAAGGTTCCATTTGGTGGTGGCACGTGTCCCTCATCAGTTATCTATTTTTAAAGTCAAAATAGTAGTTCCATTTGGTGGTGGCACGTGTCCCTCATCAATAATCTATTTTGAAAGTCAAAATAGTGCCGTTTGTGATGTGAAGAGGGAATGGCCGTTTTTTGATTGAATAAAAAAAAAAAACAATATGGGCCATAATCTTTTCAGCAACACTGGGCCGAACACGTCGAGTTCAAAGAGAGGCTATTCATTTCACTCACCTCAAATAACAAAAACTTTTTTTATTCACTCCACAGCAGATTTATGGGGCCTTTTCTTACAGAAATTTTCAAAGACAATCATATTTACACGAGTTCTCAAATTGAAATATCTCATGAATCATGATTCATGATATACATGCATTCAATGGAATGAAATATGGTTATGCATATATAAAAATATTGAAAAGAAAATATAATCCTCACTAACTAGCTCTAAAACTAAAAAAGTATGTACCATTTCAAATAATTTGACTCTTTTATCATCGTTAATTTTATATATAAAAAATTTAAGACATCATATATACACAGTAGCAAATAAAAGTTTGTTCAATTATTGTGTTGAGGCAAGGTTCCTTTGAATATTCTATGCAACAGAAATGAAAATTTTAGAACCTAATCTACAATAGA
This sequence comes from Juncus inflexus, assembly GCA_024447665.1. Lineage (NCBI taxonomy): Eukaryota > Viridiplantae > Streptophyta > Magnoliopsida > Poales > Juncaceae > Juncus > Juncus inflexus. Next base: position 2,307,348 of record JAJHPC010000014.1, on the reverse strand, counting down.
AGTATATATCCACCCATTCATACCAACCAAATTTGACAATTATCCTGCAACTCAATAGTACATTCGCCATCGATACAATCGACTTCAGCTAAAAGTGGGACATGTTCAAATTTCAATACAATACAATAAAATGAAATGGATAATAATATTCTCATTCTAGTTTTGGTTTCCATATGGAAAGAGCATACATTACTCTACCCTTCCATCCCTGAAGCAACCAATTACCATCTTCTTGGATAAAAAATCTTCTGTCATAAAAATTTCTCACTTTTTCTTTGCACACATTCACTATATCTCGCTCAATGGAAATCTGTTCAAATCCCGCCCTCAAAATTCTGGCATGCCATTGCTTGTAAGTCTCAGGTCTCAGCACCCAGTCAGATCCTTCACATGCTATAACATTCATAATATCACATCCCAAAAGTTCTTGTTCAACGAACTCTCTGTACTTATTCTCTCGTGGAACTTTGGCATCATATATGTCAAATACTAAGGAATAATACGATAATACCTGTCTGAGGCGTGTGACAAAAAAAGGACTAAATGTTACATTAAATACCCCTTGAATAAAAATACATGGTTTGATTTGCTGTATTAGATTGAGAACTTGGTTTCTCGGGCTATCCAATCCGAATGTTTCATCTTTCACACGGCAGAACTGACACAAAGTGTTAACAATGAGCACTTCATCTTTTTCAATTTTGAGATCCTCAATGCGAATTTCCTCCCATTTTGATGCTATCCCTTGATACTCAAAAGAAACATTAAAACTTTCTGCGTAATTTTTCAACCTCCTTCCGATCTCTTCTACCCGTTCAGCGGGGCGAAAACCCTTTTGTGGAAAATCTACACCGGTGATCCGAAGTTTTAACATCTCTCCTTTTCTATCATTACCAATAGATTGGATTAATGATGGCCATTGAAATCCAAAATTAATACCAAGATCAATTATATGTATTTTTGAAGATCCTTTCGTTGCATGAAGGATAGTATTGTTGGCAAACCGATAAAAAACCCTATTAAAAGGAGATGTTGTAATAAATAAATGGAAGGATTTTAAAATTTCCATGGTGGTAATTCGTTTGGAGACAAGGAGGTGATGAGACTTGCTTCCATTACCAGCTAAGCGAGCCTCAAGTGCATTGACAAAAACAAAGACCAGCCTTTGGGTGCCGTTACCAATAGGAGAAGCGTGTTTTTTTATCTCTTCTATGAGATTAAATGCAATTTTGCGGTCATTAATGGCTACTACATTTGCACAACTAACAAGGAGATCACGAAGATCGATATGGATTTCTTCATCAGCTTTAGGGTTTGCTTTGCTCGTCATTTTTTCATGGAGACTAGAAATTTCTTCTCTTTCATGGCTTTCTCCATGATAAAGAAGCACTTGATCGAACATATCATCTCTGATTGGCTCCTCGAAACAAAGCATGGGTAATTTCCGTTTTTGTCCCTCCAAAAGATCCATGTTCATGCCACAGTTCTTTTTACTCTTATTTCCCCTTCTTTCCTCTTCCTCTATGAGATTAATGGAACTAATATCGTTTTCTATGTTGTTTGCTTGTAGATCAAGTGCCAATTTATCAATAACTGGGAGGAATTTCATTCCTTCTTCCACCCCTCTCTGAAATTCCAAACTTTCGATTCCTGATTCTTGAGTGGATCTTTTACTTGGCGAATCAGCAGAATCATGGTTTCCTTTTAAATTGGGTGACATTGGTTGTTTCTCAGGAGATTTAGGAGGATATTTTTGTTTAAGAATATCAGAAAAGGTTTTCTCGATATCATGACCTCGGAAACCGCCATTTGATTCTTAGAAATTGACCTGCATCCCCCAAAAATATGTAATATTGATTAAAAGAATGAAACAATTAATTATACGCACTAGAGCTATGGAGCTCTAGTTTTTAACTAATTTTTTGGTATCTCTTTTCATCCAAAACTATGGTTTTTAACTAATTTTTCGGTGTTGCTTTTTCATCATTTCTCTAAGCATTCAAGAAGTTTGATGAGATTAGAAAGTATCTACAACCCTAAAATCAATATAGGATAATTGGTGAGTAGAAGAGCGCATGATACCTCAATGAAGAGGTGGGGACTAGATCAGACGAGAGCTACTTTACAAATTAAAGGAATGAAGTAATGGAGTATTATGAGGCTGTGAGTAAGCTCAATCTTCAAAAAGATAGAATGAAACCGAGTCCACGTACGTTTGAAGGAAAGAGTCTAGAAAGTACAAAGTAGAAACAAACGGACGCAAATTTTCTCTCCATCATTTTCATAGACCCTCTGACGTGTTGTGATTCAATCCAGGTTTCTGGTCCAATGTATCATTTGGTCTCATAGACAAACACAGATGTAATGTATGTAGATTGTAGGCCCACAATTGAATATTTTTCTTAAGTTAGTCTACCCAAGTTTCATTGCCACTTCCTTCAATTAAATTTCGTCCGATATTAGATCGAGCCTTGCGCGATAGCCGCTAGCTCCATCTGGAACAAGATCGAGTTCATCCGGTTTGGTCACACTCTTTCTATTCTCTCTCTTTCACACCAAACATGAACACATATATACTCACATGCTTCTTGCAATGCCAAGTAGAACTGTTTCCATATAATGTGGACGAACAACTGTCAACCTAAGTACTAAGTACTAATCATCACATGAATCTCTCAACTCAAGATGTAAAGAAACTGGATGGACTGAAGTATCCATCTTGAATTTCTCATTAGCAAAAATCTGGAAGAGCAGAAAACCGTTTATTCTTGAAAAATATGAATGTAGCAATCAAAATCATACATTACTTAGTTTGCAGAAATAGTAAAATCGATTAAAGCATGACAACGCAGTTCACAAGATCTAGCCAAATTAAGAAACAAAAAAATGATACTCGCAAAACCAATAGAAAGAGATACTAAATCCCAATACAATAGCATCACACAAAATCAATCTTTCTAACAAAACCAAACCAAATTAATAGGTTACTCATGCAAGTTCAAGTTAGCAGATCTTGTCTAGGATAATTTGGACTTGATATATTCCTCTTGTAGCTTCCAAAAGAAGCCCTACAAACCGGTTCAGTTCACAATCACCGCCAAAATATAGAATATCAATCTTCTTGAGTCGTTTGCAATTAAACCTTTCAATTGGCTCTTCAATATACCGAGGCTGAAAATTGTACTCAAATGAGAAACATAACTTAAATAACTCAAGAACATAATCTCAAAAGCCAAATTAAGACCAGTCAACCGAGATATTAAAATTTAATTCCACACCTAATAATGAGATTTCAAAGGCACACTATTTTTCGTGAAATGTGAATACTTGAGAAAGCATGTATGAGAGACCCTAACTCAAAATAAAGTATATATATATATATATAACTCAAAATAAAGTATATCCATTCAAAGATGTCATAAATCATATACATGGCATAATGAGACCTAACAAGATAATAATCAATTTGTCCTATCGATTTTGGGGCATAATAAGACCTAATAATACTGAATGAATAAATTATAAATCATATATACCCGACAATACTGATCAGTGTTCGATAAATTAAGAACCTCCAAATTAGGGCAATGACTCAGAAAAGAGGCCGATAAATTAAAATCGCAATACATGCAATTTTCGCCAAGAGTGAGGATCTTCAAGTTGTGAAATTTGGGCATTTAGGTAATTCTTCTTTCAATATGTACTATGGAAATGTAAAGACTAATTCAGTAGTTGATAAATCAAACCAAATAATAAGGAAAATTGAACGCAATGAAGAAGATCATGACGCTATACAAGGATTCATTATTATGTAATTCATTTTTATGTTAATGTAACTTCAGATTCATTATTGTATCATTTTTTTGTTTTAACGAAATACTCAATAAGAATTTTGTGTATGTTATTATAAAAGAAGTATTCTTGTGTTTCAACAAAAAAAATTGCAGCATCTTCTACAGAACCTTTAGATTTGTTATGAAAATTTGATTTACGTACAAGTTAAAATACATACCTTAAAACATACGCAGTCCATACTAAAATCCTCAACACCTAAAAGGCCAACAAGAAGCTCATGATTAGAATCAAAATTTCCATCTTTACTTTGATAAACCGAAATATTTGCCTTGGTTACCTTAGACATTTCTTTCAGTTTTGTACTGTCGCTCATAAATCCAGAAAACTCAAGGCTTTCAAGTACAGGAGCAGAAACAGAGCATTTACTAACAAACCTACAATCTACAATAGAGAAATTCTTCAAAGTCCGAAATGAAATGTTCTTCACATTCAGATCACACTCAAACATGCTAAAACTCTCAAGCATTGGGCATCCAATAAGAAGCTTTTCTAAATAATCAACGTTAAAAGATATATAACCAGAATAAAGCTTTTTTAGTCTTGGGAGATAGACTTTATCCGGTTCAATTCTCTCTTTATCTCCCTTTATCTCCAAATCGAAATAAACATCCTCCAAAAATTCACAGGTGAAAAATACATCAGGCAAATGAACACGACCACATTCTTTCAACTCTACATGAAGTTTCTTAGGATTGTGTTTTAATGCATAATCAATCCACATTGTGACACAATCTGATTCAGATTCACGGCGGGAAAGATTGAAACTCTGCAGATCGGTGGAATCATCACGGAGACGTAAAAACGAGCTGACGAAATTCTCAAACCTTTCAAAAGCGAATGAAGGACAAGACGGCGCTATACATGATGTTCCAAGCAGTTGACGAGTCAGATTTTGAAAAGATAGCAAGCGCGGTGACGGGCAAGAAAGCATGAGATACATTGCAAAAAGTTTTCAAGAGAACCGACCGAGTAAAGCAAGTAAGACTCCAAACTCTACGCGGCGAGTTGAAGTGTATGAAGATGAAGGAGTCAGAAGGTGTATCCGACTACATCATACGTGTGCAAACCGTAGTAAATCAGCTCAAGTGTAATGGTGAAACTCTAAAGGACTCGAGGGTGGTGGAAAAAATCATGCGGTCGCTAACCGACAATTTCAAGAATGTCGTGTGCGCCATCGAAGAATCGAAGGACCTGGAGGAGCTAACTATTGACGATCTCGCTGGGTCGCTAGAGGCACACGAGCAACGCAAGAAGAAGAAGAACAACAACAAGTCGCTTGAAGAAGTGCTGCAAGCCAAGATGTCTATCAAAGACAAAAAGACACTCTACACTCAAAACTTTCGTGGTAGAGGGCGCGGCCGTGGAGGTCGCAGCAATGATCGCGGTGGTGGAGGCCACGGTCGAGGTGGATACTATGAGGAGAAGGGGCAGTCAAGCCAACAAAATTGGCGAGGTAGAGGACCTGGTCGTGGGAGAGGCGGCCGGTAAAATCACTATAATATCGAGTGCTATAAGTGTGGCAAATACTGTCACTATGCGAAGGACTGCAGAAGTGTTACAATTGCGGCAAGGTCGGGCATTACGCAAAAATTTGCTATGCCGAGAAGAAAGTGGAGGAGAACACCAACCTTGTCACGGAGGATGAGATGAAAGATGGGTTTCTCATGATGGCATACAACGATATCAACACCGATGGCGATACAGTCTGGTATCTCGACACCGGTGCAAGCAACCACATGTGCAGGCACAAGCACCTATTCAAGGAGATTCGAGAGGTTGAAGATGGACACGTGTCGTTCGGAGACGCGTCAATGATTCAAGTAAAAGGTCAAGGTACGGTTCACTATTTACGAAAAGATGGTACGGAAGGGTCAATCGAGGATGTTTATTACGTACCTGATCTTAAGAGCAATATTTTGAATATGTGACAACTCATGGAGAAGGGATACTTGATATTCATAAAAAATCGGGTACTACAATTAAAAGACAATCAAGGACGTTTGGTAGTACAAGTTGAAATGGCCAAAAATCGCATGTACAAGCTCAACTTGCGAAATGTGCAGGAAAAATGTTTACAAGTCGATATGGAGGACAAATCGGCATTGTGGCATCTAAGGTTCGGTCACCTTCATCATGGTGGCCTAAAGGAGTTGGTCAAGAAGAACATGGTCCATGGGCTACCAGACATGAACTACACCACCAAGTTTTGCGAATGATGTTTATTTGGCAAGCAAGCAAGGACCTCATTTCCGAAAAAGGCGAAATACCGAGCATAAAGACCTCTCGAGTTGGTGCATACCGACATATGTGGCCCGATTACACCCAAATTGTTCAGTGAGAAAAGATATTCCATCACATTTGTTGACGATAATCTATGTTGCACCGATACGGATACGTGCGTCATATTCGATACGATACGGACACGGCGATACGGCAATTTTAAAAAATCTCTGGACACGATACGTCTAATATATATATTATTATATTATTAATTATATATCTAAAAATTTTAAAAATATAAAAATAACTAAATATGATAAAGAAAATGACAAGAAAAGAACGAGAGTGAGAAATTAGAAAAAGATTATTTTTTTAAATAAAGAAGAGATATGATATCATCTTTAGTTATGCTTCTCATGAGTTAGTTTCATTAATAAAAAAAGAAAAAAAATAATATTAAAAAAAACAGGCTTTCAAAAAAGATCATTTTTAACAAAATAAATAAATAAAGAACCGAAAATGGAATTATAGAAAAACATAAAAATTAAATTGGGATTTAAAACATTGGGCCGTGTCCTCAGCCGTGTCCTCAACCGTGTCCCAGCCGTGTCCTGCCGTATCGGAGCCGTGTCCGAAAGTCAACATATATTAAAATATTCGGATACGCCACGTGACGTGTCCGAAACGTATCGGTGCCGTATCCGTGTCCGATACGTATCCGATACGCGTACGGCTAATTTTTTGAAGTATCCGCGTAACATAGACGATAATACAAGGAGGACATTGGTTTATTTTTTGAAGGAAAAATTTGAGGCTCTCGAAGTGTTCAAAAGGTTCAAGGTTTTAGTCGAGAAGATGACTGAGACTTATATCAAGGCGTTACGGTCGGATAAAGGCGGGGAGTACATGTCAACCACTTTCACGAGTTATTGCGAGAAGCATGGGATTAAGCGATTCTTGACTGCACCGTACTCTCCTCAGCAAAATGGTGTGGCCGAGAGGAAGAACCGGACCATTCTCGACATGGTTCGGTCGATGTTGAAAAGTAAGGGTATGCCAACAGAATTTTGGGCCGAGGCGGTACAATGTGCCGTGTATATACAAAACCGATGCCCACATGTGAAGTTAGGTGAGATAACACCCCAAGAGGCTTGGAGCGGTCAAAAGCCGACCGTATCACATTTCAAAGTATTCGGCAGTGTGGCCTATGCACATGTACCGGATCAAAAGAGGACTAAGCTCGACGATAAAAGCAAGAAGTTCGTGCTCATTGGATATGACGAGAAAACAAAGGCATATAAGCTCTTTGACCCAATTGGAAGGATAGTTTTGGAGAGCCGGGACGTACATGTGAATGAAGAGAGCGCGTTGGATTGGAATAACAAAGATGAGATGACACATGATGAGGCCAAGTTAGGTGAGGCTGAGAAAGTAGAATCGCCGGCATCAACCTTTGTACCGACTAGCCCCGTACCATTTGATGTTGAAGATGAGCCAAGACAACCAAGGATGCGAAGCATGCAGGATTTGTACGACTCGACAAGTGAGGTACATTTAATTTGTCTTTTGGCGGATGCCGAAACAATTACATTTGAGGAAGCGGTACGAAATGAGAAGTGGCAAGCAGCCATGAATGAAGAAATAAAAGCAATAGAGTGAAACCAAACTTGGGAGTTGGTTGAATTGCCAAAAGAAAGTCAGCCCATAGGAGTAAAATGGGTATACAAAAAGAAGATGAACGCTCAAGGCGAGATAGAGCGGTACAAGGCAAGGCTAGTTGCAAAGGGCTATCGACAAAAAGCGGGGATAGACTATGATGAAGTCTTTGTCCCAGTTGCAAGAATGGAGACGATTAGTCTTCTCATAGCTCAATTCAAATGATAAATTTTTCAAATGGACGTCAAGTCAGCATTTTTGAATGGCGTGTTAGAAGAAGAGGTGTACGTGGAGCAACCACCTGGGTACATGAAAATCTAGGAATAGAAGAAGGTGCTGAAATTGAAGAAGGCACTTTACGGGTTGAAACAAGTACCGCGAGCTTGGAATATCCGCATCGACACTTGCTTCAAGGAGAATGGGTTTACTCAGTGTCCATACGAGCATGCACTATACGTAAAAAAGAATGAAGGCAATTTGCTCCTTATCGCTCTTTATGTTGATGACCTCATCTTTATGGGGAACAATGGTGAGATGATAGAGGAGTTCAAAAGCGTGATGACTTGGGAGTTCGAGATGACGGATTTGGACTTGATGAAGTATTTCCTTGGTCTGGAGGTTAGACAAGGAAAGACTGGGATTTTTGTGTCACAAGAAATATATCCAAAGAAATTCTGAAAAGGAACAAAATGGCGGATTGCAATCCGGTATTGACACCGATGGAACCCGGGGTGAAACTTTCTAAGTTCGACGGTGGCGAACGGGTAGATGCGACCAAACACCGAAATCTAGTTGGGAGTCTCCGCTATCTCACATGCACAAGGCCGGACATTTCTTATAGTGTTGGAGTTGTAAGTCAATTCATGGAGGAGCCGGTCTATACGCATTTGAAAGCGATAAAGAGAATTTTGCGGTATATTCGGGGAACTGAATCGTTTGGGTTATTCTATTCCAAAGCCGAAGATATGAGAGACATTATCGACGTGCGAGGCGGAATACGTAGCATCATCTTGGTGTGTATGCCATGCAACTTGGCTAAGGAACTTGTTGCACTAGTTGAAACTAACGCAATACAAGGCGACCGAAATACGAGTCGATAATAAATCCGCAATCGAGTTAGCAAAAAATCCAACACATCATGAGAGGAGTAAGCACATTGATGTGCGTTTTTATTTCATCCGAGAGAAGATGAAGAAAGATGATGTGCGAATGAGTCATGTGGCAAGTCATGACCAAGTGGCTGACATATTCACGAAACCACTTCCGATGACGTTGTTTGAAAACTGTAAGGCGATGATCAGGATGAAGAACAGGCTTGAGCTTAAGAGGGGAATTTGTTGATAAGCCCAAGCCAAAAGAAATAATATTATGTTTTTCTATGTAAGTTCATCTAGAGAATTGTAATATATGTATCCACAATTTAGAAATATGGATCGTGTACTTGGATAATTGTGTGAGTTTAATGTTAGAGTTTAATGTGATTCATATATGCATGAATCATTTTTCCAATAAAATTGTGAGTTTGCGAGGATAAATCCACAAACCTTTCAAGGTCTCTGAACTCGGAATAATTGAAGTGTAAACATTGGAGGAAGGTCCAGAGTTTAATCCACCGTTTTGATAAGATACATGTTTGTACCATCTCTGTTACCTTCAATTTGGTTAAGATATTTATAAGCATGCAATTAGGTAATTCGCTCAGCATATTCGAAATCCTCAACACTCGTCTTTTCGTCTATGTTCATTATAGGAGCAATGACTCCAACACCTTATGAGCGCTGATTCAAAAGAACTAGAAGAAAAAAAAGAAAAAAGAAAATCCGAGAATTAGAAAAATGAGAGTAATATTGTAATTAATCTCTCAATCAAGAAGAAATAACCACATAAATGCTAAGAAAATCAGAGACTTACCGTTCAAATCAAAAGCGCTGATTTGGGAGATTGGATGGAAATGGGATTGATTGAGAGAAGTGAGAAATAAAACCAAGACATGCGAGTTTATTTACTGAGCTCCAACTGTTTATCTAGGCTGTCAGATGAAGATCGGACGGCAGGAAGCATTTGGTTAAAAAGGTATGCTGTTTATTTCAAGAGTGTTTAGATGCTCGTATTAGAAACGCTGTTAAATGCCATTTTATGTTTTATGTTTATGAGTTTTTGAGCCCGCCCAACTCAGTAAATGATCTAACTACGTAATTTGTAAGCCTTTCCTGATCAACAGTGTGTTTTAAATTCAATGAAGCTTATGAACAGCTTATAAACAATGCAAATTTATTCAATGATTCTAATCACACACATTGAAATAACAAAAATTTATGTACACAAACATATCTTCTAAAATCCATAGATAATAATTGTACGATTATTCTCTCTTTTGTCTCCAAGTGGAAAGAGCATATATGCGGTTTCCACTCCAACCTTGAAGTAACCAATTCGTATCTTCTTCAACTAAAAATCTCTTATCCTTATAAACCATCCTCACTTGATCCTTGACTCCCTTTATAATGGTCGGATCCAACGGCAATTGTTCAAACTTGGCCCTCAAGTTTCTCACGTGCCATTGCTTATAAGTTTCGGGTTTCTCAACCCAATCGGACCCTTCACATGCGATAATATTCAGAATTTTACGAGCCAACATATCTCTTTCCATCGATTGCCTTAGCTTGTTGTCTCGGGGAATTAGTGCGTCTAGCATGTCAAACACCGTGGAGTAGAGCATCATGACCTGTATGAAATAAGTCCCGCCATAAGTATTGAGTATGTTAGAGCCTAAATAACTATTGACCTGGTATAACTAATAAGATCTAATAACTAGCTGCAAATATTTATTATTTATTAAACTTTATTACCTGCTTAAAGCGTGTGATGAAGAAAGGACTATACGTTCGGTTAAATATTCCTTGGATGAAAAGACGAGGTTTGATCCTCCATATAAGATTAAGCACTCGGTTTCTCGGACTCTCTAAGGTAATCGTTTCGTCCCCCACTTGCCTAAACTGATTCAAGCTATTAACAATGATCACTTCATCTTTTTCGATTTTGAGATCCTCGATCCGAATTGTCTCCCATTTTGCCGCTATACCTTGGTATTCAAATGGAACATTGAAACTTCTAGCATAATCTTCCAATCTTCACCCCGTCCTTTCTACCTGCTCAGCAGGGCGGAATCCTGGCTGAGGGAAATCTATACCAGTTATCCTAACTTTTACTACTCGATCCTTTATACTATCAGCCAGAGCCTGGATAAAAGATGGCCATTGAAAGCCATACACAATGCCAAAATCAATTATGTGAACCTTTGTTGCTTTCCCGATCGTGTTGAGGATAGTTTGGTTCGCGAAATGATAAGAAACTCGCTCGAAAGGAGTAACCGTGATAAATAACAAATGAGCCTTCAAAAACTCAGAGGTGGTAATTTGTTTAAAAAGAAATTGTTTATGAATCTCGCTTCCAGTGCCATTGAGACGAGCCTCAAATGCGTTGGAAATTATGACGCCTAGCCTTTGGGTCCCGTCTCCATCAAGAGAAGATTTCTCCCTTATTCTTTTAATGAGTGTTTTTGCTGTATTATGGTCATTACTGGCTATGGAATGAGAACAACGGATGAGAAGATCTTTGATATCGATAAGTTCCTCTTGGATTTGGGTTTCCTTAGTTTGCATGATTTCGCGTAGTTCAGCGACTTTGTTTTTGAACTTATCCTGACGAAGCAACACTTCATCCAATTTCGCATCTCTAACCGGCTCGTCCAAATAGGGCATGAGTATTTTACGGTTTCGCCCCTCTGAGAGATCTGAATCGGAATCGTTTGATTTCTTTTTACCCTTTTCTTCCTCCTTCTCTTCTTTGTTTAAATTGACCCTTGTAGATAAATTATTTGAGGAGACCCCTAAATTATTCGATTGGAAATCAGTCGCCAAATCATCAATATTTGGGAGAAACTTCATTCCTTCTTCCACTCCTTTATTGAATTCAGAAATCTGAAAACCCCAAATAACACTCTTGCTTGCCAAATTGGTTGAATTAGGGTCTGATTCTGGCTGTTTATAAGGGTATTTAACACTAAGGATATCATACAAGGGTTTCTCAATAGCCTGCAAAGATAACTCCTCTCGATACGAAGAAACATTTTCATCTATTTCTTCTTCCAACAAGATTTTGTTCAAGTAGCCCAAGGTGGCATACATTGAGGACACAAATTCCCAATTTATTGAACTGGTTTTCAACAAAAAAAGAATATTTAATCGACCAATTAAGGGGGGTAATTCAACAAAATCATACAGAGAGAAGGAGCACTGATTAATAAAAAGAGAGAAGCCTCGTTACCTCTGTTAGTAACTCAGCGAAACAATAAGAGCGAAGCAATAATTTTGATCGAATTGGGAAAACTGTTCCCGATGGAAGCATAAATTAATAATCGATTCTACTATTCAGTCAATCAGTCAATTTGATTGCCGTAGCCTATAGGGTTGATTGCCGTAGCCTATAGGATTCTCAAATCGCAGAATTTGGATTTCTTTGTCTGGATTATATTTTCCTGATAATGGGCTTAATAATACTGGAGGAACTTCTGAGTCATTATTGGCCCAACCCAATTTATAAAAAATTATTTCATGGGAAACTTTTAAGATACCCCTATATTTTTTATTGAGTATTTTACAAAAAACCTCTATATTTTAGATGCAGTTTTTGCTTATTGTAAAGTAGATTGAAATTTCTTTTCCATCTTATGGTGAACATAAAAATAAAGTTAGATTTTATTTTAGGCAAAAATGGATGTTTCTGTTTTGGTATTTAGTTTTATTCAATTTAGGGTAATAAATACAGTGTTGTAAGAGCATTTTAGTTGCTATGTTATACATATAGATTTGAAGTTCGATAAAGATTATATTATGCTCACAAATGTACCAGATGCAATATTGTGTACTTAACTTGTAAAATGTGGTTTATGGATGGGGTTGTTCAAACAATTGGAAACCTACAATAAGAAAAAAAATATATATTAAGTTTGACAGGAACACCTAGTTCTCAAAATTAACATAAAAAAATTTAATCCCTTGATTTATTTACTAGTCAAAGATTCCAATACGCATCCAGGTACATTGAACCATTTCTTTTTTTTTTCTTTTTTTTTATGTTCAACCTATTAGATTGAGAGACTTTGCTAAATTTGTGCTATAATGTGTTTGCCTGGAGTTGAACTCATAGTCTCTGAAAGCGTTCAACTTTCCATAATTACAAATTAGGAATGAGATTTCTTGGGAATAAGATTTCTTAGCAATGAGATTTCGTTATTACCATGTATTTTTTTATTTACTATTTTATCTTTTATATTATGCAGTATTGTATGACAAATTTAGTAATAAGATAATTAATTCTTTTGGCAACCCATCAGGTCTTGCCTATATAAATAGTCTATTAGCTATTGTAAGAAACAACCAATCAATTATTAATAAAGCTATTTTCTTAAATTGAGTAATACTCCTCTTGTATCGTATCTTAGTCTTTTATTCTCTTTCAATTATTCGCTTCCGTATGCCATCAGTTAGAGACAAGGTATAACTTCAGTCCTATTACTCCTACAATGACGTAATAAAACTTGCATTTAGGATTGAGAAACAGTTGAAAGAAATAAGAGTAAACCGCAGTGAATTTTCCCATAATACCAATCGAGAATTCCATTCTCGGTTGAACCGAAACCAATCAATTATTAATAAAGCTATTTTATTGAGTTGATTAATATTCCTATTGTATCGTATATTAATCTTTTATTCCTCTTTCAATTATTCGCTATATTACTATCCGTTAATATCTATTTTCCATTTTGATTTTCTGTAAATTAGTTAATGTTTCTTTTATGATGCTTCAAATGATTGGATCATTTCATGTTACACCTTTCATCTCCCGATCCCTTGAGAAATTACCAAGGTAAGAAAAAAAAGGGGAAACTATGAAAGATCACGCACCAAACCCGTCTCCCTCTTTCTATTAATGCAGAAATTTCAATTCCAGAATCATGAATTACTTTTGGGGTTCCAAATGCAGCTAACCAAACAGCCCCTTATTGTTTCGCTGAGTTACTAACAGAGGTACGAGGCTTCTCTCTTTTCGTTAATCAGTACTCCTTACTCTCTGTATGGTTTTGTTGAACTTTCCCCTATAATTGGTCGATTAACTCTACTTTTTGTTGAAAACCAGTTCAATAAATTGGGAATTCGTGTTCTCAATGTTCCAATCGAATGCCATGTTGGATGCCACCTTGAGCTACTTGAACAAAATCTTGTTGGAAGAAGAAATAGATGAAAATGATTCTTCGTATCGAGAGGAGTCATCTTTGCAAGCTATTGAGAAACCCTTCTATGATATCCTTAGTGTTAAATACCCTAATAAACAGCCAGAATCAGACCCTAATTCAACCAATTTGACAAGCAAGAGTGTAATTTGGGGTTTTCAGATTTCTGAATTCAATAAAGGAGTGGAAGAAGGAATGAAGTTTCTCCCAAATATTGATGATTTGGCGACTGATTTCCAATCGAATAATTTATGGGTCTCCTCAAATAATTCGTCTACAAGGGTCGATTTAAACAAAGAAGAGAAGGAGGAAGAAAAGGGTAAAAAGAAATCAAGAGATTTGGATTCAGATCTCTCAGAGGGGCGAAACCGTAAAATACCCATGCCCTATTTGGACGAGCCGGTTAGAGATGCAAAATTGGATGAAGTGTTGCTTCATCAAGATAAGTTCAAAAACAAAGTAGCCAAACTACGTGAAATCATGCAAACGAAGGAAACCCAAATCCAAGAGGAACTTATCGATATCAAAGATCTTCTCATCCGTTGCTCTAATTCCATAGCCAATAATGACCATAATACAGCCAATGCTTTAATTAAAAAAATAAGGGAGAAATCTTCTCTTGATGGAGATGGAACCCAAAGGCTAGGCGTCGTAATTTCCAACGCATTTGAGGCTCGTCTTGCTGGCACTGGAAGCGAGATTCATAAACAGTTTCTTTTTAAACAAATTACCACCTCTGAGTTTTTGAAGGCTCACTTGTTATTTATCACGGTTACTCCTTTCGAGAGAGTTTCTTATCATTTTGCGAACCAAACTATCCTCAATGTGATCGGGAAAGCAACAAAGGTTCACATAATTGATTTTGGCATTGCGTATGGCTTTCAATGGCCATCTTTAATCCAGGCTCTGGCTGATAGGATCAAAGATCGAGTAATAAAAGTGAGGATAACTGGTATAGATTTCCCTCTGCCAGGATTCCGCCCTGCTGAGCAGGTAGAAAGGACGGGGCGAAGATTGGAAGATTATGCTAGAAGTTTCAATGTTCCATTTGAATACCAAGGTATAGCGGCAAAATGGGAGACAATTCGGATCGAGGATCTCAAAATCGAAAAAGATGAAGTGATCATCGTTAATAGCTTGTATCAGTTCAGGCAAGTGGGGGACGAAACGATTACCTTAGACAGTCCGAGAAACCAAGTGCTTAATCTTATATGGAGTATCAAACCTCGTCTTTTTATCCAAGGGATATTGAACCGAACATATAGTCCTTTCTTCATCACACGCTTTAAGCAGGTAATAAAGTTTAATAAATAATAAATATTTGCGGCTAGTTATTAGATCTTATTAGTTATACCGGGTCAATAGTTATTTAGACTCTAACATACTCAATACTTATGGTGAGACTTATTTTGTACAGGTGATGATGCTATACTCCACGATGTTTGACATACTAGAAGCATTAATTCCGCGAGACAACAAGCTAAGGCAATCCATGGAAAGAGATATGTTAGCGCGTGGTATTATGAATATTATCGCATGTGAAGGGCCCGATTGGGTTGAGAAACCCGAAACTTATAAGCAATGGCACGTGAGAAACTTGAGGGCCAAGTTTGAACAATTGCCGTTGGATCCGACCATTATAAAGGGAGTCAAGGATCAAGTGAGGATGGTTTATAAGGATAGGAGATTTTTAGTTGAAGAAGATACGAATTGGTTACTTCAAGGTTGGAGTGGAAACCTCATATATGCGCTTTCCACTTGGAGACAAAAGGGAGAATAATTGTACAATTATTATCTATGGATTTTAGAAGATATGTTTGTGTACATAAAATTTTGTTATTTCAATGTGTGTGATTAGAATAAACTAGGAAAATACCCGCCCTACACTGCGGTATTTTCAGAGTGGATATAATTTTTGGAAGAATATATATTTTGACAATGAGATTAATACAACGAAGAAGAACATGAAATTAAAAGCAGAACTATTTGTAATATTAAATACGAAAGCTTAATTGCTCAGCATAAATTGATAATACAAATTATTTCTAATTTTAGATTACACGCCATAACACTATGTAAACTACTAAAGTTACTAACATTACAGACCATGATATTTAATTCAATACGATTACACATCATAATATTACAGACCATGATATTTCAATCATTTTTATACTGATAAATATACAATATAATTAAAAAAATTATTGCCAACTCAGCTTGATAATTATGAGTTGTTTACACGAAAATGTTGTATAGTTCATCATGGAGTAGCTTAATCTAAACACCAATTAAGCTATGTATATAATCTATTATAACAACATGCATTTGACACTGTACCAATAATAATAATAATAATAATAATAATAATAATAATAGATGTACTATATTTTTTATAATATCACAAACTATTATCACTGATCATTTACTGTATACTTCATTTTTTTGATTTGCAAGTGCTGAAAGGAATAATCTGAACAACGCAACTATCTTACTCTATAGCAAAAATAATCTGGATGGAGAACACGGTACCTCAAACTGCATATAATATATAAAAAATTAGATTAATAAATAGAGTTCTTATATGTTGCCCAAACTTTTTTTTTCTGTTTCCATGATGGATTAGATCTAAGCCCTTTAATTCAAAGAGGGTATTTTGGGTAATAACCAATTAATTACGCAATTAATTACACAAACACGTATTCCTTATTTTCCTTTTTTCTAAATATATGTATTCTCCCCCTGACCCTCTCCATTCTATCCTCTCCATTTCATCCATCATTTTTTTACATAAGTAGCTAGGTTTCCTCCTCTCCACATTAAAAAAAAAAACAATAAAGTGACATACAAAATAGTGTATTAATATTTAATACTAAAATATGCTTAAAAAAATTTATAAGTACTCAAAAAAACTATAATTTGATTTGACAATCTGGTATTCAAAAATATGTATTGCTTTGCTGTCCAAAAATCTTTATTAAGCATCCAAAAAATAATATTCAACCATAAATTCTATAAAAATAATATTTGCTCAACATGCAAATAATTGAATGGTGTATCCACACCAATATCATACTTACATATAAATACTACTTTATCACTAAAAATAGTATATTAGTATCAGACGATGGTATATTAGTGGTAAAAATTATATATTCACATTGAAAGATAGTATATGAACTCACAAAATGGTATAATAACACTAAAATTAGCACAATAAATATATATTAGAAGATATCAATATCATCATTGCAAAAATAGTATATTGCAACTAAAAAAGTATATATTACGATTTGTAAACATATATCAATACTAATAATATGATTAGAACTAAAATACTATATTGACATTAAAATAATATACAAACATCAATTTATACTTGTACAAAAAATGATATATTAGTATTAAAAATGGCATGTTAACATCAAATATGGTATAACTAATGGTGAAAAAGATATAGTTGCACTAAAAAAAATACTATATTAGTATAACAAATGTATTGACATCAAATATAATATATTATTGGTCAAAATGCAAAATGATATATTGACAGCGAAAACGAATAAAATGTTATATTAAAATTGAGTTAACCACAAAAGTATATATATTACCAAGTTGAAATCTATATCAATACTACAACAATAGTATATTAAAAAATATACTATGCTTTGAAAATATATATCAATATATGATTTGCACCAAAACTCTTCATTGAACATGCAAAATGATATATTGCCTTGGGGCGGCGCGTGAATTGTACTGGAGAGTTGGAGAGAGACGAGGCTTATATTAGAATGGAAAGGATAACCATTATGAAAATGACTCCTTTACCCTTTCAATTGATTTTGGTAACCATTAAAATGGTAATAGTGTATTGCTGGGTCTTCCTCAAAATTCATCTCAACCATCCGATTAAGCAAAACTGTTTTAATATTAGCCATTCTTTTTTGAGTCGGGCAAGATATAAAAAACCTAATAAATATAATTAGAGAGAAATGAAAAAAATATAATATTATCATCTACCCAAGATACAGAACACTACCGAAAAATTCTTATCGAGGGAACAACATGCTCATTACGACCATATAAATATAAAGAATTTAGTATTAACTACACGAGAAGCAGAATTTATATAATTATATTTTTTTTTTATCTAAGTACATACCATCAAAGAAATGCATTTCGTAAAAGAATAAGAATAAGAGGAGGCTGGAACGACTGATAATGAGCTAGCTAAAATAGAACTAAAGTGATAAGAAGTGAAATATTTTATCACCACAAATGAGAAAAAGAACCAAAGGGAGAAGTTTCTTACTTTAATTTGGGAGCAGTTTAAATATCTGTTGAAAGTGTGAGTCCTTTCGATTCCGTAAAATGGCTCTTGAAATACGAATTCAGAAAACCAGGCAATAAATAAAAAATATCACATAAACCCCCTAAAAACCTAGAAAATACCATGCATACTTTTTTCGCCACTGCTTTCAAAATTTCCCAAACTACTTATTCTGAGTTTAAGGAAGGAATACCTTTTATTATTTTAAATCAAGTGCTTGCTTCAACTTTGACTTCTCTTCATTGCCCGCCCATCTGATTGACCGTTTGTTATCACTGAAAAACTAATTCTGCTTCTGAAATCCGTCACTTATCAATGACCCTCCAGTACTCTAAAAAATAACAAGTTGCTGTAAATACCGCAACCTAATTCTAAGTTTCCTTATTAAGAAAAATGAAAAAGCAAAAGTAAGATTGTCAAACTAAATAAAATTAGGGTTTTACCTTAATATTAGGGTTTTACTTTTACCTCAAAACCTTACGTAAGGGTAAAGTAAAACCATAAAACACTTAATATTAACGGTAATATTTTATCAGTAAAATCATGCATAACGTAAACCCCTAATATTGAGTTAATTAAAAAAAAACCTAATCTTGAGGTAAAATCCTAGTTTTGAGATATTTTTTTTGTTCGGAAAAACAGTGGGTCTGATTGAGAATTCCAACCACCATCAAACGGTATATAATAAAAATTTCTTTAATTGAATTTATTAATTCAATTGATGTTTAATGCCAAACTAAACCTCAATTCACCATGAAATTGTCAAAAAAAAAAAAAATTACTCAATATTGGCAGGGAATGATTGAAAGGTTAAATTTAAAATTTAAAGGGGGTTAAAATGAAAAATTACCCATTAGAAGTTCATTTATGTTCTTTTCCAGTCGGTTTGGTTTTGCCAAACGTCCAGGCGAAACTGATGGCCATTGTTGCGATTAAAAATGTAAAAACGCCTTCTAATTTTCTCAGGGCATAATTATCTAAAAACATAAATACAAAACTGTCAAAAAATCAAAAAAATTGTCAGAATGATTAAAATGAAATAAAAAAAAATGAATAAGTTTAACTATTGAAAGTACTTCAATTTCTTATTTTTACAACCATTTCAAATAAAAAGGATTAAAAATTCATACAAAAGATGAAATTCACGCTCCAATTAAAACAAAATGATAGAAAAAAAACCCTTCAATTTCAATAGAACTCACCAATCCAGGGCAGTGATTACGACTCCAGCCCAAAGAGGCAAGAACCCTCTGCTCAAGATCTTAATCGCAATCGCACTCCGAATCACCTCTTGAATATCTGCCTCGATTAATGCAATCTCAGTCACGGACCAAAGCACGAGCCTCGCCCAGTCGGGATACTCCTCCGTGCAGAGCTCCACCAGATGCCAGCCAGTCACCACCCCTAACTGCTGTCGAGAGCAGCTGAATCAGCAACCCCATTGCCGTCGCCCAAAGAAGAAGCCAGAGTAACGAGTACCCAGAGAAAATCTTTCTTTAAGTTCATCCCACAACTCTTGTGCCGTCTCAAGGAACATGACACTTTCTTGGAGATCTTTACAGAGAGCGTTGATTAGCCAGGAGAAAACCATGTGATTACACCTTTCTCACGCCTTAATAAGTTGAGCAGGACTGCTTGGTTTTGGCAAAGTTCCGTCAACGAAACAAAGTTTATTCTTTGAGCATAGAGCAACAGTCATGGAGCGTTTCCATGTTCCGTAATTATCGCCGACGAGGTTATGTGAGACGAGTATTGCCCCAGGGTTATCGGAAGGGTGGATGTAGTAAGGAGAATGCGCGTCAATGGTGGTTGTGATGATTTTCTCCATTGATTTAGTAGTATCATCTTTTGACATTGTTGGAATTTTAGTACTATTGCTCTAGTACCATAAAAAATTTGATATAAAGAAGTGAGACAATTATAAAAAATTCCAATCCATTATTTTCTCTCTTTTTTATATCAAATTTTTCAGCGCCCGACTGAAGATCTCCTTCCAAATTCCCTGGATCCAAAAATGCGATGCTCATGAGAAACCCGTAGAAGTGAACGGTCACCACTCCATCGACGGAAAACTCGGTCAACCGGATCTTGAATGGAAGCTCTCAATCGTCTCTTTTCGTTTTTTATTTTTTCATTATTTTTTTGAGCAAGAAAGAGAAGAGAGAAAAAAGAGACAGAGGAGAGGAGAGAGGGGGATCAGAGCAATTTCTCATGTTTGGGCACAAGAAACAAAAAATACTGCAGTCCCAATTCTAATGTTTGGATTGTTGTTAATGGAATATGCAAATTGAACTACATTTTTTAGTTATACAATAATTATTTTGAATAACTACATAATCAGTATAAGATATAACATATTAAATTTATATATGTATATTATAATAGTAGTTAAAATTCATAAACTTCATCACCAAAATCTACATTATAATATTTTGAAAATTATATAAACCCTCAATTCAAAAACCAATAACATTTCAAAATTATAACAAGAACTCACATATCCTAATAAAAAGAAATCAAAGAGTTGAAAGCAAAATATTACAAAATAAAATCAACCAACAATTTGCCAACATTCTAAAAAATCCAACAAATTCAAGCCACAAAAATACGACAAAATAGTTCAAGACTAACGACAACAAAATATACAACAATGAAAATAAGATAATTAATGTCCATCTCTTTCCCACATTTGATTCATTATATTATCTCTAAGTGTCACCCATTCTCGTGTTCCATCTCGCGTTCTATCTCTTGACTCGGAAGTTATAGGCCCTCTAAAATTTGTTGTTTGACATTCCTCAATTGTCGGTACAAATGAATCGAGACCATAATCTAGAATATAGTTATGGATGGTACAACATGCAAGAACAAGATCTACCTGAGTGGAATAAGAAAAGTATGGCCTACAAATAAGAATCTTGAAACGATTCTTCAAAGCACCAAATGCGCGTTCGATGCTAGTCCGCAAAGATGAATGTCTATGATTGAAGAGCTCCTTGTTGGTTGTAGGAGGATGATTAGAAAACTCTTTCAAGTGATATCTTACACCACGAAAAGGTGAAATAAAACCGGGACGTGTTGAGTATCCAGCATCAACCAAATAGTACTTTCCTATAAATTAGTAGTAAATTATAACTATAAATTTGCAATCTCATATAAGAAAAAAAAATTCTATCATTTTTATTTACCTTGAGGTATAGTTAGTCCGTCGTCTCTTTCAAGTGCATTCCTTAGAATGAGAGAGTCGTGTGCTGAACCCTGCCAACCAGCAAGCACATATGTAAATCGAAGATCAAAATCCGCAACTGCTAAGACATTTTGGGTAGGATAACCCTTACGCCCAAAGAAAGATCCTTTGTTATCTTGCACACTAGCATGAATATGTGTTCCATCTAAAGCCCCAATACAATTATCAAAGAACGGTGTAAATCTCGAATTTGTGCTAATTACCCTATGTGTAATCGTACTAGGTGGCTTTATATAATCCGGACGCAATTCTCCAATTGCATATAAAGTATGTTGGAAATGCCGACTCACCGTCTCCGTAGATCGTATGAAATTTCTTGCAATAACTCTATTTCTTACGCTATGAGCTATGACATGCAGAAACATGGCCATTTGCTCTTCGACCGTTACATACAATGTATTCAACATCAATCTTTTGCTCTTCACAATGTCACATAACCCGAAGAAAGCTATTCTTTTCATTCGGGTCATTGCAATACACGCAACATCAGACTCATTAATCATCCGAATTATGTATGAATTTCTAATAGAATGTCTACGATCTATTATGCACTTAGGAATTTTGCTCCCTTCACCTTGACGTTCTCTAAGAAGCATTAAAACCATAAAACCTCCCACCATAGCACTCATAGCAGCTATTCGTTGTTCGTCTGTTAACATTGTGAACCTATATAAATCAAACATTATTGGTATTTATTAGTGTTAGATCAAATACCATCATGACAAATAGGAGAATAATCTAATAAAAAAATTGAGAAAAACATAGGATATGATCAACTAGGGTCTACTTCAACCAAACAAGTATTACATTTGTTCTGTTAAAATCTGAAGCAACTATTACAATTTGAACTTTCATTCTAAACCAATCCAAACAGTTGAAATTAATGGCAAACTCTAATTAATATGGCTCCTATACATAAATCCAAACAGGTCCTATAAATTAGTTGTATTACACACCTCAACTGGTATTACAAAACCCCCAAATTAATCCTAGACAAGTCAGATTGTAATTAATATGGCAAACTCTAATTATCGAAGACAACAATAAAATTCTAAATAACTTCAGCAAAAATTAACTTTTCCCTTAAATAACACAACAAATCCCCAAATCAGTAGGTTTGAATCAAATATAAAAAGGTGCAGAATGACTTTGACTCTCTCTGATCCATAAGGCTGCATTGAAATTGTACCAAAGAAAAAAAATATTCGTTGGGAAGCTTGATGTGAGAAAGAGCAAATAGACACCTTCACTGTCAATGACCCAAAATTTATACTTAAATTCAAGAAAAATAGCAAGAAATTCTTACCACTCAAGCAAGAGATGAAGTGCTTGCCGGCTGAAGCGAGAAAGAGAGAAGAACCACTCAGGAGTAAAGTGTGTTGACGAGAAATGCGAAAGGAAGAGTGCTGCGTGATGGAGGCGGGAGTAGATCTATTTCTCCCGCCATAAATTAGAGCTTCTGCATTTCGGAAGCTCGTAAATCTGGCTGAATATTGATTTACAGCATAAAAGTGCATTGGGAATCTAAAAATGCAGCAGTTTGAGAACTTACAAGAGTCCAAACAATGGAAAGTTACTCAACTACAGCATTTTCATTTACAAAATGCCTTATTTACTGCATGCCAAACAGCCCCTGAGCGAAGCAATAATTTTGATCGAATTGGGAAAGTGTTCAAGCATAAATTATTGGACCTGAATTTCAGAAGGGCGAGGAGGAGAGTGGGCGACATGGTGAGGGACAGAGAGGTTATGTTGGGGTGTTGTGATAAGGTTTTTATGGATATTATACAGGTAATTAATTGTTGTTATTTTTGGGGGAAATTTTTCAGAAAAAGTGAAATTGACTCCGGCAGTGCCCTTTGCACCTCTTTGAGGGACACGTAGCTCTCTTTTGTGGGCCATTTATTTGGAGAGATATGGCTGATTGGTGGCCTTTTATTCTATTAATTTTGTTGATTTTATGCAAATGTTATTCTCAAACAATGATGTGTATCGTTTTCGTATTCAATCACCGGATCAAGTATCAACTTTACCTTTCAAATGCACAGAATAACATTATTTTTCTCTACGTTATGTTGCATGAATACAAGTATCGTTTTCGATACGGATACGGAGATACGACAAAATCTCAAAAAATTTAGGATACAGATATAACTATATATATTTATTTTTAATTATATTTATATAATATAATAATAATAATAAATTAATTAATAATACTAATCAATATTTCAAATTTAATACCAAAGTATGTTAACCAAACTAAATATATACTTGATATTTTATATTCGTAAAATTCAAAATTTGATTTAAGCAAAGTCAACGATTTCTGACTTTCTCGGAAATTGATTTCTATTAATTATGTAAGTTGTAAACAAAATAAAGAATATGAGTTATAGAATACAAATAAGTTTTTTATTGGTTTGAATGTGGGTCAAAATTTAATTTAAGAACAAAAATAGCTAAATAAAAAGTATTATGGACTAAACTATATAATAGAAGTATTCTAACAGAGTTACAGAAGTGTTCTCATCCATATCATAAAAATATCTCAGAAGTATCATGATGTATCATGCCGTATCTTGAATGTATCTGAATTTTTTAATTATTAAAATAATATCAAATATTACCATATTTAGTTAAATGACTTTTACTTGATATTTCCTCATGTAAATTAAATTCTTCGTTTTTCATGAAGTATGTGAAGTATCTTTGCTTAGTTTTTCATCTTTTATTCAGGTAAATTTTATATAACCTTTTTGTACAAAATGCTGATGCCGTCATGATGGAATTCCTCTTATTTTTGTTATGATTTGCATAATTATGAGTTGGTATGACCAATATATGGGGTCCTATTTAGACTTAACTGTGGTTGGTTATTCTTAGTATTGTTCTTTGTCTAATTTTTTATGTTTCTAAAAGAACTGTAAAACCTACAAATTATTTCTTGAAAATATCTATTGGGCTATTTTAAATAAAAAATGCCCAATATTATCAGTTTAATTGTATAGTACATATTGGCATGCATATGATGATAACTTCTCATGTTTTTAATCCTCCTGGCAATATATATTTGATTTACAAGTTCAATTTTATGAAATTAGTACAAATCAACATGTATATGTTGGTAACTTGGCATGTTTTTAATGATTATTATATGTTTGATTCATTGTTTTTCTGTTAACATTATTTTGTTGATGATGATGTGTTGCTGTTTTCATAAAATATATTATGAACAATTATAGGAATTAAGAAAGTTGATTATAAATATGAATAATTACGTAGATGTAAACAAAAAAAATTAAAAACCACGGCGAAGCGCGGGAATTTCCCCAGTTCAATATTATAATTGCAGTTGTCTCAAATCGCAGATGTTTGATTTCCTTGTGTGGGTTATAGTTTCCTGTTAATGGGCTTAATAATGTTTGGGGAACTTTTGAGTCAATATTGGCCCAACCCAATTCATGCAAATTTATTTCATGGGAAATTTTAAGAAACCCCTATATTTTTTTGAATATTAAAAAAAAAACTTCTGTATTTTTAGATGCGTTTTTTTACTTCTTGTAAAGTATATTGAATTTTCTTTTCCACCTTATGGTGTTAGTTTTAACATAAAATATAGTTAAATTTTATTTCAAGCAAAAATGGATGTTTATTTTTTTGTTTCTCTATTTAATTTTGCTCAATTTAAGGTAATAAATAAAGTGTTGTAAGAGCATTTTAGTTGCTATGTTATAGATATAGATTTGAAGTTCGACACTAAAGATTATATTATGCTCACAAATGTACCAGATGCAATACTGTGTACTTAACTTGTAAAATGTGGTTTATGGATGGGGTTGTTCAAACAATTGGAAAACTGCAATAAGAAAAAAAATGTGTTAAGTTTGACAGGAACACCTAGTTCTCAAAATTAACACAAAAAAATTTAATCCCCTGATTTATTTACTAGTCAAAGATTCCAGTACGCATCAAGTTACATTGAAATTGAACCATTTCATTTTTTATTATCATTAAAATAAACACGACAAAATTGCATACGATTGTCAAAAAAAATAAATAAATAAAAAAATAAATAAACACGACAGCATCCTTTTCTATATTATTTTCTTACTTCCTTTTGTCTGCACATATGACCTTTCTTCAGTCCTTCACAATAAGTATTCATTAATATGTATATTTAATAGGTCATTCAAAAGACTCGTATGTATATTCAATAATTTATCAAAAACTACGTATATGTAGTAAATATTTAAATGAATAACTCATTTTACATGTACAACTTGTTACCTGCTGCATGTGCATAAATTCTCAGTTCAATTTATTTTACTATATATATTTTCTCAAAATTTCCGATCATTATAACATACTTAATCATGACAAATTCAAATGAATAACTCATTTGATTCAAGTAACAAAATCACTTTTCAACTAAAAATGGTGAAACATACAAAATTCACCAGTGTGCAATCTAGAAAAATAGGACTTTTTTTTTTTGCATTATTTTCAAAAATAATTCAGCAAATAACACTGTTTCGGAAAAAATTAGCTAACTAGCACTACCACCATCTGTGGTGACGGTAAAAATCTTCTACTGCCAACCCTAATAGCGGTAGTGCCTAATTTTCAAAATTTTCCCGTCAGCGGCCTTAAACAGGGTAATTAGATACAAATTAGCCTCTACCGCCAGGCCATCTGGCGGTAGTGGCAATGCTGTAATTTTTTTCTTGATCCAATCCGGTATCAAACCCGTTACGAGAAAAAAAATTTGAAAAATACCTCTACCGCCAGGAGGCCTGGCGGTAGAGTTGGGGGAGTGCTCCCTGGATAGAATGCGCAAAAAATTTCCCCTCCCTCCGTCCAGAGAGGCATCCCCTCCTCTACCGCCAGGCCTCCTGGCGATAGAGATATTTTTCTTTTTTTTTTCCTCTTTTTTTTTTTCCTTAACGGGTTTGATACCCGATTGTATCAGAAAAAATTACAGCATTGCCACTGCCGTCAGAGGGCCTGGCGGTAGAAGCTAATTTATATCTAATTAACCTGTTTAAGGCCGCTGATGGAGAAAACATGTAAATTAGTCACTACCGCCACTTGTTCTTCTATCGTCATCATGGCTGACGATAGTGCTAATTAGCTAATTTTTTTCGAAAGAGTACTATTTTTGGAAATAATGCTTAAAAAAAAAATCGGAAAATAGAATCCATCCAACACAGTGAATATTCGTGGCACGTGATAAAAATCAAAGTCCAAATAAACCCGTTTTACATACATACACCTCTCATCTAATAACTTCATTTTCACAAAAATATGGAACACCAAGTCTAGTCAAACATTAATTTCACTGAAAAGCCACCGTGGAAAATGTCGCCCTCCTAATTCCTAAAATCATACTCTCATGTGTCAATCACAATATATTCAACATGTAACGAGCCATGAAATATCTTTTAGTATCAAGACTTGGTCACTATACTATTAGAAGTATAATAATAAACATTGATCTAGAAATTATATCTTTCGCTCGTAAAGGCGCAGCCAGGTAAAGAATCTTTTAATATGGAGACTCATTTAAACCAACTAAAAAAGGCCACATGGATTTAATTATTTAGTCAACTTGTTTCTTCCATCTTTAAACAAAGCCGTTTGTTTCTCCACTTGGCTTCTTCTTTATTTCCACCAAATAAAACCCACCTAAATAGTAAGATAATAATCGCACCGCTATTTTCTCTGTCTTTCTATCTCTCTTCCTTTTCGTCCTTTTTGATTGAGAGGGTTTTCTGAAAGGTACGCAGTTGTGAGTTTTTTATTTTCATTTTTTGGATCGAAGCATACTGTTTGGTTTTGTTAATGGACTCGTTTTGGTGGGATCGTGATTAACGGTTTAGTGGATCTAGTTTGGTTAAGGTTTTGGATTCTTGCTTCTTTTTCGTAATTAATTTGGTTTGCTATTTTCTCTGTAGGTTTTTCTATTTTGGGGGTTGGAATATTGAGCGCCTTTAAGGTATTTGTTGAAATGATTCAACGAATTGGACATATCACAACCATATTCTGATATGCAGCCTCTTGTTTTTATTCCTCATTATATTCTCTCACTATTCAATCTCTTTCAGCATTGAAGTCCATCTGACTTAATTCCTTATTCTCTCTGTTCCTTAAAATCAATTAATTTTTCATTGTTTCTTTCTGAAATTGGTGAATTTTGTTGTGCAGTTCAATCTGAATTTCAAACGGATGGTTGAATGGCTTTCGGCTCGAGCTTTCAAGACTCATCCAGCACAATGAACGAGCTCAGTTACGACGCTTTCTACTTAGAAAACAACCCTTACAAATACTCAATCGATGACTCACAACCTTTCTTAGCTCAAACCTTCTACACAGATTTCCCCCAAATCAACCCAAACTCAATTTCCGATTCCATCCCAACTGGAGATCTCCAGTCCAATTTCTCCAATAGCAATGTCGCGATTAACAAAGGAGAAAGTCCTGAATATTGTGAAATCACATCGAATGTGTCGCTCAATTTCATAAGTCAAATGCTATTAGAAGAAGGAATTGACGAAAAAGCACATACGGATTGTGAGGAGGCGAAAATCAGAGAAGCAGAGAAACCCTTTTACGACATTCTTGGACAAGAATACCCCTCTGTTGGGGCCCACACTGTGAATAGCCCTGTGGAAAGCAATAACAGCTCTGACCGCTCTGTCAGTAGTAATAGCAGTGGTGGGCCTAGTGGTTTGGTCGATAGCTATTGGACTCGTGATTTGTCGCCTCAAACTCAGTTTAGCTCTGTCACTAGCAGTACTTCAACAAATTTAAGAAATTTGCCTAAGGAAAGGTTGGTACGTACAAGTACAGGTACGGGTTTTGTACCGGATTTAACGATTGGTGATTTGCCAGCCTGGCAGTTTCATAAAGGAGTCGAAGAGGCGAAGAAATTCCTTCCTAGTATTGAAAATCTCGTGATCGATTTAGAAACCAACGAACCCAAAAAGGAAACTCAAACTCAGCCTGTTATAAAAGAAGAGAGAGAGCTTTCCGTTTTTGGCACGAGGGGAAGAAAAAATCCTTACGATGAAGACTTAGAAATTTTGGAAGAGAGAAGCGGCAAGCAATCCGCTCTTTCTTCTGACGAGCCAATCAGAGACGATAATTTCGATAAAGTGCTTCTCTCTCACGGCGAGGGTTGCACCGATGAAATACACCATTTGAGGGGAATAATGGAGAGCGAGGCGAGCAAAGGCTCCAAAGATAGTCAAGAGAAAGGAAAATCTCGTAATAAAAAGAACACGAAAAAAGACGTGGTGGATTTACGAACTTTATTGATCCACTGCGCTCAGGCGATCGCGACTGACGATTGGCGACAGGCGAACGAATTATTGAAAAAGATAAGAAATCACGTTTCGCAAGACGGCGACAGCTGTCAGCGTCTGGCGGGCTGTTTTGCTGATGGATTGGAAGCCAGACTGGCTGGAACTGGTAGCCAGATATATCATAAACTCATTTCTATGAGGACCACTGCGACGGATTATCTCAAGGCTTATCGTCTTTATCTAACCGCTTGCCCTTTCGTGCGGGCTACCTACTTCTTTTCCAACAAAACTATACTTAATTTGACGAAACACGCGAGTAGGATCCACGTGATCGATTTCGGCATTTATTTCGGGTTTCAGTGGCCTTCTTTGATCGAGCATTTGGCTAAGAGGCAATGTGGCGCTCCGAGATTGAGAATAACGGGGATCGAGGTCCCCCAGCCTGGATTCAGGCCGACTCAGCAGTTAGAGGAGACTGGAAGAAGATTGAGCGATTACGCTAGGAGTTTTAACGTGCCGTTTGAGTACAAAAGCATCGCTTCTAAATGGGACGCTATTCGCGTTGAGGATCTCAAGATAAGAAAAGATGAGGTCGTGATAGTGAATTGCCTTTACCGGTTTAGAAATTTAGTGGATGAGACGGTCGCAATGGATAGCCCGAGAGATAAGGTTTTGAAGATGATAAGGAAGATAAACCCTAGCGTGTTTATTCACGCCGTTGTAAACGGGTCGTACGGAGCCCCTTTTTTCGTGACCCGTTTTAGGGAAGTGTTGTTTCATTATTCATCTTTATTTGACATGCTTGACACGACCGTACCGAGAAATAACGAGCAAAGAGGGTTGATAGAGAGGGGTATTTTCGGAAGAGATGCATTAAATGTGATAGCTTGTGAGGGGTCCGAAAGAGTTGAGAGGCCCGAAACGTATAGACAATGGCAAGTGAGAAATTTGAGAGCCGGATTTGAACAATTGCCTGTGGATCGAGAGATTTTGAAGATTATTAAGGATAAGGTGAAGGAATTGCATCATAGAGATTTCGTGGTAGATGAGGACTGTAAGTGGTTGTTGCAAGGGTGGAAAGGGAGGATTATTTATGCGATGTCTACTTGGAAACCTAATTTAAATTATTCATTGTGAAATGTTTGGTGTAGATTTGTTGTATTTATGCTCGGTTAGCGCACGAAACATGGGTATTTTTAGTTTTGTGTTTAATTTATGTGGTTAATTAGTTGGTGCTTTTATTGGGTATAATCATGCTGGTATTTGGGTTCGTGTTATTTAGTGTTTGAACTGTGCAAATGATTTTTATTAGTCATGTAGAACTAGATGATTCAGTAATTGATTTGGTTTTTATTAGTTTTATGTTGGGAGTTTGCAAATTGTTTATGGAATGTTGACTGTATTAGAATTGAAAATGCAAGACTGGTTTATGTTATGTAGATATGGTAAATTTTATTGAATAGAGAAGCTGCCAGGCTCTTTTATCTGGCAAATTTTCCAAAATATAAGGGCAGAATGAGAAAATTCCATGGAATAATGTTGAGGGCAGAGAAGGAAAATGAATGAAGAGTTGCAATTTCATCATGGGCTCTTTAAGAAAAATCCAATTATGAGCCCAAATTATTTGGATGATTGACAATAAATTTGGATTAATAACAGCTCACACTCAGCACAGCACAGAGACTAAGAAAACGATAACGATAGAAATTAGAAAGAGAAAATTGGACTCCTCTGTTTCTATTATACTTTGTACTTTGACTCCTTCCTTTTGAGTGGGGACTTAGATTCTTTTTTTTTGAAGGTTGGTCTGGTCATGTTCATGGAACTTCTCTATTTCTTCCTTTAATTTTCGAAGGAGCTCTTCTCTGATCTGATCTCCACCGCTTCATTGAGGTATGATGCTTATAATCACCAACAATTCAATTATCAGTTTTATGGTTTGTATTTGTAGGGGCTTTCTAACCTTAATTAAGCTGCTTTAGTGAGTCCTTATTGTGAGAAAAGATGGAAAAGAGATAGTTAGAAATCAGAGCACTAATGAATTTTTTTCATCAAATATCAAATATATTATTTATTTTTCACTATTACGGATTTATTATCCTCAATTTTATTCATCAAATATTTTTCAAAAAAAAAATTGATTCATCAAATTGAACATGCAGTTGATTTTAATGGATCAAATGGTGGGAGATCATTATACTGACCCAATATTAGACTACATAGGTCGGATTCTATTGGAAGAAGAGATAGATGAAAATTTTAATGGATATCGATTTGGGGCAAATCTACAGGATATAGAAAAACCCTTTTATGATATTCTTGAACAAAAATATCCTCCTACTTCTCATGATAAACAACCAATTTCAACCCATTTAGAAGCAAGCCATGATTCTAATGATTCACCAAGTATAAGTTCCTCTCAAGAATCAGCAATCAAAAGTTTATCAAGTTTGGAGTTCCAGAGAGGGCTGGAAGAAGGAATGAAATTCCTCCCAATTATCGATGAATTGGCTCTTGATTTACAAGCAAATAAAATAGAAAATGATATTAGTTCCATTAATCTTATAGAGGAAGAGGAAAGAAGGGGAAATAAGGGTAAAAAGAACAGTGTAATGAATATGGATCTCTTGGAGGGGAAATATCGGAAATTACCCATGCTTAGTTCCGAGGAGCCAATTAGAGATGATACGTTTGATCAAGCGCTTCTTTATCATGGAGAAAGCTATGAAAGAGAAGAAATTTCTAGTCTCCATGAAACAATGCGGAGCAAAGCAAACCCAAGAGGCGATAAGGAAAGCCATATCGATCTTCAGGATCTTCTTCTTAGATGTGCAAATGCGATAGCTATTAATGACCATAAAATTGCATATAGTCTCATAAAGGAGATAAGAAAACATTCTTCTCCTCATGGTGATAGAACCCAAAGGATGGCTTTTGCTTTTGTTAGTGCACTCGAGGCTCGCTTAACTGGCAGTGGGAGCGAGTTTTATCGTCACCTTGCCTCAAAACGAATTAGCACCACTGACGCTTTAAAATCCTACCATTTATATATTAAGGCATCTCCTTTTTATAGGGTATCTTATTGTTTTGCCAACACTGCTATCCTTCATGCAGTGAATAAGTCTTCAAAGATACATATAATTGATTTTGGTATTAGTATTGGATTTCAATGGCCATCTCTAATCCAATCTCTTGCTAATAATAGAAAAGATATTTCAAAGCTTCGGATGACCGGTATAGATTTTCCTCAAACAGGTTTCCGCCCCGCAGAACGGGTAGAAGAGAACGGAAGGAGGTTGAGAAATTATGCGGAATCTTTTAACGTTCCATTTGAATATCAAGGGATAGCATCAAAATGGGAGGAAATTCGCATTGAGGATCTCAAAATTGAAAAAGATGAACTGCTCATAATTAATTCTATGTATCAGCTCTGTCGTGTGAAAGATGAAACATTCGGATTGGATAGCCCGAGAAACCAAGTTCTCAATCTAATACGGGAAATCAAACCATGTATTTTTATTCAAGGGGTATTTAATGCAACATATAGTCCCTTTTTCGTCACACGTTTTAGACAGGTATTATCCCATTATTCCTCGGTATTTGACATATTGGATTCCAGAGTTCCGCGGGATAATAAGTACAGAGAGCTTGTTGAACAAGAAATTTTGGCAAGTGATATTATGAATATTGTAGCATGTGAAGGGTCTGACTGGATGCGTAGACCTGAGACTTACAAGCAATGTCATGTCAGAAATTTAAGGGCAGGATTTGAACCGGTTCCCATCGAGCCAGATATAGTGAAGGTGTGCAAAGAGAAAGTGAGAAATTTTTACGATAATAGATTTTTTATCGAAGAAGATGGTAGTTGGCTGCTTCAGGGCTGGAGGGGAAGGATACTTTATGGTCTTTGTGTATGGAAACCAAAGCTAGAATGAGTATATTTATTGCCCACTTTTTTTTCTTGAAATTATCCATGTCTTTTTTTATTGTATAATATGTTTTGTATCTTGTATATGTATTATGCATCAGTTATTGTAAAAATTGATTGTACATGTAGCAAAATGTAAAATCGATTATACGCATGATGTACATTTCGTTTTCCGGGAGAACTGCGAAATTATTTTATTTATGAATAGAGGGTATACTCTATTGTAGAATAGTTTGTCTTTCTAGTTTTTATTGCGTTATGTTTATTTCAAAGAAAAAGAATCCCCTAAAAGCTAAGAGGCAAATTCTAGCATCACACAATATTCTAGTGACTTCGTGGAAATTTGACATTAAAAAAAAAACATTTTACTTTAGATCGAATTCATAATTTGTGGGTTGATAGGCTTTGTTAAATATTTTTTTACACAAAATTGCGTTTGATGGGATTCGAGCTTGAGATCTCTTTCAATACTCTAAGGTGCTTTACTGCTTGAGCTAACAAGCAGTAGCAAAAAAAAAATTACATTGTAAACAAGATAATTAAAAACAGAGAAAATATCAGAAGATCGTCAAAAAAATATGAACATGTAAGAAAAAGGATAATTAATTTACCTTATAAGATATATTATTACATTTTAAAATTATTCAATTACGGATTTTATAAATATCTAAAGATAATGTAACAATAAGTTAATACATATTTATATTTGTACAAGATTTGGGCCCATAAATAAGTAAAAATATTTGATATTTTGGATCAAAAAACATATATTCATTGACAGTTATCTGAATGATGAATATGGTATGATGCGGATCCGGCATGATCATAATCTGAATCTGAAAGGATCAAATTTTTTATTCAGATATTTTTCGGATCCGTTCACTACACTTTTAGCACGCTGAACAGCTGCACACATAACCAGCGATTTAAAATCTGTTATAAGACCATACATAGGAAGATTAATCATCTCCATTATTTTATAATTATCACATTAAAATTTGAGAAAAAAAAGTAAATTATGTTATAATTTTTATTTTCTTTGTAAAGTTAATAATCCAACAAATGTTAGAAACCAATAAGAATTTTATTTCCTAAATATTCCCCAAATAAGTAAAATATCAATATTTACTTAACTTCCAAAATAAACTAATCGTGGTTATTGGTTAACTTAGGTGAAACAATATAATTCACATTTTTTGGGTCATATGAGGGCCCATGCATCCAACGATTCACACCCTCCAACCCGCTAAACAAACCAAATTAGAGAGATACCGTATCATTTTTCTTCCGAGTTGCCTTGTCCCACATAATGGTGCAATTGCAGCTGAGAGCTCAAAATCAACTAACTTCTACAGGAAGATTCTAATTTCTTTTCTTTGTGTTTGATCGAGGAGATTCACTTTTTACTTTTTAGCTTAGCCATCATTATAGTCTAGATCTGTTCTGACTCTCATTTTCTCATTCCATTTTCTTTGTAGCCATTGCTTAGTGGATTAATTCCCGTGATGGATAAAGTGAAAGAGATTACTCTTAACCCTCAAATGTCAACGGATGGTGATATTGACAAGCTGAGCAATTTGTCCGATTCCGTGCTTACCAATAATATCTTGTCCCAATTGAAAGCAAGAGAAGTGATTCAAATATGTGTACTCTCAAAGAGATGGCTCAAACTCTGGGCCTCCGTGCCATGTCTCAATTTCGATATTTCCGAATTCGAAAATGAACAAACCATCGGAATTTCGGACGGAGACATTGGGAGGCTTCGGAATTTTGTTAGTATATTTTTGCAATTTCGTGATAATGCTATAAACGTTGACACGTTTCATGTTAATTGTCATGTCAGGTCTGAGTCCGACGCCATAAACTCTGATTACTTCACTTTATTCAAAAAAAAAAAAACCCTCTGATTACTTCACATCATGGATCCGTTACGGACAAAAGCACAATATTAAAAATCTTAGTATAGCAGATTTATCACTGCCTGTACCGATTTACATACATGATTCATGATTGCCTTTTTGTTTGTGAAACACTAGCGAATCGTTTTGTGGATATTTCGTCGGTACACTGTCCTTTGATGTAATATCAAACCGAATAAAATATGCCTCCCTAGGTTGAAAACATTTCATTTTCGCCATGTATATCTTAATGCCAATTGCATGGAAAAGCTTTTGCTTGGGTGCCCTTTACTTGAAAGTCTGACCCTTGAGAGTTGCAAGCTTTTCGATCTGAAGATTAACATTTCATCTCAGACTTTGAAGCGATTATCCATTGAGGGTTTTAGCTTGATTAGTAAGGAATCAGTTCCGACAGTTTTTACTATGTTTGTTCCTAACGTTGAATATCTGATTTTGATGTTTATTTGAAGAATAAGAATATAAAGGTCACATTCGAAGGTATGTTGGATGTACCGAAGGCAAGAATTTCTTTTGAATTTCGTGGAGATTATAACTCGCAGTTTCTTAGCGGCCTTTTAGGTCTTGAGGATTTTGACTTCAGACGTGAGCGTCTTATGGTATGTATCTTTGATTTTTGTCGAATCATGTTTTCTCTTTTCATTTGCTATATTTTTCATAGTATGTTGACTGAGAGAATTATTTGTTGTTTTTATGTTAGGAAATGTTGAAAGGAGAATTACCCAAATTTCTGACATTTAACAATCTGAAGAACTTGAGCCTCGGTGTTTTTTGCATGAATTGTGATTTTGGTCTCGTGCCATCTTTCGTTAATCATTGTCCCAATTTGGAGCATCTTTCATTATGCCACAATGACTATTTCTGTGAGGTACTTAATTTTTTATATATATTTATCATTTTGTAATCAATCGATATATTCATTTATGGAGGTATGGTTTTAGCATGACAATTTTTTTTTTGTTAGGACGATGGAACATGGTGGCTTCGGAGAACCTAGCCAAAATACGCAGGAAGCCGAAAATATTTTTTGTAAGAGTCTAAAGACTGTAAAAGTGAAATACATGGAATTGGATAATAGTACAAGATTTCTGCAAGGTCTTTTGGCAGTTAGTACCATGGAAATTGGAGAAGTTGAGATAATTCTTGAGAAGATGTGATGATATTCGTCTAATTGGGATATATATAATCTTTTTTTGTGCTTTATCTTGGCTGATTTGCTTCCCTGAATCTAGTTTTCATGGACATGAAATTGGATGTCCTCTGATTCTAATGTAATCGTCTTGTCTTGTTATTTATTTTGGAACCTGAAAGCTGGAATTGAATTATTATTTGTAAATTGGGAAATATATGTGTGGATACGGTTTTTGAAATTTTATTTGTTAACCTGTTCTTAAATAATGCTGAATAATAGTCTAAAGACTGTTGGAGACTTTGGTTACCAATTGGTAAAATTTCAGAAAAATATGATATCAATTGATTAATTTCATTATTACATCAAAAAGTTGAGAATCAAGCTCATACCATACCAATAAAAAATCTCAAAAGAGATCATTTCTCCAAAAGAGAACAGAGCACTGCACAAACTAATTCCAATTCCAATTCCAATTTGTACAAAAAACATCATTTCTCACAAAGAGGAGCATTTCACCAAACTCATTCCAAATCCAATTCTACAAGCATGCAAACATTCAAATACAAACATTCATTTGATTCGGCAATCGACTGCCTGGGCTTGGATTGCCTTGCATTTATTAGCTTAATTACCCAACCAAGCCCATAAACATTTCTAATTTAGAAAACCGGCCCATCGATCAAAATATAAAAAAATCCAATCCATCACAGCCCGCTCTAATTTTGGATCTGAATCTGATCCATACCTGATCCTCTTGCTTCATTCCATTTTGTCTATTTAATTATTTTTATTTTTTTAAGTTTATTTATTAATTAAATATATTCAATATAGACAAGGATATTTTAGTCATTTTTAAAAATCTAACATGAGAATGGATGGAATAGTTCATGTAGGGGGGTATTTGTAAAGAAAATATTTCTGGCAGGGAGTTATTTGTAATAATCGAAAATACAGGGGTTATTTGTAATATACAGAAAAGATAGGGTTTTTTTTGTAAATTTTTTTTTCTAATTTGATTAAAATATTTCTGACAGGAGGTTATTTGTAATAAACGAAAACACATGAGATTATTTATAATATTCAGAAAAGATAGGGATTTTTTAGTAAATTTTCCTTTCTAATTTGATTAAAATTTTCAGTATTTGTATAACCCAAGAAATGGTGGATCAAAATTTGAAGCAAATTGGAAGCTTCGGTTGCAGTCTTGCATACGCCTTAAGAAGATAAATGTTTTATATCCAAGATCCAAGTGAAAAAAACTGGATTGGTTGGCAGGGCTTCTTCTGAAAAGTGCATCGGATTTACAAGCCCAAATTACCCTGAGCAAAATCGAGTAGTAGGGCTTCTTTTGCATGAGCAGGCAATTATTTGTTTTTTTTTTCTTTTTTGATTTGCTTGTGTATGATGTTACCGTATTGGATTTTGACATGTGTTTCTATTTGTTGTACAAGCACCCTCTTTTTTCTTATAGTTTTGTTATGTAAGGCTTGAGAAAGAAAAAATTAGAATAATTTGCTAAGTAATTTATGATATAAATAGTTAATCCCAACCTCTTATTTTTTATATACTTTTGTGCTTTCTCAAAAGGCTATTTGATCCAAATAATTTAAATCGTTGAATGATAGGAAATATTAAAATCTTAATCATTGATTCGTGTCTTGATTTCATGAATTTCATATATTTTTATAACTATTTATGTGATAGTTATTTTACATCTCCTTTTATACTCTCATAAGGTGCCATATTATCACCCTCATTTATATTACTCATTTATATTACGACCATTGAATGTGAATTCAACGAATTAGATTATTTTTAAGATTTTGTTGGTTCACTTAACACATACATTCTTATTTTTGCTCTTGATAAGAGGATTAGAAAATCAAGGCTCAACTAATTATGAGTTTTAATTCAAAGAGAAGATGAAGAATTTATCTATCAAAACACATATTTTTCTTTTATTTTTAAAAAAATTAGCAATTCTTGATCAAATATTGTATTTCTTCTACTAAGAACATCATATATAATTTTGTTTCAATTTTCTTTCCGTTTTCAACTCCATATTGGTATGATTCTGAATTAGTTTGTTATTTTACTTAAGTATATGATGATAGATTATATATGGATTATATATGATACATGAAATCGTCTTCAGGCTTCACAAGCCATGACCAGGACATTAACATATCGTTCAATGAGCACCTAATAAGTTCTGCGATGATACATGCAAATATCGTGTTGACTTTTGTATATGAAAGAAACAAAGAAAACATCACGTGTCAGCCTCCTTACAATCGAAACGATATATCTTTAAGCCAGAATACCACGATATATCACCTACAACCACGATATATCATATTTCCTATAACGAAGCACAAAACAGAATATATCATATTATCTTGTCCGTTCAGCAAAAAATGACGATATTTTTTTCAAGTTAAAAAAAGGTGAAAAAAGGCCTTTTCCACGTTGACTATCTACACTACAAATACACACACCACAATAGCTAGATACATAGGCAAAGGAAGACAACAATAGAGAATAGAAAAAAAAAAAAAAACAGAGAGCAAAATAAGAAAAAGGAATCAACACTACAATGGAGAATGTAGTTGGTGTCGGAGTATTTGAGCCGCAGCAGGATGAAGCAGGTTCCATTTAATTACAGTTCATACTTCATCTATAACAATTATATTATATTATATTATATTGTATATAAATATCGATATCTCCTCCTTTTCGATCATTTAAATTTATCAATGTTTAGCACAAAAATATGAGCAGTTAGTATCTTCATAACCTACGAAGTTGCTAACTATGAAGTAAATATCTACGACAGGTCTGTCTCGGAGCTTGCTGCAACTCGGAATCTTCAATTCTTCCATGGCTATTTACGCATTTAGCCACCCATCATACGGCACCTTTTCACAAGGCAAGAATATATTAAGCAAAATATAGTATTTCTATCCAAAATCAAGTGTACTACCGTTGGCATAGCCTTAACATAAAAAGTTAAAATAGGAATATACAAAATACATATATCCATTTTGTGCCGCCCCAAACATTACATTCGTCTTGATTTAAACATCATATTCATGCCATCTGTCAAACACATGACGAGTAAATCAAATAAATTGGTTCACTTTAAACTTGAAAATCGGTTTTAATAAAATGGTGCAGTTTCTATAAAGCAAAATTATTTAAAATAATAAATCAATTTAATTAAACAAAATAAAAGGATAAAAATATAGTTAGATCTCCTTTCGAAAAAAATATTTAGATCTCCCAAAATCCAATTTCAAGTTTTGCACCTTTTAATTTTTCACTTTTCATTATAACTTCAGTACTTCGCCCTTTAGATTGTCCAGAATCGGTATCATGAGATGTCATACTATTGTGTGCGTTTACGTATCACGTGAATTACCATCGGATTTCTAATGTTATTCTCTAGATTAGCCCTGAACGCATTAATTGTTTTAGCTTCTTTTGCTTCCTCAAATCATTTATAAAACAATAGATACCATATGCATAAGCCAAAAAAAAATGTATATACGTAATAAAAAATTACTTCTTAACCAATTCAAGATCAATAGATTTAAAACAAAATAAATATAGAGAAATCTGGTTATCAGATTTTATCAAATGTGTTTGGTTTATATGCAATTTTCAATAACAAATCTCTTGTTGACTAACCTAGTAACTAATTCTTCAATTTTTACTATTTCCAAACAGGCATGCCTATGCAAGCAATCTTGAACGCAATTCTAATTCTGATGTTCATCTCAGGGTTAATTGCTGTTATAACCAGTTGGCTGGTTTTCGACAACCCCGTGCGATATCGAGATGTCGGAAGAGTCGTACTGCGTGCATCACATGTAGCACTTGTATTTGCTTTCGCTATTTATCGTCTAAAGCCTGTCTAGCCGTTCTTAAGAGGTTTTCTATTATGTCTACTTTCGTTTCGGTCAGTTGATTTCGTGTCAAGTCGGTTTCGGGTAGCCCGGGTTGGAGAAATCCTTCAGATGGGAGATGTTTTGCCAGCTCGATTCAATCTACTTAATTATATTTATAATGATGTTTGTTATGCATTACTTCTTCATACTTGATTAGTTCAAAGATGAAGAATTCAGTTCTGTACGAATTTTTCCCATTGTCCATTTCTTCTGTGTGGGTGTTTTTCTAATAAGGATTGTATTTATTTATGTGCATGAATGGGGATAAGTAAATTGTTTACTAGTAATTGATCATATTTTCCTTTAACTTTGTTTTTTATTAAAGCAGCAAATCTTATAGTAATTGATCATATTTTCCATTTACTTTTTTTTTGTTTTCTAAAGCAGCTGATTTTATCATATTTTCCTTCTACTTCGTTTTTTTCTATAGCAGCAGATCGTGTAATAATTGATCAAATTTTCCTTTTACTTAATTTTTTTTTTCTAAATCAGCAGATCGCATAGTAATTGATCATATTTTTCCTTTTACTTCATTTTTTTCTAAAGCAGCAGATCGTATAGTAATTGATCATATTTTCCTTTTACTTCATTTTTTTTTTTCTAAAGCAGAGTAATCGATCATATTTTCCTTTATTTCGTTTTGTCTAAAGCAGCAGATATTAAATATCCTGTTCCGCTGAAGTCAGCTTCCTTTCTTTCTGTTAAATTTTATGGGCCCCTAAAATTGTTGACAGAAATGAGTGCTATTTTCTGGTACCTAATTTCTTACAAAATAACCAGAGACCTGTTTAACAATACTGTCCATTTCAATTTTCAACTATCTGGAGACAACCCAAAGCACACAAGCATTGATACTAAGATTCCAACAAAACCACCAAACAGAATATGCCCAACAAAATTACTACTCAAACATCAATGTAGGATTTGGATTACACTGATAAGGCAAATAAGTCTCATTGTCAATCTCCCAAACCCATTCAGATCCCATATCAATCTCATTTTTCTCAATCGGGTGCAAATCAACTCCATTTCCCTCGGATTTAAGTTTCAAATTCAAATTCACAAATAAACGGTCTGCTAAGATCTCTTTGTCGAGCCGATTTCCTTTCTCTAAGTGGATTCGTTGGATCAAGGGCCAATTGGTGTCCAATGTGGAGCAACTGCATACCTGGCTTAGGATTCTGACAGCTACTCTTTGTAGGTCCGGTGCTTCGTCGCCGTACACGTCCCACCATGTCCCTGTTTATAAACGTATGATTTTTTTTGTACATTAATGTAATTGTTACTCTCAGAATTCAATGGATTTCAACTTGAGCATGAGTACAAGTTTAAATTACAGATTATTAAAATCTCAACTAATACATTAGTATTTCCAATTATTACTCAGGACAGTGCATTATTTGGGCTGTAAATGAACTCTCAGTACCGTACCAGGTGGATTAGTACTAGATCTCAACTAGTACAAGAAGAAACAAAAGTAGACTTATACTCGAGAAAAGTAAAAATTTTAAACCATAAGAAATGTAACAAACCGGAACCAAAAGGAAAAAAAATTGAATTAAAAAAATATATAAATACCTGGATGGGTGGTATTTCGCTCATTCTTTGCAAAACTTGACCCAAACAAGCCTTTAGCATTTTTAAACATAGAAAGTTGATTCGTGATATTCGACTCCGGTATTAACTTATTAAGCAGTTTCATTAACTCCACCTTATGTACCAGTAAGTTGTCTTGATCAAGACTATAGTGTGTACTAGGGTTCAAATATGCGGCCGCTTGGTGCAAAGGCGAGTGCAATTCATGTAGCCATTTATTTTCAATTATATCCAGTAACAATTGGCATCTTCCTTTATTCATTGGTAAATAAGCTTTACTTGAATCATTAACTTTATTCATGGATTCGTAAATGCTTCCTATCTTCGTTCTGCCCTCTAAAATATCTCTTAATACTTGTAAAAGGGGTTCAGAAACTGAGGTTATTTCTTTCAGTGACTTCCAAAAACCGTTATTGTCGTCTAATATAGTTGTACATGAAATACTATGTTCATGACCTCCATAAGAGGCTCTATATTCAGGGCTATTAAACATGCCTTTCAATGTGGTGTAATGCTTTAGTAAACATTGTAAAGTGAGAATAACTGAGACAGATTTTGTTATGCCAGTGCGCACCAGTTCTTGCCCATCGGTGAATTTTTTCATCAGTTCCAAAGCATCTTTATGATTATATATAAACCTAGTTATGAATTGGGCCTGTCTAATGCATTCATTAACCCAACTAAGTTTACAAAATTCATCCAAAATTGAATACAGACAACAAGACACACAATGAGACCAAAAAATCGTGTTATATTTTTCCATTATCCGCGCTCCAATATTTCCGTAGTTCAGAACATTATCAATTAAAACTTGGACCACATTAGCCGGTCCTAAATCTTGAATGACCGAATCAAAGATTTCATACAAGCGTTCTTCGCTCATATCTAAAACATGAACTGATTTGTAAAAATAGGTGCCTGATTGGGACGAAACCGAAAATGTTATTAGAGCTTGGGATTTGTTATCGGTCCACGCATGAACCAAAATCGTGCACCCAGTCGCCCCCCAATCATTTTTTATCTCTTCAATCCGTAAATTAATTTCCTTTTTCAATTTTTTTAACCACACGGTTTTCAAAGCATCTTTATTCGGGCCTTCATACCCTGGTCCACCAATCGCCTCTGAAATTGATTTATACAAACCTGAATGAACCACACTAAAATCCAAATTACTTTCAAAAAAGAGCTCGGCAATGCGCCTGTCTGTATCTAACGCACTATCAGCATTACCATGAAGGGGTATTCTCACTAGAGATGAGCTTACACTAGCTACTTCTCCGGGGGTTAATTTATTCACACTTGTATTAGCAATGTGACTCTCCGCAATTAATTCACCATCATCATTATCACGAGGGAGTATTGTCATTTTCACTACAGGTGATCTTACCTTAGCTACTTTCGTGGGAGGTGAATTTGAGATAATTATGGGCTGGGTTTTAGATAATTTTTGTCTTTTGGAGACCTCTTTTCTCTCCTCTTTCATGTCTACTATCTTTTGGACCTTTTCGCTAACTTCATTTGGTACTTCTGAACAAGGGTCGACTCCTTTGCCAGTTCTTCGAGCTAAATGGTTTTTGAATCGGGTTATACCTCCGTGTATGATTTTATCACAAAATATGCATTGGATTTTATTGTGACCCTTGTCTTCGCCATATTCCCAGCATTCGTCCTTTTCACGCACTGCAGATGGGAAAAAGTTAGTGTTCTTGTTTTCTTACTATCATTTTCTGAATAGAAAGGCTCACAAAGTTTCTTTTTGAAGTCAAATAAAAGAATTTTGGCGTACGTAAGTATTGGTATACTAACGTAACAAAAGAAGTAAAACATATAGCTTACTGATTAACAGGAACTGGTTATGAAATGCAGCCAAAGCCAACAGACAGTACCTGCTAAAGAGAAACATAAATAATCAAATAAACAATAATTACAAATGAAATAAAGTACTACACTGTATGAAAGTTTGAACCCCTTTCGGAAATTTTGAGAAACTAAGTTCTTCTATTTATAGCTTGAAGTAAATACAAAGAGATCCAGTTATGCATTCAATAGTCAATAACAAGCAGATAAGAAAAATTGAAAAAGTTCAGAAAGCACTCGAAATGGTACAGGTGGTACTGTACCGGTAAAGTTATGTGTGTCCGTAGCACCTTCTACCCCAGTCCCAATTCTAAGTTTAATACATATTAAAGCTAACAAAAAGATGTGAAAATTACTTTACAATACCTAATTTCAGGCCAACAGTTAGCTTAATTAACCAAAGCAAAACCCTTCTTTTTGATCAAATTTCAAATAGATTAATTTTGGAGCTATTTTGGTTAATTTCTCCCAAGGAATGAAAACATTGAGCACGAATCTCAGAGTAACTGATCAAGAGAATTCAAAATGAAGATAGATTTTCAAATTAGAATCAAAACGAGACAGAAGAAAGACTGACCTGCTAAGCCAACTAAATTATCGTCTACCTTCCGAAAAAA
Organism: Juncus inflexus; assembly: GCA_024447665.1. Classification (NCBI taxonomy): domain Eukaryota; kingdom Viridiplantae; phylum Streptophyta; class Magnoliopsida; order Poales; family Juncaceae; genus Juncus; species Juncus inflexus. The sequence continues at coordinate 2,263,442 of JAJHPC010000014.1, read as the reverse complement.
TAAATTATCGTCGAGAAGAAAGAGATATATCGAGCGAGAGCAGAGACGCCCTCCGTTAAGTCTCTCTCTGTCTCTCTTTTTTATCTTATCCGATCGATATTTTCAGCCCTAGGCCCTAAATATCAAATATCGACGATATATTGGGTATATCGCCATCGCTTTCAATACATCCACGAACTTTGAAATATCGACTTGAATCGCCAGCGCTTTCAATAAATAATATATGGACGAACTTTGAAAATCGACTTTCTTCTACATGTCTCTTGGAGGAATCTCTTGTGACACCCAACCTGCACCCAAATATGGCATAATAGTAGTTAAGGTGTGGGAGAGATGCTAAGAAGACACTGATTGATGGTAAATTTTATATTAAATATTAATATTTATATTTATATGAAAATATTTTTTATAAATAAAAGATAAACTATTTAAAAAAGTAGTACAATTAATTTACTATGATAATTAGTAAATATTTCAAATAATTAATTTTTACTATTATTGCAAGTTAATCATTATATTTCACTTAATTGATAGATTCAAAATCATTTATATATATTTAAATTAGTGCGTCATCCTTGAAAGTTTCAGGAGCTCTTTTTGTTAATGTTATTTTAATATTTTTTTTCCAAGAAGTTTTTGATGAGATTTTAAAGATCATAGTAACGCCCTAATTTTTTTTTAATGTTTTTAGAGCATCTTTATTGGGTATTCATATTCCAACCCTGATTTATTTATTATCTCCGAAATTGAATTATATAAATCGAACTAATCATACTAAAATGCAAATTAATTTCGAAGAAAAGTTCGATAATACATCTCTTTGCATTTAATGTACTATCATTATTTTTAAAATAATTGTATAATTTCATATAGAAAAATACTATCAATTGAATCAACAATCACGACCTAGAAAATAATACAACATTCTAGGACATTAAATAGCGTTTATTTTTAAGGGTGCAAATTGGCGAGAGGGAAACAAAACCGATGAACTTATTTTATACAAGAAAGTCTGGATTGTTCTTTAAAGGAGGAATTTCATATTAACCTTCTAAAAACTCAAAATATCAAATTTACCCATCTAAAACTTCAAATATTATATTTACCCTTCCAAACATCCACAAATATCAAAATTTCTCAATTGTTAATTTTCCTGTTAAAACTAACAGTAAATATAGGATATTACCATTATACCCTTTATTCATATTATTGCACATCCCATCTCTTCTTTCCATCTAGTATACTATTCATTCTTCTCATGTCATTGCCAAAAGTTCTTTCCATGCCCTTACTAATTTCAACACTCCGACAACTTTCAAAAACTAAATCATTTTTACTTGTTGAAAGATATTGATTGAACTAAGAAGCACACAATTTTTCATACGAGATCGAGTTGTCTCATCCGCTGCCAAATTTTCAACATATAATAGTTATGTCATTTTTTTCTCTCTTTAAGGGAAAAGCTGCACAAATTGGTCAAATATTTCAATTTCATTAAGCTAATAAATTAGCTCTATGTACAACCCCACACTTTGTTAGTTGAACTTTAAGTGATGCACTCCCAATACAACCCCACATTCTTACACGCTCCCCTATATTTTGTTGATTTTTTTTTTGAAAAATTACATTTGGTTGAATTGATCTGCTTCTCCTATATTGCTTTCTATTATAATTTAATTGATGATGATCTGTTCTCTATATATTTTCCACATATTCTATTTTGTTTTTCTCTTAAACAATTTAATTTGCAGAGTTAGATGTCATAAATGAATTTATCAAAAAAGATGATTCTATGAAAGCATAGTTCTTATGAAAAGAATTAGGAAGACTGTAGATCTAGCATTGAAGAGAAACTAATCGTGACTGAAATTTTGATCTCATTTTTCATATTCACATGCATCTTTTTTGCTTGGATTTGAAGATATTGAATTTCGGGACAAAGAAAGAACAATGATAAGAAGAAAGAAAGAAATTTGAATGCCATTGAAAGAGATAAGGGGTATTTTAGTCTCATAAATAAAAACTTATTAACATAATTTCTGTTTAACAGAAGTTTTCTTAATTAACCTCAAGATTTAACGGTGACTTAACAATTTGGATAAATTTGATATTAGATGAGTTTTAGATGGGTAAATATGATATTTCAAAATTTGGAAGGATAAATATGATATTTTGCATTTTTGGAAGGGTAAATATGAAATTTCCCCTTCTTTAAATGCCCGTGCTTCTCTTATCAATCTCTCATCAATTTCTGGAAGGTGAGTTTATTTTTATTATACAAGAAAGTTAGCTATCGATTTTATTTTTGTCTTTCTTCGTAAAGCTTTCCTTGTTTGATTAAGAGTACAACTAACTTTTGATTATTGATGTTATTATCTTGCGATGTGTCAATTGGATTATTCATTCGGTTTCTTTGCAGTTAGGCTAGTAGTTAATAAGGATTTCAATTAAGCCATTACCTTAAGCGTACTGAAACCGTAATTAACCCCTTTGCTATTAAGCCTTAAGACAGTTAAATTTATCTCATCTTGCCCTGATTAAGGCTCAACTTAGCCAACATTTCACCCAATTTAGACTGAGTTGCCCTAATTTTTCTATCAGATACAAAAAAGGAAGTAAACAACAACCCACTATAATTATTGCAAAAATAGAAGCTGAAGTATTTACTTCTTTTCTCTTCTTTTTATGTTCCCACTGTTATTATGATCTAATTGATTTTGCTATAGGTTTGGTAACTTTGGTTCTCACTGTGATCTGATACCGCTTTCTTCTTTTCATACGGTGGTGTTTTCTTCTTTTCATTAGATGGCGCTGTGGTACTTTTTCTATACATTTACTTATATTGAATTCATTTGATGGTAGTATCACTCTGAATATCTTTTCTTTTTTTCTTTTTTTCAATCAGGGGTTTTGGTGAAGATAAATGGGGCTCACTTCAGCGGCATCATGTAAGTTTCTTGTATTTCTATACACTTAACCAATATCATAATCACATATGGTCTTATTGGATCATTTTGATAAATGTAATGTTCTTAATTAATGGACCAATGTGGGAGAAAACTAAGCCGTGATGTTGATGTTATGACAGAAGATTTCATCCGTCAGGTATAAGACTTCAACGTATTCTTATATTTTTGGAAAATAGTCGGAAAAAATAGAGCGAACTAAAAAAGTTGAGAGATAGAGAAGCCTCAGCTGAGCCTCCTTTTATATATGAAACGTCAATAAGCATCATGTTTGCAATTCACAGTAATCTAAACTAATTGAATCAACCAAATTAACCCGAAGAGGAAATTGGTCAAGGAGAAAATCAAATCAGATTGCTTATCTTCATGCATGAAAGCTAACAATTTTCTTTCCTTTTCTTTTCTGATTTTCGACGAGATAGGATAGAATTTGTGATCAGACACATCAGTCTAAAACTGATTTAATTCTACTGATAGCAACTACAACTACCTATTGAATAAAAATAATTATATACTCAAATACTCGGCCATGTATTTTATCTTAGCCTAAAAACTTATTAATCCAACTATTAATTAATTGGATCATTAGAAGTAGAATGCCTAATCTAATTTTATTAATTACTATATGGCCCAACTCCAAATGAATATTCAGCCCAATTTCACTAATTAAATATTAATCCATTTAACCATTAAACTCCAGCCCAATAACTATCGGCCCAAACAGATTTTAATTAAAAGGCTTAATGGATATTTATTTGATGGATATTAAACCCGACCCGATAAGACTAAACACCTCAATCCTCTCTCCTTCCTTCCTTCCGCCTCCCTCCTTTCTCTTCCATTTCTTCTTCTCCAAACAGAGCTCCAATCGAGCTCTCTTCTCTCCCCATGAAAGTGACACAGTAGTTGGCCGAGACGCCACCAATCAGATGCCCGGACATCCACAAGCCACCTCTCAACTCAAAAGTTCATTTTCCCATCTCCCCACTCAATTCCGACTTAACCCCATAATCTAGGGTTTTCATTATTCCAAGCTTTTAATCCGATTTTAACGGTTGTATATCATATCTCATCATCATTAAAGGCTCAATTCAACTAATTACCTCGAAAGCTCAAGAATTGTGAGTTCGGCGACTACTCCTTCTCCGGTACTCAACTTCCGGTGATGCCGACCTCCGAACCGACCTTCTCTCCACTTGGTGCGTCTCTACTCGCGCTCTTTCTCCAGACGGGACTCTCCTCGCTCTCTCAGCCTTTTTCCCTTCCTATTGAGAGAGAAGGGAAAATATGATAGTTTGAGTTTATCTTGTGTTTGATTTTGAGAGATATTCATATCCAAATATTATAATGAAATGGGCACCGTTTATAACTCCACTGGCCAATCAAAAATGAAATGAATAGTGGGCTGAAATATTTCATAGTGCGAAAAGGGTCCATTCACTAGCATTCATTCATTCACAAGCAGCTCAAGAGCAAGCTGCTTCTGACTAATATTCATTTCATTCATTTTCATTTTATTTCTTTTTATTTTCTTTCTTCTTTGTTGTAACAGTTAGCATCCTTTCTTGCTGAAGATGTAACTGCATCTAATGAGTCTTTAAAAGTCGGATTGTCTGAAGAACCAATTGTCCAACCGGGTGATGCTATTATTGAGGGTGATGCTAGTAACCTGATACCTCTTGGGGGAATGACGGCATGTTATGCTCCGAGTTCATTCTCGAACAGACTAACACATTTACAAGCAGTCGAACTGCAAGGGATAGGAGAAAGGATGGGGGGCATAATAAGTGGTTCAAAGCGTAAGATAAATTCACTGGATGAAACCTCTGAGCAACAAAACTTGGAATTTCCCAATAAAGCATCCGACAGTTACATGAATCCAGTAACTAGTTACTTTAACGACCTCAAATCATTAGCATGCTCCATGGATCCATTAGGATATGACCCCATTGGAACGGCAATTGATTGTGCAAAAGCAATGGACTCGGGTAACCGTGGATATGGTCGCGACCGACTGAACTTCTTAAAATCATTATCTTCCCCCACAGGAAGTGTTTTTCAGAGGCTAGCCCATTACTATTTGGACCTTCTCGAACCCCATTTCTCCGGTACTAAGGATTTCATTTTTCAAAACCTTCTTCCTGACAGTATTGCGAGGGTGTACGACGTTTACTCCCAAGCATGCCCTAGTCAACAAGTGGTTTATATTCTCTCTAACGAAACAATTCTAGATCTTATCCCAAAGGCATCCAAAGTGCACATAATTGATTTCGGCATTGGTCGTGGCTTTCAATGGCGCAAACTTTTTGAGCGCCTTAGCAAAAGGCCCAATGAATCCTTAAAGAAGTTGAGGATTACCGGTATTGATGAAGCTCAACCTGGTGACAACAATATTAACAAAACGGGGGAATACTTAAAGGAACATGCTACAAATCTCAATGTGCCTTTTGAGTTTAAGGGAATAGAATCCAAGTCGGAAGATGTCAGCATTGAATCTCTTAACATTGACAAAGATGAACTTCTCATTGTCAACTGTCTGAGTCATTCAGGCTATATTTCAACCAACTGTCTTTCCGTGCGTGGACCCAGCGATGAGTTCCTTAAAACCATTAGAGAGTTGAGCCCCGACGCTTTCATCCATGGAATGGCAAACTCCGAATCAGATACCCCCTCCTTTACTTCACACATCAAGGAGGTGTTTCTTCACTACGATGCTCTGTTTGACATGGCAGACGCAAATGTACCTAAAGATAATGTTTATAGACTGGCTCTTGAAAGATATATCTTTGGGCGAGAAATTGCTAATGTTGTGGCTTGTTGGAATCCTGGGTTAAAGGGACCCGAGACTTTTAAACAATGGGAGGCGAGGTGTAAGGTGGCTGGGTTCATGCAGTTTTTAGTTAAATCAGATATAATAGAGAATGTGAAGCAGAAGACTGCAAGATCAGTTTATAAGGACAATTTTGTTATAGAGCAGGAGAATGGAAGTGTGTTCCTCAGGTGGAAGGGAAAAAAGGTCTTCACGTTGTCCGTATGGAAGCCTAATGAATCTCGTTCTTCTGTTGTTGCTTAGGTTGATTGCAAATTGCAACTCTTTTTGTAGTGGTTGGATTTCGAGTTTTTTATTTTATTTAGGGATTGTTGTGTTTAGCTTTTGTTTTTCTTGTGTCTTGTTCTGTAGTTCTGATTTGAAGGAAGGAGATGTTTTCGCTTGTGAAACTATATCAAGCATATTGAATTTTTTTCTCTAAGTTTCATGTAAAATGAATGTTTCACATTTAATATCAAAATTTTGATCTATTTTATCTATTTGTTTATTATTAAAAAAGTAAAGGATGGTGTAATCTTCGAGACGGAAATTATGTTTTTTAAGTCATCAAATTGAATGCTCATGGTGAATAATTTAAGAATTCGAAACCAGGCTAAATAATACACAAAAAAGAATACTAAGACATTAAAATGATATGTTGATTACCACAAAAAAATGATATCTTGATGACTTGTGCTAAAATAATAATTTATTAGCAGAACACAAGATTGGACTTATTAGGGGAATCTTAGCAAACATCTTGTATGTGACTCACCATTACAACACAGATCAAAGCAAAGTAATCCTCAAACACCCTGAGGTGCCTCTAATCCATATCACACATTGTGATCACCACACATATGCAATTCCTAAAAAGAATGTAGACACGGCTACGGTTTCACGTCAGCCTCGACGCCTCCTATAAGGCTAGGGATTCGGCACAGTCCACTAGGGAAGCAAATCATCAAACACCTTGACATGCTTCTAATCCATCTCAAACATCGCCTTCTTTCTATTCATTCACAAAAATCACACCACAACCCATAACCTGAGCCAGCCTATTCTCGTCTCAGATCTTCCTCTTTCATCAACATTTGCTTATTGGTGTTAGACTCCTTATTCTCAAACATGACAGCCTTGGGAAATGTTCCAAAATATAAGAACAGAATCAGAAAATTTTCATCCAATATGCATGCTCAGAGAAGGATAATAAATAAATAATTGACATTTCTTACATATACAGTTGCTCCTGGATACTATATTGAAACAGTTCCGCTTGGTTTTAGCATTAAGCAAGAAGAGTATGTATATGTGTGTATGTTTGGTCTGAACGAGAGAGAATAGGGAGAGGGAATGATGGCCATCCTATTCGGCACGCAAGGTGTTCGTTCTTATGTCTGAAGGAAACTCACCAGGTGAAGCAGGGAAAGAGACTTCGATGGGCGGAGTTTAGAAATACTCAATTATGGGCCTACTATATTTCTATGCTTTGTCTATGAGCCCAAATGATATAAAGATTGACAATAAATTTGGACTCAGTCATAGCTAGGGACCACGAAAACGATGGAAGGAGAAATAATGCCTACTCCGTTGAATTGGGACTTCACTTCATTCCTCTTTTTTTTGAAGAAGGTTGGCCATGCTCATGAAACTTCTCCATTTCTTCTTTTTATTTGCAAAAGGAGCTCTCTTCTCTGATCTAATCATCACCACTTCGTAGAGGTATGATGCTTCTATTCACTAGTAATTCAAATATCCGTTTTAGGGTCTGTAATTGTAGGGGCTGTCTAACCTTAGTTAAGCTGCTTCATCAATATTTTTTACTATTACAGATTAATCAGTACTCAACTTGATTCATCTAATTGAGTATTTAGGTCAATTTTTACGAATCATATGGCGGAAGATCAATATAGTGACCCGATATTAGACTACATAAGTCGGATTCTATTGGAAGAAGAGGTGGATGAAAATTTTAATGGAAATCAACAGGCACCAGATCTACATGATATAGAAAAACCCTTTTACGATATTCTTGAACAAAAATATTCTCCGAATTCTCCCGAGAAACAAACAATTTCAACCCATTTAGAAACAAACCCTTATTCTGCTGATTCACCAAGTATAAATTCCTCTCCAGAATCAAGAATCGAAAGTTTATCAAGTTTGGAATTCCAGAGACGGTTGGAAGAAGGAATGAAATTCCTCCCAATTATCGATAAATTGGCTCTTGATTTACAGGCAAACAAAATAGAAAATGATATTAGTTCCATTAATCTCATAGAGGAAGAGGAAAGAAGGGGAAATAAGGGTAAAAAGAACAGTGGAATGAATATGGATCTTTTGGAGGGGAAAAATCGGAAATTACCCATGCTTTACTATGAGGAGCCAATTAGAGATGATACCTTTGATCAAGCGCTTCTTTATCATGGAGAAAACTATGAAAGAGAAGAAATTTCTAGTCTCCATGAAACAATGCGGAGCAAAGCAAACCGTAGAGACGATAAAGAAAGCCATATCAATCTTTGTGATCTCCTTGTTAGTTGTGCAAATTCAATAGCCATTAATGACCATAAAATTGCATGTAGTCACATAAAAGAAATAAGAAAACACGCTTCTCCTAATGGTGATGGAACCCAAAGGCTTGCCTTTGCTTTTGTTAATGCACTCGAGGCTCGGTTAGCTGGCTGCGGGAGCGAGGCTTATCGCCACCTAGTCTCAAAACGAACTAGCATCACTGACACTTTAAAATCCTACCATTTATATATTAAGGCATCTCCTTTATTAAGGGTGTCTTATTGTTTTGCCAACAATTGTATCCTTCATGCAATGAATAAGTCTTCAAAAATACATATTATTGATCTTGGTATTGATTTTGGATTTCAATGGCCATCTTTAATACAATCTATTGCTAATAACAGAAAAGGAGAGATTTCAAAGCTTCGATTCACTGGTGTAGGTTTCCCTCAAATGGGTTTCCGCCCGGCGGAACGGGTAGAAGAGAACGGAAGGAGGTTAAAAAATTACGCGGAAAGTTTTAATGTTCCTTTTGAATATCAAGGGATAGCATCGAAATGGGAGGAAATTCGCATTGAGGATCTCAAAATTGAAAAAGATGAACTGCTTATAGTAAACTCTATGTATCAGTTTAGGCGTGTGAAAGATGAAACATTTGGATTAGATAGCCCGAGAAATCATGTTCTGAATCTTATACGGCGAATCAACCCAAGCATTTTCATTCATGGGGTATTTAATGCAACATATAGTCCCTTTTTTGTTACACGTTTTAGACAGGTATTATCCCATTATTCCTCGGTATTTGACATATTGGATTCCAGAGTTCCGCGGGATAATAAGTACAGAGAGCTTTTTGAACAACGATTTTTTGCACGTCATATTATGAATATTATAGCATGTGAAGGGTCTGATTGGATGCATAGACCTGAGACATACAAGCAATGGCACGTTAGAAATTTAAGGGCAGGATTTGAACCGGTTCCCATCGAGCCGGATATAGTAAAGGTGTGCAAAGAGAAATTGAGAAATTTTGATGATAATAGATTTTTTATCGAAGAAGATGGTAATTGGCTGCTTCAGGGGTGGAGGGGAAGGGTAAATTATGGTCTTTCCGTATGGAAACCAAAGCTAGAATGAGTATATTTATTACCCATTTCTTTTTTTTTCTTGAAGAAATTATCCATGTCTTTTATTATTGTATAATAGATGTTTTGTACCTTGTATATGCATTATGCATCAGTTATTGTTAAAATCGATTGCACATGTAGTAAAATGTAAAACTCAATTATATGCACAATGTACATTTCGTTTTCGGGGATAATCGCGGAATTATTTTATTTATGAATAGAGGGTATACTCTACTGTAGAATAGTTTGTCTTTCTAGTTTCTATTGCATAATATGTTTATTTCAAAGAAAAAAAAATCCCCTAAAAGCTAAAAGAGGCAAATTCTAGCACCACACAATATTCTAGTGAATTCGTGGAAATTTGACATCAGAAACGAAAAAGTAAAAAAAAATAGATTTTAGTCTAGATCGAATCCACAATTTATGGGCTACTAGACTTTGCTAAATATTGTTTTACACAAAATTGGGTTTGGCGGGATTCGAGCTTGAGATCTCTTTCAATGCTCCAAGGTGCTTTACTGCTTGAGTTAGCAAGCAGTGGTAAAAAAAATTTACATTATGAACACAATAATTAAAAATATAGAAAATATCAAAAGATCACCAAAAAAATATGAACATGTAAGAAAAAAGATCATTAATTTATCTTATATTATTGCATTTTAAAATTATTCTATTACTGATTTTATAAATATTTAGAGATATTGTAACAATAAGTTAAGAGATATTTGATATTTTGGACAAAAAATGGATATTCGTTTTCGACATTTATCTGAATGATGAACATGGTATGATGTGGATCCGGCATGATCATAATTTGAATGGATCAAAAATTTTATTCAGATATTTTTCGGATCCGTTCACCACACTTTTAGCGCGCTGCATCTAGGGGTGAAAAACGGCGGATAATATCTAACCGACCGGTATTCGTATCTGCAAAATATTTGTATTTGAAAAAAAAAATATCCGTATCCGGTTGGATACGGATACGGTAATGGATTTGGCTTATGATATCCGAACGGATATGGATAATATCCGTATCCGAATAATTATAATCTGAATAATATCCATTTTCGGATATTTCACTATATATTGGATATGAATATACATATATATAATGATATTTTTTTAAAATATTTTAGCCATTTTGTTATTTTTGAATATAAATAATGATATTTATCCAAATCAATCAATTTATTTATTACTATTTTGAAACTTGTTACGATATTGTTATTATTATATTATTTTTTGTTGTTAATACTGAAATATATATCTTGAAAGAAGACGCAGTCAATCTATATTTGGATATCTGATAAATATCCGTATTCGTATCTGGTAATATCCGAACCGAGTTCGTATCCAAATCCGTATTCATATTCGGATCCGGAAAAATAATACGGATATGGATATAATATGATCCCGATCCGAACTCTATCCAAACCGTTTTCACCCTTGCTGCACGCATAACCAGTGATTTAAAATCTGTTATAATCCATACATAGGAAGATTAATCATCTCCATTATTTTATAATTATCACATTAAAATTTGAGAAAAAAGAGTAAATTATGTTATAATTTTTATTTTCTTTATAAAGGTTAATAATCCAGCAAATGCTAGAAACCAATAAGAATTTTATTTCCTAAATGAGTAAAATATCAATATTTAATTAACTTCCAAAACGAACTTAACGTGGTTATTGGTTAACTTGGGTGAAACAATATAATTCACATTTTCAGCCTACGGGCAAATAGTCTAAAATATACATATATATATATATATATATATATATATATATACATACTGCCTGTGCTCGGATTACCTGCATTTATTAGCCTAATTACCCAAACCAGCCCACAACCTTTCTAATTTAAAAATGGGTCCATTGATCAAAATATAAAAAATCCAATCCATCACAGCCCACTCTCCTCTCGGATCTGAATCTGATCCATACCCGATCCGCTTGGCCCCTTGCTCCCATTTTCAATTCGAGAGTTGTTACGTTCTCTCTCGCTTAAATCCCAAATCGCTGATCACCTTGGTATTGATCGGGATCTCAACGATCAACGAGTTCGAACGGTAAGTCCCTGATTTGTTGATCAGTTCTTCGATTCTTTGTGCCTGATTTGTTAATTTGCCTCTGATTTGTAATCTAAACCTGCTTTTGTCTCTCATTTTCTCATTCTCTTTTCTTTGTAGCCATTGCTTGGTGGATTTAATGTTTTTAATGGATAAAGAGAAGGAAATTACTTTTAACCCTAAAACGGAAACGGATTGTAATATTGACAGGCTGAGCAATCTGCCTGATCATTTGCTTACGAACAACATCTTGTCTCTGTTGAAGGCAAGAGAAGTGATTCAAACATGTATACTCTCGAAAAGATGGCTTAAACTCTGGTCCTTCGTGCCATGTCTCAATTTCGACATTCGTGATTTCAAAAATGACAAAACCATGCAATTCCCAAACATAGACTTGGATAAGTTTTGGAATTTCATTAATATGTTTTTGCATTTTCGCCATGATTCTACAGACATAAACACTTTCCAGCTCGAATGTTGGGCCGGTCACGCTCATTCCAAGTCTGATATTTCTGCTTGTTTCAAAACATGGATTGTTTATGCATTGAATCACAATGTTAAGAATGTTATTATCGATTTTTCACTATATGAACCTCTTAGATTAAGTGTGCCACTAAATAAAGGATTTCGCCTCCCTGATTGCCTTTTTGCTTGCGAATCACTAGAGACTCTTGATTTGGATATTTTTTCAAGGGAAGTTAAAATGGACATTAGACCAGATAAAATATGCCTGCCTAAACTAAAGAAGCTTATTTTGCGTCGTGTATATCTTAATGGTGATTACATGGATAAATTTCTTGTTGGGTGTCCCGTTCTTGAAAATCTAAGTATGATTCAATGCACTCTTGAAACGAAAAACATTTCGTCTCAAACCTTGAAATATTTATCGATTAGGTTTTGTAAGATGATTGGTAAAATGGTTCCAACAGAGATTGTTATCTGTGCTCCAAATGCTAGATATCTGAATTTTGAAGGTGTTTATTTTTGGGATGAGGGTTTGGAGATAATATTTAAAGAGATGTCTAATTTATCTAAAGCTTGTCTTTCTGTTGGTTATCCTCAAGGTAGAAATGCTCGATTTGTTGATGGCCTTTTTGGTCTTGAGGATCTTACTTTAATAGGCAGTGAGATTATTACGGTATGTATTTCAATTATCTTCAAATCGATTTTTCTTTCTTTGGTATTTTCTTTTTTTCTAGATGTTGATCAAAGATTGTAAATTGTTGTTGATTTTCTCTTAGGAAATGTTGGAAGGAGAATCAACGAAATGGACGACATTTCATAATATGAAGAATCTGAGTCTGAGTAATTGTTGTATCAATTGTGCTTTTGGTCTTTTGTCATCTTTCATTAAGCGCTGCCCTAATTTAGAGAATCTGTATTTAGTTCACTTTGAGCGTTTATGTCAGGTACGTAATTTTTTATATATTCATTTATTTAGGGTGGTATGATTTTAGTATGATAGTCTTTCTTTTATTTGTTAGGATCACGAACGCCATGCCAAAGATGAAAATAATAAAAAATTAGAGCAAATTGAAATGTTTTCTTGTGAGCGACTTAAGACGGTAAAGGTGAAATACAATTATTTAAATTACGGTACAAATTTTCTGCTGGATCTTTTGGCGCAAAGTACCAAGGAAATAAAGGGAGTTCAATTTATCCTTAAGAAACACTGATCTAAATTAAAATGTAACCGTCTTGTTATTTAGTTTGGAACTTGAAAGTTGGAATCGAATTTTGGATCATTTGTGAATTGGGAAATATATGCTTGGATATGGTTTTTGAATTATTATTTGTTAATATGTTCTTAAATAATGCTGAATAATAACCTAAAGACTGTTGGTGACTTAACTTACTATTTGGTATCATTGCAGTGAAAGATATCAATTTTGATTAATTATGTCATAAGATCAAAAAGGTACAAATAAAATCAAGCTGGTACCATAACAATAAAAATTCTCAAAAGAGACTATTTCTCCCAAGAGAGCAGTGCACAAACTCATTCCAATGCCAGTTGTACAAAAGTATGATTTCTCACAAATAGGAACTTTGCACTTCATACAAAATGTTACAAACATACAAACGTTCATTTGATTTAGCAACTGCCTGGGCTTGGATTGCCTTGAACGTTTTTTTTTATAAGTGTTTTTCTTAATAGATTTTAAAAATAATTTTTTAAGAAAAATATTTTTTCTGAAAAAACGTTAATCAGTATTTAAAATTTTTTTTTTATCTGATTAAACTACTGAAACTAATGGTGTTAGTTTCAATGTTATTGTAATTTTTTTTTTTGCAATTTTAGTAATAATGCAGGTTTTTTTTTTTTGCAATTTCCAATAATGCATGGGTGTTTTTGTAATTTAGGCATAATTTAGGGACTTTTTGCAAATTTCCCTTTTTTTTTATTTCATAACATAAAACTGGACAAAACAAATAATTCATTTGTTAGAGTACATAAGCTTGGGTGGCCTAACTTAAGAAATTAATCATGGGCCTGCATAATTGCTTTGTCTACGAGCCCAAATAATATGGGTTGACAATATATTTGATTCAATGAAAACGACTGAAGGACAAATTTTGCCTACTTCGTACTTTCCAGACTCCTTCCTTTGAATTGTGACTTCATTTCATTCTATCTTTTTGAAGGGTGTGACCATATCCATGAAACTTCTTTTCTTCCTTTAGTTTTAAAAAGGAGCTATCTTCTGATTGAATCAGCATATATAATTTCATCGAGGTATGATGCTTCTACTCTCTAATTATATTAATATCGGTTTGAGGCTTTTTAAAATTATTCAAGCTGCTTGAGTGCTTATCTCTCAGAAAAGATGAAAAAGAGATATTAGTTAAAAATCAGAGCACTATGATTAGAATTCATTGTTTTCATGAATATCATTTTTTTTTACTATTACGGATTAAGTGTACTCAATTTGATTCATCTAATTGAATATTTAGGTATTACGCATCATATGGCGGAAGCTAAATATAGTGACCCAATATTAGACTACGTAAGTAGGATTCTATTTGAAGAAGAGATGGATGAAAATTTTAATGAATACCAAGAGGCGCCAAATCTACATGAGATTGAAAAACCCTTTTATGATATTCTTAAACAAAAATATCCTCCTAATTCTCCCAAGAGACAACTAATTTCAACCCATTTAGAAGCAAACCCTGATTCCGCTGATTCACCAAGTAAAAATTCCATTCAAGAATCAGGAATCAAAAGTTTATGGACATTGGAATTCCGGAGAGGAGTGGAAGAAGGAATGAAATTTCTTCCAATTATCGATAAATTGGTGGTTGATTTACAGGCAAACACGATAGAAAATGATATTAGTTCCAATCTCAAGTTAGATGAAAAAGAGAGTAGGGACAATAAGGGTAAAAGGAACGGTGGTAGGAACATGGATCTCTTGGAGGGGCAAAACCGGAAATTGCCCATGATTTGTTATGAGGAGCCAATTAAAGATGATACTCCTGATCCGCTTCTTTATCATGGAGAAAGCTATGAAAGAGAAGAAATTTCTAGTCTCCATGAAACAATGCGGAGCAAAGCAAACCCTAGAGGCAATAAGGAAAGCCATGTCGATCTTTTGGATCTCCTTGTTAGTTGTGCAAATGCGATTGCTATTAATGACCATAAAATTGCATATAGTCTCATAAAAGATATAAGAAAACACGCTTCTCCTAATGGTGATGGAACTCAAAGGATGGGCTTTGCTTTTATTAATGCACTCGAGGCTCGGTTAGTTGGAAGTGGGAGTGAGTCTTATCGCCACCTTGCCTCTAAACGACTTACCACCACGGAGCTTATAAAATCCTATAATTTATATATTAATGCCTCTCCTTTTTTTAGGGTTTCTTATTGTTTTGCCAATCATGCTATCCTTCGTGCAATGGAAGGATCTTCAAAGATACATATAATTGAACTTGGTATGAGTTATGGATTTCAGTGGCCATCTCTAATCCAATCTCTTGCTAATAATAGAAAAGACGAGATTGTAAAACTTCGATTCACCGGTGTAGATTTCCCTCAAATGGGTTTCCGCCCGGCAGAACGGGTAGAAGAGAACGGAAGGAGGTTAAAAAACTATGCGGAAAGTTTTAATGTTCCATTTGAATATCAAGGTATAGCATCAAAATGGGAGGATATTCGCATTGAGGATCTCAAAATTGAAAAAGATGAAGTGCTTATAGTTAACTGTTTGTTTCAGCTTAAGCGTGTGAAAGATGAAACATTTGGATTAGATAGCCCGAGGAATAAAGTTCTTAATCTTATACGGCAAATCAACCCACGTATTTTCATTCGAGGGGTAGTAAATGCGACGTATAGCCCCTTTTTTGTCACACGTTTAAAACAGGCATTATCACAATATTCCTCGACATTTGACATATTGGAAACCAAAGTTCCGCGGGATAATAAGTACAGAGAAAATTTTGAACAATCAATGGCATGTGATATCATGAATATAGTAGCATGCGAAGGGTCTGATTTGGTGCATAGTCCCGAAACTTACAAGCAATGCCATGTCCGAAATTTAAGAGCGGAATTTGAACCGGTTCCCATAGATCCGGATATAGTGAAGGTGTGCAAAGAAAAAGTGAGAATTTTCTACGACAACAGATTTTTTATCGAAGAAGATGGTTATTGGCTACTTCAGGGGTGGAAGGGAAGAGTAAATTATGCTCTTTCCGTGTGGAAACCAAAGCTATAATGAGCATATTTGTTCTCCTTTTCTTTTCTATTAACAAATTATACGTGTCTTTTTATTGTATAATAGATGTTTTGAAATTGTGTGTACCAGTTAAGAGTTAAATGGATTGTACATGTTGCTCTATTCATTGTACATGTTGCTCAATGAATAGGGAGATAATTATCGTTCTAATATCAATTGGGAATATAGAATATATTATGAGATTTGTATTTCTGTTGCATTGTATATTTATTACAAAAAATTGAATCTGGTAAAAGAGTCAAATTCTCGTATCACAATTTTGTAACATGTTCTTACAAATTTGACTTCAGAAAACGAAAATGATGGATTAACTAGAAACTTTGCCTCCAAATTTGACCATGTAAAAGGAGGCCTTTCTTTGCATCCTTATTTTTATGTTTTAAACATGGTATATTTTTGACAAACGTGACAGTTCACAACCTTAAAATTTAAGTAATCAAACCTGAAAACAATCAGGTTTTGGATCATAAAATTACTTGTTTCGTAGTCTACCTCCACATCCACTGCTAGTTATATGTAGCCTGAATTTTTGATTCTCCGGTTATGTACAATTTGAATCCGGATAATAATATATGACAGAAAACTTCAGTTCTCGGATTTATATGCAATCTGAAATTAAATGATATATAACACAAGATTTTAGTTCTCAGGTTATGCAAAGTTCAATTTCAGTTCCCGAGTTTTATGTAATTGGAAATCTGGTTTCATATTATCCAAGATTTCAAATCCTGGATATTTATATAAATCGAGGTAATACCTTCGTGTCATCCTGTCAAAAAAAAAGTACCTTCATTTCGTGTCCATGCTGCATGGAGCGACAAGCTTACGCTGAGTTTATAAACGAACAAAACCAGTCAATATCAAAACTCATCGCTTGCATAATTTCCAAACGGAATTGATAAATTTTCGGATTGATTGATGGCAAGTCTTTGATTACTTCGCCATCAATTAGCAGTTTGGAACAAATATAGTTGGACCTGCACTTTCATTTTTCTTTTGGATTGAAAGTTGAAACTCTCCTGACCGTTATAGCAGAAATTATCCAACAATCGACAAACTGAAGGACATACAGTTAAGGACTAGAATGATATTTTATCTTCTTTCTGTTCATTCTGTGCTGTAAATATCTTTTTTTATTTTTATTTATATGAACTTTTTATTTATTTAATAGAATCTCGGTGAGCCAATTTGCCTCCGGAAGCTCCAAAAAAAAAAAAATTTTTGAAACTCTCAGTTTTAGTAATCCATGGAGTGTTCAAATGTGTGAATGAACAACCTAGATGGATCCATTTATTTTGGGCCGGGCTCTCATATATAAACTAACAAGCATGAGATTTCATGGGCCAATTTGATACGAATTAACAGCATAATATTTCAACTTCATCTTCAAGCACTGCACAGTACGTATCTTGGAGTATCTCAAATCTGAAGTTATATATAAATCGGGAATTCGATTCTCGGGATGTATATAACCGGAACTGGGTTAACTACCACCGAGTGCTGTCCTTTCTAGTTTATCTCATACCGCTCAAATCACAAATGGCCGGTTCTCTTTTGCTAGAGCACAAAATTGGTGAGTTTCTCATCTTCTACTTGATTGAATTCGTGGGAACTTTACTTTTAGGAATTAATTGATTTTTTGACCAGCTTTCCGTACTTTATTTTTTTAGCCATTTTTTAGGACCAAAGATAGTCGGACTTACACTTACTCTCACTTTTCTTTTTGATTGAAAACCTCCCCATTTTTTTGTAGTATGATGGATGAAGGGAAGAGAGCTAGAACAACCATTAACAATGAAATGATAAACTATGAGGGTAGTGATAAGATAAGTGGTTTGCCCGATTTCATTCTCACCGATATTTTATCAGGGTTGAAGGCAAAGGAGGTGATACAAACATGTATATTATCAAAAAGGTGGAGTAAACTCTGGGCCTTCGTGCCATGTTTACATTTCCGCTATTATGAATCTGAAGAAGGGGGTAGAGAAAACGAGGTTAGAGAAAATGTGATTAGAGAAAATGAGGTTAGAGACTTTGAAAGGTTTGAGAATTTTGTTAGCTCGTTTTTACGTTTCCGACCTGCAAAGCTTCAGTCTTTCCCACCGGAAATCCAACTCAGCTTCTGCACGAGCGTGGATCGATTATGCATTAAAACACAATCCTAAAAAACTTAAAATTGTATTACAAGGGCACGATCGTGTTCATTTGCCTAATATCTTTTTCACCTGTGAATCACTAGAGGATGTCTACATGGATTTGAGGATAAGGAAGGTAGAGAGAAAATTAAGCCGGATAAGATATACCTTCCTAGACTTAAGAAGCTTAGTTTTTGTCATGCATCTATTCATGGCGATTACATGGAAAAACTTCTCGTTGGGTGCCCCGTCCTTGAGAGTCTAAGCATGTTTTATTGTTCCCTCAAGATGAACAACATTTCATCTCAGATTCTCAAGCGATTGTGTATCAGCCGTTGTTTATTGAATAATAACTGGGAGCCAACGATGTGTACTATTTGTGCTCTTAATGTTGAGTATCTTTATTTCGATGTTTGTGTGGGGTACGATATGGAGATGAGATTTAGAAGCTTGTATGATGTGCGCAAGGCTTGGCTTTCGGTCGATTTTGTTGGAAAATACTATTCTCAGCTTCTTAGCGGCCTTTCAAATCTTGAGAATCTTCAGTTGAGGAGTGATGCTTTTGAGGTATGTATCAAATTTTCGTTTTTCTTTCATTTCCGGTATTCTCATGCATGGTGAACTACGGACTTAATCATCTGATTGTTTTGGGGAGCCTAATTTCCCTATACATATACATCTTCTTTATGTTGATATTTTTTTCGTTTTTTCCTATTAGGACATGTTGAAAGGAGAATTGTGCGATTGCCCGACATTTTACTATTTGAAGAACTTGAGCTTGGTTGATTATTATATGTGTTGTGCTTATGGTCTCTTGTGCGCTTTCCTTGAGCATTTCCCTAATTTGAAAAATCTTTCTTTACATCACTTGGACTACTATTCTTGCAAGGTAGTTAGTTTTTTCATATGTTCATTTCGTGCAGTGTGATAATCTTTCTTTCATCTGATTCTATGTTTTAACTAATAATATTATTCTGTTCATGAAGGGCGGTCACAATTCAGAGCAAATTGAAAGGTTTTGTTGTGAGCGTCTTAAGAAAGTAGAGGTGACATGTTTTTGTTAGAAACCGAGACGCAATAGCGAACACAGAAAACAAGACATAAGAACAAAAATATATTTTTACGTGGAAATCCTAAAGAGGGTAAAAATCACGGCCGCCGACACTCAAACTCTATTTATATTTGGAGAAAAGAGAAATACAATACAATTGTTTGTGGTTGTTGGAATGAATAAAATTCTATCCCTACCCCTCTATTTATATGATAGGCATATCTAATACAAGAAAATAAATCAAAGATTTGCTATCCCATTAACACCTAATTCA
The DNA here is from genome assembly GCA_024447665.1 of Juncus inflexus. Lineage (NCBI taxonomy): Eukaryota > Viridiplantae > Streptophyta > Magnoliopsida > Poales > Juncaceae > Juncus > Juncus inflexus. The sequence continues at coordinate 2,243,753 of JAJHPC010000014.1, read as the reverse complement.
TGGAAACAAATGTAAGGAAAATAAACATATTCATAATCCTAATTATTACTTAAGGAATAGAATCATATCATCTTCCATATCTCTTGCAGTATTTCTTTTTTTAAATGAAAGTGCATTGTTTTTGCTAGAGCTTCTTTCTCAAAGTACCAAAGAAATAGAAGGAGTTAAGTTACACCTTGAAGAAGTGATGGTTTAATTATGGTTTGCATGACCTGTAATATATATGTTCTTTTTGTGCTTTGTACTGGCTTGTGTGATCCGTTAACTCCTCTTTGTATGGACACTAATCTTTTGTTAATAATGTAAATTAATCATTTTGTTTGAGAAAGTAGAAGAAGGTGAAATGCTAACTATTTACAGGTTAGTTGTTTTGTTCCAAGTCAAACTAGAGGGATGCAGTGGTGAAACGCTAACTATTTACAGGTTAGTTGTTTTGTTCCAAGTCAAACTAGAGGGATGCAGTTATTTTCTTGGACCGGGCTCATAACACGAAACATAAATGAATTAAGCTCATAGATACCAATAGGAAGAAAGAAATAAGCAAATGAAATGTGCCATCCAAAGTCAAACTCAAACTCAAAACGATTAACGATCCCAGCTACCAGCATAGCTTGCTAGGTCTTATTCCTCATCTCTGCCTCTCAACTCCCTCATCCCGAAATCTCCTCTTGTTGTTGATGCTCAAAGTCAAAGGCTTTGATCTGGAATGTAAGTCTGATTTTCCAAGCGATTTGCTTGATAATTTCTGATTGATTGAGAAGACTATTCTTTTGGTCTTTCGGGATTTAGTCGATTTGACCTACTATTACTCTCATTTTATCATTGCCTTACTATTATTAGTTATCTTTTGAATCAGTGCTCATTTAATTTGTGTTGGATTAAATGCTTCAATAATGAATAAAGAGGAGGAGCATTCCGTTAGACAGAAGCAGGTGAGGATTGAGGATTCAGACTGGCTGAGCAGCCTGCCAGATTCTGTTCTTATAGATATCTTGTCACGGTTGATGACCAAAGAGATGATACAAACATGTGTATTATCAAAAAAATGGAAAAAACTCTGGACCTTCGTGCCATGTTTAGAACTCTACTATTTCAACCGCGAAACATCAAAAAATGAAAGCCAACATGTTGAGAGGCTTGAGAATTTTGTTAGCATGGCTTTGCGTCTCCGTGACAATGCCACCGACCTTCACACCTTCAAATTCTTTCGCTATAATTATGAAGACAGAACCAGGATATCCGGAAATGTTGCCTTAGCGTGGATCCTTTCAGCATTAAACCACAATGCGAAGAACCTTTCAATAGTGTTATTGGGAAAAGGACTCATTTCCCTGCCAGACTGTCTTTTCACATGTGAATCACTAGAGGTTGTCAAAATGCATTTGGAGATGGAGGAAGGTAAAGTCGAAATTAAACCGGATAACGTTTGCCTCCCTAGACTTAGAAATCTTTCTTTCGGTTGTGCATCTTTTAATAGTGATTATATGGGAAAGCTTCTGATTGGGTGCCCCGTTCTTGAGAGTCTCCAATTATTTGACTGCAGTCTGGAGATGGACAACATTTCATTTCGGAATTTGAAGAAATTATTGATTTTCTGTTGTTATTTTGTTAGAGAAGGGCATCTATCAACCGGTCGTGTTTCTGCTCCTGGCCTCGAGTATCTTGACTTCAATGGAAAAATCGGATCTAGGATCAAATTGGAAGATATGTCTACGGTAACTAAGGCGATTATCACAATCCAATATGATTACACAGAAATAGATTACGATCTTGAACTTCTTAGTAGCCTTTCTGGTGTAGAGAATCTGCAGTTACACAGCTTTCTTTTGAAGGTATGCTTGAAGAACTTAACAGTATTAAGTTTTCCTTTTTTATTTGTTTTGACTTATCAATATTGATGTTTGTCTCTACATTTCAAAAAAAAATATTGATGTTGTCTTTGTATTTCTCATAGGACACATTGATAGGGGAATTACCGAAATGCCCCACATTTAATAACCTGAAATATCTGACGCTCGGTGAAGGATGTATGTACTGCAATTTTCGCATGTTGTTATCTTTCCTTAGCCATTGTCCTAACTTGGAGTTTCTCACTTTATCACACCAGGATGATGATTATGAGGTTCATGAGAAATAATTTATCCATTTTTGATGATATTGATATTAGATCTATTGTCTTATTTAATTTGGTACAATTCACAGGATGAAGATATTGAAGAAGAGCTGAGTCAAGATCAAGAGCAAATTGAAAGCTTTGGGTGCAGCCGCCTTAAGAAAATAGATATTTTCTACACAAGACCTGACAGCCATGTGGATCGGCTAATGCGGATTTTATTGCAAAGTACATTGGAAATAGAGGATCTTCAAATTATCTTCTCAAACTGTCGTCCTGATGATTTCCCTCCATGAGCAGCCATCTCTCTCTCTGTGTCTTTTTTCTTTTTGCTTTTGGTGGGGTGATTCTGATTTGTGTGGACATGATGTTATTGTATTATGGGTAAGTTTACTGAACCACTAAAAATTCGCAACAATTCTCTGTTTATCACTGAGGCCCCGTTTACCATCATTTTGCATTAAATAAATTAAAAAAATGGTGGAACCCGTTTACCAGTGACAAACGGGGCATTGGGGCGGATTTTTAAGGGGGGGACAGGTATATAGGTCCTTGTATTATATAAATGAGAATTGTATGGACATGATGTTATTGTACTATATGAATGGAGATTTGTATGGATATGATGTGCTATTGCCTAATATGAATGGGGATTTGTATGGACATGATGCTACTGTATTATAGGAATGGGTTTTTTATGGACATGATTTGCTAATGTAATATATGAATGCAGATTTGTATTGAGCATGATGCTGTTTTTTTTTTTTTTTTTTTGGGGAGAAATTTGGGCATGATGTTATTGGGGATTTGTATGGACATATGTGCTATGGTATTATATTATATGAATGGGGCTTAGGATTAGTGTATTGTTCTGATTGTATTGTATGAATTGTATTCCTATTTTCATCAAAATTCACAAATTACTCGCTTCATGAAGAAGTATAAGTTAATTCCCTTTGTTCAATCACCCATCAAATTAATAAATTTAGCTAAAAGCCAAAACATGACACACATAAAAAAAGGTTTAGAACAATTTCAACTCCATGCTAAATTAAAAACAAACTCTACTCGAAGATGATTTCAGCAATTGGCAAAACAGTTGGGAATTGCATTACTTTATTTAACACCATTTTATTTCCTTCATTGTGATCCAAGTCTTCTCTTATCGTCTTTTTTTTGAAGCTGCAGTAGGCGAAAAGCCTCACTGAGATTCTATTAATTTCTTTTTTTTTTTAAAGTTTGGAGGTTACCAGAAGCAAAGCTTCAGAGAAAAAAAAAATAAAATAAAAAAAAATAAAAATAAATAAATAATTACAATCCCTATCTCACGGGATAAAAAGAAAGAAAAAGAACTCATCAAATGTAAAAATCAGTTTCTAGCAAAAAGTCCTCCAGCAAAAAGTCTTCTCTTATCGTCAGAATATTAAGTTGTGGAGCTGAGCCTAGTATGAATTTCACGAATGAAACTATCAAATCTAAAGGCTTCAAGTCGACTATCTTTACTGTCCTGAGTTGCTTAAACAAACCGTCTCTTATATCTACCGTTTCCCAAAATGTCGTACCTAGAAATAAGTAACTATATATTAAAAAAGGTAAGAAACGAAATAGAGAAAAAGATGAAAGATAATGATAAAAAGATGAAAGATAATGGTAAAAGAAAGACTAACTTCTATATCAAGTGATTGTAAATGAGAAGCTCCCTGAAATAAGGCTAAAAGAAATGCAGCTTTCTTCTCATCCTCAAAATCCAAACGGAAGCTGATATTCTTGAGACGATTAAAAGCCGACGGAAACTTCAAAGTTCCAACACACAGAGAAACTGCACGAATAAATTTCCACCAAGAATCAAATAAACAAACAACTAATAGAAATTAAAATCAAATACAAAATGATACGAACACACCAAGTTTACATCTACCTCTGAAAAGTTCCATCTCATTGCCAAATTTTCCAAGTCAGACATACTACCAAGAACTCTAGCAAAATTATTAAACCTATGCATATCTCAAGGCATGATGTTATTTTTTTCTTTTAATATATACACTAAAAAATGTACAACTACACGAATTTAAATACAAAAATAAACAGTACAAAAAGAATAAGTAAGTTACGTGACTCCTAATTAAAAGAAGGCCGAACTAGATTGATCTAGTTATTTTCTTGGGCCGGGCTCATAACATAAACCATACTGAATTAATGCCAATACATTCCAATATGAAGAAATAAGCAAATGAGCCCGTCCGTCCCATTGAGACAAAGGAGTTCAGTTCAGTTCAGTACAATTTGCGACCAACGTACTTGCGCTTTAGGGTCTATTTCTCCTCTCGCTCTCTCATCCCCAATTCGCCTCTGCTTGGCTCAAAATCACTTGTTTGTATTTGGACGTAAGTCTCTGATTTGTTAGAAATTAATTTGATTTTGACCTACTATTTCACTCATTCGTGACTTGTTTTGTTGTTGTCTTTTGAATCAGCACTCTTTAGTATTCGATTAAATGCTCCAACAATGAATAAAGAGAAGGAGCGCACCATTAACCAGAAGAAGAGGAGGGTTGAGGATTCAGATTCGGACTGGCTTAGCAGTCTGCCGGATTCAATACTCATAGAAATCTTGTCAAAATTGAAGGCAAGGGAACTGATACAAACATGTGTATTATCAAAAAGGTGGCTGAAACTCTGGACCTTCGTGCCATGTTTAGAGTTCAATTATTCTGAATTCAAACGCGAAGAAACCTCGGATGATGAGAGCAGAGATATCGAGAGGTTTGAGAATTTTGTCAGCTCGGTTTTACGTCTCCGCGACGATGCCACCGACCTTCATACCTTCATAATCTGTCACTTAAGGCATTACAATACCAAAACAACAATATCTGGAAATGTTGCCTCTATATGGATCATTTATGCATTAAAACACAATCCAAAGAAACTTGAAATAATGTTATTTGCAAACAGCCTCGTTCACTTGCCCGATAGCCTTTTCACTTGTGAATCACTAGAAAAAGTTCGATTGCGTCTGGAGATGGAGGAAGATATAAAGGAAATTAAACCTGATAAAGTTTGCCTCCCTAGACTAAGAGAACTTTCTTTCGCTTATGCCTCTTTTAATGCTAATTATATGCAAAAGCTTCTCATTGGGTGCCCTATTCTTGAGAGTCTCAGCTTGTATGGTTGCACTCTAGAGATGACCAACATTTCATTTCGGAATTTGAAGAAATTATTGGTTATCGATTGTTATTTTGTTAGTGAAGGTGAAGTATTGATCGGTCGTATTTCTGCTCCTGGCCTTGAGAGCCTTTACTTTAGAGGAGAAACTGGGACTGGAATCAAATTGGAAGATATGTCTTCGGTAACTGAGGCAACGATCATCATCAATGATGATATGGTAACATATTACGATTTTGAGCTTTTTAGTAGTCTTTCTGGTGTCGAGAATCTGAAGATAGACAGCAGTGTTTTGGAGGTATGCTTGAAAAACTTAATAGTGTTAAGTTTTCCTTTTTTGTTTGACTTGTTAAATATTGAGGTTGTCTTTGTATTTCTCACAGGATACATTGAAGACAGAATTGCCGAAATGCCCGATATTTAATAACCTGAAAAGTCTGACGCTCGGTGATGCATGTATGTACTGCCGTTTTGGCATATTGCCCCCTTTCCTTAACCTTTGCCCTAATTTGGAGTCTCTCACTTTATCTCACGTGCATCAAGATGTTCCGGTACTTAATTTATAATTTCATCATTTATGATATTTGTATGTAATTTTATTTAATTAGTATATTATTCGTAGGATGAACATGTTCAAGATGAGCTGAGTCATAATTTGGAGCAAATTGAAACCTTTGGTTGCAGTCACCTTAAGAAGATAGATATTCACTTCACAAGACATGACCAGCATGTGGACCTGCTGATGCGGCTTCTTTTGCAAAGTACATTTGAAATAGAGGATCTCAAATTTGTCCTCTCAAAATCAGTGTTTTAAATGTCGCTATATGTCGCCGATTAGTCGGATATCGGTCCATCACCGTCCAAATTAGATTATGCCGATTGCAAAAGTTGGTCAACCAGATATGAACCGACTTTGGCCGACATTTGACTGATTTTGACCTGACTTTGGGCCGACATTATCAAACAAAAGATTGCGTGGCTATATTTGTTGTATGTTATTTGAACTTTTAATTATTGTTTTTATATTTTGATTGAACTTATTTAAATTATGATTATATATTTTTATGTTTATATTTTATTGTTGTCATATTTTAAAATTCAAAAATGTTATTGATAACTTGTAGTATAGTATTTGGGGAAAAAGATATCTGGAAGTCAAATTCGACGTTGGCCGACATGCTTTTGATTAGTCGTTTTAGTCACCATATAAATAGTCAGCAAGGTTTCCGATGCGATCTGACGTCCGATATTTAAAATACTGCTCAAAATGCAATTCTTTTAATTTGAGTTCTCTATGAGCAAGATCTCTTTATTTGGGTTGCTTTTGCTTGACTGATATATGCAGACACAATGTTTTTTGTATTATTTGAATGAAATTTAATGTTAGTTTGTAATTGAGTGTGTGTATTTCTAGCATGGCAATCTTTGCTTCAGATGTTTTTATTTTTAACTAATAACATGATTGTTCGTGAAGGAGCTCAGATTTTATTAAAGTCCATGTTTTTGTCAGAATCGCTTACATTTGATTTGACTCAATTTGATTGCTAATTCGAAAATCCATCCTATATTCTTTGTCTTTTCAGTTGTATAATTTTCAAGGTGATCATATTCGAGAAGAACATGATCAAAATTGGGAGGAAACCGAGGCTCAAAATTGTGAGCAAATCAAGAGGTTTGGGCTTGTTCCCCTTGAGGAGAGAACTATTTTCTACAAAAAAGACGATTGTGAATTGCACGGTATGGTTTTCTACAAAAAAGACGATTGCAAAATTGGATCGGCTGATAGTGCGTCTTTGGCAAAGTGCAAGTGCATTATATCTAGTCAGAATTTTCCTGAGTAAATAGGACTCATAATTTGATCTCTTAACCTGAAGTATCACCCGTTTTTATTATGTAATATAAGGCTGGAGAAAGAATCCATTAGATTACCTTCAGATATTGGTTAGCATTTTTTTTTTTTTTTTTTTTTTACTTTTGGGTTCTGATGCCGCTCAATTCAGACAGGGCCTCCTTTTCCTTGCTAATTTCTTTCTTTTGTACTCTTTTTATTATCATGTTGTATTAGTTAGAGTTTAACTAACTTTTTTTCAACTTCATGCTATTCATTCATGAGCATAGTACAATCAAGCCTACAAAAAATAAACCCATGATAGGGTTTATTTTAGTAAACTGAACTCTTCTGTTGATCAAAGGGTTACTCTCTAGCGGCGAACCTCTACAATGAGATTGTTGAAAAAAGGTATGTTATTAATTCCAGCCAAGGATTCTGATTTAATTAAATCTAATTTATGTATATGAGAGCACGACCCAGCCCAATGGCTGGATAAATCTTCGGTAATTTGATAAACAAAAACCTTTTGTAGAAGGATGATAAGAACAGATGGGTGGGGGAAAAGGTTGTTTTATCTGATCAGCATTGTATTTGCAACTCTAAATTTTAATTTAGATGATTACATGTAGAACTTGATTTGGTTTTAGTTGGGATTTCGTTACTGATTTGGTTTTGTTATTGGATGGGTGATTGAACCAAGGGAACCTTACCCTGCTTTATGAAGAGACTACTCGGTGTCTGATTTTATTGAAAACTAGGTAGGATTTTTCTCTGCTCAAAATTACCTCTTACCATGATCATTAATTAAATCTAGCTTACGTCTCAGTTTAACCTAAATTTGAGCACCCATTTTGTGGAATTATATACTGAGATTATTAATAAATAAAAACAAGTCGCATTCATATAATACAATAGCATTATGTCCGTACAAACCGCCCCACCAAAAGCAAACTGAAGAAAAAGGAAGAGAGAGATAAATGACCATTCAGGATCAAATAAAGATCCTACTTTTGTGAGGAAAAAATTCGGACCTCCTTCATTTCTAATTTACTTCGCAAAAGCTTTACCACCCGATCCACATCTCGATCATATTTTGTGTATGCAATTTTTATCTCCCTGAGCCGATTGCAACCCAACTTTTCAATTTGATCCAAATCTTGACCCAGCTCTTCTTGACCATGTTTATTCTGCAATCGTACTCATCTTAATTATTATAAATCATATTAACAAGACAAGAACTAAATATCAATTTAGTTAATCAAGTACCTGACATTTTTCTTCCCGATGTGATAATCCTAAAAATTCCAAATTAGGACAACGCTTAAGGAGAGAGCACATCAGGCCAAAATTACAATACATACAACCCACACCAAGGGCCAACTTCTTCACGTTGACAAATGTTGGGCATTTTGGTAGCTCTCTTTTCAACATTTCCTGATAAATTTAATATAATGGAAATTCAAACAAAAAAAAAGACCAATATAGGAAAATTTACATAAATGAAGGTCTAACAACTCAAGATTCATGTGTATTTCAAAAGGAATTGAGATTCGTGTACTATTCAAGATTCCTACCTTCAAAAAATGGCAGCCTAACAACTCAAGATCCTCCACATTTGAAAGGCAGCTGAGTAATTCACAATTGTGGTTCGCTACAAATCTATCTTCAAAAAGAACAATTTGGGCCGAAACTATCGCCTTGGTGACCTTCGGCATATCTCTCAGTTTAACCAGTTCCGCACATTTTGCGATAAAAAAAAAAGATATTTAAGCGCAGGAGCAGAAATATAAACAGTTGGTGGGGACATTTCACTTTTGAATTTACAAGCACCGATAGACAAAGACTGCAAGGTCCGAAACGAAATGTTGCTCATCTTCAAATCGCAACTCGTCAGAGTTAGACTTTCAAGAGCGGGGCAACCAGAGAGAAGCTTTTCCATGTAATCCCCATTAAGAGATAAGTGACAGAAATAAATAGTTTTTAATCCAGGGAGATGAACAAAATCCGGTTTAATCTCCACTTTACCTTCATCCATCTCCATATTTAAATAAACATCCTCTAGCGAGTCGCACGCGAAAAGACAATCAGGCACCTGAATGTAATCATGCACACGTAAATTTATTTTAACCTTCTTAGGGTTGTGTTTCAATGCGTAAAGAAGCCAGGTCATGACAGCAGAACCAGATAGTCCGGCTTCGGTATCATACCTCAAATGGAGGAGGGTGAAGGAGTGCAGGTCGGTGGCATCATCACGCAGACGTAAAAATGAGCTAACGAAATTCTCGAACCTCTCGAGGTCTCTTTCCTCGTTTTCTTGGGTTTCTTGATTTTCTTTGTCTTGGCACGAAGGCCCAAAGCTTACTCCATCTTTTTGATAATGTGCATGTTTGTATCACCTCCTTTGCGTTCAACCGGGATAAGATATCCGTGAGAATCAAATCAGGCAGCTTGCTTATATTATCGACATGTTCTGCCTTCAACATTTCGGGGTTAATGGTTGTTCCCTTCCCTCCATCCATCATACGCGGCCTGATTCCAAGAATTACCACAAAATAGAGGAATTGAATGATGTTAAGAGCTGGTGAAACGATATTTATCAATCAGGCAATGAAAACCAAAGAAGTGTGCTTAAGGAATCAGAGACTTACGGTACAAATCTTTGAATTGATCTCCCCATGGATGGATTGACGAGTCGAGGGTTGAGCGGGATAGATGAGAAATCGTTGATTGAATTTGAGATGAGATCGACGATTTGCGAGTTAGTGCGAGAGATGATGAGAAATAGAAGGGTGGGGTTATTTTGGTAAAACTGAAGCTGAACTCATTCTTGTTTTCAAATAAAAAGTGTATATGCTAAAATTCAATTGGGCTAATATTTGTAGGCCAACGTTATTTGGTGTGAAAAAATAGACTGTTGAGTTACTGCAGCCCAATACATAAATCTATCTTACGAATTGAAGCACGGGCTACAGGTAGTATTCATATTCATTGAGCCATTGTTTTTGTTTTCATTAAAATTCCGGATTATACAAAATCCGAAATCTCAAGTCTGAAGTTATTTAGTTATTTGCAACAACCTTTTCAGGGTTTTACTTTACTCTCAGCTCACTCCTTCCCGCTCAAATACCAAATCGCGATTCAACTTTGTTGGGAGTTCAATACTTGTATCTAATCTTCCTTTTTCCTTCTTTCTTTGAAAAATATCTAATCTTTCCTTTGAGATTCTTTTTTTCCTTTAAGTATCTTTCTTTTTTTTTTTACTAAATTTGATTAGAATTTTTTTTTTAATCAAATCGAAAATCGGCAATTCAAAAACTTGAGGGTTTATGTCATATATCAATGGTAAATTCTCAGTAAAAGATTCCATCGGAACAATTATGTATTTCAAAGTACCTCGTTTCTTTGTTAATAAAAAATAAAATAAAAAAGAAGTAGGAGAAAAAATGACAAAAAGATATTGGAACATCAATTTAGAACAGATGATTGAAGCAAGAGTTCATTTAGGTTATATTAATACAGCCAAAACCACACCTGTAACCAAAGCTAATTCACGGGGTTTTTTTTTAAACCCACCAGTGAGATACACACGAAATACGTGTAGGATCATCATTAGAACCAGATGGTGGGAATCGGCCCTCAAGCTCTTAATTGGGCCGAATTTTTTATTGGCAGAAATGAAAAAAATGGCTGTCTTTTCATTTCGTCCCAGTGTCAGGGTTGGATTTCGAAATTGCACGTTTTTTGAGTCAACCTCAGGTGAGAATTACATGTAGGTCCCACACGACAGATTCATTTTAGTCAGTGGGACTATATTACCTCCTTTTGCTCAGAAAATCATAAAGCTAGGAAGGGGGGAAAAAGGGGCAGGAATCAATGAAATTAGTTGATGGGGTTTTTTTTTCCTGTGAGAATCAGTAGGTCGGAGTAATTTCTCCCCGTCAAATCCCGATTCAGCACCGCCAGGTCCACTGATTTGTTGATGGAGGCTGGATCTCCCTCAGAAAGGTAAGGTTTTTTTTTTTTTGCGATGAGTGAGAGAATACTGCCCTTTTTAATGATATTTTCTAATAGATAATCGACCTCTGATGGGGATCTGGCGTAGAATTGTGGTTAAAGCATTTTTTGGGGGGAAACCAGTTGCTTCTGACCCTTTTTTTTTCTTCTGGGGAGTATTTAGTCTTTTCATGAACACTAAAATGTATTAACTTGAGGGACTAAACTGTATTATATTTTGACCAGGTCTCAGCACCATCACGTCGGTTACTGGCATCAATCGAGGTCCAGCAGAACAATGTAAATTTGTTTCTGATTTTTCGGTTTTTAATGTAAGGTTTTTTCTGATTTTTTTTCTTTTCAATGGGTATTTTTTTCTTCTGATTTTTGTGTTTAAATTTTTTCCGATTTGTTTTTCATTGTATCCGAATCTTTTTCTATAGGCATTAATTGTGAACTTATTATGTTCAATTGTACAGTTTTTTTGGTTTGAAATTGAGGTTAATTGATATTTTCTAGAATTTGTCAGGTTTTAAAGATGATTGTTTCAATATTTTTGAGATATTTGATTTTTAAAATTTAATGGTGGTGGTAAATGGGAATACATATACAAACTATAAATTTTGTTTGCTGGTAAATGAGATATGATGAATATTAGGTGAATGTGTTTATCGTTTGAATTAACATGCTGATTAGTATTTAGTTTTTATTATTGATTGGAAATTTGTTTTTACTTAGGTATTAACACATTGAAAGTTCATTTAATTTGAGGTTTCTATTTTCTACTACAGCATGAAAGGTTTTCACTACAAAAATTTGATTAATTTTCTATTTTTTCTGATTTATTATGTTTTTTCTAATTACCAGTCTTTGAGTTCTTACAACTTTTTTTTTCTGATTTTTCTGAATTTGAAATATATTTTCTGATTTTTATATTTTTTTTAAATATTCTCTCTCTCTCTCTCTCTCTCTATATATATATATATATTAGAATTAGAATGTGTTTCTGTATTAATGACAGGTGTTAAATGATGTTTCTTTTAATTGATGTGTAATGGGTGCAATGATTGGTCTGTAATTGATGTAATTAATTTGATTAGATTTGTAATGGATGTAATATATGTTCTCATGAATGTTTTTCCATTTGAATGTATTGGATGTTCTAATTAGATGTAATTTTACTTGCTGTTAATTAATTAATCAAGTAAATATTATTATTGAAATAAAATTTATAATGAACTTACTATTTATGAAGCATGACAGTCCAGATTGGAATTAAAAATTGAAATGTGACAACAATTATAATTGAATGCTAGTTTTGCCATTTATAAAATAGTGTTAAATGTGAGAATCTATACAATAGATTTACCATATAATCATCAAATTACCATATGACCCACTTGCCATATAAATTAAAAAAGTATTAAATGTGAGAATGTCATAAAGGCGAAGTGTTAAATGTGAGAATGCCATAAAGGCGGAAATAATACCTACCATGATATGGTGTTAAATGTGATGATATTTGATTACCACATTCCAATTTTATTTTGATTTTGAAACTGATAATTGTTGCATTCCAAATTAAGCATTCTATATTTGGAAAACAATTCATAATCATTTTACACAAATCTGAATTAACACATAAATTGGAATGCCTTTAATTGGCCAATAATTGCAGGAAATCTCCATAAGATATAACTTACCATACAGAACTCTAAATTATCACAGAGATCTAAATTAACACATATTGAACTACCATATTAAAAATAAACATCTCATTGTAAAAAAAAGTTATAAAAATAAAAAAAATTAAGAATTAAATACATTAAATAAACCTGGATCAAAAATATTTAAAAATGAGAAAAATGACTTTAGATTCTGAAATCCAACTCCCTTTTTTGCATTCAAAAAGCTGAAATTGTTACCAATTCCGATATTTATCGATACCTAAGAAGGGCTTGATCTTCTAAATGAAAATCTCTCCCATTTACCAGCATCCTAATTAGTCACCTGCAATTAAAAAAATAAAATCAAATAAAAATGAATCTGAAAAATTGAATCAAAGTAAAATAAAGGGAAAACTGCAAAAAACTGAAACTTTTTACTGAAGTAAAAGAGGGGAGGGGGGAATTGGGGTATGGTTCACCTCCATGATTACTCAGGTGGTAATACAGGCTATAATTCTTCAAAATCCATAATACAAGCAGAAAGTGGGGCCCATATGGTATTTTCATCTAAATTTTAACGTTAATTCCTACATATGACGTGTGGGTGATGTATAATATAAGGAGAATATATGGGTAAATTGAGGGGCATGGAATAATTTTTCTTTTTTTAATAGTCATCACGCTATTCATGATGACTCGACTTTGTTTTTTAAATAGTATTTTTTTGGAAAATAATTCGTCAAATAGTATTTGTTTGAAAATAATTCAGCAATTAATATTTCCGCCAGCTCTTTTGACGGAACAGAGGTGATTCTGCCAGAGAATCTGGCGTAGCTAAATTTTTTTTTCCATTTTTGTTGATCCAGACCATTTGACAGTTTTAAACATGCTTAAATGTCAAATTAAATATAATTAATTATTTTGAAAACTAAATTATATAACTTTATGTATTGTGAGTTATAATATCAATAACTACTGAATACTCACTGCACATAATTTATTCCTAAATATCTTGTAATAAAATATCGTTTATTTGGTTCATGATTGTACTAGTGGATTTTTCGTCCGATTTGTTGTCAATTGTATAGAATTCTTCGTACCATGGCTCCTCTACTCTACTATTGTATAAAACTCCTTGATGCTAGGATCTGAAGCCATATCAATTTGCAATGAATTTGCCTACTTTGCAAAACATCAAGAGAAAATTATTACCTATTAATTCATGTATATCATATATCTGCCAAGTCAGGTAATTGTGACCCACTATTGAATTTAATGAAAGGATAATAATAAAATTTCCTTAATATTCACCGCACTTTATTTGTATTGTACAAATTAACCAGCCTGTACCAGTTACCTGATTTTGTACTTAAGGTTCTATAATCCTCACAATTAATTGGTTCTTTTTGTAACATAGAAAAATCAAACACCTCTTGTTTAATGAGAAATTGGTGAAAATTTATAAAACAAAGAATCTAGGATTCATACCTTTTACGATTTTGGAAAAAAAAACTCTTCGCTCCTCTCTTCCTTCTCTCTCCTCTCACATACAAAAGGATCACGGATCAAGGAAAAAAAATCTAATTTGGAATAAAAAGGGCGAGTTGGTACAACGGTCTACATGCTCAATTTATTATTGACTAAGAGAGACGGACTAAACATGAATGAAAACAGTCCCGCGTTTAGCATGATTGAACTAAAAATTTAGATGAAAATATATGAGTCTATCTAAAAGAGAACAAATATCAAACGATAGCTTGTATAGTTCTTCTAAAAAAAAAAATGAGAAAGCAGTAGGAACTTTCCTTTATAAATAGTAATCATTTGCTGACTTTACTCGAAAAAAATCATTTGCCGACTTTGAACATACGGGAATGATTGTTTGTTCTGACTGATTTTACAAACAGACCGACTTATGTACCAACTAAAGCCCATTAAGGCCCCATTTTTTGATCCAATATTTAATTTTAATTGAGATGATAAAAAGAAAAACGATAGAAAGACTTTTCTCCTCGTGTTCCTTTCCTGAGTCTGCCTCCACCCCAGCTTGTGCGACCATTCCCAAGGTTCTTTCTCTATCAAGTCGTTATAATTTCTATCTGAATTGCTGAATTTATTCGTAATTTGTTAAACTGAACTTGTATTTGGCTTATTTTCGATTTAATTTTGTTTCTTTTCGGAATTTACTGTCAGATTGTGATTGTATTTTGTTTCAATCAATTGAGTTGAAATTAGCTTAATGCTTGTATCTTTTTCGAATTTTTGTTAGATAAGATGGGTTGTCAAGTAGCGACAGGCAGAAGAGGTTGCTAAAACTAAGCTCAAACAAGGATAAAAAAATTAAAAATAGATATAAAATTCACTCATCATGGACTGAGCTTAGACAAGTCTTGAATCGGATCGGATGAAAAATCGGACTAATTTATATTAAAAAAATAATTTTATATAATCGTAAAATCGGATATTAATTGGGTCGAATCTTCCAATTCAGACCCGAATCAATTGAATAAGAATTGGAATCGGCGATTCTTCGAACCATGCTTAAAAGTTTGGAAGGTTCCTGGTCGAACCATGCTTAAAAGTATGTAAGGTCCCTAGTCGCCACCATGGTTTTTTGAGAGATTCTCGGCCTGCAATATGTTCAAAGGAGAGTTCTTCAAAGGGTGTTGAGAATGAAATGGGGGCGGATAGTCACTTGAAGAATGAAGTGCGCTTTTTGTAAGGGGGTGAAAAGAGTACTCAGCTGGTTCGGTCGTTGCAGATTTTTTAAAATTGTAGTTCAGACTTCTTCATTCGTGAATTGCGGTTGACTCATTGTTGTCTTCCCATTCCAAGTCGTCTTCCAATCGAATTGTGCTCATAGTGCATTCAAATTAAGTATTATATTATGAAGAAACACATGTCAAAACAAAATTATGTTTTTATAAAAAGACTTTATTAATAATTAGCTTTAATAAATTACAAAAAAGTTGAAAAACCAACAATATGTGAAAACATACTAAAAAAATATTAAAAAGACCATGACCAAGGTTTGAAATATGTTAAAAATTGAAGAATGCCTAATCATCATTGCATTTCCATGTGGACATCGCGGATAATATCCTTCCTTTCCATCCTAAAACAAGCCTATTATTATCTTCATCTAAAACAAACTCCTTATGATAAAGCTTTATCACCAACTTCTTCATCTTCTTCAAAACCTCTCGGTTCACAGGAAGTTGCACGAACCCGGCCCGTATATTCCTAGCTTGCCACTTTCTATAAGTTTCAGGCCTCTGCACCCTCTCCGACCCTTCACACGCTATTGCATTTATCGCACTTGGGCCCAACCAGTTCGATTCCAAAAGAAATCTCTCTTCATTATGACGAGGCATGTTTGAATCAAGCATGTCAAATAAAGACGAGTAATGGAACAATGCTTCTTTAAAGCGCGCAGGAAAGAAGGGAGTACTATATGAAGAGTTCTCAACTCCGTGGAGGAGGATATTTGGTTTGATTTTTCTAATAGTTTTAAGAAATTTATCTCTTGGGCTATCAGTATCCATTGAAATTGTTTCATCCCCAAGTTTTTGTGAGGGGGGCAAGAATATTATAACTACCTCATCTTTTCTGATATTAAGATCATCAATGTTAAAATCTTCCAATTTCCATATGATACCATTATACTCAAAAGGAATGTTAAAACTCTTAGCATAATCGGCCAACCGCCGCCCTGTCTCCTCCATTCGTTGAGTAGGGCGAAAACCAGGCTGTGGATTGTCAACTCCGGTAATTTTAATTTTCGGTGGCATGCTTTCTTGATTAGAAAAACATTCGAAGAGGGATAACCGATAAAACCCAACTTGGATACAAAATTCAATTATATGGATCTTTGATGCATTTTTTGAAACGCTGAGGATAGCTTGGTTGTAGAAATTGAGTGATACCCGATCAAAAGGGCAAAAGGCAAAAAAACCACGATAGGCCATCAAAACTTGTATTGTATTCGCCTGATTTGAGAAATGTTTACAGTAAATCTCACTACCAGTGCCAGCTAGGCGAGCCTCAAGCCCGTTCACAAAATAATGTGCCAAACGCTCCGACCAATCACCCACAGCGGATGAATGTTGCCTTATTTTCTTTATAAGTTCATTTGACATGTTGTGGTCATTAATAGAAACGGCTTGAGAACATAGAATAAGAAGAGGCCTAAGATCGCCGGTTAATCCTTTTTTATTTTGTTTTTTAACCATAGTGTTTGAACTCTTAGAATCTTTAATTTCATTAGTTTCATCTTCACTTTCATTTATCATTAATTTTCTTAAAGCAATGACTTCTTCAATATATTCTTGCCCTTGGAAATGGAGAACTCTCTCATATTTTTTGTTTCTTATTAGCTCGTCAGAAAAAATCGCAATTTGCTTGCTGGCTCTTTCCTCATGACTATCATTATATTCTTTCTTGTTCTTAAATAAAAACGAATCACTAGGACCAATAAGAAGCTCATCAATCTTGGGAATAAATTTCATTGCTTCTTCAGTTCCTTTCTGGATTTGCGAGGCGAAGCCATCATGGCTACAGTCAGTAGTGCATATCAATCCACTTGTACTACTGCTATTGTTATCGAATTGTTTATTATTACCATCACCACCACTATTTTCAAAATTTTGTTGGTTTTGAGAAGAACATTCTTGTTCAAGAATATCATAAAAAAGTTTCTCCATGGCTCTAATAGACGCCTCTTCTTGACAACTAATTATTTCTTCATCCGTATCTTGTAATAAAATATCGCTTATTTGGTTCATGATGGTACTAGTAGAACGGTTTTGTGCAAGATTGTTTTCCAAACATATGTCATTTTTGTTTGATTTGTTAATTCCATAGAATTCTTCATACCACGGCTTCTGTTGTGTAGAGCTCTTTTAGGCTAGAATCTGAAGCCATATCAATTTGCGATTAATTTATACCTGTGTTTGTAGAAGATGAAAAAAATAAGACCCATTATTGTATATAACAATGAAATATCTTGATTTTTAAGTTGCAGCCATAGTATCAACCATTTTACTTCCTTTAACGATATTGAAATAGTTGTGTTTGTGACACGTGTAGCTTTTAGAGATATTCTGTGATATATCTCTTTCATCCAAAAATGAGATGAGTTACAATTTTGTAACTTTTTGAATTACCCACATGAAGTGCAACACAAGCCTCTGTTGATAAGCCCAAGCCAAAAGAAATAATATTTGTGTTTTTTTTCTATGTAAATTCATCTAGAGAATTGTAATACATGTATCCACCATCTAGAAATATGGATCATGTACTTAGATAATTGTGTGAGTATAATGTTAGGGTTTAATGTGATTCATGTATGCATGAACCATTTAGCCTATAAATAGAACCCAATTTCATTTTGTAAGAGACAAGAAGAAAGAAATATATTAAGAAATATTAAGAAAAGGAAAGTTGTTCTTCTTCCATTAAAATTGTGAGTTTGCGAGGGTAAATCCACAAATTGGCATCAGAGCCGATGGCGAATCCCGGGAGAATGTCGTTTGGGGGTATGTCACTGTCACGATTGACGAGAGTTAACTACAACAACTGGAGCATCCAGATGCGAGCACTACTCGGGGCCCAAGATGCATGGGACGTAGTCGAGAACGGCTATACCGAACCAGAGAATACCGACGATATGACAGTAAGTGAAATCAAGGCGTTGAAACAAAAGCGAATGAATGACAAGACAGCGCTATACATGCTGTTCCAAGCAGTTGACGAGTCAGATTTTGAAAAGATAGCAAGCGCGGTAACGGGCAAGGAAGCATGGGATACATTGCAAAAAGTTTTTAAGGGAACCGACCGAGTAAAGCAAGTAAGACTCCAAACTCTACGCGGCGAGTTGGAGTGTATGAAGATGAAGGAGTCAGAAGGTGTATCCGACTACATCACACGTGTGCAAACCGTGGTAAATCAGCTCAAGTGTAATGGTGAAACTCTAAAGGACTCGAGGGTCGTGGAAAAAATTCTGCGGTCGCTAACCGAGAATTTCGAGAATGTCGTGTGTGCCATCGAAGAATCGAAGGACCTAGAGGAGCTAACTATTGACGATCTCGCTGGGTCGTTAGAGGCACACGAGCAACGCAAGAAGAAGAAGAACGAGTCGCTTGACGAAGCGCTGCAAGCCAAGATGCCTATCAAAGACGAAAAGGCACTCTACACTCAAAACTTTCGTGGAAGAGGGCGTGGCCGTGGAGGTCGCAGCAATGATCGCAGTGGTGGAGGCCGCGGTCGAGGTGGATACTATGAGGAGAAGGGGCAGTCAAGCCAACAAAATTGGCGAGGTAGAGGACCTGGTCGTGGGAGAGGTGGCCGGTCAAATCACTATAATGTCGAGTGCTATAAGTGTGGCAAATACGGTCACTATGCGAAGGACTCGCAACTCCGACAAGTGTTACAATTGCGGCAAGGTCGGGCATTACGCAAAAGTTTGCTATGCCGAAAAGAAAGTGGAGGAGAACACCAACCTTGTCACGGAGGATGAGATGAAAGATGGGTTTCTCATGATGGCATACAACGATATCAACACCGATGGCGATACGATCCGGTACCTCGACACCGGTGCAAGCAACCACATGTGCGGGCACAAGCACTTATTCAAGGAGATACGAGAGGTTGAAAATGGACACGTGTCATTCGGAGACGCATCAAAGATCCAAGTAAAAGGTCAAGGTACGGTGCACTATTTACAAAAAGGTGGTACGGAAGGGTCAATCGAGGATGTTTATTACGTACCTGATCTTAAGAGCAATATTTTGAGTATGGGACAACTCATGGAGAAGGGATACTCGGTATTCATGAAAAACCGGGTACTACAATTAAAAGACAATCAAGGACGCTTGGTAGCACGAGTTGAAATGGCCAAAAATCGCATGTACAAGCTCAACTTGCGAAATGTGCAGGAAAAATGTCTACAAGTCGATATGGAGGACAAATCGGCATTATGGCATCTAAGGTTTGGTCACCTTCATTATGGTGGCCTAAAGGAGTTGGCCAAGAAGAACATGGTCCATGGGCTACCAGACATGGACTACATCACCAAGTTTTGTGAAGGATGTTTATTCGGCAAGCAAGCAAGGACCTCATTTCCGAAAAAGGCGAAATATCGAGCAGAAAGACCTCTCGATTTGGTGCATACCGACATATGTGGCCCAATTACACCCAAATCATTCAGTGAGAAAAGATATTTCATCACATTTGTAGACGATAATACAAGGAGGACATGGGTTTATTTTTTGAAGGAAAAATCTGAGGCTCTCGAAGTGTTCAAAAGATTCAAGGTTTTAGTCGAGAAGATGACCGGGACTTACATCAAGGCGTTACGGTCGGATAGAGGTGGGGAGTACATGTCAACCGCTTTCACGAGTTATTGCGAGAAGTATGGGATTAAGCGATTCTTGACTGCACCATACTCTCCTCAACAAAATGGTGTGGCCGAGAGGAAGAACCGAACCATTCTCGACATGGTTCGGTCGATGTTGAAAAGCAAAGGTATGCCAAAAGAATTTTGGGCAGAGGCGGTACAATGTGCCGTGTATATACAAAATCGATGCCCACATGCGAAGTTAGGTGAGATAACACCCCAAGAGGCTTGGAGTGGTCAAAAGCCGACTGTATCACATTTCAAAGTATTCGGTAGTGTGGCTTATGCACACGTACCGGATCAAAGGAGGACTAAGCTCGACGATAAAAGCAAGAAGTTCGTGCTCATTGGATATGACGAGAAAACAAAGGCATACAAGCTCTTCGACCCAATTGGAAGGAAAGTTGTGGTGAGCCGGGACGTACATGTGAATGAAGAGAGCACGTGGGATTGGAATAACAAAGATGAGATGACACATGATGAGGCCGAGTTAGGTGAGGCTGAGAAAGGAGAATCACCGGCATCAACCTTTGTACCGACTAGCCCCGTACCATCTGATGTTGAAGATGAGCCAAGACAACCAAGGATGCGAAGCATGCAAGATTTGTACGACTCGACAAGTGAGGTACATTTAATTTGTCTTTTGGCGGATGCCGAAACAATTACATTTGAGGAAGCGGTACGAAATGAGAAGTGGCAAGCAGCCATGAATGAAGAAATAAAAGCAATAGAGCGAAACCAAACTTGGGAGTTGGTTGAATTGCCAAAAGGAAGTCAGCCCATAGGAGTAAAATGGGTATACAAAAAGAAGATGAACGCTCAAGGTGAGATAGAGCGGTACAAGGCAAGGCTAGTTGCAAAGGGCTATCGACAAAAGGCGGGGATAGACTATGATGAAGTCTTTGCCCCAGTTGCAAGAATGGAGACGATTCGCCTTCTCATAGCTCAAGCAAGCACAATTCAAATGGCAAATTTTTCAAATGGACGTCAAGTCGGCATTTTTGAATGGCGTGCTAGAAGAAGAGGTGTACGTAGAGCAACCACCTGGGTACATGAAAATCGGGGAAGAGAAGAAGGTGCTGAAATTGAAGAAGGCACTTTACGGGTTGAAACAAGCACCTCGAGCTTGGAATACTCGCATCGACACTTACTTCAAGGAGAACGGGTTTACTCAATGTCCATACGAGCATGCACTATACGTAAAAAAGAATGAAGGCAATTTGCTCCTTGTCGCTCTTTATGTTGATGACCTCATCTTTATGGGGAACAATGGTGAGATGATAGAGGAGTTCAAAAGCGTGATGACTCGGGAGTTCGAGATGACGGATTTGGGTTTGATGAAGTATTTCCTTGGTCTGGAGGTTAGACAAGGAAAGAGCCGGAATTTTTGTGTCACAAGAAACATATGCAAAAGAAATTCTGAAAAGGAACAAAATGGCGGATTGCAACCCGGTATTGACACCGATGGAACCCAGGGCGAAACTTTCTAAGTTTGATGGTGGCGAACGAGTAGATGCGACCAAATATCGAAGTCTAGTTGGGAGTCTCCGCTATCTCACATGCACAAGACCGGACATTTCTTATAGTATTGGAGTTGTAAGTCGATTCATGGAGGAGCCGGTCTATACGCATTTAAAAGCGATAAAGAGAATTTTGCGGTATATTCGGGGAACTGAATCATTTGGGTTATTCTATTCCAAAGCCGAAGATTTCAAGCTAGTGGGATATTCCGATAGCGATTGGTGCGGAGATGTTGATGATCGTAAAAGCACATCGGGGTATGTGTTTTACATGGGAAAAACGGCATTCACATGGTCCTCAAAGAAACAACCAATAGTGACATTATCGACGTGCGAGGCGGAATACGTAGCAGCATCTTGGTGTGTATGCCATGCAACTTGGTTAAGGAACTTGTTGCACGAGTTGAAACTGACGCAACACGAGGCGACCGAAATACGAGTCGATAATAAATCCGCAATCGAGTTAGCAAAGAACCCAACACATCATGAGAGGAGTAAGCACATTGATGTGCGTTTTCATTTCATCCGAGAGCAGGTGAAGAAAGGTGATGTGCGAGTAAGTCATGTGGCAAGTCATGACCAAGTGGCTGATATATTCACGAAACCACTTCCGACGACATTGTTTGAAAACTATAAGGTGATGATCGGGATGAAGAATAGGCTTGAGCTTAAGGGAGGAATTTGTTGATAAGCCCAAGCCAAAAGAAATAATATTTGTGTTTTTTTTCTATGTAAATTCATCTAGAGAATTGTAATACATGTATCCACCATCTAGAAATATGGATCATGTACTTAGATAATTGTGTGAGTATAATGTTAGGGTTTAATGTGATTCATGTATGCATGAACCATTTAGCCTATAAATAGAACCCAATTTCATTTTGTAAGAGACAAGAAGAAAGAAATATATTAAGAAATATTAAGAAAAGGAAAGTTGTTCTTCTTCCATTAAAATTGTGAGTTTGCGAGGGTAAATCCACAGCCTCAACTCAGTCTTTTCATCTAACATTTTTGCTATGTTTTTATTTTTTTATGCAACTTTTATACGAATTTTTGTAGTGAGTCGATTACAGTTGATTTAGTATATTGTTAACATATCAATCCAATGTTATCATATCAAAATTTCCTCTCATTAAAATTTTGACACAAAAACACTCTAACCATTCTACTTTATAATATTTTGTTTATATATTAAAAATTGAAAATCTATTCTTTCTCTTTCTATATCTATTAAAATATAATTTCGTTCTTATTACTTTATTAGCAAGTGTATATTTTATATTCATTACTATGAAAGAAACATTAAGTTATGATTTAATATAATTAAGATAGAGATAATTTTTGTTGGAGTTAAGAAGTTATCCCTCCTTAGTCCCATATTTTAGAGTGGTGGTTGGCAAGATGATAAGAGATAAAAATTGGGATAGTATGGAGTTTAAAAACTTATTATTAGGAAAAGACCAATATGCCCTCTTTAATATTCAAGAAGAACTATGAAATATAAATCTAACTATATATTAGTTAGTCAATATTACTTGAGTAATATTAAATAATATCAAAAGAAGCTCAGATTTTGGGGGAGGTGGTCGGACCTCGTGGCTTCGCCCCTCCCCACCTCCACATCACCCCTCTCTCCTCTCTTCCCCATTAAAAACCCTAACCGCCAAAAGGAGCCGCCAATCTAGGCGGAGGTGGCCGGACCCCCACCTCCCCTGGATCCCGTGGTTCCGCCCCTTCCATAACCACGTTCCCCCTTACTCCTTGCCCCGATCCCAAAATCCATAGACGAAATTCATGGATTCGCCCCTTACTTCACCGGACCCGCCCTTCCCCTCAACAAACCTCATTTCTTTCATGGATCCACCCCTCCTTTCACCGGATCCGCGCCATCTCTAAAAAAAAAAACCTTTCCCTCATGGATCCGCTCCTTCCCTAATCGGATCCGTCCACTTCCTTACAATGAAACCCTAGCTCTATCCGTGTGTGGTTCTTGAAATCCTAACCGGCGTCGTCTTCTTCATGAGGCGAGACTCTATTGCTAGTTTAATTGGATTCATCCTCCTCTTGTGACGAAATCATAATCGTGGCGCTATCAGGAGTCATCTTTCTCATATGGAGAATTGAACCATGAAACCAGCGGGTGCCATCTTCGTCTTACGGCGAAACACTAGCCATGGCGACGTTATATTCCATTAAACCTTAGTCATGACGCTTATGTGTGTCATCTTCTCATTGTGGCGGAACCCTAGCTGTGGTGTCATTGACGTCATCTTCCGCTTGGGTGAAACCGTAGTCCATATCTCTAATGATGTCGTTGACGTGACGATGCACAAGTGGAAATTAGTTGCCTTGTATCTAGAACCTTTTTGGAGTGTTTTTGTTTGTCTATTTTTTTTTCTCTTTTATTATCTTGTAATTGCAAGTTCTTATTAATATAAGTAACAATAAGTGATCGCTTATTGAACAATTCTCAAAAAAATAAAATATTAAATAATATTAGAATTAGTCATTAAATAAATATTAAATAATAATAATAATAATAATATGCAATTCATATTTAATAAATCAAGTTTGTATTAATTAAATATTACTTAAGTAATATTAATATTTAATAGCAATTAATATTTAATATCAATATTATTTAAGCTCATGCTTATGGAATCTCAAATCGAAGAGAATAAAATGGAGAAACTTATTATGTAATTTATTTATAGAATGAATAAAAGTAATAAGAGGAATTTAAGTTTTAAAGAGAAATTAAAGTGGAAAAAATTGCTGCAGGTTTGGAAAGAGGAACTATGAGAGAGAGAGAGAGAGAGAGGGGATTCAAATAAAAAAAATTGACATATGCATTAAATAAAGATAATTTGGTAAAATTTTGAAGGGTTAAAATGAGGGATTGTTTATCACCACTATGAGCTAGGATTAAATTTTGAGGTCTTAACTCTTGTTCTCTTCATTTTATTGTAGTGTTTGGCAGGATTAAGATGGCTAAATCAAATTATCCCTCATTTATCCCTCGTTCCCAAACGGAGCCTATTGGTTTAAATTAGTGTACTTTATGTTTTAGAAAGAATGGACAAATAAATCTAAATTCACAACTCTAAAGTTGAATATATCAAATCTAACATTTTGAAATTGGCAAGACTGTGAATACATAATATGTATAATTACTTTCTCAAACTTTAAATATCTAATTTTATCATTTAAAGTATATATTTAATTATTTTTATGCTTCCGAAGCGGAGCGAGGATATCTCTGATTTTAATTAAAGTTATCTGTACTGAACAAATTGTTGTTGGTTCTGGTAACAGGTACCACACAGGTCTTAATTCCTATAATCATCACAATTAACTAGCTGAAAAATCAGATGCTGCTTGTTTAAGAAATTAGTGAAAACTTAAAAAATGAAAAATCTGAGGATTCATACCTTTAAACAAACCGATTTTGAAAGAAAACTCTCGCTTCTCTTCTCTCTCTCCTCTCAAACACGAAAGGATCACGAACGAAGAAAAAAATTTATTATTTTGAATAAAAAGGAGCAGTAGGTAGGATCCACGTGGCTTAGTTTGTTCTCCAAGAACAGAGGGACGGATGGAGAAATAATTAAAAATGGAGTGAAAAAAAGAAAATAAGAACGAACGGTGGTACTTTCCTTTCTATACAGTGATCATTTGTTGACTTGGACTTTCAACTTTTGTGAAGTTTGTTTGACCGATTACTATTTCAAAAACAAATTTAAGGCCCATGATTTGACCGAACATTTCATATAGACAATTAAAGCCTATGAGAGAGTGTCTCGATCCCCTTCGGATGGAACATTTTTATCAAAAAAGATGAAAAATAATGATTTATATATTTCATAAATTTAGTAGCATTATTTTCCAATATATTTAATTTGCCACATTTTTGTTCTATTTTAATATATAATTTATTAGTAATAACAGCATTATTTATGTGATGATATATTATTCTATATTAGACATAAAAGTAATATTATAATCAACCTATAAAAAATATCTTAAAAAGATGAAAATAATTATTGGTTTTAAATTGGGGCTTCATATGAAATAAAAACATAAGATTGGATCAAAATAAAGACTCATATCAAATGAAGATACATGACACGCGCTCAAAAAAATGGAAAAACAAAATTATTATTGGGTTTAAATTGGAGACTCATTTTAAATGAAAGCAGCACATATGAGTTCAAATTGGGGACTCATAGTAATTAAGAGAGGTACACGTGTCAAAAATCCCCCAAAACACCAACTTTATATATTAGAAAAAATAGGTATTGAAGTATTCATAAAATTATATATTATCTTAATTCTAGAATAATTTGACTAATTGATCATATTAAAACCATTCAAAAAAAAAAATTTAGGGTTCTTTTGCCTGGATGAGAGGTTCAATGCTTTAAAAACACTTAGTAAAAGTTATATTAACAACATTATTAAAACCCTCTTAAAATAAAAACTATTTTTCTTGAAACAAAATTCAATTCGGATTTTTTAAAAATATTTTTGTTTCAGAAACTTATTTTTTTAACAATTTCTTTTACTGAACATTAATTTTTATTTTTTTAGACAGGTCTTTTCTTATGAAACATTTTTTTTAAATATAAATTTTCTTAGAAAATATTTTTCTTAAAATAAGATTTTTATTAATAAGATATTTTTTTAGAAACTCTTGTTTTAAAATAAAACATTTTTCTAAATAAAATTATGAAAAAAAAAAACATTTATACTAACCTTTTTTCAGAGAAGAAATAAATTTCTGAAAAAGCCCATTTTTTGCAAAATATATTTAAAAAGTTTAGATTTTTTTTTAATGAAAAATATTTTTCAAATGTTTTAAGATTAGCTTTTAAAAATAGTCTTTTTTGTAAGAAAAATATTTTTCAGAAATGATAGGGTTCTTTTTTGTAATTTTAGCAATAACGCAGGAGCTTCTTTGTGATTTCGAAATAATGCAGGGGCATATTGCAATTTAGGCATAATGCGTTGTAGGGTCTTTTTTTGCAAAAAATTTCAAGAAAAGAGGAAGTTGCCCTGCACGGAAAGCAAAAGGAAGGAAGTAGCATGACCAGAAATAAAAGATTAAAAATTATCCCCAAGATTCATAAAAATAACAAAAGTGTCATCGAAATTTACAATGCTCCACATCTGCTTCACATACAATGACATTACAGTAATATTTCTAAACATTGAGAGCGTTAAACACAAAAGCCTATCATACTAAATCTAAAAAAGAACTCATGTGGCAAAATAATGAGTCACATATAAGTATAATATACATGAAAAATAACTCGTTACACTGATTACCACAAAATATACATGTATATATATTTTTTTAAATGGTAGGACCATGTGTTCTTCAACACAGATCTTGTAGATTTCTCATCGAAGTATTGGTGTAACGGGTTTAATAGAGCTAACTGAGTGATTCATTATATAATATTATAAAGAAAAATTTACAGAAAATCCTACAGGGCGACACGTCAAAATTCTCCCAAATCATAAGATTTATATATTTGAAAGAAAATTACAGCCCAATGCCCAATGATTAAATCCTCGTTTGCTCAATTTCTTTCTTTCTGAAGGACAACTCTTTCGCTATTTATATTTCCTATTGCGCGGACACTTCAAAAATCCGGCCGTATCTGTATCGGATATCGTGTCAGACACGAATTTCCTCGGACACTCCTCGGACACGTGTCGGACACATCACGTGGCGTGTCAAATATTTTATTATTAAAAATTATCATGAGACTTCTCAGGACATTTCTTAGACGCGCGTGCACTGGGCTTGTTAGCGTAATTATTACACTATTTCATCATTCTCGTATTTTAGAGACTAGTTCATCTCACTTTTCTATTCCAGTAATTGTGGGACTATATATTTAAAGTGAATTTTGATTATTTAGTGTCAAGTTTCCATACATAAACATGTAAAACGTCAAATATCTTGTATGCACGTATAAAAGTGCAACTTCAAATGTTTATATACTGTATTAATTATAAAATATTACGTATAACTTTCTAATTATAAAATAAAAATATTATGTATAATCCTTTAAAATAAAATAAAATTAACATAAATAATATATACAATAATTAATTTATATATTTTATTCATAAAAATAATATAATAATATATATATATAACCTGTCGTGTCCTGATGAATTTTGAGATTTACCGTGTCGCCGTGTCCGTATCGTGTCAGACACAACACCCGTGTCCGTGCAACATAGTTTATATTTCAGAACTCCACTCCACTTGGAAAATTAAAAGACAGGCTGTTGGGCTTCATAAGGCTTTAGTGGGCTTGTAATCTTGGTGTCTTCATTTAAAAATAATACTTGTGTTTTTTATTCTACTTCTAAGAAACAGAAACACTCGCCTAATATCTAGGATTTGTTTTCATAAAAACATTTATTAATAACTAACTTCAATAAATTACAAAAAACCAACATGTAACATACTAAGGAAAAAAATATATATAAAGAACATGAATAAAGATTGAAATACACAAAATGGAACAATGGCTAAGCATCATTGCATTTCCATGTTGACTCCGCAAACAATATCCTTCCTTTCCACCCCAAAATAACCCAATTATTATCCTCATCTAAAACAAACTCCTTGTGGTAAAGCTTTCTCACTAATTTCTTCATCCTTTTTAAAACCTCTTGGTCCACAGGAAGCTGCACAAACCCGGCCCGTGTATTCCTCGCCTGCCAATTCTTGTAAGTCTCAGGCCTCTCCACCCTCTCTGACCCTTCACACGCTATTGCATTTATTGCGCCCGGTCCCAACAATTTCGATTCTAGAAGAATTCTCTCCTCATTATTGCGAGGCATATTTGAATCAAGCATGTCGAATAGTGAAGAGTAGTGGAATAGTGCTTCTTTAAAGCGTGTATCAAAGAAGGGAGTACCATATGAAGAGTTTTCAACTCCGTGGATAAAAATAGTGGGTTTGATTCTTCGAAGGGTTTTGAGAAATTTGTCTCTTTGGCTATCTGTATCCACGTCAGTTGTTTCATCGCCGAGTTTTTGTGAAGGAGGCAAACATATTACAATTACTTCATCTTTTTCGATATTAAGGTCGTTGATATTGAAATCTTCCAATTTTGATACAATGCCATTATATTCAAAAGGGATGTTGAAGCTCCGAGCATAATCGGCCAATCGCCTTCCAGTCTCTTCGACTCGCTTAGCTGGGCGAAAACTGGGTTGTGGATTGTCAACTCCGGTAATTTTAATCTTAGGTGGCATGGTTCCTCGAGTAGAGAATCTCTCGAAAAGGGATAGCCAATGAAACCCAAATTGGATACAAAAATCAATTATATGGACCTTTGATGCGTTTTTTGAAACGTTAAGAATAGTCTGGTTAGAGAAGAAGAGTGATACCTGCTCGTAAGGGCAGAAAACAAAACATGCACGAAAGGCCATAAGAAATTCAACTGCAGTCGCCTGGTTTGATAAATGTTTATGATAAATCTCACTGCCAGTTCCAGCCAGACGAGCCTCGAGTCCGTTCACAAAATAATGTGCCAAGCGCTCCGACCAATCACCCTTAGGGGATGAGTGTTGCCTTATTTGCTTTATAAGGTCATTGGCCGTGTTATGATCATTGATAGAAACGGCTTGAGCACATGAAACAAGTAGAGGTCTAAGATCACGTATTAAGCCCTTTTGATTTTTCTTCTTAACCATAGCCTTAGAACCTTTAAATTTTTTACCTTTGTTTTCATTAGGTTCATCTTCTTTTTCGTGTAGCATTAATTTTCGCAATGAAATGACCTCTTCAATGTACTCTTGCCCTTGGAAATGAAGAACTTTCTCGTAAGTTTCGTTTCGTATCAGCTCATCGGAAAAAATTGCACTTTGCTTGTTAGCTCTTTCTTCATCACCATCATCATGTTCAATTTTGTTCTTAAATAAGTTCGATTTATTATACTCTGAACCAATGAGAAACTCATCAATATTTGGTACAAATTTCATTGCTTCTTCGGTTCCTTTCTGAATTTGTGAGGCTGTGAGACTGAATCCGTCATCACTACAATCAGTACTGCATATTGATCCACTTGTACTACCACTACTGTCCTTGGATTGTTTATCAATACTATCACCACTAAAATTTTCCATATTTTGTTTGTTTTGAGAAGAAGAGTGCTCTTGTTGAAGAATATCATAAAAGAGCTTCTCTGTGGCTTTAATAGCGTCTTCTTCTTGACAGCTAATTATTTCTTCATTTGTATCTTGTAATAAAATATCGCTTATTTGGTTCATGATGGTACTAGTGGAATTGTTTGGCGCATGAGTATCAATAGAGCGTGAATCATTTTTATCCCATTTGTTGTCAATTGCGTAGAATTCTTCGTACCATGGCTCCTTTACTATTGTATAAAGCTCCTTGATGCTCGAATCTGAAGCCATATCCATTTGCAATGAATTTGCCTGTTTTGCAAAAGATCAGGAGAAAATTACCTATTAATTCATGTAAATCTGCCGAGCCACGTAATTGTGACCCACTATTGCATTTAATGAAAGGATAGTAATAAAATTATCTTAATTTTCACTGCACAACTTATTTATTTGTACTGCACAAATTAACCGTACCAGCCTGTACCACTACCTGATCTGGTACTGAAGGTCGGTCCTATAATCATCACAATTAATTGGCTCTTTTTGTAAGAGAGAAAAATCAAGCACCGCCTGTTTAGTAAGAATTAACGAAACTATAGAAAACAAAGAATCTTGGATCTGACCAGCGAATTGGTAGCGAATCTGGAGTTGGACAGATGATCCGGCATCAGATCTTGGATCTGACTCGCGTTTTCAGATCTGGCGGACGAAGTTGTGATCTGACTATCGACGAGGTGCAGTGGCAGTGAAGCGGAAATCCGGCTAGCGCTCGGTGATCAAGAATATCCGGCGAATCTTGAGTTTTTCTTGATTCGGATTTGAATTTTCTTAGACTTGCCCTCAACTGGACTGGTCCGAAATTGTGGTCTAGGTATGCAAATCGTTGGCTTTGGTACCAATTGTCACGAACCCATGATCGATTCGTGATGATTTTTGGATTAATGAGAAGAATTTGGGGGTAAATCCAAAGATAAACTTCACTATTAGAAGGCATAGTGAAGATGAGGAAATGAAAGAGAAAAAAAGAGATAAAATCTGTTGTTTATAATAAATACATCATTCAGCACACACGACACTGACTCCCCACTACTGTTTATACTCCTCTAATTGACTCAGTACTGACCTAACAAATTACAAAACAAAACAATATAACTCCAAGATACAATTCGCATGGGTACGGTGAACCACATCACCATAGAACAGCTACTCATTAAACTCAATATCTCATCAATTACTAAATCCTCCCAATCATCACATACTGACACTATAGAAATCAAAGAATCTAGGATGCATACCTTTTACACAAACTGATTTTGGAAGAAAACTCGCGCTCCTCTCTTCCTTCTCTCTCCTCTCACATACAAAAGGATCCCAGATGAAGAAAAAAATTCTAATTTGGAACAGAGAGGGCGAGTTGGTACCACGCCCACGGTCCACGTGCTCAATTTATCATTGACTAAGAGAGACGGACTAAAAAAGAACGAAAAACAGGAACTTTCCTTTGCTGACTTTGAATTGACGTGAGTGTTTGTTT
The DNA here is from genome assembly GCA_024447665.1 of Juncus inflexus. Lineage (NCBI taxonomy): Eukaryota > Viridiplantae > Streptophyta > Magnoliopsida > Poales > Juncaceae > Juncus > Juncus inflexus. The sequence goes on along the minus strand of JAJHPC010000014.1, from coordinate 2,212,381 downwards.
GTTTGACTGATTTTACAAAGACAGACTGACATCTGTACCAACAAAAGCCCATGAAGGCCCATTTTTTATACCTTTTCTGAGTCTGCCTCCACCCCAGCATGTGCGGCCATTCCGTTACTTTCTCTCTCTCAAGTTTTGTAATAATTTCTATCTGAATTTACTGAATTTATTCTGTAATTTGTTAAACTGAGCTTGTATTTGGCTTAAATACGATTTAAGTTTGTTTCTTTTCTAAATTTACAGTCAGATTGTCATTGTATTTTGTTTCAATCAATTGAGTTGATATTAGCTTAATGCTTGTATCTTTTTCGAATTTTTGTTTGATAAAGATGGGTTGTCAAGCAGTACAGGCAGAAGACGGTGCTAAAACTAAAGCTCAAACTAGGATAAAAAATTTAAAAATAGATATAAAATTCACTCATCATGGAGTGAGCATAGACAAGTCTTGAATCGGATCGGATGAAAAATCGGACTAGTTTATATTACAAAATTAATTTTATATAATCGTGAGAATCGGATATTAATCGAATCGAAACTTCCCAATTCATACCCGAATCAGTTGAATAAGAATTGGAATCGGCGATTCTTCGAACCATGCTTAAAAGTATGTAAGGTTCCTAGTCGCCGTGGTCTTTTGAGATTATCGGCCTGCAATACGTTCGAAAGAGAGTCCTTGAAAGGGTGTTGAGAATAAAATAGGGGCGTATAGTCACTCGAAGAATGAAGTGTGCCTTTATAAGGGGTGAAAAGAGTACTCAGGTCGGGTCGGATCTTAGCAGATTTTTAAAATTGTAATTCAGCCTTCTTCATTCGTGACTTTTGGTTGCCTCATTGTTGTCTTCTCATTCCAAATCGTCTTCCAATCGTATTATGCTTGCAGTGCATTCAAATTAAGTATTATTATACGAAGAAAAAGTGTATATGAATATTTTTGTCTTTATGTATTTGTCATTTGTTATTTGTTAGTATGGAAATATTTCAATTTGCTGAAGAGGTCGTCAATGATTTTTTTGTCCCAATTTAACATTAATTACATTTCCGTCTATCAGAATTAATTACACACCTAATCTAAGGGTTATTATTGCAATCTATTTAATTAATATCACATATACCAAAAATACCCTCCTAATCTTAACGGTCTTGATTAAATTCATCATTAAGTAAAAAAAAAAGTAGAGTACCCTAGACAAGCTCTTATTAATAATTAGCTTTAATAAATTACAAAAAACCAACAATATGTGAAAACATACTTAAAAAAGTATTAAAAAGACCATGACCAAGGTTTGAAATATGTTAAAAATTGAAGAATGCCTAATCATCATTGCATTTCCATGTGGACAGTGCGAAAATTATCCTTCCTTTCCATCCTAAAACAACCCAGTTATTATTTTCATCTAAAACAAACTCCTTATGATAAATCTTTCTTACCAACTTCTTCATCTTCTTCAAAACCTCTCGGTCCACAGGAAGCTGCCTGAACCCAGCCCGTGTATTCCTGGCTTGCCACTGTCTATAAGTTTCGGGCCTCTCCACCCTCCCCGACTCTTCACACGCTATTGCATTTATCGCGCTTGGGCCCAACAATTTCGATTCCAAAAGAAATCTCTCTTCATTATCGCGAGGCATGTTTGCATCAAGCATGTCAAAAACAGAAGAGTAATAACAATGCTTCTTTAAAGCGCGTAGCAAAAAAGGGGGTACTATATGAAGAGTTATCAACTCCATGGATGAGGATATTTGGTTTGATTTTTCTAATAGTTTTAAGAAATTTATCTCTTGGGCTATCAGTATCCATCGAAATTGTTTCATCACCAAGTTTTTGTGAGGGGGGCAAGAATATTACAACTACTTCATCATTTCTAATATTAAGATCATCAATGTTGAAATCTTCCAATTTCGATACGATACCATTATACTCAAAAGGAATGTTAAAACTCTTAGCATAATTGGCCAACCGCCGCCCTGTCTCTTCCATTCGTTGAGCAGGGCGAAAACCAGGGAGTGGATTGTCAACTCCGGTAATTTTAATCTTCGGTGGCGTGCTTTCTTGTTTAGAAAAACATTCAAAGAGGGATAACCAATTAAACCCAAATTGGATACAAAATTCAATTATATGAACCTTTGATGCATTTTTTGAAACGTTAAGGATAGCTTGGTAGTTGAAATAGAGTGCTACCCAATCGTAAGGGCAAAAGGCAAAAAGACCACGATAGGCCATCAAAACTTGTATTGTATTCGCCTGACTTGAGAAATGTTTACAGTAAATCTCACTACCAATGCCGGCTAGGCGAGCCTCGAGCCCTTTCACAAAATAATGTGCCAAACGCTCTTACCAATCACCCATAGGGGATGAATGTAGCCTTATTTTCTTTATAAGTTCATTTGACGTGTTTCGGTCATTAATAGAAACAGCTTGAGAACATAGAATAAGAAGAGGTCTAAGGTCACCGGTTAATCCTTTTTTAGTTTGTTTTTTAACCATAGTGTTTGAATCCTTAGAACCTTTAATTTCCTTTGGTTTATCTTCACTTTCATTTATCATTAATTTTCTTAAAGCAATGACTTCTTCAATATACTCTTGCCCTTGGAAATGGAGAACTTTCTCATACTTTTCGTTTCTTATTAGCTCGTTAGAAAACATCGCAATTTGCTTGCTGGCTCTTTCCTCATGACCATCATTATATTCTTTCTTGTTCTTAAATAAAAATGAATCACTAGAATCAATAAGAAGCTCATTGATGTTCGGAATAAATTTCATCGCTTCTTCAGTTACTTTCTGGATTTGCAAGGCGAAGCCGTCATCACTACAATTAGTAGTGCATATCAGTCCACTTGTACTACTGCTATTATTATCGAATTGTTTCTCATTACCATCACCACCATTATTTTCCAAATTTTGTTGGTTTTGAGAAGAACAATCTTCTTTCAGAATATCATAAAAGAGTTTCTCTGTGGCTCTAATAGCCGCCTCTTCTTGGCAACTACTTATATCTTCATCCGTATCTTGTAATAAAATATCGCTTATTCGGTTCATGATGGTACTAGTAGAACGGTTTTGTGCAAGATTGTTATCTGATTTGTTGTCAATTCTGTAGAATTCTTCATACCACGGCTCATTTACTGTTGTGTAGAGCTCTTTGAGGCTAGAATCTGAAGCCATATCAATTTGCGATTAATTTATACCTTTAGTTAGGGTTTTCATTATTTAATTATCTGATTTTTTATTACTCTTTTTTTTAGTGTAGGGCATATAACACCATCTTCATCAGACTGGTTCATCTGAAAATGTTATAATTCATTTCTATTGTATAAGTTACTTACAAATATATTACTCTGTTTTTAAAAAAATTTATCATTCATACTTTCAGGACAGAACAACTTTTAATTCAATTACTCATTCATCAAATTGTCCTGATTTCTTTTAGGAGGGTATGTTTGCAATTATCATATTATTTTCTCTACTTGCTATATTTTTCTTTGAACTCTATGTTTTAGGAATGATTTTTCAATTTATTTAGGTGGATTTTAAATTTGTTAGCGATGCTTGGTATAGGATTTTGTTAAATCATTTTAAATTATACTTCTTGAATGCCCTTGTTAATCATTTTACTAAGTTGATTTGATAAAATGATTGTCATTAGTGCACCGCATTTTGACTGGTGTGATTTACTAAAATCTTTTGAACATTTTCTTTATATTTTAATAGTTTGATTAGGTAACTCTTCCGATTTTTTTTTATATATCGATTATGACTATCATAGATGACGCCAAGAGTTGCAAACAAACTGGCAAATGTACCATTTAGGACAAAGCACCCTGTAATATCTTTCTTTAATTTCTCATTTTAATATTATCTTTTGACTTTTATATTTATTTTAGAAATATTTCATTGTTAACGTTCTAATTTCAAAGTACTTACAAATGTGTGTTAATTCAATTGATTGTGAAATTTTTTGTTCATATCTCCAAATCTTTTTTTTATCAAACAAGCTATTCTTTTTATTTGAAGTATGAAATAATTTTATTTGCCTTGATCCTATACACTTTATGTTAGCAAATTCTTTATTTGTTTATATTTTTATTTTTAGTGCTTACTTTTTCTTTTAATTATAATTTGTTTTTCATATAATGATACGAATTAAGCCTTATCTTGATCTTTGTACGGTGAATTATATACTTCTATTATAGCTTACTATTGTATAAACCTACTTTTGGAAAAAGATACTCATATAACTTTATTTTTCCTCTTGATTTCTATAGTCATTTCTAATATGTATCTCAAAAGTTGGCCGCATTTCTTTTTGGACAGTTTCAACTCTTTTTAATCATGTGTTCTCACTCAGTCACTTTATAGCAATAAAAATACTTTAATATTTGCAGTTCCTATCATATTTATGTGTCATAATCTGATAACTGTGTTGTTTGATGGAAAGCAGGTGAGAAGAGGAGCGAGAAAGGACTGGATCATAGCCAGATTGGATAGGATGCCCTTTCAACAATTCTGTGTTGTGTACAAAAGCCGTAGCTCTCATTCTTTATGCTGAGCCAGAAGAGATGATATATAATTTTTTTTTATTGATCTTCATTAATATTATTTTATTTACAAATTAATAAACATATCATTGCACTTTGCACATGAAAAAAATTAGAAGATTGCTGTGTTAAGTGCAGTATATGATTATTCTCGGTATTTTGTAAGGGGTTTATGTCTCATTTAAACTTATTTAGTTTTAAGTTAAACCAAATGAATATATGATAATTTATTTTAATTTTCTTCTAATTTGGGTTTAAGATGATTGCAATTGAAATACACTCCCACTTTTTCAGGCAATTTGTCACAAGGGTTTTATTTCTCAAATGATATTCTCATCAATAATATTTTTAATTCTTGTAGTATAAATGTATTGAAGAACGCGCAGCGAAGCGCGGGAATTTCTCTGGTGCTTTTATTAATAACTAGCTTCAACAAATTACGAAGGACCAACATGTAATATACTAAAAAAATATAAAAAAGAAGAATAAAAATTGAAATACACAAACGGAACAATATGTGTCATTTCATTTCCATGTCGACATTGCGAACAATATCCTTCCCTTCCACCCAAAAAGAACCCAATTATTATCCTCCTCTAAAAAAAACTCCTTGTGGTAAAGCTCTCTCACCAATTTCCTCAGCTCTTTCAAAACCACTTGGTCCACAGGAAGCTGCACGAACCCGGCCCGTGTATTTCTCGCCTGCCATTGCCGGTAAGTCTCAGGCCTCTCCACCCTCTCTGATCCTTCACACGCTATTGCATTTATTGCGCACGGGCCAAACCATTTCGATTCTATAAGAAATCTCCCCTCATTATCGCGAGGCATGCTTGAATCAAGCATATCGAATAGTGAAGAGTAGTGGAACAAAGCTTCTTTAAAGCGTGTATCAAAGAAGGGAGTACTATGTGAAGAGTTTTCCACTCCTTGGATAAAAATAGTGGGTTTGATTCTTCGAAGGTTTTTAAGCAATTTGTCTCTTTGGCTATCCGTACCCATGTTGGTTGTTTCATCCCCGAGTTTTTGTGCAGGAGACAAACATATTACAATTACCTCATCTTTTTCGATATTAAGTTCGTTGATGTTGAAATCTTCCAATTTTGATACAATGCCATTATATTCAAAGGGGATGTTGAAGCTCCGAGCATAATCAGCCAATCGCCTTCCCGCCTCCTCGACTCGCGTAGCTGGGCGAAAACCTGGTTGTGGATTGTCAATTGCGGTAATTTTAATCTTAGGTGGTGTGGTTCCTCGAGTGGAGAACCGCTCGAAAAGTGATAACCAATGAAATCCACATACGATCCAAAAATTAATTATATGGACCGTTGATGCGTTTTTTGAAACATGAAGAATAGCCTGGTTGGAGAAGAAGATCGTCACCCGACTATAAGGGCAGAATACGAAATTAGAGCGATAGGCCGTCAAATATTCTACTGCGGTCGCTTGGTATTGTTTACGGTAAATCTCACTGCCGGTGCCAGCTAGGCGAGCCTCGAGCCCATTCACAAAATAATGTGCCAAGCGCTCCGACCAATCACCCATTGGGGATGAATGTTGCCTTATTTTTTGTATAAGTCTGTTTGCAGTGTTGTGGTCATTAATAGAAACGGCTTGAGAACATAGAATAAGAAGAGACCTAAGATCACCGGTTAATCTTTTTTCAGTTTGTTTCCTAACGATAGTGTTTGAACTCTTAGAGCCTTTAATTTCCTTAGGGTCATCTTCACTTTCTTTTATCATTAATTTTCTTAAAGAAATGACCTCTTCAATATACTCTTGTCCTTGGAAAAGGAGAAATCTCTCATTCTTTTCATTTCTTATTAGCCCGTCAGCAAAAATTGCAATTTGCTTGCTGGCTCTTTCCTCATGACCATCATTATATTCTTTCTTGTTCGTAAGTAAAAACGCTTTATTATAACCAATAAGAAGCTCATCAATGTTTGGAATAAATTTCATTGCTTCTTCAGTTCCTTTCTGGATTTGCGAGGCGAAGCCGTCATCACTACAATCAGTAGTGCATATCAGTCCACTTGTACTATTGCTATTATTATCGAATTGTTTATCATTACCATCACCACCAGAAGTTTCCATATTTTGTTGGCTTCGAGAAGAACATTCTTGTTCAACAATATCATAAAAGAGTTTCTCCGTGGCTCTAATAGCCGCCTCTTCTTGACAACTAATTATTTCTTCATCCGTATCTTGTAACAAAATATCGCTTATTTGGTTCATGATGGTACTAGTCGAACGTTTTTGTGCAAGATTGTTTTCTGATTTGTTGTCAATTCTGTAGAATTCTTCGTACCATGTGTCATCTACTGTTGCACAGAGATCTTTGAGGCTAGAATCTGAAGCCATATCAATTTGGAATTGATTTATACCTGTTTTTGTAAAAGATGAATAACATAAGACCCACTATTGTATATAATAATGAAATATCTTGATTTTTAAAGCTGCAGCCCTAGTATCAACCAATTGAATTAAAGTTATTTGTGCTGCACAAATTGTTGTTGGTTCTTGTAACAGCCACAGGTTACAGGTACCACACAGGTCTTAATTCCTATAATCATCACAATTAACTAGCCCTCATTATTAGAGAGAAAAATTAGACGCTGCTTGTGTTGTTTAACAAGAAATTAGTGAATAAGTAGGCTATTGGCCTACAATTCAAAAAAAAAAAAAAAAAAAAAAATTAGTGAAACTTAAAAAATTAAAAATCATTGAGGTTTCATACCTTTAAACAAACTGATTTTGAAAGAAAACTCTCGCTTCTCTTCCCTCTCTCCTCCTCCCAAACACGAAAGGATCACGAACGAAGAAAAAAAATTATAATTTTGAATAAAAAAGATGAGTAGATAGGATCCACGTGGCTCAGTTTGTTCTTCAGGAACAGAGGGACGGATGGAGAAAGAATTAAATGAAGAGAAGAGAAGAATGGTGGTACTTTCCTTTCTATTCAGTGATCATTTCTTGACTTGGACTTTCAACTTTTGTGAAGTTTGTTTTACGGATTACTATTTTAAAAACAAATTAAGGCCCATTATTTGACCGAATATTTTATTTAGACAATTAAAGCCTGTTAAGGCTTAATAGTTAAATCCTCGTAGGCTCAATTTATTTCATTCTGAAAGACAGTTCTTTCCCTATTTGTATTTCAGCACTCCACTCACTACTATTTTGGAAAATTAAAAGACAGGCTATTCGGCTTCATAAGGCTTTAGTGGGCTTGTAATCTTGGTGTCTACATTTAAAAAGAATTTGTTTCCATAAACACTTGCCAATACCTAAAATTTGTTTTCATAAAGCTTTTATTAACAACTAGCTTCAATAAATTACAAAGAACCAACATGTAACATACTAAAAAAATATAAAAAAGAAGATGAATAAAAATTGAAATACACAAATGGAACAATTTATACGCGTCATTTCATTTCCATGTCGACACTGAGAACAATATCCTTCCCTTCCACCCAAAAAGAACCCAATTATTATCCTCCTCTAAAAAGAACTCATTGTGGTAAAGCTTTCTCACCAATTCCCTCATCTCTTTCAAAACCTCTTGGTCCACAGGAAGTTGCACGAACCCGGCCCGTGTATTTCTCGCCTGCCATTGCCGGTAAGTCTCAGGCCTCTCCACCCTCTCTGATCCTTCACACGCTATTGCATTTATTGCGCACGGGCCCAACCATTTCGATTCTAGAAGAAATCTCCCCTCATTATCACGTGGCATGCTTGAATCAAGCATGTCGAATAGTGAAGAGTAGTGGAACAAAGCTTCTTTAAAGCGTGTATCAAAGAAGGGAGTACTATGTGAAGAGTTTTCCACTCCGTGGATAAAAATAGTGGGTTTGATTCTTCGAAGGTTTTTAAGCAATTTGTCTCTTTGGCTATCCGTACCCATGTTGGTTGTTTCATCCCCGAGTTTTTGTGTATGAGGCAAACATATTACAATTACCTCATCTTTTTCGATATTAAGTTCGTTGATGTTGAAATCTTCCAATTTTGATACAATGCCATTATATTCAAAGGGGATGTTGAAGCTCCGAGCATAATCGGCCAATCGCCTTCCGGCATCCTCGACTCGCGTAGCTGGGCGAAAACCTGGTTGTGGATTGTCAATTGCGGTAATTTTAATCTTAGGTGGCGTGGTTCCTCGAGTGGAGAACCGCTCGAAAAGTGATAACCAATGAAATCCATATTGGATCCAAAAATCAATTATATGGACCGTTGATGCGTTTTTTGAAACGTAAAGAATAGCCTGGTTGGAGAAGAAGATCGCCACCCGATCATAAGGGCAGAATACGAAATAAGAGCGAAAGGCCGTCAAAAATTCTACTGCGGTCGCTTGGTATTGTTTACGGTAAATCTCACTGCCGGTGCCAGCTAGGCGAGCCTCGAGCCCGTTCACAAAATAATGTGCCAAGCGCTCCGACCAATCACCCATTGGGGATGAATGTTGCCTTATTTTTTGTATAAGTCCATTTGCAGTGTTGTGGTCATTAATAGAAACGGCTTGAGAACATAGAATAAGAAGAGACCTAAGATCACCGGTTAATCTTTTTTCAGTTTGTTTCCTAACCATACTGTTTGAACTCTTAGAACCTTTAATTTCCTTAGGGTCATCTTCACTTTCTTTTATCATTAATTTTCTTAAAGAAATGACCTCTTCAATATACTCTTGTCCTTGAAAAAGGAGAAATCTCTCATTCTTTTCGTTTCCTATTAGCTCGTCAGCAAAAATTGCAATTTGCTTGCTGGCTCTTTCCTCATGACCATCATTATATTCTTTCTTGTTCGTAAGTAAAAACGATTTATTATAACCAATAAGAAGCTCATCAATGTTTGGAATAAATTTCATTGCTTCTTCAGTTCCTTTCTGGATTTGCAAGGCGAAGCCGTCATCACTACAATCACGAGTGCATATCGATCCACTTGTACTACTCCTACTTGTATTACTGCTATTATTATCGAATTGTTTCTCATTACCATCACCACCAGAATTTTCCATATTTTGTTGGTTTTGAGAAGAACATTCTTGTTCAAGAATATCATAAAAGAGTTTTTCCGTGGCTCTAATAGCAGCCTCTTCTTGACAACTAATTATATCTTCATCTATATCTTGAAATAAAATATCGCTTATTTGGTTCATGATGGTACTAGTAGAACGGTTTTGTGCAAGATCGCTATCTGATTTGTTGTCAATTTTGTAGAATTCTTCATACCACGGCTCATTTACTGTTGTGTAGGGCTCTTTGAGGCTAGAATCTGAAGCCATATCAATATGGGATTAATTTATACCTGTGTTTTTATAAAAGATGAACAAAATACGACCCATTATTGTATATAATAGTGAAATATCTTGATTTTTAAGCTGCAGCGCTAGTATCAACCAATTTAATTAAAGTTATTTGTACTGCACAAATTGTAGTTGGTTCTGGTAACAGGTACCACAGGTCTTAATTCCTATAATCATCACAATTAATTAGCCCTTATTATTAGAGAGAGAAATCAGACGCTGCTTGTGTTATTTAACAATAAATTAGTGAACCTTAAAAAATGAAAAATTATTGAGGATTCATACCTTTAAACAAACTGATTTTGGAAGAGAACTCTCGCTTCTCTTCCCTCTTTCCTCCTCTCAAACACAAAAGGATCACGAACGAAGAAAAATAATTATAATTTTGAATAAAAAAGATGAGTAGATAGGATCCACGTGGCTCAGTTTGGTCTTCAAGAACGGAGGGACGGATGGAGAAAGAATTAAAAATGGAGTTCAAAAAAAATCAAATGAAGAGAAGAACGGTGGTACTTTCCTTCCTATACAGTATCATTTGTTGACTTGGACTTTCAACTTTTGTGAAGTTTGTTTGACCGATTACTATTTCAAAAACAATTTAAGGCCCTTGATTTGGTCGAATATTTCATTTAGACAATTAAAGCGTATTAAGGTCCAATTCTTTCATTTTGAAGGACAGCTCTTTCGCTATTTGCATTTCAGGCTTAAAGCACTCCACTCCACTACTGTTTGGGAAAATTAAAAGACATGCTGTTGGGCTTCATAAGACTTTAGTGGGCTTGTAAACTTGGTGTCTCCATTTAAAAAGAATACTTGTGTCTTTTATTCTACTTCTAAGAAACATAAACACTTGCCAAAACCTAAAATTTGTTTTCATAATTAACCCCCCCCCCAATATAGAGTGAGTTCCGTTTGGAAAAACGGGAGCTCAGGTTTGAAATTAGGGGCGTTAATGCACTCAGTAGAAACGCAATATAGTCCTTGGACTTCTGCGCATTGAAGCCCCTTGATTACTTCTCTGCTCTTCCTCTTTAATTTGAAGTGTGTAGAGATCTTAAAGCTATTTTTATTTGTGTGACTTAATTGGTTGAATTTTAACTGCTGCTTCTACAAATTTGGATTTCAAATTTCTCTTTGGCATTTTTAACGAACAACTTGTCCTCTTTGTGTAGAACTTGAAGGTTCAACAAACATCGTTGCTCCCGCTCCCGCCATCTCAATGCAGTTCTTTGCACTAGCGTGAGAGCTTAAACCCTTCTTCAATTATGGAATCGAGTTATTGGCCTCTGAAAATCAATCCTTTTTGCCGCCATTCAACCCCTCTTTTGCTGCATCTTTCATCCTTTCTTTTAATTGTAATGGATTTCATCCCTATTTCTCCGATCTCCATACACAAAAAAATTATCTCGATTTGATCTCTCGATTAATAAGCTCATGTGCCTCAACCCTTTTCTCAAAGAAATAAAATTTGATGATTCAAGGCTTGAAATTACTCGCAGGTCAAGAGCAGAATCACTTGATCCACATCCAGGTAAATTGGCGGATTATTGATATATACCATTCCGAAAAATTTAATTAGCAAATGCACCCTTCAGAAATGGCAAGTATCAAATGTTCTTTGTAAAATAAAAAAATATGTCAAGATTATTATCCTTGCATTCTTTGATTTATTCAACTGCACTTGCAAAATCTCAAAATATCACCACTTTTTTTTAATGCAGATCTCGTCTTCTTCAATGGAGGAAAGTATTGCACTTCATCGCTGAAAAAGAGAAAACAGAGGAAAACTGATGTGGACTCTTGCCGAGTAAGGGAAAAAGAGAGGCACAGTGATTTCACAGTTCCAATCCAAAAAGTAAAACAATTTAAAATCATTAATTTGTGTTTACAGAATACCCGTCTGTTCTTTCTCTCTTCCATCCAAATTTGTTGATTTATTTCTTGTAACATGTTAATCAATTCAATCATATTCTTTCAAAACACCGTGACTTTTTTTAATTGGCTGGAGTTGAAAATGTTGAGATCATAATGAAACAAATTATCTGGTTTTGTAGATAATAATACGTTTTCGGATTAATCTCATAGTTAGGGTTTTCATTATTTAATTATCTGATTTTTTATTACTCTTTTTTTTAGTGTAGGGCATATAACACCATCTTCATCAGACTGGTTCATCTGAAAATGTTATAATTCATTTCTATTGTATAAGTTACTTACAAATATATTACTCTGTTTTTAAAAAAATTTATCATTCATACTTTCAGGACAGAACAACTTTTAATTCAATTACTCATTCATCCAATTGTCCTGATATTCTTTTAGGAGGGTCTGTTTGCAATTATCATATTATTTTCTCTATTTGCTATATTTTTCTTTGAACTCTATGTTTTAGGAATGATTTTTCAATTTATTTAGGTGGATTTTAAATATGTTAGCGATGCTTGGTATAGGATTTTGTTAAATCATTTTAAATTATACTTCTTGAATGCCCTTGTTAATCATTTTACTAAGTTGATTTGATAAAATGATTGTTATTAGTGCACCGCATTTTGACTGGTGTGATTTACTAAAATCTTTTGAACATTTTCTTTATATTTTAATAGTTTGATTAGGTAACTCTTCTGATTTTTTTTTATATATCGATTATGACTATCATAGATGACGCCAAGAGTTGCAAACAAAATGGCAAATGTACCATTTAGGACAAAGCACCCTGTAATATCTTTCTTTAATTTCTCATTTTAATATTATCTTTTAACTTTTATATTTATTTTAGAAATATTTCATTGTTAACGTTCTAATTTCAAAGTACTTACAAATGTGTGTTAATTCAATTGATTGTGAAATTTTTTGTTCATATCTCCAAATCTTTTTTTTTTATCAAACAAGCTATTCTTTTTATTTGAAGTATGAAATAATTTTATTTGCCTTGATCCTATACACTTTATGTTAGCAAATTATTTATTTGTTTTTATTTTTATTTTTTGTGCTTACCTTTTCTTTTAATTATAATTTGTTTTTCATATAATGATACGAATTAAGCCTTATCTTGATCTTTGTACGGTGAATTATATACTTCTATTATAGCTTACTATTGTATAAACCTACTTTTGGAAAAAGATACTCATATAACTTTATTTTTCCTCTTGATTTCTATAGTCATTTCTAATATGTATCTCAAAAGTTGGCCGCATTTCTTTTTGGACAGTTTCAACTCTTTTTAATCATGTGTTCTCACTCAGTCACTTTATAGCAATAAAAATACTTTAATATTTGCAGTTCCTATCATATTTATGTGTCATAATCTGATAACTGTGTTGTTTGATGGAAAGCAGGTGAGAAGAGGAGCGAGAAAGGACTGGATCATAGCCAGATTGGATAGGATGCCCTTTCAATAATTCTGTGTTGTGTACAAAAGCCGCAGCTCTCATTCTTTATGCTGAGCCAGAAGAGATGATATATAATTTTTTTTTTATTGATCTTCATTAATATTGTTTTATTTACATTTGGTTTAAATTAATAAACATATCATTGCACTTTGCACATGAAAAAAATTAGAAGATTGCTGTGTTAAGTGCAGTATATGATTATTCTCGGTATTTTGTAAGGGGTTTATGTCTCATTTAAACTTATTTAGTTTTAAGTTAAACCAAATGAATATATGATAATTTATTTTAATTTTCTTCTAATTTGGGTTTAAGATGATTGCAATTGAAATACATTCCCACTTTTTCCGGCAATTTGTCACAAGGGTTTTATTTCTCAAATGATATTCTCATCAATAATATTTTTAATTCTTGTACTATAAATGTATTGAAGAACCCGCAGCGAAGCGTGGGAATTTCTCTAGTGCTTTTATTAATAACTAGCTTCAATAAATTACGAAGGACCAACATGTAACATACTAAAAAAATATAAAAAAGGAGATGAATAAAAATTGAAATACACAAACGGAACAATTTATGTGTCATTTCATTTCCATGTCGACATTGCGAACAATATCCTTCCCTTCCACCCAAAAAGAACCCAATTATTATCCTCCTCTAAAAAAAACTCCTTGTCGTAAAGTTCTCTCACCAATTTCCTCATCTCTTTCAGAACCACTTGGTCCACAGGAAGCTGCACAAACCCGGCCCGTGTATTTCTCACCTGCCATTGCCGGTAAGTCTCAGGCCTCTCTACCCTCTCTGATCCTTCACACGCTATTGCATTTATTGCGCACGGGCCCAACCATTTCGATTCTAGAAGAAATCTCCCCTCATTATCGTGAGGCATGCTTGAACCAAGCATGTCGAATATAGAAGAGTAGTGGAACAAAGCTTCTTTAAAGCGTGTATCAAAGAAGGGAGTACTATGTGAAGAGTTTTCAACTCCGTGGATAAAAATAGTGGGTTTGATTCTTCGAAGGTTTTTAAGCAATTTGTCTCTTTGGCTGTCCGTACCCATGTTGGTTGTTTCATCGCCGAGTTTTTGTGTAGGAGACAAACATATTACAATCACCTCATCTTTTTCGATATGAAGGTCGTTGATGTTGAAATCTTCCAATTTTGATACAATGCTATTATATTCAAAAGGGATGTTGAAGCTCCGAGCATAATCGGCCAATCGCCTTCCCGCCTCCTCGACTCGCTTAGCTGGGCGAAAACCTGGCAGTGGATTGTCAATTGCGGTAATTTTAATCTTAGGTGGTGCGATTCCTCGAGTGGAGAATCGCTCGAAAAGTGATAACCAATGAAATCCATATAGGATACAAAAATCAATTATATGGACCGTTGATGCATTTTTTTAAACGTGAAGAATAGCCTGGTTGGAGAAGAATATCATCACCCGATCATAAGGACAGAAAACAAAAAAAGAACGAAAGCCCGTAAGAAATTCAACTGCAGTTGCCTGGTTTGATAAATGTTTACGATAAATATCACTGCCAGTTCGAGCCATACGAGCCTCGAGTCCGTTCACAAAATAATGTGCCAAGCGCTCCGACCAATCACCCTTTGGGGAGGAGCGTTGCCTTATTTGCTTCATAAGTTCATTGGCTGTGTTATGATCATTGGTAGAAACGGCTTGAGAACAAAATACAAGTAGAGGTCTAAGATCACTTATTAAGCCCTTTTGGTTGTTTCTTCTTAACCATAGCCTTTGAACCATTAAATTTTTTACCTTTGTTTTCATTAGGTTCATCTTCTTTTTCTTGTAGCATTAATTTGCGCAATGAAATGACCTCTTCAATGTATTCTTGCCCTTGGAAATGAAGAACTCTCTCATAAGTTTCGTTTCTTATCAGCTCGTCAGAAAAAATTGCACATTGCTTGCTAGCTCTTTCTTCATCACCATCATTATGTTCTATTTTGTTCTTAAATAAGTTCGATTTATTATACTCCGAACCAATGAGAAACTCAACAATATTTGGAACAAATGTCATTGCTTCTTTGGTTCCTTTCTGAATTTGGGAAGCTGTGAGACTGAATCCATCATCACTACAATCAGTACTGCATATTGATCCACTTGTAATACCACTACTGTCATTGGATTGTTTATAATTACTATCACCACTAAAATTTTCCAAATTTTGTTTGTTTTGGGAAGAAGAGTGCTCTTGTTGAAGAATATCATAAAAGAGCTTCTCCATGACTTTAATAGCCTCTTCTTCTTGACAGCTAATTATTTCTTCGTTTGTATCTTGTAATAAAATATCGCTTATTTTGTTCATGACGGTACTAGTGGAATTGTTTGGCGCATGAGTATCAATAGAGCGTGAATCATTTTCATCCGATTTGTTATCAATTGTGTAGAATTCTTCGTACCATGGCTCCTTTACTATTGTATAAAGCTCCTTGATGCTCGAATCTGAAGCCATATCAATTTGTAATGAATTTGCCTGTTTTGCAAAATATCAAGAGAAAATTATCTATTAATTCATGTAAATCTGCCAACTCAGGTAATTGCAACCCGCTATTGAATTTAATTAAAGGATAATAATAAAATTATCTTAATTTTCACTGCACTTTATTTGTACAGCACAAATTAACCGTACCAGCCTGTACCAGTTACCTGATTTTGTAGCTGGGTTCTATAATCATCACAATTAATTGGTTCTTTTTGTAAGATAGAAAATTCAAACACCCCTTGTTTAATGAGAAATAGTGAAAATTTATAAAACAAAGAATATAGGATTCATACCTTTTACGATTTTGGGAAAAAAAAACTCTTCGCTCCTCTTTTCCTTCTCTCTCCTCTCACATATAAAAGCATCATGGATCAAGAAAAAAAAAATCTAATTTGGAATAAAAAGGCCGAGTTGGTACAACGGTCTACATGCTCTATTTATCATTGACTAAGAGAGACGGACTAAACAAGAATTCAAATAGAATGAAAAAAATGGAGAACAGAGAAAGCAGTAGGAACTTTCCTTTGCTGACTACTTTGAACTGACGTGAGTGTTCGTTTGACTGATGTTACAAACAGACTGACTTCTGTACCAACAAAAGCCCATTAAGGCCCATTTTCTGAGTCTGCCTCCACCACGGCATGTGCGGCCATTCCGTCAGCTTTTTCTCTCTATCTCTCAAGTTGTTATAATAGTTTCTATCTCAATTGCTGATTTTTTTCTGTAATTTGTTAACTGAGCTTGTATTTGGCTTAAATTCGATTTAAGTTTGTTTCTTATAAGAATTTACTCTCAGATTGTCATTGTATTTTGTTTCAATCAATTGAGTTGAAATTAGCTTAATGCTTGTATCTTTTTCGAATTTTTTTTAGATAAGATGGGTTATCATCAAGCACCAACATGCAGAAGACTATGCTCAAACTAAAGCTCAAACAAGGACAAAAACTTCAAAATAGATATAAAATTCACTCATCATGGAGTGAGCATAGACAACTCTTGAATCGGATCGGATGAAAAAAGGGACAAACTTATGTTAAAAAATTAATTTTATATAATCATGAGAATCGAATATTAATCGGATCGAAACTTTTCAATTCTGACCTGAATCAATTGAACAAGAATTGAAATCGGCGATTCTTCCAACCATGCTTAAAAGTATGTAAGGTTCCTAGTCGCCATGGTTTTTTGAGAGATTTTCGGTCTGCAATATGTTCGAAGGAGAGTTCTTGAAAGGGTGTTGGATATGAAATGTGGGCGGATAATCACTCGAAGAATGAAGTGTGCTTTTTGTAACAGGGTGGAAAGAGTACTCAAGTCGGGCCGGGTCTTGGCAGATTTTTTAAAATTGTAGCTCAGCCTTCTTCATTCGTGAATTGCCATTGCCTCACTGTTGTCTTCTCATTCCAAATCGTCTTCCAGTCATATTATGCTCAGAGTGCATTCAAATTAAGTATTATATTACAAAGAAACACGTCAAAACAGAAAAATGTTTTTATAAAAAGACTTTATTAATAATTAGATTTAATAAATTACAAAAAACAAACAATATGTGAGAACATACTAAAAAAGTACTACATAAAACATGACCAAGGTTTTAAATATGTTAAAAACTGAACAATGCCTAATCATCATTGCATTTCCATGTGGACAGTGCGAAAATTATCCTTCCTTTCCATCCTAAAACAACCCAATTATTATCTTCATCTAAAACAAACTCCTTATGATAAATCTTTCTCACCAAATTCTTCATCTTCTTCAAAACCTCTCTGTCCACAGGAAGCTGCATGAACCCAGCCCGTGTATTCCTGGCTTGCCGCTGTCTGTAAGTTTCGGGCCTGTCCACCCTCTCTGACCCTTCACACGCTATTGTATTTATGCGTACTTGGGCCCAACCATTTCGATTCCAAAAGAAATCACTCTTCATTATCATGAGGCATGTTTGCATCAAGCATGTCAAATAAAGAAGAGTAATGGAACAATGCTTCTTTAAAGCGCGTAGCAAAGAAGGGAGTACTATATGAAGAGTTCTCAACTCTGTGGATGAAAATATTTGGTTTGATTTTTCTAATGGTTTTAAGAAATTTATCTCTTGGGCTATCAGTATCCATCGAAATTGTTTCATCACCAAGTTTTTGTGAGGGGGCAAGAATATTACAACTACCTCATATTTTTTAATATTAAGATCATCAAATGTTGAGAGGGCAAGAATATTACAACTACCTCATCTTTTTTAATATTAAGATCATCAAATGTTGAATCTTCCAATTTCGATACGATACCATTATACTCAAAAGGAATGTTAACTCTTAGCATAATCGGCCAACCGCCGCCTGTCTCTTCCATTCGTTGAGCAGGGCGAAAACCAAGTTGTGGATTGTCAACTCTTGGTAATTTTAATCTTTGGTGGCGTGCTTTCGTGAGTAGAGAAACACTCGAAGAGGGATAGCCAATTAAACCCAAATTGGATACAAAATTCAATTATATGGACCTATGATGCATTTTTTGAAACGTTAAGGATAGCATGGTTGTAGAAATAGAGGCCTACCCGATCATAAGGGCAAAAGGCAAAAAGTATAGGATTAGTACCCTAGGCCAAACGATTTGTACTAGGAAATGAATTATGTATTAAATTATTATTATTTATTCAATAAATGTTATTTTTTATATATCTGTGTGTATGGGTTGTCAATGTATATTTACATATCTTATATCAATCATGAATGACACTTCGTGTTCACGTCGTCAGAATACGTGATTCTGATAGTAGAACTGTGAACTAACGAATGATCCTACGTTTTCGGGTTGTTGACTTGTCAACATTTTCTGGTCGGGTCAGGTTCGGGTTCGGGTCGGGCGGGCGGGCTTTTCGGGTCGGGTCAGATTTTGCCACCTCCATTCCTGTATGTGGAACTGCATACTTTAATATGATCCCACGTCATCCATAATGGGATGATTATTAGGGTCATCATTAGGTATGCACTGAATCATGACGAGGATTGTGAGTGACCAAGATGAGATTTATTCCTCTTGTCAAGATAGAGATATCTCTGGGCCTCCGGATGAACTAGGACTGAAAGAAATGTATGGCCATGCTCAAAATGGATTAACATGTGTTGTTATTATCATTTTGTATTTATTCAGCCCAATTCTCGATCAGGAAAGAGACTATGAACAAACTCAAGGATGACATATTTCCATGCCTTGTGATCAAGACATATATCGTAGAACAAAAGGAATAAGCAAATGTTTATTCAAATATGTTTATGATCACTGATCATTTCATTTAACATGAGTAGTCATGACATCAGTTTAGAGGTTATTCATGACTTACGTGTAGGATTAGTGGCCTAGGCCAAATGTATTTGTGCTGGAAAATGAATTATGTATTAAGACATTATTATTTATTCAATAAAGGTTGTTTTTTATATATCTGTGTGTATGGGTTGTGAATGTAAATCTTATATCAACCAAGAATGACACTTCGGGTTCACGTCATTAGAATACGTGATTCTGATAGTAGAACTATGAATCAACGAATGACATTCTAAATTGTCCCTAGTGATATGTAGGATGTTTATAGAGATAGACATACTTCAGGTTAAGAAGCTACATATCCACACTAGTATATTCGCAGGCTGGATGATCATGTTCTGCTGATCATGGACATAGAGATGTCAAGTCTGGACTATAGGTACATGTTAGAGAACACGTACTGAACTGACCACACTATGAGAATATGCATGTTATATGTCATTAGTGATTCTCATATGAATAATGTGCTTGTTCCTTCGACCTGAGGTCACCATGGATTCCTGTATGTGGAACTGCATACTTTAATATGATCTTGCTTCATCTGAAATGGGATGATCATTAGAGTCATCATTAGGTATGCACTGAATCATGACGAGGAATATAAGTGACCAAGATGGAATTTGTTCCTCTCGTCATGAGGGAGATATCTCTAGCCCCCCTGATGAACTAGGACTGAAGGAAATACATGGCCATGCTCAAAATGGATTAACATGTGTTGTTAATATCATTTTGTATTTACTCAATCTAATTCTTGATCAGGAAAGAGACTTTGATCAAACTCAAGGATGACATACTTCCATGTCTTGTAATCAAGACATATATCGTAGAACAAAAGGAATAAGCAAATGTCTATTCAGATAGGTTTATGATCGCTGATCATTTCATTTAACATGGGTAGTCATGACTCATGACATCAGTCTAGAGGTTACTCATGACTTACGATCTTTAGAAAATTGTTGTCAGCGTTAAATGGAACCTACACGGTCACACAATGTTCTTTAGGATATCCCACGAATAGACACTTATCGGATTTGGGTCCAAGCTTATCGGAAACTTGACGTTTGACATAAGCCTCACATCCCCAAATCTTAAGAAAAGATAACTTGGGGCTATTCCCCGTCCATATCTCATCTGGTGTCTTTTGAACCGTCTTTGATGGAATTTTGTTCAGTATGAATGCAGCTGTCTCAAGAGCATAACCCCAGAAAGACATTGAAAGATTCGTTTGACTCATCATCGATCGAACCATATCCAATAAGGTTCGATTTCTCCTTTCGGACACTCCATTCCACTGAGGAGTTCCTGGAGGAGTCAGTTGTGAAACTATTCCACATTCTCTGAGATGATCCTCAAATTCTTGACTCAGATATTCGCCTCCTCGATCAGATCGAAGTGCTTTAATCTTCTTGCCAAGTTGATTTTGTACTTCATTCTTAAATTCTTTGAACACTTCAAAGGATTCAGACTTATGCTTCATTAGGTAGACATAACCATATCTACTGAAGTCGTCCGTGAAAGTTATGAAGTACCGATACCCACCTCTAGCCGGCGTACTCATTGGTCCACATACATCAGTATGTATGAGTTCTAACAAGTCATTGACCTTTTCACCAACTTTTGTGAAGGGTTTCTTAGTCATCTTGCCAAGCAAACAAGACTCGCACGTCTCAGATGATTCCAAATCAAATGAGTCTAAAAGTCCATGAGAATGGAGTTTAGATATGTGTTTCTCATTTATATGGCCTAAGCGACAGTGCCAGAGGTATGTCATATTTGAGTCATTCGGTCTAAATCGTTTAGTGTTAATGTTATATATTGACTTATAATTCTCTTTCTTAAGATTTAGCACGTAAAGACCTCTTTCTAATAGAACATTTCCATAGAAAAGATTATCCTTTAAGATAGAACAATTATTATTCTCAATAACAAATTTATAACCATCCAAAGCTAGACTAGAAATAGAAATAATATTTCTGCTCATAACATATACAAAATAACAATTATTAAGTACTAATACACGTCCACTAGGCAAAGTCAATAAATAAGTTCCTACAACTAATGCAACAACTCTAGCTGCATTTCCCACACGCAGGTCTACTTCACCCTTAGCTAATCTTCTATTCCTTTGTAGTCCCTGCACATCATTACAAATGTGAGTACCACATCCGGTATCCAATACCGAAGATTTAGAGTAAGTGAATTAGTTTCAATAACAAAAATACTTGAAGCGGTAGTCACACTACCCTTCTTGATTTCGTCCTGATAGAGTTTGCAGTTTCTCTTCCAATGGCCAACCTTATTGCAATGGAAGCAAACTACCTCCTTGTCTTTCTTGATCTCAGGTTTAGGCAACACCTTGCTTTTAGCCTTGCTCTTGTTCCCGGTCTTCTTACCCTTCTTCTTGTGAACCATTAGGACATCTTTGACAACATTTGTCTTCATGTCCTCCTGTGCGTTCTTAAGCATCCCATGCAACTCGGTGATGGATTTCTCCATCTGATGCATATTATAGCTCATGATGAATTGCTTAAAACTAGGAGGCAACGACCCGAGAATTATGGCAACAGCCAATTCTCTGGGCATAGCTGAACCAAGCCTCTCCAATTTATCAAGATAGCTCTTCATCTTGAGTACATGAGCACTCACAGATGAACTTTCAACCATCTTCGTGTCAGTCAGAGAGACGGTCGCTTTGTAGCGCTCAACTCTAGGTTTCTAAACCAGTCAAGGAAGTTAGACCCATTGAGCTTATCCTTCTCAAGGATAGATCGCAAAATCAACCCAGTTGAATTATTATTTGCCATTATTCTACAAGTTAAAATGTAAAGTGTCATTATTATTTATTCATTGGGGTTGTTTTGTTTTGGTATTTCTTATATTGTACTCCCACTATTTTCTTCAAATCAAACACATTCAGTAGTATTGATTCGGAATCTTCATTTAAATGAAGTTTTATAGTGAGTCAAGATCCATATTTCATTGAGCAGTAAGTGCGCTCCGGCGCAACCCTTAATTCTCAACTATTTAGGTAGGAATACTTTCCAATTGTATCATATGCAACTCTTTCCTTTTATGGAATGAGTATCTTATACTCGGTGTATTATTCCATCTTGTGCCCTGAACCCAAGCTTGCTCAGTTAAGTTTAACCATGTATGAGTATCGGCAAATCAGTTTCTAGCACACTCAGCTCAGGCATGACCTATGCTAGTCACTGCTTCCCGCGTGCCCCTTTCCACAGACAATCCCCCACACGCCCAGCTCCGGCATGACCCATGTGGAAAACTTTTCTGAGTACTGAGGGTTATAGTGACATGGGAGGCACTTGGTCGATAAATATTTCTTGACACCGAATTTGATTGAACATGAAATGACATTAATAACTCCTTATTAATTCACTTGAGAACGGCCGTGCGTTTCTTCAATCAAATCATCAAGAGGCCTAAAGATATCTCTCTCAATTTATGAGAGGAACAAATCTTATCTTAATTAAACTCTTTCCTCCGCACAATTCATTATATACCTAATTATAATCTTTATGATCGCCCGGTTAAAGACGATGTTAGACTATATTAAAGTATAAAATTTATCATGTAGGAAACTGAGATAATCTCAAGTCTAAGGATTACAAATACATTCTTTACTGAGAATAACTAATGACACGAACCATGTAGTATTCTCACAATAGGTCAATCCAGTATATGGTCTCCAACATATACTTATGTTAATGACTTAATAACTCTTATTCATGATCAGTAAAACGTGACCATCAGTCAACTAACATACTGATGTACATTTATAGCTTATCATAAAGTATGTTTGTCTCACAAACATCTTATGAATGATCAGGGACGGTTTAGAATATCATTCATAATACTTTGTAGTTTTACTATTAAAGTCACATACTTTGATGATATAAAGCTGAATATCATATTCAAGATTCATTTTAGTAATAAGAATAAAATAACCAATACGCATTTATTATATAAAATATCTCTAAATAAACACAATGTTTGTTTAACACAATCCATAGATCTAAGTCTCAAATATATTGGCTTAGGGCATACTATTGACATATATTTTTTTCTTGTTCTTAAATAAAAACAAATCACTAGAACCAATAAGAAGCTCATTGGTTTTGGGAATAAATTTCATTGCTTCTTCAGTTCCTTTCTGGATTTGCGAGGAGAAGCCGTCATCACTACAACTGCTATTATTATCGAATTGTTTATCATTACCATCACCACCAGAATTTTCCATATTTTGTTGGCTTTGAGAAGAACATTCTTGTTCAAGAATATCATAAAAGAGTTTCTCCGTGGCTCTAATAGCCACCTCATCTTGACAACTAATTACTTCTTCATCCGTATCTTGTAACAAAATATCGCTTATTTGGTTCATGATGGTACTAGTAGAACGGTTTTGTGCAAGATTGTTATCTGATTTGTTGTCAATTCTGTAGAATTCTTCGTACCATGGGTCATTTACTGTTGCGCAGAGATCTTTGAGGCTAGAATCTGAAGCCATATCAATTTGGAATTAATTTCTACCTGTTTTTGTAAAAGACGAATAGCATAAGACCCACTATTGTATATAATAATGAAATATCTTGATTTTTAAAGCAGCCCTAGTATCAATCAGTTTAGTTAAAGTTATTTGTGCCGCACAAATTGTTGTTGGTTCTTGTAACAGCCACAGGTTACAGGTACGATACAGGTCTTAATTCCTATAGTCATCACAATTAATTAGCCCTTATTATTAGAGAGAGAAAATCAGACCCTG
Organism: Juncus inflexus; assembly: GCA_024447665.1. NCBI lineage: Eukaryota > Viridiplantae > Streptophyta > Magnoliopsida > Poales > Juncaceae > Juncus > Juncus inflexus. The sequence goes on along the minus strand of JAJHPC010000014.1, from coordinate 2,188,573 downwards.
CTTGTGTTGTTTAACAAGAAATTAATACAAAATTAGAAAAATGAAAAATCTGAGGATTCGTATCTTTAAACGAACTGATTTTGGAAGAAAACTGTCGCTTCTCTTCCCTCTCTCCTCTCAAACACAAAAGGATCACGAACGAAGAAAAAAAATTATTATTATTATTTTGAATAAAAAGGAGCAGTAGGTAGGATACACGTGGCTCACAGTTTGTTCTTCAAGAACAGAGGGACGGATGGAGAGAGAATTAAAAATGGAGTGAAAAAAGAATGAGAAGAGAAGAACGGTGATACTTTCCTTTCTATACAGTGATCATTTCTTGACTTGGACTTTCAACTTTTGTAAATTTTGTTTGACCGATTACTATTTCAAAAACAAATTAAGGCCCATTATTTGAACGAATACTTCATTTAGACAATTAAAGCATGTTAAGGCTTAATAGTTAAATACTCGTAGGCTCAATTTCATTCAGTCGGAAGGACAGTTCTTTCGCTATTTGGTATTTCGGTCCACTACTGTTTTGGAAAATTAAAAGACAGGCTGTTAGGCTTCATAAGTCTTTAGTGCGCTTGTAATCTTGGTGTCTACATTTAAAAAGAATTTGTTTTTATAAACACTTGCCAATACCTAAAATTTGTTTTTCATAAAGCTTTTATTAACAACTAGTTTCAATAAATTAAAGAAACAACATGTAACATACTAAAAAAATATAAAAAAGAAGATGAATAAAAATTGAAATACACAAATGGAACAATTTATACGTGTCATTTCATTTCCATGTCGACATTGCGAACAATATCCTTCCCTTCCACCCAAAAAGAACCCAATTATTATCCTCCTCTAAAAAGAACTCCTTGTGGTAAAGCTCTCGCACCAATTTCCTCATCTCTTTCATAACCTCTCGGTCCACAGGAAGCTGCATGAACCCGGCCCGTGTATTTCTCGCCTGCCATTTCCGGTAAGTCTCAGGCCTCTCCACCCTCTCTGATCCTTCACACGCTATTGCATTTATTGCGCACGGGCCCAACCATTTTGATTCTAGAAGAAACCTTCCCTCATTATCGCGAGGCATGCTTGAATCAAGCATGTCGAATATAGAAGAGTAGTGGAATAAAGCTTCTTTAAAGCGTGTATCAAAGAAGGGAGTACTATGTGAAGAGTTTTCAACTCCGTGGATAAAAATAGTGGGTTTGATTCTTTGAAGGTTTTTAAGCAATTGGTCTCTTTGGCTATCCGTACCCATGTTGGTTGTTTCATCCCCGAGTTTTTGTGTATGAGACGAACATATTATAATTACCTCATCTTTTTCGATATTAAGTTCGTTGATGTTGAAATCTTCCAATTTTGATACAATGCCATTATATTCAAAGGGGATGTTGAAGCTCCGAGCATAATCAGCCAATCGCCTACCTGCCTCCTCGACTCGCGTAGCTGGGCGAAAACCTGGTTGTGGATTGTCAATTGCGGTAATTTTAATCTTAGGTGGTGTGGTTCCTCGAGTGGAGAACCGCTCGAAAAGTGATAACCAATGAAATCCATATTGGATCCAAAAATCAATTATATGGACCGTTGATGCATTTTTTGAAACGTGAAGAATAGCCTGGTTGGAGAAGAATATCATCACCCGATTATAAGGGCAGAATACGAAATTAGAGCGATAGGCCGTCAAATATTCTACTGCGGTCGCTTGGTATTGTTTACGGTAAATCTCACTGCCGGTGCCAACTAGGCGAGCCTCGAGCCCGTTCACAAAATAATGTGCCAAGCGCTCCGACCAATCACCCATTGGGGATGAATGTTGCCTTATTTTTTGTATAAGTCTGTTTGCAGTGTTGTGGTCATTAATAGAAACGGCTTGAGAACATAGAATAAGAAGAGACCTAAGATCACCGGTTAATCTTTTTTCAGTTTGTTTCCTAACCATAGTGTTTGAACTCTTAGAACCTTTAATTTCCTTAGGGTCATCTTCACTTTCTTTTATCATTAATTTTCTTAAAGAAATGACCTCTTCAATATACTCTTGTCCTTGGAAAAGGAGAAATCTCTCATTCTTTTCGTTTCTTATTAGCTCGTCAGCAAAAATTGCAATTTGCTTGCTGGCTCTTTCCTCATGACCATCATTATATTCTTTCTTGTTCGTAAGTAAAAACGATTTATTATAACCAATAAGAAGCTCATCAATGTTTGGAATAAATTTCATTGCTTCTTCAGTTCCTTTCTGGATTTGCGAGGCGAAGCCGTCATCACTACAATCACGAGTACATATCGATCCACTTGTACTACTCCTACTTGTATTACTGCTATTATTATCGAATTGTTTCTCATTACCATCACCACCAGAATTTTCCATATTTTGTTGGTCTTGAGAAGAACATTCTTGTTCAAGAATATCATAAAAGAGTTTTTCCGTGGCTCTAATAGCAGCCTCTTCTTGACAACTAATTATATCTTCATCTATATCTTGAAATAAAATATCGCTTATTTGGTTCATGATGGTACTAGTAGAACGGTTTTGTGCAAGATCGTTATCTGATTTGTTGTCAATTTTGTAGAATTCTTCATACCACGGCTCATTTACTGTTGTGTAGGGCTCTTTGAGGCTAGAATCTAAAGCCATATCAATTTGGGATTAATTTATACCTGTTTTTTTTGTAAAAGATGAACAAAATAAGACCCATTATTGTATATAATAATGAAATATCTTGATTTTTAAGCTGCAGCCCTAGTAAGTCACAACCAATTTAATTAAAGTTATTTGTACTGCACAAATTGTTGTTGGTTCTGGTAGCAGGTACCACACAGGTCTTAATTCCTATAATCATCAAAATTAATTAGCCCTTATTATTAGAGAGAGAAATCAGACGCTGCTTGTGTTGTTTAACAAGAAATTACTATAAAATTAGAAAATGAAAAATCTGAGGATTCGTACCTTTAAACAAACTGATTTTGGAAGAAAACTGTCGCTTCTCTTCCCTCTCTCCTCCTCTGAGTCCTCTCAAACACGAAAGGATCACGAACGAAGAAAAAAATATTTAATTTTGAATAAAAAGGAGGAGTAAGTAGGATCCACGTGGCTCAGTTTGTTCTTCAAGAACAGAGGGACGGATGGAGTGAAAAAATTCAGAAAAGAATCAAATGAAGAGAAGAACGGTGGCACTTTCCTTTCTATATAGTGCATTTGTTGAATTGGACTTTCAACTTTTGTGAAGTTTGTTTGATCGATTACTATTTCAAAAACAAATTAAGGCCCATTATTTGATCGAATTTCATTTAGACAATTAAAGCCTATTAAGGTCCAATGATTTAATACTCGTCGGCTCAATTCTTTCATTCTGAAGGACAGCTCTCGCTATTTGTATTTCAGGCTTAAAGCACTCCACTCCACTACTGTTATGTAAAATTAAAAGACAGGCTGCTGGGATTCATAAGACTTTAGTGGGCTTGTAATCTTGGTGTCTCCACTTAGAAAGAATACCTGTGTCTTTTATTCTACTGCTAAGAAACAGAAACACTTGCCAATATCTAAAATTTGTTTTTCATAAAGTTTTTATTAAAAACTAGCTTCAATAAATTACAAAGAACCAACATGTAAAAATATAAAAAAGAAGATGAATAAAAATTGAAATACACAAATGGAACAATTTATACGCATCATTTCATTTCCATGTCGACATTGCGAACAATATCCTTCCCTTCCACCCAAAAAGAACCCAATTATTATCCTCCTCTAAAAAGAACTCCTTGTGGTAAAGCTCTCGCACCAATTTCCTCATCTCTTTCATAACCTCTCGGTCCACAGGAAGCTGCATGAACCCGGCCCGTGTATTTCTCGCCTGCCATTTCCGGTAAGTCTCAGGCCTCTCCACCCTCTCTGATCCTTCACACGCTATTGCATTTATTGCGCACGGGCCCAACCATTTCGATTCTAGAAGAAATCTCCCCTCATTGTCGCGAGGCATGCTTGAATCAAGCATGTCGAATATAGAAGAGTAGTGGAACAAAGCTTCTTTAAAGCGTGTATCAAAGAAGGGAGTATTATGTGAAGAGTTTTCAACTCCGTGTATAAAAATAGTGGGTTTGATTCTTCGAAGGTTTTTAAGCAATTTGTCTCTTTGGCTATCCACACCCATGTTGGTTGTTTCATCGCCGAGTTTTTGTGTATGAGACAAACATATTACAATTACCTCATCTTTTTCGATATTAAGTTCGTTGATGTTGAAATCTTCCAATTTTGATACAATGCCATTATATTCAAAGGGGATGTTGAAGCTCCGAGCATAATTGGCCAATCGCCTTCCCGCCTCCTCGACTCGCGTAGCTGGGCGAAAACCTGGTTGTGGATTGTCAATTGCGGTAATTTTAATCTTAGGTGGTGTGGTTCCTCGAGTGGAGAATCGCTCGAAAAGTGATAACCAATGAAATCCATATAGGATACAAAAATCAATTATATGGACCGTTGATGCTTTTTTTGAAACGTAAAGAATAGCCTGGTTGGAGAAGAAGATAGTCACCCGATCATAAGGGCAGAATACGAAATAAGAGCGAAAGGCCGTCAAAAATTCTACTGCGGTCGCCTGGTATTGTTTACGGTAAATCTCACCGCCGGTGCCGGCTAGGCGAGCCTCGAACCCGTTTACAAAATAATGTGCCAAGCGCTCTGACCAATCACCCATTGGGGATGAATGTTGCCTTATTTTTTGTATAAGTCCGTTTGCAGTATTGTGGTCATTAATAGAAACGGCTTGAGAACATAGAATAAGAAGAGATCTAAGATCACCGGTTAATCTTTTTTCAGTTTGTTTCCTAACCATGGTGTTTGAACTCTTAGAACCTTTAATTTCCTTAGGTTCATCTTCACTTTCTTTTATCATTAATTTTCTTAAAGCAATGACCTCTTCAATATACTCTTGTCCTTGGAAATGGAGAAATCTCTCATGCTTTTCGTTTCTTGTTAGCTCGTCGGAAAAAATCGCAATTTGCTTGCTGGCTCTTTCCACATGAACATCATTATATTCTTTCTTCTTCGTAGGTAAAAATGATTTATTAGAACCAATAAGAAGCTCATCAATGTTTGGAATAAATTTCATTGCTTCTTCAGTTCCTTTCTGGATTTGTGAGGCGAAGTCGTCATCACTACAGTCACTAGTGAATATCGATCCACTTGTGCTACTGCTAGTTGTACTACAGCTATTATTATCGAATTGTTTACCATTACCATCACCACCACTATTTTCCAGATTTTGTTTGTTTTGAGATGAACATTCTTGTTCAAGAATATCATAAAAGAGTTTCTCTGTGGCTCTAATAGCCGCCTCTTCTTGGCAATTAACTATTTCTTCATCTGTATCTTTTAATAAAATATCACTTATTTGGTTAATGATGGTACTAGTGGAATGATTTGGGGCAAGAGTATTAAGAGAGGATGAGACATTTTCATCCGATTTGTTGTCAATTGCATTGAATTCTTGGTACCTTGGCTCATTTACGGTCGCGTGGAGCTCTTTGAGGCTAGAATCTGAAGCCATGTCAATTTGAGATTAATTTATATCTGCTTGGCAAAAGATGAGGAAAACATTGAGACCCATTATTGTCTATAATGAAAGGATAACAATAAAGTATCTCAATTACTTTAGTCTCGGCTCTAGTACCAACCAAATTAATTAAATTTATTTGTACTGAATAAATTGTTGTTGGTTCTAATTAATATGTAACAGGTGCCAGTTATCTAAGTACCGCAGGTCCTAGTTTCTATATTCATCACAATTAATTAGCTCTTATTATTAGAAAGAGAAATCAGACGCTGCTTGTTTAACAAGAAGTAAGTGAAAATTAAAAAAAAAATGAAACTTTTTTGAGGATTCATACCTTTACAAACTGGTTTTGGAAGAGAACTCTCGCTTCAGAACTGGAAAAAGAAATCAGTGGTTCAGGAGGCTTCGCCAGATTCATCGTCAGAGCTGCTCTTTGAGGTTTAAGCTATTTCTGAAGTGTGGGACTGAAGTCTGGCACTACGTCTGAACCCAATATAGCTGACTCTTTACCTAAGAGCACGGACCACAGAAAAAACGAAACTACCGGCGATCCCAGAGCCTAATAACGGATTGAATTATGCATCTCAGTCTTCATTTTCAAGAGGTTCTCTTTCCTCACCACAAATACAGAAGGATCACGAATGAAGAAAAAACAAACAATTATACTTTTTTTATTTAAAACCCGCAAGTCAAAAACAATTATTCTTTTGAACAAAAAGGAGGATTAGGTACCATCCACGTGTCTCAGCTTGTTCTTCAAGAACAGAGACGGCTGGAAAAGAATTAAAATGGAATGAAGAAAGAATATCTGTTGACGCTTTATCCAACATAATCACAACACTCGGATTCTAATCACATTATTAATGCTTCAAACGGAGATTTTTACTGAGCTGTTAATTAAAAAGAAAGGAAATTTATCAATTGTGTGATATACTCAAGACACGGTCAAATATAATAGAGAGAAATATGGTCAAATATTATTCCTTGCAAAATTTAATAGTATCAGACATAATTAATTGAACATCATATAAAAAAATTTGCAAAATTTGACAGTATCATACATAATTAATAGAACATCACATAAAAAAAATTAGTAATCTCTTTTGCCAAAACTTACTAATTCAAACGGTAAAGTATTTCGTTAATTTTGAGAGAAGTCAAAATTTGAACTACAATTAATATATTTAGCTCAATATTTAGAAGTCTAATAATCCATAATCATGGATTGTATCAAAAAAGAAAAAAAATCATAACCAAAATATTTTGATACACAAGTTCTTTTTCAACCTAATTATTATTCAAACATCATACATTCACCAAATTAAAGAACAAGTGATGTCATTAGAATCCGACGGTTGTGATTATGTTGGATAAAACATCCAACAACATATTTTGGACCATCCCCCAACCCCAAAACCAGATAAATAAAAAAACGTCCTACTTTGAAAGTAGTATTTTCCTTTCTAAACAAAAGTTTGTTTAACAATTGACAGATTACCTACCTCAAAAAAAACAATTGACAGATTACTACTTCAAAAGCCCATGACTTGATTAAATATTTAATTTAGACAATTATAGCCTATTAAGGCCCATGATTCAATCCTCCACTCAATTTCTTTCTTTCTTATAATTTTAATAAAAAATAATTAGAAATTAATAAATAATGCAACGTTTCAACGGCCACAAAAAGCTGAGAGTAAAATACACGTGTCAGCAGATGAACGATCCAGTGATCCCGTCCGTTTTGTATAATTCTTACTTACTCCCGGTTCACCAATATACAAATCTTTCTATTTTCAACTTAGAACCGGTATATAGACCAATAACAACTTTTAATAGTTGGAGCCAATGTGACAGAAGTCACTAGACACTAATCAGGCGGCTGTTAGTATCGAGGATTAATCGGATCTAGATAAGTTTATATTTTTTAATATTATATATATAATCTTATTGTCAATATTTTATCTACATATTTAAATGTAAAATTATTAGTAAAAAAAAAATGAGTAGTGATATTTACAGTCATTCATATTGTTATTTACATACTTGTTTCTTAGTTATTTAACACATGTGTCTTTAATGTAATTGATAACTTCCATTTAATTGGTCATCCTTTCTATATCTTGCTTTCAATTAGAACAATAAAGGATGTAATTATATCTCTTTGTTATTGCGTACGTTTTGTTTCTTTATATTCTTCCCGCATAACATTTTAATTTTTTATATAAAAATAAAATGTAATAAAAACATGGTATTTTTTTTGCATCTCAAACATTCTTAGGAATTTCAAAACTAATACCAAGGTATATACAATTTTAAATTGCTTATATATCATCAATTTGTGAATTTATATAAAGTGTTAAATTATTTTAACAAAAATATCTATATACATTATTACGCTATTTGATTTTTCTATTTTTCTTTTTTGTTGTAATAGCATGGATTATCTTTTTTAGCATGAATGATCATATTATTTCTCATTTAACTTTTTTTTTTCAAATTTTAATCGGAATGACATGTTATTCTTAATAGAGATGATCATTTTTCTATTAGCTTGTATTACAAATATTCAAAAAAATAGTTCAAAATCTAGGCCTATTTTAAAATCTATATTGTACAATATTAAAATTTCATATTGCAAAACAGAAGTATCATTTTAAAAGTAATCACTAGCTATCACGTGAATAACCAGTGGTGTGTGGTTAAAACTACATGTCATTACTTCTAAGCCATCAAATACATTGATCGACTCTCGATGGTCACAAGATTGTCAAATTAAAAGATTTATAATCCTATTGATTCACACTAACTGGTAGATGTGGTAAGTAGGGTCGAACCACAATGAAGTTGGATATCAAAAACTAGAACAAAGAAACTAGATAGTTAAATTTATGAAAGAAGACAAATTTGTTTTAGGTCTGAATGACATGAACCTGAGTAACACAATATTTGGGGGGTTTGTTGGTTGTTTTGAACAGAAATGAAAGTAAATAAAATATGAGTAAATTAAAAATAAAAGATATTATTGTTGATGAACGAGACAAAAAGGGTAGGACGGTGTAACCGGGTATTTAACTATTGTTACGATCACTGCTTTTTTTCTTTCTGGATTAGTTACTCGAGTCGGTTGGCGGTTTACCTTTATTAAACCATAAGAGATGGTGAAACTCCGATTAAGATCCGCAAGCTTCTCCCTAAATTAGTTCTTCAACCTTGATTAAGATCCGTAGGCATAGTAAACATAATCAAGCTTAAAACTCCAACTCTAGGTCATGATCCGATTAAGATCCGCAATCACTTCCTAAACTCTCGAATTCCCTTACTAGTGCGGGCGACTAAGATCTGCCCCGTACCGTACCAGTTGGTTACTTTTAACAGTTTGGTTTAAAATTTAATAACAAGCCATTATTATTAAATCCAAATCGAACAACAAATATAATAGAACTTGAAAATGTAACTCAAAATAATTAATCCAAATAATATTCGATAAACCCAAAAACTCACATAACAATAATTAAGCCAATTACACCATCCTACCAATGTACTACTCACGAGTCATAATAAAAATATAGGCAAAAGAGTGAAAGAAGAAGTTACAAAATATCGTGAAAATGTGGAGTTTCTCCTTTCGTTTTTGCACAGATGTTCTTTATTGTGACTTTCCGAGTACAAATCTCAATGAAATCTCAAAAACTTTATACCAAAATTGTACTACTCGAAAAGATCTACAAATCATTCTCTGATATAAATTTTCTAATTCTCACTCTAAGTTGGTGTATTTTGCTTCTGAAGTTGTCTGGTTTATATAGGCTGAATTTTCACCTATCAGGCCTTAATATGGCCGAATTTTATGACAATTCATGACTTCTTTAGGCTCCAACTTGGACCTTATTTCAGTAGCCCATCTCCTCTCTGACAATATTCACTTTGTAGCATGCTCTTTTACACCTAAAACAAGCATGTAATTAAAATGAGTTAAAGAATAATATATTGTCTTGTACTATTGCAATTCTCCATATCATTTTCTGTTAGCATGTTGACAAAACTTCCAGTGTGCCCCATATCTTAAGTGTAAATTTTTTACATTACAGTCTTTATATGATATTGAATTCTCACCTAGCCGTAAAACTCTTGAGAACATTTCATGAGACACATGTGCTCTTTTGACAATCAATATGAAAGATAGGTCTTGGCATATGATGAATTCTTAAACTATTCAATTGTTTATTTGGTTATTCATTGTCTTATTTGTTTTGATATAGATAAAATACTCTACACATTTTGAGTTTAATATTTATTATATTTAAAATTGAATGTACCATATTGATAACATATTTTCTTATCATTGTGCACATTTTTAAGTGTAATATATGGTTATGTGTATGGTCTAGAAGAGTAACCCGGCTTTCACACAAAATTGGATAGATTTTGTTTGTGAGTGCTTATTTATATGATAACTTTATTATATACATATTGTGCCAAAATTAATATGTTGATACAATTATGTTCAGTGTTTTAACTATAACAAAAGTATTATAAATATCACTTATCATACATTCATAAAAAAATACATGAAAAAATGCAAAATAAATCTACAAAACATCAGACTCTATAGCTGTAAATTTGCGATTTCCAATTCATCTTTTTCAAGCAGAGCTTCATATTCTTTCTTCTTCAAATCATGTTTCTCCATGAATGGAGATCAAAACTTTCGAAAAAAATCGAACAAAAAATAAGAAAAAATGGGAAAAAAAACAAATCTAGGTGGGTCTAATCGAACCGTTAGACGATGCTTATGTCAAGCGACTAGACAAAAGTCGAGTCAGCAGCCCGACGCCTAGTGTCTAGGCAGGTCGCCTAAACCGATTTTTATAGAACGCTCGTTGAACTTGAAGCTAAGAATCCTTTCTTGTGGTGTAATGAACCAAGTACATGTACATTTAAGTCATCCGAACCAAAACCTACTTATATTAACATGGACTATTGCTTACGTGGCACTCCAGTTCTAAATTCCAATCTCTATTCATTCCATATCATATAATTTGGCGATCTTATGAATTCCTTCACTCTTTAATTTCGTGTAGTGAGTGATAAATCAGATTTTAACACTTCATATTTAACCAGTTACATACAGTATTCAAAGTTACAGAAGCACAGAATCAGTATTCTTCTCTCTGCTGGCACGTTACATCTCTCTCACTCACACTCTTATCTTAAAATAAATTCCTCTTTCTTCTCTTTCATTCAGTCTTTCATTTTCCGAAACGAGAAAGAAAGGAAGAAGGAAAGGAAGGAAAGAGGTTTTTAATCATTCTCGCCGGAATCTCAATCTGTGAAGAGATGCCGAGAAGCACTTTCGCTGGATCAATCTCGTCGCCCAAGGTCGATTTTGCGATCGACACGGGCAATCCGCTGTTGGACCTCACTGTTGATGGGTTTCTGAAGATCGGCGCTGTATGATCTTGATCCTCTTTGTTTGAGATTGGTTTTGTTTTGTGAGGTTAGTGATTATGTGTTTTTGTGTTTGATTTTACTGAGAGTTTTTTATGTTTATTAAGGTGGGGGTTTGCAAGGTGGCGGCTGAAGAGACCTTTGAGTGCCTCAACAAAGGTTCGTTTGTGATAAATATGTTTGTTTCTTTTTTGACTAACCAAATAGAATCAATGTGGTGTAGTAGTGGATAGATATTGGTCAGTTCTTGAATTGAGAGTTTGTTGTGGAATTCTGAGAAATTTTGGGATTGATTATACAGCATTTGGTAATTTTGATTTTAGGCTGTCAATGTGGTGTTTATAGATGTATATCTGACAAAATTGGATGGCTAGATCAATAATTCTATCCAAATTGCTTGCAAGATTAAACTTTTCTAATACTCAAAATATGGCAAAGCAAGATTACATCTTTTTTGCACTAAAAAATGACAGCATTTTGATTCTCATGATAAAAAAATAATGAAGGTAACTGACTGTTTTTGTGATTTTTACAGGGAGTGTTTCAAAGCATAAACTTGAGCATTCTGTAAGTGTTTTATTACAAATCATTTCATTTGTATTTTTCGCAATAGTTTGGTACCAATCTTAATGTTATATATGCTTGTATTAATTGCAGTTCAAGAAGATGTGCAAAGAAGGAGCTGTTTGGGGTAATTAAGCCATACTATTTCATCTTCAATTTAATAATTAACAAACATTCTTAAATCTTGTTATTACTTCCTAATTATTTGAAGGGAGATTTGCAAAAAAAAAAATGTATTATTGAAAATTGCACAACATTCCCTGTTGTTAGTTCGAAGGTAAAACTATTTGTTTTATTTTCTAATTATTTGAAAAAATATTTCTTAAAATTTAACTAACACCTCTCGAATATTTCGTTTCTCATTATTTCACAATTTTTTTCTTTACAATTTCAATAATTAGTGACTTTTTTGCAATTTATGCATAATGCGGTACTTTTCTGAAAATTTCCTTAATTTCAAATTAACACTTAATATATTACAGGTACTGTTGCTGGAGTTTATGTAGGAATGGAATATGGAATGGAGAGGATCCGCGGCCACAGCGACTGGGTAATTATTTATTTATTCACCACAATTTTTTTATAATTATTAATTTGTTACTATTTTTTATTTATTTTTATTTTTTATTTTTTGTAGAAAAATGCGATGCTGGGTGGAGCGCTGACAGGGGCGCTGGTGTCAGCGGCGTGTAAGAATGGGAAGGATAAGGTTGTGCAGGACGCGATTTATGGTGCTGCTCTTGCTACTGCTTCTGAGTTCATTAATTACCTCACTTAAATTATTCTGTTATTTTGTTTTGTTATGTTAGAATTGAACGGAATAAATTGGGCTGTTAAGTTTCGAGTTAGGATGTTTGTTTGTTCGTTGCGAATAAATAATGGGCTGTTTTGAAACCTGATTGTTTGTCAGGTTCTTTCGAATGCTTTTCTTTCATATGTTGGTTTCTTTTGTTACTATTCTTTTGTGTGTGTGTGTGTGTGTTTTTGGCTAGGCAACTAGAACTCAGAAACTTAGCTCAACAAAACGAAGTACGAAATAGAAAGAACAATTGAGCTCTTTATTTGTTTCGACCGAATAATCACTATTTGCAATTGCATATTATAATGGTTTCACCTTTCAACCGTTTTTGTCTGTTTGTGAAGCTTGAATTCACCTAACTTAATTATTCGCAGAATAAATTAAGGTCAAAATAGCATTTTTAATTTAGGTTTATTAATTAGAAGGAATTTATGCTCACACATTGTGAGGTGCAAAAAATTCTTTCTATATTCTTTTCCTCATTTTTCTTCCTATAAATACCAAGCCCCTCTAAACCATTCACTCAAGTCAAGAGTAAAGAACTCAAACAAAATATATATTCAAGTTTTAACAAATCCAAATTAAAGAACAAAATGTCTTGCTGTGGTGGAAAATGCAGTTGCTGCGCCTCTAGCTGCAGTTGCGGAAACAATTGTGGCGGGTAAAATAAAAAAATCTCTTCATATTTTCCTCTTTTTTTTAAAATTTTTCCTTAGCAATTCAAAATAATTTATAATTACAGCCGGAGCACAACGTCTTGCAATTTTTAAAAAAAATTATACAAATTGTACTTCTGATTTACAAAAGAAAAATTCCAGGTGAACATTTTAACTTTGTTTATGCAAATTGGAACTCTAACGCACAAAAAAATGCAGGTGCAACATGAGCACAGGTGAGGTCAGCACGGTCACTATGACTAATCCTTCGATGTATACCACGAAACCTTCAAAGGGGTTCGTGAATTATCATCCTCTTTTTTTTTAATATTTTGAGAATAAATTTAGAAAACGTTTAATATATATTTTTTTTGTATTTAGATTTGAAGATTCCGGTTATGGCAAGCAAAATGGATCGGAATGCGGAGCTCCCAACTGCAAGTGCGGGGCGAGCTGCAGCTGTGACTCTTGCGGTTGCAATTAAAATATTAATAATTCATCTATACAAATAAATGGAGAATGTAGAACTGATATTATTTATTTAATGTAATTCTCCTTAATTATTTAAGTTTTTATACCAGTACTTTATTTGCCTCTCTCTCTCTCTCACAGCTTGATTTTGTCATATAAACCCAACTTTTATCATAATTTGATAATAAACAAAACACTAAAATAAACTCAACAATAATTTATCAAAAAAACACAATAAATTCAAAAAAAAAAAAACTGTTCTATTTGATCCAGGCCTTAAAACTCTCACATAACAGAATTTAAGGCCAACCCAAAACAACAATTCTGCTAATTATCCAACCTTATTTCTCCTCCTCATCCTCTTCCTCTTCCCTTTCCCCTTCATTCAAACCCAATCTTTCGTTTCCCTCTCCACTCCAAACTCAAAACCAGCAACAACAATGGAGTTAACGGCGACGGCCGCGCTCCGTTATCACCACAACCCAAATCCCAAACGCATCTCCACGAAGCTCTTTCAACAGGTCACCCATTTGTGCGCCCAAAAACGCCTCTCTGACGCCGTTAACCTCGCCATTTCATCGCCAAAACCAGATGCTGATTCCGTCGGAGTGATTCTCCAATCTTGCGGCTTAAATCGCGATCTCAAATCGGGCCGAAAGATGCACGAATTCATTTCTTGTCATGAAAGATTGTCTAAACATGTTGTGGTAACTACACGGCTAGTTACGATGTACGCAAATTGTGGGTCTGTGTTAGAGTCACGAAAGGTTTTTGATTTAATGGAGGAGAAGAATTTATATCAGTGGAACTCCATGATCAGTGGTTATGCTCGGAACGGATTGTTTGATGAATCGATCGGTTTGTTTTTGGATCTTTTGTTGAAGACTGATTTGAGGCCGGATGATTTTACGCTGCCGTCTGTGTTTAAATCGTGTGGTGCGATTTTGAATTTTGAACTTGGGAAACAAGTTCATGGGATGAGTTTGAAGCTCGGTTTGAGCTCAAAGGATAGTTTTGTTTGTAATGCTTTAATGACTATGTATGGAAAGTGTGGATTAGTTTATGACGCTATGAAAGTGCTTGACAGAATGCCTGAGAGAAATATTGTTGCTTGGAATACCATGCTTGGTGTTTTTAATGAGAATGGATTGTACCAAAAATGTTTTGATTTGTTCATAAAAATGTTGGAAAATGAGAAAAATGAAGAAATACAGCCTGACGAGGCGACAATTGTGACTATACTACCTGTCTGCACTGTAGAAGAAAATATCGAACTTGGTAAATTAATACATGGAATATCCGTTAAACTAGGTTTAGAGCATAGTATAAAGGTAAATAACACATTAATCAACATATATTCAAAAAACGAGCTTTTATCAGAAGCTGAGCGGTTATTTTACTCTGAAAATGAGCTTGAAAGAAGCTTGGTGACGTGGAATGCTATGATTGGTGGATATGCAAGAAATGGTGATGTCATCAACTCATTTAATCTCATCCGTTCATTAAATTCCACAAAATTCAATCTAAAGGCGGATGAAATCACGATTTTAAACATTTTGCCAGTCTGTGCGAGCCCGGATGAATTACGAAAATTAAAAGAAATTCATTCTTTCGTAATTAGAAACGGATTGGAAAATAAGAATGAATTGGTACCAAATGCTTTAGTTGCGGCCTATACAAAATGTGGGTCGTTAGATTATGCAATTAGGGTTTTTGACTGCTATGAGGAAAAGTCAGTTAATTTATTTAACGCTTTAATAGGGGGTTTCGCGCAAAATGGCGAGCCAATAAATGCGGTTCAATTTTTCCATGAGATGATTGGTACCGGTTTGGAACCGGATTATTACACTATTGGTAGTTTATTACTAGCTTGTGGTTATATTGAAAATGATTTATATTGCAAATCAATTCATGGATTTGTTTTAAGAAATGGGTTAGAGAGAGATTCTTTCATTACAATCTCTCTCCTCTCGGCTTATGTACAATTAAAGGATGAATATACCGCTAGGGTTTTATTTGACCTAATAGAAGAAAAAGATATGATATCATGGAATGTGATAATTGGAGGTTATGCACAAAACAGAAATCCTGAGGAAACCCTGAATTTATTTCGAAAAATGTTGATATATTTTGATAATAAACTTTCAAAAATTTCGCTTATAAGTGCATTAATGGCTTGTGCCGATTTATCAACACCAAGATTAGGCAAAGAAATACATAGTTTTGCATTGAAAAATGATTATATAAATGATGCGTTTATTTGTAGCTCTATTATGGACATGTATGCAAAATGTGGTTTTGTGGACGAATCTAGAAGCTTCTTTGATAGAATTATTAACAAAGACTCGGTCCATTGGACCGTAATGATAAATTCTTACGGGCTAAACGGATTTGCAAAAGAGGCTATAAATCTATACAATGAGATGAAAAAATTAGGGTTTGTACCAGACGAATATACATATATCGGTCTATTAATGGCATGTAATCATGCCGGTATGGTAAAACAAGGGTTGGAATATTTTGAAGAGATGAAAAAGGAATATAATTTGGTACCCAAATTGGAACATTATTCTTGTGTAATTGATATGCTTGGTAGAGCGGGAAAATTAAAAGATGCACACAAGCTGCTCGATGAAATGCCTGAAAAACCGGACGGAAAGATTTTGAGCTCTTTACTTAACGCGTGTAAAATTCACGGAGATTTGATTTTAGGAGAGAGAGTGTTTGAGAAGCTTCTAGAATTGGAACCGGACAAATCGGAGCATTATGTGTTGATTTCTAATTTTTACGCGAGTTTTGGTAAATGGGATAAGGTTAAGAAAATTAGGGGCAAAATAGATGAACGTGGTTTGTATAAAGATCCGGGTTTTAGTTGGATTGAAATAGGTGGGAAGATTTATTCGTTTTTAGCGGGAGATAATGAGGGGCTTATTTGCGAAATTGGAGAAATTAGGGCGTTTTGGGGTAAATTAGAGGAGAGAATATGTGAAATTGGGTATTTGCCCGATACGAGTGTGATTTTGCATGAGGTTGGTGAAGGAGAGAAATTGGAAAAGTTGAGGGGGCATAGTGAAAAATTGGCGATTTCTTTCGGGTTGTTGAGGAATAAAGGGACGGTGAAGAAAATTAGGGTTTTTAAGAATGTTAGAATGTGTAGAGATTGTCATAACGCAATTAAGTATGTGAGTAAAGTAGTGAAAAAGGAGATTGTGGTGAGAGATAATAAGAGATTTCATCATTTTAAAGACGGGTTTTGTTCGTGCGGCGATTTTTGGTGATCTTTTGAGCGCATTTTTTGAAGTTTTGTTGGTAAATAATGGGGGTAATAGTGCTAATAATTGATGTATTTAGAAACATAGTATATAAATTGTAAAGTTCCTTCATAGAAAAAAAAAATTGTTTCAAGATTCAGCTTGTGCATATATGAAAAACATGTGAATTTCCAAAGTTATTTAAGAAAAAATGACTAATTTATTGGATTGATTATTATTGAATTAGTATGAGTTCATATATATTTTTGTGAGGCAACAATATTTGATATAGTTTGTTCATGGCACGTGAGTTGGCAAGGGTATATTCGGTCAGGTGAAGCAGTCACGTGCTTGATTGGTCAACGGGATGTTAATTAAGAGGTAATGAATCATGGACGGCACTTAATCCAACCTAAGTAAGTATTTTACCACCAACTTGTGCATAATAATTCATTATAAAAAATGTCATAACTTAAGGTATGTTATTACATGCATCAATTATTTAATTATTTTTTTCGAAAACGATTACTTAAAAAACGGTTACATTACATATTATGTTTTAAAATCATCGATTATGAGTTGAATCAAACAAAAGTTCATTAACAAATTATGATTGTCAAAAAGTCAATTAATAAAAAAAAGAACTGTCATCTCCAATCCATCTTTGTCCACTAAGTCGTACAAATCTAATTTTATAATTCTGATCATTGCTTTGTCAACTCGAATATTACAAGCCATAAATTTCCCATAGTTAAATACATATACGAGCCTTCCCTCCACCATTTCAAAATCTTCTCATCAAAAGTCAAATCATCCTTGCTTTTTCCAATCCATTACATTTCTTCCTCAATTCTCTCCATAAAGATCAAACCACGTCCTCTTTCTCTCTGTAAAATGGGCAACAGCCTGACGAAGTTTACTCCGTGTCTGGCTGTCAACACGGACGAAGAGCCTCCTTATTGCCAGGCATCCACCTCAGCCGTCCTTTCCGATTCCCTCGAAGAAAGCATCGGCCAATCAATCAGCTTCACGAAACGTGAATGTTCACAAAACATCTCAAATGATCAAAGTACTTTCATGCCATTCCAAACAATTCATTGTGTTTCGGTCGGGGCCAACATGACCACCTCCTCTTCGACTAATTCCTTTTTGAATGAGTTGTCTTTCACGTCTTCTTCATCCTTCGATAGTTCGAGCTCTTTCTCTTCCTTTGTTCTTCACCCCTCATCCTCCTCTTTCTCCTCTTCTAACTCCCCCTCTACCTCCGGCATTCTCATTCGGAGCGACTCCTCTACAATTCTCCGTGAAATCCAATTGGCTAGAATCCGTCGAGACCAAGAAAACAAGTCTTTCTTTCGTCGTGTCACAAGGGCCATCTCGACAAGATTCAAGAAATTACACAAAAGCGGTTCTGTAAATGTTACTGACACGACTAGCACGACATGTCAAGGGACTGCTGATGAAGCAAAGAGCGAAGCGGGTACTGTGCACTGGGCTCAGGGAAAGGCTGGCGAGGACCGAGTCCACGTGGTTGTCTCAGAAGAGCATGGAATTCTCTTTGTCGGAATTTATGACGGTTTCAACGGTCCAGATGCACCGGATTTCTTGCTTTCGAACTTGTATCCTGCCATCCTTCGAGAACTTGACGGTGTTCAATGGGACCACCAAGACCAACAATCGGTACACTACTATAAATTTTTATTATATTATCGTTATTATTTATATTATCTTACATCTAAAAACTCAATTATAGTGTTATGATTAAATGTTAGATATAGTTATATAGTCAGAGCGACATATATATTATCGATGCAACTTGGCTTAATTACTTAAGAGCTCTACCCTTACAAGAAATTGTCTCATTAGAGATGTTTGCAAGCAATTGTTATTTTGTGCAGCAGCGATGCCCTGTACTAGCAGCGATGTCTCGTGCATTAAAATGGGCAGACGAGATGTATCTAAACATGGCCGACACAAATCCTGAGCTGGCCATGATGGGCTCGTGCGTCCTCGTGATGCTCATGAAGGGTGAGGATGTTTACTTGATGAGCGTGGGGGATAGTCGAGCCGTTCTGGCCCAGAAAGCCGAGGCTGACTTGTCAGGAGTGCTAGGCAAGGCCAATGAGGATTTTGAGAGGTTCAAGGTAGAGATACAGCGCCACTATGAAGCACATGAGCGTGACAAGCTTTCTGGACTTGCCGCGGTACAATTGACTATGGATCACAGCACCGCTATCTATCAGGTGAACTTTTCGTAACATCAAAACATGGAATTTAAAAAAAATAAGATTTCTGATTGATTTTTAAGCATCAAATCAGGAGGTGAGAAGGATTAGAAGCGAACATCTAGATGATCGATTTCCGATCGATAATGGTCGGGTTAAAGGTTCTTTAAAAGTCACAAGAGCTTTTGGTGCTGGCTATCTCAAGCATGTAAGCACCTACCAAACTATATGCTACATATAATAATGAAAGCAATATTATATACACTTTTCCTTATTCTGATCAAATGTTATCTTGTTATGTATGGTAGCCAAAATGGAACAATCTACTTTTTGAGAAGATGAAGGTGGACTATGTCGGCACGTCGCCGTACATATCATGTAATCCACACTTGCGGCACCACAAGCTCAGTCCGAAAGACAGGTTTCTCATTTTATCATCTGATGGCTTGTATGATCACTTCAGAAACGATGAGGTGGTTGCCCATGTCGAGCTTTTTACTCATGCGTATCCCGATGCTGATCCTGCTCACCATCTCGTTGAACAGATCCTTCGCAGTGCTGCCATTAAAGCAGGTATGTGTGCAATGTTATAATCTGAGTGACATATTTATCACATATAATAATTATATCGATATTTCTGTTGTATGTTAGATTAAAGTACACCAATTTTTTGCATTACCAAAGTGTATTATAATTTATAAGGTAGAAGAATTTGTTATAAGAAATGATTTGGGGGTGGTTTGGAGAAAATCTATTTAAAAGGAAAAAGTATTTCTAATTTTGTTTCTTTTTCTTCTTGTAGGAAAAGATTTGAACGATTTGATCAACATGCCACAAGGAGAACGAAGAAAATATCACGACGATGTTTCCATCGTAATAATTTCTTTAGATGGAAGGATTTGGAGATCTGCCGTGTAAATAAATAAATATAAAAAAGAATAGTCTTATATTATACATTGGAGTGCAATTTTTTATATTTACTTTTTTTTAACATACATAGTCCATTTTTCATGGATATACCAACTGATATATACGGATTTGTTCTGTACAATAATAAAACAAGAGACCTGATATAATTTCCAATTCGATTTGGATAATTCTGATTCCATGAGTCGACTGTCTGTGTTTACCTATTTCCATTTTGCTGTAATTTTCAGATCTGACTGAATTTGTTACGCTATTTATGAATTTAAAACATTCATCATTCATGTGTTAAGTTGAAGTTATAACCCAACAGAAAATCCAGGATTTCAATTCCCATGGACCGTACCAAAATCATCATTTATTTTCCTGGATTCCCCAAACTACCGACCAAGGACGTCAACACAAAATCTTTCTTTTCCAAGGGTTCAAATGTAAACTTCCCCGTACTCAGAGACACAGCACACGAAACACTACATAGAAATCCACACAAGATCCTTAATCCTTTGGAAAAGTCTTCTTCTTTTCTCTGTCCGATGTAATGGAATGGAACTGAAGATCAAATTTCAAAAGAGCTCAGTTCAGAGAAGCCACAACAACTCACGAGCTACCAGATCCAAATGGCGGCGTTGCATCTGAAGCTACGCCAGATATGGAGGCGGCACGGCGGAGCCATCGCAGTCTCCGCCGTGGTCGGGCTCGCGTTGATATTTCTTTCGCTCGCCACTCGGTCGCCGGAACTCGGAAGGTCTGGCTCTGATCCTGTCCTGGTCGATCTCACTGTTGTTAGAGATGCGGAGGAGAAAGGGGCGTGTAAGAAGATAATACTTTCATTTTTTTTAATTTATAAGATGTTGTAATTACAAGCTGAATCATGCTTTGGATTTGGATCATGAATAGTTATCTAATCTCTATTTTGTTATTCACTAATGGAAATTTTAATGGTAAAATGTAGTTTCTTGTAAGAAATTAATCCGCGTGGTTCATATTTCATAATAAGTACACTATCAAATCAAGTATCAACTATGATTTTGATACTTAATGTAAAGAATTCTTCCCATAAATGAAAATGGGGAAACTTTCAGTTGCATTTATGTAAAACAACCCAATACAATACTGCTTTAATTTACAAACTAGTTTCAAATATTTACATTCATCTCATTTCAATTTCAATATTTTAACATTTTCTCATAATTGTTTTGAAGTGTGCTTGGACGGGACCTTACCGGGTTACCATTTCCTTAGCGGGTTCGGATCTGGATCCAATAACTGGATTGTTCACATAGAGGTATTATTTTTACATTTTTTTTAATGGTGAGAAAAAGAAAAGTTTTTAATTTATTTTTTTTCTCATTTTTTGAATTATTTTGGGAGGAAGCTGTAGGGTGGAGGCTGGTGCAGGAATTTGGGAAAATGCACATCAAGAAAATACACAAATTTAGGCTCATCAAATAAAATGGAGTCTCCAATTCCTTTTATTGGCATCTTAAGCAACATACGCTCTCAAAATCCTGGTAATAATAATAGTAATAAATTATCATAATAATTTACTTTATATTGTTTATATTCAGATACCTTATGATTCTATTTTCTTTTATTTTGTATTAAAGATTTTTATAACTGGAATAAAGTCATGATAAGATATTGTGACGGTGCATCTTTTTCTGGAGATGTTGAAAATGTAGATCAGGTATTTATTTATTTATTTTTCATTAGGTTTGACTTTTTTAATTTTATATAGACTTGAATTTATTTATTATTTTCTTAATTTTTTTAGAATGGAGAAAAATTATTTTTCAGAGGCCAAAGAATTTGGGAGACAATTATGGACGAGCTTCTGAAAAAGGGATTAATAAATGCTAAACAGGTCTCTTTTCATTTATAATATACTTTTATTTTTGGAATTAAAAAACTGTAGTTGCATTTTTTTAGTCTTTTGAATATTATATTATGAAATTTTGCATTAATTTTATTTATTTATTTTTAATTTTTAGGCGCTTTTGACAGGTTGCTCAGCTGGAGGATTAGCAACATATATTCATTGTGATAATTTTAGAAATATTTTGCCAAATTCAGTCAAAGTCAAATGTATGGCTGATGGTGGATTTTTCCTTAATACGTATGTTTTAATTTACAAAAATAATTTTTGAAATATTTTTCCTTTACTCTTGTTATTAAAATGTTTTTTTTATCTTTTCTTATTTTGTAATAATAATAATTATTATTATAATTACAGAAAAGATATATCTGGAAAAAATACTATGCAAGATTTCTACAATGACGTGGTTCAGCTTCAGGTATTGGAGCCTTGAATTATTATTTTTATTTTTTATTTTTTTCTTGCAAATTTATATTTTGACATTTTATTTTTAATTAAATAATGTCAGCAATTAAAAAAAAGATTCCCAAATTGCATTTCCAAAACCGACCCTGCAAAGGTTAGTATTTGTTATTTCTTTATTCCATCTCATAATTCTTCTAAATTCACTGACTTAATAATTTAGATAATGATTTTAATATATATATTATTTTCATAGTGTTTCTTTCCTGAAGAAATTATAAAGAATATAAGCACGCCTGTATTTATTCTCAATCCGGCTTATGATGCTTGGCAGGTTGAATTTTACGCTTTCCCCCCTTTAATTTCCATATTTACTATTAATTACATAAAATTTAATCTATCATTTTAATTATTAATAAAAAAATTGCAGGTACAACATGTATTGGCGCCAGATGTTTCAGACCCCCAAAATTCATGGCAAAATTGCAAATTAGACCTCAGCAAATGCGATTCTGACCAACTTAAAATTCTCCAAGGTTCATTTTGCAAATTTGAATTTACTTCTGTTCTTCAATTTCTTACATTTTAGGCACAATTTTAATATACTTTTTTTTTTATAGGGTTTAGAGGAAAATTGCTTGACAATTTGAAGGAAGTGAAAAAAAAAAAAGATTGGGGTATTTTCGTAAATTCATGTTTTGTGCATTGTCAGTCCTTGAAGAATTTCACTTGGCACTCCCCTAATTCTCCTAGAATTAATAACAGGGTAATTAACCTCTCAATTAAACCCTAAAATATTTTATTCAGCTGATCTATATTTATTTATTTATTTATTTATTTATTATTATTATTATTATTATTATTATTATTATTATTATTATTATTATTATTATTTTATTTTTATTTTTTATGTATATTTTTATTTTTTGAGAAGACAATTGGAGAGGCGGTAGGAGATTGGTATTTTGAGAGGAGAGAAGTGAAGGAAATAGACTGTGAATATCCTTGCAATCCTACTTGTTTTAATATGGTTTTTGCCAAGCCCTACAAAACATAGTATATCACAGCCTTTTTTTGTTAAGATTGTAATTTTATTCATTTATATCATTCATATATTTGCCGGGACTTTTTAGTTTGGATACCCTTATTGTTTTGGTTTCTTGTTATAGATTGTATTATGTTATGTAGCGCCTATTGGGCTCTACAAACATCAGAAATCATTTTGGTTGTTTTTTTCTTTTCTATCTTTTGAGCACGTGTCCAGCAGGTCATAATCATAAACAGCACTCACCAATTAATAATGTTTGGTTTGTTGTCTAATTCTCAATTCTAATTGAGGTTTTTGACAGATTAATTTAACTAATTAATCACAATTATATAGTTTACCAGTCCAAATCTTGCAGTTGCATCAGTCTTAGAACACAACCCAATCCAATCCTATCCATTCGTGTATAAACTAGAGGAAATGAACCTGTCCAGTAGGAAGCAGGGCAGCTTTCCTTCTGACAAATACCATAAATGGGATATTATACCCACTGAATTATATATACCATAAATGGGACCTTATAGCCACTGAATTATATATACCAAGTGGCCTGTTTGCACAAAAATAATAGAGGTCAGATTCTTGGCTTTTTATGCCAATAATTTAGAACTTTTGTTTCCATTTTGTGAATATCACTATCCTATCAGATCTCAAACGTTTGTAATTTTCTAAAGAATAGTGTAGGTTTTTTTTTTTTTTTTGGCAATCATGTTTTTTTTAGCAATGTAACCATAATGCAGGTGCCTGCATTTTGTGAATAGTTCTATCCAATCGGAATATCAGATCCAAACAATAGGGGTTTCTTTTGAAATTTTCTAAAGAAGAAGGAACTTCTTTTTGCAATTTCTGTAATATGAAGCGTTCTTCTTGCAAATTAAACATAATGCTTAATGCAGGAAATTTGCTCATTTATCATTTTGGCTCCATCCAATGAGATCCACAGTCCAACAATCTCACCAGTCACCAGGCTACCTCCACCTACTTTGTACAAAACAATACACACATGACCTCATGCCAACAGGCAAGACAAAATGCAATCAAGTACAAAATAAAACGATTAATATTAATTACACATGAACAAAATAAAATTACATTGTGGCCCACGATGTAAATGATAATTGATATACAATAGTCACCTTCCTACATGATTCAAATGTTGTACTAGATAAATTTCATGAACCAAAGTATGTAAACAATGCTTAAAATATGGCTCATCATATTCTTGTTTGCCGATATTGAAATTCCACTTATCAGCTAAAGAGAACATTAAGAATTCAAAGAATAAAATTGAAAAGAAGCCAAAAAATTTCAATTAAATAAGTGAAGGCACAAATATGTGGATAATTCTATAATGTTTTTAATATTACATTTTCAAAACTTAGTTTGACTATAGAAAAATAAGGACAAACAAAACCCATGAATCAATTTGCTGGGTTTGACAAGCAATCACATGGTAAGCAGTCAACACCATACTTGAAACTTTCACCTTGTGATATGACTTATTCATTCACACACCTTTCATGACTACTACAACACAAATCAAAATCAAAATATTCTTCCATAGACCCGGTCTATGGACCAATCAATACAAAATCAACAATTGACAAATAAAATCAATCACTTGGCTAATTGCAAGGTTGCTTCCTATACTCTCAAACTCGTAATCTTTCATTCCAAAGACAAGTAAAAAATAAATTTCGGAGGAGGATTCGAATGAATGTACACGAAGCAACCAAATTGCCAATTTTTAATCTATAAAAATCCCCTTTTATAAAACAACAATAATACAAAAAAATCACACACATACTTCATGCTCCAATTTATCCGCCATGTCAGCAATCCGGCCCGACCCGCGTCCCATTTTTGGAAAAATCCCCTTAAAACTCCCACTACTTCCCCCCTCATTGCTCAAATTCCTCGATCTATTCTTCAATCTTCTCACACTAACTCTCGGAGAATTCGGTTTCTCGGATTCCTCGAACCCGGATTTGGATTCCGGCTTTACAACTGCCAGTTTGGAAATTGTGCTTCGGCAAAAAGGGCAAGTGGGGGAGGAGAGAGAAAGGGTTGAAGGATTCGGTTTGCTGTGGCAACATAGAGAGAGAGTGCATGGCGCGCACATTTGGTGCGCGCACTCGCGGACCTCTATCGTGCAAGGTCGTTCGAAACATATGCAACATAATTCGTTCCCGATTTCCTGTTATTTAAATTTTAGTTTATTTATTTACGTGAAGTTGTTAAGTTGGTGAGGAAGATTTAATGATATTTTTCGAGTATTTGTACAGAATAAGCAAAAAAATGCTACACCGCATGACAATAATGAAGTGCGACGTTATGTTTAGTTTTGCTCGGTTGTAATAATTGTACTTACGTATGACTCTATCAAGCTGTCATTATGATGTCTTTCTTTATCATCATGCATCATAACACTTTTACAATGTCAACGTATGAAGTTTTCTATTTTTCACTAATTTCTATCTATTCAAGCAACAATTAACTAGTGAATTTTCTTTTCATGAAGCAAATATCTAGTAAAATTACCAAAATACCCTCAATAAACAAGATAATTACCTCATTAGAATCAGCATCATCATCATCATCATCACATCCATCATACGAAGGAGAAGGAACGGAAAAATCCGTCCCTTTGAAAATCTTCTTCTCCCTCTCCAAATTCGCCTCCATCAACGCCTCTTCCAAAAGCAATTTTGCATCATCGTTCAATTCGCTTATGAATTTCAAAGGAGACGGCCAAACTAACGGCTCGGCCGAAGAAGGATTCAGTAAGGCCGCGCAGGCCAAGTGGTTCTTCTTCATCGCGATCACATACGCTATTCTCCTATTAGAAATTTGGAAATTTAATTATTAGAATTAGAAATTTTTAATAATATTTTATTTTAATTTAATGTTTTATTTTACCCAGCGGAATCTCTGTGTAAGCGATCGGCGCCCCAAGCGAGTAATTCTCTCACACAATCGATCCAACCTCCTCTCGCCGCTAAATGGAGAGGTGTACTTCCCGGAAACCTAATTTCAAATTTCAAAATTCAAAATTAAAAACTCAAAATTAAAAATTAAAAATCAAGAATTAGAAATTAAAAATCGGAAATCGGAAATTTAAATTAAATTTTTTTTAAGTAGAAATTCAAATTAAATTAACAATTAAAATTTGAAATGCAAAATACAAAACTCAAAACTCAAAATTGGGAATTGGAAATTGGAATCTGACCCGTATGACCCGGTTGAAGAAGAGACAATGGCGGCATTATTTAACAAAATATGAACACAATCGGCTCGGCCTTGTCTTGCCGCGAGATGCAACGGCGTGGCTCCATGATCATCTCTCACGTTCACAAATCGCGCAAAACCCCTAAAAAGGAAATATTACAAAAAAAAGAGAAAATATGAAGTTATTTATACATGATTGTGAAGGAAAGAATGAAACTTTGGGATTGGAATTATTTTACCATGAGAAAGAAATTGGGTTGGATTGAGCTGCTGATAGAATGGCTTTCAAGCAATCTGAATGGCCGTAATATGCTGCGTGATGCAAGCAAGTTCTTCCGTTTGAAGAATCAAACATTAAGATCTGTTAAATGAGAAGTAAAATTAGATAATCGTGAAAAGGATGAAAAAAGAAAGATGAAAGATTGAGGATTTTATTACATTGGCTCCAGCATCTAGTAACTTTTGTACGCACTCTATCTTCCCATTCATGGCCGCAAGCATCAATGGAGTCTTTACAACAACAAAAAATTCAATGAAAGTCAAGAAAAATACACAAAACTTCAAAAATGGATTCACTTATTCTGTAATAATAATAATGCCTGTTTATGGCGATTCAGTATATCAGGATGCACTGATCGATCCAACATCAACGAAAGCAACTGCAATCACCAAAATCAGATTAAACGTCAAAAAACAAAACAACCCAAAGAAACTCCAAATCCACATCAAACAAGCGACGCAAAACGGAATTCAAATCAAAGCCCGAAACAAACCAATCATTTCCCACGCAGTCTGCGTACCTCAAGGCATCCATTGGCGGCGGCAATGTGGAGAGGAGACAGGCGTCCGTACGCGGTGCACCGGTGCGCCAGGTCCTCGTGCAGGGAGAGAGCTCCCTGCACCGCGTCCAGGTCGCCGGACTGGACGCAGCGGAAGAACTCCGCCTCGCGGCTGGGCCTGGCGCAGCTGACGCCATGGCCCATGGCGCACGATAGAAGCTCCTCCGGGGAAGGGAAGTGGGCGGGAGGTGGGAAAGGAAGATGGTTTGATTAAAAGAGGGAGCGGAATGGAAAGGGAAGGTGGGTGAGTGTGAGTCGAGAGTTTTTATTTATATTTTTTGTCTATTTGTTTATTTGTTTATTTATTGGGGTTGGGGTTTTGAGCTTTGCAAAGAGAGCCTTTGAAACTTATATATTTTTTGGTAATTTTTTTCATTGTTACTTTCCTTTAATTTTTTTTTTTGGGACAATTTGATGGGTTGTTAGACTTGGTAAATATTGAGTTAATTGAGTTTGTTGTGACTCCAATTTGGGTGTCTCGCAAAATTGATTGGATGAGTTAACGCTTAAGGTAGTAAGTTTTGGCAATTCTCTCCTTAAAATTTTAAGTTGTGGAATGTTGTCGAATAGAATCTTTGAAAATTATATATTTTTTGGTAATTTTTTTCACTATAATTCTCCTTGAATTTTTTTATTATATTATAGGCGATTACGCTACATTCTGATTTTTATTAAATTAAAATAAAAATTAATTAGATGTTTACCTATTGATTTAATTTAGGTTGTGGGATGTTGTCATGTTGGTTATGATAATTATTAACTCCAAAGATATATCATCAATTCATCATAATATATTGAGTTCTTTTGTAATCAAAAGAGTAGAATTTAAAAAATTTGAAAAAATCCAGGTTATATTAGTATTGTCAAACTAATTATTACAATTATATATCAAAAAAAGAGAAAATATTCGCATCATCCGTTTAAATATCACGAAGATATCATCATGTTATATGTGTATACTATTTTCAGCTGTCCAATATGTTTGTGTCTATAATTAATTGAAAAAATATATATTGTATATCAATATACTTTTTTATATATTCATTCTACATTTTTGTAGTTATGTTATTTCTTTATGAAATCCCGGTGATGCTGATGATAAATAAGCTGATGATGTGTATCAAGTCCTTAAAAAATGCTTGATGTTTTCTGTATATATGTATGAGTTCATTTAATTATTCTGTCTAAATAAATATGATTTTTTTTTCTTATAAAAAAATATAAAATTTAATAATTGTACTATAACTTTGCTATGATACAGTGATTTCAATTTTCTTGGTACCTTTGAACTTAATTTTCTGAAATTGTACTCTTGTAGGGTGAGTATGTAAAATTCCAGCCTGATTTTCTATTGGTGCTTAGGCAGTGTGCTTACCAAAGGTTAGTGAGATTTAATCGACAATTAAGTACTAAACAATACAAATTGCAGATTATTTATGTTGCTCCTTGTACATTAATTAATACTTAATAGTTTATACTGATATTTTAATCACTGTAAATTGAGCTTTCTACAATCACCAAAACCAATTCGTAAGCATATCTAATATCTAATACGAAATATCTAATGAAAAGAGAAAAAGTCTAATTTTGCCCCCTCAACTATTTAAATAACTCATTTTGGTCCCTCAATTTTTTATTAATCCAATTTTAATCCCTCAACTATTCAATAAGTCTATTTTTAGTCATTACATCCGTTAAGTGCTTACGTATCAGTTAAATTGGACATGTAAGCAATGCGTGACATATATTCTTGATACATATTCCAACATGATAATTGTGACATGACAAATATTTAAAAAAAATAAAATTTTTTTAAATTTTCTCTTTTCTTAAAATATTATTTTATTGTATATATTTGTGGTGCATGTTTATTTAAAAAAATATATTATTCCTTACGTGTCAAGAATATATGTCATGTCATTGCTCACGTGTCAAGTTTAACTAACACGTAAGCACTTAACGGATTGAATGACCAAAAATAAACTTATTGAATAGTTAAGGAACTAAAATTGGACCAACAAAAAATTGAGGAATTAAAAATAAACTTACTGATAATTTATGGGGCAAATTTTAACTTTTCACTAATGAAAAAGTGGATGGAGTCACAATTAAATCTAGCCAAATGTAGAGTGTGGATGGACCATATATAAATAGAACAAATGCAAATTCCATATGTGGCCCCTATAAAAGGTGTTTTTAGCACTACAATCTATCTATATTCTCTTTTTCAGTCGGCATAATTTATATTCTCATCCAATACAAAAAATATAGGAAAAAAAAATACCCAATATGATTTCTTTTCCTCTATGTATTATGCAATATAAACTTTTTGAAGAAGACATTAAATCTAATAAATAAATAAGGCTGCTGATGGAAAAAGATCATGACAGAGAAGTCGTTGGATATTTATATTTGGCCAATAAGAGAGGAGATTAAAGTCACAAGAAAGCTTATTTCAGGTCCAACCTTTGAAATTTCCAATACAATACATCGGATCCTCCTCTCGTGAAAAAATTTAATCTTGACTCATTTTACATGAAAAATTATATTTTATTAAGAGACCTGATACCAACGGCTTATTAAATTTCAGAATATATAACAAAGTTATAAATTGATATATAAAATATAGAATAAACTTATAAAATAATATATCGATATACAAAATGTATTTTTTTCTAATTAAGTATTAATTAATATACAAGAATATAATATATAACTGAAATAGTATAAAAATATGATAATGATGTTCAGCCGAGTGATGCAAATGTTTTCCTGTAATTAGATATAATATTGTATATAATGCTTGTGTATTTAATTTATATAAAATCCCATATTATTTACTAAATATTATGTTTCAATTTCTTAAACTGATATTATTTTATATTTTACATTGCAATAATACTGGAGACATTTGGGGTCCCATTCCACATGGGCGCTGAAATCTCATGACTTCAACGGTTTGACCCGTGATTTTGTTGGACCACCAAACTTTCATTTTCATTCATAATAATTAACAATCAACTAATCAAATTTCTTTTATTTCTCCATCAAATATGGCCCATTAAATTTCTTAACTACAATTCAGCCCATTCGGCCTTTTATACTGAAAATAAGAATAGAAGCGCGCCATTTACAGTTAGGCAAGGGATCTGAGAAGAGGAAATGAACGGCGGAGGCGGAGGCGGAGGAAAGAAGTTCGGCGGTGGACGGCCGGCGGTGGGAACGCCGTCTCTTGGATGGTCTTCCGTCGTGGTGATTTTATCTCTCCTCGGTGGAGCTTCTGTCGTGCATAATATATACAAGCCTGATTTGGTGAGGTTTTATCTGATGCAGATCAAGTGTTCGATTAATGGTTGGGAGAGTTTTTTATGTTGATTTGTTGTTTGTTCTCTCATTTTTGTTTCAGACATTGCCGCCAATGGAGAGCGAAGCTGAAGGTGGCGGAGCAAAGAAAGATGGAGAGATGTCTAAAAGCAGTTAGTTCTACAATTTGGTGTTGGGTTTTTGAAAGTGGAACTTTTCAGTTGATAAATCAAAATAATTGAGAGTTTTGATATGTGTCTAGAGTTTTTAATTGATTGATAGACGATTTCAGAATTTTTTTTATTGTTATGTTATGCTTCAGTTGGATAATTTAAGACGGTATTCATGTATTGTTCAACTTGTTGGCTATTTTCATACCGGTATGAACAATCGGTGCCAACTCGCACTATGAGATGGCCTTTGCTATAATAAGTACCTTTGGGTTTGTATTAGTCAAATTTTGATTAAAAAAACCCCATGAATTTGAAACAGGTATTCAAAATCCAGAAATGCAATAAGACTTTATTATCCTGTCAATCTAGAAAAGTTCAATTTTGACCTAGTTCCTTGTTCAAAAATTCAACTTTGGCCTAACTCCTTGTTCCGGTTTATGTAATGCATTTGTGTTCATTGTTTTTATTTTGTTTAACATTTCAAGTCTAAAGTTATGAAAGACTTGGTCTCAAATAATGAATTAAAACTTTGCTAACTCGGCCGGCCAATTATTAAGCTTTACTGAGAGATACATCAGTCACAACTAAAATATCTAAAAAAAAAGAATAATTCAATGTTTGAACAATCTGCGGCATTATTAAAAATAAATAACTCAATATTGAAACAAGAAACCAAGTATTTTCTGTGGTAGCATCAATCAATCCACTCAAAAACTATAATAATATTTATCTCACCACACTGTTCTACACATACAACACGGAAAACCCCCTCAATCCCAACCATCCCCAACCCACCCAAACTAAATACAACAAAAAATAAAAATAAAAACACAACAAACATACCAATACAAAAAAGCCCCTCTCTAATAACCAGGCCGATTATAATACCCCCCCATTGTATTATTATACGGCATGCCATACTGCATATTCTGACCAGGCACGACGCCCTGCATCCTGTTGTGCTGATACTGCTGCCACATCATCTGCTCCTGCACCAACAAATGCTGCTTTTTCTCCATCTCGGACATCTGAACGTAAGCCGGCGGCGGCACGGCCAACGAGGCCGCAAACGGGTCCCCGCCCACCATTTGGACGTTGCCGGACCCGTCCGGGGCCGGCAGGGCCAGCATTTTCGCCTGGCCCTGGCCCGGCCCCGGCAAGGCCACGCTGCTCGCGCTCCCAACCGATCCGGTTTGGTTACTCACGTGTTGACGAACCAAGCCGGAGTCGTACATTCCGTTGAGGAGCAGCGGGTCGAGGCCGCCGCCCATTGCGGCCTTTTGGTTGGAAAGATTGCTCGTTGTCTCTACCAAGGCCAGCTCCCAGTCGGCCTTGCCCGGCTCTGCGGCCGGATTCTGCCATGCTGATGTCACTTGTGAGTTTTGATCGGAAGGAAAGGCTTCCCATTGGCCGTTGGCACCGTTACTAGCAGGCGGGCCTGAGAAAAGAGCCAAGGCGAGCTTGTTGCCTTGCTCGTCTGGAGATATGTTATCCTCTCTTAAATCAACCAAGTCGGGTTGGATAACTGGCGCTGGAACTGGAGCCGGTTCAGGAATCGGAGTTTCAACCACAGGCTCAGGCTTAACGGGTTCGGGCTCAGGCTCAGGAGCAGGGAGAGCTTTGATCTCGTTCATATCAGGCTCTTTCGGCTCCTCAATTGGAACGGGTTTTCTTTCTCTAACCGGGCTTTTAACCCGTTTAGCACGGTCCCTCAAAAACTCCTCTAGAGTCTCAAGCAACTTGTCGGTGATTTTCTGCACTTCAGGATATTCATTCGCACGAGCAATTCCCACGTCTTTACACCACGCGTAAAACGAGCATAACTCATCGATTTGCTTAGCCGCACTAGCATAAGCCTCAAAGGCCTTCGTGCAGTCCTGATACTCCATGTCGAAAAACCGATCCAATAACACCGCCAAAACCTCGCAAATATCAGAGTAAATCTGAAAACTCTCTTTGATCAACGGATACAACGAGACCAAAATCAACCTATTATATTTCGCAGTGCCAGTTGGCCTGCACGCCAAGAACCGATCGAGCAATTGCTGAAGCTGACTCATCCGTCCAATCACTCGTTCGATCTTCATATCTCTGACAGGCGTCAGAGGCTGTTGGGACCCACTTGCTCTCCTCTCATCAATCGGGGACCGGTACGGATCCGCTGAGCTGTCTTGCCAGGTGTCTCTGTCTCTTGGCGAACGAGTGTTGTTTGAACGAGCACTATTAGAGGTTTTTGAGTCGTATAAATGGCACTCGAGCCGTTGGTCCAAAAAGAGAGCGTATGTTCTGACGAAAGCTGAGTGGTCCCATGATGATGAGTGAGCTTCGTCTCGGAAATCCGAGAGGTTTAAGAGACGGGTCCCACGCCTTGTCGCATATAATAGTTCCTATTTTTAAGAAAAAAATTAATAAAAAATATTGGGGATAATTCACGTGTACCCTTACAAAATGAGAAAATTCATGATACACCGTACAACATATACAAAATTGAACTTATAAGCCTACAAAACATAAGAAATATCATGTAAATCCCCTTTTACTCCGTACTTGTTTCAACACTAGGCTCTTTTATTTCGAAAATTTGATGAAATTTATGTATGACATTTCACACTTTTGAAGGGGGTATATATGATATTTTGAGGGTTTTTTAATTTTTTTATTACCTGGCGGAAAGTGGGGGATCCATCAGAAAGCAACCGATGAAGCAAAGAAAGAGCTTTCAGCGCCACGACCCAATCTTTAGTTCTTGAAATCCGTTTGGAGATCGCTGACACGCACGCTGACACGTGCACGGGCGAGCCTGACGTGAGGGCGATGATTTCCCTGACGTGGCGCTCCTCTGCCGGCTCCGCCTCGTGACTCGTTGCTTTTACCACCAACACGTCGAGCTCTGGCGCGATGTTAGAGGAGACCTTGGCGATGCTAATGGTGGTCTGGTCTTTCAGGGCTCCCAGTGCGCTTCTTATTCCGGCCATTGGAGGAAGGAGAGATCGCGAGAGGGAGAGAGGACTTCTGTTGAGAGAGAGTGATTTCGAGTTTGATTTTGAGTTTGAAGCAGCTTGGATTTGATTTGAAATTGTGAATAGAATTGAACGATTGGGGATTTTTCTGAGTTGAAATAGGGAAAGATCAGTGATTTCAAAATCGTGAGTTCAGATTTTGCAAACAGTTACTGTAATTTGTAATTCGTCGCTGGATCTGAACCGGGGAAAAACACACACAAAAAAAAAAAAAAAATCAAGTGCTTCTTACTAAAACACGAAAAAAATCATACCAAGTTTAAAAGAAAGGAAAAGAAATAGAGAAAAGAAGCTGCACATACCGATCAAAAAGCAAAGCAGATGCAAAAGGATAGCTTAGATCTTCGTTGACTTAGTTGACTTCAGCAACCACCGCCCTGAATCTATACTTTTTATTTATTTCTTCTTAGTTTGAGATGGGTTTAATCTCAGATCGGATTTCAGGCGCAAATCAAGGAGATAGAATTGAATAAATAAAACTGAACAGGAAAGAAAATAAAAGAAATAGACGGGAACTGGTGAAGAAAATTGGTAGCTGAGAGATAGAGAGAATAAAAAATGAATAGAAAGGGAAAGAGAAGGAAACTTTTTGTGGCCGTTTGATGCTATCTGCTCTTCTTAATCCGACGGTGGAGATGAGTCCGTATATATATATTCTTCTCGCTTAGTTTACTCGGTTTCTTTTATTCTTTCGAGTGTGAATAAATCTACTGAATATATCTACGGGTTTTAGTGTATCTATGTTAAGGACACGGGCTTTATATATCAGATGTTAATAATTTGTTGGGTCGGATTTAGAAATATGAGTTGGGCTGGGCTGAAAGAAGTGAAATTTCAAAGAACGTATCTAGCTAGCTTACATCTTATCTTTCTTTGGTTTGGATAAGAGAGGTTTATAAAGCTATAATTTGATTATTTTGTTTAAATAAATGTTGGTAAAAAGGGGTAAAACATGGTAATATTTTTTGTTTAGTAGGGTATGCATGAAATTATTCCTAAAGGAAAGTAATATATTGATACCATAATAATAGAAAGGGGGATATTCCTCAAAAAAATAAAAGGGAGATTTTCGAGGGTAAAACAAAAAGGAGAGAAATTGTTAAAGTTAGAAGGTTAGATGATTGGCCTCCAGGTTTGGTTCCTTTCCTACAGTTACTGCACCAGCTCTGGTACCAACATCTCGTTTCACTCTCGTCTTTTTAGTTCTCCAGTTGTTTTTTCATTACTTATTAGCAGCCCTCGTCCCGCTCCGCTTTAGAACATTAAATATAATTTCATATATATACTGTATATTTTATTTTGTATTATATAGAACCTAATATCACTCTACATTATTATACAAAAATTATTTATATAAAATTTAATAGAATATCTTAAAGAAGATCACGTGTCAAATGTTCTACACCAATCCAGTGTTAATAAGAAATTAAAATGGTGTAACGATTTGTGTGTTGGATATTTATCTTGATTGAACAATCTCTTCCTTCATATGTTTGACTAACAAAACTATCACAGAAAATCTTAAAAAAGATCACGTGTCGAATGTTCTACACCCATCTAGCATTAATAAGAAATTAAAATGATGTAGCGAACTGTGTGTTGGATATTTTTTTTTTGATTGAAAAATGACTCAGCGTCATACGTTTGGCTAATAAAACTGCCCAATAAAATCTTAAAGAATGTCATGTGTCGAATGTTCTATAACCATCCAACATTAATACGAAATTAAAATGGTGTGACAAACTGTGTGTTGGATATTTGTCTTGTCGGAAAAGTAACCCGATTCATATGTTTGACTAACAAATTTGTCACGGAAAATCTTAAAGAAGGCCACATGTCAAATGTTCTGCACCCGTCCAACATTAATAAGAAATTAAAATGTGTGGCAAACTATGTGTTGAATATTTATCTTGACTGGAAAGTGACTTGCTTCATACATTTGATTAAGAAAATTGTCACATAAAATCTTTTAGAATGTCACATGTCAAATATTTTGCACCCATAAGAAATTAAAATAGTGTAACGAACTGTGTGTTGGATGTTTGTCTTGACTGAAAAATTACCTGTTTCATACGTTTGACCAACAAAACTATCACAAAAAATCTAAATCTTATAGAAGGTCATATGTCAAATATTCTGCATCCATACAACGTTAATAAAAAATTAAAATGGTGTAGCAAACTGCGTGTTGAATATTTTTCTTGACTGAAAAGTGACTCGCTTTATACGTTTGACCAACAAAAATATCGCATAAACTCTTAAAGAAGGCCGCTAATATAACACCCACAATTTTAATTAAATTGACATAAATTAGGCGATATATGATTATTTTCAATTTACTCATTTTAGTAAGGACAAAAATATATTTTTTATATTTTGGAGGATACACATATAATTTGTTTATCATAGATCATACCCATTTATTAGACCATACACAATAATTTTCTAATTTTGGAAGGGGTAGATTGAAATTTCGCAGCCCACTCAGACTCAGCTCACTGTAAACTTTGAATTCTCACAATATTTTCTATTCCAGTTTGGTATGCAAATTTTAGTCCCATAATATCTTGATACAATTATAAAATCACTTTATATACTTATCTTATTCTATCTGTACTCAGCAATTATGGACTTAATATGAATGGGCTCACATGTATATACGTTGAATGATTCTTTGGGCTTGCCTGAGGATCTGAAATTTTATATGGAGCCCGTAGTTAAAAATTTTATATGAATGTAGTTATGTACTGAATCAATATGTTAGTTTGGAATGATCCGTCTTATATACTGGAATAATGTTAATTGCCACACAAAATCCAATAAATGTAACCAAAAAAAACTCTAACTACTTGGAGACATCGTGTGAGTATGTCATCCTACCTGCACTCATCAAGCTTTAAAAGAAGTAAAATTTTCTGCTTCACAAGGCAATCAGATTTTCCTGTACCAACAACTTAATAAGTCAGAGCTGTGTGGCTGGTACAAGAATTACAGTAATTAGACTGATAGCAGCTTTTTACATCAATAATTTTGATATGAGTACAAAGGATAAAGTCCCATGATAATGGAGTACTTTTTTCGTTCAATTTTCAAAACAATTGCTTTGTTTGCACCATCTAGATGATGTTAACACAACGAGAATCACCATTTAAGATGGAGTAAATGACTTTGATTGATCAACCAGCATGTTTTTTTTCCTATTAAGATGATTCTGTAAGAGCAAAAAAAAAAAAAAAACAATGTTTGCACCAGCTAGAAATAGAATATATGGCGCACCTACATTGAATCTAACTCAACGTCAACAGCTAGTGCTCCTAGCCTCTCCTAACCTTAACTAACTCTTTAATCAGTATAATAAACGTGGAGCTCCCATTCAAAAAAAAAACGTGGAGCTAATTTCTCTAACTGTGTTATATCTTTACTCTTGACAGCCCCCTCAAGCGAGACATTCACAAGACGGTGAGCTTGTTCCGCAAAAACTGAAAACCAGCAGTTGAAAGAGCCTTTGTCCGTCCATCCGCCAATTGATCTTTTGGACATATAAACTGGACCAACAGATATGCTTGGATTGAACACCTTCTCTTACAAAATGATAACTGATTTCGATGAGCTTGGCCCTCGCATGAAACGCCGGGTTTTGAAGTCAGAAATGTTACATCCAAATTGTCACGCCAAAGAACATAGTAGTAAAGAAAATTATAACTTGTTCCTTCATTTTCCCATAAAAATGTCATATACATAATCATAGAATCCTATGATATTATGATTTTTACATTTATATCTGTATGATGTCATGATTTTTATATTTGTACGCTCATTTGATATCATAATTTTTGAATTTGCACTCCTTATAATGTCATGACAACCTATATAACACTTTTGTGGAAAAATAAAGGGCACCATAAATACCCTCTAGTAGCATAGAACACAATAGCTAGTTCAAAAAGAGCTGACTAGAGCCATATTATTTCAGAGTTAGCTATAACAAGATCAGCCTTGTATAATGCCTTTATAATTGAGCGAGAAACAGTTGGTTGTTTCTTGAAGAATCAAGAAATGAGATCTGATCCAAGAGACACAAAAATATGTAGTTGAGCGATACTTGACAATTTGTTCCTCGTATACCTCCAGAAAACCCGCGACTAAGCCGGGCAGTTAATTATATGACTACACTATAGATTAAAACTCTGAGTAAACTTTAAAAGTTAGCCATTTTTTAGAAGTGATATAACCTTACAATGTTTGTAAAATAAAAAGTTTCAGTCTCATATTAAGATTGGTCACTGAGACTACCATGTATATTATAGACTCAAGAGAGATGAGCTCAGAGATGCACTATCTTGATGTTAGAGAAAGCAAGGAAAAAAAGAAGCTACATAATATTCCATCTCACATGCATGCTTGGCAAGTGGAATCTTTCATACATAAGAAACAATTAAACACATAACAATATTTTATTAATATTATGTTCACTTTAAAGCTGTTTTTCCTTTCAAATGCATCTCTTTTTTCCTTTTTAGATTTACACTTGAGTTTTGTTTGTTCATTTATTTGCATGTTCTAACTAATTGGCCCACTAATTTGTGTAGTTGACGTTGAAAATGTGAGAACTTTGATCCCTGCCACATTATTTCCATTTATTTCTATCAAATTAACACAATACATCAAAACAAATGTTTTACATTTTATAATAAACAATATCATATGTGATATTATTAGAAACTGTGATCTAAAGTGGAACATCAATTAAATTGACTTTCAAAGCACGTCCCTAAAAAAATTGACTTTCAAAGCATATCATATGACTTTGACAAACTTTGTATTTTTGATATAAGAAATTCATTATTTTCTCAATATGTGTTTAGTGTCACACATAATAACCTCTAAATTAAGAACTTGTGACTCTCTTTGATCATTTTCTTCATCTCCTCCACCAATCTTAACTTAAGCAAATATGTTTCTTACCCTACCTTAAGCCCTTGTACGTATATTATTTCTAAACTGAGGTTTAACAACATACTGCAAAACCTTTTGCAAAAAAGAAAAAAATACTGTTTGCCCAAATACAGTGTCAATGTTTTAGCTAGGCAATAATATAAAAGTTATACAAATATAATATATAGTTTTTCCTCCCTTATTTTAGAAATACAATTAAACAATATAATGTAGCCACTAAATAATATAGTGCCAGACTACCAGTTTTAGGGTTTAGGACATAATATCTACCACCATTAAAATAGTCTAGTGCTATGATACTAACTCCATTTTTTTATAGATGTGAGATTTGAATCCCGCATCTAACAAAATTTATTTAAAATTTAGGGAGGACATATGAGCTCACCTTAATGAGAACTAAGTAGGTGAGCTCATTAGGGCTTAATATCTTTGAATATAATTATTTGCATATCCAACGGATGGATATCGATCGATCGTGAATGTACGTAAAAGGGTGTGAAATCAACCAAAATCGAAGTTAAAATCATAAAGAAGCAAAATAGATAACTATTGTTTTAAAAAAGAATCAGGTTCAAGAGATCGATCTCTTTAACAACATCATAACTCATAAGATCCAAAATCAAATAATAGCACATCAATTAATAATAAAAATCCTTCAAGCCCTCCAAAACAAACATGACATCAATAGTAACTAAAATATAGATAGATATGTATTCAGTAAAATAAACACATACTTACATATTAACTTCTATCGAATGCTTGAATTCCTTCTTCACTCAGAACTCTCAAGAGAAATGGACAAACTATTGGAAAAGATTGCCACTAGACGGTGTGTTAAATCCCGACAGCCCAATATTCCATGTACCAGCATTACTTCCCGTGCCGTTGCCATTTTCCATGCCGCCTAGACTCTGATCATTCCTTGAATTAAGATTCAAATGACTATTAATGGTACCAGCCATTTGCATCGGAAACGTAAAAGGGAACTGTTGTTGCTGCAACTGCATCTGCATCTGAACTCCCGAAAATCCAAACCCTAGATTCTCCGCTCCGAGATTTGCGCCCAAAGGTGATACACCGATCTGCTGAATGCCAGCTGGCACCATATTACTACTTGTTCGTGCTGATGTAGCATTGGAAGAGCTTGACT
Organism: Juncus inflexus; assembly: GCA_024447665.1. Taxonomy (NCBI): domain Eukaryota; kingdom Viridiplantae; phylum Streptophyta; class Magnoliopsida; order Poales; family Juncaceae; genus Juncus; species Juncus inflexus. Next base: position 2,148,709 of record JAJHPC010000014.1, on the reverse strand, counting down.
TGTTACGTTTATTGTTCCGGCGCGATCCGCCTCCGACCGGCACATTGCGTAAGGTGCCACCACGTGTCCAATACCGGCGACAACTACGGCAGAAGTGACGTGGCTGAGAGAGAGAGTAGTTGTTGAAATAACAGAACTTGGTGTTTGTTGAGTTGCACCGTGGGCATTTTAAACCCGGTTCAGGATGTGGAACCCGGTTAGGGTTAAGAGAACTTGGATGAGGCGCAAACGGGTTGGTTCGGCCCGTTAGGTTTACTGGAGGGAGTTGAATTTGAACTGCATGGTTTTCTAAGCCAGTTGTGGTACCAGTGTTGGTGTTGGTACTGAGTGGAGGCGCCTCAGCTTGAGCTTGATCAGGTTGAGTTTGAGATTGTTGCTGCAGTAACTAAAAGTGTTATATTTATTATGATAAGATGTGTAAATAAATAAGGAGAATAATTTAGGTTTTTGGCTTATTAAGATGTTAAAGATTATGATGAGAAGAGGTGCAAATCTTTTTTTGTTTTTTCACTTTTGAGAAGGAAAAAACTTTAAAATAAAAGAAAAACGGATCAGTATCTCTTTAAACATCCATTTATTAAAAAAAAGCTGAGAAAAAAAGGAATTGTTTTTCTTTATCTTTTTGTAAAGGAAAAAAAGAGAGAAAAAAGAGAAAATATACTATACCTGGTTCCAATTGGAAGGATCTAAATAGATAGGAACTGAGGGGAAAACCATGGACGGTTTCATGGCTTTCTTTTATTTTAGCCTTCTTTGTTTGTTTTGTTTTGTTTTCTTTCTCTTTTTCTTCTTTTGGTAAAGGTTGATTGCTGCTTAGAGGTGGTGGAGAATCATGTTCATGTCTAGAGAGAGAGAGGAGAAAAAGAAGAGGTTCTCTTCTTTATTCAGATGCCTTTTGTATTCAATATTCTGAGTAGGGTTGAGAAGAGAGGGTGGGGGGAGAGAGAGAAAGACTTAAGGATGAAGACTTGCTCCTTGAAATGAGATAGTGCAGCTTGATGGTGCAAAAAAGCAGAAGGAGAAAAGGAGGGGGAGAGGGCCCTTTGAAAGCTGCTGTGAATGACATGAACTTAAAACTTCCCTATTAATTTACAATGAAATAAATATGCATTTTTGTCATTTTTCCCCCTTTTTCTTTTTTTCTTACATGTGTATGCATGTGTGTGAGCAGAGATAAGTTGGTGTGTAACTGTTTTTGATAGCGCAACTCAAGGCGGTATATGTATTAATTTCTTGTTAATTTAATCTTTTGTTAGGGTTTGGAATCTATATTAACATGATATATGATCAAACAGTGACAGAACTAAATTTCCTCATAATTTATGTTTATCCAAATTTTTTTTGGCTCATATAGGGATCAAACAACAAAGTGGTTTTTTTAGATACAATAATTAAAATTCTGACCTAACCTGACTTAGCTACCATAGCATCATACAGTTGAACACATGATTGATGAAATAGTCACAATTAATCATACTTAATTAGCAAAAACATTCTTTGTGGATTAATAGTCAAAGATCTTATACTTTACTTCTTTTTGACAAAAAATATTTCATGTATTATTCTTGGATGGTGCATACCGATGTGTCCATCTATAATTCTTAATACCTTATGCAATAATGTTTGGTCATCAAAGTTCAAATTATGGGGTAACAATAGTAACACTTTTCTTGAAAGTACAAATGAAGTTGAAACTATGGAGTAAGAATAGTTCATTTTTTTATTTGATAACCCAAACTAACGTTTTAAACTTTGAGGCCTGATATATTACGACGCACTATAACACGCAAAAATCATGACAATAGTATATATAGCTTATTGACAAGTGTAATAACAATATATATATAATTTATTTTTTATAACAGTATATATACATAAACAATACAAAACAATATCTAAAAAATAAAATAGTATATTAAAACAACATCTACAAATTTCAAAAGTAAAAAATATACAAAGAATAAAAACAATATATAAAATAACAAAAACAATATAGAAAAAAAATAATATAATAAAAAGTGAAAAAACAGTACATATATATATTGTCCGTCGTGATTCGGTGTACTACAGTACCGTCGTGATATCAGATTTCTCTTAAACTTTTAAAATAAAGAGGATGAATGAGATTGTCATTGGTCAAGATCTTCATGTGGTTACTAATTAGATATCAATAATAATAGATTACTTAAGACGCAAAATCTCTAGAGAAAGAATATTTATATTGGCAACACCGCGTATCTCCTGTTATTACATGCAATCTAGCTAGCTACTAACTGAATCATCACGATACATAATATTCTGCGATTGTACCTAAGTAAGATGAGATTGGAAACATCTCTAGACATCGGCGAACAACGCTGCAAACCTATCTGTTGTCAACCTTGAAATCAATGGTTTATGTTTTATCCGCATGACGATGAATGAGAAGTAGGGAGATGGAGCGGAAAAAGGGGAAACTAAACTATCCTCCTTGCTAGTTGTTAGATGTTATGAAAAGAAAGAAACAATAACCTTTTATTTGAGGAGTTTTTTGCAAGTATTTCCTGTCATTTATTCTTCATTTTGTCACCCTTGTTTGAATTCTAGAATGAAGAAAAGAAAAATCCTTTATTATTTTTTTTACCACATTGTCTCCAAAAGTCAATAATCAAGATTCTTTCAAATTCTAACATTTTTCTCACAACAAATGCAAAATTTCACCTGTTTCCACAATTCCACTTGTATAAATGGAGAAATTAGGACTACGTGAGAAAATCAATTTGCATATTTCATTACATAACTTTTTTTACCTCTCTTTCCATCCGGTCAAATGTTACCGACACAAAATTAACATACCATAGTTGAATCATGTAAAGAACTGGTTCAAGATACAAGTTTCAGACTTTCAGTGATTGCACTTTTCCACAAACACCATCAAGAAATGGACAATTAATAAAAAAACAGAGTAGCAATATAATAGCTAAAATAATGAACTTTTTCCTGTCCAAAATTTCAGTCTCAAGGAAGTAAATATGACATAACAAAACAAAAGAGTTTCTCTCAACCACTACCTGTCTCTATCACAAAAATATCAATGTAACATTTTTATTAAAAAGGCATAAATTTTTAAGAAAATATTAAAATATGAAAATCTTAAAGATAGATCAATTAGAGAAACTTGTCGCGAGCGAGCCGTTGCAAATGGTAATTAACTGTCCTCGCTGGATTTTTCGGCTTTCCTTTCTGTAATACATAAATAATAAATTTTGATTAATTTGTGAATTTTTTTTTAACTATTTGGTCTTCCATTTACATAAACAGGTAAAAAATGCTGAATATACAAGACATTATATGAAAATACAGCATAAGTGTGGCTTATTTGCATAATATCCAACACAAAAACTTTGGCACCAGTCATGCAAGATACATACTGGTATAGAACATGATATAGAAAAAAGTTAAAAAAAAAATGGAACCTGAGCTTCAGTACAGGCGAGAAGAAGATCCTTGTATTTCAAACACTTATCATCATTATTTTTGTTTAATGAGAGACAGCCAAGAAATGACACCATTTCTTTCATGCACGGTTTTCCAGCCGCCCCAAATTTTTTAGGGTTTATGTATAAACCCCCTTGCTTTCGACCCATTCTATCAACCAAAAAAAAAGGAAAAAATCTGTTAATTTGAAGTTTATCAACTGTTGCTTTGTACTGTTTTTCTATCTACTCCATTTTTCCAGTGTAATTACTGGTCATTTTTCATTATTACACAGTAAAAATGAGTAGGTTAGTTGCTTTATCATTAGAAAAGATTATTGTAACAATCCATAGTACCAAAATTACAGTATAGCTTGAAATTAAAGATTCATAATATGTTACAGTATCGTTCCAATTAAGAATTTACAGCCTCAGGTAATTTACAGTCTGTTGATAGTCCGATTTACAGTCTACCAAAAACTTCACAAATACAAGCGCAACCTTAATTTAGCGGCAAATGATCAAAGATCTAAGGAAATACACTGAAATCCTACAGGCCAGACAGGTTTTACAAATAATCTCACTCCAATTATTAAACCAGTATAAATCAAATTCCAACTAACAGAGTTAATATTTTCAGAGAAGAAAAGGGAATGCAAAGACGATCGAATGAGAAAGCCGAAAGAAAATCAAATCGTATTTAAATTTGGGAGTACCTGAGTAGAGAAGAGAGCGAGCGAGAGAAAGAGAGAAGATCAGAGGAGAGATGCGAGTTTCGCCTCAGCCGTTTCGAGTTTCTTCTGCTAAGCTCGAGTCTAAAGTCGGAAATAAATCGTGTTATGTTATGTTTGAGCTTTAAATGCAGGTCTTGGCCCAAATATTTAGTTTATTACTACTAAAACGAGGCTATGGCCCAAATATAACTATACCTTATATAAAAGATTTTACATTTATGCTTGTTTTACTGTTGGATACTTGAAGTATCATGAATTATGACGGGAGAATTAAATCTGATTTTTATCACAATTCTACTGAAATGCCAAGTTTTACAGTTCCAGTTTTTAAAATTTCAAGATTTACTACAATTGCATATCTGAAAAATCCAGGGTTTTCAACGCAAACATGATTTCTATGCAAGTGTTAATATATTATTTTTGAATGTTAAAAATCAGCAATTTCCCAGACGAAAACTGTAACAAAAAAAAAAAAAAAAAAAACTCTACAAACCAAAATCAATTAATTTATTTATTTACACTGTCGCGTCCTAAAATTCTCCCGCTTCAACAACCCCAACAAAAACCTCTCAAGCTTAACAGACCTATTAGTCGGTCTAATTACACCAAACAAATCATACTCAACTCCTCTCCTCAAACCCTCCCTATCAATCCTATCCAAAACCGCAGTTTCCTTCCCAACCCCGCTCACAAACGGAGCCCCACTCTCATCCTCAAGCGGGTTGACCCGCCACGCGGATGACCGCAGGTCGTGGTTGATTGTAGTGTTTTGGAATTTGTTGGAATTGCAGAGGACTGTTTGGAAGTAGCTTTGGGAGGATGAGGGGAAGTTGGAGTAGTAGAGGAGGAGAGTGCGGGGGAGATTGTCCCATGAAAATATGCAGAATTTGACGAATGATTTTGTTACTATCATTTTTGAAGAACCTAAAAATTAGAATTAGAAATTAAATTGGATGAAAATTAAAGTGTAAAATGTTTGCAAAAAAAAAGCTGCATTGTTGAAATTGCAAAAAAGGCCTTCTATTCTTTAAGAAATTGCAGAAAGAAATTACTGTTTGTTGATGAGATATAAACAAACGGTAGAGACTATTTTGCAATTTTCTAAAGAATAGAGAGGCTTTGTGCAAATTTCAACAATGGAGTTTTCTTTTTTTGCAATTTAAGCATAATGTAGGTGCTCTTTTGCAAATTTCTCATTGTTGAAATGGAAAAAAGAAATAATGGTACCTATGAATAATCTGAAAGAAGAAGGAAAGCTTCTTTTTTCCTTAGTGTGAAAAATTCGTGTATTGTTTGATATATACAAAGCGGGGTCCACAACAATAGGTCTCAACTTTTCAAACCTAGAATTAAATGAATATGCCTTTTAAAGTGAGAACAAAAAGATAGTAAGAATCATACCAAATCATGAAAAGTTCAATTCTTTTGTACTGAGTGAGTGAGATCAAATGATGTCAAGCATGAAACTCATTTTTCTAATACATAAACATGAAACAATATTTTCTTTTATTAAAATGCAAGATAAAATAATAAAGAAAATCGGGGGAAAAGAACTTACTCTGTCCAAGATATATTGCTTCTGTGATCAATGAAGTTCAAATCGCGAGATAAGTATGAAAATATATGAAGAATATCTGTCATTTAACAAGGGATAAATGAAAAATACACGAGTTAAATAAAGACCAAGAATTTGAAACTAAATTTTTTAATTCTGACCACTTGAAACTTCAAATTTCAAATTTATGAAAAGATATGTTGCAAATCATCGCAATTTCTGAGATTTTCTGCATCCAAAACCAAACAGTCTCCAAATTTGCAATACAATCTTCATATATTTTATTTTATTATTATTTTTGTTAAAAAATCAGCCTTCACATATTTTCATTATTTTCTTTTTTTTTAATAGTTGCATATTTCTTTATTTTATTGGAAGTTGAAACCGAATTTTCATACTACACAAAAGGTCCAAAAGTCAACCGTAGTTCTATAATTGAACCTTATTCCCAATATTTACTTTTCTAGCTATAATAACAAATCTTATTCCAGACTTAGTCCGAATCACAATTCCATATTCCACAATCATCAAACTAATAACAGAATAAGAAAACAAAACACAATAACAATCTTACCATCTTGAGGCATGAGTGGATAATCTTCCTCATCCAAATTGACAAACCAACTCCACCCTTCAAATTCCTTCATCAAAATCGCCATTCCATTCAGCAAACAAGCCACGTCGCTCGGCCCCTTTTCTGACACGGGGCACCCCTTCTCTCCAATCCTCACGTTCTTATATTTCCTCATCACCTTCAGATCCGCAATATCCTCCGCTGACGCGTCGCCGTTCAACTGGACGAGGTAGAAGTTGTACGGATGGTATACTGCACGGAGGAGCCGCCTGAGCCGGTGTTTATCCCCTCCGGCGATGAGGTACGCCAGCCGCGGCGGCCTCGGGTTAGTGGTAGATGCAGAGTTAGGGTTTGAGGGGTGAGTTGGGACAATGGCGAATGGAAGAAGGAAGAGAGTGAAGAGAGGAAGAAGAAGTGCGAGATATTTGTGGTTTGTGCGAGAGGTGTTTGAGAGCATTGCGAGGTTGTGGAATTAGGGTTAGGGTTCCGGCACGGATCGCCGGAGAGCTGCCGGATGTACGGTCAGGCAGAGCAATCTTTCTTTTTTTTTTTTTTTTTTGAGTTTTTTAGTAATAGAATGTGAGAAAGGAGACGTACGGAAGAAGAGAAGGGAATGAATGGCGACGGTCAGTGGGAACAGCTTTTAATTTGAAATTGGGATGTTTTTCATAAACCCCTTGACTTTCCTGAATAGTTTATACAAGCGCTTACAATTTTAAATTCTTTCTTTTAGTCCTTTGAAAGAGTTAATTTTATTAAAATTTTAACCATTTTTTTTTAACCAAAAATAGTGGAAGCATGTTATTTTTCATTTTGTGCTTTCTTTAATATCAAATAATAGAAAAAGGTAAAAAAAATATAGAAGTTGAAATTAATATTTCAGTGATGTATAGTATTTTGTAGGGATGATTGTTGTAATGCTGGGCTGTGGGCCCAAATACTTGTAGACTGAAATTCCCTTGGTCCATCAAGTATATCTGTGTTTTTTATTTTTTTTATTATTAAGATTTATTATTTTATCAGTTGGATTGGAGTTCATAGATTTAGTTTAATAATTTACTAACTTCTTATTTTGGTTGTTGTTGTTGTTACTTGTTAGGCTGTTAACTAACTGTCAATTTTTTATTCTACAAGTGCTATAGTTCTGCAGTGCACTCATCATATCCACTCTTGAAAATTTTGCCCTATTCTTATTTCTTAAACAGCTATATTCCATTTCATATTTTCAGCTGAATTTAATAATTTTGACAGCAGTTGCATTTTAAAATTTTAAATGCGTATTTGGTTTTTGAAATTATCTTGTTTTAGTTACAGATACAATCTCCATCTGATAATGACATTTTTAATTCAGTTGAGTACAGTTAGTAGGCCTATTTATTTTAACATACTATGGATCAATTGTGCCTAAAAATGTTTACATTTATGTAGCGGGCCATTTCCACCCGTTTATGGAGAATCAAGAGTAGTTGATCGGATCACCTACACGGCTACACGGTCAAGCTCATCAAACACAGCCCATAACCTCTCCATTTAAAGTGTTTGTAATTGCAATTGTGTTCCTTAATCCTCTATGTTGCACAGATATTATATCTTATTCAATACGACACGGATACATCAAATAAAAAAAAAACTTTAGAATAATGTTACGGCAATTTAATATATTATTTTATTATTTATTAATTATATTTTATATATTTGATTAATTTATATATATTTAGATATTATAATGGGAAGATTCTGACACTAGACCAAAAATCTTTCAAAATTATCAAAATAGCCAATCGGGTAAAGTTATTCCCACACTAGTCTAAGGCATTTCAAATACCTCTATTCTCGAATAAAAATAATCTGGCATATTCAAAATCTCTTCAACTAAAATTATATGTAGTTTCAACTAAAATTTATGAAATCAATTATCTTACATTTTATTTTTTTCTGATCTCCTTCATCAAAGCATGATTAATACTTGATTTTTTGTAATATAATATGTCAAGAGATATAATAAATAAATCAAAGAGAAAAAAAATGATGATTTTTTAATCTCAGAAGTCTTAATGCAAACATAAATTGAGATCATAGATTAATTATCCAAATTATTTAATGGGCTAATAATTTTTGTCTTTTATGAATTCATCACTTATTTTATTTTATTTCTCATATATAAATTTGTTTGTACAGAGTTGTCCGTCCTTACAAAAGTAGATGTGATGTAGAAAATATTTTTGAATGAATAACAAATGGATAAAATATTTTATTATGTAATTCAAAATGATTTTAAACATATCCAACTTAGTTAACATAATTATTATATATTATTTATGTACTATGAATTCATTTCAAATTTTTATTTTGAATTTTCATAATTGTAATTTATAAATAATAAAATTGAAATATTCGCAGCGAAGCGCGAATATTTCAATTTAAACATATCCAAGTTAACATGCTAACAAGTAACAACCAAAATTAGAAGTTAGAAAATTATCCTAGTTAAGATTTATTATTTCATCACTTGGATTGGAGTTCATAGATTTATTAGTTTAATAATTTTCTAACTTCTAATTTTGGTTGTTACTTGTTAGCATGTTAACTAACTAACAGTCCATTTTTAATTTTACAAGTAAGATTATTATTGATAATAAATTGTTCTTGCTAATTGCTATAGTTCATTAGTTCTGCAGTGCACTCATGGTTTCTGATTTTTTGAATAAGTCTAGATGTTTCTTTCAAGAAAATGTTCTGTTATGTGTGTGAGAGTTTTCTCATTAGCTGGTTCATTTTGAATATTTTGACCTATTCTTATTTCTGAACAGCTATCTTCCATTTCATTTTCAGCTGAATAATTTTAATATTTGTGGCAGAGTTTGCATTTTAAAATTGTAAATGCATATTTGCAGTAAGAGAGCTTTATAGGGACCAAGTGCATGACCCCCTAAGATTTTTGATAGAATATTACATATTAGAAGTGTGTTAGTTTATTTTTATTTTTAATTATATATATTTTTATATATTTGACTTGCCAAACTTTTTTACAATCAATACGGAGGGAAATTTTTGGTCCCCAATATTTGCGATCTACTGCATACTTATTTGGTTTTTGAAATTATCTTGTTTTAGTTGTATGATAATGATATTTTTAGTTGAGTACACTCACTAAGTCCTTTAAATTAACATAATACGGATCTATTGTTACTACACAACTCTATAATTTTATGAAGCGGGTTATTTTTACCACCCGTTTAGGGAGAATCAAGAGTAGTTGATCGGATCACCCACACGGTCAAGCTTATTAAACACATCCCAAACTATCTCCATTGTAAAATCAACTATATCTCCATTATTTAAAACTTCTTCTCTTCTACAGAAGAATCATACACATCAAAAGGAAAAACCATCGTCCAGTAAGGAATAACTGGAGGAGATGAATTCCGGTCAGTTAATGGAGGGCCAACTCCAACCCAACGGCGTCCTTTCTTCCAAACAATTCACTTACACCTAGTTTTAACGAATATTTACATTTTTTTGAGCGCCTTGTTGGGTTTGTATGTCTGGGACCAATTTGTAAGCATCCACGTGTTATATATGTAAATATTTGTGGATTTCTTGTGTGAATAATTAGTGATTTATCTCTGCCATCTCTCTTAATTCCTCCTCTTTAAAAGCCCTAAGAACGGTCAGCACAAAACACAGTCACAGAGAGAGAAGCCCAAGGGCGAAAAAACAAAACAGAGAGAGAGAAGAGAGCAAGCTCGAAAATAGATCTCATCAGTCTCCAATGGCGGGTTTCCTCTCGACTCTCAAGCGGATTTACCTCTCCGTTTACAACTGGGTCGTTTTCGCCGGATGGTAAACAGTTCGATTTGCACTCCCCTTTTTGAATTCGTACGAATTGAGTGATCTGATTTGTGCGTTTGATTTGGTGTTTCAGGCTTCAGGTCTTGGTTTTCGCCATTAAGGCTTTGAGTGAGTCGGGTCACGCGGCTGTGTATGATGCGGTGGAGAAGCCTCTGCAACTCGCTCAAACTGCCGCTGTCTTGGAGGTATTCAAATTTGAATGCTTTTATACTTGAGTTTTGTTTCATTTCTGTTGGTTATGCTGATGGTTTGCGTCTAAAAGACTGGAATTTTGCAACTACAATCTTGGGAAGTTCAAATTTTCGGTTATACCTACAGAATGTTGATTTTTCTTTTGTTCATGCCTTTAATTTTGTCAAAAGGAGGGAAAAAGAGGTATATAATGGGTATGCATCTAAATTGTATGCTTGTAAATTTAAAGAATGTTAAAAAATTCGCTTTATTTTCATGTTCTTTAAAAAAATAAGTCCCTTTCTTTTTGATTAATTTGATCTGACATTCTTTTTTTCTTAATCATATTTTGCAGATAATTCATGGGCTGATTGGTGAGTAGTTAACTTTTAATTTTAGATTGAATTAATTAAATTGTTTGCTGTACAACACTTAGTGATTAATTTGTTTAATTAATTAATTTAGGATTGGTGAGATCTCCTGTCTCAGCAACTCTTCCTCAAATCGGATCTAGATTGTTTGTTACTTGGGGCATTTTGTGGAGCTTCCCTGAAGTATCATTTTATTATTTCTTTTTTCAAATTTAATTTCATTATTTTATGAAAAGTTCTTATGTTTTGTTGTTTTTCCTGTTTATTGTTCAGACAAGGACTCATATGTTGGTTAGCTCCTTGGTTATCAGCTGGTCTCTCACTGAGGTAATTAATTATTATGTACAAGATCAGTAAATTTTTAAATTTGGAAGAAAAAGAAGAATAATGCTTCCTAGCACCGGACAGAGAATAAGACCACTTTTTGTAAGTAATATTTATATATTTTGATACTATATTTGATATTTACAGATTATTAGGTATTCATTCTTTGGCTTGAAAGAGGCTCTTGGCTTTGCCCCTTCTTGGCTTTTATGGCTCAGGTTTACATATAATAATTAACAAATAATGTTTAATTTATAATTTATAGATTATAATTAATAAATATATTTTTATATAATTGTTTATGTTACAGATATAGCACTTTCATGCTGTTATATCCATCTGGAATATCAAGTGAAGTCGGTCTTATTTACATCGCCTTGCCTTTCATAAAGGTAAAGACTTTCTAATATTTTTCACTTTTCATTTAATTTGTGTTTAATTGGGTTTTTTTTTTCTAACCCTAATTTGAATTTTATTTATTTTTTCAGGCATCAGAGAAGTATTGCATAAGAATGCCTAATACTTGGAATTATTCCTTCGACTATTTTTACGCAGCAATTCTTGTACTAGGAATTTACGTTCCAGGTATAATTATCTACATTATTTTTTCATTAATTTATAATAGTTAAATTTAATTAGGTCTTTTGGTTTTGACCATTTTTAATATATTTCGTTACTTTTCTTATTTTCAGGTAGTCCACATATGTATACATATATGCTTGGCCAAAGGAAAAAGGCTCTCTCCAAGTTGAAATCTGCTTAAAAAATTAGTCTCAATTTTCAATTTGTTTGTATTTATTGTCTCTTAATCTGGTTGGATTTCACTGCCTATTAAGTTTGCAAACATTTAGGAAGAACAATGAAGCTTTGTGTTTGTTTAATTTATCCATTGTTATCAGTTTTCAGTATTGTTGCTTTTTTGACTTCTTGCATTTGTTTTTTTTATATCAAGATTTAGGGTTTAATCAAGTCATGAATTAACGGCAATATTTAGTAAATTTTGCAAAAAAAAAAAAAAGCCTCTGCATTATGCTGAAATTGCAAGAAGAAAAAATGCTAAGCCTTTTTTCGCAGTTTTCAATAATGTAATTTTTTTTTTAACAATTTAGGCTTACACAAGCACATATTCGCAAAATTCCCTGATAATTTAAACAAATCAGAAAAATCACGATCAATTCGTCCACTGACAAAAACAATCCAAAACTATTTTCCATATACACACACACACAAATTTCAAACCATTAAACAAAACTAAACTAAAAAAAAAAAAATACTACAGAAACAAAAGGATTAAACACATTATCATTTCGCCTGATTTCCTTTACTTCCACTCTCACGCTTCTCTCTCTTACAATTACAATCATTCTCCCACTTACAAAGACAATCGAAACGAAAACTATTTTCCATAAAAGAACCAAAAAAAAAAAAAATTCCAAAAAACAAAATACCATCAAACAGTTTTATTTTCCTCATTTCCTTTCTTCTCACTCTCACTCCTCTCTCTCTCCTCCATGACCTCCTTAATTCCGTCCTGATACCCCTCAACAAACGCCTTCAAACCGTCTCTATAAGCAGAAGCTCTCATCATATAAACCTTCTGCAAAGCCGGCCTCAACGTCTCCATTCCGCCTCGCGCCGCCACAGCCAGTTCCTCCCAACTGGACATCTCCATTCCTTCCTTTTCTTCCCGATTTTCTGTGGCGGAGTTGTTGGTGTGGTCGTGCGGTCGCAGGTCTGGACCGATGTCGCGCGTCCAGCTGGCGATGTAGAGTCTGGAAGCGTGTTTTAGGACGAGGTATTTTTGGGGGAGTGTGAGTTTTGGGAGGATTTGGGTGTTGGGCGGATCGGGGAGAGAGGACGGGAAGGCGATTTCTTTTAGGTCGTATCGGATGTAATTGTAGATTTTTCGCGATATGATTCTAAGCTTCATTTTGATTAATTTCTAGGGTTTGTGTTAGAGGGATTTCTGTTTCTATAAGAGTGATTAAGACCGAATTCTGATCTGTAGATTAGAACCTTGTTGAGTATCAATGAAAAACAAGAGAGCAAAGAAGTGAGATTTGAATAATTTGTTATCAGTGATGATTAAATGGTACCGGAATGATCTGGCGGGTACAGTGGTAAACTGAACCGATAGAAGTATTGGGAAGAATTCCTTCTTTGGGGTATTCATGGTTTTGTTTCGTATACTCATTTTTAGAGATTATTTCAGGTCTAAATAAAAGAGAAAACGCAAAATAAGAAAATGAAATTGGGATAATTACCATTCAGAAGAGAGGCGGTTAGAGAATGAAATCAGAAATCATAAGAGAACGCGCCTTCTCCAGTCTCCATGACTGTCTACGAGAGAGAGGGAGAGAGAGAGAGAGAGAGAGAGAGAGATATGGGCCAGAATACTAGTTATATGACAGAATAATAATTATGGGCCCAAATATAAGAAGTTCTTAATAATGCAAGCCCAAAATGTAATGTTGGCCCATCACATCATCCATGATTTGGACTTCCCGACAGAAACACAAAGTACGTAAGAATAGCGACGATGTACTCGTGTTGTGGCTCCCATTTCATCTTGCATATTGCATGATTGCATCCCATTTTATTGGGAGTTAAGAGTCTCATTCTTCCATTATTGGTTTTTTTGAAGAGAACATTGAGTTCATTATCTATTGCTAGTTCTTTTTCTGTTGTATAAAATGTTAATTATTGGTTGGATCGAGCTTCTTTGGAAAATAAAATCAACTTGATTTTCTTCCGACAAATTTGATCGCATGTATAGTTATTATGAAGCTGGTAGGATTAATAATGGATATTGTATAGCGAGAGCGTAAAATTGCAGGTTACAAACAAAAACATATGCCTGATAAAGATAAACATATATAAGCCTTCATTTTGCAACTGAAAATAATAACAACTTCAATTTATTCACCCCCTCCGTTGCATGAGGAATGACAGTTCTTCACTTATTTATCAGTTACAATATATGATAACTTACCCATAAAACACAACACTAGTGTGGATGCAAGACAGCCTTAGAATACTCCCCTTCATAACCCTCAGCCTTTCCATCAAGAGGAAAATAAAAAGGGTAAATCTCATATCGCACCATACAACTTGTATACAAAACCCTACAACCTTGTCGGTGCGAGCAATAAATCGGAAACCATTGAAGGGTCGTCGAGAGGCACTGAGCACACTGCAACGGCTGTAAATCTCTCGTACACTGAGCGAGAGCATAGATCGTGGTGTCTGTCATAAACTTTGTTTTTTCGCGTCCCAGACTTCCGCTTCCTGCTGATACTGCATCAGCGTTGACCTTGTCCATTAGTTTGCTTACCGCTTTGTCAAAGGCGCCAGGGTTCGTGGCATTTTGGGTGTTGTATAAAATTGTGGCGTAGCCTGTGTCAGATTTCCCGATGAAATTGTCAGTGTCGTAACGCATGAAGCAGTAGTCATACCATAATCTTGCGTCGGCTTGATTTGGGCATGTCTGTATATAAATCACATTTAGTATCATAATTGTCTTAGTTGAACTTTATTAACACAACAAATAATGTAAGTGGGACTCTCATCAAGTATCATACCACAGGGAGCTGTTTTGCCGCACTGGCAAGGCACGCCGAGCAATCATCTGAGCTGACATCTCCTCTGCATTGTGCGAGTCCATAGATGGTACTACTTCCCTTACCGTACGAAGCAGTTGCGAAGCCTCCTACTGAGGCCTTCGAGACAAGGTCAGACAGGACTTGGTTTATGTTGTTTGTGATTTTGGTACTGGTGTAGGCTTGAGCACAGTATTGCGCTATAGGATCAGCACAATAGCTCAAGGGAAGCAAAAGAGAGAAGAGAAAGAGGTGATAGATTAGTGCCATTGTGGATGTTGTGTGTAGGCTAATTGGTTTGGAATTGTTCATTTGTTAGGATGGTTATATAGAAGAGTAAGCTTATGTGGTGGTCAAATATATGCAGTCTTTTCTGACTATCACTAATTAGTTGTGAAATATTTTGGTTGACAATTTCGTGATTAATTGGTGTCATGATTTTCTAGCTAGATGTATATTAGAGATTTTTTTTGAGGTTATATATTAGAGATTTGGAAAGGTTCAAGATGAATTGTTCTTATATATCTTTATATGTATGTTAATGCTTGCATTATGTGACCAAGTCTAATATGCACCAATATTTATTTATTTATTCTTCAAGCATGTTTCCATCCAAATACAAAAAACCAAACAAGAAAATTTTGAAAAAGTTATTTTGCCTTCGAACTTTCTCATTTATTTCTTGGTCTATGAAATATTAAATTTTTTTTTTGAGATAAGAAATGTATTAAATGATATTGATCAGTTTCTATTTTAATTAAATGATATTGAGTTTAATTAAAATAGAGTAAATAAAAATATGACTGCCGTTTAACGGTAATGCTATATACACAAGAGGGGATAAGTGAGGATCCTTTTAGGGGACATTTATCAAGGTCCATACACGTTGGTATATTTTCATAGCCATACATGCTGTTGCTGGCCTAACTTTTGGGCCCCCAGTCAATACTTCATTATCATGGTATAGAACATTTCACACCAGTGTAAACACTTCAGCTTTTTACCATTTCATGCATAAACAATTCTTTACAGAAGGAATTTGTACAAAATGGAGAGGTTGATCTATATCTAGAACATTGACAAGGTAGCAAATTTTTTAAAATGTCAACCTTAGTTAACTCATCCGAGAGAAATTGTGATATACTTGCTCCATCGGTCAACAAAAGCCGCATATTTTTGGATTATTCAAGTCAACCCTCCAAAATAAACTATGCCAACCAGATCCGTCATAATTCCTAAAGCCCAACCCGTTTGACTCCAATCTACACAATTAATCATCCAATCAAGTCAAATCCAACAAAAAGCTCTCAAGCAATCGAACCACTATAGCACGGGCCTACATAAATATGCTGATCGACTCAAGTTTGGCTTACATGCATGTCTTCATATCATATTCCGTGACAACAAACTATGGTTCCCCATGTGCACACATCCATGATCTGGACTTCCCGACTGCACTTAAGGATAGTAACATTCTTATTGTGGCTCTGATCCATTTCTGCCACTTGGGAGTTCAAGAGTCCATTCTTCCATTATCTATTGTTTTCTTTGGAATATATAACCGTGAGTTCCATTATCAATTGTTAATTGTTAGTTCTGTTGTAAGAAACTCAAAATTAATTTACCTAATTAATTCATTTATATATACCATTGTTACATTTAACCTTGATGACTAAGTAAAATAAATAGAGCCAATGAATCAAATTATATTGAAATATTATAGAAATCTATCAAATGACTTCAACCAGCCATTATATTATGCAGAGCCGGTCCTATGATTTTGGAGGCCCAAAGCGGTCATCAAATTGCCAGAGTTACGGTTAAAAGTATAACATACACCAAATTTAATAAAACATAATGAGAATTTTTTATGTAAGTTCAGATATTAACTTTTTATTTATGTGTTATATCAAATCAAAAAGTACAATATAATTTTTAATTTACTATCAATAATATAAATAATAATAAAAAATTATATAATTATTATTTTATATTAAACTTTATTAATTTATGTAAACGTTTATTATTTTTTAATGTATTTTTCATTAAAACTGGTATGAATATTGATATTTTCCATTATTCTTTATGATTATTATGATATTGAGATAAGAGGCCAAGATCATGCGATTTATAACGGATGCGATCATATCAGCACTAAAACACCGGATCCCATCAGAACTTCGTTGTTAAGCGTGTTTGGGCGAGAGTAGTACTAGAATAGGTGACTAGAATAGATGATCTCCTGAGAAATTCTCGTGTTGCATAATATTTCTTGTGTGAGGCCCTAGCATCTTGAGACCCAAGACGTTGGTTTGGTTAGCCTGATCCAAGGGACGCCTCTGATATTATGCTGCTCACATTCACAATATGGTGCCTTGAATGGACCATCGATCAATTGTTTTAGTAACTTTTTTTTATTGACGAAGCCGTACGATAAAAGGATCTTCACTATATATAAATACATGAGACTAGAAGGAAAACTGACAAGAGAGGAGAGATTATATACCTAAATAATGTACATAAACATACTCTCAATAATCCCTACATCATCTCAATATTACGCTTGTATATGTAAATATCATATATTTTTATTACTACACTTTGGGTGTTGAAGAGCTATCATCGGTCATTCTCATGGTCATGATCTATAGAAAGATAACCCTGAATTATCTTGGGATGTTTGTGTTCTGTAAAAGCCCACACATATGACAAAATAATGCATTGGGATAGCGTTCACGCGATCCGGTTAAAATGCTTTTTCAAAATTTATTTTGTATTATAAATATTTATATATTGTAAACATTGTATGAAATATTATAATTTGTAAATATATCAAGTAATTTTATTCTTTATAATGATCCCAACGTTTTACAATAGCTTGTTTCAACAAGTTCTTTTTTTTTAAATCTTAGTTCGATCTTAGCTTATTTAGAAAACAAAATGAATTAACTCCGTATGAATTTGAATATTTTTTTACATTGTTTTTCTTCCAACATATTGATCACATATATGGTTCTTATTTCCACTCATGGAATTCTTCACTTATTTATCAGTTACAACTTACACAATATATATAAAAATCACTATACAATAAAACACTAGTGTGGATATAAGATAGCCTTAAAATACCCCCCTTGATAACTCTAAACCTTTCCATCAAGAGGGAAATAAAAAGGATAAATTTCATATCTCACCATACAACTACTATACAACACTTGACACCCTGGCCGATGCGAACAAAAAGTTGGAAACCGTTGAAGGGCCGCTGAGAGACATTGTGTGCACTGTAACGGCTGTATATCTTTCGTACACTGAGCGAGAGCATAGATTGTGATGTCTGTCATAAACTTTGTTTTATCTCGCCCCAGACTGCCGCTTCCCGCTGATACTGCCTCAACGTTGACTTTTGACATCAGTTTGTTTACCTTTTTATCAAAGGCGTCTGGGTTCGTCGCATTCTGGGTGTTGTATATAATCGTGGAATAACCCGTGTCAGTCTGACCGATGAAACTGTCGGTGTCATAACGCATGAAGCAGTAGTCATACCATAATCTTCCATCCTCTTCATTTGCACATGTCTGTATATATCATTTAATATCATATATAACTCAGTTGAATTTTTCATTAACAACAAAAAATGAAACTGAGACTCTGATCAAGTATCATACAACAGAGAGCTGATTGGCCGCACTGGCAAGGCACGCTGAGCAATTATCTGGGCTGACATCACCTCTGCATTGTGCAAGTCCATATATGGTATTACTTCCTTTACTGTATTGAGAAACTGCGAAGCCTCCGACTGTGGCCTTAGCGACTAGGTCAGACAGGAGTTGGTTTATGTCATGTTGGATTTTGTTACTGATGTAGGCTTTAGCGCAATAATGTGCTATAGGATCAGCACAATAGCTTAAAGGGAGTAAAAGAGAAAAGAGAAAGAGGTGATATACTAATGCCATTGTGTGTTGTGTGTGTGGTGTGTAGGCCAATTGTGTTGGATACTTGGATTTCAACATTTGTTAAACCTAAACCTTGTTATATAGAACAGTTGAGCTCATGTGGTGGTCAAAACTCAAATTATGCAGTCTTTTAGGACCATCACTTATTTTTGGAGATGGGGAATTCATGAACATCACTAGTTAGTTGTGGTTGTTTTGGTTGACAATTTAGTGATCATTTGGGGTCATAAATTCTCGATATATATTAGGAAATTGGAGAAGTTCTAGATGAATTGGTCTTATCTCTACCTGTTTAATTTAATGCATATGCATTATATGACCAAGGCAACCTAGTTAGGCTAACAAGCACATTACAATATTTATTTATTGGGGAAATTTCATTTATACCTAGTTCAAGCATTCTTCCATCAAAATACAAAAAATAAACAAAATTCAGTTTAACATGTGGTAAATAAAACACATAGTAAACGCAATCTCGTCTCTAATATATAGTACTATTACAACAGACACATAAGATCGTTATGTAGTGTTATCAAGAGGGGGATAACTGGGGATCTTTTCGAGGGAGCATTTATCAAGGTCCGCACAAATTTTTAATTTTAACACTATAGTATATTCACAGCAATTTTTCCATTAATATACAACTTATTTTCATAATGTCACTGTCACAAGTATACAACCTTTTGAACAAATTCCAAAACTAACATATTGGGTGTTTCAAACACCGAAATAAATGATGGGACCCACTTTAATATTATTTCATCCTCTCTTACCGTTCAAAACCCTATGGATATTTGCACTATGACCCATTATAACAAAAAAATTGTAGATTTTTATTATTCAAACATGAAAAAGTTCTTTATAATTTCTAAATATGTTTCTTAATCAAATTTAAATGTATAAATATTGACGATTATGATTAAAAAACTAGTCCTATTTTTTATGCATCATAGATATAATAAAATAAACCCTAGATGCAGCAACAACAATAACAATAACAATGGGAAGAGGGGAGCATGCAGATGTCGTGGAACATGATAAATGGTTTGGATGAGATGTTTTGTACAATGAAAGCGAGAAGCAATATCGATAACCCAGCTAGAGCCGATAGATATCTTCAACCAACAAGTGGGGAGGATTGTAAGAGTCAATAGTCAAAAGCTTCCCATCCTTAACTTTGTACAAATTAGCACCACAAAAGTTGTTCTTTCAAGAATATGCAAAACATCTTTATAAAAAATCATTATAAGCTAACATTACTCTTTAAAAAATACATAAATAACAAATAAAAGTATTTAATGCTTAAAAAAAAGGCTAGTTTTTAATCTTAATCCTCAATATTTATACATTTAAATTTGATTAAGAAATATATTTAGACATACAAAGACTATTTTCATGTTTGAATAATAAAAATCTACAATTTTTTGTTATATTGGGTCATAGTGTAAATATCCATAGTGTTTTGAACGGTAAAAGGATGAAATAATATTAAAGTGGGTCCCATCATTTATTTCGGTGTTTGAAACACCGAATATGTTAGTTTTGGAATTTGTTCAAAAGGTTGTATATTTGTGACATTATGAAATTTAAATTTAAGTTGTATATTAATGGAAAAATTCCATATTCACATGGGCATGCATGCATGGCAGCATGTACGTACATGTTAGCTTAACTTTTGAGGTCCAAGTCATACATCATTTATCATGGAATATATAATACCCCACCCGGTTCAAACGCATTAGTTTCTTTCCATTTCGTGCATAAAACGATTCCACGTACGCAGAAGGAATTTTTCCTCACCAAAGGATATTCCTGAGTTTTTGGTAAAGAAAAAAGGATATTCTTGATTTTGACCAAAATGGAGAGGATTGATCTATATCTTAGAACATGAACATTGACAAGGTAACAAAGTATAGTCCACAAACCCTAATTTTTAAAATGTCAATCTTAGTTAACTCATCCCAGCACGGTCCAAATTTCTATGAAATACAAGATGCTCATTAATAGAAGCTAATTCAAATCCCTCGGATAAAATAAGAACAACACCCACATTCAAACCGCCTTTTTTTACCATTAGCAAGAACTTATTTGAATTGCATATCATAAGGAATTCGGATAATGACGGAGCCATTTGCAACCCCTTTAGAAATATTACCTGAATGGTATTTCTTTTCCGTATTTTAAATACTTCATACATTACCTAGTAAGTTATTGGGTGTCCTTTTGATTATTGGCTTCTTTCTGATAAATTATACTAGATATTGATAAAATCGCTTGGTTTGATCGGATGCTAATCGATTTTCCCGTTTTAGGTAAATTTGACACCCAAAGAGGATTGCAATCTTAAAATTGAGAATTGCAATCCGTTCAAAGATAATGGTCCGTTGTATTTCTCGAATCTCTTGAGAGGTCTGGGCCACCCGCGGATTTTCTTCTGCTTTCCGGATCTTCCTCTTATGCTCTCAAATCTCTAGGAGCATTTCTTCATGATCAGAAGGGAGAGAGGACTTAATTTACCATGCGCGATCTGGGTATCTAGGGATATAACTCAATGAGAGAGTGTTACCTTGACGGGGTGAAAGTCACTGTAGCACAACTGTTTACGACATGATCCAATAATAGTATATATAATTTATTTTCTAATAACAATATATACACAACAATATATATAATTTATTTTCTAATAACAGTATATACATAAAAAATGAAAAATATATATAAAAATGAAAAAATAATATATAAAATGAGAAAACAATATATAAAAGTAAAAAAAATAAGAAATACATAAAGAATAAATAACAGTATATTAAATGACAAAACAATATATAAAATGAGATACAACAGTATATCTACAGTGCGTCGTGTTTGCACATTTCCCTTTTGGAATAGCCAAGTCAACCCTCATGTCTTGATTATTCGTTCCAACCCGACCCGTATAAATCCTTCAAAATCCAACCCGTTTGACTCACCTAGTTATAAACCAATCTAAATCAAATAATCAACCAATCAAATCAAATCAACAAAAACCACAAACAATGGCACTACTACAAAAAGATATAGTACTGGCGTCTGGCCTACATAAATATGTCAATTCGATCGATTCCTGTTTTGCATGCGTGCCTTGTAATTTATATCCCATGACAACAAATGGTTCCCCACATTCACATCCATGACATGGACTTCCCGACTCAAGCACATAAGGATAGCAACATTGTTAATGTGACCTCTTATTGTAGCAAATATCCATTTTTTATTGTCTTCCGCTGGAGTTCAAGAGTCTCAATCTTCCTTTATGTATTTTTTGGGGGTTATATAGCCATGAGTTTCATTATCTACTATTAATTGTTAGTTCTTTTTTCAATAAATGTTAGTCATTAGTTTGATCCATCTTCTTTAAAAAACAAAATGAAACTCCACATTTGAATATTCTTAACATTGTTTTTCTTCCAACATAATGATCACATATTTAGTTCTTATTTCCCCTCATGGAATACTTCACTTATTTATCAGTTACAACTGCACAATATATATAAAATCACCATACAATAAAACGCTAGTGTGGATATAAGATAGCCTTAGAATACTCCCCTTGATAACGCTCAGCCTTTCCATCAAGAGGAAAATAAAAAGGATATATCTCATATCTCACCATACAACTACTATACAACACTTGACACCCTTGTCGATGTGAACAATAAATTGGAAACCATTGAAGGGTCGTTGAGAGACATTGCGCACACTGCAACGGTTGTAAGTCTCTCGTACACTGAGCGAGAGCATAGATCGTGATGTCTGTCATAAACTTTGTTTTATCGCGGCCCAGATTGTTGCTTCCTGCTGACACTGCCTCGGCATTGACTTTTGACATCAGTTTGTTTACCTTCTTATCAAAGGCATCTGGGTTTGTTGCGTTCTGGGTGTTGTATAAAATCGTGACGTAGCCTGTGTCAGTCTGTCCAATGAAATTGTCAGTGTCATACCGCATGAAGCAATAGTCGTACCATAATCTTGCGTCCGCTTGATTTGTGCATGTCTGTACATATATATTGTTTATTATCATATATATATGTTAGCTGAATATTGTTACAACAAATAGGGAAAGTGTGATTCGATCAAGTAACATACCATTGGGAGCTGCTTGGCTGCATTGGCAAGGCACGCTGAGCAATCATCTGAGCTGACATCTCCTCTGCACTGTGCGAGTCCATAGATGGTACTGCTTCCCTTACCGTATGAAGAAACTGCGAAGCTTTCGACCGAGGCTTTCGTTACTAGGTCGGACAGGACATGGTTTATGTTGCTTGTGATTTTATTACCTGTGTAGCTTTGAGCACAATATTGTGCTATAGGATCAGCACAATAGCTCAAGGGTAGCAAAAGAGAGAAGAGAAAGAGGTGATATGCTAGTGCCATTTGTGAGGTGTGTGTAGGCAATTGAGTTAATATTTGTGTTGTTTACTTTTGCTTGTTATATAGAAGGGCAGATCAGCTCATATGTGGTGGTCAAAATTATGCAGTCTTTTCTGACCATCGCAATGTAATTAGTTGTGAATCCATTTAATTTGGTTGACAAATTAGTGATTACTGATTAATTGCGCAATATAATTCTAGCTTTGAAAAGGTTCTAGATGAATTGATCTTATCCAGGGGGATGCTAGGGGAGGCTCGGCCCTCCTTACGAAAATGAAAATCCAATATAAGCCCTTGATGATTTCTTTCCTAGTCCTTCTAATGGTATTTGAAATTGAGGTTCTTGAATAAATAAAAAAAGAAATGTTATATAAGTAATATATAAAGTAAAAGCAATGATAAAGAAGCAAAAGATAAAAAATCTTATCACCTGTCAAAGCTTACATTTCTAATACAAATTTATGCAAAAGAAAAAAAAATATTTTTAGTGCAAAAAATTTATACAGTTGGTGATGTGTCTCAATGTAAATTAAATCATACTTATATATAAGATAAACGTAATTCATTATTGTTGCATATAAAACATATTTGGTTGATGTTAATCATTCGTTATTTTTGAAGCACATTAAATTAGTTGGATCAATTGTTCACATGTTTATATCTTATAATTTTGTTTATGATATAAATAGTTTTATATTTTTTCACATGAAATTGGGACAAATTTTCTAATATTAGTTGCAAATTTTTCTAATATCAAAGAGACTCACTTTAACTATTTATTAAAATATACTTTTATGATTTATCTTACAAACTTAAAATTAGCACGAATAATATCATATAAACACTGTAATTTAATTGTTAATAATAATATTCTATTAGTGTAAGTGCCAACAATAAAGTTTATTAAAAAAAAATCTTTCTTTTCTCTTATTCTTAATCAGCCGTCAGTCGCCCCTCTAAGATTAAATCCTGGTTCGCCCCTGCATCTATATTTTTTTTAATTTAATGCATGCATATTATGTGATGTGACTAGGGCAACATATAGTTAGGCTAACATGCACATTTACAACATATACTTAACTATTTAGTGGAATTTCCATATATATTATTAATTCAAACTTGTTTTCATCCAAACACAAAAATGTGATAACAAACAAGAAAAAATTCTAACACACATGTACATGTTAGCCTAACTTATGAATACCCCACCAGTTAAGACACTTCAGCATCTCTCGATTTCATGCATAAAACAATTCTTCAGAGAAGGAATTTTCCATCAGCATCATCACCAAAAGTCTTGAGGTTGTAAAGAATGGAGAGGAATGAATAACTCATCTAGAACATTGACAAGACAATAAAAGATAGGCCACAAACCCTAATTTTTAAAATGTCAACTTAGTTAACTCCATCCACAGATCTTGACATATCTTTTCCGCCATATTCAATTATTGGTCAACAAAAGCAGCGTTTTTTGGACTAGTCAACCCTCCTGATTTACTCGAAATCCTTGCTAACCCGAAACGTTATATATTGCCTTCCTTTCCATCTTATATTATATATACCATTTAATTTATTAAAAAAAATATTATATATATCTGTTTTGGTTGAAAAGTATCATTACGTTTTGAAAAGTATATTCTAATTAGTACATTGTACGTAAAAGTTCTTTACATACAATGCCATTTCCTTTAGTTAAAAATGCTAGAAACTGGAATTCGTTTTCACCATACATAGCTACCCTAAGTGGCTTATATACATTTTATGCTTCATAATCCAAAATTGTAAACCTCAACATATATTTTTCATTATATGTCATTGTTAATTAGATTCAAATGTTTACTTTATAATAACAACAAACACTAATATCTGAAGTATAAATAAATTGCTTATTAATTCTTAAATCAGGCATGTCCAAAGCAATCGACATGAGAATATGGCACTACTGTTGATTTGTGCTCAGTGCAGCTTATCGACAACCATGGATTATTTCCGAATTTTTGATTGAATAGGAAAGGTTGTAGGGTTTTGTGTAGCAGTTGTACGGTGAGATACGAGATTTATTTGATCTGTATTATGGTGGTAACTGTTAATAAAGGAGGAAGTAATTGTTATATATACTTTTGTTTTTTTTATTATTAGCATAATGACATGATATAATTATTCAGGCTAAAACATAATAATAAAGTTATTTCTTTTACTAAACTACTCTAATTCCAATTATTAGAGTCAATTTTGAAAGATAAGACCAGAACACATTATATTTATAGAATATAAGTACAATAATACTGATATATCAAATGGTTGAATGAACGTGAGAAATTCGTATACTATCATAATAGATATTTCTTCGTCGTCAAACACATAACATAAGAAATAGCTGGTATCTCATCACTATATTTATCCTTTCGAAATTGAGAGCATCATTTTCATTCACCTAAAAGATAAGATGATAAAACTTGTATTATGTAGTTTGAGAAAACAAGAGTCAATGTGACTAATTAGTGGAGAACCCACTCACATTCATTCAACATCAGATCCAAAATAAGAAGCCTTTATTTCACTATCTTCGCATGCTCCACAATTATTTGGACACCACCATTTCTCACAAAGAAAATATACATGGATGACAAAGGAAAAAAACTAAACACTAAACTGTATATAATTCCAATGAAAATGTTACACCAAAAAATAAGACAATACACCATACATAATATTACATGCATGACATGAACAAAAATCTTAGAAAAAAAAAGAGAAAGAATAAATCATTTCAACAATAAGGTTAATACAAAATCTACTTAATCAATCATATGTCTTAACAATGAGTTTTCTCTTTTTGAGCGACTTTGATTTCTTCTCTTCTCTCATGCGTTTTTCTTTTTTCGCTTGGACCCTTCCAACTAAAGAGGGTTGCTCTTTTAGTCCAAAACTTCTCGCCACATGTCCCAAATGGAGTTTTTTAACGACAAATATTTTCTTCAATTCGCCTCTATGTGCATTATACGCTCCGACCCATGAACAAAATGCGTCTCTCGCTAGCTTTTGCATCTTTGGCTAAATTAATACGAAACGAATGATTTTATTAAATATTACATAGAGAAACAGAAATCTATCAGATGTACCGGAACACAAACAAAGCATAATTTTTCTAAAAATTGTCAAGAAACGTTGGATTTGAATCAATTTCATGTTTTTAAGTCTTAGATGGATAACGTTAATTTGATTTATTCCAAGTTTTGGAAGCACACAATTCAATATTTACACTTACGGAAGGGCAAATTTGATATTAGCACTTTCGAATATTGTTTAAAGTAAAATAAAATAGGATTAAAAAAAAAAGAAACTAACCTGGGAAGAAACGAAACTCTCAAGTGCTCTTTGGAGGAACAAAATCCAAGGATGCATGTCTAGAGACAAGACTTTCCTTCTAGAAGGATTCTTATTGATTCCTTGCAACGAAAAGCTATCCAACACTTTCATAAAAGGATATTCGTTTAGTGAGACTCCATGTGATTCTAAATCCTTCAAATAGTCTGTTTCTATTGGTTGGAGAAATAGCAACGCCTCGCCTTTCTCTCCTAATCGAGCCGTCCTTCCCACCCTATAAATATTTAAAATAATTTTAGTGAGCATTTTATAACCTACAAAAAACGAGCATACATTTTATAACTTAGAACTAATTTTGGAACTCTACATTAGACCAACTTATATAAAATTATACAATGAGAGAGAGAGAGAGCGGGGATCGCTAAAACACTTAATTAAGTACCTGAGGTGTCGTACTTCAAACTCATCATCAATTGAATATGCATCAGGATCCGTGCTACACAACAAATAAGAAATTATCTCTCTTCAAAATACGTTAACCCCTACTATTTCAGCGCAGAACACGAATCCCGATGCGTATCCAACAGATGATAAATTCTCATCACGACCGCCTCGAATACTTAACTAACTCTTTCTTGTTCAACAAAAAGCACTTAATCAAATACTTAACTAACTCAGTCCAATACTTAACTTAACACGGAAGGAATTCATCTCTCTCTGTCCAAACCACTATTATACACCACATTCAATAAATGATACAAGCTCAACGTGCGAGACCTCAAACACTTAATAATTAGCTCTCAAACTTCTGCTACCTGTGGACGTATTCTGAAGCTTCGCCAGGCGAATCATACTGAATGATACATCTGACTTTAGGAAAATCCAAGCCTCTTGCGCACACGTCCGTGGACAGCAGCAAAGCCGACTTCTCTGTTTTAAACCCAGAGAAGGACTTCCCTCTCTCCTCCTGCTTCATGTTCCCGTGGAGATGGAATACCGAGCAGCTCCATAGGAATTTCTTCGATTTCACTGTTTGATTTGTTTGATTTGAATCTGTTGGTTGGAGCGAGAATTCGGTTAACAGGGCGAAGTGGAAATCCACGGCGTCGCATGTCGAGAGGAAGACGACGACCTGGTCGGAAAGTAAATATATATTTATATATAAATAAAAGGGTTCAGATATGGAGTGTCAGCATTTTGGAGCGCCCAGCAGTGCCCGATTACAAAAGGTATGATGAAATTACAAAAATGTATATTTGTAAACACAAAAGGTATATCCAAGTGCAAATATATATGTATATAGCTAAAACTGTATGGTGGGCGCTTCTGGGCACTCCAAAAGCTGGGCACTCCGAATAATTTCTATAAATAAAATATATATTATTTGTTTATGTATAGGGAAATTTGTAAAAGAGCCCTTGCGATATGTATGAACTGCAACGTGATTAAAAATGAGATTTGGTATAAAGGCATTACTGAAGTATAGTTGGATATGTATGAGAATGATTTTACGTTGGAACTAACAAGAGGGGTGTTTTCGCATTTTTGTTGAAAATAGAGGGACTTTTTTGCAATTTTTAATAATGTAGAGGCTATGTTTTGGAAATTAAGACATAATGTAGGTTTATTTTTTGCGAATTTGGCTTGTATACAATTTGGTGTGGAGTTTAATTTGATTTAATTGAACCTTTTGGGAGGTTTCTTTTTCAAAGAGGGATCTGAGGATAGAGAGAAGAACAGCGAGTCTTGAACCACACGGTACTGTAAATTATAAATCATAAGTTAATTAATCAAATAATCAACCAGAATTATAATAAAAACAAATGAAATTTTACAAAAAAATAAAGAAAAGATACCTTTAATATATCTCTGAAGTAATTGTTCAGGAAGGTTATAATTCTCAACCGAATCTTTAATTATAATCTCATCATTATCCAAAAAATTTAGATTATTTTTATTTTTATCATCTAAACCAATCGTGACTGGATTATTCAAACTTAAGTTAGCCAATCGGTTCACTTTCTCATTCAGCGTTGCGGATAAGAGTAAATTTTGCCTTGAGCAGTTTTTAGGGTTTGCGTTTTCACTTTCATTTGTTGAACCCAAAAATTGGAGAATTTCTTCTAGTGCTTTTCCAAACCCTAATTCAAGAATCATATCCGCTTCATCAAATACAATCCACCGTAATTTTGAGTAATTAAAAGATGAAGTGTTTTTTAAGTGGTCTAAAAGCCTGCCAGGTGTCGCAATTAGAATCGATATCCCTAAAACAAAACAAAAAAAATTCAATTAAAACACATTAAAAACCTACAAATTGACCAAAAATATTAAAAAAATTGAAAAAGATGGTACCTTTCCGTAACCTAGCTTTTTCCTTAGATCTATTTTCACCGCCCATTATATAGCCTGGAATTATATAATGAAATCTTTGCACTAATTTTTGCGCAATTCCATATACTTGCATGCATAATTCTCTTGTCGGTACAAGAACCAACGCTACAAAATTATAAAAAAAATCCATATGAAAAAAATAAATAAAGAAAAATGAACAATGAAATCATTATTTTTAGTACCTAAAGTTCCGTCAGAACGATCGATGCGAGGCTCACGCATTTGCAAGAGGTGAATAATTGGAGCTAAATATACTAATGTTTTTCCAGTACCAGTTGCTGCCTTCACAAGCCTTTAATTATCCTCCAGTTAAGGAAAAAATTTATATATAAAATGCTGAAATTTATTAATTTAACTAAGAAAAATGAGCAATTTGTGCATGAATTGAGAAAACTGGTGATAAAAAGGATACAAATGGCGGCCAGAAATGGCAACAGGAATCGCTTCCGCCTGAATACGTGTGGGCGCTTGAAAACCCATCTTATCTGATGCAAAAAAAAAAAACGAGCTGTAAGCTAATTTGAACTCAATGTAATGAAAAATAATCAAAATTCTGATAGCAAATTGAGAAAACAAACAAACTTAAATCAAATTTCAGCTAAATACGCGCGTAATTTAACAAACTACAGAATCAATTCGACCAATTTATACAGAAATTAGACCGAACGAATTGAAATTCATACCTTGGAGATGGTCGCACAAGCCGGGATGTAGGCCGAGCTGAGAAAAGGAAGAGGAGGAGAAAAGTGCGTCTGTATCGGTTCCCTTTTTATTATCCTTCTTCTCTGTTTCTCGCTTGGTCATCATCTTGCTTGCTTTCATGGCTTCTATCTTGCCTTTCTTCTTCTAAAAATTGGTTTTTGTTTGGGGTTTTTAGGGTTTTTGATAGGATTCAGTTCTCCTATAGTACGAATAGAAACAGAGATTAAATCATTTGTTGGCCTTAAGAGGTTTTTAATGTAGAAAATATATATATTGGATCAATCAATATCATGAGCGTTAATATTTGTAACTAATATTAGAGAAAATTATGGGCCTTAATTTCTAAAATTAAATATGGATCAGATATATAGGCCTTATTATTTTTAATTACATATTGGATCAAATCGTGGCCTTAATGTTTGAGAAATTAAATATTAGATCAAATCATTGGCCTCAATTTGTTTAATTATATATTAGATCAAAGCATCGGCCTTAATTTTTTTGAATTAATAGTGTATCAAATCATAGGCCTTAAACTTTCAATTAAATATTGGATCAAATCATAGGCCTTATTTTTATTAATAAAAATTAGATTAAATTATCGGCCTATAAATATTGGATTAAATTATGAGCCATAAATTTTGAAATATAATAGCTCATAGGCCTTAATTTTTTAAACTAAATACTGAGTTAAATCGCGGCCTTAATTGTTTTAATTAAAGATTAGATCAAATCAAGGGCTATCTCATTCAAAAAAAAAAAAAAAAAAATCAAGGGCCCTATCAAATCATAGGCCATAATTGCTTTAGATTAAACATTGAATAAATCGAAATGTTAATCAGTCAAACCAATCTTTACGTTCGTTGAAGTTTGAAGTAAACAAATGAATCACCGCCATTCACTATTGAGAAAGAAAAGTCAGTTCCACTTTCTTCTCTTTTCATTTGATTTTCTTTTTAAATTCTTTTTCCATCCGTCTCTGTCAAATTGAGCCACATGGACCGTATCAACTCTTTTTTTTCCAAGTTAGAATTTTTGTTTCTTCATTCGTGATCTTTTTGTATTTGAGAGGAGATAGGGAAGAGAAAGAGAGGAGCAAGAGTTTCTTCCAAAACCAGCTTGTAAAGGTATGAATCCTCAATTTTTTTCACTAATTTCTTGTTAAAACAAGCAGTGTTTGATTTTTCTCTCTTACAACATGAGCCAGTTGATTGATATGATTAGAGACCCGCGGTACCAGCTGGTACAGAACCAAAATCAATTTGTACAGTAATGATAAATTTATTATGTCGGTTGGTCTAGAACTAAGGTTTAAAATTAAGATTTCTTATTATCTTTTAATTATGTACTATAATGGGGTCATGATTAGCTAATTGGCTGGTTTGCATGCATTTAAACACTAATTTTCTCTTGTTCTTTTGCAAAACAGATATAAATTTCTCATCTTTTTGATATGGCTTCAGATTCTAGCCTCAAAGAGCTTTATACAAATATAAATGAGCCTTGGTACGAAAATTTCTACACAATTGATAACAAATCGGATAAAAATGACTCATGCTCCATTAAAGCTCTTGCACCAAATCATTCAACTAGTACCATCATGAATCAAATAAGCGAGATTTTATTACAAGATACAGATGAAGAAATAATTAGCTGCCAAGAAGAGGCAGCTATTAAGGCCACAGAGAAACTCTTTTACGATATTCTTCAACAAGAATATTCTTGTTCTTCTCAAAACCAACAAAATTTAGAAAATAGTAGTAATGAAGATAAACAATCAGATAGAAGTAGTGATGATAAACAATCAGACAATAATAGTAGTAATAGTAATAGTACAAGTGGATCAATATGCAGTACTAATTGCAGTGATGATGGATTGAGTTTTACGGCCTCGCTGATCCAGAAAGGAACTGAAGAAGCAATGAAATTTGTTCCAAATATTGATGAGATTCTATTTGGTTCAGAGTATGATAAATCGAACTTACTTAAGAACAAAATCAAATATAAGGATGGTGACGAGGAAAGAGCTAGTAAGCAAATTGCAATTTTTGCTGATGAGCCGATAAGAAACGAAACATATGAGAGAATTCTTCATTTCCAAGGGCAAGAGTATATTGAAGAGGTCATTTCTTTAAGAAAGTTAATGATAAATGAAAGTAAAGATGAACCAAAGGAACTAAAAGCTTCTAAGAGTTCAAACACTACAGTTAAAAAACGAACTGAAAAACGATTAACCGGTGATCTTAGGCCTCTCCTTATTCTATGTGCTCAAGCCGTTTCTATTAACGACCACCACACGGCCAACAAACTTATAAAGCAAATAAGGCAAAACTCCTCCCCGAAAGGTGATTGGTCGGAGCGCTTGGCACATTATTTTGTGAATGGACTCGAGGCTCGCCTAGCTGGCACGGGTAGTGAGATTTGTCGTAACTATTTATCATGTCAAGCAGTAACTGCAGTAGAATTTCTGACGACCTATCGTGCTTTTTTCGTTTTCTGCCCTTATGATCGGGTATCAATCTTCTTCTCCAACCAAACTATCCTTAACGTTTCAAAAAACGCATCAAAGGTCCATATAATCGATTTCTGTATCCAATTTGGGTTTCATTGGTTATCTCTCTTTGAGCATTTTTCTAATCAAGAATGCAATCAACCTAAGATTAAAATTACCGGAATTGACAATCCACTAACTGGTTTTCGCCCTGCTAAACGAGTCGAAGAGACAGGGCGGCGGTTGGCTGATTATGCTAAGAGTTTCAATATTCCTTTCGAGTATAATGGCATTGTATCAAAGTTGGAAGATTTTAACATTGATGATCTCAAAATCGAAGAAAATGAAGTTATTGTCATATGCTTGCCCCCCTCACAAAAACTCGGTGACGAAACAACTGACATGGATACGGATAGCCCAAGGGACAAATTTCTGAGAACCATTAGAAAAATCAAACCAAATATCCTTATCCATGGAGTTGAGAACTCTTCATATAGTACCCCCTTCTTCAATATGCGCTTTAAAGAAGCGTTATTCCACTACTCTTCATTATTCGACATGCTTGATTCAAACATGCCTCGAGATAATGAGGAGAGATTTCTTTTGGAATCGAAGTGGTTGGGCCCGAACGCAATAAATGCAATAGCATGTGAAGGATCGGAGAGGGTGGAGAGGCCTGAAACTTACAAACGATGGCAGGTAAGAAATACACGGGTTGGCTTCGTACAGCTTCCTGTGGACCAAGATGTATTGAAAAATATGAAGAAATTGGTGAGACGACTTTATCATAAAGAGTTTGTTTTGGATGAAGATAATGATTGGGTTGTTTTGGGGTGGAAAGGAAGGATATTATTCGCGGAGTCCACATGGAAATGCAATGATGATTAGGCATTCTTCCATTTTTATATATTTCAATCTTTATTCATGTTTTTTACATTTTTTCCCTATTACATGCTTTGGTTTATCATAATTTACTGAAGCTAGTTTTATAAAGGCTTTTATGAAAATTTTAGTATTGACAGTGTTTCTATTTCTTAGGTTTCTTAGTAAGTAGAATAAAAAACAAAAGTACATTTTTTTGCCGGGAAATAACAACAACAACAAAATCAGAAGCCACCAAAGCCCAATATAAGTTCAATGATATGATTTCGAAAATAATTACACAATATAAGAATACCTGCATTAATTTTTTTTTTGAAAATCTACCTGCTGATGTGATATTTATTTTATCTTGATTTCTATCATCTATGGTCATTATTTTTATATTCTTAAAATTATAAGAATCACACTAATCATTATTTTTTTATTATTATTATTATTATTATTATTATTATTATTATTATTATTATTATTATTATTATTATTATTATTATTATTATTATTATTATTAATGATTCTGCATGTCGGATTCGGATCTTTGGGACTCGGTAACCTTGTCTGACTTCCTCTACAAGCCAAAAAATTAAGCGAAGTCCAAAAACCCAAAAACCGTAATTAAAACTCTCTGTTCTCCAGCCGAATTGCTTGAATTTGGTGAAGGAAAAGGGCTCCATGGAAGATATGATTGCATCTCTACCAGACGATGAAAAGAGCAGGATGTCTTCCATTGTTAACCAGCTCCAAACCTGTGATGCGTTTGTTCTCTCTCTATATCAGAATAAAAGAAAAGCTTTTGAAAGAACCTGACAATCAAGTTTCAACAGCCCATTATTGACAATGTCAAGGACCAAACAAGCATCCTAAACTTCAAACTTAGCAGCAGAATTATTCCGATAAATTCTAGCATAACAGAACAAAACAACAGAATAATTAAGTGAGGTAATTAATGAACTCAGAAGCAGTAGCAAGAGCAGCAACAGTAATCGCGTCCTTCACAACCTTATCCTTTCCGTTGTTACTTGCCGCTGACATCAGCGCCCCTGTCAGCGCTCCGCCCAGCATTGCATTTTTCTACAAAAAAATAAATAAAAATAAATCATAATTTTTAAATACCAGAAAGTAAATAAGAGGTAAAATACTAAAATAATGTGGTAAATAAATTACCCAGTCTCTGTGGCCGCGGACCCTCTCCATTCCATAATGCATTCCTACATACACTCCAGCAACAGTACCTGTGATATATTAAGTGTTAATTTTTAAAAAGAAACTTTTGCAGAAAAGTCCCTGCATTGTGCCTATATTGCAAAAGGCCCCTAATTATTTTTTTTTTTTTTTGAGAATTGTAGGCAATTTGCCTACTTAGACTTTGCATTAATAAGAAATGTTACAAAAGTTTTTATTTACAAGTAAAGTCCCCTAATTATTGAAAATTACAAAAATATTACATTATTTTTTTTTTTTTAGGTTTGAGGTAAAAATATTGCCTAAAGAAATATTTTTCAAATAATTAGAAAAGAAAACTAAGGGCGTTATCCTTTTTTACAATTTCGGCAATAATGCAAGGCTTTTTCACAATTTTTAAAAATCAATGTTTTGTTTAGCAAATCTCCATTCACTAGCACATAATAACAATATTTAAGAATGTTTGTTAATTATTAATTTGAAGATGAAAGAGTGTTGCTTAATTACCCCAAACAGCTCCTTCTTTGCACATCTTCTTGAACTGCAATTAGTACAAGCATGAATAACATTAGATTGTTACCAAACTATTCTGGTACGATGTATTTTACCAAACATTATCTCAATTTTTTTTTGCTTTGACTTTTTGTAATGTTTATACTGAAAAGCTAAATAGTAAAGGAGATAAAATACATATGAAATGATTTATAATTTATAACTTACAGCATGCTCAAGTTTGTGCTTTGAAACACTCCCTGCAAAAACCACAAAAAGTCATATTTTAATTACCTTGATTAGATTATTTTTTATCATGACAATCAAAATTACATCTTTTTTTTTTGTGAAGAAAAAAAGAAGTAATCTTGATTGTCATATTTTGAAAATAGAAAAGATCAATCTTGCAAGCAATTTGGATAGAATTAATACAGCTATAGACACCACATTGACAGACAAAAATCAAAATTACTCAAATGTAACTAATCAAAATTAATCCCAAAATTATCTCAGAATTTCACAACAATTTTTCAATCAAGAATCGAACAATGTACATACACTAACATACCACACTGTATCTACTTAATTAATGGAAAACTAAACAGATTTATCACAACCAAACCTTTCTTGAGGCAGTCAAAGGTCTCTTCAGCTGCCACCTTGCAAACCCCCACCTAAACATCAAACAAAACTCTTTCAGTAAAACCACACACAAAAACACGTAATCGCTCATCTCACAAAACAAAGAGGATCAAGATCATACAGCGCCGATCTTCAGAAATCCATCAACAGTGAGGTTCAACAACGGATTGCCCGTGTCGATCGCAACATCGACCCTCGGCGAGGAGATTGATCCAGCGAAAGTGCTTCTCGGCATCTCTTCACAGATTGAGATTCAAGCGATGATCAGAAATCTTCTTTTTCTTTCTCGTTTTGGAAGATCAAGATTGAATGAAAGAGGAACTGAGATTAAGATGGGAGTGTGAAAGTGAGTGAGAGAGAAGATTAAGAATTCGGTGCTTTCATAACTTTAAATACTTTTATGTAACGGTTATTATATGAAGATGAAGGTTTTAAATTTTAATACTAATTTATGATTCACACTCCACAATGTAAAATATTAATATAATACAGAAGATATCATCATGAGGACCTGAGAGAAAATGACTAGATTTTCATTTAGACTCGTCTCTGATGAGTTTAATTAAAATGGACTTGGTGTATTGCACCACAAGAAAGGATTCCTCAGCGTAAACGGTTCAAAGTGATTTGGTCTTATACATCGGTTTTAGGTAAAAAAATTCTTTTGTGAACCGGGTGCAAGGAAGAATCGGACGGGATATCTGGATCGTTCATATGCTGACACGTGTCTTTACTCTCAGCTTTTTGTGGCCGTCAAAATTGTTGCAGCATTATTAAATTAATATTAATATTAATTTCTAAATTTTTGTATATTAAATCATTGGGCCTCAATAGGTTTTAATGGTCTAAACTAATCAAATAATGAATGGGCCTTGAGAAATGTTAATCGGTCAAACAAACTTGAGAAATGTTGAAAGTTCCAAGTCAACAGATGATGAGTGTATAGAAAGGAAGGTACCCGGTAACGGTTGTCTCTTCTCTTCTCTTCTCTTCTCTTCATTTTATTTTCTTCTTTCACTCCATTTTTAATTCTATTTCCATCCGTCCCTCTGTTCTTGAAAAGCAAACTGAGCCAAGTGGATAGTATCTAATCGTCCTTTTTGTTCCAAATTATAATTTCTATCTTCTTCATTCATGATCATTTTGTATTTGAGAGGAGGAGGGAGGGAAGAGAAGCCAGAGTTCTCTTCCAAAATTATTTTTCAATTTTTAAGTTTTTACTAGAAGTCTGAATTTTCTCTCTAATAAGAGCTAATTAATTGTGATGATTATAGTAATTGACCTGCGGTACCTGTTATACAGAAACAGAACCAACAACAATTTTTGTATTACAAATAAATTTAATTGAATTAGTTGAGACTAGGGCTGCGGCTTGAAAATCAAGATATTTCATCATTATTATCCTTTCATTATATACATTAACGGGTCTTATTTTTTTTCATCTTTTTCAAAACAGGTATAAATTAATCCCAAATTAATATGGCTTCAGATTCTAGCAACAAAGAGCTCCACACGATAGTAAATGAGCCAGGGTACAAAGAATTCAATGCAATTGATGACAAATCGGATAAAAATTACTCATGCTCTATTAATAATGTTGCACCAAATCATTCCACTAGCACCATAAGCGATATTTTAATAAAAGATACGGATGAGGAAATAATTGGTTGTCAAGAAGAGGTGCTATTAGAGCCACGGAGAAACTCTTTTACGACATTCGTGAACAAGAAAATTTTTGTTCATCTCAAAACCAACAAAATTTGGAAACTATTAGTAGTAATAATAATGATAAACATTTCTATTGTAGTAATAGTACAAATTAATCGATGTGCAATACAGATTATAGTGATGGTGGCTTCAATTTCACTGCCTCGATCCGGAAAGGAACTGAAGAGGCAATGAAATTTCTTCCCAAAATTGATGAGATTTTTGTTGGTTCTAATGAATCGTATTTATCCAAGAACAAAATAGAGTATGGTGACGATGATGAGGAAAGAGCTAGCAAGCAAATTGCGAGTTTTGCTAACAAGATTATAAGAAACAAAACATATGAGAGAGTTCTTCATTTCCAAGGGCAGGAATTTATTGAAGAAGTTATCTCTTTATGAAAATTAATGATAAAAGAAAGCAAAGATGAACCTAATGAAAACAAAGCTAAATCTTCTAATGGTTCAAACACTAGTGTTAAAAGACAAACTGAAGAAGCCGTAATCGGTGATCTTAGGCCTCTTCTTGTTTCATGTGCTCAAGCCGTTTCTATTAGTGATCACAACACAGCGAATGAACTCATAAAGCAAATAAGACAACACTCATCCCCGAAGGGTGATTGGTCCGAGCGCTTGGCACATTATTTTGTGAATGGACTCGAGGCTCGCCTGGCTGGCACTGGTAGTGAGATCCATTGTAAACATTTATCAAACCTGCCGACTGCAATAGAATTTTTTATTGGCTACAGCACTTTATTTATTATTTCCCCTTATGATCAGGTATCACTCTTATTCTCCAACCAAACTATTCTTAACCTTTCAAAAAACGCATTAAAGGTCCATATTATTGATTTCTGTATCCAATTTGGGTTTCGTTGGTTATCCCTTTTCGAACGATTTTCTACTCAAGGACGCACACCACCTAAAATTAAGATCACCGGAGTTGACACCCCACAACTTGGGTTTCGCCCGGCTAAGCGAGTCGAAGACACTGGACGGCGATTGGCCGATTATGCTAGGAGTTTTAACATTCCTTTTGAGTATAATGGTATCACATCAAAAATTGGAAGATTTTGAAATGGATGATCTTAATATCGAGAAAAATGAGGTTATAGTAATATGCTTACCCGACCCACATAAAGTTGGCGATGAAATAACTTTGAGGGATTTAATTAGCCCGAGAGAATAATTTCTCAAAGCCATTCGGAAAATCAAACCAACTGTCTTCATCCACGGAGTTGAGAACCCTTCGTATAGTACTCCCTTCTTTGATTCACGCTTCAAAGAAGTATTATTCGACTACTCTTCATTATTCGACATGCTCGAATCAAACATGCCTCAAGATAATGAGGAGAGATTCCTTCTGGAATCAAAATGGCTAGGCCCAGTAAATGCAATAGCATGTGAAGGGTCTGAAAGGGTGGAGAGACCTGAGACTTACATGCAATGGCATGTGAGAAATATACAGGCCGGGTTTGTGCAGCTTCTCGTGGACCGAGAGATTTTGAAAAAGATGAAAAACTTGGTGAGAAAGCTTTACCACAAGGAGTTTTTTATAGATGAGGACAACAATTGGATTGTTTTGGGGTGGAAAGGAAGGGCAGTGTTCGCGGAGTCGATATGGAAACGCAATGATGATTAGCCATTCTTCCATTTTTATATATATTTCAATATTTATTTATGTTTTTTTGTATTTTTTTTTTCTAGTATGTTACCTGCTATGTTTTTTTGTATTTTTTTTCTAGTATGTTACCTGCTTTCCTTTTGTTTATTCTTTATTGTAATTTTTGAAGCTAGTTTTATATAGTCTTTTATGAACATTTTAGTATTGGCATTTGGGAAGTGTTTCTATTTCTTAGGAAGTAGAATAAAAACCTGTTTTTATATGGAAACACCTAAATTCAGAAGCCACAAAAGCCTAATATAATTTCAATTGATATAATTTCAAAAATATTGTACAGTATAACTATTTTCTTAAGTAGAGGCTACACTACTTTGACAAGTTTGTTGATGTGATATTTGTTTATGGTCATTGTAATGTCGCATTATTTTTTTTATTAAAATTATTATCATCATTAATGATTCTAGCATGTCGGATTCGGATCTTTAGGACCCGGTAACCCTGTCTGACTTCCTCCACAAGCCAAAAAATTGAGCGAAGTCTAAAAACCCAAAACCCTAATTAAAACTCTCTGTTCTCCAACCGAATTGCTTGAGCTTGGTGAAGAAGGAGAAGAAAGGAGATGGATTGGGGCTCCATGGAAGATATGATTGCATCTCTACCAGACGATGAAAAGAGCAGGATGTCTTCCATTGTTAACCAGCTCCAAACCCGTGATGCGTTTGTTCTCTCTCTCTCTCTCTCTCTCTCAACTTAGCTTCTGTGAGAAAACCAATACAAAAAAAATTCTGGCAATTTATAACATGGTCCCTAAACTTGGCCTAAAATTTCATAATGGTCCCTGAGACTAGATTTATTTTCCATTTGCAGTTTGAGGATGTACAACTCACTGGTACAACATTGCTTCTCAGATTGTGTGAATAGCTTTTGGCGTAAATCTCTAGGGAAGCAAGAGGAGATTTGTGTGCGCAATTGTGTAGATAAATTTTTGAAACTTTCTGCTCTTACAGGAGCCAAATTTTCAGATTTTAATCTGTAATTGATTTATAGGAATCAACAATTTACTTACTCTCTTTTTTTTCTTATTTTATTATAATTTTTTATGGTATGCGTTGATTAGAAATTCTTCTTACGATAAAATTTTATATAATTTGGTAATGTTAATCTTATGTCTCTTTTCTACAAGTTGTTTCATATTTCTTGATTCATTTCAAGTCTGATCTTAGACTTTGCATTTTTTTTACTTATGTCTTGACCGTAATTAGCGTAATCGGTATCAGTTGAACTGGAAAAGCGAGGTAGGTTGCCATAATTATACAAAAGTGCGTCAAATTCATGGATCAAATAGATCTGGTATACACTACTTTGTCCTATTTTAGATCTACTTTGATTTGTGCCTCCAATATCTCATGTGAGATAATCTCATCTCTCGGTTTCATTACTTCTTGTGCTAACATCAATTTTGAGTTTTCTTTGCACTTTATTTCTCCGCATCAAAAATCGCGACCTCATTATCTACAAAAAATGATATTCTTTTTAAGCTCTATCATCATCTTTAGCTCGAATTCAAAAAAATCATCATCTCTAGTTAATTACTAAACATTTTTGGGCAAAAACATCCTTTTGGGCAACGATTCTATGCATTGTAACCATGTTTCATAGAATTTTGGGTTTAAATTGATCAAGTTGTTACCATAAAATTTGTATAATTTATGAAATAAAGCTTAGATATTTGTTACATTTTTTTCATTTATTCTCTCACAAAAGGATCTTTTAATTATTTTTTATTATTTATGAAAAAAATCACTTTTGAACAATATTATGTATCATAATTCATACATGAAAAACTTTACATGACATTTGTCCCCATCACATACTTTTTAACAAATGGTAAATACACCCATATATGAATTTTGATATGTAACAAAACGCTTTTGTATGACTAAAATCATGGACATCTCTTAATTTTCACTTTTTACGAGTTTCCTTATGGCTCGTTTGGCATCATTTCCGTTTTTCTATTTTTCGTTTTTTAAAAACAAAAATCAGTTTTCTGTTTTTCTGTTTTTGTTTTCAAAAAAACTGTTTTTTGTTTTTAAAACCGATAATATTTTTCCTAGTTATTATTTTATAAAATGTACATTTATAACATTTTCAACGCCACTATATCAAGTTTTCAGCATCAATATGTCGTTTATAGTATCAACATAATATTTTCAGCGTCATTTTAAGTACCAATATATCATTTCCAGTATCAATACACTGTTTATAATGTTGATTTATCATTATTGAGTATTAATATCCTATTTTCAGCAATCAGTTTTAGAGTTAATATGATGTTTTCAATGCCAATATATACGTATTTAGTGTCAATCTACCATTTATAATATTAATGTATCATTTTCCCTGCCAATATACTATTTTCAGTGAGAATATATTGTTTTTAGTGTATCAAAATACTGTTTTTTAGTATCAATAAAATATTTTCAATGTCAATATATCATTTTTAGTATTAAAAATGTTAATATATCATTTTTAATCTCGGCATATATCCTTTCTAGTGTCAATATAACATTTCAAATTATAAACGATTACGCAACCCCACATTTCCATAGATGAGAAATTTGAATCTCGCGTCTAGCAGAATTGATTTACAAATTTAGATGACAATATATGAGTCAATCTTAAAGAGAACTAAGCAAACAATCGCTTGCAGTTCTCTCTCATTTTTTTTATAAATGATTATGCAAAATACAAGCAATTATCTGTTAAAACTTTCCTTGAGAAACTGTAACTAAGAGTTAGAATTAAAATGGCAGAAAATAAAAAACGATTCAACTCGAGTAAACTTTCAAAACAAAAAACTATTCTACGTTGTTTTGCAAAATTAAAATATTTAACTAAACTTTGTTGTACCAGTCTTAAAAAAAAAAGCATCAAAGCTCAAGGCCAGCTGCAAATAAAAGCTAGAGAATCGAATTAATATTTCATAAAGGTATTCTTGCATTATATCATTTGCAACTAGTTGAACAAACAGTGTAGTTGGTTATTAACAAAAGAATTTCTGCAATACTGATTAAGGATGAAGGAATGAAAGAGTTGAATCCATAAGGGCGAGCCCACTATCTCCCCCAGTCGTCCCCCTGTTATATAATTTATTACCCTTTATTAATATTTCTATATATTAATAACCCTACAATATATTTATTAGTAACCAATATTTATTAATTTATATAGATAGGACAAAACTAGATATTTGGTAAGTATGTTTCATACCGACCAACCCACCTCGCAAACGACTCGACGACATACCGAAATCAATCAACTTTATCTTGCAATTCTTCTCATTGGTCATACACATGAAATTCTTTTTTCGGCAACAAAAAGGGACACTAATAATATAATATATGAATTTGAACTCCTCCGCTGTTTTGATTTAATCCTCAGTAGAATCACATTTTTCTCATTCTTCTCAATTAATTCCTTCATGATAAACTATTTTTTCCGCAATAGAGATGATACTTTTTTTTAATTGTAATAGAGATGATACTTAGATATAGAATGATTTAATTTATATTTGAATTTACAATTCATTAATAACCTCAAATTGTAACTAACTCTGAAGTACATATATTATGATCCAACCACTCAGTGTAACATTATTCATGATCGAACTACCCTAACTATTCAATAATAATTAAATTCTTTTTTTCCTTGTGTATGTTAAAACTAGAAAAAACAATTAGAAATAAAATTTAGATGGAAATTTATAAGGCTAACCAAAAAGGATTAAACCATTGTGTTTTAAGTAGTGGTTTATATCCATTTTATAAATGAATTCATTTCAATATAAACAGAGAAAATTTATTTAATTATGACAACATAAATCCGTTAAATTCATAATTCTACAGTCCTAACTTCAGTATGTAAGTTGTTATATAAGACACTAAATAAGAAATATGTCAAGGGTTATTATGAAAAATTCATGAAGCCAAAATTAGAGTTAAATATTTAAAATTCAAACAGTTAAGAAAAAAGGCTCGAACATTCTTATTCTTATTCTCCTATATACAATTTTCTAATTTTGCTACATATCTGACACGTGTCTTTTCGAAAAAAACATTATTGTATATTTTTTGTGTAACGAGTCAGTTTGAAATATTTAATTCTCTCCCTATATACAATTTTCTAATTTTGCGACATATCTGACACGTGTCTTTTCCAAAAAACCATTAATGTATATTTTTTGTGTAACGAGTCAGTTTGAAATATTTAATACAGTTAGCACCCATTATATATGTATTTACTATAAAAGTGTCATAAAGAATCCAGTAATTGAAGAATATGATATATTTAAATCTATGTGATATATATGTAACGGGTCAATTATTAATATATTGAACTCATTATTGTTTCCAAACACACATGTAACATACCAAAACTTGGTCCCTGCACAATATTTAATGCCCGTATGATACCTTTTAGAAAAAAGATGAGAGAAATTTCTACAAAACCCCCAACTTTTTTGGAATATCAAAAACTCTTCCACTAATATAAACTTGGTCCCCTCCATATAAAATCAATTGAATTTGTTTACCTCCTTAATTATAACTCCTCCATCAAATATTTTTTTAATGAAATAGAATGAAATCGTATATTTACTTTCGTAATTATTTTTATTTAATGAAAAAATAATATTTCTCTTGACCATATGATACTATTTTATGATTCATTATTTTTTTATGATACTATATTGCGAAAAAATACTTTTCTATTATTCAAAATTTATATTACATTTTCTTAGGTAAAAAAAATTCTTCATTTTTTATTGTGATTTTATTTATATTTTAGTTTTCATTCATGTAAAATATAAATTTACTTTTTATTTATTTTTTAATTGAATAAAATATATAAATATAATTATATAAGGGGCATTGATCCATTCAAATATTTCTCCTCCATCAAATGTTTTTTAAATAATTTTTAATAAAATAGAATGGAATCATATATTATTTTCATAATTATTTTAATTCAATAAAAAAATATTTCTCAATGTAATATTTCGGAATATTACTTTGATGATATGATACTATATAGTGTTCATTAATTTATTTTATGATACTATATTACAAACAATTGTTTTTTCCTATTCAGAATTTAAAAAATATTTTTTACGTAAAATATTTTCTTTATTTTTTATTGTCATTTTATTTATATTTTTGTTTTCATTTTTTATATTTGATGTAAAATATAAATTTACTTTTTATTTAGTATTTTTAATTGAATAAAAAAATGTAAAAAATAAGAGAGATTTTGATCCATTAAAACATTTTTTTACTAGAAATTTTCGCACTAAGAAATAAATATTTTATCCGAAGTGGAAGAGGTATCTTCTCGTTGTTCAAATTTTTCAATATAACATCGATATGAACTTTTTACCTCCATCCAACACGTGTCCAAATTTAGAATCTCTGTGC
This sequence comes from Juncus inflexus, assembly GCA_024447665.1. Lineage (NCBI taxonomy): Eukaryota > Viridiplantae > Streptophyta > Magnoliopsida > Poales > Juncaceae > Juncus > Juncus inflexus. The sequence goes on along the minus strand of JAJHPC010000014.1, from coordinate 2,104,798 downwards.
CATATAATATACTTGCAACACGTGGTAGGTCATCTCTAAAAGTATATCTTACTCAATTCAGAAATCATCATTATTGATGGCTTATCTCTGTTTTGCAATTTTTGTTTCAATAAATACTCTTAATTTTCATACTTATTACGATATATGCCATTAGCTCATGTTACATATAGTCAGAGTGGACGGCATTTTTGTTATTTAATTTAACATTGAGGACTTATTTTAGTTATTAATCTCACTTTGGGATTTTTCTGTGAGATATATTATACAGACAAATATAAGGTAGGTCAGTTTCAAAATAATATAATATCCAATACATAATTCGTTATACAATGAGTTTTCTCTGATTTGTTATGACAAATTTTTCTTTTAATTAATGCCCTCATTTTTTAGCAGTATTACTATATATGCCAATAGATATGAGTGCAGAGGGTGTTAATTCGGTTCGGTTTATTCGGGTACCGAACCGAACCGGTTCATTTCGGTCAATTCGGTTTGGTTATTCGGTTTATTCGGTCCGGTCCGGTTCGAAAACTTCCACTATATGATTTATCTGGTTCAGTTCGGTTCTTGGTTTTGAAAAACCGGTATAACCGAACCGGCCGAACTATATTAGTATATATACATATTTTGATAATATACTATATGGAATGTGGTGATATGGATTGCGGATTTCATAAGTTATACTTTTATTATAATTTAAATTAATTTTTAGTATAGAAGTATGTACAAACTAAAATTCGGTTTAAACCAAATAAATCGAACAAAAAATCGGCCTATCCAGTTCGGTTAAAATTCGGTTCAGTTCGTATGAGCCGGTCGATTTGGTTCTTTAATTTTCAGTTCGGTTTCGATTTGATTTTGTTAAACCGGTTCGGTTTGGACCACACCCCTATATGAGTGGCAATATTACTATTTTTATCCACCCTGAGGGTGTTTGTTTGATTCATGTTCACACTTAGAATTAAGGGTGCACGGACTAGGAAAACTCCATGTATATATATATATATATATATATATTTTTTTTTAAGAGTGAACTCCATGTATTTTTTACTCTGTGATACAAATAATTTCAAATTTATAAAATCATTATTTGTTTCTTCAGAAACTTATTCAAATGAGAAATTAAATGCTTATCTTGACAATTAGCATGAATGATATGGTATTTAGAATGTCAGTCAGTTATAATACTTTTCATTTTGCTAATGTTGTGTTAAGAAAACTAATGGATTAACTGTTTGCAAAACCAGCAAACAGATTTCTATAATTGTCAGATATTAAAATATTTATGTTCTATGTAAACATTAATATTATCATAATTTTAGTTATAAAATATTGTACGGAAACATCACTTCTTAAAAAAAAATATTTTCATTCCACATAGCTTTCTATAAAAAATATTCTGATATATCTCTCCAAAATTAAAAAAATATCAATATATCCTTAATAAAAAGTATGCCTCCTCGAAGCGGAGCGAGAGTTCCATCTAGTTAAACAAATCGAGACAAAGAAAATGCGAATTATCGAGTTCTCGCCCTGACTGGAATAACTAATACTCCAAATATATTTCACTAGAAAATCATAAATTCAAAAATAAGAAAAAGAATACAAAATAAAATGAACCAAAATCAACTACAAAAGTCTACTAAGAGACTTGATAAGCAGTTTTATATTCTTTGTAGTCGCCTCATCTCCTGTAAATCCTGATATATCTGAGCTGATACTCTACAAAATATATACAAATAGATAGATAAAAAATAAATTAAAATAATATAAAATGGAAGACTAAATAAATAAATAAAAATTCAAACCTCGATATTTTTTAGAGTAAAAATGAGAGAATATATGGACTGTCTAATCATATCCGAATTATCTGGCATCAAAACCGAAGATTGCACCTTTCTGCAATTAAATTTCACAAAAAAATAAAAATTATCACAAAAATAGAGTTATAATTTCACGAACAAAGTTGCAAAAAGAAAATATTATTTATACCTAAAGTCCTTAGTTGCATCAGCGAGACTTTTGGTTATAGTCTCCACATCCTTAATTAATTCACCTTTTCGCACCTCACTCAGCATTGGTTGAATATTCTCAGCTAGAGCTTCCATCTAAAACAATTATCATCAATATATCAAAACAATTAAAATACTTAATTTACAGTAAGACTAAGATTCTCAAACTACCCCAAAAAGTTTCAAAATTCCCAAACTAACACATTTTTTCAGCTTCATTCTCAACCTAACTCACAACAGACTTTGAAACTCCGTTATTTTTCAGAAAAAAAAATACAGGACTTTGAAAATCCGTTATTTTCAGAAGAAAAAAAAACTACCAAACTTTTGAGAAGAAAAAACAAAAAGAAACCATATTTTTTCACTACTTTTTTAGTTTGGCAATAAATTAGAAGAGCACATTAGTTTGGAAATTTCAAAAAACTTCTTGATTTTTTAGTTTGCGAATTTCATTTTTTTCCTGGGTTAGTTCGACAACTTCAAAATTCTTTTGCCTTAGTCCGGGACCTCCAAATTTTCCTTGGATCAGTATGAGAATCTAACCATAAATGCCCTCAGAAAAGGCGTCTGTGTGTGTGTTTCTTCTTCTTCAAATTTCGCTAAAAAGAAATTCAAAAATTTACATAAAAGAACTAACTACCTTCTCCAAAAGTGGTTGAGCGTCCTGCATAATCCCAGCCACCTTCTCAGCAAGATCATAGCCTCTCTTCACTCCCACCTCCTCCATCTCTCTTCCCAGCCTGGTAAAAATCCCGACCATCTCGTCCAGACTGACACCTGTCTGTCCCTTCATCCTCTCTTTATCGCACATAATGAGTCCTTCTTTCTTGCATTCGGAGTCGAGGGGGCCCACGGAAGGGGACGGGAGGGGGTGTTTAGGAGTGATGTCGATTAGGGTTTCCATTAGCAGGCCGGATTGGTTCACTTCGACTAGGGAGTTTTTGGGGACGATTATTTTGTCGTCTTCTACCTGAGAGAGAGAGAGAGAGAAGAGAGAGAGAGAGAGAGTTGGGAATTTCAGTAGTGGGATTATGGATATAATGTGTTTTGTTTTATGTTTTATAGATTAGTTGATCGTCTTCTGCTAGTAAAAAGAGAGATGTTGTTACATTTTTACTAGTGGGAAAAATGTAAGTAATATATAATATTTTAATATTTATAGTTTAATAACTTTAATTAACTATGTAATGTATTGTATTTTATTTTTAACAGATAAATTTACCTGTATGATATGTTATATTTTAATTTTTATTGATTAATTGACAAGTTATTTTTTTTTAGTTTTGATTTTCTATTGGGTATTTGTATATTTTAAATAGGGCAAATATGGTTTAATTAGGCAAATTTGTCAAAACTATAAAAAAAAATTAAAAAGATGATATCAATCCAACAAACCTAGCCCTCAAGATATCGGCCATCGCCATCCAACATTTATATAAATAAATAGAAGTTCATAGGCTAGAAATAGCAAATTAATCACCATAAACAAACAAAATCAACATAACAAATCACAAAATCCAAACCAACACTTCACCCAAACCAACAAATCCAAACCCCAAACCATCAAATCACAAAATCCCCAAAATAACAAACCTCAACAGTGGCATCAATACTCCTGAGCGAAGAATCGACCCTCACCACATTCCCAACGGTCACTCCCCTTATCCGCACCGGCGTGCCGACACAGATCCCGCACGCCTGATCGAACTCAAACACCGCCTGGTACTTCCTGAACCTCGATCGGAGCTGGAACCCTCTCAGCCAGACAAGTGCCAGCGCCAGAATGGCCGCGCCGGAAACCATGAACAGTCCTACTCCTCCTTCCCAAATGCTTCTTTTTCCAAACCCAAAATCGCTCAGGGGTTTTAAGGTCTGTTTCCATATAGTTTTGGGGGCTTCAAGAACAGAAGAAAGTAAAGGGTTGTTTGAAAGTAGTGGGTTCTTTTGCGGATCCGGATCGGGAGAAGAAGAGGTGGATGATTGGAGGCGAAAGGATTTGGGTTTGAATTTGGAGAGGGGAGGAGAAGGGATTATTGGTAATGGTTTGGGGGAAGAAGGGTGGAGGAGTGGGGTTTTGAGCATTTTGGGGATTTGGGTTGGGCTGAATTGAAGAATATGGTGGTTTTCTTTATTTTATCTCGTCAATTCAGCGAACAGTTGGCGAGAACCAGGGAGATGCTGAATTTTGGAAGAAGTGGGTTCGGGAAAGAGCACAGAGAGAGGTAGGTTTAGAGAACAGATTCGTTTGGATTTGGCTTGCTGCAGAAGAGAGGAGGAGGAGGATCTCAAGTGAGGACTGAGGAGAGCAAATGCGACGAGATGAGGTGAGGTCGTGCCGTGCCGTGCCGTACCGTGCGTGCGCAAAAAAGGAGGCGTCCGACTCCGACAGAAAGAGGCGGGGCAGTTCGGTGCGTGGAGACAGACAGAGAGAAGGGAGGGGGAGAGCTACAGCTACAGAGAGGAATAATAGAGGCTCAGTTTTTCTCTTGTCTGTAGATTGAAAGAGACAGCCAGTTCACACTAAATCTCGCTACAACGGATCAACAAATCAAAATATTACAAAGATATATATATATATATATATATATATATATATATATATATATATATATATATTTCACAATCCAAAGTTTTAGAAGATCAAAATTTTAAAAAAATAAAAGGCTGAAAATTAAATACCTCTCTCAAACAAATGGCCCACAAAAAAAAGCCCTCAGAGAAGGGGGCTTAATTTTTACAAAGGACTAGGTTTTGCACGTGAGTAATGTGAGTTTATTGAAAAATGCAAGTATCTATTTTCTAGATTCTAATTTTTTGTATCATTTCAAAAAAATATATATATATTTAGATCATTACAAAATTTACATTATACATCATTAAAAAAATATAACATTTTTAATACATAAGAGTCGTAAAGTTGCATGCTAGAATATTTACAAATCTAGAAGACTTAGAAATTGCACACCTAATATAGCCTATTATATCCATAGTGAGTCAGCTGAGACACATCAAAACTGGTAGTCCAGATGAGTTATTTGTCCCTAATATACTTATACTAACATATATCAAAACTACTATTGTATAATCTATGCCCCCTTAATGTTTTGGAGTTTGTAGGATTGATTCTGTGATGCCACGACAGTATTTTTATTTTGGACCGTCTGATTTCAGATATACGGTTCAGATTAAGGCGCGGTGTACTGAATATGATTATAAACCAAGTTCATCTTATAAACGTGTCAAAGTTTTAATAGTTGGTACATACAGTTCGGACAAACACCGAAATGTTAAAATAAATTTGCAAAATGAAATGGAGATCTCCCATTCCCCTCTCCTCTTTTCTTTCTTTTTCAGCGAGCGAAAAAAAAAAAACTCTCTCAAACGCCAGTCCACCCAACCGCCCTCCGATGCCTGCGCCGGCGCAGGCGACGCCACCACCGCCTCCGCCTCTGACCGTCTCATTATTATCTCTCTATCACTTCACTTATCAAGAAATACGCAAATCCCCAATCGGAACCCATTCCAAACGAATCACCGATTCTCGTGCCAGGGCCCGTCCAAGGCGGCCGGGATCCTCGGAACCCAGCTTGAGCAAGAAGAAGAAGAAGATCCAACCACGGGATCCACCATCATTGAGCTCTATTCTTTCGATCCGAGCAGCAGCGAGTCCACTCTCAATGAGAGCTCGAGCTCCTCCGATCCTGCCGTGAGGCCTACCGTCAGTGAAGAAAGTGTGTCACCTAGGAAAGGGAAGAAGGCGAGACCCAAAAACAGTCACCATTTCTTGCGGAATGGTCTTCAACGTGATTGGATGGAGCTACATGAGTAAATTGAAGGAAAAGAGCTCAGCAATGGAGCACGAGATGGCAGCGAGTGTAATTTTGACGAAGATGAGGGGGTTTTGTGCTCTATTCTTGGTGATGGATCTGAGCTTGGGAGTTGAAATTCTGAGGGTGGATTTGTAGATTTGCTGTAGCATTCTTGTAAGGCAATCAAGTAAACAACTATAATGGATTGAGAAACCATAAATTGATTCATTTGATGTATAATCAGGATGAAAGATTACTTTTTTGTGCAATAATTTATGTTTTCTTTATTAATTTGAACTATTTTTATTCAATATTTGTAGCAGAGGTAATATTTGTAATTAAGAAGAAAGATTACTTTTTTTTGTAGCAGGATGAAAGATTACTTTTTTGTAATTTCAGTTAGTCCCATTTATATAGACCCTGTAAATTAAAATTATTCAATATAATTTATTACAAACCTTTTTCATTTTTTTATTACTCAATTTTAACTCCTAAGTTCTAACTCAATAATTTATTTGAAAAAAGATTCATGGTTTTGTATTCTATCGCTTCGATCCTGCCGTGTTTAAACTGAAGTATGAAGGTTTTGAAGCTAGGGTTGTTGCTGTTGACAATGATAGTAGCGAAAAGGTCAGAATTTTTTTTTTAATCTTATATTTTTTAATTGAACATAAATTTCAATTTTAGCTGGAATTCTGGCTCAGGTTGACATAGAGGCTCCAAACTACTAAATTATTCCTTTTTAATGAATTATTCCAGAATTGTAAATTTCTGAAATGGCCCTGTCTTCTCCACCCTGTTTTCTAAGAACCCAGTTCATAAATTATTCTCAGTAAGTTAAAACAACAGTAAGATACAAACTTAGCTATGAATTAATGAAATTTGTTGGAAGTCAACAGGAGAATTCGTACTCATGAGGTGTACAATTCTTTTCTCATGTTAATATCTACCGTTTACCAACACATGCATTAACTCATAACCAATTTGGTCAAATAAAAAGGTTCAAGGAAGCAGCCGGTTTGAATGCTATTTGGAATGGATTTTGTAATATTAGGAGAATCGAGAGAGCTGGACTTTCGTTTGATGAAATGTTTCAACTGGTATGATTATTCCTGGATTTTGTAAAGTTGGCACGGGTTCAAATGCAATTAAAATATATGATGCAATTGTAATAGCTGGTATTTATCAGATATAGGATGGTTTGTGCTAAGTAAATGAGATAAAGTCTTGCGCACAAGCTGTTCGATGAATGGATGAAAGATAAATTTCACTTTAAGCACTCTAATTCTCTTTATATCTTAGTAAAAGGAATAGAAATCTAATTGATTGTAGTGCTACAAGATTATTAGTATTAGCATTGTAGTTTTTGGTTCATATATTGTACCGGTTAGAATGGTTCGCTTGCAGCTTTTGATGTGTCTTTTTATTGTGAAATGTTTATTTTGTTTTGTTTTATGGCATCTTGAGTATTCTGGGTATTGTACAAATTTTAAGCATCAAGTTTTATTCCATAAAGTTTGTTAAAAAAACATATATGATAGTTATTCTCTCTTGGTAAATTTGTACCCGCAGCAACGCGTGGGTAACATACTAGTTATATATTATTACGGTGCGCTTTCAAATTTCTTTGAGAAATATAGCATTGATTTCCCGATGAAGTTGCGATTGCCATACTTTTTCTGTGCATTTTAAATGGAAGATGAAATCTTTTGTTTGCAATGATTTTAGAATTTCTTCATTATCAATCTGCATGTTATAAAAAATTTGTAAGACATTTATGTGAAGTTAGAGATGATAAGTTGATAACCATAATTGGTATTGGACAATTTGAGATGAAAACATGTTGTAATAATAGATGTCTTTTGCTTGTAATATAAGTGCCTAATTTTTTTTTTTTTTATATTATAAGTGCTTACTTGTTGATCAGTGTAAATTTTGTTTGTTTATTTTTTGATATATTTGTAGCAAAGTCTTCCCAAAGTGTAAGTGTTGTAGCAAAGTCTTCCCAAATTGTAAGTGTTGTAGGTTTCATACTTGAGAAATGAAGTTAGTCATTAAGCTTGTTAAAATAAATATGGAAGAGAAAAAATTAGTCATATGTCCAACAAAATTTTATTACTTGTGTCCATCAAAAGTAAATCTCTAAGCTTGTACGTGTCTGGAGTGTATCTTTTACGCCGCATTCGTAAGTTCTCAACTTTGATCACAACAGCAATGATATCTGTATTTTTCTTAATTAGTTACTTTGTGGAAAATAAAAATATGTGAATTACACAATTTGTTGAGAAGATAGAGAACAAGCCTATGGGATCCTGTTGCACTTTTATGTTACCTAATGGGATGAAGTCATAACATTTATCTTCTGTTTCTTTTATGACAAATGGTTCGTCATTAATTTTTTGATTGTAGACATTCTTGATAACTTTAGTTGGTACGGATGATCAACAACTCGAAAATACAGAGGAATTGCAGTTATTGAGCTCTCTGATATATAGTAAATATGGTCTGGTAGTAGGCGCGATCCAATGTCTTCAATTTCTCTGTCGAATATCGTTGCTTGCATTTTTGTTCCCTGTAAACGAAGTCCGCAAAGAGTGCATTGTTTATGCCTTTTTAAATTGCAATAAAATAAATGATAATCTATGATAAGTTGAATAGTAATAAAAGACTCATACATGTTCATCAATGAATAAGGGTGTTTGAGTTCGATCTCCCAGCCTGATCGAACTCAAATAACGCCTGGTACTTCCTGAACCTCGATCGGAGCTGGAACCCTCTTAGCCAGACAAGTTTCAGCGCCAGAATGGCGCCGGACACCATGAACAGTCCTCCTCCTCCTTCCCAAATGCTTCTTTTTCCAAATCCAAAATCGCTCAGGGGTTTTAAGGTCTGTTTCCATATCGTTTTGGGCGGTTCAAGAACAGAAGAAAGTAATGGGTTGTTTGAAAGTAGTGGGTTTTTCTGTGGATCCGGATCGGGAAAAGAAGAGGCGGATGATTGGAGGCGAAAGGATTTGGGTTTGAATTTGGGGAAGGGAGGGGAGGAGAAGGGATTATTGATAATTTCTTGGGGGAAGAAGGGTGGAGGAGTAGAGTTTTGAGCATTTTGGGGATTTGGGTTGGGCTGAATTGAAGAATATGGTAGTTTGTTTTATCTCGTAAATACATAGAAGAACGCTTGGCGAGCGGAGATTGTAACCATGGAGATGCTGAATTTCGGAGAGAAGTGAGGAAGTGGGTTCGATGTTGAGAAGGGAGTGACGAGAAATTTGATGAAGTAATTTTTTAGAGAAATAAATAAGTTAGGATAGAGAATTTAGAGGGGGATACGTACGGACAGAGGTCTCATACAGCTTCGCTCTAAAAATCCATCGTTTTCGCTACAATCGGCTGAGAGAGGAAAAGCAATGGGATAGTTTCGTACATAACCCTTCCAAATATAAAAATATTATATTCACCCTTTCAGAATCTTTTTAAGGAACTCTTTCAGAATCTCAAATATCAAACGAGTCCTTCTATTTAGCCCCTAAGATGCCCCAAAATTGTAACCGTGACATCGTATGATGTCAGCATGATTATCACTAGTAATTATGTAAAAATCAATTTTAGTTTTTTTTGATGATTTTGTCAGTTTTTGAAAAATATGTCAGTGTTATTAGTGATGTCAAATCAACAATGAATATTGTCAGGATGTCATATCAATTTTCTATAATGATGTCAAATTTGGGATTTTTTTGAAAAAATTCAACAAAATCCCACCGATTTTTTCAAATTTCAAATTAAAACAGCTATATACTATACACGCTATTGGTCAATTACCACCAATAATTGAGCGAAATCCCGCTCATTTTTTTTCAAAAATTTTCAAATTGAAACTCTCATATATATGACATTTCTCTCTCTTCAAAAGTCATTTCAAAAAAATAAAAAACATAGCTGCTAACAACTCACTGGCGACATCATCGGCAACTTCTCACCGGTAACCTCTCCGTTAGCGACGAGTTTTTCATAGTGGTAATTAGACCGTGACTAGCCATAACTATTGCGAATAACTAATTAAATCAGCAAAATCCCCACTCATATTGATGTTGGAGCTCGTTCATGAGCTCAACATCCCTCTCAAGGTCTTGTATTCTCTCTTTTTCCAAATCTTTTACTCGATTTCTATTTTGTGACACATTTTTAAGCAAAATCTAAATTGAGTTTTTTCTTCTTTTTGGTGTTGAGTTCAAGTTGGGTATAGATGAAAATATTTTTGGTGTTGAGTTGAAGTTGAGTATAGAAGAGATGATTTTCTTGATTGGTTTCAAAGAAAATAAAAGGTACAAATTTTAAAATTTTATTCTAATTAGTATTTTTTCGGTTTTTATTAATTTCTATGTTTTATTTTTTTTATATTCTTCATTTATTTTCTATTTTTTTGTGTTTAATTGATATTTTTCTTTTTTCCTATATATTTCCAATTTTAGTTTTATTTCATTTTTATGTTTTATTTTCTTCTTTTCTTGCATTATTTATTCTATTTCCTTTTTATTAGTGATTTAGTTTTCTTAGTTACTGGTAGTAAGTACTTCAAAAAATGCATTTTTATGTCTATTGTCAGTAATTACCAGCGATAATTGAATCGATCCAACAACATCTTTTTCAAAAAACAATTCAAAATTAAACCTTTTATGGTTATATTGAATGGTAATATTAGAAAAAATATATTCTTATTGCAGGTTGTATTTTGGGTGAAGATATTGTGTTTAAAAGAGTGTTTCAAATTTTCTGTCCAATATTTTTCAATTTTTTGTGTTGTTAATATTTTTCTTATTTTTCAATTTTATACATTTTTCTTTGTCATTGTTAATTTTTCTAATTTTTTTCCTTTTTCCTATTTTTATTAGGTCTTGCTTTCTTTTTTAGTTTTTTCTCTATGTTTTTATTAATAAAATATTATTTATAATTTGTTTATACAAATAATTTTTTCACTAGTTATTTGATTTTTATATAAATTATTTAATTTTCGGGAATTAATGAAAGGAGAAGATTTGGATATTTGCATAAATTAGCTCATGGAAATTTGGATATATGAAAATTTATTTTCTTGATGAATATATTAATGGAAAATAAATTGTATGAATTTTATTTTGAATGTAAATTGTATGAATTTTTAATAAGCAATCAATGAATTATTTATTGATGTTATTTTGTGCATTGTTGATATATTTTTTTGTTGTTAATTGATATAATTTATAATAATTAATATTATTTATTATTTATTTTCTCTCAACTATAGTAGTTACCACTAATAATTAATAATATCGAAATTAAATCCGTACACATGAGTATATTTATTAAAAATCTAAATCAATGTTTGCATTAATTGAAGGCGTGACTTTTGATAAAAAAAATGTCACGTGACCGCGACATATTTTTATTATTAAAAAATTTATTGAAAAACTCAAAACCACCTAAATATTAGCAATGCCATTTTCATCGTGATTATCAGTATGTATCAGTAGAAAATACCACTTGTCGACTGGTCCATCTACTCATGGTGGCGTGAGGATAATGTCACTGACCACAAGTTTGGAGATCTCATGGGGCGAAATATAATTTTCCATATCAGATTTACTCTTTTACACAGGGGGGTATGTAAACTCAGCGTTATTTCTAACCCCGACGCACAAAGTCTAACCATAGAAACAAAACCCCACCAAAAAACCATCGTAAAACCCTAATCTTCTCCTACCAGTCGCAGCGCCGCCTAATTCTCTCCGGTCGTCTCCTCCTCTGCCGTGATCCGCTTCTTCTCCTCTTCGGCTGATCCAGTCACAAGGTAACATGACCCTCTCCTTGTCCCTTCTTTTCTAGTTGTTCAACTGATCTGTCCTAAATTTTCTCTGTTTAGTAGATTTTAGCTCCTTGAATAGTTTTATTGACAATGTCGGCCTTTTGTAGACAGGAAGAATATTTTACCTATTTCTGGTTTGGAACTTGATTGTGTTTGAATGAGTAGACTCTTAGTTATGGTAATTTATGCTAATTGTTTTGTCAAATTACGTTATAGCTATTTTATAGCTTGAAATCATGTGATTTATTTTACTAATGTGTTAATATTTATTGCATTGGCCCTTAACTTTTGAAGGATTGTTGGTTATCTTCACGTTGCGGAAAAATTGGAAATATGAATCCATTTCAAAATATTTTTGATTCGGTTCGGAAATGGAGACGACTAAAAGAAATCAACACTTCCTCAAACTAGGAATGCATGACATTGGGAAAATATCGTCACATGATCCACTCCATTATTTGAGCGATGCAAAAAAAGAAGCAAAGCGGTAGAAAGTGGCGGTACGGAAAACACCTGTCAAGAAAAGAAGATTGCAGTGGAACCATCTGAAGCTGAAGTAGAGATAAAAAATGTAGACGTAGTCTGAGACTGAAGAAGCAGGACCTACTTGCTCTTTAAATGCCCTAATGACTTTCCCAATTTGGTCTTTGTTCCATTTTTTATTTTGGGAGAATTCAGTGGATATATCATGTCTCATTTGTAAATGAAAATTTATTATTTAATGAAAAAAAAAATCCAATACTTATAACTTACAAGTTAAAAATTTACTGTTTAATTACAAAATTGCTATTTTAAATTTGGAAAAAAAAATCTACTTCCCCTGTTTAATGAGAATTTTTTTGAAATTTTCAGCTTCTACCAAACCAATCAATCACCTTAACATTTAGAACCTTCAATAAAACATAACAAAACACAGCACAACAAAAAACTTGAGAAAAACTCAGTTCCATAAACTACCATAATAAACATACATAACTCCATTACAAAAGACCCACAAAGCAGCGTTACAACCAAAAATGGCATCACACCACATCACCACCCTTCCAAAAACCCAAAACCAAAACATACAAAAAGCAAAACAAAACAAACCCTAACTCAAACTATACATATAACAACAAACCATACATACTGTTTCGACCCTCAATACCCACCAACATACTGTTTTGACCCGCCAAACTGACCCGCCACACGGCCCGCCGCATAATTCCCTCCTCGACTCGGACAATCCCTCGCAAAATGCCCCGGCTTCTGACATGTAAAACACACATTCCCACCCGTACCGCCACCTGTCCCGCCAGCTGTACTGCCACCTGTCAGAGTTGGACAATCTCTCGCCCAATGACCTGGCTCCTTACACCTAAAACACATACTCCCATCCCCAGTTACAGAATTATTATTCAGGGGCCTATTCGTAAATCCGCCACCACTCATCCCTCCTCCTTGCCTCTTATTATTACTATTATTATTATTCATATAAGGACAGTTTTGCGCATTATGCCCGTTCCCCCCACAAGTACCACAATTCACCATCTGATTAATAGGAGGATTATTGACATTACCACCAACATTGGAATTAAAGTTCATATTTGCGGATTGGTCCTCAGAAGATATTTTATCTATCAAGCCCAACAAATACTTGCTCTCATTAATCGGATCCACTCTATCAGCCTTCATTACTGAACACTTGACTCTCGTTTCATCTTGGTAAGTTTCTTCCTTCACTTTCAGCTTGAAATTGTACTGGCTGAATATCGCGTTCTTTATTATTTCGGAGTATTTTACTTCGTCCTGTTCCTCGAATTTTATTAAGTAGAGGTCTTTTGCAGAAATGCCCATTATTTCTTCACCGGCCTCTTGGAATGCGGTCACGTAAATTACGCCTGTATGATCTGATATTTGAAATTGGAGAATGTACCTGTAATAAAAAATAAAATGTTAGAATTTGCTTTTTATTGTTTTTAAATTGAGAAATTTGTGAAAAAATCGCCTCCATTATTGGAAATTGCAACCCCTCTATGCTTTAGAAAATTGCAAAGAAATATTAATCAGCATTCATTTCCGCAATTTTCTAAAGAATAAATTTTTTTTTGCAATTTTCAAAAAATGGAGGGGCTGCTTTGCAATTCAACCATATTTAAGAGAAATTTGCAAGAAAACAACTCATAATCAGAAATTGCAAAAGAGCCCCTCTATTCTTTACCGAATTGCAATAAATATCAACTATTAAATATTATATTACCTATAATCACATTCCGCAAAGTTCTGCAAACAAGTATCGCATCTCCAGCTTCCATCTCCATTATTCGTAACCTTCTTACTACAAGTTCTCTCTCCTCTTATCAAAGGACAAGCAGTATAACAAAAACTATCTCCTTTTATGAACGTAATCACAGCCTTAACATTAATCCAGTCCGTTTTATTATCTTTCCCCAATCCTTCATCCTTAATCTGACTCACCGTTTTTCTATTTTCACCCCTGTTTGTTCCCATTTCGCGCGGAATTGAGAGCGGAATTGATGGGAGTTTGTTTCCTTCGGTTTCGTACCAGTCTTTGATCATGTTGGCTTGTGGGATGAAATTAGGGTTTAAGAAGAGCTGGGAACCGTGGATTGTGGAAATTGATTTTCCGTTAAATTCGTTGATTCGCCCCATTTTGACTGCCAGAATTGGGAATGAACCTGAGTCGAGCATATTTTGCATTTCGGTCCCTTCATTATTTACGAAATTGCCCCAAAATGTGATTTCCACGCTTTTTCCTGACATGTCTCTGATTTGTAAGGTTCTTTTTAGGGTTTCGGTCCCGTTTTTCTTCGTTATTACGGTACTAGGGCTAATTGAGGTAACAACACCAATTACATCAACCATTGTATTGGTCTCCAACGATTCAATCTCACTTATCTGTTTGAAATTGAAATTGATTTGTGGGATCGAATTATCCTCTTCAAAACATGGATCGACCGTAGAATTTTGATCCAAATTCATCTCATATTCATTATTCAACGGATTGAATTCCTTTCTGGCCGGTTTTAACGTCCCTTTTGAGATCAAATATACTTTTCCAAACTCAATTAGGTTATAAAACTGCTCAGCTGCATTATTGAAACAAGTAGCCCTAATTTCTCCCCCTTCTGAGTCCAATAAATCGAAGGAGAATACTTTTCCTTCGCCTCTTGAATTGGTCCATGACCTAAGCTCGCCTTTTAAAGTAACCCTAGCTTTGATTGTCCATCGGCCCTGGTACGGATTGAGAGAAGAAATCGGTACAGTTCGTACCGGCCCTTCATTTTTCATAATTGGGCCGCGATTTATGTAATTCGGTGACTGGTATGAAGGATTTTGGGCCGGTACCGGTACCGAACGGTTGTTGAAATTGTTGTTGAATGGAGGGCGGGATTGCAAATTAGGGTTTGGAGGATTAAGGTTTGGGGAATTAGGGTTTGGCAGGTTAGGGTTTCGGATGTAGGGATTAGGGTTTGAGTTGTATGGTGGGTTGTTTAGAGGTGTTGATTTGGGGGTAATTGAGAGTCCAGTTGGTACGGTTGGACTGGTACCGAGATTTGGTGAGCCGCCAGCTGTATCATAAGCTTTAGCATTTCCTATTACCTCACAATCCGTTTGTAAAATGTTTAAGCCTATTAGAATTACAATCCTGATTCAAGAAAAAAGAAAAAAATGTAATTAGTACGGATGTATAGACTAGTAATGCAAATTAGTATAAAACCAAGTTTGTAAATCAAACAAAAATAATACAAATTTCAAGAAATCAAAGGAATTAAGAGAAATTTTAATAAAAACAGACTAATAATTACTGCACACGAAAGAAAAAGATATCAAAAAACCATACTTTCTGTTTTGAATATCATTGCAAATGAACTCATGCAACTTGACAACAGATCCGTGCTTCAACGATCCTTCCTTCACAAGACAGTTCATCTGGGTGGCCAGCATGGCCTGCTGCGTGTGAACCCCGTCTGAGATGAGCATTCTGAATCTCTCCGACGCACTGTTCTGCACCGTGCTCACCGGCCGTACGTCCAAAATCTTGTAAACAAACAAAGATTCAAATCAATTAAAAGGAAATTGAAAATCGGATTAAAGATAAGCGTTCCTTAGATTGATTTTAATAAAAGGTTACCTGGACGGTTGGTTCAAGGCCTTCGGACTTCCTCTCTGAAATCAACGCCACGGCGCCGGATGTGAGTTCCATTTGTGTACGTCGATTGATTTAGGAATGAGAGATTGAAGAAGGAGATTGATTGGGAGAAGAGGATTTGAGATTTTGGTTTGGAACCCTAGAGAGGGAGAGGGAAAGTGGAGTGAGAAAGAAGGGTTTTTCGTTTTGAGAGGGAAAGTGAAGCGGCCGAATAGAATAGCGGGCTTTGGTATTTACTATTTCGTTTTGAGAAAGAAGGGTTTTTCGTTTTCGACTTCCGAGCGGGAATTTTGCGAAGTACTCCCTAGATGATAAATATTAGAGACAGCCCTTTCCAAAAATCAAATTTACAAAATCTTTTGTAAATTCCTGGATTGCTATATTTCACGGACACGGGTATCGTGTTCGAATATATATATATATATATATATATATATATATATATATATATATATATATATATATATATATATATATATATATAGTATATATATATAATTTGTATATATTATTTATGTCGATTTTATTTTATTTTAAAGGATTATACATAATATCTTTACCTTGAAAGTTATACGTAATATTTTACAATTGATACAACATTTGAAGTTACACTTTTATATGTGCATACAAGATATTTGACGTCTTACATGTTTGTGTATGAAAATTTGACACTAAATAATCAAAATTCACTTTAAATATATAGTCCCACAATTATTAGAATAGAAAAATGAGATGAACTAGTCTCTAAAATACGAGAATGGTAAAATAATGCAATAATTGCTCTAATAAACCCAATACACGTGTTTGAAAAGTGTTCTGACGATTTTTAATAATAAAATATTTGAAACGCAACGTGGTGTGTCCGACACGTGTCTGAGAAATGTCCAAGTAGCGTCATGTCCGACATGGTGTCCAACACGGACATGACCGGATTTTTGAAGTATCCGCGCAACATAGCTGGATTGTGAATTTATTTTACCTTACAATTGTACCATTGAAATATTTTTTTTTATTAGAAAAATTCACCAAGAATATTAGATTGTAATTCATTTATTTATAAGAGTTAAATCTTTTTATATTGATAATTATGTCTTTTATTTTTTAAATATTGACTATACAGCACGGGGTTGAACATAAAAAAAATTAACATGGGTGGTGTTAATATTTTATTTCTTGTGAGGGCAATTCTGTGATTTGTCCTAGTCCCTCTAGATTATTTCATCATTTCATCATTTCGTTATTTCTGGCTAGACCTGCTTTTGCTTTATCACCTACAATTCAGTAACTGAAACTTAACACCAATGAACATGGTGCTCAAACTAGTAGTGAACCAAGTCTATTTAACAAGCGCTGCACCTGAAATAAAATAAGCAAGTCCATATATTTGTTTATTAACTTAATGGGCCTGAAAAAGTATACCTCAAATTAAGCCCAAACCCAATGTCGGTGCAATTTATTGTGAACAAAAGAAAAAAATTGAATCCCTGTAACAAAAACGCTTACCTCAATGGAAACATTTTATAAAAAAAATTCTTATTGAAACATTTTATAAACTTAATTTAAGGAAAAAAAAAAGTATAAACTTAAGATACCTAACTTGAGAAACACATTTGATGTTTGAAGTATTCTCTTGGCAAATACATTACACGTTTACGCATGCTTGAGAAGCACATTTGAAATTTGAAGTATTCTCTTGAAAAATTCACTACAAACGTTTTGTTTGCTTGCGTACCAAGAAATGAGCTCATAAACAGCTAGCTCTATACATCATCTTATATCTATAGAGTATATCAAAATATTAATAATCATATAATAATATTCACATGCAAAGATAATATATTTTTATACAACACCTCATAAATGCAGATACAAAAGAATATATCACATGAAATAATTCCCCAACAGTAAACAGCTGTATATATCTCTTTTCTTTATAATACTGTCTCAAAAAATTTCAGACAAAAAATAAAGAATTCGTATACAAAAAATTGAATTACAATACATTCTATAACCCGTACAAAAACGCTGCAAAAATGTGGCAATTATAATTATACCACTATTAAACCTACCTCAAATAAGCAGGTCCCCCTCTTTCTTATTAAAAAAAATTGAAAAAAACAAAATTGATTTCCCTCTTGTTTTTTATTTCCCTCTTTTAATAACACTCAAATATCATATAACAAACGATCCTCTCCTGCTTAACTTTCCTCTCCACTTTTTCTCACTGCCAATCCTCTCCTGTTTCACCTTCATCATCCTCTCCATTTCCACTTCTGACTGGAGACTCAATTTCAACCTCCTCAAATGCCCCACACATTGTTCGTGAATCTCAAATCCAAATCCCTCTTCAATTTCTAATTTTCTCTCGTATTTAGAGTACCATTTGGCTTGGAGATATGCTAAAGATCTCCAAGGAGGCAAAGGCATAGCATTTAATTTCAGAGAATATTTCGCCGCATCGACCATTACTTGTAAAAACTGTTTCAACCGCGGTAAATTTCCCACGTAACAAACCGGCAAAGAATTCAAGATCGAGTTGTACGATTTTACGGCCCGCGCGATCTCAAAATGGCTTCTGAAATCGATATCCACTATTAATCGCTCGTTATTCTCACCCAAAATCACATCAATATACTCATGATCCCCTAAAAAACGAAAAAGAAATAAGGTTGGGTTTTGAATTTTGATTTAATTTTGGAAGTTTGAGAGGTAGAATGGTAAAATTACCGCCAGGGACTTTGTCGAGGCCTTGCCATTTGGCCACACAGATGGCTGCGTCATAACCAGAGAGTTTGAGGAGTTTTACTAGGGTTTGTCTCACGCAAGTCAAATTGCATTGCGTCTTTTTGAAATTGCGTAAATCGGATTCTTCGATTGAGAGCAAGAGAGATTGAACGACCGATAGTAAATCGCTTTCTTGCTGATCCATCGCCCTTTTGTACAACTACAATTGTAAAAAATTCCTAACATTTAGCATTATTCAAGGACTTGATTTAAAAAAAATCTTTACATTTAGTTCTTTTTCATGAAACCTTCAAAAGCAATTAAATTTCATATAATTGGCAAAGAAAAAGTACAACTTTTGTCTTACATTTCTAAATTTGAAAGAAAAGGTCGAATTATCAGACTCATTTTTATTGGAAAATGCACAAAAATCAACAATACAAAAAGAATCAATTCAGAAATATTGTTGAATACTTACAGAAATCTTATCCGCCATCTTTCCAATCTCCGACAATCCATTGTCGCTATCGCTGCTACCTCTCGATTCAGTGCCGCTACTCCCATTCTCCAAAAAATCGCTCACCATTAGAGCCAAATCGTGCTCACTTTCATGGCTGAACCCACCAATTTCTTCTGGCCCATTAAGCCTCGTCCAAAAATCCGGACCAGTAGCAAAACAAATTTGTCTGTTCCTCTCAGGCTTGGATCCAGCGCCAGCACCACGCGAATCCAAACCGAAAATCCCGTTCTTCGCCATTCTGTGCCTCATTATAGGCATATCACGAATTGGCATACCGAATTCCTTCGCCAGGATCATTACTAATTCCACACCAAATTTGAATTTTTCAGCTCAAAATCCCCAATTCAAACCCCAAATTTTAAAATTCACGTATTAAAAGCCACAATTAAAGACCAACCAAAGTCCGAATACCAAAACTTCAAACAATTAACACCAACCACTCATCCGTAAATCAAAACCACGAACAAAATCACAAACCCAAGTCGCAAATTCCCCAAAAAACCCCAAAAAAAACTCCACAAATTAAATCAAAATCGCCCAACTTACCGTCTCGCCCCCAAATTCCACAACAACAAAAACCCCAAATTCAAGCCCGGAATCGAGCTCTCTTCGGGATTTAAAGGGGATTAAACACCAAGAGAAATGAGAGAGAAATTGAGACGAAAGAGCTATGAAATGACCCTCAAATATATAAAGGTCCAAATGTAATTTCCAAATGACGAAAATGCCCTCGAATATCCTACCTAAAGAGGATGGTCCGAATCCGTTGAGTGGTTCACACTTCTGATGTACTGCGAATAAAAGATCTTTATAACATATGTAGTGGGTTATAAAATGTTTGTATTTGAGTTGTTATATGTTTTGTTATTGAGATTTGGAAACATGGGAAAAGAAGGGACCACGGATTTTCTTTGTGTGGGAGGCGGTTAAAATGCTTTTCGAAATCACGAGATTGTGACGGTCCAGATTTAATGCTATGGTTGAATCGCAGCCGTTTATTTAGCGTCAGATGAGGTGGTTTTGGAGCAGTATGATTTATATAGGTTCATGAGAGGATTTTGTGTGATGTTGTTGTCTGTGTAAGTTTATGTGTGGACTTTCATTCTATTTAGCATTTGAAAATTCAAAAATATGTGTGTTTTGATCATTTGAAGGGTTTTTAAAATATAGTTAAGAACTTTGGTACATGTATAATAATTTAACTTGTGTTACAAGAATTGATGAGAGGATAAACTTCGATTGAAGGGCGGTAAGATGATGTGAATCTTTTGGATTAATTCAGCTAATCTATTGCATTTAAGGCAATCACAAGTCGAGGTGCATATAAATTTCCTTATTTAGAGAGATGTATTTTAAACCTTTTTTTGCTTTGAAGTCGGTAGGCGATTTTAAACCTAATTATAATGGATGTTGTGAATATTTTTTTTAGTTTATAGCGAATTAGACAACTAAGAAAACAGATAATCTTTTTGGATGATAATTAGGTTAGCACTTAGCAGTTAGATGTAACTATCACCTTTTACTAAATTGGGGAAGAGTGAAAATTGGGTTTTAACTAATTAGTAGGTATAAGTAGTTTATCCATACAAAGAATAAAAAGTTAACTTTATAATCTTTGTTGATAATTGAAGAGCTAGAAAAGATGTGAGGAAAACTACATAACAATGGTCCTATACTTATTTGAACTAATATTTATTCCAAAGAAACAAAAACTAAAAACCTTTAAGTTGTACATTTAAAGGTTGGTTTAGTATAGAAAGCCTATTTCTTATTATATAATTCTGTCAGTTTATCCGAAATTTGTATAATATAATATCCGTCCTTACCACGGTTATGGGGTTGGATTTGAATTGACTCCAACAAATTGAACACATGGGCCCTTTGAAAAGTCAACTTTGAACACAATTGTTATGAGGAAAAAATCATTTTGACCAAGTCATTTCAAAATCTGATACTTAAAACTAAATTAAAATTTTCTTTATGAATGTGATAAATTGTTTGCAAATTATTACCAAATAATAGATAACCCAATGATGAGTCTAGCTCAAGTAAAAAGTGATGTGCAGGGGTATTTCAGTAAATTTAATTAATTGTCTAAATTTTGTTTATTCTTTTCTTTATGTAACAGTGATACTTTCTTGACCATGAAGTTTCAGAAATGAGTGGCGGCTTGTCTTTTTTGCTTACAAAAACGTGTCTATGCAAAGGAATTTAGATTACAAAAAGGAGGGAGTGTAAAACTTTGCCTGCACCAGGTGCACATTTTTGCAGAAAGTTACTGTTGTAATTTTGTATCTGATGCAAAATGTAGGGCAGAAAAGTTCAAGTACCTTTCCAGTAAGAAATGTATAGAAGAGGTCTAAATTGAATATGGTACAAGAGTATTAAATAGACTTTTACAATTTCTTAAATTTTCTTTTGTAAATACAGTTTTTTGGTTAAACTCATAAAAGGTTATATTAGTGTTAAATTAGGATTTCAGAATTCAGATGATTTTTTGAGGAAAAAGGAAAGAGGTTTTAAAACACAGAAGTTACACAATTTCCTTAGTTTTTTTTTCCTTTTAAAATTTTATATTACTGTTAATTGTTAAAATAATAAGAATGTGAGTTTGAGATGATTACCTTTCTAAAATAAGCAAGAGGTTATAAAGAACAAACTAATTGTATATTTACTTGTACCAATATCCCACTATCTATAGTGAGACTTTGATTCAAAGAAAAGTTATCCAACTAAAAATGTAAAAAATAAAAATAAAAGAATGTGTTTAGTTGGTGAAAAAGGTTACGTATATTACTAAATTAGTAAATTTATGAGTCACCATATTATGATTATATAAATTGTTTTGTAATAACATGAATGATATTTGAAGAATTTGGCGCAAACAAATTAGCACACTACCACTCTGTCCCTTAAAAAATATATTTATTTAAAAAAATAAAAAATTGAGGCCAATTGAGTCTGTGCAACATGACCAGGTGTTTTTGTTATTAATTACATGAAATAGAATGAGCAACTGATCTAAATATTTAACAATATAAAAGAAAAATAGAGTTAAATCTAAATATTCAGAAATTAACATATTTTTAGATTTTTTTGTTTAATTAAGAGTGAATTAAGATTTTTTTTGTCTTCATAGGTTATCTTAAATTTTTTTAATCTAAATTAAAGACATTTTTGGACCAAAAATAGACCTCATTAAGAAAAAAAATTAATTTATATTGTTCAACCAAAAGTAATAACAGAGGATTCTTATTTTACTTAAAAATAAATAAAAAATAATCAAAATATAAGTAAAATCATAAAAGAATAGAAAACAATAATATATGCGTAAAACAAACAGGAAAAACTATTGTATGTACTGTAAAATTATAAAATAAAATGCATGATAAAATATATATTGTTTCGGTTTTTCGTATGTATATATTGTTTATTGTTTTAGAAAAGATAAATCTTATATACTGTTAGTGTCCCTATATCTAAAAATATAGTTTCAAATGTTCAGTAGTCATTGGATTTTTGAATAATGTCCAATAAATAAAATAAGAAAGTATTTTTCTGACTGCAACTAAAATATAGAGACTAATCAATCCTGCCTTAATTTTGTTGCCATTTTGGAAGCACGTCTAAAATTATGTAAAAATAATACTCGTAGATTATAATAATAAAAAAAGTACTTTAATAATAGTACATATTACACCTAGCATATTCCAGAATCCGGATCAATACACATATAAAAAAAGATAATGAAACAAATAAAATAATCAATGAGTTGGAAGTTGGAACCCAATCTGGTGTCAATTCATTGATTTAAGTTTCATTTTCAACCCTTGGATCTCAAAATTAAGAATAATAACTTCAGAACCAATAATTTGCATGTGGCTAACTAAATAATTACATCAAATAATTAGCTTTAAAAATATTAATTCCTGTCTCCAATCAAGGAGCCCATTAGAGAATCTTTTGTTATATAATTTTCTTACATATTTATGGATATAATTAGTTGGACTAGTATAACTGTTATCATCAATTTATCATTATTGTAGAAAAAAAATCCATGCATACCCCTAAAAATAAAAAATATTCATTGTGCCATTTTGATTCTATCAATTTAACATAAATTAGCTCTGGCGGGATTTTTTTTTGAATGTATAGTGGGAAAAAAAGATGACAAAAAATTCCGACCTTACAGTGATTTTATCAACAATTAGATTATTTTTACTCTTCCCTAGAAAATATATTTTGACTTGTGTGATACGTGATTTCATAAAATAAAGGGAAATGCTCGCTTTTGCCCCTCTAAATTCTTTAAAAACGTTATTCCCCAACTATTTTTTGAACATTTTTACCTTCTAAACTCTTGACTTTGAATATTTTTGTCTCCTCCATCAGTTACATTTAATTGTACAGTTAACTGATGAAGGATGTAAAAATACTCAAAATCAAGAGTTTAATGGATAAGAGTGCTCAGAAAAAAGTTGAAAGGGGAAACTTGCACATATTTGAAGAGTTTAGGGGGGCGAAAGTGAGATTTTCCCTAAAATAAATTGAGCTCGACACCTCTTTCTCAGCACAATTAGGGACTGAATAAACTAAATATCAAAATATTTTTTAACTGTGTCAGTTCAAAAATATTATGGATTTAGATACCACCAGGTGTTAGGAACCCCTGGTACTAGATTTACTGATACAAATTTCAAAATTCAAAATCAAATTAAGGACAGATAATTGTACCAATTGAACCCTTCACATGTGTTGACTTTATATTTATAAATTTTCAAATTATTAAACATGGTAAAACTTGAGCTCTCTAGTGTTTTACCGCCACTTGGCACTCTTAGCACAAAAATAATACATTTTCTAATTGTTTATCTTATTGCTGGACTGTACATGCTTAAAAAATCTTTTAATAAATAAAAGTTATAACAGAAATATTAATTTAATATAATATTTATTATTAATGCTTAGTAGTCAAAAGATTTTGTCCCAATTGAGGGAAGCATGATGAGGTTAAGGAAAACCAAAAAAATACCACTACCAGTTGGAATCTTCAAAATATTATTTTGTGAATAACCAATTAATTAGCCTCGTTCAAGTACTAAGCTCCAATATTTTCCCTTAATTAACTTTGTAGTAAAGAATATATAAGTACATTTACTGCACATGTATAAATAACAAAATTTACTAAAATACTTTTAAATGTAATTATTATATGTCTTCAAAATACTCAAGTATGAAAATTACTAGATATTTTGAAGTTTTTTTCACAAAAAAAGAGAGCTTTTAAAAGAAAAATACAGTAAATGGAGTAGAATAACCCAAGGACAACTTGTCTATAATCAGCCTCTCATGCTCCCCATAAATCATAATATTCAAGTAAATATAGTTACATAATTCATAAATAAACACATAAACTTTATAATATAACCACAAACAATATTACAAATTCATATATGACATCAAAACTTAGAAATTAGTTTTTGAAAATATTATATAACAAAAATATCAGAATAACTTGGGACCACTTTAATTTTGATTAATTGAGATGGAGTTTACAATGTCTAGAGTAAAGAAAAAACAAAAAAAGGAAACCTAACCGAAAAGTATGAATCACAAAAACTCTGTGAGGAAAATTGGGGACCATTTTGCAAACAGTTGAACTACTGTTACTTGTCGAAAATAAAATATGTACAATTTTGCAAATAGTTAAACTACTAAAGTAGCTGAGACTCATTAACATGTTGTCTTCTTTCTATTTTTAATTATTATCTTGTTTATTTGTTTGTATTTATTATTTTGGAAGGAGAAACTTGAGCAATCTGCAGGATTATATAATCAATATTAAGATAATTTAAATTATAGCCAAAATCTTTTTCAGTATTATTTGTATAAAAGTGTAATTAAAATTTTTAAACTAAATTAATTATGACAAGAAACAATACAAAACAATACTATTTTTTGTAAAATACAAATGAGTAAATTAACTTATTTTTAAAGATTTAAATTATTAATATGGTAATTAATTTTAATAAATATTGGGTTCATGTAATGGAATTTTAATTAACTTATTTTTTAATTTTAACTTCTATATTTGTTAAAACATTAGTAGTATCAGATGTATTGTAATATATATTTGTTGGCAATTGTGTACATGCCATAACATAAACCTCACCACCCCCATCCCCATCATATGAGGTTGATGTGTAATGCACCTTAAGAAAAGGCAGCGGTCAATAAGGGGAACTCACGTGTGTCTGGAACCTTTGTCTAGAACCTTCAGCAGAATACTTGCTAAAATCTCATGCAGCGGCATTCCCAGCAATTATCTCCCAATTGCGTCTGGTAGCATTCTAAGCATCAATTCAACCGGAAATAGTATGTTCCCAGAAGTCTCCAAAGCATGGAGTACATGTTCAAAATAAACAAAACATTGTGTCAATTAAGGATTATTTGCAAAAACAATTCACTGATGATTTTTCTACTACATTTGATAACATGGCAACCAAATCATACCGTGTTTCTTTTCTCGAATGAAATCTTTTTAGAAATAGGAACGAAAAAAACTTACAAAAATGATGGAGGACCCTCAATGGAAATCATTCAAAAAGACGCACATCGGGAACAGTCCTAACGAGGCTACCGACCTCAATGAGTTGCTACATGACTGGGTCGATCAGATGATATAAAGACCCACAATAAGTACAATATTAATTGTTTTTTTCTTAAAAAAATAATTTTGAAGTATGGAACAAAAAATTACCTGATGAGATCATGAAGTCGAGCAGGTCCCAATGAGTACATAAGAAAGTCATCGCCTCATACAACCATGTCCAGAAAATACACACCACATATAAGAACTTTTATATCAATGCAATTTAATATTATAATTGTATGATTCTTTGTACTTACGGTAATTAACTAATTATATATGTTAAAAAACATATTTGGTCAACATATTATATATGTTTTAAAAACTAACATATGTGAAGGAAAAGTGTTTGCATATGCGTACTAATCATACACACATCTTCAACGTCTTTAATTATATCTTTTAGTTCTCATAAATTACTCAGAGATAGAAATGTCGACTAGAATAAATCATCAAGATAGTAAAAATAAATGAATATATTTAATAGTTACTTTATTAAATGCAAACATTATATGTTTTATCTTTTTGTTGATCCAATAATTTAAAGTAACAACACAATGTCACTTGCTAGAAAAAGTAGATAAAAATACTGATCACGACCAGTCAAGGCAACCACAATTCAAATAAATATTATAGCTAGCGCTTTAAAATAAAGTTCATAATTAATATTCTTAAGCAATGAAGAGCAAACATACAATCAGACAAAAGAAAACTCAACATCCAGAAACATTACTCTATCATCATCCTAATTAGTGCTTATTATGTCTCCAACCAATGAGACATAATAAGAACCATCACCTGAAGACTTGTACACATTCATTCTGTAATGTATGGCATGACCGTCAGCGACGGAAATCAACGGACCTCAAGTGAGTTCACCTCAATGGCAGAAAGGCGGGGTATGATATCCTTGAAGGGTCCCGTTAATGGCTTTACAATATCATCTCCGGAAATCTTGAGCAATGTCTCAACCGGAAAAACTAAGTTCCTAAATACTTCCAAAGAAAGGAGAATATGCACAAATAAAAACTAATTATTTACTTAAATTTGATAAATAAATAAAAAATAAAACATGAATATAATTTAACTTACAAAGATAAAAATAAAAAAAAAGGAAGCCGTATGTTTCAAATTCTTTATACCCTTCTCATCAAGTCCATCAAATTCCATCCGGATACCACGAAACTCAACAAGATCCCGGGACTCCGTAGGCATGACCTAATCCATACCTCACTGTGTGGTCTGACGATAAAAGGCTCTACAATACATACAACATTATTAGTTACTTATTAAACAAAATTAAAGAAAGATATTTTAAAGTAAAATATTACTTGTCCTCATAATGAAGCGAAGCATCGGGATTCAAACATGACATTCTTATGCTCCCAACTCCAAAGATTCGGGCAATTTTGCTCAATTCCGCCGCTGCTATGAGGGAAATTTCCCTTCACTCGCAAATGCGTTAAGTTTGTGAGTGAGTCAAGCGCGGCTGAACTACACTTGAAAGCAAAGGAAGTTTTCAATCTTTTCATACAATATGTTTCGTCGCGAAGCTCTCGTGCCATATTTATGGACGGGGGTAAATAACGGGGCACTCGTATCTATTTTCAAAAATTCAATGAGTTATTTGAGTAATCGCGAATAAACCATACATTTTTCCCAAATAGTAAATATGAAATTCAAAGTAAAAATTTAAAGGTGGAATAAATTATTTCGTTATTCATATTTTTCTACACACCCAGCTTACAATGAATGTGAGAAATATATAGATAGTTACCTAATGTTTAATTATCTAACCTAATATAAATTTATTCATACATTAAAAATGACTGATATTATTCCTAAAATAATTGACCCTCAGGCATATCATCCTCAATCAATATGAGATTTATTTCTAGGTTTTGGATGGCAAAAATCATATAATTAATTTTGAGTGTATAATTTCATTATCAAGATGAAAACACATACCATGGTTTCTTGAGGTGCCGGCTACCGCTGCCGGAGTTCGCAGGCAGTTTCTAGTGCGCGTTGGAAGCACGGTCGCGTTGGAAGATGACAACGCTCCTCGTCCACGTTTGTGGAGTATGTTACAATTATCTCGGAAGCACAGCCGTGTTGACTTAGAATCAAGCTGAGGACCACTAGGGGCAATTGCCCCTTCGACAGTTTTGGTCCCATTACGAGGGAAACGATGCCGCGGTGATGATTGAAGTCTAATAAAGACTTCGCGCAATGGGGATGGAAATCACGCTTGTCCCACCACTGTTGGGGGCACAACCGCAACAGCTGAATCAATTGGATGACGAAACGGCTCGATTCCCCCGTTATGAGAAGCCACAAGATCCGGTGGAGAACATAGTGTGGCGTGCAGCATGGGAGGCGCTTGGATTTGAACCTCCCTTCGGCTACAACTAGTGCGGAGGTCGGAGTTCTAAGGTAAGATTTGTTGGTGTGTGTGTGTTATGATTTATGGTAGTAAGTTTTTAGGATTTGTGTTTGTTGTGGCAATTTGTCTTTGTGGTGATTTGTGGTAAGGTAGGATTTGATTTAGGAGTTATTTAAATAGTTATTTAAGTTGGTGTAGTATGAACTATGGTGTTGTGTTGTGTTGTTGTTATGTTTGTTTGGGAGTTTAGTAAGTTAATTTGTAATATTATGTCGACCGAATTAGTATGTTGGTGATTGAGTTTATTAGTGTGTTTTTTTATGTTCATTTGTTTTTTATTTGTTGTCATGATTTTTTGTTATTTGATATTGCAAGAAAGAAATCATAATCAAGCAAGAAGGAAACAAAGAAGCTTTTTGGCTATTTCCCTCAACTTTTGAATTATCAGAGACAGTTTGTAAATGTATTTTGTGGCCATAATTAATTGATGCAACCATAAATCGCATTGTTCCAGCAAGCATCAAAAAAATCGCATTGTTCCTTTTTTTTTGAATAATTAATGAACCAAATTGAATATTTACATACTTTACAAACCAACTTATTTTTCCAGATAGTTTGCGCCTGAGTTTATAAAAAAAAAGATAATGACCAAATTCTCCATTTGCAGTTGGCCAATCCAGATAGATATTTCTGGCCCCAGTAATATATCGTTTTGCTGTTGTGGCGTCCACCTGAGCCACTGGATCTAGTTGCCATGATCGGAGAAGGGAGGCAATGAAAGGAAGTAGGGTTCGTAAATTGAAGGACTAGGTTTCGTAAAGTGTGATTTATGGGGGAAGAAGAGAAATGGGTAAAACGTCTAAAATACCCATGATAAGGACAAATAAGTGTTTCCGAATATTTTTAAATTCATTCTTTATTTCTTTTCATTAAAATAAGTCAATGATTTTGACCTTTTTCGAAGGATATTTATTAAACTAGCTGATTTATTAGACTAAAATTTGTCATTATTCAACTGAAAAAAAAGATGATAAATGCATATTAAAAACGCATATTATGTATTGCAAAATAATTCCAAGTTTGTTTTTCTTTCATACATGCACATGATTATATTTCTGAAAAAACATAGATTATTTTTTTGTTGTGAATGAATTGTGTACAATGTTTATTTATTGTGTTGTGTAGATTGTGTTATACTTATTTTTTTGTGGAAACTATTACTCTTATGTAGATGTTAGTTTGATACGAGCCAAAATGTCTCTGTTTATGCTTGAACCAAAAAAATGCCAAAATTTATGCTTGAATTCAAATCAAACATAGCAAATAAAATAATCATTCCAAACAACAAAATAATCACTCCAAACAACAAAATCATACCGAACCAAAAAAACACTAAAATTTATACTTGATCTCAAATCAAACATAAAAAAATATATATATATTTTGAAATATACATGGATCATACTTAGTAAAAGAAGAAATTTGTCAGGCGTATCGAGTCGAATAATTTGACATATCTATCCAAAAACAGCATAGAAACAACTCGATTGTTTTCAGATGGAATTAGCTTTCCAACATCTTCCATCAAATCAATAAGCTTATAAGAGAGCACATCCGCAAAAAAATGTTTTCTGCTTGGGAAAACAATAGTTTTTTCTAGACGAATTCTTAACTAACTTAAAGTATCAACCGTAATTTATTCTTAATTTGTAATTAGATGGATCTTGCCTAAGAAAACAAAATAAAACTGAAATTAAAACTGTAATAAGATTAGCAATTCAATATCCTAATTTGGTATCTAATAATTTAAATAAAATTAATAATTTTAAATATTGTTTAATTGGATGGAGAGTTAACGGTAGGGATATATTTGATATGATATTACTTTAAGATGGATATATTTGATATAATTATGTTTAGGAGGGATAAATTTGATACTAATTGTGTTTAAGAAGGATATATTTGATATTTAGTGTTTAGGAGTGATATATTTGATATTTTGAGGTTTAGTAGGGATATACCCGAAATTTCTCCTTTTTTAAATTATGATAGTGGAGTCCTATTATTTGAGCCCACAATAGTCCAAATATTTAATTTGACGATCATTCAATAATAAAGAAAAATAAATAAAATAAAATAGATTGAAAAAAATAAAATTTTATTATTAATTTATTATTTACATATGGCCTTGCATATGCATTTCCTTTTTATTTCAAAATTAAAATTTTTTTTTGACAAAAAAATAACTAAATTTATATTTATTTTAGGTCTTTATATTGTCCGACCGGTGGACCATACTTGGATGACTCTGGAGCTCACCGAGAGACGCGGCCTCACGAAGATTGATCTTGAACCGGATTATTTTGATAGTCTAGCGTCGGCAGGGCAAGAGATGTTAAGAAAGAAGGCATCTCTCATCATTTTCGTAAGTAAAATTATTTTCTGGGAAAATTTTCAAAATCCCCTAACTTTTTTTGATACTATAAAAAATCCTCTGACTTTTATAATGTGTGCTATTTTCTTAATGATAACCCACAGGGAATCATAAACGTCAAGGTTTTTATAGTATTAAGAAAAGTTCCGATTTTTTTTTTAATTCCCTATTTTCTACAACCAAAATAATTTAATTATTAAAAATATAATTGGAATTTTTGTTCTGCTTTATAGGTTTTGGTTTTGGATAGGGGTTGGTTTTCTTTGATAAGAATAGAAAGCAAATTTGTCTGCTATTCTATTTCCTATTCATTAGCTTTTGTAAATGTTTTGTAAGAATTTTTTTGATATGAAATACGAATACAGTCCATGGGCTTTTCACCCTCAAATTTTTTCATGTCTGGAATGACGATTTGGTTGACACAATTGTATTTTGAATAGATACTCCTTGCTTGTGAGACGACCGGAAATTTTGTATTTCCTCTTCGATTCTTGAATGAGATTGTACCGGGCACGGTCGAGACACAGTCACTTTTAGCGAGCGTCCCGCAAATGGAAACAAAAACGATTGAGTCTCCGACTCTTGTTCGCAGCCCTACTAGGACCGTGCGGTACATGATTGACGTGTACAAATATGAGAGCAGTGAATTTTATATTACGGCGGTCGGGCACGTGGGCTATGTGGGAGATAGAGGTACTTGAGTTTGGGTGGAGAGAGCTTCCGTGTGTGGATGTAGAGAAAATATGAACCATGTAAAAGATTGTGTGTATTATGTGTCTTGCTTGATTTCTTTTGCTTAATCTCTTGCTTCGTTTGTTGTTGGTAAAAGGATCATGTACAATCCATGTCTAATTGTTTTCTATTTTCTCTGATAACTACCAAAAATATCATTTCACAATGCATAAAAAACTTAAAACCATCACAAAAAATATTCATCCAAAGCTATCATATCATCAGTACCCAAAACTCTAAACAAAAAATTCAACTCGACTAGCATCAAAGCTGAAACGCATTGAGCTTTACGTAGTATATAAAAAGGTTCTTATAAAAGATAATTGGCATATGCAAATGAAGCACTTGTAAAAGATGCTAATACAATAAAGGATCGTTACTTAGTGCTTGAAATAAGTTATTTGATGCCTTCAATGAAGAATTTAAATATGAAAGAATCTCAAAGCAGGCGGTCCACAATTATCCACCACCGCCGGAGTTCGCAGGAGATCCCTTCTGCACATTGGAAGATGACGACACTCCCCGTCCACGGCCACCGGCGTTCCTTTGTCTGTGCTGCCGTGATGTCCACCTGTGCCGCTGGATCTAGTTGCCATGATCAGATGAAATGAAGTAGGGTTTGTAAGTGTGGTTTATGGGGAAAGAAGAGTGATGGGTAAAACATCTAAAATACACCTCATAAGGACAAGTGAAGTGTTTCCGAATGTTTTGAAATTCATTCTTTATATTTTTCATTACTACGAGTCTTTTGACCTTTTTCGAGAGATATTTATTAAATTAGCTAATTTATTAGACTAAATTTTGTTATTATTCAACTGTAAAAAGATGATTGCATATTAAAATAACATGTATAATGTACTGTAGAATAATCCCAAGTTTGCCCTTGTATTTTTTTTTTTTTACTTTTGATTTGTTTTTCCTAGGTTTTAGTTTAGTTTCCGGAGTATGTGTTGAAGAGGAAAATTTATTTGATGTATTATAACATCTTATTATGTGCATGTGGATAAATGAATCATTTTGGTGTTTTGTAACGCAAAAGATCAATTTTGCCTCCTAACTCTTCAATAATTTGCAACTTGTCCCCTACCTCCGTTTTTAATTTTAGTTCACAATAAATAAAATATACTAGTTTTCATTCTTAATGTATTAATCATAAGAATTCCTAGCACAAAACCAAGAATTAAGTGGGCCAGAACAATTTTCGACTATTACAGGCAATAATAACAAACAATTTCTTGTCAAGAGTTACATGAGTGCATGCTAAACCAAGAGTTAAGTTGGCCGATTGAGCAGAAATAAATCACACAACTTTGAGCCCAACCAAATAAAACCTACCAAATGTCAAAAAAGTCTGTCGCTCCATTAAGCTCATTGATACGCAACATGTTAAGCCTCTCTTGCAGGCCGTCCATGAAACCTCGTAGTATGAATATAAAATTCCCCACGTTACAAGAATGGGAATGGAAGCCTGGGGGGAATTTCATGTAGAAAAGATCATCTCTATTCCTCATTGGTGCTCTCTTGTCTAAAACAAACAAACAAATGCAGTCCATTCATCCACCAGCATTCCATGACATTCGTTACTTCGTGTGTGTGTGTGTGTGCGTATGTGTGTGTGAGAGAGAGAGAGAGAGAGAGGACCTGCATCGACTCGATGATGATGGAGGATGTCTGTCATCTGTTCATAGGCCAATGTGCAGGTGAAGAAGTGGGTAGAAGAAACAACATAATGGCAAATCTTGTGGATAACTTGCATCTCTGCCTCAGACGGCAAGTCCTCTGAATGCCAATTTTGGATCTCTCCAACCTCTTCCAGAATTTCCTTCAACATTTCCACATTATTGTTATTGTTGTTGTAATTATTATTATTCCTGGCCGCCTCTTCTTCCTTCGACATTTCCGCATTATTATTATTCTTCCTGGCCGCCTCTTCTTCCTCCAACATTTCCACACTATTATTGGCCACTTCTTCCAAAATTCCTCCCTTCAAGATTTCCGGGTTATTAATTCTAATAATTCTCTCCTTGAGCTTTTGAGGAAACTCATTTACCATGTCGAAAGAGCCTGCATATTTAAAAAGAAATTACACAAATGCAGCCCAGACAACCACATTTTACGAAAAAAAGATGTGAAATGGACAACGTACCATGATCAATTAACGTGAGTGCATGCAGAGCTTCCCATCCTAACCTTTCCAGCCATATATTCTCAGAGTCCAAATCGGTATTACCAATGAGTCCGGCAGCATTGATTCTTAGGTAACTAATCGCTTTAATTGATATATCTATATAATTCATCAGCTGTAGAGATCGAGCCACATCTTCAATGTAATTCGGTAGGTCCTCACTCGAGATTTTGCACCTGTCCAGCAATTCCCGTTGAAATTTTTCGATATCTTCGTCTTCGGGGTCGGGATTTTTTCTCTTTCTCTTTCCGAATATTGAGGATTTGCCTTCAGCTTCTTCTAGTCTTTTTTTGTCACAGCGTTCGACAATCGTCTCCCAACTCGCAGGGAAAGAGAGCTTCTCTATGATATCTTTCGCAATGCATGTAAAATGTTTGTCGAAGATTCTGATGTCATCAAGTATCCTCTCTTCGAACTGGTCGAGAAGACCGTCGTCCAAAAAAGGATTCACCTGCTCACCTGAAAAGCGACTCGAATCAATCAAAGAACAACACCTGAATTGAATCTATCTATCTATCTATCTATACGCCTGAACAAAATGCAAAAAATTACACCACCTACATTTGATTTGTGGTGTTGGAATGAGATTAAGCACTTGCTCGTAGCATTTCTTCTCATCGGGGTTAGGAGGAGACTTGGAGTGGTGCGAACAATGCAAATCCATCAAAGCAAGGTTAAATTTGTGGCCATAAAACTTGTTGCTCCTTTTTTGATTCCCACAACGAATCTCCGGTGCTTCAACCTTGTCCCCGATAGCCATGCCCAACAACGATTTAAGATCGTAACCTACCAATTTACCAAATTTGAACAATTATTATATATACATATGTATGTATGTATGTATGTATGTATGTATGTATGTATATACAATGCAAGTGGCGGTGAAAGAGCACAGGCACCGAATGTAAGTACAAGATTTAAACAACTCTTCCATACTTACCACCACCACAACCGTTTTTGGTATAATCTGAAATATCACTCAGATGCCTATTAATCTCCACAATCTCCTCCATGTAGTGCAGTGTACGAAAAGGAGAAAAACACACAAGCTTTCCCCTGAAATCAAATCGGACTGAGATGTGGTAGTAGGAATCAAAGAAAAGGGCCATGGAAACCATATGTTTCTTTATAAGGCGGTAATATCCGATCTCATCATTCAATGGGGGCTCGTACAAACGCCTCCGCTCCATGGAGAGCAACTTGTTCATTATCTCAATCATGCGATGTTCATGTGTCCTCTTTTTATCTACTTGGCCACCTCTTTCAACATCTGATGTGATGTGATGTTAATTGATATAATATGATATGTTATGATGTGATTTGATGTGGTGTGATGGACAGTTGGTTGAATTAAAATAAAAATAAGTACTTCGATTCAGTATGGGGCGTCGTTTGCCTAGAAAGACACGAACAACATGGCCGAGAGCCTCTTAGTAAAATCTCTCTTGCTCGGCTGTAGGAAAATATTCTGGACTGTGACGCCAATTTGTCAGCAATGTCCTTGATGTATGATGAGCGGCTTTTTGTTTCTTTTCCATATACCATTACGCGCTCAAATTCTGTCCTGAAATAAATTAAAAAAAGTATATAATAATTAACTGAGGCTGACATATCATAATTGAGCAATAATAATCAAATTGAGGATGGCAGCTCTAGCTGACGGACATAATTGCATGATTGGGGATTAATTCCAACTAATTGAAGCTAAGTATTCCTGAACAGCCAGATTAAGGCTCAATTAGTCATAATCAAGCAAAAATATCTCAAATAAAGCTGCGACCCAATTGATTCGTTTTATTTTTGATTAAAAATCCAACTGATCGATCTGTCAAAGAGAAACAAACAAGTACCTCGATGTTGGAAATAGTTCAAAAACGAAACACTTGCTTCTTTTTCAGATTTCTTCCCAATTCAATCGGCCACTGACTGATTGACGCTCGACTTAACGCCTGAACTCGCCTCGTTTGGAAGGAAAGGGAAATCCATTAGTTGGGCCAGCCCAACTAAACAGAGGATATACTTCCCTCACCAAAGCAATATGATTATTTATATAATCTTTTTTAAAAACAGTATATATTTCTTGCCCTAAGTTGTATAATATATCTGACAATTTAAATATTTAGATTGTTTTAGATTTTTATTATATATTATGTTGTCATGGTTATATATTGTACCTATTCATATTTTTTTTCCCCATTTTATATATTGTTTTATACATTATATATATTGTTGTCTGTGTTTGTATATTTACAATGATGTAAATATGATGTCATTTGTAGCAGAACATTAATGATTTGCTATAATTTACCATCATGACCTGTAGGTTTTATGAGATACCAAATGGGATTTGATTTTGTGGACTACAATATAATTACACATTTAGTTATTAGACCGTCAAAAACTATCAATAACAATTAGGATTTTTTTATGCTCAGCTAGTTACCATGCTTCTGCTAATCTAGTTTGAGATTATTTTGATAAGCTAATAGTATTAAATCAAATTTATCAGGGAATAACCGTCCATGTTCAACGGTTGAGATTATTTTTTATAAGCAAAACTAACTTGAGATTGGGTATTATATGGAAGCATAAAATTTCGCACGAAATTTTATAATTATTTAAAAAGATGATAAATCTATAAGTTTCTGGCTAAAAGATTATGCAACCTTATTTGTACACACGCCAGGCGGAATATAAATTTCAAACTTTTAGAGTACAATAATAATGACTAAAAAATACGAAGATAAATAAGTTCCTTGACATGCACACAAGATCTAACTAGCGGGGCCTCAGATCTCTCTGAAATAACAAAAAACAAACAAATTATAAAAGAAAATATTTTTTTTAATCAAATAATATAAATATATAAAAAAATAGAAACTTACGCGTGGGCCCCGCTCAGCACCAAGAGGTCTATTATTTCCATTATTATTATCATTTTGTTGGATAATTTGAGGGCTATCATGCTTATAAAATGCTTGCAAAGCCCTCACCATGAATGGCCTCACTATATTTACTTCCATTGCTGATAAATTTTTCAACTAAGAAAATTCCAAGAAAAAATTAACAAGAAAAATTGTAATTATGAACTTTTCAAAGGGTTAATGTGCAAAAAAGGATAAATTTGTACCTTAACAGCATGAGTTCGGCCAGAAATGGATTCTAAACCAGTTTCAACTTTGTGAAACCTCACATTTCTTATATCCTCAATTAAAGATCTCACCTGTATTAAGAAATATTACAAATATGTGATACTAACTGTATAAATGAAATGATAATTGTATAAATTAGTATGAGATAAAACTTACCATGTATACATCTGGGATGTCGTCATGAGCACTGAAAAGCAATAAAACAAAATTAAATAAAATAAGTAAAGAAAAGAAAAGTAAAATGAAGTAAAATAAAATAAAATAAAACAATTATTTTTTTTTATTAAATGGTTCCAGAAAATAAAACAATTATAACATACTTATCGAGTAAAAGCCTTGAAATTTCAACATAGTGAAAAGGCAAAGGCTGGAATTCTCTCGGTGATTCTCTTTCCGCTTCTAACACCTGTGTTAATTTATCTGAAAACAACAAATTACATAAATATTATATAATTGCAACCATAATTAGTTATAGAATTAAATCTTGAAATCAAATTTATTAAAATTCTGACCAACTGTCAGCCAATCAGGCGTGCGAATTGTGCATTTGCCTCTTCTTTTTAAAGCCACAGCAAGCCAAAGAGGCACTTTGCTCGCTATTTGGGGGAAAAACGGCCCAAAATCACCCTAAAATTCAGTAAATTGAAATACAAATATCATCTAATTTAAGCTTTAAAACAAAAATATTATTTTGCAACAAGAGAGAGAGAGAGATTACACAAAGCAAATTCAAAGCATCCATGCTAATATTAGGCACGATTTCTATGATTTCATCCTCAGCCAAGAACTCCACCTGTCAATTAAAATCATATTTAAGAAAAAAAACTAAAAATAAAAAATAAAAGAAATTGATGAAAAAGAGAGTGAGGATTTGGATTGAAACCTCAGGAGCTGAGAAAATGGAGAGATGTGGATCAGATTGGCCAGCCATTCGATCTGAATTTTATCCAATTAAACCAAGATCTTGATGAGCTTATTTGGGGGAGAATTACTGTTTTGAAGTTGTTTTTTGAATCTGCTTCTCACCAGTTCTGTTTGGCCAACCAAATTTCACGAAATTAAAAAAAAAGGTAAGTATTTCTGGCGAGATAGATAGAGTATACGAAATAAACGAACACAAATCATGAAAATTAAAGCTTTGGATTAAAATGAAATGGGGGGATTTGGCTAATCAACTGTGGCTTCTCTCCACGCCCCTAATTAACAGTTCAGAAACTAGGATTGAGAAGAAGCTTGCGAGTTTAACAATAATTAACAACCCTATTGATGAAAAATTAATTAATAAACTCACCTGAAAGGTTTAACCAGGGAGAGGAAGAGAGACGGAGTGTGAAGATCAGTGGTGGAGAGAAAGAGGAGAGAGGATTTGGCGCCTAACTGCTAATGCTCCAATTTGGCGCTCAGGTTCTGTTCTGGCGGGAGCGGAGCGGAGCGAAATTTCGCCTAGAAAAGAAGTGGAATTATTATTTCCCCATTAATTCCGGTCAAAGTGCATGATTCGTGTATTATTTTTATCCAAGTATAGGCCGAAATAACCCAAAATTCTTTTCAAGACATTGGGCTACATTTGAGAACCAAAATAGTAATGGTTGAAGAAATTAAATTGGGCTTGCCGCATTTTTGTCGATATTATTATTATTCTAATTCTTCTCAGAAAATGAACTTGAAGTTATGCAAGCTAGATCCCAAATTAATCTCAAAAGAAAAATAAGTTGATGTGAATAAAGATTCATATAATTTTCTAAAGAAAAGAATTATCTACATTTTAAGTGACGTATTTCTTTTGTACTAACTAGATCATGATATGCATGTAACAGCATGTCAAGTTACGAAAGACAAAATCAAAACCGGGCTACCAGATTCTGCCTAACCAGAAGTGGAAATTAGATTGGATCATATCTGATTTCTTCTTTCCAGTTAATCAAAATGAGTCACATCAAACATTATGTTAATAAAATATATACGTTATCAGTTATGTCGTAAATAGATGATCAGAGATGAAACTAAATATCAACAAAGTTGAAGTTGATATGTGATGACATTTCTTTTTCTTATCCTTCTCAAGCATGCATTGAAAACTATATAAATCATAAATTTGGCAAGATATATAGTATGAACAAGACTAAAAAGTATTATTAAGTTTACACACATCTTCGGTAAGTGAAAAAGCTAACCATGTGATGAAGACCTTATATTGGAGACCTTTTCTCTTTGACCTTAGCTAAAAGCCAACAGTAATGATTTAAGATAATAAGTATAATTATTTATAATATAATAAATATAACACAATATAATATAATTATTACATAATATAATATAATATAATTACCATTAAAAATATTTACTAAATAAATGTTTAATCAACATTATATCATTGCTTTAATTATTTTTGGTCTCATGAAACTTCTTTCAAACTTCCGGTTAAAAAGAAAAAAAAAAACGAACTGTCCATGTATTTAGTTTAATTGATTGATGTGTCTCTCTGAATGATCAAGTCATTGAGAATCATCTTATAGATCATGTGAATCTAATCAAGAGATGCAATGCATTCTGTTAGTCTAATCATACATTAAGTTTCTGGTTTTGAAACTCTCTTACTTTTTACATGCTTTAGTTGAGATTCTTTGAGTAATTCCAATTTAACAAACATTTTAGGGTTTAGTGTCTAGGGTTTAGGGTTTGAGCGCTTGTGTGTGCACACAAGTTTTGTTTAGGGTTTAGGATTTTTTGCTTGTTTCATGTGAATTGTGACTTCTTTAGGTCTTATGGTCTTCTTATTGTGAATTTACTTGGTGGCGGTGATACCTAATCTACAAGGCGGTGCAGAACCTTAATCGGCAATCAAATCTGAAGATCGGCAAAATGGCTGACAATTTTCTCGACGGATTAATTCACATTGCGAGAATGGAGAGAGAGCTTCACGGCACGAATTTTGGCACAAGTTTAGGCTTTGAAATTCTTTGAATATAATGTGACAAAAATCGTGTAATCATTTTTTATTATTATTAATGAAAGTCTTTAGTACTACTTAAAAAAAATATTAACAAACATTTTGAAAATCTTGTATTTAATCAAAATTTAGTATCAAACAAATTAAATTATGAATTCAGTGATGTGGACTTTCTTGAGTTTTGAGAGACAAGAAATGTGGAAAAATTAGGCAAATGTTTCCCACTCAAAGAGCAAGTATTTTATGCAATCCCACCTATTTTGAAACAAATTCAAACAAAACATGTAAAATTAGAGTTATTTATTTATTCATTTATATTTTTTAAATACCAAGCACATTCTTAGTCTGCTTTCAAGCACAAATAAATGCAAATGATCAAAATATATTCCATCACAAAATAAACAAAAAACAACTAAGATCCATATTTTAATCATCCATTCAAATACCAGTATAAAAACCTGCTTTTAGTTTAAATTTTTTTTCTTCCATAAATTGAAAGCTAATCTAATTTAGTTATAGACAAAGCGCCGCCAATAATAATTTATTATTATTATTTAAGCATAACAAAATTTTCTCGTACCAACCAATAAACAGTCCGATTTGGCTAGCGAGGTGGTTAAGACCCCACTAACTACCAAACTCATTTTTCACACCATTAGATTTCCATCCACGGTTGAGAAACAAAGCTCTTCTAATACGCTACCCTTTAAAATCATAGATTTGGAACTAATACAAAGAGAGACGCAAAAGACAAAAAGGATTATAAAACTTAAAAGGGATATGCTAATGCGCAACACATTATTGTACCTTTTGTGCGTGTTTTTTTTTTTGTTCTTGTGTAGGCTATTGCGTAAAAATAATATATATTTTTTAAACAATAGTTTATACATTTAAACTTATATAATTTTGCAAAAACAAGACATAATTTTATAAATTTTGAATCCAGTTTATGAATTGGTACATAATTTTATAAAAATACATATAATTTTTTAAAAGGTATATTTAAGTATTATAAAAGTAGTATATACGATTGTGCAAACAATATGTATATGTTATAAACAATATATAAGTTAACAAAAGCATCATGTATATATGATATAATACTATATCATAAAATAATATATATATATGTATTAAAAAAATAGATATGATAGAAAATATAAAAAATTCATTCTTTGGCCCAAAATATCTATCTTTCCCCAAGAAATCTAGTTTTCTCTAATTATTGTCCATTCATCATTTGTTATGTTTATGTTTTTTCCTCGTGTCATGTCGAGACGTCAAGATTTCCGACGCGCGTAAGAATTTCTCGAGTGATTCTCATTTTTTCATGTGATTGTGTGACAATCTTAATCGGTAACGATGTTAATTAATTATATACAAATATTATATTAAAATTATGATATGAGATATCAAATACTGTATATCGCATGGTAGACATTTTATGGAATTAATGTTGATGAAGACTTGAAAACATAAGTATCGAGAAAAAGATTTGTCTTGCTAATGAATTTTGGGCGTTCGTAGATGAGAAATTGTAGTTTGATTTTTATAAGGTAAAATAATCCATCAAGTGACTAAGATGGGTGTTATTCATCAAGTGATTAAGAATTTCTCGAGTGATTCTCATTTTTTTTATGTGATTGTGTGACAACTTAGCCGGTAACGATGATAATTAATTATATACAAATATTATATTAAAATTATGATATGAGATGTCAAATATTGTATGTCGAATGTTAGACATTTTATGGAATTAATGTTGATGAAAACTTGAAAACATAAGTATCGAGAAAAAGATTTGTCCTTATAATGAATTTTGGCCGTTCATACATGGAAAATTGTAGTTTGATTATCGTATTTTTATATATTTATTTATAGGGTAAATAATTCATCAAGTGATTAAGATGGGTGCTCAGAAAAAAAATTAAGTTCTTGTTTGTATCCAGGAGTGAGACATTGTTTTAGCGAAATGCTTATTTCTTTTATCCAATAAAATTATTAATCTAGTAAATCAATATAATAATATTATGACAGATTCAGTCAACTTATTAAATATATAAAACACAATCTTAAAATAGAAGATTTACTCGAATATTATATTAAACCAAACACAATAAAGCTCCAAACATTAAAATTTATATTACCATAAAAAAATATTAGAAACAACCAAACTATCAAAATCATATTTTTCTTTTAAAAATCATATTCAACCTAATATTTTTTATTAATCGTATATTCCTAACAAAACCGAGAAAATAAAAAATAAAATCTACATTACCATCAAAATTAGAAACAACCAATTAGATTAAACTAAATAGTTTTTATGTAAAAAAAAAAAAAACAATTCTGATGCTAGAGTAGTCAAAAATAAAATATAGGAAATATTCAACTATGTCCTTTGGAGACATTATAGAGATAAATCACGGAGATCTCCATCAGCTTTCAGTATCGCCAAGCAGACTTTCTTCTTCCTTCCTTCCTTTTTATCCTCTCCTTTTCAAAGGGGACCGACCAGCCTCCGCCATTAATGCTCCCTCCCTCCCTCCCTCCATTCTCTCTCCTCACGATTTCCGGACAGAAGAGCAAGTCAACCTTCTAGAAGGTCCAAAAAGGTCCTCCTCACATTCAGTCTAAAATAAAATTGGCTGGAAAGAGAGGGAACTTTATTTTTCAAGCCATCGAAACGGGAAAAGAAAGAGGTTTATAGAAAGTGGGTTTTTTGATTAGTTGGATGGGGATCAAGTAGATTATTAGGGAAGGTGGAAAGGTGGGAAGGATCTTTTTCTGGAGAGCAGTAGTAGTAACATACTCATCCCGCTTTACTCTATCTAGGCTCTACTTTACTTTATTAGCCCTTTTTTTTCTTATTTGTGGGGCTTGTGAAAGGGGAGGCAAGACAAGTTATTTTATTTCTTGCATCTGTTTCAAGTTTGAAGATGGGGAATTGCTGGGGCGGGCAGATTGGATTTGAGAGCTCTTCCAAGTTTCCGTATACTTCAGGTTTGTTTCTTCTTTGATTTGTTTGATTCTCTCTTTTCTGTTTTCGTACTTGTTTTCTAATTTTAGTGATGTTTCTATTTTGGGGATTTTTTTTTGAGACAATCTTACTATTTTGGGGAAATTTTTTGAGATTTTGCACTGAATTCTAATTTCAGCAATTTTGATCTTCGATAAGTGAAATTTTTGTTTTGATAAGATCATGACTTCTTCAGTTGTTTCCTTCACTTTCTCTGTTGTATACTTCTAGTAAATGTTTGAGCTAGAAGAGTTTCATGGATTTGGATTAACTTCTCTTAATTATTTGATTATCTATTTTTTGAAGTATAATTATTTGATTATCAAAACTCCTATTTTTTGTTTTTATTTGAATTCTTTTACCCTCTTTTGAAGACTTCTAAATTTAATTTGGATCGTCCAAATCTTAAATTGGTCAGTATAGATTTGTTTGGTAGATTTGAAAGTAGCATCTTTTTCTCGTTTGGCAACTTAGTTGAAAAGTGCTCGAGTCATTTCGTCAAACAGTTGGTGTGTTTTGCTTCTTTTCTCCTTATTTGCACCCAACTTAAATTAACTATTCAAATAATGGTGCAAATGGATAATATTTTATGATTATCTCTGCCTCCAACGAACGTGCACAATTTCAGCAGCTGCAAATTGAACTTAATTTAACTTCTTCACATAACGTTCCAAATTTTTTTTCAAGCTTTATGCATTCATACCATCAAAATCTCCTTTTTACACCCACAATCCTGAAAGTCCGAAAAATATTACTTTCCAAAACCTTTCTCAACCAAACTCTCAATCTCCAAAAATTTCAGCTCAATATTTTTTTTTCATCCGCATTTTTTAACATTTCATTTTAAAAAATGTATACATGTGCAAAAATTCAATTAAAACCACTCTAGTTTAACTTAAACTCAACTAACCTTCAAAAAAACTTTTCCTTCTACGCCCAATATCCGCCTCAAAAGTTATAACTAACCCTACCCTTTTTTTTTTTTTATTTTACTCACACCATCTTTTCTCCTTTCATCAACAGGGAAGAAAAGCAGGAACGCAAGCGGGCTAACAGGTTCAGGGTCGAGCCGGGTCTCATCCTCCTCCGCGATCCTCGTCGCCCCCAAATCCGAGGGCGAGATCCTCCAGTCCGCCAACGTGAAAACGTTCACGTTCAACGAATTAAAAACCGCCACGCGCAACTTCCGGCCCGACTCCGTTTTAGGTGAGGGCGGGTTCGGCTCGGTGTTTAAAGGATGGATTGATGAGACGAGTTTCCAGCCGGCGAAACCGGGGACCGGAATAGTTATAGCCGTGAAGAAGCTCAATCAGGAGGGAAGGCAGGGACATAGAGAGTGGCTGGTGAGAGAATTTTTATTTTTTAAGGGGAATTTGTGACAGAGCCCCTGGGTTTTGATTGAATTGCAATGATGCCCCTAGGCTGTTGAAAATTGCAGAAGGGCCTCTGCAAGGGGCTTTTCTGCAACTTTCAATAAACTAGGGGTATCTTTGCAATTTAATCATATTACAGGGGCTTTTTCACAAATTTCCCCATTTATTTTTGTGGAGAGTTTTTTTGTGTGTGACGTTTGCGAAATGAGAAAAGCAGGGTTATTTTTGTAATTTAATCATAATGCA
Source organism: Juncus inflexus (assembly GCA_024447665.1). Classification (NCBI taxonomy): domain Eukaryota; kingdom Viridiplantae; phylum Streptophyta; class Magnoliopsida; order Poales; family Juncaceae; genus Juncus; species Juncus inflexus. The sequence goes on along the minus strand of JAJHPC010000014.1, from coordinate 2,060,616 downwards.
AGGGCTTTTTTTAACGCACGTACCTGCTACTCTCTATGCCCTTGCCGGCCCTCCTGATTCAGCTTCTTAACCGCAAATTCTCCAATCCGCCAACGTCAAAGCCTTCTCCTTCACCGAGCTGAAGACCGCCAGCAGGAACTTTCGGCCCGATTCCGTTCTGGGCGAGGGCGGGTTCGGCTCGGTTTTTAAAGGATGGATTGATGAGGTCACTTTTTCGCCGGCGAAACCGGGGACGGGGATTGTGATTGCGGTTAAGAAGTTGAATCAGGAAGGAAGGCAGGGACACAGAGAGTGGCTGGTATGTGTTAAAGTTTTGTGAATAGGCCCCTGTAGTAGCCCTAAGTTGTAAAAATGATCCTAGGTTGTTGAAAATTGGAGGTTTGTTTTTGCAATTTTCAATAACCTAGGGGTATCTTTGCAATTTAGGGATAATTCAGGGGCTTCTTTATAAATTTCACCATTTATTTTTTATTTTTTTTTGGAGAGATTATTTTCTTGTGTGTGTGAGATTTGCAAAAGAGTCTGGGGGGTGTGAACTTTGAGGTTTTGTAAGGGTGAATTTGATAGTTTTTGGAAGGGTATATACTTCTTGGAGAAATTTTGTAAATAGTAAAGAAGAGCTTCACAACAAATATTTGAAGAAATTTATGAAAATGCCCGCCCTTCAGTTATTGAATTTCTAAATATCCATGTTGCTTTTTTCAGTACTGGTTTTTTGAGACATTATTTGGGCACTAATTATTTAAATTTCTTTTCCATTTTTGGAAATGTTTTAGACGGAGGTGAATTACTTGGGACAGCTGTCGCACCCGAATCTAGTGAAGCTGATCGGTTACTGCTTGGAGGACGAGCAGCGCCTTTTGGTCTACGAGTTCATGACTCGCGGAAGCTTAGAAAACCATCTTTTCAGAAGTACGTTTCTTTTCACAATTAATTATTACAATTATAAGAATATTGGAAATTTGCAAAAATGCCCCTGTGTTATGCTTAAATCACCAAAAAAAAACTCCACTATTCAGCAAAATGTTAACTAGAGTGATTGAGGTCAGAAATAATGGAGGTGCTTTTTTGCATTCTAAGCATAATACAGGGACTTTTATTTTTTGCGGATTTCCCTAAATATAATAATTATAATTTGGTTATTAACTTATTATTAATAAAATGTGATATTTTTTGATAGGAAGTACGCATTTCCAGCCACTTTCATGGAACATACGCATGAAAGTGGCGCTCGGAGCGGCAAGAGGACTCGCGTTTCTTCACAGTGACAAGGCCAAAGTCATTTACCGCGATTTCAAGGCCTCCAATGTCCTTTTAGACTCGGTAATTAAACAATATTTCAATCTTATTTTCAACAAGTTGTTTTGTTATGTGTGAAGAAAGAAAACTGATGATTTTTTTTGTTTTTTGGTTGTGAAGAGTTATAATGCGAAATTATCTGATTTTGGACTGGCAAAGGACGGGCCGACTGGAGATAAAAGTCATGTTTCGACTCGGGTGATGGGAACTTATGGTTATGCTGCTCCTGAATATCTCGCGACAGGTAAATTTAATATTTTATTGTTTTTTCATTAATTTTATAGTTATACTTTATTATTCAAATAATATTATTGTAGTCCCATTTTGAGTGCAGTTGTAGTTTTTTAACTTGTGTAGTTAACGTGGTATGATAACATTACAATTTGATTAAAGGAAACAATATTTTTTTATCATATTTTTACTTATTTTCTCCCTCTAGCTGGATTTGATCCTGTCTGTGCTACCATTCTTTAATTCAAGGTGCATGAATCTTACCCTTTTTGTCTGCATTCTTTCTGACTAGCATACATTATCATATGGACAAATCTGTTAATTAATTCATTTAATAACAATATAATAAATCACCATTATTCTATTTCAAATAATTGTGCCTCAGGTCAACACAGCACATACCTTTATTTCCATCCTTAGTCTTTCATGCACTTGCAACCTCCCAATTTCCCAACTCACAATATATTCCAAACATACTATTAATAAATTAAATATTAATAATATTACATTAACATATTAATAAATTTAACATAATAATAATAAATTTAATAAATGTAACATAATATTAATAAATTTAATAAAGTTACATAATATTAATAAATCTAACATAATAAACATGTTATTAATAAATTAAACATAATAAGAAAACTAAACCTAAAATTTTGAACACAATATTAACATCCTAACCCTCAACATTTCTTTATTCGATTCCAGGTCATTTAACAACAAAAAGCGACGTATACAGCTTCGGCGTCGTCCTCTTAGAACTCCTCTCCGGGCGTCGCTCCCTCGACAAGAACCGTCCATCCGGCGAGCACAATTTAGTGGAGTGGGCCCGACCCTATTTATCCAGCAAACGGAAGGTATACCGCATCATGGACCCGCGGTTGGGGAGTCAGTATTCGCTCGTCGGGGCGCACAGGGCGGCTGGCCTGGCGCTCCAGTGCTTGAGTGGGGATAGTAAGTATAGGCCGAGTATGGAGACCGTGGTGCGGGATTTGGAGGCCTTGCATGATTTGAAGGATGTGCAGAAGGTCGCGCGGCCGGTTGGCGGGACAGAGAGGGGGAGACTGAGGAATGGGAAGTGAGAGAGAGTAGGGTTTTGTTTATTTATGAGGGGGATTTGGAGAGGGAAGTGTGTTGAATTGAAAGGTGGGCTTGGGATGGATGGGGTTTATATTTATGTGTATGTATTGTTGGTTTTGTTTTGTATAGATGGTTAAAAGGATTGTGTAATTTAAGATGTATTCAGTTGAGTTAGATTCATTTTTAAATGCTTTTAGTTTTTTTTAATAACATGGGGCAGTCGTAAATATATGAAACTCTGAAATTAAGAAAATTGGGACTAAATTCAATACAACAAGTTCAAACGCAATTGATGACCATCAAATCCCCATGAGCCCAAATACTAATGGAGTTCGCAGCCTCATGTGATAAGATAGTAATTCCAACAAAACCCTCCTCCAGCTGTTGAGACCGAAATGGATGATCCACATTCTTGGGAAAGAGCGGGTAGAAGACCCAAAATATCATTTCCAAACAATGGTTGTAAGTCGCTCCTGCTTATTCGGGCAAATCATCAGAATGTCAAGATACTAATATCTTAAAAAACACATTACCTTTAATATAATTCAAATGATTTCCTCCAATATTCAATCGTAATTAATGTTGAGGAGCAATTAATATTTTATTCTAATTAATATTAATTCTATGATAGTTTTTTTTTTATTTTAATTTATTCTATGATAGTAATAGTTAATTAACATATATTCTTAATATAGTAAAGTTTCACTATTTAGTAATTGAAAATCACCGTACATTTCATGATCCACCACATAAAATGTGCTCACTGCTTAATTGGTTATAAAATAAGATTTGTGTGAATTCCATCACAAAAGATGTGCTCAACAAATGTAACAAGTAACTTTCGAATGGATATGGTGTTATGTAGATCTCACACGAATAACATAAAGACATGTAAAGGCTCAAGGGGCTATGAGATTGGGCTTAAATCCAAATTAAAATGGTTATGAGTAAATGCAAATTATTAAACAATTACAAATCAGCCTTATGCTAAGTTGCACTGTTGTTATACGGTCCAGATAGCTTAGATATTACGAGATTGCCCAATGATGGCCTTCTACAAAACTTCTTTAGAAATTCATTTACGGTACACGATATTCATTTAGTCATAGAATTTGGTAAAAAAAAAACAACTCGAATCTTTAATTTGGATTTTCATTTCCTTCAAGAAATTACTTCTTTTCTTTTAGATTATAAATAAAATAACACAAAACCATAAAAGTTTTTGACCTAAAACTTGCTTTTGAGGTCTAAACCCTAGTTTTGATTCTCTCATCCCAACGATTCAACACATTAAATGCCTCTAAATTCCCTTCAAATCTCATTTTTTCAGCCAATTCACGCAATTTTTCAGGCTTTCCAACCTTCGAAGAATCATTCGCAAATTTATTATAATCAATTTGAGGCATTTTCATGCCCTTTTTACCCATTTCCAATATATATTTTTCTGCCTCTTCTAACTTATTATGCATTAGATGCCCCCTTATAAAAACTGTGTATGAATTTATATCAGGACAAAAACCCTTGTTTTTTATTTCGTACCAAATTTCACAACCCGTTTCGTAATTTTTCGCAAAATATGATTTCATTATCATATTATATGTATAAATCGTGGGCTCAACTCCTTTATGTGGCATCATTTTATAAAAATCAATCGCTTTATCTATATTATTTCGACTCGTCATTAATTTAATTAACGAATTATAAATCCATGAATTAGGCTTTAAACCCATTTCGGTCATTTCATCTAATAAACTTAAAACTTTATCCATTTTATTAATGTTTCCAAAACCGGTAATTAAGCACATATAAATCCCCAAATTCGGTTCGAAAGCCGATTCTCTCATTTCTTCAAAAACCCTAATTGCCAAATCCATTTTCCCTCTTTTACACAAATCACCAATTATAATACTATAAGTGCATACATTAGGGCTAGGTCCGTTTGATTTCATAAATTCAAATAATTTCATCGCCTCATTTCTCCTTTGACCAAAGGTCAAGCCATTAATCATGATATTATATGTAATTAAATCGGGTTTGAAACCCATTTCAAACATCTCATTCCAAACCTGACCCGCTTTGACCAAGTTTTTGACTTTACACCAACCATATAATAATATTTTATAAGTCTCTAAACTAGGTTTATATTGATCTGACATTTTGTCGAACAGGTTCTGTGCTTCTTTAGTCAGCTTTTTTTCAGCCAAATGATTCAATAAACAATTAAAATTCTCCAAATTCACATCAAAACCAAATCTATTCATGAGTTGAAAAACCCACAAACACTTTTTCGTTTCGCGAGCCGAAGCGAAGGACTGAATCGCGATTTTCAAACTTTCCATGGACAAAAACCCTAAATTCCCCATTTCTTCTAAAAAATCCACCGTTGTTTCAAACTGTTTTGTATTGGCTAAAATTTCTAGCATTTTTTGGTACGTAACAAAATCATGCTTGAAATTTGGTACCGTGCCGGCCCATTTGAAAAACCGGTACGAATCTCTGTGCATGTAACGGTACCGGTTTAGTACACTGACAACAAGTGATTGTGTGGGACCCACACCAGATTCAGTGAATAATTCCTCCATTTTTCTATCAGAATTTGATAAATTGTCAATGATTTTACATACCTGATTTAGATCCTCAGAGTTGCAATCCTTCACACCCAATTCAAGTTTTGGAGAGGCGCAGTTGGATAAAGATCTAAACCTAGTCGGCCAAAGCCCACCTAATATTAATTCGGACAAAAAGAGGGAATTTCGCATCAACATTGATTTGGGCAAGAAGTTGAGAGATCTTAGGTTGGGCAGTTGTGCTTGGACATGAGGCGGGAGAGAGAGGGCACGCGGCAGAACAGACGGAGCTTGACGGAGAGCACAACGGAGGTGATGATTAAGAGAAGGATGAGGAGAGTGAGGCACGGGCAGAGGCACACCAGCCAGGAAGAGGGTTTCTCTTTCTTCTCTGAGCCGTCGGATTCGAGAAGGAAGGCTGGGATTCTCGCCGGAGGAGAGGAAGAGGAAGAATCGGCCATTAATGGTGGGGAGAGGGAGAGGGAGAGAGAGAGAGCAGTGAGGGAGTGAGTAGAAGAAACATTTAAAACCAGGAACTCAATTCCCAATTTTATTAATATTCCCGATTTGAAATACCGGGTTTTAAACAACCCGATTTGATTATACACAATACCCGGTTTTGAAACACTCCTTCCGTTCCATGCTAGCAAAACAAAACCCTGGCGTGTTTAGGGTATTAGCTACTTCGTCCTAAAAGAGCTCAGCTTCTCCCATCGACGGCGGCGGCGGCGGCTCACGGCGGTTTATCTGACGGTCAGCTTGTCTTTGACGCATAAACTACAGTTAGTTGCTCTCTCTATGTTTGCTAATTTAATGAGCTTATTATGGTTTCTTCATGAAACTAGTACATTTTAAACCATGGAATATGATTCTATTTGGTTTTTTTTGCCTTTTTTTGTTCAGATGGAGAAAGAAGAGGGAATGACTGAAACTGAACAGCCCAATCCTGTTTCTGAGCAGGTGGAATACTTTGTTATTTTGATATTAAATTATATCTATATCTTTTAAATTCAACTAATTTCTTATTATTTCGCAATTTAAACAGGATATTTTGGATAATCTAGAAGCAAAGTCAAAAAAGTATTTACGGGGCAGTAAAACAAACTTGGAGGTCTAATTTCGGTTTCTTTTTACTCAATAGTTTTATCGGTTTGAAGCTTGAACTAATTATTTTTATTCCTTTTTGCAATTTATTAATTTTTCAGGGTTTGACAGATAAAAAGTTAAGTCACAAGCTTAAACAGAAAGAGAATAATTATATCCAGTCCGCAAAAACCGCCGCTCGATTTGAAGAGGTTTGAATTTCATTTCACAATCCATTTTAGTAATATATTTAATTATTTATTCATAAAGAGTACTTAATATTCTATTTTTCTGCTTTACTATTTTATTATTGCAGTATCTTAAACCTAGTGAAGGAGGATTTTTAGAAGTGGAAAATGACTTGGAAAAAACATGGAAATTCAAGCAAGAAGAAATTGTAAAAGAGGTCGATTTACGCAGCGCTGGAAAAGCTTTCGACATGATTTTGCCAGGTAAAATTCTCAATTGTAATTTAAACTTCAAAATTTATTTATTTAATTCCGTTTCTGATTTTTTCTCTCTTTTTTTAATAGATTTGGGTCCGTATACAATAAATTACTTGCCGAATGGAAGATATGTTTTATTAGCAGGGCGAAAAGGTCATTTGGCAATGATTGATGCTCTTAACTTAAATCTAGTCAAAGAATTTCAGGTTTGAATAACCTTTTTTTATTAAAAAAACTTTTTTATTTTATTTTCCAATTAATTAATAATATTATTTACTCTTTTACAGGTCAGAGAAACTGTACGAGATGTCACATTCTTACAAAACGAGCAATTTTTTGCCGTTGCCCAGAAAAAGTACTTATTTCCATTCGCACCCTTTTCTTTTCTTTTCCTTTTTTACATTTTTTAACATACTTTTATTAAATATCATTTTTTCCCCTCTATTATAAGGTACCCTTATATCTACAACCGACAAGGCGTCGAAATTCACTGTCTCAAGGTATAATATAAAAAAAATCTTTTTTTCCAATATATTAACATAAAAAAACTTCCTTCTCACTAATTTAATAATAATTTTTTTAAATCAGGAGCACGGCAAAACCCTAAAACTGGACTACTTAGAAAAACACTTCTTACTCGTCTCCTCAAACAGTTTCTCTCAGCTCCACTACCAAGACATTTCCACAGGCCAAATGGTCGTCACAATCAAAACCGGTTTAGGCCCGACTGGAATTATGCGGTCCAACCCTTACAATTCTGTCATTTCGCTCGGCCACTCTGGTGGGAAACTCACCATGTGGAAACCGACCTCAAACAAGCCGTTAATTACGATGCTCTGCCACTCTGGCCCCTTGACAGCTGTCGCTCATCATTCGAATGGGAATCTGATAGCGACAGCTGGCATGGATGGGAAGGTTAAGATTTGGGATTTGAGGAAGTTTGAGACGGTGAAAACTCTTCATGAGCGTTGTCAAACCCTAGATTTCAGTCAGAGGGGATTGCTAGGGTTAGGTTTGGGGTCTAGGGTTCAGGTTCTGAAGGACGATTTTAGGGTTTACATGAATCATAGTTTGGTTAAGGGGTATAAGGTTGAGACGGTTAGGTTTAGGCCGTACGAGGACGTTTTAGGGTTTGGACATTCTAATGGATTTTCTAATATTTTAATTCCTGGATCTGGAGAACCGAATTTCGATTCGTTTGTGGCCAATCCGTTTGAGACGAGTAAACAAAGAAGGCAAAAAGAAGTACATGGTTTGTTGAATAAGTTGCCGCCTGAGAGTATAATGCTGGAGCCGGATAGGATAGGGACGGTGAGAGAGAGGAGGAGAGAGAAACCAGGGAAGAAAGAGAGAGAGGAGAGGAGAGAGAAGGCGATTGAGGAGGCGAAGGAGGAGAGAGAGGAGAAGAAGAAGACGAAAGGGAGGAGCAAGCCGAGTAAGTTAGCGAAGAAAAAACAGGAGGAGGTGTTTAGGGCTAAGAAGAGGTTTTTGGAGGAGGAGAGGAGAGAGAAAGAGGAGAGGAGTGACAAGAGGGCCAAGGTTGAGGAGAGAGAGGAGATGGTTAAGGATTTGCCGGTTTCTTTGCAGAGGTTTGTTGGGAAGAAGCCGGTTTGAGTTTGAAGTTTTTTTTTTTTGTTGTTTTTTTGAGAATTTGGGCAAGTCATTTTTGTATTTCACTAAGATATTCTTTATTCGGGACAATGAATGTAGCAATCGAATTAAATCCTGAGTGGTAGTTTGTTTGTTAAAGCCATTAAAAATTAATGAGAATTAATGCCTCATTATTATTACTCGAGCAAACATTAAATAAAGCCATTATTTTTAAATGAATGCACAAAAAATTTAAAAATTAAGATATATTTTATATTATGCAATTTTATCTTCTTCATAAATATTACTTATGCAAAAGCAAATCTGGTTAGTAACTAGAACAAAAAGAATTCAATAGATATACTATTCTATTATCTAAAACAGAGTGCAATAGAAAAGTTTAGCCATGATACGTTTGAAGTTATTTTCCTAAATAAGTAATGTTCATTTATACAATGCAGTCTTGTATTTCATCTGAATAACTGTCTTATTTTAGCATAACCGAAGATAAATCATAATGGAATAACTGTCTTATGTTAGCATAACCGAAGATAAATCATAGTTCTGACAAGAATCAATGTTTTGTCAAGGTGGATAAAAACCTTTGCGCTATGAGACTATGAGACTCCAATCTTCACGAAAAAATGGTTTTAGCATTGTATTGGTTTCTTCTAACATCTCCATAAATTACATGATGAATATAACTAAATTCATTAGCTATTAAATATTTTGTAAGCTGATCTTATATTTCAATGTGTTTCATTTAATCTCCTTTTAAACTATATAAAACTTTTGTCACACATAATAAGTGAAAAATTGGAAATGCAATAAGGGTGCCAACTACATTCAAATGGAAATTGAGCACAATAATTTTGTGAACACATAGTTTTTATTTTCCTGAAAATTTAAAAATTGAAATAACCACTAATTTTGGACTTTTTTTTTGAAATGGCCAAAAAAAAAAAAATTAATTAAGGGAATGACCAAGTTTTAAAAATATTTGCAAAAGTAGCCATTTCGCCCAGCCGTCGGGCGAAACACAAGTAGTTTCGCCCAGCGACGGGGCGAAACAGAGCGCAATGACATTACGGGCGAATTTGCTTAATTAACCCTATTTCGCCCAGCGGTCGGGCGAAACAAAGACTGTTTCGCCCGGTAGCCTGGCGAAACAAACTATTATGCATATTTTGGGCTTAGCCCAGCCCATCTCTGTTTCGCCCATTGGCTGGGCGAAACAGACTGTGTTCGCTAGCTCGCTGGGCGAAACAGTTGCCAATAATTCCAGCCCCTGACTGAACAGTTGGAGTGTTTTTTCGAAAATTTTCGAAACAGCAAAAAAAAGGGCGAATTAGAGGCGGAAAAAAACAGAAAAAAAGAGAGGGAAGGTATGTTGATTTCTTTGACTTTAGATTTAGTTAATTTTGGTTATTTGCTTAAAATTAGTTGCAAATTAGGTTTATTTGCTCAAAATTAGGTTCAAATTAGGTTTATTTGCTCAAAATTAGTTTCAAATTAGGTTTATTTGCTCAAAATTAGTTTTCCATTTGTGTAGTTGATTTGAAATTAGATTTATTATTTGGTTGATTTGGTTGATTAGGGTTTAGGGTTTAGGATTATTTATTTATATTTTTTTTGTTATAGATATATTTTTTAGTATATTATTTATAGTTTTATTTTTTAAAAGTTTAAAAAATCAAATGTATGCTATGCATTTATTTATTTATTTATGTATGTATGTTTATTTATTTATTATGTATGTTTATGTTTACGTATTTATTTATTTATTATTAGTTTTTATTTATTTATGTTTTAAAAAATCAAATGTTTAAAAAATCAAATGTATGTTTATTATTAGTTTTTATTAGTAGTTTTTATTTATTTATTAATATTATTTGATTTATTTATTTATATTATTTTATTTTTTAAATAAAGATGTCATCTGACGCGGGACCTAGTCGGCCAAATTATGCATTTCGGTCACAACAACACATGCATCGGGCGAACGAATTTGGTAACACTGAAGATGTAACTATCAAACCCATGCGCTACCGACAACATGAAGTTCCGGTATTTTTTTTTTTTTAGTATATTACTTATAAATTTTTTTAGAAAGTAAAAAAAATCATATGTATGTTATTTATTTATTTATTTTATTTATTTAAAAAATCTTATATATTTTATTTATTTATTTATTATTAGTTTAATTTGCTGTATTTATTTTATTTATTTATTTTATTTATTTAAAAAATCTTATATATTTTATTTATTTATTTATTATTAGTTTAATTTGCTGTATTTATTTTATTTATTTATTTTATTTATTTAAAAAATCTTATATATTTTATTTATTTACTTATTTATGTATATTTTATTTATTTATGTTTATGTATATTTTATTTATTTATGTATATTTTATTTATTTTATTTTATTTTATTTATTTAAAAATCTTATATATCTTATATATTTTATTTATTTATTTTATTTTATTTATTTTATTTAAAAAATCTTATATATATTATATATTTTATTTATTTACTTATTAATGTATATTTTATTTATTTATGTTTATGTATATTTTATTTATTTATGTTTATGTATATTTTATTTATTTTATTTTATTTTATTTATTTAAAAATCTTATATATCTTATATATTTTATTTATTTATTTTATTTTATTTTATTTAAAAAATCTTATATATCTTATATATTTTATTTTATTTAAAAAATCTTATATATTTTATTTATTTATGTTTTTGCAGGTTCCATGGGACGATCGGTATGCCCCTTTTTTGAAGAAAGCAACCTTACTACAAACCGCCGGGATGGGTTGGTGGATTACGACAGCCAGACCGATAAGCGCTCTGCGGGAACATTGGAGACCGGAAACACACACGTTTCATCCGCCCTGTTGGCGAGATGACCATAACGCTAGATGACGTTTCGTGTTTGTTGGGAATGCGGACGGACGGTGAGGCAATGTGTTTAAATAATAAAGATGTTGATTGGAAGGGAAAGGTCACGCAACTACTCGGGAAAGAAATCCCGGAATTGGAGTTTAAGGGAAAGGGGAGAAGCAAAATTTTATTGAAAAGAACATGGTTGAAAAATAATTTTTCCGATTTGGAAATTGATGCCCCGAAACAGAAAGTCGAGCAGTATTGTAGAGCCTACATGCTTCCATTATGTGGGGATGTATTATTTACGGAAGCTTCGGGAGATTGTGTTTCAGCACTGCCTCTGCTTTTATTAGAGGACATGTCGGTTTTAGATAGATGGGCATGGGGTAGTGGAGTTCTTGCGTACCTTTACAGGGCATTGTGTAAAGGTACGCATAAGAAACGGAAAAATATGGGAGGGTGTATCATGTTGCTGCAATTGTGGGCATGGGAACATATCACTATCGGACGACCCGTTCCTAAAGATGTACGCAAGGAACTGCAGGATATGGCGAATGATGGTGATGAAGATGAGAGACCTACGGTTGGTTTTTTGTGGAAAGATTGTACTCAATACGTGGATATAACACCTCATCGGCATTTGCCGACACATCGCGATCAGTTCGACAGTTTGGTCGACACTCAGGTGGTTTGGACACCTTATGACGCATTCCGTCATATACTCCCGCCGATAGTTGAGCACGAAAAAACTATGGGGCTTCTTACAGTGTCATTGATTTATTTTTGGATTGTCGAGATGCATCGTCCGGAGCGGGTGTTGCGTCAATTCGGGTATGCGATGGAAGCACCCCCAAATTGTGAGTACGACAAACGATTGCACGATATCGCAAATTACCGTGGAAATAATTGGCCTACCGTACATTCAGCTTATCTGGCTGAGTGGGAAGAGAAACGCTTGGGACGTGAAATAAATATTCCTTCATGGCGGCCGTACGACCCTAGCCAGTATGATGCATACTGGAATTGGTATAGAACGGCAACCGATCCTTATGTACAGTCCGATATCCCGCATGCTACGGGATCGTATCATCCGATGGTTCCGCAAAAAAGGAAAGCGGTAATGAAAATAATTGACTATTATTTATATTATTATTTATTCATAACATCTATTTCTGGTTCGTCGCCTTCTTCCATTTCTGGCACTTCATCTTCATCATATTCGTCGTCTTCAACATTTTCAAACTCATCTTCGTCGCCTTCTTCCATTTCTGGTACTTCATCTTCATCACGATTTATTACAGGTTCTAACCTCTCAAGCTCGTCATCATTAAAAGGTACATTTGATCTACTACTAGTTCCTACATAGGATTCTCTACTTTGGATGCGTTCAACGTATATTTCTAATTCAAGCCAACCGTGTTCACCATATTTGATGTACTGAGCAAAACTAGTTAACTGTGAATCATTCGAAATTTTGACTATCTTAAAATACAAACAATCATTCATACGGTAAGGAAACCTACCACTAATTTTAAGATCGTCACTATTAGGCCAACCGGTGGTAGCATAAATTTTTAAACACAATCTATAATAATTTCTATTTCTACTACGCGGGAGAAAAACACCTTCTTGTGGAGCGTAATTGTATCCGCTCGAATCTTGAACAATTTGACCATTGTAATATAAAAAAATTTCAGAATTTTGTGGCATTTTCTTGATAAGGAGAAAGAAGGAAAGGAAGAAGTTTGCAAGAGAGACTTATGAGATTTAATTTTTTGATGATAAAGTATAATAAGAAGACTCTTTAAATAGAAATCTAAATCATATACCTAAAAATCCTGAGATTCCTCCTATATTCTAGCATGTTAAATCAATGTTACCCACTAAATAAAAAGCTAAATTGTCTCAATCTGAAAAAATAAATATTCTCTAGTACCCTATATCTGAACCCTAAACTGTATACCTAAAAAAACTTAGATTCCTCCTATAACCTAACATGTTAAATCAATGTTTATGTACTAAAAAAACAGAGTTGTCATTTCAATATGAAAAAGAAATTCTAAATAAATAAAAATAAGTTATTTATTATTATTTTTTTGTCTTCAGATTTATTTTATTTATTTTTTTCCATGTAAAAAGGCTATTTAATTTTTTCCCTTTTTTCCATGGAATTATTGGCAGCTGTTTCGCCCAGCGAGCTGGCGAAACACAATCTGTTTCGCCCAGCCAGTGGGCGAAACAGAGATGGGCTGGGCTAAGCCCAAAATATGCATAATAGTTTGTTTCGCCAGGCTACCGGGCGAAACAGTCTTTGTTTCGCCCGACCGCTGGGCGAAACAGGGTTAATTAAGCAAATTCGCCCGTAATGTCATTGCGCTCTGTTTCGCCCTGTCACTGGGCGAAACTACTTGTGTTTCGCCCGACGGCTAGGCGAAATGGCTACTTTTGCAAATATTTTTAAAACTTGGCCATTCCCTTAATTAAATTTTTTTTTTGGCCATTTCAAAAAAGTCCTAATTTTGTGAATACATAGTTTGCCATCAAAACAAATAATTCCACATTTTCACTTCATAAAAAATGGTTCCTGTAAATACTGCTTTGCCAATATCTTCCAAAGTCAACCCTGGGATCCAAATATTGAATTTTATCTCTAACACAAGAACTGAATTCTCGTATTTGATCAACACTGAGAACTAAATCCAAACTATTATGGAACCCAACAAACAAATTCACCAATTTGGCAAAATCAAGATTATTCATTTATTGAGTTTGAAGAACGAAAAATCTTGTAAACCCCACTGAGAGAGTTTATTTGTTGATAATTAATAGAAAAATCGCATGGTTGCCAGACTGTCTTGCCGGATGCCAGTGTTTATTTGTTGATGAAAATCAACAGTTTGATATGGATTTCATCGTATTGATGTTGGGAAAAATTCAAAATAGAAGATGGAAAAAGTGATATTGGCAAACAGTATTGTGCTTGTTTGTATTTACATTTTTTTTTTGTAATTATACAAGGCATAACCACTAATAACAAACTTACCAAAAAGTGAAATTTAGAATCAGTAACCCATTACTTAAATGAATGCACCAAAGGTTATAGAAAATAAAAGAATACAAACAAATTTAATATAATGCGAACTTATCTTCTTTGTAAATATTAATCTAATTAGCTCATTTTTCATCTACCATTGGAAATTCTTGTTGTGTCGCGTCACATCACACCAATTGTTTAAGCCCCCATTGTGTTGGCCAAAGATGAAATGTTGATAGAAGAAGAAAGTTCAATCTGGGGAGACCCAAATAATTAAATATTATTTTTCATATTTGAATGGTCCTTATTAAGATAACAATTCTTAAAAAAAAAATATTGAAATTCTATTTAGTATAAGCAATTTCCTAAAAAATAGTAAAATAAGTTTACATTTGGCAATTTTTAATAATATTTTTATAATATAAATAATACATATTTTATAAATTGAGGCTTTCTAATGAGTAACATTCTTAAACCGCTCTCCATTTGAGAAAACATTCTTGAATCTCATGTTTGATATAAACCTTTGGTTCTAGTTCTAATACTCTCATAGCTGCTTCTAATATCTTAATAAAATTATACGAAGACCATATTTTTAGTGGTTCAACTTTTTAAAATAAGTTCACTATTTCAATGTGTTTCACTTCTCTTTTTAAGACTATATAAATCTTTTGTCACACAATATGCGCAAAAATTGAAAATGCAATAAGAGTGCCAACTACCATCAAATGAAATGAACAAGAAAATTTTGTGAATATATTTTTCAGTTTCATGATAATTTGAAAACTGAAAAAACGTCATCTTATAACTATAATATTATATATGTATACTAGGATAATGCTCACCTTCGCTGCGAATATTTAAATTTGTTATTCATTTGAATTTATGTATAAATTGCAATTATGAAAAATCTATATAAAAGTTTAAAATAAATTTCGAGGACATAAATAATATATACTAATTATGTTATATAAGTTGGTTATGTTTAAACTCATTTTCAATTACATCATAAGATATTCTATCCATTTATTATTCATTCATAAATCATTTTTATAACACATCTAATTTTATAATGATGGATAACTCTATACAAATAAATTTACATATAAGAAATAAATTAACATAAATAATAAATTCATAAAAAAATAATAATTCAAAAAATAATTTGGATTATTAATTTACAATCTTAATTTATGTTTGTATTCAAATTTCTAAGATTAAAATATCATCTTTCTTATTTCATTAGTTTTCTTGTGTCATATATTGACATATTATATTAAAATAAAATCAAGTATTAATCGGACGATGAAGGAGATTAGAAAAACTAAAAAGACATGATATTATATTTCATAGATTTTAGTTGAAACCCAGAAGACTTAATTATAGATGATTAACTTTAAAATATATAAAAATAATAATTATATTTAACATGATTTGTAAAAAGAAAATATGATATTATATATATGAAAAAAATGTTTACTATACATAAGAAAATATAACATGACTTATTTTCCGAAAAAATTGTCACCACTATTTTTCTTATTTATATTTCGTTAGTTGTTAAAATGATACATATTATCCGTAATACATCAAGTAATATAATATAGTTTTTCTTACTCCGGAATTTTATTTGATATTATAGTTCTCAAGTAATTGGAGATATAACACAAAACATTAATCTAACTAACAATGTGATATTGTGGTAATAATTTAAATGAAAAACAAAGATTTGAAAAAATTTGATCCAACGGCCAAGATAAAATTAATGATAGGTTTCTTGAGAATACTCAAAGAGAGATGAAAAAAGGTATACGGTATAACTTAATGAGCATATTATTTGGTACATATTTTTTCATATAGTCTTTATTCACATAGTTTAGCAAGAAAAATAAATAAATTAGAACCATAAAAATATGGAACTCAAAATAAAGCAAAAATTTCAACAAATTTATATTTGATGATTTTAACATAAGAAATAAAATATTACATTGAGAATTATAATTTTGTAAAGAAGAAAAGAAATATTAGTTATATTTTAATGAGTGGACTCTTCATTTACTATTAGTATTAATAATAGAACGCAACTTTAAACTAAGATTCATTGAAACCATCTGATTAAGATCTGATGGTCAGAAATAAATTTACAACGGTTCTCACTAAATTGGTGATGGAACACAAAATACCAATTCAACCAATCATATGATTATGCTTTAATAATCACACACATGTTGCCATAAATTATAAATAAATTTGAGAAAATGAAAGGTTAAGATTTAACAAAAAAAATTGATCGAATGATCAAAATAAAAGTGATGATGTAGTCTTTGTTATTCGGTTGAGGCCTATGATTTGGGGGGGGGGTGTTAAAAGGCCTAAAGTGCGGAAACGTGAATATTTGTATTTTTAGGATTTTATATTTTTATTGCTTTTAGACTTTTGTTGATTTTCCAACTTATTGCACCTCCATTCAAACAAAACACATAACAAGACTGCGATCTAAAATCATCATTGTCAGTTTGAAAGCTTGAGTCCATGTAACCAAGAATGAATCTTTAGTTATTCTCAAGTACTTCAGAATATTCTTGACTGCTGTCCAGTAACTTTCACCGGGATCAGATCGATGTCTGCTAGTTGCACTTAATGCATATGATACATCTGGTCTAGTACAAAGCATGTCATACATGATAGATCCAATAGCCGAATCATACATAATTTTATTCATGCAATTTCGTTCTTCCTGATTAGTAGGACATTGAGTCTTACTCAATTTTATGCCATGTGACATTGGTATGAAACCTCTTTTCAAATCTTCCATTCGATATCATGTCAACACTTTGTCGATATAGGTATTTTGACTTAGACCTATGAGCCTTTTAGATCTATCTCTATAGATCTTAATGCCGAGTACATAAGCGGCATCTCCTAGGTCCTTCATTGCAAAAGATTTTCCTAAAAATGTCTTAACATTTGTTAAAGTCAGAATGTCATTTCCAATGAGTAATATATCATCTACATAAAGTACTAGAAAAACTATTGCGCTCCCACTAACCCTCTTGTAAACACAAGGTTCATCTTCATTTTTGATAAAACCAAAACCTTTGATTACTTCATCAAAACGAAGATTTCAACTCCGAGATGCTGGCTTTAATTTGTAAATAGATCGCCGCAAATTGCAAACCTTACTAGAATTCTTAGGATCAACAAAACCCTCGGGTTGTGTCATATACACATCCTCGAGTAAATTTCCATTAAGAAAAGTTGTTTTGACATCCATTTGTCATATCTCATAGTGTTGTCCTCAGTTTGATGATATTTAAAACTATTCCGAGCTACTAATATATTTTGTGTGAGAATGTCTTCAGCCAGCTAGTCGAACGATCAAGTTCTCGGAAATGACTCGGTCGTATCCTGCCTATCTCAGAAGATTAAGAAGTCGTCACGCAAGCAACAATTTTCAAGAGAGTATTTCAAGGCATGGGAGCAAGCTTCTTAGTCTTCGTGTTGCGTAGTTTGGTGATAAATTTAATTCTTATTAAAAAAGAGAGTAGAATCTGCAAAATATTATTTCTTTTGGCTAGTTCCGTTGACAACGGAAGTGGTCCGTTGCCAACGGACCACTGTGTTGAAAACGGAACTGTCCGTTGGTGAAATTTTTATCCTAACTTCTTTCTGGCCGAAATCATATACAGTCCGTTGTCGAAGGAACATTTCTGTCGGCAACGGATCTGTCGGATTTTAGCCGTTTGCTTTGAAATCTCCCTTGATTGTCTTCTGTTTTTGGCAGTCCGTTGGCAACGGAATTGTTCCGTCGGCAACTGGACTGCGCAGTTTCCTTCTGTGACGGCTGTTCTTTCCTTCTTTTAAAAGGCATGGCCGCCTCTCTCACAAAGACACGTTTTTCCATTGATAAAAAGCAGATTTTCTCTCTTCTTAATACTGTTAAATTGCTCTAAATCAAAAAGTAAGATTAGTGAGGTTTTTTTTTTAGCGTGTTGCTCGTTGGTTTGTTGAAGTTCAAGAGATCGAGTTTGTAAGTTATTGCTCCATCGATTCGTCAAGGTTGTTGTACGACGAACGGTGGTTCGAGATCTGTAAACGATCTGTTTGTTAGTGGTTATCGGAGCCGCAAGGCAGTCCCGGAGAGTAGGCAACTCGTGAACGCGGCAAGGATCGCCAGCGAGTAAACGGGTGGTTAAGGCTAACGGAACCACCTCGCCGAACTCTGTCATCAGATCATGTGTTCGATATCTCCTTCCTTTTTACAATTACTTTAGTTTCTCATTTACTTATCCTTCTTTGTTAATTAGTATTCAAACAACCATCAAATAAAAGTCTAAAACAATAAAAATTTAAAACCCTAAAAATACATCATTCACGTTTCCGCACTTTAGGCCTTTTAAACCCCCCCATAGGCCCCAACCGTCCAACACAAAGTCATAATATGCGGCTATGGCAAACATAATTCTAATCGATGTAAGCATAACAACTAGTGAGAAAGTTTCGTTATAGTCTATACGATGAGTTTGTCGGAAACCTTTTGTTGTACGGTTGAGGCCTATAGGGGGTTTAAAACGCCTAAGGTGCGTAAACGTGAATGATGTATTTTTAGGGTTTTAAATTTTTATTGTTTTTAGACTTTTGTTGATGGTTGTTTGAATACTAATTAACAAAGAAGGATAAATATATAAGAAATTAAAGTAATTGTAAAAAGAAAGGAGATACCGAACACACGATCTGATGACCGAGTTCGGCGAGGTGGTTGCGTTAGCATTAACCACCAATTTACTCGCTAGCGGCCCTTACCGCATTCACGAGTTGCCTACTCTCTGGGACTTTCCTTGCGGCTCCGCTTATCACTAACAAATAGTGTTTGAGTACAAAACCACGATCCACCGTCGCCTTACAACAAACTTGACGTCCGGTGAAACAATCAACTTACAAACTCGATATCTTTCGATCTCAACCAACAACGAGCAACACGCTCAACAACTCGATTAGTCTCTCTTGAGATTTAGAGCAATTTAACAGTATTAAGAACAGAGTATTGTAAGGTGTATTTTTATACACATATTTAGGGTTTTTATCATATAAAATTCACCCGTAAATCACATAAAATGTATGAAAAATGTTTAAAATTAATAAAAAAATATTTTTGAAACTCTTAATACAGTTTTGTGTGATTTTTCAAGTAAAAATGCCGAGAAAGCGATATTTGGATGACTTGGTGAAAAATCAACTCCAAAGTCAACTCCAAATGACGAGCCGATCTGCAAATCCTGGGCCAAAGATGGCCGAATTCTCCACAAATCTCCGCGAAAATCCTACACACACCTCTGCAATTCTCTTACAACCCTTACCCACCAACCTACCAAGCGAAAACCGAATAAATTCACAAAAGGACGAAAGTCAACCCCGGGAAATTGACCCGTTGACCAAATGTCAACTGTCCCAAAAGGGTTCAAACTGGGTATTGAATCGAAGAGCACGACGATACGAATCCAACGGTACAAACCTCACGGAAAAAGACCTTCTAGAACTCCCAGAAAATGCGATACAATATTTGGTCAACCTTAGTCAAAGTCAAACTTGGACCAGGTCAACCTTCTGTTTAACCAATCAGAGCTCGACATGTGGCAGATTCCTTTAGAAATCTGCAAACCAAAGAGTGACACGTGTCATAAGCAGTTAAATCTGGATTAGTGGAGGACACGTGGCAGATTCTGATTGGGGAACATGCTGACATGTCAGTATGAGGACCGTACTGTGATCAGTATGAGATTCTTCTGTCAGCCAATCAAATCTCGCCGCGTGGCAAAACACGTAAGGAGAAAACGCATTAATCTTCGGCCACTGCTTATCATCTCCGTTCCCTTCTTGACTGGACATCGAAATCCAAAAAAGTATATAATGAATATGATAATAAACAATCTAAATTGAAACAAAGGAGAATAGAATAGGTCAACTGTTAGATCATTAATCTAACATTGGACTTATATGTAAAATATTTGTGTATCATAATACTGTCAAATATGCTTATAATAAAGTGATCAAGTTTAGTTAATTATATTAAGCATTAATGTGTCAAATTAGGTTGTAGCCTTTGATGTGTAGAATTGTGGGTGGTGTATTTCTATTTCTGTCATGGGCTGAAATAGAAAAGTCCATATTAGAAGTCAAATGATGTCTCTTAATGAAAGAGTACATACATGGCTATATAAGCAATTTGGTTCTAAATACACATAAACTAAGTCATTCTCTCATCTACCCATTAAGAAGAGAGAGGGAGAGGCCAAAAGTGAAAAGAAAACAAAGGAATCTCAATTGGCGTTCATGAAGTATTTGAAAGACCATAATTGCATATTTCGTTGTTCATCACTCGAAATAAAATCATAAGTATTATTCTTCTTATCCGGTACTTAAGCATGGACTAGATGTACGCTTCCGCTATTATATTACAATCTGATTCACATAGTTTCGATCCAGATTTTGGCGGTGCAATCGCAAGAGTTGCGACCTCTTGAATAATTGTGTCTTCATGAAATGGTGCATGTGATGCATTATTTCATGAAAAGTTGCATGTGATGTATTGAATTCATGAAAAGATGCCTATGATGTATTAATGTGTAGAAAAACGTATGTTGACAAAGTTGACCAGGTGTTGACCATGTTGATCATGTTGACAGTTGACTGTTGACCCACTGTGTTGACTATGGACTATGTTGACTGTTGATTGTATTGACTGTTAATTGTTGATGATTGACTACACTAATTTACCCCTTGATTGTTGACCATTAAATTGGTCAAAAGTTGATCATGACCGGTCAAAATATTGACCATTGACCGTTGACCTTGTCAAATGTTGATCGTTGACCGAGTCAAATGTTGACCAAATCAAACATTCAGTTTTGACCTGCCAAATGTTGACAATGATGACCGCGCCCCGAATTCGCATTCGTAAGCCTTATATATATATATATGGGTAAATAATCGAAACATAATATGATTATGTTTATATTTGATATATTTGTTGATATGTGTTGATATAATGAGAGAGTTCATTAGGCATAACACATACATCATTGAGATGAAGAAGTTCATCGTCCATCATGATTACATCATTAAGATGACAAGTTTATTTTAAACCACACATCATGGCAATGAAAGAATTCATCGATTTCTATACATGGAGATAAGATTTCCAAATACAATCTAAGAAAAATTCCATGGAGATGAAACAAATATTAGGAAATCTTTATGTTAGTTCATAAAGATCAAGGCCATTATATATCATTGTTATTATCTTTATTCTATTAGTACATGTGATACTCTTTGAATATTGCATAATAACGTATAATATTAAAAAAAATTCCTCAAAACAATGTTAAGTCATGAAGTGCCTTCCATAAGTCTAAATCTCTCGATACTTTGATCGACCCTGCATAGGTCATGCCAAAGCTGGGTATGTAGGGACAATCTTAGGAGGAGAGAATGCGGGAAATGGGAGCCAACATAGGTAATGCCAAAGCTGAGTGTGTTGGGTACTATTTTGCCAATGATTAGACATGGTTTGATTTAACTGGGCTATCAAGTCGGACTTGGGCTCGAGGCATACGATAGGATATATACGCCGGGCATATGATGCTTATCCTATGTTGTTCAAGAGTTGTATGAAATACAATTGGAATTATTCCTACCTAAATAAGTTAAGTTCTGGGCGATAAGCCAAAGCTCACTTAGGACTTAATTGAAATATGGATCTTGTCTCACTATGAAACTTCATGCATTGAAAGTTTCCGAATCAATGCGATTGAGGTGATTTGATTAAAAATAGTGGGAGCCATTATATGAAATATTTAAAGAATAATAGTCTTTGCATATTATTCAATTCGAATAGTATATCTATTTATGTCTCACAATATGTCCTTGAGAAGGACAGATAGCATAAGATGCTTATAATCTTTAAAATGAACATGGACAAGTGTTGTCAATAATGTTCTCGTGCTTAAAAGGAACATAAAAGGTACTCCCAAAGATAAGGGCAAGATGTTGCTGAGGCTTCGGTCTTATGTAAGAAATTAGTATCTTTTGCAGTGAATCGGTTTATTGAAAGAAATCATAATTTCTCAAGAAGATATGAAAAAGGGAATGAAATGATAGTGTGACTACCGCTTCAAGTATTTTTGTTATAGAAATTAACTTGTCTATTTCACATCATGTGTATTAGATACACGATGTGAATCACACATTTGTGAAAATATGCTGACTAAGTTGTAGACTATTGAGTAAATATGATGTTAACAGATGAGTAAGAAATGTAGTAAAAGTTGCCGCATTTTATCAAGTAACTCATTTATTTACATTGTCTTTTTGGACTTATTGCCGACATAAATAATTGTTATTTAATGTCGACAATAATTTTGTATTATCTATAGTTCGAGTTTATCTATGAATGGTTATTAATTTATTATTGAGAATAATAATTTTACCATTCACAAATATCAATTTTCGTTGGAAATGTTCCATAAAAAATTACCTTATGTGTTATATCGAACAAGATAATTATAAGTCTATCTATAACATTAATATTAAGAATTTAAATCTAGCATTGTCGCTTGGTCTACTTAAATAAAATGAAAATTTATTAAATCCATTAAGATGGATTTTCAAATTCATTTGATTTTGAATCATTTGAAACATGTGTAACTTATTTATTAGACAAGATGACATATACGTCTTTCACAAAGTAAGTTATTTATTGGCTCTCATACATAGTGATGTATGTTCATCAATGAGTGAAGGTGCTAGAGAAAACTACTTCATCGCTTTATTGAAACAATAAATTTGAATATTTTGAAAAGTTCAAAAGTTACAAATAATGAAGTAGAGAATAAAACTTGGCTCCGAAAAATCAAATTTCTTTGATGAGATCGAGGAGTCAAGAACCAAGTGTTTGATCATCATGATAACTATATCGAACTTTATTAGATGTAGTTCGATTATGATGAGTCAAATATATCTTCTATTTCTTTCGGGGTTACGCTCTTATTGCATTCATACATAATATAATTCCATCTAAAGCAGTTGTAAAAGACTCCATATGCGATATGGACTGGTAGGTGTATCTATTATCTTTTATCAAGATTTGAGGATATGATACTTAATTTAAGCATCATGCATCTAATCGGATTAGTGCTTATTGTGGAATATCCTAAGAAAAGTAAAGGATATTACTTCTATAATTAATATGAGAACAAAGTGTTTGTTACTCGAAAATTATATCTCTTTGGAAGAAGTGTTTCCAAAAGAATTAGTGGGAGTAAATTTGAAAAGTTCAAATTTCACATACTGACAGTAATGCTCGGATGGAAATTAATTCAGATTTCAACTGGTGATTGAGTCCGCAATTAATCAACTAGACTCTCAAGATGTTGAAGAGTCTGAGTATATAACATAAGTGTATTCATGTAGATCTATTAGAATTTATCGCAGGCCCGAAAAATATAGATTTTTCTTGTCTAATGATAAAAATTTCGTACTCATAGATGATGAGTCCACATTCTACTAATAGACTATGATGAGTCAAGGCTCTAATGGTTAGAGACTTTGAAAATTGAGATGTAATCCATGTCAGACAATCAAGTTTTGAATTTGATTGATCCATCAGATGGAAATACGATTTTAAAAGAAAGACCGACATCAATAATGTGCAAACATATAATGCATGATTTGTGGTTAAGTTAAACTCATAGTATAGACTATGATAATATTTTTCCAAGTCATCATGCTTATGTATTTCAGAATTTTCTTGGGCATATGTTCATAGTATGACTATAAAAGATGCCAAGTGGATGTCAAGACATTGTTTCTTAATAGAAACATATGAAAGTATGTATATGATACAATTTGAGAGTTTTGTCTATCCTAAATTTTTTTTTTGAAAAGAGTTTGCAAGTTGCATAAATTCATTTATGAATTAAAGCAAACATCTCTAGGTGAATATTTATTATTTGATGAAATAACCAAACAGTTTGGTTTTATCAAAAATTAAAGATAAATCTTATGTTGACAAGAACTTCAGTGGGAGCATAATTACATATGATGTGAATTAAGTGTAATAAGCACACATAAGATTAATCTTAGTGAAAGTCACTAAATAATAATCAAGAGTATGATTATATACTTGAGAAGGATAAAGTATTCTTCTTAGATTATGGTGGACATAAAAATATGCAAAGTATTTGCATATGACAATGTTTGATAATCCATTTAAGAACCCAATCCCGCAAATGATGGTGATCATGTTAGGTCCACTGGTATATGATACCACGTAGATCAATGAGTATGAGATACTTGGTTGATTTGGCCTAGTGCAAGTGGGAGATTGATGGTGTTATGCTCTAGGCCAAAGTTTTTGTGACCTAGATGATGGATTGTAATAACAAACATAATATTTATTCTAAGATATTTCATATAATATGTGCGTATATGTTATTTTAATATAATTAAAATAGATTATGAATATGCAATTCAGCTTTATGTCATCAAAGTGCGTGACTTTGATAGTAAAACTATAAAGTGTTATGAATGCTATTCTAAATCGTCCCTGGTCATTTATAGGATATTTGTGGAGACAAATATACTTGCAGATACATATAAATATATATTTATATACAAGCTATAAATGTACACCAGTATATTAGTTGACTGATGATTATGTTTTACTGATCATGGATAAATAGTTATCAAGTCATTAACATAGGTATATGTTAGAGACCATATACTGGACTGACCCGCCATAAGAATGCTACATATTTTACGTCATTAGCGATTCTTGTAACATAAAGTATTTATAGTCCTTTGACCTGAGATTGTCTCGGTTCCCAACATGAGTAATTTTATACTTTAATATAATCTAACACTGCCTTTAACCGGGTGGTCATAACGGTTATGATTAGGTATACAATGAATCATATAGAGGGATGAGTGCAATCAAGACGGGATTTAATCCTCTCATAAATGAGAAAGATATCTTTAGGCCTCTTGATGAATTGAACTGAAGAAATGTATGGCCATACTCAAATGAATTAATAAGAGTTATTAATGTCATTTGTTCTTGTTCAGTTTAATTTGGGACAAGAAATATTATTCGATTAATATAAGGATGGCGTATTACATGCCTTATGATCGATATAGATATCGCGTGACAAAGGGACTAAATACGTAATTGTTGATTAGGTAAATCGGATCACCGATATTCACTTAAATTGGGTAGTCATGATGGCTTGCTAGAGTCCGCTCATGATTTGTAGACTGTCAAGTCTATTGCCAACATTAAGTGAACCTACATGATCACACACAAAGAACAAACTGAAACGGGCGCAGAAAATCCTAGCGACTTATATGATGAGTTGCATAAGAATGTCACAAAATATATTGTCATCTTATGTGATAAGATGTGATATATATGTATATAAAGACTATGAGCACAAAAGATCATGTAATATAGAAGAGTCTAGATGATGTCATATGGATAATAATGAGTGATGTCATACACATCTTTTAGTGTGAAGAGACATGACTCTTCACCTCTATATAAGGATATAGAGGGCTCCAAATTCATAATACAACACATCATTCTCTCTCTCATTATTTCTCATTCTCTTTTGTGAGACAAAAGAGAGAAAATATACTTTCTAATTTGTATGACAAAATTATGAAAGGGTGCTTTTCTTTTGTATGACAAAATGAAAGAGTGCGATTATATGAGAGGAATTATATACATCTTTTGTGAGATAAAATAAGAAGAGTTTTCTTATGCAAGAGGAGAACAAGCTACTAGCATATATATTGTTCTTCTTCCCGTTTTAAGAAGTTTGTTCGTGTGGACACTGGTAGAGGCGTTCGTACTTTCGGCGCTTGTGATCTATTCGGCCTAAAAAGATGAGAACGGTTTGTTGAGAGTTTTGGTGGAGACCGATTGTGTGTGCGGTAGATGACTTCCGCACGATCCGACCTAGACGGACTGAAAATCGGTTAGGACGGTAACCGGTTTAGAGGCGCATGGACAATACGCATGGTTTGAGCGTCACGGATTAAGCGTAATCTGAAAGGTATCTTTAAGATTTATTTTTTTGATTTAACCGATACGCACGGATCCTCGGATTGGTTTTGGACGAAATTTTTTGTTTTTCCGCTGCGTTATTCACGTCTGAAACCCAACGCTATGAACGTCTTCTTGATCTTTATCCTCATCCGAATTGTCTACTGTTATTTTGAGTAATGTAGGTGATTGTCTACGTGTTATTTTGAGTAATGTAGGTGATTGTCTACTGTTGTTTTATATTACAAAGAAGTAAAAAAAATAGTTACAATGATTCTCGGTTAGCTAAAGAGCTGTCAAAATACAAGAGCCTGAAAGCTGTCAAAATACAAGAGCTAAAGAGCTGTCAAAATACAATAGTTACAATGATTCTCGACTTTTGTGGGATCTAACTTAATCTTTTTATGATGACTCGCGTGGTGTCCACCAAGAGCCTGAAAGCTGTCGAATGGTTTATGGCATGTGGTGCACTCATAAACATTCAAGTTGGTCTCTTAATCGAATTTTGCAGCTCGGCCAGTTATTTTTGGACTTATTTTGGCTTAGTAACTTGAACAAGACAGGCATATTTATTTGGGCTCAGATTATAAAACAGGGTAGTAAATCCTCCGGATAGTAGGACAAGAGAATTGGCGCATCTAATTCATTCTCAGTAAAATCATCACAAAGAGATTTCACTATGTTGTCTTGTCTTCTGCGTTTGTCGCTTGCGATTTCCCTCATATAATTTCGCAATTAACATTGAAAATCTTCAACCGAATTGAGGAATAGAAACAAAATGTCAAACCTAATTATACCTCAAAAAATGAATTGTCGGAGGCCAAAACTAAAAGAGGCAGAGTGAGAGTAACTATATTTAGAGATTGTCACGCCGTGCAATTGTCAAGCAACATTTAAGCAAAAGGAAATTATCAAAATTCAATATTCTTTGCACAATCTTCGTAAATTATAAATTATGCT
Source organism: Juncus inflexus (assembly GCA_024447665.1). Lineage (NCBI taxonomy): Eukaryota > Viridiplantae > Streptophyta > Magnoliopsida > Poales > Juncaceae > Juncus > Juncus inflexus. The sequence goes on along the minus strand of JAJHPC010000014.1, from coordinate 2,033,321 downwards.
TAAATATTGATTAATGTAATTAAGATTTAGTATTACTTATGACTGAAAACTCGTGTGATTGAGATGTTTTGATTGAAAATTTGGTCTTCAAATGCTTCATGAAAACAAAGGGTACAAAATGAAAGTAAAATTTTCTATAATACATTCATGTATCTTGTAAAAAGCATGCTCATATTGTATTGTACAATACAAGTAGACTTATTTTCTGCCAGTATTTCAAAAATGGCAAGGCGCATCTTATACCAAAGGCGTCAAAGCTTGTGCTGGGAGACCGAGATTCAAAGCCGAGATAGGACTTATACCTGTTTCATTTTCTTCATTTCCTTCCTCTTTCGATTCATATTCCGGCGCCATTTTCAACGTTGATGCCACCATTTTAGGTTCCGCTTCTTTCCACCTTTCGTTATTTCAGGGCTCGCTTCATTTTTCGTCTCCTTATTTTCTTCCATAGTTATTGTTTCAAGCCGAGGCGCTATAACTAAATTTCTGTGCTTCCTCATGTGGCCTCCAAGCACTTGTCCGGATTTGTACTCATCCCCACAAACTAAACAACGGTGGACTCGTGTTTCTGCGTCGGCCTTCAGAAATGAACTTGCCATCTGAGTCTCTTCCTCATCTTTAATCTCTTCCAAATTATTCATGTCATAAAATTCGTTTGTAGGCCGACATTCAACCGTTGGGGGCCCTAACTTAATTTTTTTATGACCCGCACGGTGTCCACCGAGAGCCTGAAAGGTGCCGAATCGTTTGTTGCACGTATTGCACTCATAAACGATTAAACCGGTCTCTTGGTCAAGTTTTCGGCTCAGACAATTATTTTGTGTCTTATTCGGCCCATTAATTTGAATAGGAGAGGTCGAGTCGTCATGTGGGGCCGGGTTATAATGCGGGAGACTGAAACCTTCGGACATTAGAATAAGATATTCGGCGACGTCTCTTTCATCCTTAGTACATTCATTGCCAAGAGATTCTTCTTCAGAGGAATGAGGCGAAGCAACACTTGTGTCTTTCATTTTGCGCTTGCCTAATGTGATTTTCCTCATCCCGGTAATTTTTGCTATTTCTTCTTCCATCTTTTTTTAAATGACGAGTTTTTTCTGACAATTTTCACAATGATTTTGGGAAATCTTCAATTGAATTGAGGAATAGATACAGAATGTCAAACCAATTTATAGCTTAAAAAATGGGATGTCCGAAGGAAAACTTAAAATGTGAGAATGAGAGGCAGAAAGTGAAATAACTATTTTTAGAGTTGTGTGACCTGTAAGATTAGCTGGTCAGAAGCAACACGTACTGTTATATTTTGAGAAGTCGAGTTGTAATTTTGCAGAAAAAATACACGTAAATATTGTATGCATATGTACTTTTATCTGCATAATCAATTGATGGTACAGTAGTCATTTTATATATTACTAATTACTAATACTAAGTAACTATTGGTGATAAAATCATGGGGGAATTCCATGTGTAGCCTTCAACAAATTCAAAATAGAAGTGAGACAGAAAAAAAAAGTTAGTAAGTTGAGAAATATCCAATCATGATTTCATTACTAGCTAAACTTATTGCAAAAAATAATTTGTGAGTGTAATTAGATATACTAATGTCGAAAAGTACATAAAAGTAGAATTGGAAGTACTAATTAAGAGTGAACAATCTAAACCATGAAATTACAATTGGAAACATCGCAGTTCACATCGCAACTCAAATAGAATCTGATTTTTCTTGCATAATTTTTGACGGTACAATACACCTGTTATACTTAAAAGATAAGACTGAAAGTTAACTAAATCAAAATTTTAACATCCCATGTAATGGGCCCTCTCTCTCTCTCTCAACTGACAATCGTAAAATCAAAATTACAATCACTTTTTTAATAAAAAAAAAAGAAGTAATTGGTTTTAAAGGTAAACCTCATATTTTTTACACTGATTCAGGTGTCGTGATTAAATTAAGAGAAAACAAACATATCTTTATCTGACGATATCAATCTTTTAGATGAACTTGTTCCAACAATTCTTTCCAGCTGTAAAAATGAGAAAAAAATACATAGAAATTAATTTTACACTATAAAATGAAAAACATGAAATTAGAAACCAATTTTATAATCTATTTTAGCTATTTAAATAACTCTAATTTCTCAACAATACTATGCTTTGAGATTAATCAAAGTGTGTAAATGTTGAGCTATATTGAACATGCACATTTTTATGCCGAATTTAAAAATGAGAAAAATAAATTATAAGGCCAATGATATGAAAATAAGGACTATAAGAAAATTAAAAATTAGGTTTAAATTCACCTTAAGTAGATCAAAAGGAGAGAAAAGCACGCGGTTTGCTTCTTGATCCATCAATCATATTAAGTATCTACAAATTAATCATATCATTTAATTTATTATCCCAAAAAAATATAAAAAAATCATAAAGTAACTTGAACTAAAAGACCAACCTCGGTATAAAATTCTTTTCGCTCAAGCAAGGAGTATATGATAAAATTCTGAATTCCACGAATCTGCAATTATAAAAATATAAAATGAAATATATAATTCCAAACATGAAAATAAAGGTTATAAATAAAATTACATCATCAGATATGATTTAATAATAATAAAGTATGACCTTATATCTATGATAAAAATGAGCTCTTTCAGTATAAAGCATGATTTTCCTCTTGCCTTCAAAAAACCAAACACACGTGCACACGATATATCACTTTGTTTTGTATACCTAAAATATAAACAAAATTATATAAGTTCTTATCAAATTATAAAAAAAAAAATCCAAATAAAAATAATAAATAAGCAAAATGATGCATTCTGTGCCTTCAAGAAATTACGAATTCTGACGAATTCAAAATAAGAACTTATAAATAGCATAATTCCACCCTAAATCAACAAATAAATAAATAAATAAATAACAATAAAATCACTTAAAATTATCAAACAAAGAATGGTAATAAAAATAAGATAATATATACCTCAATAGAGTCTTTTATCTTCGGAAATACCTGCAGAAAAAAAATGAAAAATCAAATTTACATCTCACATTAATATACAATACTGAGATTTTTTTTTCTTTTTTCTTTATTTTAATTTCTGACCTTCTTACAAAAATATTCAAGGCGAGCATCATCAGCATCAATAATTGAAGAAGGATTAAATCGTTCATAAATCTACAAAAAGAAAGAAAAGAAATAAATAATTAATATTTAATAAATAAAAAAATTAGGGGAAAAAACTGACCTGTTGTACTTGAAGAAGAATCTTAGGTAGAACGCCTTTATATTGAGAAATAAGCTTAACCTAATTAAAAAGTACAAAAAATAACTAAATTATCCAGACCTGAAAAAAAAATCAGCTCTTATTTGCAAATATGGCAAAATTTTGGGCGTAACATTCAAAACGTCAAATTTCATTCAATATACCTTTCCTTCATAATTGACGCAAAGTCGATTGAACAAAGCATTTATATCTGTTACAAAGTACAAAAGGTTTTAGTTTCTATATTTTGAAAAAAAAATGAAAAAGAGCAATTAACTAATGTTAACTAATAATTATGATGAAAATATGTTAAGACATAAATATTACCTGGATTAAAATAAGAACCTAAAAATATAGTTTGTCTGTAAAACTGAGCCTGTCCATACAAATACCTAATCATTCAATAAAAAAACTATATCACTTTTTATACTATGCACCCTTCATTTTTTAATAAAAAAATTTTACTAAAAATTTGGAATAAAAGAATATGAGGAAATTTGAATACCAAGGTCTAATACGCATCATATCGGTTCCATGTTGTTTTGATGGTGTTTCATTGAGATGCTCAAAAATGGTATTTACATGCGTCCAATTCTGACATGTTTTTCATAAATAATAATTAGTTAAAAATAATAATATATTTAGAAATTAAAATTAAATAACGTGTTATGATTTCTATTCACCTGCATGGATATCACATCAGCATGATCAATTATCAAAAAAGTATTGATGTGAATTTTTAGAGGGGAAAAGATAAACAGAGAGAGAGAATAGTAGAATAGTAAGAGTGAGAAAGTACCTCAATGGAAGACAAATAATCTACATCTTTATCCTTATTATACTCAGTTTCCCCAATTTTCTAGCAAAATATTCCAAAAAATAATGAGCCACTTATTATAATAACTGAAACCGAAATAAAATCACATGATTATATTGATTAAGAAAACTAGAAAAAAAAATAAAAACTTACAGTTATTATTCCAAGTGGGGACGCAATAATTATATCAGAAGAATAAAAATCACTATACAATTTAATACTTCTCCTGAAAAAAAGATATGTAATATATCAAATCATAATATATATACACTACAAAACAAGATTAAAAAAGAAGAGATAATTACTTTGTGAATTTCATGCCAAGCATGAAATGATCATTATTATTTCCATTAAAGAAAGCACGAAAATCGGTTGGTTTTGAACTCTTTTTATTCTCATTTGAATTATTTTTATCTTCATTTTCATCATCAATCACTCCGAATTGTTTCATGAATCGATCCAAATGCTCCACATTGTCCTTTTATTAATCATTTCAAATTAGAAAAATAAAAAATAAATATTAATATTAAAATATATTTGAGAAACCAACCTTCTTTGAGAGTGGAGTAAGTTGGATAAGTCTCAAAACAACGCTTAATGCGATACTTGCCAATGGCAATAAGAAAAGAACCTATATAAAATAAAATAAAAAACAAATTTTAACTTTCCAAATAATATAAAAAAATCCAAGGGCTATTTTGCAAAAAGAGAGGAAATATTTATTTAATTTGGGCGAGTAAAACCTTGGTCAAGGTAAGAATCGACTCGAAGAATTTCTTCCTTCTTTGCTTCTAGCTTGTTGAGCTTTGTGTCATTTTAATCACAAGCTCTCTTGTTCCATACACATGATTTAACTGCAAATTTTTAAAATAATTGACACGTCAGCATTTTATTAAGGATATAAAAATTTTAGAGAGAGAAAGCGATAAAGAGAGAGAGAGACGGAATGAAGGAGATATGCATCCATTATGCTTGAATCTTCTTCGGTTCCTTTCATATAAAATGGCTTCTTATTGCAATGCATTATGTCTCTGTATGTATTGACTGTACCAAAAATAAAATAAAATATTGAGAAGTATTAATTAAGGATGTAATACTAATTGCATCATATAATTAACAAAAAGAAAAACTTACATAATGAAAAGAAGAAATTCTCCTTTGTTGATTCAGAGGATTTATTAATACTTAGCCAATGTTTATGTATCTTTTCCTTCAAATAACAACCCATATCCATTCCAACTTCCTATAAATAAATAATATATATTACAAATTCATACTCCAATTATTAATTTGTCATTTATTAAAAAACGCAATAATAAATAATAATAACAATAAATAATAATATAATACCTTTGAGATTGATTCGCCAGTACCGATCCATTTCGAGTATTGAATATCAACAGCTGGAATTTCCCATTTAAATTTCCATTTTATTTCCTTTAATTTATCAAGCTCTTCTTTTGTCAGACTCTTTGTTAAGTGTAGGTAAAAAGAACTGCACAAAAATACCCGTTATTAATATTAATTCCTCCTAAAAAAGAAAAATTATTTCATATAGCAACCTTAGATTCTCTTTTTCTATTGGTATTTCCTCATCTGAATATTCTTCAACTGAATCTTCATTCTCATTTTCTTGATTTATTTCTTCATTATTTTCATCAAGATCCGACGGCTCAGATTCATCACCAGATCCTAAAAATCACAATAATTTATTATTCACATAAATGATAAAATTCGTTATTTTGATAAATAATTAAATAAAAAAGATAAAAATACCATCTTCATCAAGATCTGATGGACTGGAAGCATCGCCAGATCCTAATATCACAACAATTTGTTATTCATATAAAACTAATTATCACATATTTTTTCTTTTTTACTTTAATAAAATCATTAATATCATAGAAATTAATATATAAAAAATAATTTCAAGCTAGATTAGCAGAATCATGGTAACTAGCTGAGCATCAAAAAAATCCTAATTGTTATTGATAGTTTTTGACAAGGTCTGATAACTAAATATGTGTATATTGTAGTCCACAAAATCAAATAATGACATTTGGTATATCATAAAACCCACAGGTCATGATGGTAAATTATAGCAAATCATTAATGTTCTACTACAAAAGACATCATATTTACATCACTGTAAATATACAAACACAGACAACAATATATATAATGTATAAAATAAAACAATATATAAAATAGGAAAAAATATATATATGAATAGGTACAATATATAACCATGACAATATAACATATAATAAAATATAAAACAATCTAAATATTTAAATTGTCAGATATACTCTACAACTTAGTGCAAGAAATATATACTGGTTTTAAAAAAGATTATATAAATAATCATACTGGTGAGGGAAGTATACCCGTTTTTTTTTTTTTAATATACCATTTTTTTCAAAATAAACCAGTAAATATCACTGTTTTCAAAATAATGGGGGTATTTACCATTTCCGCCACTATAAATTTTATAATTTTTCAAAAACGGAATTAATTAGTGAAAAAACGTGTTCCGCCACTGCCAATGGCGGAACAGGGAAAATTTACGTGTTCCGTTACTTCCGTTGGCGGAACAGAAAAAAAATTATTTTTTTCTTAGGTAAAAAAATTCCTGTTCCGCCACTGCCAGTGACGGGACACTATTCACTTACACTAATTAATCGTGTTCAGTTAGTCAAATGAGAATATTTTGAAAAAAACTGAAAATTCACATGTTCTGTCACTGATAATGACAGAAATGGTAGATATCACGTTATTTTGAAAGATATGATATTTGTTGGTTTATGTTTGATGAAAATGATATAAAAAAAAATCAGTATATCCTCTGTTTAGTTGGGCTGGCCCAACTAACGGATTTTCCTTTTCCTCCAAACGAGGCGAGTTCAGGCGTTGAGTCGAGCGTCAATCAGTCAGTGGCCGATTGAATTGGGAAGAAATCTGAAAAAGAAGCAAGTGTTTCGTTTTTGAACTATTTCCAACTCAGTCAGATGATCTGACCAGTATATCTTGTTTTCGCTTGGGCGATTTATTATATTCCCCTTTCTTCTCAATTCTCGTACACAATGGCATCATCGAGGTACTTGTTTGTTTCTCTTTGACAGATCGATCAGTTGGATTTTTAATAAAAAAAATAAAACGAATCAATTGGGTCGCAGCTTTATTTGAGATATTTTTGCATGATTATGACTAATTGGGCCTTAATCTGGCTGTTCAGGAATCCTTAGCTTCAATTAGTTGAAATTAGCGAAAGAGGTGGTACCATGGCAGAATAATTTTTCCCCCGCTATTTCGTGCCCAAATATTTTATTTTCCCTTTTCGATCCCGCGGCCCGCCATGCAGAACTTCATTTCTGGCTTTTGTATGCTATAATTTTATTTCCAGCCTTTTCAATCCACCTTACTTCCATTTCCTTTCCTTCCTTTCCTCAGCTCTGGCGCACACCTCTCTTGTTTTCTTTTCGATCATTTTCTTTCCACTAACACGAAACCCTAACCTTAGCTCTTGTGCGGCCTCTCGTTCAATTTTGAATTATCGAATGGCTTCGGTTGGGGAGCCCGATCTCTCGCTCTCTCTCACTTGGGGCTCAAAGAAGCTCAATTGTTCTCCCAGCGAGCCGGACTTGAGCGTACCACCTGAACTCACCCTGCGCATCGTCTCCTTCCTCGATGTATCTCACTCTCTCCCTTAATCTCAATATTTATATTACAAGGTCCTTAATATGGTTGATTGATTATTGACTGGTAGAATAATTGAATTAAATTGAATTTGATGGTTTTGGTATGTGATGAAGGCCTATGACGTGTGCTCACTGGGGAGTTGCTCCAAGACATTAAAAGAAATTTGTGACTCTGCTTGTGTCTGGAAAGAGCTTTATATGAAGAGGTGGCCAGACCATCAATATGATATTTCACACACGGAGCCCCAGGTTTGTTGATTTAATTATTAAGACTCATTCAGTACTAATTAGGTGTTGAGCCCCGTCAATTAATGGAGTTGTGGTGTTTCTTTCGAGTCTTTTCTTAACCAGACAAATTAAGTGTTTTAACTTGTGTTTTTATATCTCTTCTCTTCTTGAGTAGAAGGAAATTTTGTGCCCATGGAAGACTTGGTATATTACTATGCACAAAGAAATGTCGGCAGCAATTTTCAGCCATTTTAGGCATGTCGAGGAGCAGCTAGAAGAGTATGGTTTTCTTGAGATTATTGTTTATAAAGAAGCAATTGACATTCTAAGAGATTTAAAAGTTGGATTTGGAGATATTCGTCTGATGTTCTTCAGAAGAAAGCTTCATGCGGTCCTAAATCTGATTGGGCTCCACTATTCTTTCTTTTATCTACAAGTATCGGTATGCATCTCTCCCTCTCTATAATTTTTGGCATTCCTTTTGAGAAAAATGTTAGGGCGACTTAATAATACCTTATTATGTTATGGTGCAGGCTGAAGATTTGAGAAATACGCTCGCTTTCTATCAAGTGTTGGACAGAGAATTAATTGTGGAGTGGATCTTAGTACCTTCATTTTGTTATTGTCACTTCACACATCAGGAGCGCTACTCTCTTATGCTATCCTTGGCTGAGATAACAGATGGCGAGGAGGCTATTCTTTATTTCCTTGAAAGTGGTCTTTCAGCAGAAATGAGATCCATCAGCGTAGCCTCTTATTCTCTCTCTCAAGCACAGAAATCAAATTCAATTGGTAAGAGGAGAAGTATATTTGAAAGTGAAATAGGACATATTGAAAAATTATGAATAGAATTACCGATCTCTTGCGTACAAAAAAGCCCTATATTAGTGTAATAAGATTTTGATCCCTTTCGATTCCATAGTTATCTATGCTTTAAGAAATCAAATTCAATTGTGGAGAGGAGAATCGCGCTGCCCTTGTACTCTTAGTTGGTTTTAGTTAGATTTTTAATTCAATTGGGAAGAGGGGAATCATGCTGCCCTTGTACTTGTACTCTTTACTCGGTTTTAATTTTTTTTTCTTTTGATACTTTTTCCTAGGTTTTAATTTAGTCACCGGAATATGTTTTGAAAAGGATAATTTATTTGCTATCTATCTATATCTGTATTACTGGACATTTTTACTGTTTTAATGATGATGGTGATGTGCATGCGGATATGGATGGGTTGTGTTGGCATCACACTGTGTAATTGTGTCATTTTGTCAAAACATTAAGAGTGCTGTAGAAATGTGCATGACGCTAATATTCATAAGCCTAAGACGTGTGCAAGTCATACCAATTTTACTATTTTATTTTTACCATTCTAATTGATCAAGCTAATAAAATCATATCCATCATGGTACCAATTTTACTATTCTATCCTCCTAATTGATGAAGCCATAATAAGATCATGAAGTCCCAATCATTGGAGTAACAAAGAGCAACTTATGCTCAAAATAGTAATGAGTGATAGTACGTCCCAGCTGATTATTTCCATATCCGACAGGTGTGTTTGGACGCGGCATTAGGTGTGTTAGAACACACACATGCCTGCTTTTGAATTTCCCTTTTTAGCTTGGAGTTTCACTTCCCATCTTCACGCATTCAAACTGGCACCTTGGTGTGTTTGAATGCTTGCCAGCACTTGTTCGCTCGAAGTTTTCATATGATTGCATTTGTACTCACCCACTGATGCGTTTGAACTGATTTTGGTGCGCTGCAGTAGACACTAAGGTGCCTTTTGAACTGAGAAGTGTGCAATCAACTTTTCATATTTTGTTTCTTTTACATTTTGGCACCTGAAAACCTTAAACTAGCTCCTATCTTCTAAATTATATTTATATTTTAAGTATTAATTAAGAAGCACAATTTTATAATAAGCATGAAAAATGAGCATTCTTTTGTATTTTGGTGGAAATCATATTCTTATGGTTCATGGGAATGTTACATTTCCTCTAAGTAGGATTCTAATGTGCAACCAAACGTGAGAAACAAATTTGTTGTCACATTTTCATAGGAATTACATTCCCGTCACTTTCCAACAATTCAAACACACCCTCAGATATTTAAAGTTGATTTGTAAGATTCTCGTTTGTTGCGTTTCGGAACAAAACCTCATATGGCCGTAAAACTAATTGGGTTGCATTATTCTTTCTTATTTCTACAAATATATATACTTCTTTTTGTCTTTACTAGACTCAGACACTGTTGCAAAAGTCTCGACTAGTCCTCGATTAGTCCCGATTAATTTTCTAGTCCCCATCCTACCGACCCGGTATGTCTAGTCGTTTTGCAAAAGTTGGTCAATCGACTTCTGACCGACTTTGGTCAAGTTTTACTGATTTGTTGAGCTGACTTGACTCTGTTTTAATAATTTTCAACTCATTTTTGTTTCTTTTCCAATTTTCTGTTTCTTTCTTTTGTTTGCTCCACTACAAGGGTCGCTCAAATCCTCAAGAGTTGTGACTTTTGACAGTCGACAAACAACACCACAACTCGATGCTAAGGTTAACTCTAATATGGTCTTTCCGCATGATAGCAATTACTCTAATATGCTAAGGTTAACTCTAATATGATTATATTTGTATGCTTATATTTTTGTTCAATTTTGAATGTTAATATTTTTTTGGTAATTGTTAATAATATTTGAAAAATTTAGAGTCGGATGTGGGCAATCGACTTATTCCCGACTAGTCTCGATTAATCCGTAGTCCCAAATTCTCGAAGATTCGGACTAATCCCAACTTTTAAATTTTACAACATTAGAGTCAACACGTGCGATGCACGTGTCTACCACAACATTATATGCATATCTGTGTTGCGTGATATTACTTTCTGTTAGGTACAAGTGAAATAGAAAGAAGCATGCTATTTCTCAATTTATCGCGGTATATTATCATTTTCTCGAACTTTTTTTTTTGAGAAATTTCAGAGGGGCTTAATTCAACATGGCCCAAAGAAGCCCAAAAAGAGTAAAAACATTAAAATTACAAACAATAAAATTTTAACGGGACAGAAACAAAACCCGAGCCATTTCCGCACTATTTATAGTCGGTTCAATGAGTGGGGTTTTAGACTATTACTGTGGAACGGTTCACAGCTGTACTTCAAGAGCCGGACGTTATTTCTATCCATCTGATTTTAGGGATCTGATATGTCACGACAGTACTGTAACACGTCGGATCACGACGATAGTATATATATAGCTCACTACAGTGTAATAACAATATATATAATTCACTTTTTTTTATAGCAATATATACATAAAGAATGAAAACAATATATAAAAAAATAAAATTGTATGTTAGAACAATATATACAAATTCAAAAGTAAAAAAAGTAAAATATAAAGAATAAAAATAATATATAATAATATATTTAAAAAAAAAAAAAAATTATATATATATATATATATATATATCATCCGTCGTGATCCAGCATGCTAGAGTGCCATGATGATATCAAATTTCTCTTTATCTTAATCTAAGGTCCAAAATATTTCTTGCCTCAATATTTTATGACCATAAAGGGAGCGAACTGAGTTGACTTGAGATTTGCCTAGCAATTGACCCGCCTCATCTTTATCTTTAATAAAATGACTCACAATTTTGATGGGTTCAGTCAGATAGATATAAACAAGTGTTGCAAATTAGATGGAGAGTGGGGTGGCTTGAAATGACTCCTTTCATACTTGTTCGTAACAGAAGATCTACAGAGAATCCTTGGGATGTACAGTGTCGAGAAATCCCCAATTTTGAAAATGGTAGAGAACAGAACAGCAGTGAGGCGAGTTCAGTCGTCAGGCATCAGCAGCCAGAATTGGAACCAAATCTGAAAAATAGAGAAATGAAAGAAATGCTTTTGAATTATTTCCATGCCAGTCAGCTGAGCTGAGCTGTATATCTTCTTTCCATTTGGGCGCTTGATTTGCCTTTCTTGTCAAATCCCGCACACAAGGCAGAAGACGAGCTAAATCACCCCCCTCTGAATGGCATCATCAAGGTACTTGTTTGTTCTTCTTTGACAGATCGATCAATTGGGTTTTTAATCAAAAGAAATAATCAGTTGGGTCGGAGCTTTGATTGAGATATTTTTGCTTGATTATCCCTTAATATTTTTTTTTTGAGGAGTGATTATCCCTTAATTTGGGTCTTGAGAAATCCTTAGCTTCGCTTAGTTTGAATGAATCCTCAATCGTGCAATCTTATGTGTCTCTGATTTTGAGCAGCTAGAGCTGCTATCCTTCATTTGATTATTATTGCTGAATTACTATGAGCCGGCTCAGTTGAGCGTGTCAGTAGTAAGTAGGGTAGGCATGAGAAAGAGGACTAACTTATCGATAAATATATATGTTTCGATTTCAGAACATCTAAGGAAATATGGGAATATGGGCATGAGATTGTGAAAAGCCGCTCATCCTACATTAGGGAGATTGCTGAGAAATTTGGGTGCAGGCCAGAATATTTTCCTACAGCAGAGCAAGAGAGATTGTACCAGGAGGCCCTCGGCCATGTGGTTCGCGTGCTCTCAACGAAACGAAGGCCCACGATGAATCCAGGTACTTGCATTGTTTAATTTAAGCCCGCAGCTGGGCAGCACACCATATCAGAATTTATCGTAATATATCATATCAAATGAAATGAAATCTCATGTGAACATAGATGCTGAAAGAGGTGGCCAAGTAGATAAAAGGAGGAGGACACATGAACATCGAATGGTCGAGATATTGAACAAGTTTCGGTGCATGGAGCGGAGGCGCTTGTACGACCCCCCATCGAATGATGAGATCGGCTATTACCGCCTTATCAAGAAATATATGGTTTCCATGGCCCTTTTCTTTGATTCCCACTACCGGCGCCCAAGCTGGCGTGATTTGAGCGGACACCTTCTCTGTTTTTCTCCTTTTAAGGAACTGCCGTATTTGGAGGAGGTTGCAGAGATCCATAGTCATCTGAGTGATATTTCTCATTATGCCAGAAGTGGTGCTGGTGGTAAGTATAGAAGAATTGTTTGAATCTTGTACTTACACTTGGTGGATGTGCTCTTGGTAGGTCATGATCTTAAATCGCTGTTGGGCATGGCTATCACGGACAAGGTTCAAGAGCCGGAGATTCGTCGTGGGAGCGAAAAAAGGAACAACAAGTTTTACCGCCACAAGTTTAACCTTGCTTTGATGGATTTGCATTGTTCCCACCACGCAAAGTCCCCTCCTAACCCCGATGAGAAGAAATGCTACGAGCAAGTGCTTAATCTCATAGCCCCTCCTCAAACAACACCACAAGCCACATGTAAGTGGTGTATTTTTTGCATTTTGTTCTGGCATATAGATAGATTTAGATTCAAGTGTTGTGATTTGATTGATTTGAGTCGCTTTTCAGGTGAGGTGAATCCCTTTTTGGATGACGGTCTTCTCGACCAGTTCGAAGAGAGGATACTTGATGACATCAGAATCTTCAACAAACATTTTACATGCATTGCGAAAGATATTCTAGAGAAGCTCTCTTTCCCTGCGAGTTGGGAGACGATTGTCAAACAATGCGAGCAGAAAGAACTAGAAGATGATGAAAGGGAATCACTCTTTTTTGAAGATCTGAAAAAAGATGCTGAAGACGAAAATATTATAAATTTTCAGCAGGAATTGCTGGACAAGTGCGAAGTCTCAAATGAGGACCTGCCGAATTACATTGAAGACGTGGCTCGATCTCTGCAGCTGATGAATTATATAAATCTCTCAATTAGAGCGCTTACTTACCTAAAAGACATTGCTTGTACATTCACTTGTACTGTCGATTCTGACTCGGAGATGCAAAGACGGGCAGAAAGCATAGGATGGGAAACTCTGCATGCTCTCACGTTAATTGGCCATATTACGTTTTCTGTTTCCCATCTTATTTTTATGTGAATCTTGAAGTCCAGTCCTCTGAAAACCCACATGTGGATTGTGAGTCTGTTTAATATTTTGGTTTTTGTTCTTTTTAAATATGCAGGCTCTCGCGTCCTCCTGGTAAATAAGTTTGCACAAAAGCGCAAGGAGATAATGATGGGGAATGAAGGAGGTTTTCGAAGGAAGAAGAGGATTAATGACCAAGGGGAAGAGGACGAGAATGGGAATCGTGCGGGAATATTTCTGGAAGATGAGAGGGGGAATAACAACAATAATTATAATAATAATAATAATGATGATGGTGTGAAAATGCTGAAGGAAATTCTGGAAGAGGTTGGAGAGATCCAAGATTGGCATTCAGAGCCCCTGCCGTCTGAGGCAGAGATGCAAGTTATTCACAAGATTTGTCATTGTCTTATTTCTTCTACCCACTTCTTCACCTGCACGCTGGCCTATGAACAGATGACACATGTCCTCCACCATCATCCAGTCGATGCAGGTCCTCTCTCTCTCTCTCTCTCTTTCCCTTCAGAGTACAAAGTAACTAATGACGTGGAATGCTGATGGATGGATGGACCACATTTCTTTGTTTGTTTGTTTCAGACAAGAGGGCACCAACGAGGAAGAGAAAGGGTTTTGTCACGAAATTCTCCCTCGGCTTCTATTACCTTTCTATTGATGTGGTAAATTTTATATTTATACTACGAGGTTTCATGGACGGCCTGCAGGCGAAGCTTAACAGGTTGCAGATCAATAAGCTTAATGGATCCGCGCTCTCCTTTGACATTTGGTAGGGTAGGGTTTGTTTTATTTTGTGACATCTATTCATCTTCGTGTTGTTGTGCATTAGGCGGTACAAGGGTACCTGCATTTATTCTGATTTATGATATGTATCCAATTAAGCACAAAACCTATTTATGTTATGTATGTTCTTGTTGTTTTGCATTTGGCAGTACAAGGGTACCTGCATTTGTGCTCTTCATGCTATGTATCCAAACATGCAGAGAACCTATTTATGCTATGTATGTGCTCGTTTTACATTAGGCAGTACAAGGGAACTTGCATTTGTGCTATTCATGCTATGTATCCAAATAACTTATTTGTATTTACTGCTTTGAGATTTTTCATATTGAAATTCTTCATTGAAGACATCAAATAACTTATTTCAAGCACTAGGTTATTAGCATCTTTTACAAGTGCTTCCTTTGCATATGCCAATTATCTTTTATAAAAACCTTTTTGTGTACTAGATAAAGCTCAATGTGTTTCAGCTTTGATGCTGGTCGGGTTGAATTATTTGTTAAGAGTTTTAGGTAGTGGTGATATGATAGCTTTGGATGAATATTTTTTGTGACGAATTTAAGCCTTTTATGCATTGTGAAATGATATTTTTGATAGTTATATCCTAAAAACAGAATCATGTGATTGTGATGACTACATTTCTTTTAAAATCCACAACCAACCAATACTCTTCCAACCAAAATTCCCAATAAATAAAAGAACGAAAGAAAATAATAAATTTAATATTTTATCCATTTTGATTTATTATTAGATATTACCTTTAGATCAACATACGTGCGGTGCTTTGCATCATCAAATGCTCGTATTTTCACATCTCTCCACCTAACAAAATAATAATAAAAAAAATCACAAAAAATACAACAATAATAGTAATAATAACCAAATAATAATAATAATAATAATAATAATAATAAAATTATTATTATTATTAAAAAACATAAGACTGATAAATTAACCATATTAAAAAAATAAAACAAAGTCATTAATAATAAATAAAAATTTTCATAAACTTATTCAAAAATATACTAAAATAACAACGACAACAAAATAATAACATTAAAATACTAACAACAAGTAACAACAACAAATAAATGCATACCTTCCGGTCCCCAGCTGCTCAGCAGCGCTGACGAGCCCCTCGACTTCCCCGACCGAGAACGGCCGCCGAATCCGCCTCTGCCCCATCGCATCCGCGTGCCTCTCCTTCCTCGCCGCCACCTCCAACGGCTCCGCCTTCACCACCGCCAGAGCCAGCTGCGGCGAGGCCGATGACACCTCCATCGGAGAATGGACCGGCTCCGGGTCCGACACGTGCGATTTTACCGGAGTTGTTGGGATCCGGACCGGTGAGGCCGAAACACTCTGACAACTTTGCGATGGGGATGGGGATGGGGATGGGGATGATGGGGTTGAGGTTGGTGGGATGCTGTGAGAAGAAGAACAAGAAAAGTAGAAGGGGTTTTCGTTTGTGAATTAAGAATAATACTGAGTATAATTTGTAGGTTTTCGTGAATGTTGTGAATACATGGGGTTTTCCAACAATTCAAACACACCCTCGGAGAATTAAAGTTGATTTGTAAGATTCTCGTTTGTTGCGTTTTGGAAAAAAACTTCATATGGCCGTCAAACTAATTGGGTTGCATTATTCTTTCTTACTTCTACAAATATATGTACTTCTTTTTGTCTTTACTAGACTACACTGTTGCAAAAGTCTCAACTAGTCCTCGATTAGTCCCGATTAATTTTCTAGTCCCCATCCTACCGACCTGGTATGTCTAGTCGTTTTGCAAAAGTTAGTTAATCGACTTCTGACTGACTTTGGTCAAGTTTTACCGATTTGTTGAGCCAACTTGACCCTGTTATAATTTTCAACTCATTTTTGTTTTTTTTCCAATTTTATGTTTCTTTCTTTTGTTTGCTCCACTACAATGGTCGATCAAATCCTCAAGAGTTGTGACTAACAACACCACGACTCGATGCTAAGGTTAACTCTAATATGGTCTTTCCGCATGATAGTAATTAGACTCTAATATGCTAAAGTTAACTCTAATATGATTATATTTACTTATATGCTTATATTTTTGTTCAATTTTGAATGTTAATATTTTTTTGGTAATTGTTAATAATATTTGAAAAATTTAGAGTCGGACGTGGGCACGACTTATTCCCGACTAGTCTCAGTTAATCCGTAGTCCCAAATTCTCGAAGATTGGGACTAATCCCAACTTTTGAATTTTACAACATTAGAGTCAACACGTGCGATGCACATGTCTACCACAACATTATATGCATATCTGTGTTGCGTGATATTACTTTCTGTTAGGTACAAGTGAAATAGAAAGAAGCATGCTATTTCTCAATTTATCGCGGTATATTATCATTTTCTCGAACTTTTTTTTTTTTGAGAAATTTCAGAGGGGCTTAATTCAACGAGGCCCAAAGAAGCCCGAAAAGAATAAAAACATTAAAATTACAAACAATAAAATTTTAACGGGCCAGAAACAAAACCTGAGCCATTTCCCCACTATTTAGATTTTTTTTCTTTTTAAATACAACTATTTAAGAAAATAAATCAATAACTACCATCACTTTGAAAATAATTAAAAAACTACCATTTCCGCCACTATAAGTGGCGGAATAGGCCACTCATACTGGCGGAACATGGTATATTTTTAATTTTTCTTACAAAATCTTAATTACGCTAAAAAACACTGTTCCGCTACTAGTAGTGGCGGAACATGTTAAATTTTTAATTTTCCGTGATCCTTAAACGGATTCTGCAAAAAAAAAAAATTACTGTTTGCTGTTCCTCCACTGAGAGTGGTGGAACAATATTTTTTTTTTAATTTTAATTTTTTAATAAATTTTCAAAGTGTTTTTAGGGGCAAAAAAATATATAAAATAGGTTGTTCCGCCAAGCTTTTTGCCGGAGCAAGAACTTTTTCTTTTTTGACTAATTTCTTTTCTAAATTTGTAGTCAACGCTAAAAATTAATCTATTCCACTAAGGGTTCTGGCGGAACACGCCCGAGCCATTTAATAGCCTTAAATAATCGTAATTAGGAGAAAAAATAAACCTTAGAGTCTTTCATTTTTGTAGTGATTTCTAAATTACATGAATTTTATATTTGATGGAATTTAGGGTTCTGGACAAGCAGTTGTAATTCGAGTCACAGCTGATAGATGCGCGTTTTACAATTGCCGATTTCTCTATTGTCAGATAATTTAATCATCACATAAATATTTTTTTTCTTTTTTCTATCCCAACATGAAATATATTATCATTATTATTTACATAGGAGTTTTTTTTCTCCTAATTAGGATTATTTAAGGCTGCTAAATGGGCCGGACATGTTCCGCCAGAACCCTTAGTGGAACAGATTAATTTTTTAATTTTTAGCGTTAACTACAAATTTAGAAAAGAAATTAGTCAAAAAATATAAAAAAATTCTTGTTCCAGCAAAAAGCTTGGCAGAACAACCTATTTTATATTTTTTTTGCCCCTAAAAACACTCTGAAAATTTATAAAAAAATAAAATAAAAATAAAAAAATACTTTTCGGCCACTCTCAGTGGCAGAACAGTGAACAGTAAGAATCCGTTTAAGGATCACGGAAAATTTAAAATTTAACTTGTTCCGCCACTACTAGTGGCGGAACAGTATTTTTTAGCGTAATTAAGATTTTTTAATAAAAATTAAAAATATACCATGTTCCGCCACTCATAGTGACGGAAATGGTAAGTTTTTAATTATTTTTAAAGGGATGGTAGTTATTGATTTATTTTATTAAATGGTTGTATTTAACAAAAAAAATCCACTATTTATAGCCGGTTGAGTGAGTGGGGTTTTAGCCTATTACTGTGGAACAGTTCACAGCTATACTCTGAGAGCCGGACGTTATTTCTATCCATCTGATTTTAGGGACCTGATATATCACGACAGTACTATAACACGCCGGATCACGACGACAGTATATATATAACTTATTACAATATAATAACAATATATAATTCACTTTTTTTATAGTAATATATATATATATATATATATATCATTTGTTGTGATCCAGCGTGCTAGAGTACCGTGATGATATCAGATTTCTCTTGATCTTAATCTAAGGTCCAAAATATTTCTTGCCCCAGTATTTTATGATAATAAAGGGTAGCGAACTGAGTTGACTTGAGATTTGGCTAACAATTGACCCGCCTCATCTTTATCTTTAATAAAATGACTCACAATTTTGATGGCTTCAGTCAGATAGATATATACAACTGTTGCAAATTAGATGGAGAGTGGGTTGGGTTGAAATGACTCCTTTCATACTTGTCCGTAACAGAAGATATACAGAGAATCTTTGGGATGTACAGTGTCGATGACTCGATAAAGCCCCAATTTTGAAAATGGTATAGAACAGTGAGGCGAGTTCAGTCATTCAGCATCAGCAGCCAGAATTGGAACCAAATCTGAAAAATAGAGAAATGAAAGAAATGTTTTTGAATTATTTCCATGCCAGTCAGCTGAGCTGAGCTGTATATCTTCTTTCCATTTGGGCGCTTGATTTGCCTTTCTTGTCAAGTCTCGCACACAAGGCAGAAGACGAGCTAAATCACCCCCCCTCTGAATGGCATCATCAAGGTACTTGTTTGTTCTTGATTGACAAATCGATCAATTGGGTTTTTAATCAAAAGAAAGAATCAATTGGAGCGGAGCTTTAATTGAGATATTTTTGCCCGATTATCCCTTAATTTGGATCTTGAGAAATCCTTAGCTTCGATTAGTTTGAATGAATCCTCAATCGTGCAATTTTATGTGTCTCTGATTTTGAGCAGCTAGAGCTGCTATCCTTCATTTGATTATTATTGCTGAATTACTATGTGCCGGCTCAGTTAAGCGTGTCAGTAGTAATAGGGTAGGCATGAGAAACAGAACTAACTTATCGATAAATATATATATTTCAATTTCAGAACATCTAAGGAAATATGGGAATATGGGCATGAGATTGTGAAAAGCCGCTCATCCTACATTAGGGAGATTGCTGAGAAATTTGGGTGCAGGCCAGAATATTTTCCTACAGCAGAGCAAGAGAGATTGTACCAGGAGGCCCTCGGCCATGTGGTTCGTGTGCTCTCAACGAAACGAAGGCCCACAATGAATCCAGGTACCTGCAGTGTTTAATTTAAGCAGCTGGGCATCACACCGTATCATAATATATCGTAATATATCATATCATATCATATCAGATGACATGAAATCTCGTGTGAACGTAGATGCTGAAAGAGGTGGGCAAGCAGATAAAAGGAGGACGACACGTGAACATCGAATGATGGAGATATTGAACAAGTTGCGGTGCATGGAGCGGAGGCGCTTGTACGACCCCCCATCGAATGATGAGATCGGCTATTACCGCCTTATCAAGAAATATATGGTTTCCATGGCCCTTTTCTTTGATTCCCACTACCGGCGCCCAAGCTGGCGTGATTTGAGCGGAAACCGTCTCTGTTTTTCTCCTTTTAAGGCACTGCCGTATTTGGAGGAAGTTGCGGAGATCCATAGGCATCTGAGTGATATTTCTCATTATGCCAGAAGTGGTGCTGGTGGTAAGTATAAAAGAAATGTCTGAATCTTGTACTTACACTTGGTGCATGTGCTCTTTAATTGTTTGAATCTTGTACTTACACTTGGTGTGTGTGCTCTTTAATTGTTTGAATCTTGTACTTACACTTGGTGCGTGTGCTCTTTTAGCATCACTTGTGAAATATATATATATATATATATATATATATATAGTAATAATTGTTGTAAATTGGTAGGTCATGATCTTAAATCACTGTTGGGCATGGCTATCACGGACAAGGTTGAAGAACCGGAGATTCGTCGTGGGAGCGAAAAAAGGAACAACAAGTTTTACCGCCACAAGTTTAACCTTGCTTTGATGGATTTGCGTTGTTCCCACCACGCAAAGTCCCCTCCTAACCCCGATGAGAAGAAATGCTACGAGCAAGTGCTTAATCTCATCGCCCCTCCTCAAACAACAATACAAGTCACATGTAAGTGGTGTATTTTTTGCATTTGGTTCTGGCATATAGATAGATAGATAGATGGATTCAAGTGTTGTGATTTGATTGATTTGAGTCGCTTTTCAGGTGAGGTGAATCCCTTTTTGGATGACGGTCTTCTCGACCAGTTCGAAGAGAGGATACTTGATGACATCAGAATCTTCAAAAAACATTTTACATGCATTGCGAAAGATATTCTAGAGAAGCTCTCTTTCCCTGCGAGTTGGGAGACGATTGTCAAACAATGCGAGCAGAAAGAACTAGAAGATGATGAAAGGACATCATTATTATTTGAAGATCTGAAAAAAAATGCTGAAGACGAAAGTATTATAAATTTTCAGCGGGAATTGCTGGACAAGTGCGAAATCTCAAATGAGGACCTGCCGAATTATATTGAGGACGTGGCTCGATCTCTGCAGCTGATGAATTATATAGATCTATCAATTAGAGCGCTTACTTACCTAAAAAACAATGCTTGTACATTCACTTGTACTGTCGATTGTGACTTGGAGATGCAAAGACAGGCGGAAAGCATAGGTTGGGAAACTCTGCATGCACTCACGTTAATTGGCCATAGTACGTTTTCCGTTTACCATCTTATTTTTATGTGAATCTTGAAGTCCAGTCCTCTGAAAACCCACATGTGGATTGTGAGTGTTTAATATTATGTTTTTTGTTCTTTTAAATATGCAGCCTCTCACGTCCTCCTGGTAAATAAGTTTCCGCAAAAGCGCAAGGAGATAATGATGGGGAATGAAGGGGGGTTTCGAAGGAAGAAGAGGATTAATGACCAAGGGGAAGAGGACGAGAATGGGAATCATGAGGGAATCTTCAAGGGAGGAATATTTATGGAAGATGAGAGGGGGAATAATAATAGAAACAACGGGGAAATGTTGCAGCCACCAAGGAATAACAACAATAATGATAATACTTATAATAATTATAAAAGTAATAATAATTATAATAATAATGATGATGATGTGAAAATGCTGAAGGAAATTCTGGAAGAGGTTGGAGAGATCCAAGATTGGCATTCGGAGCCCCTGCCGTCTGAGGCAGAGATGCAAGTTATTCATAAGATTTGTCATTGTCTTGTTTCTTCTACCCACTTCTTCACCTGCACGCTGGCCTATGAACAGATGACACATGTCCTTCACCATCATCCAGTCGATGCAGGTCCTCTCTCTCTCTCTCTCTCTCTCTCTCTCTCACACACACACACACACACACACACACACACATATAACAAAGTACAAAGTAACGAATGATGTGGAATGCTGATGGATGGATGGACCACATTTCTTTGTTTGTTTGTTTCAGACAAGAGAGCACCAAGGAGGAAGAGAAAGGGTTTTGTCACGAAATTCTCCCTCGGCTTCTATTACCTTTCTCTTGATGTCGTAAATTTTATATTTATACTACGAGGTTTCATGGACAGCCTGCAGGCGAAGCTTAACAGGTTGAGGATCAATAAGCTTAATGGAGCCGCACTCTCCTTTGACATTTGGTAGAGTAGGGCTTTGTTTTATTTTGTAACATCTATGTATCTTCGTGTTGTTGTGCATTAGGTGGTACAAGGGTACCTGCATTTATTCTGTTTATGCTATGTATCCAAATAAGCACAAAACCTATTTATGTTATGTGGTCTTTTCGCATCATAGTAATTAGACTTAATTATAAAGTTTATGTTTTGTTTTTTGGACTTTAAAATTTAATTATGATTTTCCTACAAAAAAAAGTTCAATTATGATTATATTTACTTGTATGCTTATATTTTTGTTGAATTTTGAATGCTACTATTATTTTTGGTAATTGTTAATAATATTTGAAAATTTTAGAGTCGGATGTGAGCAATTGACTTATTCCCGACTAGTCTCGATTAATCCGTAGTCCCAAATTCTCGAAGATTCGGACTAATCCCAACTTTTGAATTTTACAACATTAGAGTCAACACGTGTGATGCACATGTCTACCACAACATTGTATGCATATTTGTGTTGCGTGATATTACTTTCTGTTGGGTACAAGTGAAATAGAAAGAAGCATGCTATTTATCAATTTATCGCGGTATATTATCATTTTTTGCAACTTTTTTTTTGAGTAATTTTGGAGGGGCTTAATTCAACATGGCCCAAAGAAGCCCGAAAAAAATAAAAACATTAAAATTACAAACAATAAAATCTTAATGCGTCAGAAACAAAACCCAAGTCATTTCTCCACTATTTATAGTCGGTTCAAAGAGTGGGATTTTAGACTATTACTGTGGAACGGTTCACAGCTGTACTTTATGTGCCGGGTCTTATTTCTATCCATCTGATTTTAGAGAGCTGATATGTCACGACATTACAGTAACACGTCTGATCACGACATTAAATTAAGCAAAAGAAATCAAGAAAGACACAAGAGATTAGGCAGAAGAAAAAAGATTAAGCAAAAGAAATCACGACACAGAAAACACACAATCTTTTAAATGGTTCATATTTCCTCTACATCCACACACCTCAAGTACCCCTATCTCCCACACGGCCCACGTGCCCGACCGCCGTAATATAAAACTCACCTCCCTCATCTTTGTACACGTCAATCGTGTACTGCACGGTCCTAGTAGGGCTGCGGACAAGAGCCGGATACTCAATCGTTTCCATTTCCATTTGCGGGACGCTCGCTAAAAGTGATGGTGTCTCGACCGTGCCCGGTACAATCTCATTCAAGAATCGAAGCGGAAATACAAAATTTCCAGTCGTCTCCCAAGCAAGAAGTATCTATTCAAAATACAATTGTGTCAACCAAATCGTCATTCCAGACATGAAAAAATTTTAGGGTAAAAACCCATGGGCTGTATTTGTATTTCATATCAAAAAACAATTCTTATAAAACATTTATAAAAGCTAATGAATAGGGAATAGAATAGCAGACAAATTTGCTTTCTATACTTATCAAAGAAAACTAATCCCTATCAAAAACCAAAACCTATAAAGCAGAACAAAAATTTCAAGAGATTATATTTTTAATATTTAAATTATTTTGGTTGTAGAAAATATGGAAATTTTTCAAAAAAACCCTAACTTTTCTTGATATTATAAAAACCCTGACGTTTATGATTCATTGCAGGTTATCATTAAGAAAATAGCACACATTATAAAAGTTAGGGGTTTTTGATAGTATTAAAAAAAGTCAGGGGGTTTTTGAAAATTTTCCCTAAAAATAATTTTACTTACGAAAATGATGAGAAAATGATGAGAGATGCCTTCTTTCTTAACTTCTCTTGCATGTCCGGTGCTAGACTATCAAAATAATCCTGTTCAGGATCAACCTTCCTGAGGCCGCGTCCCTCAGTGAACTCCAGAGTCATCCAACTCTGGTCCACCGGACGGATAATGTAAAGACCTAAAATAAATATAAATTTAGTTATTTTTTTCTCGAAAAAAATAATAATTTTGAAATAAAAGAGAAAAAAATTACCCGAAAGGGTAACAGAGTGAAGATGGGCCATGTGCTCACGCTTGTAAGTCGACCCCGCATACTGCCATCTCCAGTCCAAGTCGCGCTGCTCCTCCTCAGGATCTTGCCCTGCCGGCCACACGAAGCATGACAGCGACCTACATGCCCCTGCTCTATACTTGCAATTGAATGCACAATTCAGCTCTTCGGATAACTTCTTCGCTCTGTCACTAGCAGGCGGTGCCGACTGCTAGTATTTTTTTTTATTATTAAGTTAGGGCCTTTTTAACGTAAAATATGGTACAAACACTACAACAAAATCAACTTCCCAGCTAGAAATGGGCAAGGAAACTAAGAAATCGGATGGTGTCCTTTGATTTTGAGCCCTCAAAGGGGTTTAAAGCTGGAGTGGAAACTTGAGAGAAACTTAGAGAAAACTCTTATTCATATAATTGTTTACAAATTAGAAAAATACTAAGACGATTGTAAGAACTTGAGACAAATCTGTAATTTCTATTTTTGTTGTAGTGAAAACAAAGAAAAATAAAATAACATACCGCTGTGATTTGCTGTGACGATGGCTCGGCTCGGGCAAGCTGTCTCCCTCTCCCTCTTGATGGTGTTGCGGACAAGGATCTTGATCTCTGCCAAATGTATATACAAATATAAGTTTAAATTATTAAGTTTAAATCATTGTAAGAACCAAATCAAAATCCGAAACAATTCAAATCCATCAGTCAAAACCACCACTAAAACCAAATCCGAAAAACAAACACAGTGGAGTTCAAAAATAAAACACTGTTTCATGGAATAGAGAAATTTATGAATTCGAAAATAAAAATAACCTGAGCAATAACTCCTCTCTTTTGGATGTTTGGGGAGAAGAAGAAAAGATATGGCGAGCTTAGGCTTTCTCTGTTTTTTGGATGTTTGGGGGGGAAGAGAAGACGAAGAGAAATGGGCGTACAAATTTCCTTTTATCAAGTTAATTTCGTTACGTGAGTCCTCATGCCAACTCAGCTGTGGAGGGTAGATTCTGTAATTTTCGCTTCAAAAAGGAGTATTTTTGTAGATAACTCAAAAACCCTGCGTTTGCGTGCTCCCCAAGCTATCGTTCGATAGTATAATTCTTTCTACTACTACTTACTATTCTCTTTCTACGACCATTTTACAACAGCATCACGTTTATTATCTTTCTGTTTCTACTACTTTTTATATTTAGTATACTATTTCCACTACTTTCTACTGCTGATATTTTACTTCTACTAGTATCACCTTTATATTTTATTTATTTATTTTACTAACATTTTACTTCTACTATTATGTTCTTTTATTTACAGTTTTTAAACGAGAACATAAAGTGTACAAGTTAATTTTATGATACATTGTTAATGTCAGTACTTTTTGGGGAGAGCAGAAATAATTATTCACTTTACAAAGAAACTAAAATGTGAGAATCTAAAAATAAGGGAAATTTTTCAAGTATCCAGATAAGTAAAGAGTGTTCTAAATATTTTCTCTTTAAAAAAGATAATTTTTTTGTCAACTCGAGCTTGTATTCAGAAAAAGAAAAAACATTTTTTTATAGAAATCTTCCAATAAACCTCTTAATAGTACTTGACCTTTTTATGATCTCATAATTTTTGTGTTTTTTACAAAGATTTGACTGAGTCCAACCAAATTGACCTATCAAACCACATTGCCACATTATCTTTCTATTACTTCTTACTAATTCTCTTTCTACTACCTTCTTACTGTTTTTTTATTTACAGCTTCCAATATAACTCTTTCTACTACTTCTTATGATTCTCTTTCTTCTCTTTCTACTACCTTTCTGTTTCTACTACTTTTTACATTAGTATACTCTTTTCTACTACTAATATTTTACTTCCACTTATAGTATCACCTTTCTTTTATTTATTTAATGAAAAAATTCATATCGAATCAAACTTAAGCGACAATTTTAGAAAAATATAAGTTAGAAAGAATACAAGTGAAAGAAATAAGAAAATTAAGAATTTTTTATTTTTTTCAAATAATTATCATGTCATAATTGTCACATCATAATTACATGCTGAATCATCACTTACATGTCAAGTTAACAAACACATAAATATTTAACGGATAGAATAGCCAAAAAGAAACTAATTCAATAATTGAGGGGTAAAAAAATGAGCAATAAAAAATTGAATGACAAATTGAATAGTTGAGGAGCTAAAAATGAACTTTTCTCTTTTTTTAACTAATATTTTACTTCTCTAATATTTGATGTTCTTTTATTTACAGTTTTAAAACGAGAACAAAAAAATATATAAGTTAATTTAATGATATAAACTTTTAAGTTAATACTTTTTGGGGAGAGTAGAAATAATTAATGTCACTTTAAAAAGAGACTAAAACGTGAGAATCTAAAAATAAGAGACTAAATCCTAAACCCTAAACTAAAATTTTGAAGTAGATAAGTAAAGAGTGTTGTAAATATTTCTCTTTAAGAAAAACATTATTTTTTTGTAGAAAGCCTCTAAATAGTACTTCAGCCTTTTATGATCTCATAAGTTTTGTGCTTTTGTACAAGATTTGGCTTAGTCCAACAAAATTGACTCATCAAACCTCTCTGCTACATTGTGATTTTTCAGTTATTGCTTGGCACGAGTCAACATCAATAATGCTCAAAATCTATTGTTTTTTAAGGGGAATCTTGTAATTTTATGCTTTAGTGTGTTAAATATTCACACAAAGTTATTTTTTATTTAATTGTGCATGAATCATGTCATGGTTTAAATGGGGTTTGGTTACCTTAAAATTTAATATTTAATAATGATTGTTAATGGTACATCCCCTTGTAAAGATGCTCCAAAAGAAAAATGTTGAACAAAGATTTGTGTATTAAATGTTGAATCCTTGTAATTCGATATTGTACTTGAATATACAATACTTGTATATTGTACTATTGTAAATATATAAGTTTAATATAAAGTAAACATATTAAAGATTAATTTTCAATAAGTATTTGATCTTGGGTTGTAAATTTGTTTGGTGGAGTTCTTATAATACATAATGCACTAGAATAGAAGTATTCATATTATGAGCCAAATGATATCTCTCGGTGAAAAGATATATTTTGACTGTATAAGCAATTATATATTTATATTCATTACATATATATATTGCTGCCATTATCTTAAAAACTCATCAAGCAAAAGACAGACAAAAAAAATTCTATGGTGCTTAAGGAAGTGTCATCTGATTGAATTTTAATATAAAATTGATTATCCTCAGTTTCCTTACATCTGATTAATCTTATGACCACCATGATTTCCTTAATATATTTTCTTATCTATTATTTTTCTAAACAGAAAAATATTTGCAGGAGTAATTCTTTTCCAGTTTGTTGCCCAAAAATCAACCTATTAGTAGTTATGTTGACCGTAGTTTTCGCCAACTTTGACCAATATCAGATATACTTCTAAAATAGGGATTTTCTACCGTGCTCCGAAAATGCCCCCCATCCCTCCCCGTTGATGTGATAAACAATTTTGTTTTTTAGTGATAAGTGAGTTCTGTGAGTTCACTCGCCACTAAAAAACAAAATTGCTTACCACATGAAATGGAGAACATTTTAGGGCATGTTAGAGTTTTCCTCTAAGACAATCCAGTCAACAATGGACCCAGGCAATTATATACTGCCATGTCAGCGAATATCATTGTTATTTCCATGGTTTATGTGAACTTGGTCTACAGAAATATCTCACGATCATCACTTAACTAACCAAGCTCATTTCCCGCAAAAACGGGGATAAGAATTAAGATAACAATAACTAACTAATTAATTAACAAAAAACGTAACAAACTTCCGAATCTTAATCCTCCCCTAATCCTCCATATAAACCTCTCCTTCCCTCTCAGTCTCATCGTCTCAGTCAAAATCCATTAATCTCTAGTTAATGCTCTCAAATCCTAATTAATCTCTCAAACAATCACATTCAAAAGCTTAATCCGAAGTCCAAAATGTGGTGGGGAAGAAGTAGAAGAAGAAACCAAAGCGAACAAAAACAGAGGAAGAAACATCGCCTGTTTCTTCCTTTCCTCTCCATTCCGTTCATTTCACCTGAATCCAAACCATCGAATCACGAACCTGAAAAACCTCAATCATCTGACTCCACACCATAGAATCACGAACCTGAAAAACCTCAATCATCCGAATCGAATCTGAACCGCTCAGATCATCCGATTGAGGAAATCCATGGCTCAGATGAGGGCATCCGCCTCGATCAGGATCATCCGGCATTTAAGGATCAATTTAACTCGGGAATCCGAGGAGTTCCGGTCATGATCAAGTCGAGAGATACTGAGAGGGCTTTCAAGGAATCGATGGAGGAGATGATTCGTGTGAATAAGATCCAACGGCTTGAAGAGCTCGAGAGGTTGCTAGAGGTTCTACTTGCTTGCGAATGATGAGAAGCATGGCGATATGATTGTGAAGGCGTTTCAGAAAGTCTGGTTTGAGATTAGCTTTGAGCGGTTGAGGTCCTGATTTTGCCATTTTTTGTGAGTATTTGGTCTTGTTTTGGTGCAATTTGAGTTTTTTTGTCTGTACAGTTTGGTATTATGTTTTTGGTTGTAGTATTTTCCATGGTTTATGAGAAGTGTATAGATAGTGATAAAGTTTTCTTTTTGGGCTTTGATAAAATGTTTGGTGAAATGCATATGCATGGCCATATGTAAATAATAAATTAATAATAAAATTTTATTTTCTTCAATCTATTTTATGTTCTTTTTTTTCTTTATTATTGAATGATCGTCAAATTAAATAGTTGGACTATTTTGGGCTCGAGTTAATAGGGCTCCACTATCATAATTTAAAAAAACATGGGCTAGACCTAGTACTGGTCAAGCAATACATTTTTAGCGAGTGAAAGATCGTAACATAACATGTGAAGCAAACAACTTTTTATTTAATGAAAGCTTGAGATGGGTGAACCAAACAACTTGTTTACTAACTATGACTAGCCAATAATAAAAATCAAAATGTCAAAAGATAGAATAGAAAGTTTACTAGAAGTGTCATTTTCACATTTTCAGCGCCTAGGTTCTTCCCCCCTTTCACCCTTGATATTTCCAAACTCCTCTTTTTTTTTTTTTTTTGAAAAATCAAACTCCTATTTCTGACTTCTTAATTTCCATGGAGCACTCTGTGATGTAATTTGCGTAACGGGTAATGCACATTTGCGTCAACCCGCCACATGAATCTAGTTGACTTGTAAACTTGATTTAAGTTGTCTTCTGAAAGTTCTTTTTCATGGTAAGTTGACCTTTAGCAAATTTTGTCGGCTTAAATTCGATTTGGTTCCTTGAATTTGGTCTCTATTTTCGCGGTTTTGACCACTTGTTATCTGATCACATGTTTAGTTAGATATTTTTCATATATATATATATAAGCATGAATCAATCATCATTATCCATAAGTGAGATCTGAGAAACACTAACAGTTACTTATTTTTATACTTGAAGTATTTTGTGAGTTTTTTTAAGCAAAACAAAAGCAGTCTATTGTGTGTGTTTTCAAAATGGGGAATAGTTGCTATGTTTCAAAGATTAGAGATTCTGAGAGCCCATCTTTCATCTCCTCTTGTACCTCAGGTTTGTTTTAACATCAAATTCTCTTTTTAAATTCATGAACTCCAAATAATTTTTCCCTAAAAATCTTCTCTCACTAGGAAGTGGAAGCGGGTCGGGTAGTTTCACAAGCCGAATTTCTGATTCTCCTAACCAATTGAGCCCGATTAATAGAGAAGGAGAAGTACTTAAGAGGCTTAATTTGAGGGAATTTACATTTGAAGAATTAAAAAATGCGACGCGAAATTTTCGGCCCGATACAGTCGTTGGAGAAGGCGGGTTCGGGTTGGTTTTTAAGGGTTGGGTGGATGCCCTTACTTTCAAACCCGTCAAGCCTGGAACTGGTATGGTAATTGCAGTTAAGAAACTCAAGCATGAAGGGTTGCAAGGTCACAAGGAATGGCTGGTGAGTAATTAATTGTTTATCGTTTAATTGTGAGAAAATCATGTGTCAAGTGTTGTTCCTCTTTGTTTTAAAAAGAAAATATTTTTATTCAAGATAAAATAGTCGTTGAAAAGTCTAATCATGTAGCTAAATGTTATCTTATATATGCGTCTCTTATTTTTTTTCACGTATTTCTCTAACATAATTCATCTTCACATACATCATCTAATATATATATATTATTCTGTATTTTAGGCGGAGGTTAATTATCTGAGCCAATTGTCGCATCCGAATATCGTAAAATTAATTGGTTATTGCCTCGAAGACCATCATCGACTTCTTGTGTACGAGTTCATGCCCAATGGGAGCCTTGAAAATCATCTTTTTAAAAGTATAATTTTCAAATTTGTGCATAAGTTTTCAAAATGTAAATAGTTTCAAATATTAACGACCTTAATAAAATTTTCAGAGGGTTCGAGCTATGAGCCACTTTCATGGACTTTACGAATGAAAATAGCACTTGAAGCCGCGAAAGTGCTCTCATTTCTTCATAGTGATGAGGCGAGAGTTATATATCGTGATTTCAAACCTTCAAACATTCTTCTTGACTCGGTAAATTTTAATGATATTCTCATAAAATTGAAAAATAATATTTTCTTCAACTAGTTATTGATTTTACTTTTTTGAATAAAAACTAAAAAAATTTATTTCATTTTTTCCCTAAACAGAATTTTACCGCAAAGCTTTCGGATTTCGGTTTAGCGAAAGATGGCCCCCATCCGGATGATGATAAAAGCCATGTTTTTACCAGAATCATGGGAACATACGGCTATGCAGCTCCTGAATATCTCGCAACAGGTATATTAAATATTAATATACATCTAAATTCCATAATATGATATAGCGTAACGCTAAAGATTATTTAATACATAATTAATACCCTTTATTTTCATTATGTAGGACGTTTAACTACTAAGAGTGACGTGTACAGTTTTGGAGTGGTATTACTTGAGATACTAACAGGACGTCGTGCAATAGACAGAACCAAGTCGTCAGGACAACATATACTAACAGAGTGGGCACGACCTTACCTCTCAAGCAAGAGAAAAATCCTTCGCATTTTGGATCCACGGTTAAACGACCAGTATTCCGCTAGCGGGGCCCGCAGGGCCACAAGGCTGGCTCGCCGGTGTTTATCTGTTGATGAAAATCAACGGCCGGATATGGATTTCATCGTACTGATGTTGGGAAAAGTGATGAGGCAAATGTAAATAGGAAAATAGTTTGAAGGCCATTTTTGGACTTGAGAGTGTATAGCAAAATAGTATTTACATTTTTTTTTTGTAATTTATACAGGAACTATTTGTAAATTTATCAAAACAGTTGAGAATCAATGTCCCAATATTATTAATGATTTCACAAAAAAATTGAAAATAGGCATACAATATTTTGCATATTATGCAAATTTGAATTCTTTGTAAATATTAATTTAGTTAACCCAGTCGCTTGATTTTTCACCAGCGCATATACAAGCAAGCACATTTGGTTAGTAACAAGAACAAAAAAATGCAATATTATTCTACTAACTGAACTACTAACTTTCTTACTTTAGCAACTCCAAAGATAACCGCAATTCTAGCTAGATACCATGTCTTTACAAACGGATAAAAAAACATTTGCCTTGTTGAACTATATGCATTGGAATGACATCGATGGATCATTATAATCAGCTTCCTGAAGAGTCAATGGTTTTAGTACTGTATTGATTTCTTCTAGTATCTTCGTAAAATTACATAAAGAGTATAATTAAATTCATTAGTGACTAAATAAGTTTTAAGTTGGTCCAGTATTTCAGTGTGTTTAATTTAACCTCTTTTTATACTATATAAAACCCACACATGATACATGAAAATTGGAAGCGCAATAAGGGTGCCAACTACCTTCAAATGAAATGAGCTGAAAATTGTGTGAACATATTTTTCCTTTGCGTGACAATTTGAAAACTGAACATGTCATCTAATTATATATACTAAAACACAATTAATTCCACTTTTTCACTTCATAAAGAACTTTAATAAAGGGTTCCTGTAATGTGTAAATACTGCTTACCAATATCATCCAAAGCCAAACCGGGAATCTAAATCCTGATTTTGATCTCTACCCTAAGAACTCAAGTCTCATATTTCATCAAAACCTGAGAACTCATTTCCCGATTTTGATTAACAAAAATCTTCTAAAACCCCACTGAACAAATTTCTGTTCTCTTCTATCCTCTCCCTCCAAATCAATGGCGGCTTTTCAGCACGTAAGCTCAGCTCCGCTCGCTCGTGCGGCCTTGCGCTGCCGCGCCACCGCCACCTCCGCTGCCGTATCGTCAACGCCGGCGGTTCGGTTGCCTAAGTCAGACACGTCTCGCATTCTGTTAGGGCTCTCTGAGCCGGAGCTCCGCCAGCTCGCCATTGACTTCGGCCAGGTATGTTTATTCAAATTAATCGTTTGATTTTCTGTATTAACTGATTTTTTGGAATTTTTGTGGACTGTTTGAACTAATTGAGGTTTGTAATTTTATGTAATGTGTTGATATGGAATAAATTGTTTTGAATTTTCTTAATTTTAGCAAGGTTATAGAGGCAAGCAGCTTCATGATCTTATATACAAGGCAAAATCCAAAGAAATCCAAGATTTCAAACACGGTAAGTCCTTACTCATTATCATTAATTTCAAAATTACATATCAAATTTCCATTTAATAATTTCTTATTATTTTATTATTTTTAGTGCCTCAAGCATTTAGAGATTCTCTTATCGGATCGGGTTGGAAAGTCGGCCGATCGCCAATTCATCACTCCGTTACTTCTTCAGATGGAACTACTAAGGTTAAAATTATTATTTTGTTTTGTTTGGTACTGTTATGTGATTATTCATATTTGATTTAATTTTTACTTTTTTTTATTTCAGATACTTTTAAAATTGGAGGATAATAGATTAGTCGAAACAGTCGGGATTCCAAATCAAGATAGTGAAAAAGGCTCGATTCGTCTCACTGCTTGCGTTTCCTCTCAAGTATATAAACTAATATTATTTCTTAATCATAATAAATATTATAATTTCTAATTTGTTATTATTTTAATCATTATTAAATTATTAATTTAGGTTGGATGCCCGTTACGCTGTGCATTTTGCGCTACTGGAAAAGGAGGCTTTTCCAGAAACCTTAAGCCACATGAGATCATCGAACAGGTATATTTAATATTTTCATTTACACCCCTAAAAATTGAAAAATTAATATCTTAATAATGATTAAAATATGTAGGTTTTGAGTATAGAGGAGATATTTAAACATAGGGTTGGGAATGTGGTATTTATGGGCATGGGCGAGCCGATGCTGAATCTCAAGTCCGTTTTGGCGGCTCATAAATGCTTAAATAAGGTTAATTAATTAAATACATAAATATTTTTGGAGTATATAAATTTGTGTAAATTATGAAAAATATTTGGTTTGAATTTTGATGTTTGAGTGTTTTTTGTAGGAAATACAAATAGGGCAAAGAATGATTACTATATCGACAGTTGGAGTACCAAACAGTATTAAAATGCTGGCTTCACACAAGCTTCAGTCCACTCTTGCTGTCAGGTAAAATAATTATCATTATTTCTTCAAATTTTTATTTTTATTTTAAAGGAAAATTTGCAAAAAGAAAAGCATGTGTTACTAGAAAATTTAAAAAAGCCCCTGCATTCTTCATAAAAGTGAATGATTTTCATTTAAATGCTAATCAAAATGAACTATACATCTTCATTTGACGTCGTTAACTTTAATCTAAATTTTTAAATAACAGGGGAGATTTTTTGCAATTTTGGCATAATGGAGTGTTTTTTTTTTTTTTTTTTTGCAATTTCCATATTTTACATAATTAATTGTATTTTTCTTTTTTGTGAATTAGTTTGCATGCGCCAAATCAAGAGCTGAGAGAAACAATCGTGCCTAGCGCAAAATCTTATCCTTTAGAGGCATTAATGCGCGACTGTAAGGAATATTTCCAAGAAACGGGTCGTAGAGTCACTTTTGAATATACTCTTTTAGGTATATTTATTCATTTTATTTTTCACCCAAGCTTTTTCCATATAATTTTGGATATTTATTAATATATTATTATTTTGGTATTATTAGCTGGGATAAATGACAAAACAGAGCACGCAAGCCAGCTGGCGGACTTGTTATATTCATTTGGGGGCGGATATCATGTGAATTTAATACCTTATAACCCTATTGAAGGCTCTGAATTTAGAAGACCCTACAAAAAAACCGTACGCTTCATTAAATACATTTCGTTTATATTAAATGTATTATGTTGTTTAGTAAATACATTGCTTATTTCGATTTGATATTGCAGGTGTTGGGATTCAAGGAAGGACTGGAGGCGCGCAAAATAACAGTGAGCGTGCGTCAAACGAGAGGGCTCGATGCGAACGCTGCGTGCGGCCAACTGCGTAACGAGTTTCAGAAAGACCCGTTTAGTGACCCGTCTGCTGCTGTAACTTCAGCACCTTTAGATGAGAGTGACACACAACTATTGGCAGCCTAATAATGGTATTGCCATGATTCGTATTGTATTTTGAAATTTTGTATCGAACAATTTTAGGGTTCTATTAAATTGGGAATCTTTTTATTACTTTTTTATTTTTATTGAATTTATTTAGAATAGGCAGCATTCACCTAATAATTAAGTCTATTTGTTGTATGTAAATAAGATCTGTAGTTTATGCCAATTATGTCACTGTTGGTATGAGACTTGTTATTTTGTGTTTTTTGTTGTGTTGTAAATGAAACATTGGGCATGAAACCATACATTTTATAAACTTCCAACTTTAATAATTTTTTGGTAAACTTAAACATTTTAAAGTAGGTTCAGTCAGGTTTTAAATAAATAAAAAAAGGAATTATTTATTATAAAAAAATTAAGTTGCTCTTTACAACAAAAAGGTCTCATAAACTATTCACGTCAAAAATACAAAAAACACAATCACACCAAAAAAATCATCAAAAACTACCACTTCCAAAAATACAAACTCACAAAATAATCCCCATTGCACCAAAGGGCATTATTGTAAAATGGCCACGACCCTGTTCAACAAGTTAAGTCCAAATTCCGTATCCTCACAATTAACCTTCACAATCACATCCAACGGCTCAGAATAATTACCGTCAACAGTAACAACCGTAATTAAGCAAATTTTACTGTTGTTTAAAAGTTCACCACTAAATCTTACGCACAAACCCGCCACGTCATCGTGTTTTGAAATAACAGGCATGTCCATTGAAACGAGGTGAATATTTGCATTGCTCAACATTTTTGACGCGAAACTATTCGCAACCACTAAGTTTTTGTCAATTTTATTTGAACTTTTTTCGTTTTGGTCCAAATCTTGCACATGGTCTTTAAATAAGCATCTGAAATTAAAAAAAAAAAGTTTTTACTCAAAACAAAAGAATTAAAAAATGAAGAAAAAAAAGGATATGAATTATAAACTGACCTTCTAGAATATTCAAACATGCCGTTGAGTTGACCTTCCTTGGTCAAAAATGTATTTAAGTCAATATTTAGGGGTCTTAAGAAATATGCAATATCAGGCCAAAGTTTGCCTGTATGTTTTTTGCCGTTGCAATATACTCGTAATTTCAGCGGCAAAAGATGGTGGTTAAAACGGACTTGAATTACTCTTTTTACCATCTCGTTTGGATTTAACGTAATTATTTCCTCCATCGGAATAATCCTCTGAGTTTTGTCGCTCGGAAACATACTAAAAAAACGTAAAAATGATTTTTAATTATATTTTCAAAATGAAAAAGTTTTTTCATATTTTTTGAGGGGCATATATGTAAATTTAACATTGTTTGTACCTTGCGGTTTCTTGCAGAACTTGATCCATCGGTTCTGAGCTTCCGGAAGCCTCCTCATCCTCATATTTAATATCGATAATTTTCAGGGGCTCATTCGCAAAATTCTCAAATAATAAATCCACACAAACAAAGAAAGGCGAAACATTTGAAACCTCATTAGAAAAGGCATATCTCACTCTTAGCCCTTCAGAATTTACCGGATCAAGTAAAACGTAACATTTTCTAGGTTTCAGCTCGAAATTACGGTCTGTGAAGGAAACCCTAGCAGCAGAAGTTTGACTTTGACCGGGCTCACTATGACCAAGTTGACTTTGACTGGGTTGACTCTCACCGAGCCATGATTCGAGTGCTGACCTGGACAGCATTTCCGCCAGGTCAGCAGAAACAAAACCAGACACGTTATTATCATTATTATTATTGTTATTTTGGTGTGTTTGACTTTGGTCAACGTTTCCGTCAGAAATATTAACAAGAGGGTTTTCACTTTCATCAAAATCCCCATTTTCACTCGCCTCATCACTGTAAACAGATCCGCTCTCATCATCTGAATATTCTGACGACCCATCTGACCCGTTTGACCCGTTCATTTCAAAATTAGGGTTTTGTGCTTCAAAATTAGGGTCTGGAAAAACCGCGCTGCCAGGTTTGGGCAAAGGTGAGTAGCCTGGCGCGGCGTGAAGAACCACTTGAGAGAGAGAGCCGGGGAGAAAAACCCTAAAATTGGAATTAGGGCTGATCGGTAAGGACGGTTTCGTAAATAAAATATTTTCAATTAGGTCCTTGTGAATTTCTGAGTTTTTTCCTTCTTTGTTTGTTGTCATGAGATTTGAGATGAAGCGGGCCCGGTCTCGCACATCGTAATTTAAGTCGACTTTCGCCAGCTGGATAATGTAATTTAATATTTTATTGAATAATGTTGAATCTGGATTTGAATTTTCTCCTTTTGATTTTGCTACGACCTGACAATTTAATGGTATCAATAGATAATTTAATTATTTAATTAAATAAATTAGTAGATAATACATTATTAATATCTGATAATACCTTAGTGCAAGTATTGAGGATTTGAAGTTTAGATTCGGATTCTTCAGATTTAAAAGACCAAGCGAGATATTTTAACACACATGGAATTATTTTTGGAATTATATTTCCAATATGATTATATTCACCCAAAATCCAAATAATTAAGGCGCGAGCAGTTGGGTCCTTAATTGTGTCTAAGCTCTTAACCAATTGGATTATCACCTTCAGAAAAATAAATAAATAATAAAATACTCCTTCTGAAATTAAAAAAGAAAGAAAGAGAAGGAAATAAAATAAACCTTTTCATGAGTGGATGGATCTTGCTTTATAATTGATTTAATGGACATAATTGCTTGTACCAACACAAAATTCTCTCCTTCAAACTGGTACAAGTTGCTAAGTGACGATTCTAAAAATATATCATATTCATATCAATAAAAATATATTATGTTTACTTATATACCAAATTAATAAAATTAGAAAAGTACCAGAAAGTACAAGTGTCAAAAGCCCCTGTATACAAGTACTTGCCAAATTAGGAATTTTTTTCGCACAGATTCCAATTGAAGCAATTGTATCAGCTACAAATCTCCTATCTGGATCTCTAATGTAATCCTGATATTAGTACAAAAAGAAAAAAATGAATAATAAAAAAATTCACATGAAGAACAAGTTGTCATTTTTAATATTCTTTTTAATAAATAATTACCTGAAACTCCTCAAAAATAAAGGGAATAGTTTTCTCAGTAGCAACAGTCGACAAAATTTCGAGTTTTAGGGTTTTGACCTGATACGGATCCGAATTTAACACGAAAAAATCCTCATAAAATTCCTCAAACAATTCAGGCGCCTTCTTTGCAAACACAATCACATTACACAAAACCTACACAAAACAAATAATGAAAGATAAATAAATAAATAAATAAATAACAAAAATAAACAATAAATAAATAAGTAAATAATAAATAAACAAACAAACAAACAAACAAACAAATAATAAACAAACAAATAAATAAACAAACAAACAAACAAATAAACAAACAAATAAATAAATAAATAGACAAATAAACAAATAAATCAGAACTTTACCACGTATTTAGAGGCAGGCGAAGATCTGAGCAGAAACACAAGCGGCTTCACAACCCTCTTGAACTCCTCAAAACTCCCAACCAACCAATGCGCGCCAGCTGTCGCCATCACGACCGCCGAATTCCTGCTCCACATCAGCGGCCTGGTACACCTCATCAACAGCTCCACCTCCTCATTCTCCCTACTACACGTCCCCCACTCCGCCCCCTCAAATCCCTCCACATACCTCCCCGCCAGGTCAGCGTGGGGCCCGCATGACAGGTCAGCCGCCAGGTCAGCGGATGAGGATAAGATGGATTCTCTGACGAGGCCGTGCTTGGCGGTAACGTATCTGAGGAGGATCTGGATGAGGATGACCTGGGCCCACTCTTCTACATCGGGAAGCGTGTGGCAGAGCTTGGTGAAGTGCTTTGAGATTAGTGCGTGGTTGTCTGGACAGATCGTGTTGAAGGCCACGGAGGCTGAGCCGATTACTGATGGTGAGCTGTCGCTTAATAGTATATCCACAAGCTGGAATTGCAAAATAGACCCTCTATTATTATAAATTACAAAAAAAACGCCTATATTCTTTAGGGAATTGCATAAAAAACCTACTGTTTGTTAAGATCTAATATTGTTAGTTAACTAATCTTAATCATTCTAACTTATATGTTTTTGGTTAATATTTATTTTATTTTGTTTTATTTTATTTACTCTCCTTCTCCCTATAGGATTTTTTTGTAAATTCCCAAAAGAATAGATGTTTTTTTTTTTTGCAATTTCAAATAACTGAGGGGATTTTGGCAGTTTAAGCATATCGCAGGGGCTTTATAGCAAATTTCTCATAACATAATTAACTGAAATTTATATGATCTAAAATTCTGACCTCTTCTAGAGAGGAATTTTCCTCTTGATGCAAATTGTACAATTTCATCAAAGCATAAGCAGCGCATTTCCTCACATAAGGAGACGGATCTCTGGCGGACTTAGCAATGGCGGCGAGTAAAAGAGGAGAGACAATGTGCAGCCGGATTCCGGTCATGGCACGCAGGGCCCACGCTCTGACGAGCGGGTTCGTGTCTGACAGATCCTTCTGGAAGCAGTTGATTGAGAGCAGAGCTTCATTCTGCCTCCTAATGGTGGGGAAATTGAGAGATTGAGAGGTGAAACGATGGAATTTTAGATGTGAAGATTGAAAGAGAGTAATTACTTTTCGGCGTAGTGAAGGAGGTAGAGATAGACGAGCTTCTTCACTTCTAAAGAATGCGACGCTACATTCTTCACAACCTGAATAGTAATCCAAGCTTAATTAGTACCAAAATTCGATATGAAAGTGTGAAATTCAATCGATCGATCGATTGATTTACTCACCTGAGGGAAGAAGTGGGAGACATCAGCGCCCTGAGCGATGAGAGCCAAGAGGCGCTTGAGCGCGTCGGCCTTCTCCGAATCGTAGCGGCTTTCTAACAGAGGCTTGATGCTGACGTCGTTGGGGTCGTCGTAGAGGTGGGCGTCGGTGCCGATTCGGAGAACGAGGGAGGACGCCTTGCTGATGCTCTCCGCCGCCGCCCCCATCTGCGGGAGCATGTTGAACGCCGAGGGTTTGCGCCGGCGAGAATGAGATGAGATGAGATCGGAGTGAAGATTGCCGGACTGGTGAGTGAATGAATAAAGAAGAAAGGATTTGGTTTCCCGGGTTTAATAATTATACTTTTTGGTGTTCAATATGGGCCGGATTTGGTTTCCCGGGTTTTTTTATTATACTTTTTGGTGTTCGATATGGACCGCGCCTTACAAGTTTGCTTTTGAAATAATTTTTTATGTAAATAAGGCCTTCCGGATTTGTTTTCGGAAGAAAATAGTATAAACAAATTCTAAATAAATAGTATGTATGTAAGATAGTGAAGATAGTATATAGAAAAAAAAATGTATATTGAAAAATGAAAAAACATCCGTCGTGTTTAGGACAGTACTCTAACCCGTCACACTTTTATATTTTCCTAATTAATCTGACATGAGATGGCCTTCTGTTAATAGGCCTTCTATTTTCTTAGATATTATTTTATTACTTGTTCACTCTAGTCTTCAGAAATATTTGGATTATAATAATAAAAATGAGGAAATAAAAAATTATGAGGTAAATGTGAAGGGGCCAGGTTATAATCAATGTGCCTCTGTGTGCAATGAAAGCATCTCAGATCGAACCTACGTGATAATTACTCCACCAATTACCTAAACAAAAATAAAATAATTACTCACCCAAAATCATTATCTCCATAATTTGACATGCATTCCGTCCAGTAATATCACAAATACATACATGCATGTACTTTCTTCCCAATACATTGTATCATTTTATATGTAACGTTCTACATTGAAAGAAAAATAATCATAATATATTCAAAATAGTAGGATATGTAACATATGGCATGTAATAATTTTTGGTTTAATTAAAAGAAACAGCTGGAGATAACTGGAGACAGAATTCTGGCATAGAAGGACTATTAATTTATTTATTAATGGTGTGAAGAAGCTGCAAGTACAGTAAGGGACAAAATTGGGGCCTCGCCATTAACAGTTCAACAACTCGTAAAGGTTAAATAGATCAAGAAGGAATTCGGATCCTCTAAAGTTTGTGAGAATGGAGATCATGAAAGTGAGTATGAACTGAATGACGGTGCAGTTTCGACTGGAGATAGGAGAGCAGATCAAGTCTTTTCTCTTGCACTGATCATTGAATGGGAGGCAGGATAGATTGAATAGGCATGATTTAATTTAAATCTGAGTGGAAATATTTTATCTGTCGGTGTCAGTATTTAAAAAATAAAGTATATAAATAGTCACGTTATTGAAAAAATATTGAAAAATATATATTGAATAAGAGGTAGCATGTAATTCTGAGAGCTGTTGCCGTGATGGTGAGGGTTCTCATTAACTTGGATTATTACGGTCTTTGAATTGATTGTGGGTATAAATTGATATACTGTGCAAGTCTCTATACATATATAACTGTCGAGATTTTAACATATATGTCATCTCAAGCAATTTGATTATTAATTTATTTATGACGGGTTCGCAAATTTCATATCAAATAACAAAAGCAAGAATTTTAGGCCGATTGGCCTAATTTTCGTTCAAGAAAAAAGCGAGATTAGTCCAATTTTGTGTTTTTAAGATGTTAATGATGAAATGAAATTTCAAGTCCCATTCTACATTGAGGTGGTAATCATTGAGAGAAATAAGTTAAAAATCATGTTCTGAAAATTCAGAGGAAATTATACATAGAAAGATACCTTATACTATGACAATTGAGATTAAACTGTCACATCAAAGAAGAAA
Source organism: Juncus inflexus (assembly GCA_024447665.1). Classification (NCBI taxonomy): domain Eukaryota; kingdom Viridiplantae; phylum Streptophyta; class Magnoliopsida; order Poales; family Juncaceae; genus Juncus; species Juncus inflexus. The sequence goes on along the minus strand of JAJHPC010000014.1, from coordinate 1,991,765 downwards.
GTATTACCTTTCATCAAATTATCAGATGGATGGATGCTTGTAAAAAGAAATTGAGTCCACTGGGGGCAAAGAGAGGTAGGTGGGCTGGCAAGCACACATGGTTGGGTGGCCATGCACGAGTAAAATCACATCACGCATTATTATATGCATGCATGCATAGATGGATGGGCTAGAGAGAGATGGATGAAGATTATTAATTCCATCACCTTTTACCCTTCTTTTTTCAGCTTTTTTTGGATCTTGACAGGGACAAAGAATAGAGGTTTTGTACCGATCAATAGAGGTATTGTACCGGTCTAGTAAGAGAGGTACCTCTTTTGCATTGGGTTCCTCTTGTAGCTTAGTTCCCCATGTGCATGTGTGGAACTTTGGAGCTTATTTGGTTTGAAAGACTTTTTTTAGCAGATAAAAGAATATATCATAGGAATATAATGAACAAATAAAAATGCATATATAATATACAAAAATATACATTTGAACAGATAAAATAATATATCATGGGAATATATGAGGTTTTGGTAGTTTATAATTATAACTGCCGGTTGTAAAACATTTTCTAAGATTTTTATTACTAGGATTTAGTGACAGAAGTTGACTGGATATATTGGGGCATCAGAAATTTTTTAACAGTTCTAATTAGACTTGTATAGAATTTTGTGAGGTAGGACAATAAACATTTATATAAATACATAGCTTTCTGGGGGGGGGAAAATGGAGGCAAATTTTTATAGTTTTTGAAATTTTGTGTACTAAATTCTTATAATATACTATTGAGTCAAAATTTCTTATAGGGTCATGACCCCTTCTAAACTCTGTTGGATTATGAATCTATTATAAATTACGTCCTAGTGTGACAAAAAATTTCTAAGTTACAGCCTTGCTGAAATTTTCTTTTATTTTTAGACAGAAAGTGGACGAGGAGGAATACAATACAAAGGAGACAAAAAACTTCCTTGCATAAATTTTGGCCGTTCCAAAATTAACCCAAACCAAACGTTGAACAAAATTGATCTACCGACATGCATGACTCAAATTAAATATAAGTTCTACATGCAATTTAGTTACCATTTCTAAGCAAAGACCTCCTAAATTGGACCACAATGCGGTCCACCTTGGTGGTAAGCTACAAACACGGAAATGTCTGTCTTATTCATGTCACTTGTCCTCTTGAGGGAAATAGATACCCTTAAAATGCCAACTTTAGGGTTATTAAATACATCTCACAATAAAAAATCATAATAAAGTACCCGAAGATGTTGTAAATAAACTTCACAAAATTGCATAAGATGTACTTAAATTACATTATCATCAAATATAATAACAATATATTATTATAGAATACACGTTGCGGGCTACACAAGCTTCGTTCCCGCCGTGCAGCCACTTCAACCGTAATTATCTCATCACGTCACACACCATCGCACACCAACTACTACAAAATTCACTCCACACTAAATCTCAACAATAAATAAAATGCGAAAAATAAAACTAAAATAAAATAACACTACTACAACACAAGTACGTGAGGGTAAATTTGAATGGAAAAAAATAACCCAAACCCTCAATATTAACATTTTTAGACTAAACCCTGAAATTTTTGCCGGTGTAAGTCCGCCCGAACTGCCAGGAGACAGGCGCGATATTCCAAGAGGTTGAGGTTCTACGATCGCCTCCTGTCACACGGAAGGATAAAGGACGGCCTACCAGATCAGCATTGGACTGCCAATTCTGCCCCCAGTTGCGAGACATTAGCATCCAGCCTGTGTGTGACCCCTTTATACTAACGCGAATAATATCACCAGCACCGGCTACATTGGTGATCAATACTAAATTGAAGTACTTGAACCCGTTTATCGCGAATCGAATCCCACCCGCCTTGCGACAAGGAATTCTAATTATAACAATAACCATTAAACTAAATTACTATTTAGTGTAGTTGTCAGGCATGTAAACTAAAGTATCCAAGTTGTGAAATGTAGATTTATAAGTGTAGAAAATGAAGTGGGGGATTTTTCTTCTCTGTGTGGGCCTAAATTGGGCCATGAATGCACATGCATTTGGAAGTGAGATCTCCAAACGAGTCACGGTTTTAACCGCGTGAAAAGGTAAAGACTATTCTACCCTTGTGTCCTTATTGCTCAAGCCAAAAGGACAAGTGTAATAACTAATCAGTACAATTGGAAATTTATAATCGAAGACATATAGGAAAGAAAAACAAAATTGGGATTATTCTATAGTACAATTTTTTTAATATTCATTTATCATTTTTTCCAGTTGAATAATAATAAAACGCCATATACAGTGTAATAAATCAGCGTTTAATAAATACCCCTCTCGGAAAGGTCAAAACAGTCACAAGCATTTACTGATTGTCCTTTTAACACAACATCAAAAAGTACTAAAGTTTTTTTTAAAGCTCATAAAGTATTAAAGTTATAAGTTTACTTTTCAAGGCATGCTTTTTATTTGATTGATAAATAGAACAAAATTACCTAGTTCACATAACTGAAGTAATCTTACGATAACACAACTAACTACAATTTTCGACCCATTATGATAATGGTTATATCGAGCCACTACAAACTACAAACTCATGCAGTCCACATTATTTATAATAAATTTACATACATACCTGCGATACGATACAGGTACAATGCCAGCGCGATACTCAGCGAGCTTAAGAAACATGGGCATGGCCAAATCAAAATGGGCTCTAGGCGGGTTGCACCAACCACCGTTATCAGAAGGCAGAGCGTAATTCGGCGGGCAAAAGTTAGTCGCAGTTATTATAATAGACGGACTGCCAGGATTGCACCAGCGTGGATCATCAGCACATTTAATCTCAAAACAAGCACCACAACTTAGACCGTTGTTGAATAATGCAGTGCTCAGCGCAGCAGTCTGCGTGCCGTATCCTTGGCTATACAAATTTCCATACCCACAAGCTCCTCCTAAAAGCAACATTGTAAGAGATGTAACAAAATATTGACAACATTGTCTTTAATTTGCATGTATATATAAATTGTAGCAAAAAAAAATAAAAAATGTGAGACTCACCCATTGTGCCCGACGCGTCGTTTCCACCGTAGAAAGTCGCGTGACCGTTCTGCCATGCACTGCCAGTGTATACACCAGGAATTCGAGCATTTACCGTTGCAAAAATCAATGTAAATGCAAGAAGAAATATAAAACTTGCGATTCTATATAGATCCATGCTCAACATTTCAAGAATGAAGCTTAATTAGTTTGTATAGTTAAAGAGAAGAAGAGGTAGAAGGGGAATGAGGGGGAAAGACAAAGGAAGGGTGAGGGTACTTATGGAGTGAAGTGAGAGAGGAATCAATAATGCATGAGGGTGAGAATTTATTTCCCCTTTTTTCTCATTTTTGGTAAAGAGTTGTCATAAATACTTGTATTTTACTGAAATTAATATCTAGTAAATGAAGTTAAGTTGGCCTCTAGCTAGATCCTGAATATATGTAAATGGCCCCCAGCATCTTTTGTCGAATCTATTTAAGTCACCCCAAATGATCCTTTTTGCTAATTTTTGTTCAAAAAAATCATAGCTTCCATAGTTTCAACTCATTTTCATGCTCTGTTGGTAGCTGCACTTACAACATCTATTCACTGATATCCCCAAAAATTAAAATTATAATAGCCTTCTCTGCTTAGTCAAATGACAACCCGGGAACTGAATTCCCGGTTTATTAAAAATTGGAGAATTAAATTCCCGGGAAAATGTTTCCAGGATTTAAAAATGAACATAGAGTCAATTTATGTAAAAACTAGAGATGATTCATTCAAACAGTTAACCAATCCCAGCCGCAAAAAACTGCGAAAGATCTTCTCTTTCTGGCCATGAAAGCACAAGCGTATAAGCAACAAAAGAGAAGCTCCAACAGAAATTCGGAGCACTAATGCGATCATCTTCTGCCTTCTCTAAACCCGCCGGACTCCTCCATTTCCGCCGGAATCTGCATGGGCGCGCGATGGCGGTGGCGGAGGGACCGTCGTGCCTGTTCGTGGGCCCCGTTGAAACCGCCAGTAAGGAGGGATTAGAAGCTCTGTACCGTCAGGTATGCATGAATTTCTCTTTATCTTGTTCTGAATTTTATCAGCTGGTGAAATTAGTGTCTGGAAACACTCGAATGCATGTTTAAATCCTCAATTTTGGTATCAAAGAAGGAAATAAAACTGATTTAAGTTGGTAAAGAGCTGAAAAATTGATGGGTTTTGCTTGAATTTTCAACATTTCAGGCGAGAGATTCATATTACAGTGGTAATCCTCTGATATTAGATGACATGTTTGACAAAGTTGAGGTAACAAATTCGATAAATTATCCTAAATTTCAATTTCGTAATATCTTTTTTATCTTAAATTTCAATTTTAAACGCTTTTTATTTATAAACAGTTAAAATTGCGATTATACGGATCCAAATATGTCGTAAAATATCCAAGATGCAGCCTCAAAAGACAGTCAACTTATGCTGATGCTGAGGTAATTAATTTGATAATTTAATTTCTCTCAATATTATTTACTTATTGTTTTCTTGTATTTTTTTGTTTTATTTATTCAAGTTTTTTATGTGATTTTTGTGTAGGGCAGGAAGACCCTTCATTAATATTATTATTAGCGAGTGTTTGGTTTTTTCTTTTCATGTTTGGCGCGTCGGTTTTTATTATTCCAACTTTATATTCAATTAAATTGGTTTTAAGAGATACCTTTGAATCCTTTTCTATGATTTATAACTGGAGATCTCCAATTGAACCCTTTTTCATTGGACTCGGTTATTTAATCGGTTATCCTATTGCATCCGCCTCAGGTTAGATATTTATTATTATTATTATTATTATTATTTATTTATTTATTTATTATTATTTTTTTTTGGTTGTTGTTGTTGTTGTTCCGTTTTTTTATTATTATTATTTTTTATTATACTTTTTATGCATATATAATTATGTAAATTAATTAATTATAATAATATAATATTTTTATTTTTTTTAATGAAATTAGTACAAGCATTAGAAGGTTTATGGAAAAATGATTTAGTGGCATTAAAAGGCTGCTGTCCAAATTGCGGTGAGGAGGTTTGTGTTTCTTGCACTTTTTGTTTATTTATAATTTAATAATCTGTTTAAAGTGCTAATATATGCTTTTCTATTGCATTATTAATAAAAAAATTTATAGGTTTTTGCGTTTGTAAAAACAAATGAGAAATCGAGACAGCCACACAGAGCAGAATGCCACGTGTGTCAGTGCAGTTTGGAATATCGTACAAAAGTTGAAGTAATTATATATTTATTTATTTTAAATTATAATTTTCTAATAGTATACTTAAGTGAATAATTAATTTTACATATTTTTGTATTTTTTTGTGCAGCAATCGTTGTTGGGTCCAGGAAGGAGTTGGGTTTATGGGCGGGTTTATTTGGTCAGGCGTGTTTAGAATTAAATTGTATATTTAGATTAATATATTTTGTTATTTTTTTATATTCTTTATGAATTAAGTTGTATAATTAGATGGATGTACTTTGATATTTTTGCAATTCTTTATGGATCAAATTGTATACGGGAACATTTTGATATGCAGTGCTTAATTTTGATTTCAAATTTAATTGTGACGTTTTTTCCTATGGGACTCAATTCAAGGCCATTTTTTTTGCAAAAATATGGTAAATTTTTAATCAATACTTCGGACTGAACTGTCGCTCAATTTTTTTACTTAGAGAAATTTGAAAAAAAAAAATACATTAATTATTCCTAAATTTCAAAAGAAAAATGCAATTCTAAAAATTGCAAAAAAAAAAAAAAAAAACATTTTGACATGTACTTATAAAATCCTAATTATAGTTGTTGCAACTTCTTTTGTGTAATGGGCTTCATTAAAGGCCTCTTTTGCTAAATAAAATACATTAATATTCTATATATTTTGGGCCTGTGTTACTCAATTTTCATCTATTAAATTCATCGGCCCAAACATAAATTTATCGGCCTAAACTCACTTCACTCCACTAATCACTTCATCCTCTCAAATCTCGAAATTTGAATTGAACCAACGGAGCGAAAATCGAAAAGAAAAACTGAAAAAAAGAAGAGAAAAGTAAGCTGAAGCTTCATCTTCATCTCGAAGAAGAAATCCATGGCTACGAGCGATAATGGATCAGGAGCGTCGGTGCGAGAGAGAGTCATGGCGTTCCAACTCGACACTCAGCGGCGGATCGAGGCGTCCAAGGACTGCTATGCACACTCCGCCGCCGTGTTCGACCTCCATCTCAAGTCGACTCGCGCGTTAGCTGAACGGAATCACGGGTCTCTAGGTTAGATCGGTTTTTGATTTCTGTATGTGATTCAGTTCAGACCAGAAAATTAGAATAAAAATAGCCTCTGATAGAACTAATATGTTTATAAATAAATCTAGTTAATAGTCAAATAGATTTATGGATTCAGAATTGACTCTAAAAATTATCAATAGAACTAGAAATTCTTAATTTGAGAAATAATAAACTCAAAATGTTTTCTTGAATCAAAGAGCCTGAGCATTATGATTCAGTTCTTTCTTTGAATCAAAGGGCCTGAACTATCTGATTCAGTTTTTCTTTTTCTTTAGAGATCTCTGATTCAGTTTTTTTATTGTCGAATTAAAGAGCCTGAGCTCTCTAATTCAGTTTGTTTGCTTCATTTCTGCATGATTAAGCTTAAACCCTAAACTAAACCCTAAATAGTGACTTTCTTCACGTTTTGTGTTGCATTTTTCACATTTTTTGATGTGATTTTTGGCAGAGAAATTAGATAAGCTGAAAGAGGAATTCACTGAACTACAAGCTGAATATTCCAGAGCTCAATCTGGTATTTTTTGTATATCAGTTATAAGATTTTATAAAATATTTTAACAAACATTAAAAAATAATTGCAGTAAAAACAAGGAATGATTCAAAAATGAATATAATGAAAGAAGAACTTGAAAGACAATCAGAACAAGTTGACAAAATCAAGACGGTTCTATCTGACAAACAATCGAAATTGGAAGAAGATTCCTCAATTGTCTCAAATACTTCATCAAGTAAGTATTATTTCTAAATTATAATATAATAACCCCCCCTCGCTATTTCGCAATTTTTTCAAATTCAGCCCCACAATTCAGCACACTAACTATATTTCTATTTGATTTTTTACGATTTCTGTTTTGTCAGATTTAAAAAGCCTTGAATCGAAAGTTGTTCAAGATGAAGAGCATTTAAATATGGCAATTGGATGGTATCAAAATGTTTTAGGTTTTCAAGTTATTGGTGGAAATGGTAAATTAGGTAATAATAAAAATCACAATTACTGAAATAATAAAAAAATACCAGCTTTTTTTTGGCAAAAACACCAAATTTAATTAGGGTTTATGCAAATTGTGAATAAGGGTAAATATTAACACTCAAGTTCGAAAGTTCTCTGAATAAATATTATATACTTAACTTACACATTTCATTAACTTTCTATCTTCATTTTTTTCTCTCAATTTTTTTTCCTAATTTAGAAGGCCTCACATTCATTTTCACCAAAATCAACTCAAGCGATCCAAAAAAGGAATATTCCTTCATAGTAAAGCTCGAAAAGAACAAATTCATCTGTGAGTCAGATCTCTCTCTCATGAAAATCCGCTCTTTTTTATTTCCAATACATTTTTGCTAAAAGGCCCCTGTGTTTTTGCAGTATCGCGGTGCGACCCTTTTTTGGAGGTGGATGAGTTGGTTAAAGAGCTGAACGAGACGAAAGATCTGTTTCGCTTTGTTAGGGTCATGAGAGCAAAATTCACATCATTTTCTACTGGTATGTATATATTTTATAATTATTATTATTATTGTTATTATAATAATAATAATAATAATTATTATTATTATTATTAATTTATCGTATATTTAAGTTAATAACCAATATTAAAATTTCTGATTTTTTTTTGCAATACTTTTTTTTTATTTATGTAATTTTTTCTTGAAATATTTTGTTTCTTATATTTAACAAGTAACCAATAAGAAAATTCCGATATTTTTTATTTTATTTAAATTTTTTTGAAATATTTTTTTATATTTTACTAGTAACCAATAAGAAAATATCTTATTTTTTACAACACTTTCTTTTTTATTTTATGTATTTTTCTTGAAATATTTTGTTTTTTAAATTTTAGTTACTAACCAATAAGAAAATTTCTGTTTTTTTGCACTACTTTCTTTTTTTATTTTATTTAATTTTTTCTTCAAATATATATATTTTTTATATTCAACCTAGTAACCAATAAGAAAATTTCTCAATTTTTTGCAGTATTTTCTTTTTCATTTTATTTAATTTTTTCTTGAAATATTTTGTTGTTTATATTTAACCTAGTAACCAATAAGAAAATTTCTCATCTTTTTGCAATACTTTCTTTTTCATTTTATATATTGTTTTTTATATTTTAGTAAACCAATAAGAAAATTTCTGTTTTTTTGCACTACTTTCTATTTTTATTTTATTTTATTTTTTCTTCAAATATTTTTTTTATATTCAACCTAGTAACCAATAAGAAAATTTCTCAATTTTTTGCAGTATTTTCTTTTTCATTTTATTTAATTTTTTCTTGAAATATTTTGTTTTTTTATATTCAACCTAGTAACCAATAAGAAAATTTCTCATCTTTTTGCAATACTTTCCTTTTCATTTTATATATTGTTTTTAATATTTTAGTAAACCAATAAGAAAATTTCTGTTTTTTTGCACTACTTTCTATTTTTATTTTTTTTAATTTTTTCTTCAAATTTTTTTTTTTATATACAACCTAGTAACCAATAAGAAAATTTCTCAATTTTTTGCAGTATTTTCTTTTTCATTTTATTTAATTTTTTCTTGAAATATTTTGTTTTTTATATTCAACCTAGTAACCAATAAGAAAATTTCTCATCTTTTTGCAATACTTTCTTTTTCATTTTATATATTGTTTTTTATATTTTAGTAAACCAATAAGAAAATTTCTGTTTTTTTTGCACTACTTTCTATTTTTTTCTTGAAATATTGTTTTTTATATTCAACCTAGTAACCAATAAGAAAATTTCTCATCTTTTTGCAATACTTTCTTTTTCATTTTATATATTGTTTTTTATATTTTAGTAGCCGATAAGAAAATTTATGATTTTTTTTCACTACTTTCTTTTTTTTCTTTCATGTAATTTTTTCTTGAAATATTTTATTTTTCTTAAAGCAGATACTGATTCTATGAACTCAGAATCCGATCAACAAGCCTCTCCAGTTATCCCTCCAGTCTTATGTCCAGTTTTACCTCCAGTTGAATCGACTCCAGTTATTAGTATAAGTGGGAAAGGCAAAAAGGGCTTAAAAACTCCGTCTTCTAGCGTGCGTCGGTCTGCTCGCTTGAGGGTAATTTCGTCTTTTCCAATTACTCTCTTTTTAAAAAATAAATAATAAGGAATTTTGTATGTTTTGTTGATGTAATTTTGTTTGTGTTAATTTTGCAGGGCACAGGTGGTTCTTAAATATGCTTTTATGTTGAGTTTTATTATATGATAAACTCGTGGTAATGTGTATAGTTAGTTGTCTATGGTTTGTAACATTTATTATTTTTTTTCCCCTTTTTTTTAATCATTTTTTGTTTTGAGATGATTGAATTTCCGTACTCTTATACTTTTTTTATATTTTTTTCAATTTGAGAGTAGTGCTTTATAACATGCTTTGCACAAAGCGGGCGCATAGCTCCAACATGGAAGCATGCTTCCAAAATTATTAGCATCACCACATCAAATGAGTAAAATTGTTAAAAAGGCCAAAAAGAATCGTATAAAATAATGTGTGGTTGTCTGAATCTGTCCGTACAGTTTGGAGATACCACATGATGCAACGTGACTGCTCTTTGGAATATTCTTTTCTCTTTATCCTCTCCACTTTTGAATTGTAATGGACCATTTCTCTACGGTCCAAATACAATTTTAAGTTAATTCTTCTTTCAAAATTTAATGTTACAATTTGATAAACCCTAAATCTGAGTGAATGTTAAACCCTGATTTTTGGAAGGATAAGGGGCCTTTGGTGGGTTTGTTGACTTAACGAGGGTAGGATTGGATTTGGATAGAAATGGATAAGTATCCTTATCTTTTGTTACAAACCCCCATACTCATATATCTGGTTCTAAGTTAAGTAACCATATAAAAGGAATCTTTATGATATTTCATATTTTAGTATGATCATTTTACACATTTGTAAATAATATTTACAAGGTTATGTTCAGTACATTAAGCAAATTAAGGCTCTCTGGTATAAAATAATCAAGAGTGGGAATGGTGATGAGGCTGTATAGCAAAAAATGAAATAAAAAATAAAGTAATAATCTAGTTCTTTATTTTTAATATAGGCTACATATTAAATGATTTAGATCGCTTGTAGACTAATCATTATCTAATTAAGAACCCTTAGCAATAAAAATTCATTTTATTCCCAAGTCATAAGTCAATAATGAAATAATTGGAGAATATTCTCAAGTTGACATTCTTAAAATGCCACATGACATTAGAAAATTCCTTTATTAGAACTTCAACGTTGAAAATAGACATTTTCTAAACTCAAAAACTTCAATTTTCCAATAAAAGATATCACTACAAGGAAACTATATAGTATTATTAATACTGAATGCATACAACCATAAAGGCAAAAAAATAAAAAAAGTTTACTATTTCAAGAAGGGTAATCTATAAGCATCACAATACAAAAAGTACAACTAATCGCAACTAATATAATAAAATAAAATAAAACAAACAAACAATGTTTTCCTTACAAAGTCATTTTACTTCGACAGATGAATTTTGTTAGAACAACATATCCATATAATTCCCTAATCCTTCCCCCCATTAACCCCCACCAATCAATCATTTACAATTCGCAAAGAAGCCCCTCTCCTTTATTAATTCACAAGGAGATCCGCTCCCTCGCATTTAAAAAAACTTTCAAGTTAGTCCGAACAATAATAATAATATAATAATACACAATATCCCCCCTCCCCTCCCATTCTCCCTTTTTACAATCAATTGGATTCTAGGGCGATGATGTTCTTCTCGGAGTCGAGTATGGCTAGACCCGGTTCAACATTAAATGCTGCTGACTTGGCATGCAGCTTGGAGTGCTGGTGGGCCCAGTAGGCTTGGGCCGCAAGAACCCGGTCCAGGAGATTCTGTGGAACTGGTTCGCCACGTCGTTGCTGTGGCGCTATGCTCGCTGTGTGGACCAAAGTCTTCCATTTATCCTGTTTGTTAAAAAGAAATAATTAATTAATTAATTAAATATGGAAAATAAATGAATAGTAATATTGAAGTCATAACTAATGTGAACGAGATTTTTCATAACAAATGAGGTCCAAATGTTTGGAACAAGTAAGTAACCTTATACCTAACACCAACAACCAAGCCTAGTTTTTTTTTATTTTTTTTAAATAAGGTTTGAATTTATTTGTAGACAAAGCAAAGTGTTAGGAGGGCAAAATAAGTAGTTGTCCTAAAAACAGAATCATGTGATTGTGATGACTACATTTCTTTTAAAATCCACAACCAACCAATACTCTTCCAACCAAAATTCCCAATAAATAAAAGAACGCAAAGAAAATAATAAATTTAATATTTTATCCATTTTGATTTATTATTAGATATTACCTTTAGATCAACATACGTGCGGTGCTTTGCATCATCAAATGCTCGTATTTTCACATCTCTCCACCTAACAAAATAATAATAAAAAAAATCACAAAAAATACAACAATAATAGTAATAATAACCAATAATAGCATTAACGATAAAATAATAATAATAATAATAATAATAATAATAATAATAATAATAAAATTATTATTATTATTAAAAAACATAAGACTAATAAATTAACCATATTAAAAAAATAAAACAAAGTCATTAATAATAAATAAAAAATTTCATAAACTTATTCAAAAATATACTAAAATAACAACGACAACAAAATAATAACATTAAAATACTAACAACAAGTAACAACAACAAATAAATGCATACCTTCCGGTCCCCAGCTGCTCAACAGCGCTGACGAGCCCCTCGACTTCCCCGACCGAGAACGGCCGCCGAATCCGCCTCTGCCCCATCGCATCCGCCTGCCTCTCCTTCCTCGCCGCCACCTCCAGCGGCTCCGCCTTCACCACCGCCAGAGCCAGCTGCGGCGAGGCCGACGACACCTCCATCGGAGAATGGACCGGCTCCGGGTCCGACACGTGCGATTTTACCGGAGTTGTTGGGATCCGGACCGGTGAGGCCGAAACACTCTGACGACTTTGCGATGGGGATGGGGATGGGGATGGGGATGATGGGGTTGAGGTTGGTGGGATGCTGTGAGAAGAAGAACAAGAAAAGTAGAAGGGGTTTCGTTTGTGAATTAAGAATAATACTGAGTATAATTTGTAGGTTTTCGTGAATGTTGTGAATACATGGGGTTTTGTGAATTTAAAATAGTGGTAATTATGATTTGTATTATTTTTTTATGAGTATTGTGAATATATTAGGGTTTTGTGAATTAAAAAAAATACGAAAATAGTTATAGTTTGCAATTCGTTTGTAACTATCGTGAAGTAGAAAGGGGGTTCTGTCTTTTGTGTATTAAAAAGAACAAAACTTTGGACATTTTTGTAAAATTACAAAGTACAGGGGTTTTTATGAAAAAGAGTGTATCAAACCTAGCGAGAGGTTCCGTGATGACGTCATCAGTTTGGGAGCTGACATGCGGGGCCGAGAGCTCAGTAGGCTCCAGACTGAAATTCAAAGAGTCCGAAACGCCAGTGGCGTTTTGGTAAATACCGACTTGTTTCAGGGTCTTTGTTTCGTCCTTGACTCTCTCGCCTCGCAGCGTTACGGCGAGATTCAGTTCGCCTTCAAGTACAGCTGCCACTGCTTCCATCACCGTTTTCTGTTAAAAAAAATAATAATAAATAATTAACAATATGAAATTGGATATAAATATATTAGTGGAAATTAATTAATTAATTTAATATACTTTGAGGGTGGCAATGGTGGCGGATTCGGGGAGTTCGATGAAAAGCTCAGGGATTTTGAATGATTTTATGCTTATGTTCACTAAAAAATGGAAAATGAATATTACCGAATTTAGTTATTTTGTATATGCATGATCAATTCATTATTTATTTATTTATTTATTTATGATGATGTAGAAAGTTTTTTTTGTATATGTACCGCGGTTTCCACATGGTTGTGGTTTGTGGACAGTTCTCTTGTTTAGTTCTGTGAGAAAATAAAAAAATATTATTTATTTTTGACAAAATAAAAGAATATAATTTTTTGGAGGGGTTAATTATTAGTAATTATTTCTGAAGGAAGTAATACCGTCATTGTATAATATTGCTTTTCGCTTGAACATAGTTTTTTGCGTCCTTTTTCTTGTGTAGCACTTTGTGTTGCCTCCATCTGAGAAATTAAATATAAATAAACAAAATAAGAACAAAAAAAAAAAAAAAGCAAAATAAATAGTACATACAAAAATGGTAAATAATAATAATTAAATATTACCGTTCGTACTATTATTACGAGCTGAGGCAACCTTCCTTAATTTAGCAATAAACGACCTTTTCACATTATTTCTTAATATCGATTTACTCGAAGAATTTTCGTCATCATCATCAACACCTCTATATACACGGTTTCCAAGAAACAAATTAGGGTTAGGGTTTTGGACTCCCCCACTGTACAACGGCATTTCAGAGCTACTGTCAGAGCTATTCGACCTAACCAAGCCTTCATTATTATTATTTTCCTGTTCCTTTTTAGTCCCTGATTCTCCAATTAGGGTTTTACTAGGGTTTAAATCAGTCCCCGATTCTCCAATTAGCGTTTTATTAACAGCATTTAAATGAGTCCCCGATTCTCCAATCAGGGTTTTAGTAGGGTTTAAATCAGTCCCCGATTCTCCAATCAGGGTTTTAGTAGCGTTTAAATCAGCCCCTGGCTCCCCAATTAGGGTTTTAGTAGGGTTTAAATTAGTGCTAATCTGATCCAAAGCATTTAATGCTTCCAACGGCTCCTTTTTGACTATGTCCAATTTGGATTCATTACAACTCAGAGCTCCGTTTAGATTAACGGATATATTATCACAACCCGTTAACAGTTTCCCTGCGATTGTTGCCAGTAAATCGAACGCTCCGAACGGATTGTTCCTCCTTGCGGTTCTCTTCCTCTGCAATTTATTACGGCGCAATCATCATTTCACATTGTACAAATTTGGGATTTTACGAAATTTTAAGAAAATAGTGTGCAATTGTCATTGGAGTTATTGAATTTTATGAAAATATGTCCAATTGTCGTTTCGATTTCGAATTCTCATACAAATTGGGAATTCTTAAATTTTAAGAAAATATTGTGCAATTGTGGTTTCGAATTGTCATTTTGTGGAGTTTGATTAACGTACAGTTGATAATTTATTTAAATTTAGGGGAAATTGTACCTTGGCGGAATTAGGGATGTGAGGAATTGGAGGGAGATAGAATCCGCGGGACCCGTAGCTCAGTCTCTTTTTCAAAACCATATTAATTTATTACTTAGTTTTGAATTTTGGGAGATTAGTTTGAATCCGTCATGTATTTTACGAGCGAACCTGCACATAATTAGTGAATATTTGTTACTATAAGTAGAGCGTTATGCATGGATTTGAGCGTATCGTAATTAATTATAGCGTATTTCGTGAAAATTTTGAAAATTTGAAAATTTTGGAATGGTACATGGAATTTGAGTTTTACTGAAAGATCCTGACTTTTGAATTTAGAAGAAAAAAATTAAATAAATAAAACCCTAGATCAGAAAACTAGCTGTTTTGAATATAAAAATATTTAATCAACAAAATGAAAAAGAGGTGATCATAAATCCTACAGGAAAAATAAATAATTCACTATGGTGTTATTTTGCAAAAGAGTGAAATTATAAGAAGGTAAAACTGAATTTACAAAACAAAAGAGAGATCTAAAACCTGATAAGGAAATGGATCAGATAGAAAACTGAGAAAGAAAGGAGAAAAGGATCTCACCTTACAGAAATATGTAGAAGGATTTGTCAGCAAACCAGCTAGGTATCAATCAAAGTGATGTCTCCACAGTTTGCTAAGAAAGAAGGAAAAGGAAAACGTAAATTTACTTAATTAAACCACATAAATCTCTGGGGTTCAATGATTTGCAAGGAGAAAAATTCAACAAAAAAAAAGGATAAAATAATAAAATAAATGAAAATTCAGAAGAAGCTCAATTTCGTGTTTTTTTTAAAGAATTTGATCTAGAGCGAGAGATTTGATTTAAAAAATAAGTCCTTTAAAAAATTCAAACAAAATTCAAGAGGGAATTTTGGAATTAATTTGCTCAAAACTCCAAAAAATTTACAAGAATTACAAAGCTGAAGACAAATCGAATTGAGCGAACTTAGATCAGTTTTTAGGCTCATCGTGAAGAGATCAGACAAAAATACTTCAGAAATGACGAAAATTCATCAAAATCTCTCAAAAGCACGAACTATTCCACAATTGAGATCGATCCCATGAAAGCGAGCAGGATTCTAAGAACAATTCAACCAGAAACCCAAGGATCAACCAAATCCAACAAAATTCACATCTGAAAACACACTAAAATCCTCAAAACTGCATCCACAACCCCTCAAAAAAAAACCCAGACCGAAATTCGACCAGATCACCACTGATCCAATCCAAACAATCCCCAAAACCCTCAAATTGAGCGAAATTCACACAAAAAAAAACCCATCACAAAAAAGATGGGATTACATTTACAAACTCCCAATTGGAGGAAAAAAACCCTCCCGAGAGAATTCCCTCGCAAATTTTCGAATTTAATTCCCCAAAAAATTTCGTAATAATTTTACCTTTTTCCATTAAATTCTCTTATATAATATTTTCTCTCTTTTTATTCTTTCTATCTATCTCTGGCTAAAACAAAAACCCCCCAAAACCACCCATTATTATTCATTGCTTAAACCCCCGCTTCTTATTCTTCTGACCACCGCCTATACCCGGTCGAACCCAGCACATTCAGTGGGAAATTGATTGTTCAGCCCGCGTGATTCACCGGCTGTTGCCGGTGGTGGTGTATTGGGTTACTGGTCACTCCCGGTTCCCTATCACCCACCCGGCCTTTTGAGGCCACGGTTGGTTCATGAGCTGAATTTCACTCCATTTTTGTATCAACCGTACCTTCCAGTTGTATGAAAATATTATCATATTGATTAGAGGAATAATATAATTCATATATATTATTTTATTTTATAACTTCCACTTGTTTGTATATGATTATAAAATATGTTTTTTGATATCGTGACTGACTAAAGTTTGCTAGCTCAAGTCGTAAGACACATTGAAACTTCGAGAGATGCTCTAAATTTATCAACCCACAGACACAAATTATGATTTCAACGCAACAAAATTATATTACTGACTGAGTTTAATTTATTGATTTGTAAGTTTAAATAGCATATTATTGGTCATTGATATTTTACAATTACATATACTCATGTTATGATATAAAAAAACTGAACGTTTAGTTTTTGGAACATAGAAGAAATACATAATTAGTTAATTACAGAAAATTTTCAGTAAAAGTAAAATGAGAAATTATTATTTTAGATGCAAAAATTCGATAACCAAAGGTTATTAACTCAAACGATTAGGTATTCATGACTTTGAAAAGAGAACACATATAGCATTATTTAACAAGTCTTTCAACTTATTGATGATGAGTTTAAATCTCAAAAAAAAACAATCGACCATTAAAATTTTATTTAGTATGAATCCTTATGTCATCTTTATAGCTTTTTGGAATTATATAATCTATGTATCATTGTAATGAAAACTTGCAACTTATTATATTTTATTAAATTTGATTCAATATCTCAAAATAAATCAGAAAAATGATCATATAGAATTTGGGAGAAAGTGAGCAACACAAATGGAGAGGAAAATTCATTTCACAGTTGAAGGAATTGATAGGAGACCGGACCTCTCCCGTCTCACAATTTTTATTTTATTCCATTTATTTTATCATTTTTATTTTTTATTTTCAGTGTCTGGCGCAAAAAGCTAAGAATATTCTTTTTATTATCATTTCCCTGGGAGGAAGAGCTCAGATTTAGATAACTCAATAAATTATATCATCGACCAAGTCTATTCATTTTTTTATTAGACCACAGGTCCACAGCCCACTGACTTTTGGGCCATGGCTTAAATTATTATATAATCTGTGGTGTATAATAATTTTTATGTGCACCTGATCTATGCGTAGATTTAAACACCGAGTCCTAATTCTGTGGATTTTAATTATACTTCATTAATTTGAAGATAAAAGTTATAAGGAACAATGGATTTAAAATGGATGCTTAGATTCAGATGCTCAAATGTAAAAAATTGAAAGAAATGCATTGTCACGGTTATATCAAAATATTTTTTAAATATTTCTGCAAAAAAAGATGTTAGATACATTTTTTGTTTCTGTAATTTTAAAACCAGATTTTATATGCTTTATCCATAAAAATTGAAAAGATTGATATTTCCATCAACCAACTTTTGAGATACCTAAAATACCCTCAAATCATTCCAGCATACAGCTTGCTTGTCTCAATCCCACAACTGTTTGTGTCCCACTTCTAAGGGCAATTTCGTCTTTTCAAGAATACTCAAACCAAACCCTTTTATGAGCCTCTCATTCTATTGAGATGCCACGCTGGAAAATAAAGAGAAGTCTACGTGGCAAGTGGGTTTAATCTGATTGGTTCATTTTATGAACTATTATCTGGTTGGCTAGCCTATGACTGCACAACCAACCATTATAGTTTTCTTCTCTATTTTTGAAAATAACATTTTGAAAATTTTTAGGGAATTTTGTATTTTTTTTTCTTTTTCTGATTTTGATAGCTTGAAGGAAAGCTCAAGAAGGGCACTTTCCAGTTACATAAAAAAAGAATCTTATCTTTTGTGGCGCTTACAAAATGTGTGCCTATTTTGTGATATATCAAAAAAGTTATTTCAAGTATATGATAAGGTGGAATAATTTTATATTAATTTGAATTAAATAATGGAATCTAAAATATATATAATTGTTTAACCGTGTAAAAAGATGGAATCTAAAATATATATAGAACCGTAAAAATGTAAAAATATGTCATTGACATTAACCTTCAATAATTATTTATCCTAGTATAATATTATTTATTGTTATTTATTAGCCACAAAAGTTCCAGTAAATTAATATGTTATATATATTTTTGTTATATTGCACTAGATTATATCGCTACATAAATGTAAGGAATCACTGAACTGATTGGTCCGGATTTTTCCACGGGATTCTATAATCCTAGAGAGTTGAGTCGGGAAGGACACGGAGAGATGAGCCAGCAGCCAATCTGCAATGTCAGTTTAATGTTAGTTTCTTCAGGAATGGAGCTGTTGTAACCAGGCCCTCTCCTCCTCCCAATATTGTCAAGTGGTATTAACATAACATCAAATGATCAGATCAATCTTTCAATTAAAAAAAATGATTCAAACACATAATTGGCTACATCACAAGCATAAAAGAGGGCCACACAAGATTTAACTTGTGAAGTTGGCCTGCCTACACAAGAAATACCATGCCTTTTGAATGAGCAATAAAAACAGGAAAAAAAAATAGAAATAAAAAACACTGTACTTAGAAACAGAAAGCTTTAGTTGTGCATTTCCAATTTTGGAATTTGGTTTTTCCCCCTATTTATTTATTCCATCTCTTTTATGACCAAACATGAATAACATAAAATTCCTCTTTGTGCAATGGAATATCGAAATGAGTTGGTTAAATGCATTGCATAAATGGGAATTTTTGAGAATAATTTTAATGATAATCGATACTAAAAATGAATTTTGAACATTTATATTTTAGAAAATAAAGTAATTTATGTGCCAATATTGGTTTAGAACCAACTTAAATGTACCAATTGGAAATTCTCCAAGAAATGAGGAGATTTTCTTAGCGTACGGGCCAGCAAGGTATCATTAATCTCTTTCTTTCTCTCTCATTTGTCTCTCTACCTCTCATTTCTCTAATACTGGTAGTTGGTACATAAACTTTTAGGCTGTACATGCATGTGGCAATCAATGAGAATTGAGAACCCAAATTCCTCTCTTCAAAAAATAAAAATTACAAAAAATTTAATTTTGCAATAATAATAAATAAATCAATAATAGTAGTAAAAATGTGATTTTTAATTAATTTAACTGAGGATTGAAAACAAATGTTGACATGGAGTATTGTCTTCATGTGGCAAATTGGAATAATATATCTTAGGTCATATATTGGATGTAGATCTTACATTGCATCAGCCTAGCTTAGCTATACCTACATGTATTATTATAATTAATTATTAATTAATTTGGATTATTAGTTTAATAGAATTCCTTACTTCATCTGATTGGATTCAGATTTGTTCACACTTTTATACAAATAAATTTGTTTATGTTACTTAACCTAGTCAATTGAATGAATGAGATAAGCTAAATAGGGTAAAGTTAATTATTATAGTTATTTAATTATATCATAACAATTTTTCATATTAGCCTGCATTATATTTGAAAAAAAAATCTTACCAATAAAATACACTTATATATTATAATTAGGAATATTATAGATACAAAATTTAAGATGTCATATTACATAATCCATCAGGACAGGTTATCCATATATGGAGATGTGAATAATTATAGTAAAAATAAAATGTACCAACTGGTACCCCTTTTACCCTGTAATAAATCTTAATTGCCTAATCATTTAAAGCCCTCCAATAATTAGGTTTTAGTGAGAGAAACAGAGAGAGACGTATATCTAGAGAGAGAAGGAGATCACGTTGGTTGTCTGTTGAGCTATATCGTCATACCACATACAAGTCCCGCCCCCCCCCCCCGCCCACCTACCCCACCATAAAATAAAAATAATACTCAAAAAATATAAACAAACACTCAGATCCAGATAAAAAAAAGCTGTAAAATAGTAAAATAAAAACAATAAATTAAGTAGGGTTTAATTAGGGGATTAGAGAAAGTGTGGTTGTTATCACATGAAACTTGGGACTAATCACATGCTATATACTGTATAGATTTAGCTGTACTGTACAGGGCTGGGCTGGGTATATTATGTTTGCCACGTGCCACATGAGTGCTCTACAGTTTAAAAAAAGGAATAAAAAGAAAAAATAATTAAATGAATAGAATAAAATTAAATCCCTGGAAAAAAGTTCTTTAAGGTCTAATAAAAAATTCTACATGTCCTACACTCCTACTATTGAAGTGTTGATATTCGATTAATCATAAAAATTGTACAAGGTCATTAATCTTAAAAAATTATTTATCCTCTATTATAAACCAAATTTTTTTAAATCGAATAATGATCCTTAGAAATGTATCCTTTAGTTAAAAAAATGCATAAAATTTTGGTTATGAAAGTGCAATATTAACGTTAGAATCATCCATAGGGCAGGGGGTAGCATAGTATGTTAGTTTTCTTTTTCCTTAGCATAAGAAAACCAAAATCCAAACTTTGCAAATCATATGTAACAAGACAATTTAATTACCACTAGATTAGTCTAGTCGTCATGATACCAATCCTATCTATCCATAGGTGAGGGGTTCGAATCTCGCATATAGCATGATTAATTTAAAAATTTAGGTGAAGGCATATGAGCCCATCTAAAAGAGAACAAATATCAAGCGATCGCTTGTAGTTCTCTCTCTCAAAAAAAAAAGACAATTTAATTAATGCAAGTCCAAATAAACATTTTGTCTAAAATTAAAAAAAAAAAGAGTGCAATATTACAAGATTATATTTATATCTAACAGGCCTTAGCCCAATCATCCAATTTGTAGACACTAATTCCAACATATATTGGGCTTTCATTACCAAATAGCCCAATATATTACAGGTAAGAATAATGGAGATCTCAAGTGTTTTGCATTGAGACAATGGATCATATTCATTACACATTTTATTACATCATGAGATTCACATATGATGAGTCAATTCTGAACAACAACTTTTCGAACCCTAAAATCTCTCATTCATTCAATCTTCCATTCATCGATCTGAATTTCAGAAAGAACGAAACAATTGCAAGAAAAAAACTTGGTTTGCAATGGCAAAGGCGAGATCGAACAAGGTGCAATCCAAGCAGTCGTCGGATCAGCAGATGAACGGAAGTCTCCATTCCAAACTCGCCAAGTTTCTCGATCCGAATGCGTCGTGGGAGAAGGTATTTTCGTTTATTTTCGCTTTTTTTTGGTTTGTTTTTCGCGAATTTGGGTGGATAATTGCATTTTGAATTGTGGGTTTTGCGTAATTCTAAGAGATCGGATTTGGGTTCAACAGTTGATCAAGTTCAATTTCGAATTTGGAATCGGATTTTATTAATTGATTGTCTAACTTTCTATAGTGATTTTTCTCAATTAAAGGATAAATTTCTAGACACGATTCATTGGATCAGACAAGCATTGGGTCTCGTATGCGGATTAATCTGGGGTGCAATTCCTCTTGTTGGCGCCATTTGGATTGTCCTGTTAGTTTCTCTTTCTACATTTTAATTGTCATTTCGGAAATCAATACCAATTGTTAATTTCGTTAAATTGAATTTTGATTTGAAAATACGAAACAGGTTTCTCGCAATTTCGACAGGAGTTGTGTATTGGTTTTATGCAACCAGGTTGAGAATCGATGAAGAAGAATTTGGCGGCCATACAGCTCTTCTTCAAGAGGGACTTTTTGCATCCTTCACCCTCTTCCTGGTAAATATTTACACATTCATCCCTTTTTCAAACCTTGTTTTTATTTTTTTGGATGAAATTAAGCACTTTGTGTTTTGTTGGTTTGTTTTTTGGATGAAATATGAATGTTTTAATGTTTTTATGCAGCTGTTTTGGATCTTAGTATACAGCTTGGGTCATTTCTGAGATTTAATTCGACCAGATGTCTTTTTTATCTATTTATTTTGTTATGTAATATGTAAAACTAGTTAATGGAGAGGAAGCTTCAGATTTTTTTTTCTGAGTATTTGTATGAGGAATGTAGAACTAGACTCATTTTTGTAATTTGTGTAATTTATTTGGTTGCATAGATTCTAAGTTATGAGTTTTTTAATTAACTTGTGAAGGTGAAGGTATGTTTCTTCTGTTCTGATACTGCTAATGTATGCATTACTTCCAGTTTATTAACTTTTAAAATGATGGCATTCTTAATAAAAATTATTAAATTGATTATATTATGATGCTAATGTACGTATTACTTCCTGGTAATTGTTTTCTCTAAGGGTCTGTTCGGCAAAAGGTAGAAGAGTGAAATAGTGGAAGAGTGTTTATTCCATTTTATTCTATCATTGTTCGGCAAGTTTTATGAAATAAAAAGTTGATTTAAAAAATATAAATAATTGTTAATTACTATAATATCCTTATTTTAATTATATTTTATTAATTTATTTAATAATCTCAATTTTTTTTTAATTAAATAAGATAGAAAATACAAAAACATAAATGTTCAATTAAAAATACAATAACAAAAGAAAAATAAAATTTTATTCAAAAATATAGGAAGACATATCTCTTTAGATAGAGAAATATGAGTACAATCATTTGCATATTTCAAATTTATGATTTTATGAAATTATTATCGAAAATTAGTAATTTTTTCATTCATATTTTTTGACAAAAAAATTATAGAAAGAAATGAGGGAGATAAATAGTGCATTAATTGTTAATGCCACATCATCTTATGGTGGAAGAAAGAAGGATATTTTCGTCCTAAAATTTAGCTTATTTTATGGAATAAAGATCTTCCACCCCTTCCATGGAATTAAGAAATTCCACTCTTCCACCCATTTATTCCATTTACTTCCACCCTTGTTCGACTGGAATAACCCACTTCTTCCACTCTGCCATTCTTATTCCACTTTGCCAAGCACCACCTAAGAGAGCATATATGGGGTCATGGTGGAAGAGGTATTCAACCTCAATTTTCCTTTTAAAAAAAGTAGGGGAGCCCTCGCTCCGCTTCGGAACATTGAATATAATTTCATATATACACAGTGTATATTATTTTGTATTATATAAAATTTAATATCACTCTACATTATTATATAAAAATTATTTATATAAAATTTAATAGAAAATCTTAAAAAAGACCACATGTCAAATGTTCTGCACTCATCTAGTGTTAATAAGAAATTATAATGGTGTGACGAATTATGTGTTGGATATTTGACTTGATTGAAAAATATCATGATTCATATGTTTGACTAACAAAACTATCACAGAATATATATTATTAGTAATTTATAATTTTTTTTATATTGTAAAATTGTACAACTTAAGGGATTACGTCAGATTTTTAAATATTAAAATAATTTTACATATTTCATTTAATAGGGAGAAAAATGCAAAATGTAATAAAAATATTTTAGGAGTTTCTAAAAAAAATCCTCTTTAGAGTGAGATTCATATTATTTTATTATAATTTATTCAATATATAATATGTTATATTATTACTTTATTAGTAATAAAACATCATAATATCAAACATAAAACATCATAATATCGAATATGAATTGATACTATTGGATTCAAAATTGGTACTAATATTGAATAAAAATATAGTGGGGTGCAAATTGGGGATCAATATCAATACTCCATGGGACATGTGTCAGCCCCACATCCTCCCTCCCAATATTAAGCATTAATAATAATAAGTAGGAATATGTTGGTGCTATTTTGGAAAAAAAAAAGAGAAAAATTCATTTTTGGCCCTTCAACTATTCAATTAGACCATTTTTGGCCCTCAACTTTTTATTGGTCCATTTTTTATCCCTCAACTATTGAATTAGTCTCTTTTTGTCCATTCCATTCGTTAAATGTTTATGTATCCGTTAAGTTGACACATAAGCGATGATTTGGCATGTATTTATGACGCGTCAATTGTGACATGGTAATTATTTGAAAAAAAATAAAAAAAATTTAATCCTCCATTTCTTTCATGCTATTCTTTCTATCTTATATTTTTTTTTGAAAATTAATTTATGAAAAAATTCATATTGAATCAAACTTAAGGGGCAATTTTAGAAAAATATAAGATAGAAAGAATACGAGAGAAAGAAATGAGGGAATTAAAAAAAATTATTTTTTTCAAATAATTACCGTGTCACAATTGTCATGTCATAAATACATGCCAAATTATCGCTTATGTATTAAGTTAACGGACACGTAACTATTTAACGGATGGAATGGTCAAAATAGACTAATTCAATAGTTGAGAGGTCAAAAAAAGATTAATAAAAAGTTGAGGGGACGAGGGACTAATTGAATAGTTGAGGATCAAAAATGAATTTTTCTCCAAAAAATAAAAAGAATAGTGAATATTAATCGGGACCAAATAAATGATGCATTGGGCCAAATAATAAGATATTTGATGTCCAGCCCAACATATAAGTTTCCACTTTTCAATTAAAAAAAGCGTTATATCACGAGATATATTATTTATCACTTTTCTCACTTGTTGTTTTCGTTCTTCTTTTGTGTGCTTCCCCTCGTGAGTTTTACAACTTGAATACTCGATCTAATCATTTTGTATTATAAATCACATGACAAAAGTAATGCTTCAATCTACTTTTTCTATTCTGATCATTCGATACGCATGAATTGAGATTTGAATCCCCCCCCCTTCTGTAATATTCTCACATATTCACAAGTTCAAACTGTAGAAAAACTGTTACTAAAATAATGATTTCAAAACGAATTATTGTCAAGATAAAATTATTAATACATGAAAAACGAATTATTGTCAAGATAAAATTATTAATACATGAATATTGGAGGCAATGTCTGCAAGATCACCGTCGAATTACTGCCACGTAAAATTATTCGATTGAAGTCAACTAAAAAATTATTCAAAAATATTCAACAGGTGGCAAAGAAACTCTATTTTGTTATAGACTAGAACGCCACGTGTCGGTTCAAAGTCACCTCCCACAGGCCTAAATTGCAAATTTCAACACGCAGATAAACACAAGAAAGTAAAATGAAAATGCAATAAATACAAAACAGGTTCAACCGTTGAAACCCTTACTTAGTGCTTAATTTATTCAGTTCAACGCGTCACTGTACATCACGTGTCAACCCTGCACCCGGTCTTGATCATAACACATGCACCATATGGCCACAATCTTAAATTGTTTTTTTTTTCTCTTATGAAATTTTTTTTATTTAGGAAGATAGCTCTTTATCGGTTTTAGTCATAAAAATAGCATTTTTGCTTCACCTTTTAGTTAAAGTTACATATCAGTTTTGTTCCGTTGCTGGACGAAACTATCATTTTTTATATGTACAGACTAGTTAAGAGCAAAAAAATTATTTTTTTCTAATTTCGTCCGGTCACTAGACGAAGCTGAGTTTTAATCTTGACTTATTACTAAAATTAAGTTGACTGTTGTTCTAATTCAAGTTCTCAATAATTTGGCTTTATGATGGACAAAATAACTAGTTTCGCAAAAATAACTGGACAAAAATACTATTTCTACAAATAAAATTAAATTGATTAAAAACTATTTTCTATACTAAAATTTTATCCAAAACTATTGGTAGACCCGGTCTACGCTCCCATTTACAGGTTCTCATTCTTCAACTCGACTCCAGCCGCACCTCTTTCTCTCTTTATAAGCTCTCCTCTCAAAGAAAATTAAATTCAGAACACAGAGACAGAAATGGCACCGGTCAATATAACGGCGATCAAGACCTCTTCAAACGGGATCTGGCAGGGCGACGATCCGCTCCACTTCGCCTTCCCGCTCCTCATCCTTCAGACGGTTCTGATCCTCGTGCTCAGTCGCCTGCTCGCTTTTCTCTTCAAGCCGCTCCGCCAGCCGAAAGTCATCGCTGAGATAATTGTATGTTGATTTATGTACCTGAATTTTATGTTTTTATCAAGTGCAATTATTTGATATATATAATCAGGATAATTGATATGAGTGTGCTGTACTATTGCACTGATCAGTGATCAAATTTGTTGAATTTTTGACGTGTTTAACAATCTGTTTATTAATTCTATAAGTCCATAGATATTTTTTCAAAAATTAAATTACAGATATACAGTCCCGAAACTTCGGACAGTCTTACATAGATAAATAATTAAATATTCCCTTGATGATTTTTTTTTCACTTTGCAATTGTTTGTCACGTCGTCTGGAAACATACTTACGGGTAGTCAGCACTAGCAATGCATGTTATGATATTCAATAATAAAATGTTCTTATTTCTTCCATTCCATATATAAGCGTAACACTAAATCAAGTTATTCCAATTCCAACACAACAAGCAACAATTCAATTTACACACCATTTAAATTTCTAATAAACTTTATTAATCAATATATACAGGCCGGCATAATACTCGGACCGTCAGCTCTCGGCCGAAACAAATCCTACCTCCACAACATCTTCCCTTCATGGAGCACTCCGATCCTGGAATCCGTCGCCAGCATCGGCCTCCTCTTCTTCCTCTTCCTAGTAGGCCTCGAGCTCGACCTGAGTTCAATACAGCGCTCCGGCCGGCGAGCCTTCTCCATCGCCGCCGCCGGAATTTCCCTCCCTTTCGCATGCGGAATAGGAATAGCCTTTATTCTCCGCCGGAATATCCCTGGCGCTGACGCGGCGGGCTACGCTCCGTTCTTGGTCTTCATGGGCGTTTCTTTATCTATTACGGCTTTTCCTGTTCTTGCGAGGATTCTTGCGGAGTTGAAGTTGTTGACTACTCCTTTAGGGGAGATTGCCATGGCCGCTGCAGCGTTTAATGATGTGGCGGCTTGGATTTTGTTGGCTTTGGCGGTCGCGATTAGTGGAGGTGAAGGGACTCATCATAGTCCATTGATTTCTCTTTGGGTTTTATTATCAGGTCTCGCGTTTGTTAGTTTTCAGATTATCGCTGTAAAGCCGGCTATGTCTTGGGTTGCGAGACGATCTGAGGGTGAAGGAGGCGAGAGCGAGTTTTGGATATGTTTCACTCTTGCCGGTGTATTAATTTCCGGATTCATGACCGATTTCATCGGAATCCATTCGATTTTTGGCGCGTTCGTGTTCGGTTTGACAATTCCGAAAGAAGGGGAGTTCACGGGCAGACTAATTGAGAGGATAGAGGATTTCGTGTCAGGGCTTCTTTTGCCATTATATTTTGCGTCGAGCGGGTTGAAGACGAACGTGGCGAGTATTAAGAGTGGAAAGTCTTGGGGGCTTCTGTGTTTGGTAATTGGGACAGCTTGTGCGGGGAAAATATTGGGTACGTTTGTTGTGGCGATAGCTTGTAGTATGTCGGTAAAAGAGGCGGTGACTTTGGGAGTCTTGATGAATACTAAGGGACTTGTTGAGCTCATCGTTTTAAACATCGGCAAAGAGAAAAAGGTGAGAATGTTATTCAAAATACAAATAGTGTAGGTATCATGCAATCATATCCCAAATTAATCACAAAGTAGTACATAAGGAAGGGAAAAACAAAATAAAGGAGATATTTCCTTTAGTTTTTCATAATTGATTCGAGGTTGGTTGCATGGTCTCTAGAATTTTTTATCAAAATATTTAATCCAAGTTGTAATACCAGCAAATAACTCTCATTAATTATGATACAAGACTTCCATTTATTATCAATAATCAATCCTATATTTGTGTAGGTGCTAAATGACGAGACATTCGCGATACTCGTCTTAATGGCGTTATTCACGACCTTCATAACAACCCCAACCGTGATGACGATATACAAGCCCGCTCGCCGGCGTCACCAAAACCTCCCGCACCACCGCAACCTGCAACGCTCTCTCTCCTCTCCTTCTTCCTCTCCATCAACATCTTCAACCAACCCCAAAGAACTCCGCGTGCTCGCTTGTGTGCACGGAAGCCGAGACATCCCTTCCCTAATTAACCTAATTGAGACAATTCGCGGCCAAACCAACAACAAAACGAGCCTCCTTAAACTCTACATCCTTAGACTAGTCGAGCTCACCGAACGGTCTTCTTCAATCCGCATGGTGAGAAAAGCTCGTAAGAACGGACTCCCGTTTCTAAGAGACCGGCACGATCCAAGAGACCATGTGGCTGTCGCATTTGATGCTTACACTCAACTTAGCCATGTTAAAGTCCGTCCAATTACCGCGATTTCTTCTCTTTCTTCGATGCATGAAGATGTTTGTGGTGTCGCTGATAGTAGAAGAGTTTCGTTCATTCTTCTGCCGTTTCATAAACATCGGTCGGACCATTCTGGCGAGTTGATGGAGAATGTGGGCCCCGGTTGGCGGGCGGTTAATAGGAGAGTGCTTAGAGAGTCACCATGCTCGGTTGGCTTGTTGGTAGACCGAGGTTTTGGCGGTGGTGAACAAGTATGTTGTATTAAACATAGCAATATATATATATATATATATATATATATATATATATATATATATATATATATATATATATATATATATATATATATATATATATATAACATATAATTAACATATAATATAATATGTAATTGATAGGTGAGTTCACAAGAAGTGGCGCACGGAGTTTGTGTGATATTCTTTGGCGGGCCGGACGACAGAGAGGCGCTCGAGCTGGCTGGAAGGATGGCAGAGCATCCGGGCGTGAGCGTGACTGCGGTCCGATTCGTGACCACGAATAAAGACCGAGCGGACGGGATGCAAAGCGTCACGCTCAAGCCGGCCCCATCGAAAAACGAGGAGAGGAGCTATACGTTCTCAACTGCCAATGTCGATCTAGAAAGAGAAAAGGTTGTTAGAAAAATTAGCCAATTGTTACAAAATTAATTAAGGAATAACCTAATAAATAGAGAATAGGAAAATAAATTTAAAAGAAAAAATCCCTAATTTTCTAGAATATTAAAAAATCCCTAGTTTTAACCTTTCATTTCGCAAAAAACCCTCAATGTTTTCAAGTTGCATTTTCAACTCCCAACCTAAATAAGTTTAAATAATTCACAATAATAAATTATATGTGAACATATTTTACATTTTTTTATCTACTATTTCAAATAATTTGAGATGTTTACATATTTATTTTTCTATTCTTTCAAAATCCGCTAGTTTTTTTTAGTGAAACGCTTAAGTTATGAGGTTTTTGAAAATAAAAGTTAACATTAGAGGGTTTTCTATATTTCAGGAACTAGACGAAGCGGCGGTTACGAAATTCCGCCAAAAAGCCGAAACCACGACCCAATATTCAGAAAAAGTCGTGACATCAAACGTGATAGAATCCGTGTTAACAATCGGCCGCACGGGCGGGTACGAGCTAATAGTCGTGGGGAAAGGCCGGTTTCCGACATCCGTCATGGTGGCCGAGTTGGCGAGTAGACAGGCCGAGAATCCAGAACTCGGGCCGATTGGGGATGCCTTAGTGTCAGGACACGGCGTGGGTTCGTCGATTTTGGTGATTCAGCAGCATGATATGGTTCATTCGGACGAGACGCCTGCCTCGTTGGTCCGGGACGGGGATGTGACGGCGAATAGTGACGGTATTGTTTGAAATGTGATCTGTATAGATTATTATTTTTGGTATTTTTATTTGGTGTTTTGGAAGATTTTGTGTGTAATGTACTGCTTTTGTAATGAAATGAAACGTGGTTGAATTTTCTTTTCTTTTTGATAGAGTATTAGGATATTGATAGAGTATTACCAAGATAATTAAGAGTAATTACTCAATGTATGGCTTCGATTAGTTCACTAAATGAGTGGTTAGAATAGACCTAACGGCTAGTTAGCTAGTGTCCTAGATTAACTCAAATGTATTATAAATAGAGGCTTGTGTAATCTCCTAATTAATGAAAAACATAATTACTCTTCTTCCTTCTACTCTTCTCAAACTCTCTCTCTCTCTCTCAACATGGTATCAAGCCTTTAATATTTTTCAAAAAATATTACCTCAAGAAGAAAATAATATCTCAAGAAACTCTCTTTTTCTCCAAATTCTCCACAAAAATTTCTTTTCTTTTCTCTCAAGACTTAGTCTTGATATTTCTTTCCCCTCTCTTGACATTTCTTTTCTTTCAAGACTTAATCTTGACATTTCTTTCCCCTCTCTTGACATTTTTTTCTTCTCTCAAAACTTAATCTTGATATTTCTTTTAACAAAATTAAGAGAAATTCATTTTTTTTTCTCCCTTTTCCTTTTCCTTTTCCTTTCAATTACTCCGAATGGCACCTACATCAACCACAGCTGATGATTCATCAGTTCGTATTTCAATGACCAAACCAATCACATTTTCTCATCAAATTACCACCAAACTAACCGATTCAAACTACCTAATCTGGAAATTCCAAATTCAAACCATTATCGAAGGTCATGGACTTGGTGATCTTCTTGACCCTACCACTGATCCATCACCCAAAACCCTCACCGAAACCACAAACAATATTTTCAGAACAGTTCCCAATCTAGCTTACAAAGACTGGCATCGCCAAGACAAGCTGATACTAGGCTGGATTCTATCATCCGTAACAGAAGCAGTTGTGGCACAACTCATCAGCTACACGACAACTGCCTCTGCCTGGACTGCTCTTGCTCAACGATACCAGGCCTCTTCAAAAGCTCGTAGACACGAACTGAAAAACCAACTCCAAAACATGAAACAGGGAGGCCTGTCTTGTTCTGAATATTTGAGCAAGATGAAGTACCTTGCTGATCAGTTAGCAACGATTGGTTGCCATGTCAAAGAAGAAGACCTTGTCGACTTCTGCCTGAATGGCTTAGGGCCAGAATACGAGAGTTTTGTCACGGCGATAAATCAACACGCCGATGAAGTAACGTTTCCAGAATTCTCTGGAAGTCTGATCAATCAGGAACAAGTGTTGGCTCGAAATAGATCTATCACCATTAATTTCTCTCAATTCTCAAACTCGAACGGCACCTCTTCTTCTTCTCCAACCTTCCCCTCGTTCGTATCGGCTCCGAATGGAAGTGGATCACAAGTGCATGGTGCACCGACCGCCTATTATACTCAATATGGGCCTTCCTATAATGGGCTGGGTAATTCCGGTTTTAATGGGCCTTTTTTGACCCAAAATCAATCCAGTCTCCAACCTGGTCCATATCAGCCCAATTTTCAAATGGGCCCCTCTCAAAATTCTATCTTGGGTCCGATTCCAAATCAACAAATTTTCGACGCACTTGCCACCCAATTGATAAACACTCGGTTTTCTAATAATCGGGGAATCAATACAAATCGAGACAAACGCAATAATAATCCTAATAATACTAGTAATAATAATAACTATAATCGCAAGAAGGTGCGATGTTAGATTTGCAAGATTCTTGGTCACACTGCCGATATATGTCGCTAGCGTAACAACAACAACAACAATCAATCTCAAGCCAACATACTCTCCGCTCCACCAACCATTATCGATGGATGGTATCTCGACTCAGGCGCTACAAATCATGTGACTTCTCAACTCACCAATCTCAACTCACACACTCCATATCTTGGCACTGAACAAATTTGTGTCGGGAATGGAGCAGGTTTGAAAATTAATAATCTTGGTCAAATAATGTCCTACATGTCCCCCAAATAACCAAAAACCTAATAAGCATTTCTCAATTTACAAAAGATAATCAAATTGTTATTGATTCTTTGCTTGAAAGGCCCGTAAGCAAAGCGCTGTTGAATTTTGTTTTAGAGTTCAAGTTTGTATTTTCTGGCCCAAACGTAAGGCCTGTATGCATGATCTGGTAATAAAGCTACCAATTATTATATGCATTTAACGTCACAGCAAATCGAGTTGATGTGTTTTGTGATTTAAGAGATGTGAATTTGAGATGATAATGTTTTTCAGATATTTTTTGTTTGTAACGATTGGAAAAAGATCACTACTCAAAAAAACCTTTCTCAACGCTGCCGCTGCCCTCTTCCCCAACTTACTCAAGACTCAAGTACTTTTTCGTTTGTGCATGTTTTGTATTTAATTTTTGAATGTTTTATTGGAAAAGAAGATGGTGGTAGTTTAATGTGTTTGGTTATGTACTGCATTAGAACGATTTAAATGTGTGCTGCGTTGACAAACGACATAATATGCACGATGTAAAGTGGACAAAAAAAATGGTATACGTACTGAAAAAAATGCGTACAATAATATAACAATCAATATGTAAACAGATCAAAATTCAAAAGAAAACTAAAATTAAAAAAGAAAGAAAGAACAAGTAGTCATGAATGCCATGCGGCCCAAACCCCTGAATATATATGGCGTTGAATACATTGGATAACTTTCTTTCGGCCCAATATATTCCCTCATTTTTTCCTTTTTATAAATTTGCTGAGTTTAGAACTGAAAATAAGTTTTTCCACACAATTAACTATCTCCAACCCTAATTGACAAATAAGCGAAAATTCTTTAACTTTTCTGAATGAAAATGAAACCTTTGAAAAAATGCACTTCTATAAAGTGAAATAAACTTTGGTGAAGAAAACAAGCATTGATTTGATCTATGAGCCTTTCTATTTTTTAGCTACTAATGATTGTCTGATATTCTATATATGGAAATATATAAGGCGTTCTTTCACAAAGGACCCTACATCTGTGAATTGTGAGAATAATATATTAATTATAATTACCTTAGGTGGTAGTAATGACAGCAAATTGTCAAATGTTTATATTATCAGCTTGTACCCTATATTCTAAACCAGGAAAAAAGAAACCTAAGGAAAAGGTGATTAGTTTCATGCTTAACAAGATGATAAGTTTAATTAATCAACCTCATCTTCAATATGCTAAGGACCACACTAAACTCACTAGGCCGGTATTATTTTTCTAATATTTTCAAATTTGGATAACTTTTTTCTAATCTTGATTAATTAATTTATTTCTTGCTTACAAATAACTCTAAAGCACTGAGCAGTCATGATGTACTCTATCTTTCTTGAAAAATTATTTTTTTCCATTTTTGTCCTTATTATGCAAATTAGATGGGATT
This sequence comes from Juncus inflexus, assembly GCA_024447665.1. Taxonomy (NCBI): domain Eukaryota; kingdom Viridiplantae; phylum Streptophyta; class Magnoliopsida; order Poales; family Juncaceae; genus Juncus; species Juncus inflexus. Next base: position 1,958,719 of record JAJHPC010000014.1, on the reverse strand, counting down.
AAATAGAACATGGACCACCACCACCTTTTGTGGAATTGTACAAAGCCAAAAGTTTCATTCTTTTTTAACCTTGTTTCCTTGTGAAAAAAAAGAGATATTTTGTTATGGATTATAAACATTATAATTGCTATGTCGAGTTTTGATACTGATAAATTAGACTTATCATCGAGGCACAAAATGTGAACTTATTGTAGTAACTAATTGAAATTAATAACAATTAAACTTATCTAAACTTAGTCTTAATTATGGTTACTAATAGGATTTTTTTAATTACTTAGCCACATGTGTTTGTTTTTCACTTTGAATATTTCAAAAAAATTGCATGCTTTTTCGAGTTTTGATACCGAGAAATTAGACTAATCATCAAGGCACAAAAGTTAACTTATAAAACTAATTGAAATTAATAACAATTAAACTTCCTCAAGCTCCCATTAAAAAAAAAGTAACAATTAAACTTATCTAAACTTAGTCTTAATTATGGATATTAATTAGCCACAGTTTTTTTAATTTAGGGGGAATTTCATATTTACTCTTCCAAAAACCCAAAATATCTTATTTACCCTTCCAAAATTTAAAATATCATATTTACCCTTAAAAAACCTGAAATATCATGTTACCCTTTCAAAATTTAAAATATCATATTTACCCTTCTAAAAATCCAAAATATCATATTTACACTTCCAAAACTTGTAAAATATCAAGAATATAAAAAATGCCTAAATTCTTAATTCCATCCAATTTTTCCGTTAATGTTAATTGTTATCATTTCAAATTACTATTTTACCCCCTCATTCTCTCACATCATTTCTCATAAATTAATTTGTTATTTTTTATTTCTTGCATGATAATTTATGATTATTATACGGATAAAAATCGATCTAGTTTCCTAAAAAATTTGACTTGGACTTTGAAAGCTATGGTTCAATATTTTTATTTTTATTTACTTTGTATTGTAACAAATATCCCTTTAGTTATTATGGATATTTTCGGAGAATTAGTTATATTTGTAATCCTTATAATAATCATAAATTATCATCTAAGAAATAAAAGACAACAAATTAGTTTAACAAAAATGATTTGAGAGAAGAGGGGATAAAATAGTAATTTGAAATGAGAACAATGAACTTTAACGGAAAAATTAGATGGAATTAGTAATTTTGGCATTTTTGATATTTTATCAGTTTTGGAAGGGTAAATATGATATTTTGAATTTTTAGAAGAGTAAATATGATATTTTGGATTTTTAGAAGGGTAAATATGATATTTTGGATTTTTTGGGAGGGTAAATATAATATTTCGGATTTTTGGAAGGTAAATATGAAATTCCCCCTTTAATTTAGGAAGCCACAAGTGTTTGTTTTTCTTTTTGAATATTTCAAAAGAAAAAGTTGGCACTACAATAATTGTAAGCATCATTCAAGTAGCTTCTTACTGAAAATTAAATCTCAATTAAGATTATCATACTCAAAAGCTGAATCTAACAACTTATCTTTGGAGAGAGTGCATTTCAGATTTTCTGCAACTCTCAGTGTGTGTGCTTGTGTGCCCTAAGGGGTAAACAGTCAGGATAAAAAAATTATCTTTGGATTAATTATTGGGTGGACCATGGACCTATCCAATGAGAAAACACCATATGACACATGGATTTCCGTACATCATCTCTGTAGATGCATCTCCCACTGCACTAAAAGAATTAAGTTGGATAAGTATAATTACTCATATAATTAGTATTCTAATCTTTGTCGGTATATAATTAATCATAAGTGTGGTCTTACTATCTTTAGTAGTTGTGTTCTACCAATGCAATAAAAAATTGTATACTTGCCACTACATAGTAAAAGAAAAGAAAAAAAAGGCATTGGATATTTTTAATTAATTTTCTGTTTTTAATTGTCCCTTTAGATGCTAAATTTGCCACCACATGCTATCATCTTACTTTTTGGTTCCTTTTTCCCCATTTTTTTTGAGTAAATGCTCCCTTTTGTGATTAGACTAACTATCCAAAAAATATTTTTTTAGATCCAATTATAAAAAAAAAATGTTAAATTCATCACAATTGGAAATATAAATCCTCTAGTTTTTATATCTTGCCCGACTGTTAATTGGATGTCTATTATTTGGTTTTGATTTCTAAATCAAACTGCTCAAATAGCTCAAATAAATGCTCCAACAGTGAGACTTTCCATTCTAATATGTTACTGAAATGCTTCAGCAGTAAGACTTTCTTTTTCAAGTCATAATGTTTTTTTTAGTTTTGCTATAGCTTTATACAGTGTCGATACAGATTTTTAAGTAGTGCTAATGTAAAAATTAATATATCATTTGTTTATCAGTATTGGTTTTTGTGTGAAATATCATATTAGATACCAATATATTATTTTTAGTTGTACAAATATAATATTAGTGTCATCTCAAAATACAATTTCGGTGTCAATATACACACTATTTTTTTTATATGGGTGGCAATTTCATTATAACAATTTTGGTGTTAACAAATCATTTTATTTAATTTATTTAATATATTATTCCGTGGTAGAGATAGGGAGAGAAGACGTGAGAGATGGTGACTAGTGACGTAAGTGTGAGAGTTGAAAAGATGGAAATAACGGAGAGATTGTAACGGAGAAGTGAGAAAATAATGTGGAAATAACAAAACAAGGAAATAACTCATGCGTAATTAATGCTGTAATTAATTTATTAAGTGCCCAAAATGCCCCTTCCAATTTAAATGGCTTAGATTTAATCTATTATGAAGTATAAAATAATAGTCGGGCAGTGTAGAAGGACTCTAAATCCTCATTGCAGCTGAAGCTTTGTTTATATCACTCTTATTTCAATAAAGAAAAAACTTCTTATACTATATAAAAATGTATTGAAAAATTTAGATAATACTTTTTAGAAGTTGGACATGATGGACATCTGGAGATCACTATTGTTCATTTCTCACGCTTTTGTTTTGTGTTGAGAGCACATCGGCATAATAGATGTCTTTAATTTAAGGGTTAATTGTCTCTCAATCCCCAAGAAATTAATAAGTTAACATCGGATCTGTTATTCATGGTTCAAGTGATGTTTTTACAATCAATAGCCAACATATTGAAATTAATAGTAAAAAATAAAATTATTCAAATCTTGTTCTTCAAATCAAATCCATAAGTTAATCATTAATGGTAAAGTTGTGCTCTCCTTTTCTTGATTTAATGGAATTTCGATGCCTATCATACTTCAAAAAGATTTCATTTTCAAAAAATAACCGAAATATCTGAACTAATGGTAATAACTAGAGTCGAGAAGAGCTTAGCCAAGAGTATAATACCACCATTAATTAGTTAATTATTCTTATCTAGGCCCACTATATGGTAAGATTACATGCGAACATAACTAAATAAAAGTTCATTTTGTTCTTAATTAGTTCTTTTGAAGTGGTCTGAATGTGTGTCGTTGGGAGGTAATCAAATTGTTTAATTTGTTGGCCCTAAGCTAAAAAAAGTTGTATTCTTAAATAGTTTCTTGCAGTGGTCTTAGCGTGTGGTTAGGAGGTATCAAATATTTAATTTATTAGCTTTGCAAGTATATTATCTTCAAAAATGACTTTTTACATATACCATATCCTATGATGAACTTTGTTGGCATAATATAAATAAGGAAATTATCAACAATATCTAGAAAACAAAATCATGGAGAGTTGAAACAATACAAGCAATTGCACACGCTTTGCGCGAGATTTTCATATCTCATTTTTTTAATTTTTTTTCCCATAGCTCTATCTTTTATTTTAGATGCCAATTACAAAAGGAGCAAAAAGAAAAAAGAAAAAAGAAAAATAAAACAATGAAGCATCATATATGAAATAACATAACATTTTGCTTTTTATATAGGTTACATGAGCATATGAGCATACATTATTTTTTTTTCTTTTTCCAAGAGTACATTTGCAATTATTAAAATGAAAGGCATACATAAATACAACAAATTCAATAGATATTTTTCATGTCTAGAAAAAACTTATTCATAAGTCAGACCCAATTAGAATGATTCATATAAGATTTTATACATGGTTTTTGATGCACCTCTATAAACTCATGGCAATTAACAATCATAGGATGATGATCCAACGGTGTAGAAGAAAGGTGTTGACGTGGCTCATCTCAGTTCAAGTATTGTAGAAAAGAGGCATCAGAATTATATATATTAATATATGTGGAAGTAGTTATCATTTTTGAGTTATTCTTACTGATTTCAAATTCAATTAGCATAACTTAAAAATGCATCAACCAATTTTTTTTTTTTTTTTTTTTGAGATTTTTTTTTAGTTTAGTAGTGTAATTGCAAGAGATTCAGACTAATTAAAAGCCCGCACAAATTGAGGAACCATTTAAGTTATAATAACTGCTCAATATATTAGAATAAAATCAGCAGATAATTCTTGGAAAATTGACGAGTGCTATTGGAAAATTAAAATTGACGTAAACTCTTGGCTCAGATGTAAGGATTTGACGGCATAGTTGTTATTGTTAATTTTAGTGTTGTGTATTTTTCTTTAAATCAAGTGAGAGTGTTGTAAGATTGTGTTTTTATTTTTTAGCTTTCTATGTTGTGTAAAATAGATGACAAACTAGCACTTGTAAATGAGTTTTGATTAATATGATCAAGAGTTTCGATTTTGAAACTCTTGTTTCCATCAAAAAAAAAAAATCAGATAACAATTAGGGATCTAATGGTATGGTACAGACTAATTAGGGATTCAGACTAATTAAAAGCCCGCACAAATTGAGGAACCATTTAAGTTATAATAACTGCTCAATATATTAGAATAAAATCAGCAGATAACTCTTGGAAAATTGACGAGTGCTATTGGAAAATTAAAATTGACGTAAACTCTTGGCTCAGATGTAAGGATTTGACGGCATAGTTGTTATTGTTAATTTTAGTGTTGTATATTTTTCTTTAAATCAAGTGAGAGTGTTGTAAGATTGTGTTTTTATTTTTTAGCTTTCTATGTTGTGTAAAATAGGTGACAAACTAGCACTTGTAAATGAGTTTTGATTAATATGATCAAGAGTTTCGATTTTGAAACTCTTGTTTCCATCAAAAAAAAAAAAATCAAATAACAATTAGGGATCTAATGGTATGGTACATAGCGTCTTAGCCCCATATTTCCATTGATGAGGGAATTGAATCCAATCTATTAGAATTTTAGAGGGGTTTTAGAATAATTTTCAGATAGAATTAGATGTGACATCTTAATGTGTGAGTGTGTTTGCCTACAGGGTTTTTGAAAAAAAATTCAGGTAAACTTAGATGTAGCCTCTTAATGACGGGTTATCGTCAAAAAAAAAAAAAAAAAAAACTAGTAACCAAGAAAGAAAGAAACAAAGACATCATTAAATCTCTACCAGCTCACATACACTTCTAAATAAAACCTTCCCCAAAAAAATAAATTATAATTTACATAAGAAACCCTAACTATATAGTTTCTTGCATGGATAAGAAACCCAAAATTCATCATCAATCCATCATCCACAGTGGTTCAGGACTATACTCCCACACAGGAGAAGCCATCAAATTGCACACAGCACTACCATTATTACTATAACCAATCTCCTCATACTGATCTTCAAACCCTAATTTACTCGCCATCTCCATCATTGTCACATTTTCATGATCAAAACATTCATCCATGGCGCCCTCCTCAGTACTCTCATGAAGCTCGGTTAAACTCAGTTGCGATTCATTATTATTTGACATGAAAGAGGAGGAAGAAGATGAGGATCTCTTCTCTTCTTGCGCTTTCTTTCTCATATGAGTCCTCCAGTAATTCTTTATCTCATTGTCTGTTCGTCCTGGCAGCTTACCAGCAATCTTTGACCACCTAATAATCATAATACAATTATGAAATCATATATAAATTTTAGAACTTGGACTGAATAATGATTTAATATATATTACCTATTGCCCCATCTCGCATGTAAATCAAGTACGAGTTGTTCCTCTTGAGGAGTCATTCTTCCGCGCTTGAGACTCGGATTCAGATAATTCACCCAGCGAAGCCTACAACTCTTTCCTGTTCTATTAAGACCTATATTTCGAACCAACACAAGACAAAACAAAAAGGTTATACCAAAAAGAAAATTAATAAAAATCCATGTATCACATATACCCGTTTGAATTTCAAACGAGTTTTTGTGATTCATTTTCACCCGCCTCCATTCAAACCTGACACCTTTGCAAGAAAATCCCAACGGCGCTCGCCAAAGAGACGCACAAACCAAACTAACTGGACATCTTCTTGCTCAGTCCATGGACCTTTTCTTCTCTCTCCTTTCTCTTGTACTGATACCACCACCATACTTGCGTACTGCCTCTTGAACCGGCTTATGAGTTGATTTGTTTCCTGGTTTTGCTACTGGTTTTTTCGAGAGTTACCGAAAGAGATGGAACAGTGAATTGATGAGGGTCTTTGATTGTTGGTCGTTTTATAAGCACTGGGTTCTAGGCTAGGGTTTGTTGGGTAACATCAGTTGATTGGCTAGATTAATTAATTGTTGCTTCCTTTACTTTGACTTGGTCACAGTTTAACTAGATTGTCCAATTTATGAAGTTTATCCTTCTAAACCCAAACTCGTATCAAATTTACACTTGAAAAGCTCTGAGTATAAGATTTAGGGAAATAAGAAATCACGACGGAGGTACTGTAGCGAGCATGTAGTGACGGATTAAAATTATATACTATTTTTTTGCATTTTTATATACTGTTTATATATTTTTAATTATATATTGTTTATATATTTTTAATTATATACTGTTTTACCACCACTAGGTTAATCTAGTGGTCATGGTACCAACCTCATCTATCTATAGATGAGGGGTTCGAATCCCGCGTCTAGCAAGATTGATTTAAAGAGAATAAACATCAAGCGATTGCATTTAGTTCTCCCTCAAAAAAAAAATTATATACTGTTTATCGAATGAATATTTATATATTGTTTGTTTTCAGTTTATATATTTTATATATTATTTTCATTTTTTTAAATATATATTATTTTACCAAATGAATTTTGTTATATATTTTTTGTTTTCAGTTTATATATATATTTTTCGCTACATAGTCGTTACAGTACTAGTCACACAGTATCAGCTCCCTAAGATTTATTGTCAAAGTTTGATAGTTCAAGCGGTAAGACACTTCAACAACTTTGATAGATATCCGAATTCGAATCACAAGAAATATATTAACTTAATATTTAACAAGTTTAATAATTCATTAATAATGAGTTCTCTCAAAAAAAAATAAAAAATACCAACAATACTATTAATAACACACATTGGGCCATTGTTTAAAATATGTGAGGCCTATCATTGAACAATCGTACAACTATACCTTAGGCCCAAAATATTCAGCCGATGCTTTTTTTTATTTATTTCTTGTAGCATAATTAGGCCCACTAGCCAGTCCATAAGACTGGGCAGTCATATTGGTAGTATATATCCTATGCCCTGATTTTGGTGGTAATTAAAGAAGCTACAAAATCAAGAAAAATAATATCATGAGTAATAATTGGAATCCTACATATGGTGTTTATTAAAGTTAATATGTTTTTTTATTACATTTATTTGTTATTTTGTTGCATATATATAAAAAAAGAAATAAATAAATGTAATAAAATCATGAAATGGGGGCCTTTGAAACCTAGTACTTGATTATGATCCTGCAAGATGCAACCTACAGCCTACTACATTACGTTACACATATCTCCCAACCACTCAGGTATTTCCAAGTGCAGAAATAAATCGCAGCTGACCCAATGATATAGATCATGCTTCACACAGGTATATGGGCTAATGAAAATGTTATATTAATACAGGAAAATAATGTATTTTGTATTGCATTGAAAATAATACAATATAAATTTAAACGGTATATTGACATGAAAAACAACACCGTGTATTAAAGAAGCAAAAAAAAAAAAGTTTGAAAAGGGTGTCTAACAAATCCTAAATTGCTAATATTGTAATTTTCTTTTAGGTTTGGTATTTTTCCTGGTAAGTTGATTTAGTTTTCACATGATTTGGACATCATTTGATTAAGTGCGATGTATGGGGTTGAAGTCGTACTTTTCGCAAATCGACAAATCCTTTAATTATAATTCTTTGATAACAACATTTTCATTTGATCTGTCTAGTTTATACCTATTTACAGTTATGAAATTGTGTTAACTTTTGTCATTCGCTAATTAATTATGCTCTTAAAAACGATATAAGGGTTTATATATGTATAACATAATGTTTGCATTGTATGCTATGTATGGTATTGAAAGCTTTTATCATCATATCATTTGCATAAGTATAAACAATAAACACGCAGGTACAAATATTAATGCTGTTGGGCACTTTTCCCAGAAAGGACCCTGGATTTGTAAGAATTAGATCCTAATGATTTCCTTATTATCTGGATCCTGAATCATCTTACTATCAGTTGATTGACACGTGTAGCTTTATATCCCTGCGTTAATTAAGGGTTTATATGAAATTGTCCCAATTCTTTTAATAAAATATGGACAATTGCATACTAATTTTTTCTTACAAAATTTTGAAAACTTAATTATGAATATTTAGCCACAACTTGGGAGATTACAAATCTTCAGTAGGTGAAAACTATTGAAATTATCACATTAATTAATGTAACAATGAGATTTATTTAAGATTAGCAAGTTTTAAGGAGATGAACTTGGCCACTTACCTTGGATTGAACCACCATGTGTTCATTAAATTCTTGATTATTTTACATGGATTCTGTGCGGTATATCATTTTGGATTCGTGTATATATTATCACCCGCATAACTACAAGTATTCTACTTATATTTATTTAGTATATGATTAACCAATAATTTGATATCATCATCGGAAGCGGGTAGAGCTGATGCAATCAAATATTGCACCATACTGTGGGCTGCCAATTTCTTGGGAAATCTCACTAACCTACTTACAATTTGTTGAATGTTAAATACATTTTAAAATATATTTTCAAGAAAAGTTAATATATAATTTTGTAATTGTTTTTTTTTTTTTTTGAAAATTTAGTTTTTTTTTGCGGAACAACATTTTTTAGTTCTAATCTTTTTTTGAAAATTCTAATCTTTTCCACCAAATAGCTTGGCAGAACAACATTTTTTAATCTAATTAGGATATTTTTAATCAAACTTCTTGGCAGAACAACGTTTGTTCCATCAGAAAGCTTAGCAAAAATGTTAGTTTTGCAAATATTTTCAAACCAATGCTATTTTTTTAATTATTTTTCAAAATAATGAAAGTTGAAAAAAATAGTCTCTAATTGTCGGGTTGTATACGGACTGACAATATAGAAAAGTAATATAAGCATTATATTAGATGTATTAATTAATATTATATGAAAGTATCTATCTTCATGATAAAATAGTACATACTTTTACAAAAAAGTATATATCTTCATGATAAAAGAGTACATACTTTTACAAAAAAGTATAAAAGTACAATAACAACAATAGATATTATAAAATATTTTATCTATAGAATTAAAAAAAATATTGTATCTATACTATAAAACACATAATACTTATTAATACAATTCAGAGTAAAATAATAATAATAATTAGTACAATTAAACAATGTATAATAATAGTAACAAAATGATATAAGGTAAAAAGTGTTATAGTTTTATAATGTAGGCAGTGTTAGATTTTAATAGAGACTAGGGAAGGCGACAAACTTTAAGATTTTAAAATATTAGTATATATATAGTTATTTTATTGTATTTGTGATAATAGAATTATATGTATATTGTCTTCTTAGTTTATTGGTCTAATATATATGCATTACGCCCCCATCTGTTGATATGTGCTAAGATCCGTCACTGAATATAGGTACTATGAAAATATATGTATTAAGCAATTATATATTTAATATTGTGAAAAAAAAGTATTGCGAGAAAAGATTATTCGGAATATTGTGAAATGCAATGATTCACAATTAATAATATTAAGTATTGTGAAAAAGATCTTATATACCGAATGACGTAAAGATTTGAAATTTTGAAGCATCCATTAAAGCATCCAATCAACAACGGCTCTACGAAAAGATTGTATCTATACTATAAAACACATAAGCATCCATTAAAGCATACACGTATTATGCATGACACACTCCTCGACTCTTTAGTAGAACCAGAAAAAACTCTCACCTAAGATGTTCTTTCATACAAAAGAAATTAAAAAATACAATCATAAACCCCATGTAACAAATTAAAAAAATGCAGTGCACATGCAGAAATCCTAAGTCACAAATCTTTAACTAAAATATTCTTTATCGTCCATCATCCAGAGTGGTTCCGGATTATAGTTCCACAGGGGAGAAGCCACTGAATTACACGAGATATCATTATTATAACATTCAATCTCGCTGTATAACTCTTCAAACCCTAATTTACTCGCCATCTCCATTATTTCATTACCTCCATTATCAAACTGGTCTAGGAAGTTTACATTCATGGCCGCCTCAGTCTCAAGAAGTCCATTCAAACTCAACTGTGATTCGTTATTGGTTGAATTCATGGAAATGGAAGAAGATGAGGATTTCTTCTCTTCTTGTGCCTTCTTTCTGAAGCGAGTCCTCCAGTAATTTTTTATCCCGTTGTCTGTACGACCTGGCAGCTTACTCGCGATTTTTGACCATCTATTTTTTTGGTCATTGAAGAAAAACAAAAAGATGCATGTCAAAAATATGAATTAATGATTAACGATATGTAATGTAATACACAATGATAAGTTTAGATAACATATGAATTGGAATGAATATAACTTATTGCCCCATTTAGCGTGCAAGTCGATTATGAGCTCCTCTTCCTGAGGAGTCATTTTTCCGTGTTTAAGACTCGGGTTAAGATAATTCACCCATCGAAGCCTACAACTCTTTCCCGTTCTATCAAGACCTACAAAATTATCAAAACATCACAAAACAAAAAAGTTTATCAACACAAATCCATGAATCACATAAAATTATTTCATTTTGAACAATTCAAATGTAACTCATTTCGTCCGTCTTTATTTCTTTCAGACCTGATAGTTTCGCTAGGAAATTCCATCGACGTTCGCCCAATACTCGCACAAAGTATACCAACCGAAGATCTTCTTTCTCTGTCCATGGCCCCTTTCTTGTCTCTCTTCTCTCATCTCTCATCGTCATTATACCAGAGACTACCAACCTATCTTTCCGGATATTATCCGTACTTTCTTTAGTACCGGTACCAAAAGACTAGGCCCACAGTAGATTTTGTGAGACTTTGTTTCTTAGGGCACAACACAAGCCTTTTGCCCTTTTATAAACACTAACATAGCTAGGGTTTGTGGGCAAATCATTTAATTGTTAATTAATTTAATTATTTATTTGATTATCTCCTATGTTTTGGCTTCTTGAGACAAACAAAAATTAATGTCATTGTCATGACAAGTATACAACTCAAGTTGTTTCTACCAGCTAACAGAAAAATTATAAGATAGCATCGGTCCATGATGGACCCTGCTAAATGACACGGCGTTCTCTCATTAGCTTGGACAAGATTCCAACCTATTATAATATCTAATCTAACATTTAATAAAATAAAATAAAAATTGACAATTAAAAAAAAACATTTAATAAAAATTGAGCACCTCGGCCCAAAATAATTTTAATCCATCAAGTTGGCCCAAAAGACCTGACCAAACAGATTTAAATCCAATATGTTTTAAATCCAAAATAATGTTTATCCATATACTCGGCCTGATGGACTAAACAAACGGATTTAAATCCAAAACAATGTTAATTCATATACTTAGCCCAATGGACCTGAACATACAGATTTAAATCCAATGTTTTAAATCCAAAATTATGAATCCATAAACTTTGCTCAAACGGATTTAAATCCAATATGTATTATCAGATTCTTACGGGTTTTCAATCCGATATAATTAGGATCCGAACCGGGAATTTCGGATCTGGACCCGCTCTTGTCGGATCCTAATTCACTTGAAACTGCAGGCTGCAGCCCTATGCGGTTTCCACCAACTCCATAGACCCAGTCTTAGAACACCATACAGTATTTCCATGGAGACTACTTGCTGATGTTCATGGACCAGATTCAGCGAGTTAAACTGTCGGCTCCAGATATCGGATTAGTTAATTAATAAGAAAAAATGTCGTAGTGGGACCCAGTCAGCTTTGCCAGCTATAATCCTCTTAACATAATCCTTTCTTCCATCCTCACTATTTTATCTAACGAATTTTGTACGTAGCAGCTTGTACGAGATTCAGGTAATAAATTCGTGTGGGGCGTTGGGTCGGGAAAGCATTGATGAGAATATTGGATTCGGAAAAGGCCTTCTCTCTCAGAACTTCTTTCTTTCTTTCTTTTCTTACAGATCTCTCTCTATAATCCACGATCCTCTCTATTTATCTCTCTCGCTTTCCATCAAACTCGCGGTGAGTATAGAAACACTAAAGAGAAGTAAGGAGGAGGAGAAGCCTTACAATGTGAAGAAGAATGTACAGTTCATTGTGAAACAAACAGTTAACAATAGTGAGAGAGGGACTTGAGAACAGGGATGCCATTAGAGGAGACTTTGCAAAGAAGAGGGCTGAGCTTCAGTCCTTCGAGAGGACTGGCGGCGCCGGCGGCACCGGGGAGGGTTTATGGGGTGGTGGCCGGGCAGCCCAGGGCGGCGAGATCTCCGCCGTATGCGGCGGCTAGGAAGCCGCCGGAGCCGCTCAGACGGGCGGTGGCGGATTGTCTGTCGCCTCCGGCGTCGCATCTCCATGGGAGCTCGGGTCCCAATTCTTCTTCCTCCATTGCTGTGGAAGCGTCTAGAACTTTACGGGTTAGTGAAAAAAAGTTGTTGTTTTGTGCTTTCTGGTGCCAGATTGGTGAGTGGGAATGTAAAGCTGGATTCTTAAGTGTTAATCAATGAATCAGCCAATTGGATTGAATGCTCATGCTGTTTATGATTGGAGCAATTAATTAATCAGAATGGCATTTTGTGATTTGAACTCAATTTCTGAAACCCATGTAAATGACAATTTATGTTTTTCCGAACTAGCAATGGACTATTTTGGCATATAATTAGTTTTGAATTAAAAAAGCTCTCAACTTTTGCATATTTTCTTGTGATTAATTAACAGAATTTGGGGCAATTCTTTACTAAACTGAACCTCTTGCTTCAATTTCCATAATTCAACTCAAAAGATATACTAACTTTCCTATATATATATATATATATATATATATATATATATATATATATATCCAAATAAGCAGCATTAAATGCTACTCGGTCCATTAAATTTCACAAACTAAACCTAGTTACTTAACCCGTTCCATGCCACGTGCGTTTCATATTACAACTTCAAATCTCAAGCAATCGATTGGTCACTATCAATTCCGGCAATTCAATGCAACTTTTATTCTTACTGTCAATTGGTCACCAGCAATTTTGGCAATTTAATGGGAATTTTCATTATGACACTAAAAATTAACAATTATCAAAATTTTCAGGACTATATTGCAAATCCGTCAACTGTAGACATGGCTTACAGCGTTCTTGTAGACCACGCTCTTGCCGAGCGAGACCGCAGGTACTTTTTCCTAAAACTCAACCACCTTTTATTGTCTAAAACCTTTAATTTTCAAATCAACCTTTTATTTATTTTATTTT